>OX596077.1:15298539-16591039 GCA_951394005.1 Protophormia terraenovae
TCTGATCGTGCTAAATTATCATTATTTATCGTAGCCTAAGGGATTCATCTTGATAATAAAAAAAAAAAAAAATAAAAAAAAAATCGCCAAATTTTCAACAATTTTTTTATTTTGTTATTGGGATTTATTTTTATGGTTTACTTTCAATTTGAAAGGGTGAACACGAAATTGTTTTTCTTTTATTTCATATTGCAAACAAAATTTTAAAAAAAAGCTCGAAATATATTAATAAAATAAAAGCTAGTAAATAGCTTTATATAACCTATATCACAGGAAAGGTAATTCGAACAATTTTTTTAATATTTGCTATACTTTTTATTATAAAAAAGGTTTACAAAATTAAAAAAAAAATCTAGGTCAATTTCACTAATACACGTTTTTTGAATTGACCCTAGTTCTCGCGATAAATCCCTTTTGTAAAATAATGGAGGTTGCATCCACCATATCTCGAAAACGTCTTGTCTGATTTTGTTAAAAAAAAATAATAATAATAAATAAATAAATTCTAATTAAAACTGTAGTCAAGTCATTCTTACATTACTTTTTAATACGGTCAATAGTTATGGAGATATTAAACCCATTTTTAAAGAAAAAAAAAAAAATAAATTTTATACAAAATTAAAAAAAAAAAAAATCATAAAATTTTAATTTGTATTTCTTAATCATAAAGATAAAACAAGACATAAAAGGGTGTTAGAATTTTTTTCTCAATAATAATTTGGGGTTTTATTTAAAGCTCGGATTTTTTCGTTTAGTACGTACCGTACTCTTGGGGTTTACAAAAGTAAGTGATAGTTACAAAAATTGTGTATAATAAGAATATGGGAAAAATAATAATTAGTAGCTGTTTACACCATGCGCGTAAACATCCCGCCTCCCTTGCAACACTGCAACAAAGAAGGCTAAAGATAACGCGGGTAAAATTAACACCTGAAAACAGAGTTTAAAAGAATGAAATAACAAGACATTTATAATAATAGTTGCCGGGTTCTGTGACTGGGGATACTGCCGTTGTTGTTGCGAGTACAGCTGCTGCTGTTGTTGCGGGTACTGCTGATGAGGCTGCTGTTGCTGCTGATAGAGCTGCTGTTGCGGCAGGTAAGGCTGCTGATGCTGGTGGGTGCAGCAATGGTGTTGTTGTTCTGCGACGCTTGGATTTCTAACTGTTTTGAGTCCTGGGACTGTCGTTTTGGGTTGACGCAGGGTTTGTGGTGCGCTCTTTATGTCGGTGGAGGAAAGTGTGGTGCTCGGACATGTACTCGCTGCACCTCTCACATGAAGTACATTTGTCCTTCATGTGAGAGTGAGCGAGGCAATCAAAGCAGTAACGATACTTGTTTACCGTTTTCCGCTGTACCCCCACTGACATTTTACGGAACCGCGAGCACTTCCTCAACGCGTGCTCGCTCTTGCATAAACGACAGTCCGAAGGCTCTCGACATGTGGGGCTTTTTTGGACTCAGATGACTCTGGTGCCTCTACGGATGTGCGGTGCACTCCCAAGCGTGAAGTACATTTGTCCTTCATGTGAGAGTGAGCGAGACAATTAAAGCTGTAACGATACTTTTTTACCGTTTCCCACCGTTCAACCACTGACATCAACACGTGCTCGCTCTTGCATAAACGACAATCCCAAAGGCTCTCGTCACGTGGGGCTTTTTTGTACTCAGATTACTCTGGTGCCTCTACGGGTGTGCGGTTCATTTCCAAGCGGCGAGAAATGGATGACATCTTCCTGGGAAAAAAAGAGCAAAAAACAAGAAAGAGAAAAAAAGGAGGCAATTAGTATGTTTCTTTGGGTAAGAGAACAAGCTTCACTATTGGGCGGGTGAAAATGGCAGAAGCTGTTCTCACGTCCGCTGAGCGGACTTTAGAATCTAGTACTACGTGGGTCTTCACTATTCGACCTAAACGCCACTCATTGGGGATTAAATTATCGTGACGGACAACAACTAAATCTCCTATTTGGAAGTTCCGTTCTGGATATTTCCATTTTATGCAACGATGGAGTTCTTTGAGGTATTCCTCTTTCCATCGCTTAGCAAACTGGTGATGAAGCACTTTGAGTTTTTGCCACCTGTTGGCTATATTCAATGAAAGATCAGAATCATCGATTTCAGGAGGTGAAAAAAGAGGTGCTCCAATAAGAAAATGGCCTGGGGTTAAAGGAACTAAATCATTGGGATCTTCACTCATAGCAGTTAAGGGTCTTGAATTTAGGTATACTTCTATTCGGGTCAACATTGTCGAAAATTCCTCAAAGATAAATTTCTGAACCCCAGAACATTTTCGTAAATGAGTTTTAACACTCTTTACACCGGCTTCCCATAAGCCGTCCATATGAGGAGCACCAGGGGGTATAAAATGCCATTCAATGGATTGAAAACTAATTCATACCTATAAAGGCAGTACCATTATCTGAGTACAAATGTGAAGGACAGCCTTTAGCCCAAATTACAATTGCGCGTAGTCAGCAACAGTATCAGCAAAAATTATCAGCTGTTCACTGTCAGTACAACATGTTGCTGCCATTATAATTACAATTCATCGTAGGCAGCCACAATTTACAACCACTATCTAGCTTTATTCTACTTGTGTATTTTAGCCTCTCATTTATTTGCTCACTCTCTTTGTCTCGCTCTCAATCTGAATGCAGCGCAGTGAATTTAGAAACAGGGCTAAATGAAACAGCACTGCAAACTGCTGCTGACCAAATGTAATCAACACCATAACAAACAGTGCATTCTAAATGATCAGCTGATTATGTCAGCACACACTGCTGCTGACTACGCGCTATTGTAATTTGGGCTTTTATCTGTTGACCGGACTTTTTTCTGTAAGTTGTACATTCCTTGCAATTATGAATCACAGTACGAATCAAGTTCTTTAATTTCGGAACCGAAAATTCACTTCTAATTAATCGGAGCATTAGAGAAAGTCAGCCATGGGCTGAACATTTGTGAACATATTCCACATATAAACGTGTAAAACGTGCCGAATAAGGCAAAATCTTTGGGTATCGCTCATCATAAGTCAAGCCAGCTGATCTCACTAATCGACCATTGATTCGTACGTTCAAATCAATATGTATACATTTTATTCATAAATTATTGAAGATAATTATTTAAAAATTCCATAGAAATATTTAAAAATTCACAAAATAATTTGTTAAAAAATTTTAAGTCATTATCGGAAAAAAATATCATTAAGAAAGATAAATTTTTAAGGATATTTCATTTGAGTTATAAATTTTATTATTAAATCACTGAAAATATCTTTCGACGTTACTGGATCTTATGAGCCTAGTGTTATTCGGTATTTTCATCGATCTTTGCTTTATTGCTGGACCATTTAATACTGCTGTTTGAAGAATAAGAATATTTTATAAAAGTTAAATTGCTTATGATCCTTCGAACCGAAGTATATCACAGCATCAGATGTTTGGTCAATATATCAATTAGCTTCCAGTTCGAAGGACCATAAACTCATTTACTTTTATAATCTTCTTACAGCTTGCAATATTTATAAAACCTTCAGAGAAATTTGTTTTAAAAGCGAAAGTTTTTTTTACAGCAATGTTTGGCAATAAAACAATCAGCATCCGGTGCGAAGGACCATAAACATATTTACTTTTAGAATCTCCTAACAGCTCGAAAACAATTTAAAAGTTTTCAAACAAATTTGTTATAAAAACAAACGATTTTTTAAAGCTATTTAAAGCAACCTTTCACCTATTTAATAGCAACTTAGGTTTGCAAAAAAAAAACTCAACATTTAATCAGTTTTTTTTTTTTTTTTTTTTTTTTTTTCAAATTAAAAGTTTAACCATTTTTCTTCAATGTCTAGTTTGTTAAGAATTTAAAGGATGTTTAGTTAAATTACATGTGATATCTTTCTTGTCAAAAAGGAATTAACAAAGAAACCTTATACATAGCACTACTATATGTTTATACCTTAACATATTCTCTAAAAGAATTAAAAATATTTCTCTTATAAAAAACTCAAACACTTCATAAGCTTTATGCCAGCACAATGAACATAAGTTTTATATTTTTTTTTTTTTTTCTTATTCTTAAGAATCGATTTAGTTTGATTGAAGCATTACAAGCTATATACACTATATCAATTTCATGCTAATTTAAAAGTTACACGAAATCTAAAAAAGAAAAAGAAAAAAACAATATGCTGGCTGACTAGCTGGCATCTTTCAGAATAGTTGACATATAGAATAAGAAAAAAAAAAAAACTAAGCGAAAAACTAAATATAATTCCTTGAAATACTATCATGTAATCTGTCACTTGTATTTCATTGAAAACAAAAAAAAAAAAAAAAAAAAAAAAATTGCTAAAGTATAGATTTGAACAATAACCTTAAACTCGACTTATAATATTGGAAGTATAAAATAAAAATAAAATAAAATATTTATTTGCAACATGTTCCTTTCAAGTTCTTATTTTTTTAAGGCTTAAGATAGATGATGTTGCATTTAAATCACCTTGACTAGTTATCTGCTTAAGAGAAAAAAAAGAACCATAACAAAAACTTTAAGAATTTTAAACTAAAATAAGTTCTACAATGCTAAAACCATTTACAAAACTTTATGTATAAATGTGGCCTTTTTTTGTAGCCTTGACCTCATAAGAATGTAAGAACTTTACTAGGATTTTTAAAACAAAAATGTTAAAATTCCTCTATTTCTTTAACATGATTTCTTTAGATTTTTAATTTTATTCCTTCATGTTTAAACCCGAAAGTAATTTGCTTAAATAAAGTGATTTGTCTTCTTTTTAACCGCATTTCACAACTAAGTAAGCAGTTTAAAGTCTCCCCTTTTTATTTTAAATAATATAAAAACCAAGATCTATAATAGAGGCCATTTAAATTAACACAAATACTTGATTAGGGATTAACAATAAAAATAACAACAACTTCCCCACCGTGAGGACTTTTAATGTTAACTTTATATTTCAGAATTAATGCCAAGCGTGAAATGAGGGTTACAAACGAAGTGATAAAGTTTAAAAAAAACGTACGTGTTTTTAGTTCACCTTTTTTATAAAAAAAATATCAACTTAAAGATTTACTGTCAGAGATAGTGCAAATAGTATAAGCTTAATGCGAACTATATAAAATATTATAAATAAAATGATTGTATTAATAAAAAAAAAGAAACATTTGACCAAAACAGAGAAGGGTACTTGAAACATTTTTAAGTTTACTTCCAATTAATTATTCAAAGCTTTAGCTCGAAATAATTTTTAAAGAATTCTACGGATCTGATATTACAAAAGACTAAAATCTTTTACAGCTGCTAGAAGTCACCAAACGTGAGTAGAAAAGATAAAATAAACTGACTTATAGTGAAAAACCCCAATATTTTTTCTTTTTAAATTCGCTGTATGGAAAAATCGTGTTTTTAACGGATTTTAAACAGTTTTTCACGTATAAAGTATTTTTCACCACGAAATCTAATTTTTCATCTTTTTGAGTTTTAAAAAAAATTTTCATTTCTTTTTCACCACCTTTTTTTTCTTCACAAAAATTTACTTCACCATAGTAAGGTTTCTCCCCATAAAATTTAATATTTAAATTATTTCATCAAAAAAAAAAAAAACAAAATTTTCACCACAAACTTATTCTTTACCACAACAATATTTTTTAACTATATAACTAATTTTTCACCACGAAATTAGTTTTTTACCACAATACAAATGTTTTACCAGAACACTACAGCTTCACCATAATTCAAAATTTTTACCACAAACATATTTTTTTACCACAATACCAGAAAACCTTAGTTTCACCGCAGTTCAAATATTAATCTAAACTAGTATTTCACCTCAAACAATTTTATTAACTTTTTTACCCCTAAATTAGTTTTTTACCTCAAAACAATTTTTCCACAACAAAAACATTTTTTCACCACAAACAATTTTACCACCATAAAACTATTTTTCCACCTCTAAGCTTAATTTTTTCACCACATACATATTTTTTTTACCACAAAACTAAATTCTCACCACTAAACCACTAAACAATGATTCACTTTAAAAACAATTTTTTCACCACAAAAACTGGTTTTCACCGCATTTCTAGTTTTTTACCACTAAACTAGTTTTTCACCACTAAATTAGTTTTTCACCTTCAAACTAGTTTCTCACCACCAAATTAGTTTCCCACCTTTAAACTAGTTTTTCACCACTAATTAGTTATTCACCACTAAATTAGTTAGTCCACTAACCACCAAATTAAGTTCTTACGACTAAATTAGTTTTTTGCAAAAAAAAAAAACATAGTTTTACACCAGTAAACATTTATTCGCCTTAAAAATAATTTGTTCACAAAAACTGGTTTTTCACCACAATTCTAGTTTTTCACTACTAAACTAGTATTTCACCACCAAATTAGTTTCCCATCTTTAAACTAGTTTTTCACCACTAAATTAGTTCTTCATCACTAAACTACTTTTTCACCACTAAATTTGTTTTTCACCACTATACTAGTTTCTCGCCACTCAACTAGTTTTTCACCAGTTAGCTAGTTGTTTTAACACTAAAATAGTTTTTCAAAACTAAACTAGTTGTTCAATACCAAACTAGTTTTTCACCACTAAATTATTTTTTTACCACTAAACTATTTTTTTACCACTAAATTAGTTTCTCACCACTAAACTAGTTTTTTACCTCTAAACTAGTTTTTCACCTCTAAACTAGTTTTTCACCACTAAACTAGTTTTTCACCTCTAAACTAGTTTCTCACCACTAAACTAGTTTTTCACCACTACATTAGTTTCTAACCTTTAAACTAATTTTTCACCACTAAACTAGTTTTTTACCACTAAATTAGTTTCTCACCTTTAAACTAGTTTTTCAACACTAAATTAGTTTTTCACACAAAACTAGTTTTTAATAACTAAACTAGTTTTTCACCAATATACTAGTTTTTCACCACTAAATTAGTTTCTCATAACTAAACTAGTTTTTCACCACTAAACTAGTTTTTCACCAATATACTAGTTTTTCACCACTAAACTAGTTTTTCACCACTAAACTAGTTTTTCACCACTAAATCACCTTTAAATTAGTTTTTCAACACTAAACTAGTTTTTCACCTCTAAACTAGTTTTTCACCACTAAATTAGTTTCTCACCTTTAAACTAAATTTCCACCAGTAAACTAGTTTTTCACTTATTCTCATACTTATTTCTCATTACAAAATTAGTTTTTCCAAACAAAACAATTTTTCGTCGCAAAAACTGGCTTTTCACCACAATTGCAGTTTTTCACCACTAAGCTAATTTTTACCACAAACATGAAAATATTTTCTTCACTACAATATTAGTTTTTTTATCACAATTCTATATTTTCATTAGAAAATAGTTTTTCCATCACGAAGTTTTTACTACAAAATTTATTTTCCAATTTTTCATATCTCAAATAGTTTTCACCTTAAAACTAGTTTATCACTTCAAAAATAATTTCTCATCAGAACTGAAGTTTTTCACCACAAAAAAAGTTTTTTCAACACAAAATAAATTCTTCACCACAAAACTAGATTTTCACTCAAAAAGGTCTTTTCAACTCAAGAGTTTTTTCACCATTAATATTTTTACTCATATCTACTACAAAAAATATATATATATTTTTATCACTTAAATTTTTATTTAACCTTCAATCGATTAATTTCTGTAATGAGGAAGTTAATCTTGAAAATTTCTTTTATTTTTTTATTAAAATTAATTAGTCCCAATAAGCATCTAAATAAATAACTATTTTTATGTAAACCAAATCAGTATGTATGTATCTCTTCCATTACCACATACCTATTTGCAATATTTTAAAGGCTTAATATATTTAAAGATAAACTTAACTTAATCTTAAGTTTAATAAAACTTAAATTGACATAAAACACAAAATAAAACTTAACTTTAAGACATACATCATGTTGGATTTATAGCAAAAAAAAAAAAAAACTTTAAAAACAAGCATACAACAGCGGCCAGAAACAATCGCCACAATAATATAAATGCCAACATAAACTGTAAAATACTTATATATGAACCACATTGGAACCGCAAAAAAAACATATTACTTGGGGTTTGTTACTTCTTTATTCTTAACTCTTTTTATTTTATTTTTTTCAATGGCTTTAAACTCTATTAAAGGCCGGTATATAGAAAATAATAATAAAAATAAACCACAACATGCTGGTAACAGGCAGCTGAAATAAAACATATAAAAGAATATAAGAAAAAATGCTAAAAAAAAAACGTGCAGAAATATGTTGCTGGTAGTTTAAACTTTAGGCTACAAAATACAATAATAACTAAAGCTTAAACTTTAAAGAGATGAAAAACAAAGAGTATTTCAAGAATAACCAAAAGAATTACAAAAATAATCAGAAAGAAAAAAAATAACCGGGATAGAGATAGATATTTAAACAAGAAATATGTTTAAAGAAAACATACAAAATCCAAAACAGATGCTGTATAAAAACAAAAGATATGGTTGGAAAAGAAGAGGGTATAAAAAAGAAAGAAAATATTTTGCATTATCTGTTGTATGGTCAGTTGGTTAGTTTGTCTTTTCGCTTGTCTTACTCACTGTCTTGGCATTGTTCAATTCTTTGTCTGATCGCACGTCAGTTTAGTAGAATTTTTTCGTACGTACGAGAGTGCAACCCCATGGTTCTGAATTCTTTATGATGCAAACATGAATGCATGTAGTTTACATTATTCTTCAAACTATCCAAAAAAATCTTAAGATTGAACTAGTTTGTGAAATGATTTTATAAAGATCATTGTTATAATGAAAAGAAATCATTACGCATTTGTTGAGGATCAGGGATTCTAAAAGAAAATTTTGGATATTAAAAACAGAATGATCGAATCTTTGTAAATCAAGGGAGATTTAAAAAAAAATTTGAAAATTATCTTCTCTTCAAATGATCACGCTTCAAACTACCTCTATATTCCCCCTTAAGTCTATGAATTATGATGATCATATTCTTCAAGCTAGTAAATACCAACACGTTTGAGAATCTCTGCTTGTAACGCATTAAATGCCAAACAGGTCCATTGTATATATTTTGTTCTTCTTCTTCTTTTAAAATTTATGGAGCCATATGAAACATCAACCATTCAAACCTCTATCTACTCTTCTATATAAATATTGTAGGCTGCTAAATGAAAAATTTTATTTCAATATCTTTTCTTAACATTATTTTGTTTTGTTAATGTTTCTTTCTATTTCTCTTTTGTTGCTTTTCCAGATTAAACTCTAATCAAGAGTTGGCTTTTTTTTTTGTGAAGGTCATTTGCAAAGAAAACAATAATAACAACAACAGCAATAAAAAAAAAGATACCATAAAAGCCAAGCGCAATTATTGGAATTCTTTTGAAACAATGTTGTTGTTTTTTTTCAAGCTCCTGCTTTTGGCTTGAGTCATTTAAGAGTCGCAACAACTGAATGAAGATTATTTTTAAGACGTGTTACGACTGCTGCTGGTAGTTGATAAAAATCACAATGGTTTTTTGTTAGAATTCCCTTTTTGTGTTGATTTCTTTTTTTCTTTTTGAAAGTCCTGATTTATGTTGGCAAATTTTTTAGTTAAATGTAGCCAAGAAATCATGAGGGTTCTTTTATTTTTATTGTGTTTCTCTTATTTTGCTGTATAAAATTAAATAATTAGCGAATGCAAGAATATACCTGAGATAAGAGACTTGATGTTAAAAAAGATAAAAATCCTTAAAGGATTTTAATTTCTTAAGTTTAAAAGCTGCAAAGAAAGGTAATCTTTTACCCAACAGTTTTTGTCACAGTCAGCGAACTAGTCATTTTTTCAGGTATTTGAGATCTTCATATTGTAACAAAAAGCAAAAAGTCATATGATGCTTCATAAAAGATAAAAAGAAAGTCGAGAGTATTATATATTACTAAGATACAGTTAAGTCTTAATATTTTATAACAAAGAATATAAAATATATAAACAGGGTCGAAAAAAGGTCCCAAATTAATTAGTATCTATACTTGTTTGCCTTTAATTTCTTTTAGCTAATTTTTTATACATTTTCAAGAGAATCTTATTGTTTTCCAATGATTAGTTCCGTTTATATTGTATCAATAAGAAAAAAATTAATTAATAAATTTTCAAAAAAAATTATTATTTTTTATTAAATAAAAAGTACTCAGCAAAAACTTGGTAATGGCATGTGGTTATGAATGTACTTACTTTTCAATATTTGAGCCAAATTTCGTCCCCCTTAGTTGTCCCGTTCGGAGTAAGTAACAGACGGACAGATGGACAGACGGACGGACATAGCTAGATCGACTCAGAATCTTACTAGGACCCAGAAAATATATACTTTATGAAGTCTTAAATGATACCTTCGACATATTACAAACGGAATGACAAAATCAATATGATTAAATAAAATAAAAATTCGTTAATTTTAGATACTTTTTTTAATTGAATTTTTTTTTTTTCAATTTTTGTTGTTATTTTTTTTAGTTAGTAATAGTTGAAAAAAAGTAACATACTTTTTAATTAGTACCTACATGTTTGAAAGTTGGTATTGGTAGTTATTTGTATAGGTAATTTTTTTGAAAATTAAGTAGGTCCTTTTTTAATATTTGAGCCTTTTTTAAAGTTTTATTTTTCAAATTGATTTTATACTAAAAGTCAATATTTTTTAAATCTAGTACGTTTTGTAAAATTTATACAATTGGTACTTTTTTAAAAATATGTAATTTGAGATTTTTCTTAATTACTATTATAAAAATTAGTACTTTTCTGCAAACTACTTATTTTCGGTACTTTATTTAAATCTAGTTAATTTTTATTATCTATTTAGTAGTTTTTTGAAATTCTTTATCTAAAAACTAAAATTATAATTTTGTTTTTGTAAATTAGCACGTTTTGGATTTTTTTTAAATTAATTTAAACTTGTTATTTTTATACCCACCATCAAAAAGATGGGGAATATAACGTGTGTAACATGTCGAAGATCCCACAAAGTATATATTTTCTGGATCCTGGTTAGATTCTGAGTCGATCTAGCTATGTCCGTCCGTCTGTCCGTCTGTTGAAAGCAGGATAGGGCTCAAACGGCAAATTTGGCACAAATGTTTGTCCTATATACGGTTTGTTTGGGATTGAAAATGGGCAAAATCGGTTAATAAACAAAAAAGTTATGGGCTAAAAACTAGAAACACAGGGTGTCCGTTAAATACTTTTCTGATGATATTTCTTCAATAAAAGCACGTACGACAACGAAATTTTGTACGTATAGATCGGGGGTCGATATAAACTCGGAAACCAAAAATGGCCGTGGTCCGCCCACTTTACCGCCCACCTCCCATAAAAGGTGAAAATCAACGAAATTGTTCAAAGACCAATGTAAAGTCAGAAACAAAAAATGGGCGTGGTCCGCCCACTTTACCGCCCCCTCCCATATAACTTAAAATTTTAAAAAGTTGATGGTGGGTATATAGATTCGGCCGGGCCGAATATATTCGCGCTTGTTTTAATTAAAAAGGTCTCGTTTTAAGAAACAAGATAGTTTTTGTAAAACAGTACTTTTTTGAATTTGTACTTCTTTTTTATTAAGTTTGAACTTTTTTAATATTTGAAGCTTTTTGTTTTTGGTACTCTTAAAACTTGATAGTTCTTTATTACACATTTAGTACTTCTTTGCATAATTTTTTACATAGCACTTTTGTAAAATTTAAACTTTTTTTAACTTGTACTTTTTTTAAATTAGTACTTTTTTAAATTGACTTTTTGGATTTTTTTTAAAATTTTTTATGTTTTGTAAATTAGTACTTTTCTGAAATTTATACGTTTTTAAAAAAGTTATACTTTTTTGAAAATTAATAAATATTTTTTACAAATTTAAACTTATTAATGGATTTTTATGTTCGAATATTGAGCTACACCTTTATATATTGATAACTGTAGGAACTATAAGTTTAGAATACCATTATCTATTAAGGGTAATGCAATTAAGGCTACAAAGTAATGCAGGCAGTAAGCAGTTGGTGTTTAAATTAAAAATAATGTTCATATAATTTCAGATTGCTTTTTTTAAGTTTAAAAAATTCTATTCAAACTTAAAGTTATTTATTAAATTTTGAATTTTTTATCACAAATGAGGGAGACTTTTTAATCTCATTGCTTTGTCATAAGGATATTAAAAATCTTTTATTGAAACGCTTTTTCAGCAAAAGTATTTACATATTTTAATTTCATTTTATTTATTTTATTTTTTATCTTATATTACAATTTTCTGTATATAATTTTTAATTTATAATAAACATGAACATGAACCAAAAGACTAAACAACTACATGATATTTTTTTTTTATTGTAACATTATGATCGTGACATTCATTTGGTAACTCAGTTTTCCTATACAACATTTAGTAACGGTCAAATACAGTTCAAAAAGAAAATAACGAACAAATAAACTGTATAATAAAGAAAAAAATAAAGAAATTCATGATAATATTTGCTATAAACTAAAATATGTTGCAATAAGAAAGAAAAAAAAAATGATTAAAGAAAAAAATTATATTTAATTCAAATGAAAACTCGAACAAACGTGTCAGACAAAATTATAATAAAAGCAAAAAACAAAAGTTTAATAAAAAACCATAACAAATATTTATTTCAATGCCATTAAGTTTTAAAAAATAAAGAAGTCGATTTTTGGTTGAAGAAAAATTTTACATGGTAATAATGTTTTGTTTTCTAAAATTAAAAGCCCATGAGTCTTGATGATCCTTGCAAGTTATAAAGCCCAGAAAAGAAAATAAAAAACTTAAAACTGCATGACTCACGCCACATTTAGTTATGGGGAAATTTTCAAATCAAATCAAACAGCTAGATGTCAACATGTTTTAGCCAACTAACAAAAATTTTAAATCAAATGCAAAACCGAGAGGAAAAAAAATCAAACATCATGAATAAAATAGAAGCTTGCCACAGTTAGACAAGTCATTCAGCATTCAACATTTGCGTGTTATATTTTTCTATACATTTTATTGTCAAATTAAGTCGTGTTAATGGAAATTTAAATTGACTTAAATCACAACACTTTTGACTTCATCTTATAAAGTCAAAACAAAATTTTTAGATCTATAAAAACTCTTAGATGGTTTAGTGTGGTTTGTAATATTAAAGCTAACTAAAAGAAATGGTTTTATAAATAAAATTTGAATTGAGAGAAACTTCCAAGTTTTTCCCTTTTTTTGGTGGCTTAGCAAAACTTTAGACAATAATAGTGTAAAGGAAAAAAAAAAAACATGTCGTTTTTTATGCCAAAAATATTAATATTATTTGGTTTCTGTCGGGCAAATAAAATTTGGTTGCATGAATTTTGTTTTAAAAGATTTCAAGTTCTGTAATAAAAACTTATCCAACTTTAAAGTTTGTTAGCAACTATAAGTTTTCTAAATATTTTTTAAATAGATTTTATAACTTCTCACAACTATTCTGTAGGAAATTTAACTTTATTTTGTTAAATATTAGCTTAGTGTGACCATAGATTTGTTTGGATTTAATTGGCTTAAATTATGCCTCAAAAATAGTAACAATTATTTATTTTTTTTTTTATTGGTTTTAGCGTTCTTTCTAAGTTGTATTACTAAACTAATTGCAAGGAAATAAATCTAGAATTACTTTGAAGTATTGTAAGGAAACAGTATTGCCGCCTAGAAACAGAATATCCGATTATTAAACCAATTACTAGGAAATAGTTCTGCCAGCAATGCAAAGTAAGCAAGAGAAGCAAATACAGCCACAAAGGATGTTATAGCTCTACAAATTTGCGCTTTAAAAAAAAAAAAAAAAAATCTTAAAATTCAGTTTCCCTCATCAACACAATACAGAATAAAACAAAATGTTGTCAGGATTGCAAAACCACATACAAAAGCATAATTTTAGCTCAAAGCAATAGCAACAATTGCTTACTGCTGCAGCAGATGTTGCAACCACTATTCAACACTACTGGCTATTGTTCAATATATATTTTTTTTCTTCAGTTTTCGTTAAATATTGATGAGCTTCATCTTTAAATTTAGAACAATAACAAAGACATGAACACAAACAGCAAAAACAAACGAAAAACTTTCTCCGCTATTGAACTGTTTTCTTTAACATAACATCGACTTGCACATAAAGACATGTCAAGAAGTGAGTGAATCCAGCAGCCAGTCAAAGTCACAGTGAAAACTATACTGACATTAAAAAGAGGACTTGTGAAATTTTGCTACCAAACATAAATAAATTCATTGTTTATTCTGGTCATATACAGTTCATTTGGCCAGCGATTTTTTGCATTTATGTTTTAAGATTTTTTCTCTTTTTCTTCCACATTAAATGTTACAATTTAAAGTGGTTTTGTAAAATTAAAATAAAAATCAAAATGTTAATAAGTTCTGCTTTCAGTAGCCACACCAGAACCAATCAACCAACTGATTGAAGTTTAATTATGGTTTTGTATGATGAATGTTTTATTAAGTTTTGAAATGAAAGCACCTGTTACTTGTCTTTTAAGGGAAATTAATAAGGAGGACATAATTAAGAAGATTTCTAAAATAATAAATAAATTACACAGGGGAACACAAAAAAAAAAAAAAATCATTAAATAAAAAAATTTTCCATAAAACAAAAATTTATCGAAAATTTCCTATAAAAAGAAAATTTATCGAACATTTAGTACAAAAAAAAAATAAAATTATCGAAAATTTCCTATAAAAAGAAAATTTATCGAAAATTTTCTATTAAAAGAAAATTATCGAAAATTTCCTGTAAAAAGAAAATTTATCGAAAGTTTTCTGTTAAAAGAAAATTTATCGAAAATTTTCTATATAAAAATTATCGAAAATTTCCTATAAAAAAAAAAAATTTTCCTATAAAAAGAAAAATTATCGAACACTTACTACAAAAAGAAAATTGATCGAAAATTTCCTATAAAAAGAAAAATTATCGAAAATTTCGTACAAAAAGAAAATTTATCAAAAATTCCCTATAAAAAGAAAATTTATAGAAAATTTTCTATAAAAAGAAAATTTATCGGAAATTCCCTATAAAAGGAAAATATATCGAAAATTGTCCTATAAAAAGAAAATTTATCGAAAATTTCCTATAAAAAAAATTATCGGAAATTTCCTAAATAAAGAAAAATTATCGAAAATTTACTACAAAAAAAAAAAAAAAAAAAAAATTATCGAACATTTACTACAAAAAGAAAATTGATCGAAAATTTCCCATAAAATTAAAATTTATCGAAAATTTCCTATAAAAGAAAATTTATCGAAAATTTTCTATTAAAAGAAAATTCATCGAAATTTCCTGTAAAAAGAAAATTTATCGAATTTTTTCTATAAAAAGAAAATTTATTAAAAATTTCCTGTAAAAGAAAATTTATCGAAAATTTCCTGTAAAAAGAAAATTTATCAAAAATTTCCTATAAAAGGAAAACTTATCGAAAGTTCCCTATAAAAAGAAAATGTATAGAAAATTCCCTATAAAAAATTATCGTAAATTTCCTATAAAAAGAAAATTTATCGAAAATTTCCTATAAAAAGAAAATTTATCGAAAATTTCCTATAAAAAAAAAAAAAGAAAATTATCGAAAATTTCCCATAAAAAGAAAATTTAACGGAAATTTCGTACAAAAAGAAAATTTATCGAAAATTCCCTATAAAAAGAAAATTTATAGAAAATTTATCGAAAATTTCATATAAAAAAAAAAAACATCGACAGTTTTCTATCAAAAGAAAATTTATCGAAAATTCCCTATAAAAGGAAAATTTATCGAAAAGTCTCTGTAAAACGAAAACTTATCGAAAATTATCTATAAAAAGAAAATTTATCGAAAATTTCCTATAAAAACAAAATTTATCGAAAATTTCCTATAAAAAGAAAATGTATCGAAAATTTCTTATAAAAGGAACACTTATCGAAAGTTTCCTATAAAAAGAAAATTCATCGAAAATTTCTTATAAAAGGAACACTTATGGAAAGTTTCCTATAAAAAGAAAATTCATCGAAAATTTCTTATAAAAATAAAATTTATCGGAAATTTCCTTTAAAAATATCATCGAAAATTTCGTACAAAAAGAAAATTTATCGAAAATTTAATATAAAAAGAAAAATTATCGAACATTTACTATAAAAAGAAAATTGATCGAAAATTTCCTATAAAAAGAAAATTTATAGAAAATTTTCTACAAAAAGAAAATTTTTCGAAAATTTCTTATAAAAAAAAGCTTATCGACAATTTTCTATCAAAAGAAAATTTATCGAAAATATGCTATAAAAAGAACATTTATCGAAAATTCCCTGTAAAAGGAAAATTTATCGAAAAGTCTCTATAAAACGAAAACTTATCGAAAATTATCTATAAAAAGAAAATTTATCAAAAATTTCCTATAAAGACAATTTATCGAAAATTTCCTATAAAAACAAAATTTATCGAAAATTTCCTATAAAAAGAAAATTTATCGAAAATTTCCCATAAAAAGAAAATTTATCTAAAATTTCTTATAAAAAAAAAAAATTAACGAAAATTTTCTATAAAAAGAAAAGTTATCGAAAATTTCCTATAAAATGAAGTTATCGAAAATTTCTTATAAAAAGAAAATTTATCGAAAATTTTCTATAAAAAAAAGATTTATCGAAAATTTCCTGTAAAAAGAAAATTTATCGAAAATTTCCTATAAAAAGAAAAGTTATCGAAAATTTCCTGCAAAAACAAAATTTATCGAAAATTTCCTTTAAAAAAAAAAAAAAAAAATTATCGAAAATTTCTTATAAATGAAAATTTATCGAAAATTTCCTATAAAAAGAAAATTTATCGAAAATTTCCTATAAAAAGAAAATTTATCGAAAAATGTCTATAAAAAGAAAATCTTTCGAAAATTCCCTATAAAAAGAAAATTTATCGAAAAATTTCTATAATAAGAAATTTTCTGTAATAAGAAAATTTACTATAAAAAAAAATTTATCTAGCATTTTTTATAAAATTGTAGAAAATTATCAATAAATGTCTTTTATAGAAAATTATACTTCAAATTAATATTATTTTTTTTTTTTTTTTTTTCCTTGAGATGCTCTTTAATTACTCAACTCTATACAAAAATGGCTTTTTATTTAAAATAAAATTGTTTCCTCTTAATATTCCTCAAATGTCTTTAACAACAAATAAGGAAAGATCTTAAAGTTTTAACTAAAGAATCAAACAAATGCAAATCATTACTTTCAAAAACATATTTTTATATAAATTTAAATAAAGTTATTCATAAGTTTAATTTCATTCCTTTGGTGCCATAATCAGATTAGTAATAATTATAATAAAAAAAACTTCTTAACTTGTACCAAAAGACAAAACATGACATCAGTCCGTCAGTCATGCAGCCACTCAGTCAAGCATACTTCCCGAAAGTGTTTTATGGCGCCAAAGTTTTTAATAAAAAAATAAAAAAATAAAAAAAAAAACAATCAAAGCTAAAAGCTACAATAAGACAACTTTATACTTCGTAAAAATAAAACTTAAACTAAAACTATTTATGTTCCTAAGGCAAATTTTAAGGCATAAAAATAAATTAACATGGACAATAACTAAATGCAAATAAAAAAATAAATTCCTATGCAAAAAAAAAAATATATAATAAATACAAATATCAAATGACAACCAACGCATCTGGGGTTTAATATGAGTATTAAAGACATTTGTAATAAATAGTTTTTGGCATTCTGTATTTAACTATGTCTAGTATTTATTCTCTGGTCAATAAATTTATCACTAATGCTGCCACATTTTATTTAAGTATTCAAAGAAGCAACTCTGTAAATATTAGAGTTGTGGGGTGGCCATGGTACTTAGTATTTATAAAAAAAAAAAAAAAAATGCTCTAAAACTAATTAATACAATTTATTTAAAATGCATTTAACTAGTTAAACGGGCATTTTATTTTTTTTTTTGCCAGTTACTATTTTTTTTAGCCTTAAATGATGTTTTAAGGGGTGCCCACTGAAAGGGGATTTAACCACCAACGTTTTTTATTTTTATTTTTTTTATAGATTTCTTATACATTAATAATATTACAATAATCATAGACATAAACTAAACAACAAACAAAAACATTAAAAAAAACTTAAAAGTTGTTTTGGTTTTTTTCTTATTATTATTGTTGTTAGCTGTTATTGTAGCCAAAGGGGGCTTGGTTTCTTCTTACACATAAATCGCTAATTCCATAACTATAGTTTTAAAAAATAAATTAAAAAACAACTTAAGATTTAGATTTGAAATCTTATTAAATACATATAGAAAAAAAAAATACAAACAAGAAATAAATATTAAAATTATAGTTATACAAAAACATAAAGAAAATAAATATGTATAATAAAAAATAAAAATCAAATAATCATAACTTTATATAGTGTGCAAATTATACAAACAATGATCAAAAGTATTTAAAAAAATATCTGTAATTTTTATTTATATATAAGAAAAATTAGATTTCTTTTACCGTTAACACTGAAAAATATATAATTTGGAAAAAATAAATCTGACAAATCACTAATAATGTTATCATTTATAAGCCAATTTCGCTGATTTTCAATAGCAAGAATCTCCATACTATAAATAATATTTATTTGTAAGCAGAAAATCTTGCAAAGGTTCGTGTACTTGGTAAATTATATTTCAACATATTTCCGATTTTTCCCTAAAAAAAAACCTAAATTATTTTTTCACCATAAATCCACATTTTCAACATTAAACTATGTAAATACCATTAAACGATGTAAATACATAGATTAATTTGCCAGCAATAAAATTTTAACCACCAAAAAAGTTTTTCACGAGAAAACCAGGCTTCCACCACAAAAATCGTTTTTCACCACTAAATACATTTTCATCTCAAAACCAATTTTTAATTTCAAAATTTATATCTTCAATACTAAATTAAGTTTTCACCACAAAAAACAATTTTCAAAAAATGTTTTTTTATTTCAAAACAATTTTCACCTCAAATTTACAATCTCACCGCTAAACTACACCTAAAAACTATTTTTTTCACCACTAAACAAATATTCACCAGACACAACTTTATTACATTTTCACTAATAAACGTAGCTTTTTACCACTAAACTACAATTTTTTTTATCTCAAAACTATTTTTTCCACTAAATTAGTTTTTCACTTCAAATCTAGTTTCTCACCACTAAAACTAGTTTTTTAGCCCAAACACTACCTTTTCACCACTAAACTAGTTTTTTACCTCCAGTTTTTTGTCCAAAAACTATACTTTTCACCTTTAAATAATTTTCACTACTAAATCATATTTTCACCACAAAACCACATTTTTACCATTAAAAAATTTGTTTACCACTGAACTAGTTTTTCACCATAAATCTTGATTTCTACACCAAACAATTTTTTTTCTTATTTCTTTCATCAAATAATTCTGTTTTTTACCTCAAAACTGGTTTTCACCTCAAAAATTATATTCACCACTAAATCACATTTTCACTACAACATTACATTTTCACCACAGAAATAAATTTTCACCAATAAATTTTATCACAAATTTTATGTTTCGCCTCAAAACTAGTTGTTTACCGCTAAACTAATTTTTCACCACTAAACAACTATTTCACCACTTAATTAATTTCTCACCACTTAACTAGTTTTTCACCTTAAAATTACATTTTCACTACTAAACTGCAATTTCACCACAGAGCTAAATTTTCACCACTAAATTAGCTTTTAATCACAAATTTTGTTTATCACCTAAAAACTAGTTGTTTACCGCTAAAATAATTCTTCACGACCAAAATAATTTTTCACCATGAAACTAGTTGTTCATCACAAAATTTATTTTTTATTTTAAAACTACATTTTTCACCACTAAACTAGTTTTTCACCACAAAATAATATTTTCACCACTAAACAACATTTTCACCACAAAACTTAATTTTCACCACGAAATCAGTTTTTCACCACAAATCTTTTTTTTCACCTCAAAACTAGTTTTTTACACTAAACTAGTTTTTCACCACTAAACAAGTTTTTCACCACTAAACTACGTATTCACCACTAAATTACATTTTCACCACAGAATTCAATTTTCACCACTAAACTAGTTTTTAATCTCAAATTTTGTTTTTCACCTCAAAACTAGTTGTTTACCACTAAACTAGTTTTTCACCACCATACAGGTTTTTCACCAATAAACTACATTTTCACCACTAAATTACATTTTCACTATAGAACTTATATTTCACCACTAAATTAGTTTTTCACCACAAATTTTGTTTTTCGCCTCAATACTAATTGTTAACCACTAAACTAGTTTTTCACCACTAAAATACATTTTCACCATAGAACTAACTTTAAACTAGCTTTTGTTTTCGCAACAAAAAAAAATTATATTTTCACCACAAAATTACGTTTTTACCTTAAACTAAATTTTCAAAACTACATTTTCACCACTTAACCATCATTTCAAATATTTTTATACCAACCATCAAAAAGATGGGGGGTATATTGATTTTGTCATTCCGTGTATAACATGTCGAAGGATTCATGGTTAGATTCTGAGTCGATCTAGCTATGTCCGTCCGTCTGTTGAAAGCAGGATAGGGCTCGAACGGGACAACGTAGGGGGACGAAATCTGCTGATATCTCTTTAACAAAATCATGTACGACAACGAAATTTTGTACAGATAGTTTGTGGGTCGATGTAAACCTGGAAAACAAAAATGGGCGTGGTCCGCCTACTTTACCGCCCACCTCCCATATAAGGTGAAACTTCAACGAAATTGTGTTCAAATACTTCAAGCACTAATGTAAACTCAGAAACATAAAATGGGTGTGGTCCGCCCACTTCACCGCCCAGCTCCCATATAACGTAAAATTTTAAAAGATTCGGCCGAGCCGAATATAACATTTGCGCTTGTTTATTTAATTAAAAGTAAAACCCCTTCCCTTATTCGATTCAAACATTTATAAATTTTTATAAATAATTAATATTACGCAAAACATTTTTTTTGAGGAGTTTTAAACTCAAACCCAAAAATAAAAAATGTGGTCTAAATATTTCTTTGAAATTGTAAATGTTAACAATATTATTATTGTTAACAAAAAATTTTATTAGAAATTTAAACTACTTTTTTTCGGCTTTGAAAATTTTGTCTGTGATAAACTTTCGCTGACAGTTCCTGCAAATAAGTGAATCAACTGTTTATTACTATAGGCCATTTTTAATTTGATTTTGATATTTTATATTTTTAATTTCAATTTTTAAAGTCTATAATTTTCTTATTTTGATTATGGTTGATGGCTCTATTGTTGTTTTTATTGTTTTACTAAAATCGGACTTTGTTTTTTAATATTGTTTGAGTTTTTTTTTTTTTAATCTTTCATTGCTAATTTTCAGTTGCTGCAGCAATTGTAAAAAAACTCTACGACTCTTAGCCAAAATGTAGTATTTTTTTAAAGATTTTTACAGCCAAAAAAAAAAAAAAAAAAAAAAAAAAAACTTAAAAACAAGCCTTGTTGGTTGAATTGAATTGATAAATAATAGTTTTTTTTAGTACATGATGTTTTGGCAGTTACTTTTTTTTATTCATTATAATTTTCAAGATGCTCTTGAATTGTTACATGATGAAACAAAAATAAAATTGTAACAAAAAAAAATTTCTTTTGTTTAATTGAAAACCTATAGTTTGTTGTTGTTGGTAGTTTTAAGTTTTACCTGGCAATTAAAAACATTGAAGGGAGTAAATTATAGTAATTCGAAAGGGGAAGTTGTAAAATATAACTGATAAAAAAAATATGTTGATGTTTATTTACAAATATAGTTTTTGTTTGAATTAGTTTTAATTTATAGCTATCATTTTCTCATTAAAAGAAAAATTTATAAAAAAAAAATATTTTTTCTTGGTTAAGAAATTTGCATATTTTGTTAGGCAGCTCATATTGTATACAACATATAATTAAATCAAAAGTTCAATTTAGTTCTCTTTCTGGATGAAGATTTCCTTCTTTAAATTTAAATAAAAATCTTGTTCAGTAATTAACTGTAAATAATTTACTTTTAGTTAAGAATCTTTTAGAGAATATTTGTATTTGATAATTTTGAAATTTATTGCTTTCTATTATCACTATGTAGATCTTATAATGTGGCAGATAACTATGTAGCATATTCAGGCGCGGATTCAGTTTAAGCTTTTGGGGGAGGAAAATAGAATGATTTTCTCATCTATTTCCTGAAATTGTATGATTTAATACAAATTTTTCATTAAGCGTTTTCATTTTGGGGAGGGAAATTTCCTTTTTTTCCCTCCCCGTGGATCCGCGCCTGAGCATATTCAATACCTGTACATATAACATTTTTACACTATTACTCTAAATATAAAACAATATTTCAACAATGATATCATTGTCTCTTAATCTAAGTAAAATTTTTTAAAATAAAAATTTCTCTACATATAGTTAAAATATATGTGTATTTAACTATAGTATGATAACGTAGACTTTCCCATTTATAATATTAAATGCGGCAACATTTTATTTTACCTTGTTGCTGTTATTGTTGTTTTTATAAACTATAAAATTTATAGAAGTCACCACAAAAACATGACTCTATTTTATCAAATGTTATCGAAACAATGAGATCGTTAGATCTCAACAACAACGAAAACAAAAAATAAAATTTAAAGAAAAATGAAAATTTACGCATTTTATGTGTATTATGTTGTTGCAACAACAACAAAAACAACAACAGACCACAAAAAGAATCTGCAATAATTTATTTTCTAACGGCAACAACAACTTCATAGATCCAGTACCAGTATTAAATATTTCGTTTTTTTTTTTTTTTTTTCTTTCTTTAAAGCAGCAATAAAACAGCAAACAGTTAATTGTTTGCTCTATACAAGTTGAATGCAACAAAATGCCACAAAAATTAGAACACGCAATTTTTCTTTACATATCATACATGTATAAAGCAATTTTCTTTGTGGCAATACTTTATTGCAAAAACTTTAAATGAGTCTTAGAGTTTTAAAGATTTTTCTCATATTGAATTTTAGTTAGATTTTTTTCTTTTATGCGTTAAGAATTTTTTATCAAACTGTATGTGTGGCAACTTCAAATGTTAATTATTTAATTTTTCTTTTCTTTACAGGATGATATTGGCGATCAATGTGGCTTAACTAAAGCTGGTTTAGAGGAATATACCATGAGATCAAATTCATTTTATGACAATCCCGTATTGTATCATCATCAGAAACAATCCTCATATGCCCAATCGGAGGGTTATCATAGTTATGTTTCAAGTTCGGATTCAACATCAGCAACACCCATGTTAGATCGGTTAGTATTATAATTAAATAAAATTTTATTAATTATTTAAAAAAAGGAGCATAGTCTTATGTTTCTATCTGATTACTGATAATTTAATTTCTGAATTTCTGAAATTTAAATTTTAGCAATAAAGTTGGGTACCAAATAAAAATAGACAAAATTATGTATCAATATCAATTAAAATCTTCAAGCTAAGTTGTTTTCTTTTCTTATAAGGAGCTGTCAAAGTTATTTTTTTTTTTACATTTGGAAAAATAGTAAAAAATTAAATTTTCATCAACTTTCATTTTTTTTTTTTTTTAATAAAAAGTCCTTTAAAGTAAACATTTAATACAGAACCTTTAACTTCAGTTACTTAAGTATACTTTTCTTCAATTAATTGTAAATAATATTTTGTCTAAATATTTTTGTTATTTTTTTAAAGATTGTCCTAAAATACACTAATTTTCAACTTTCATAGAATGCAACTTAAATTGCTACAGTACATATTGTCCACTTTAATACTGTGAATATAAATCGTGCTTATATATATAGCCCGATTTTAAAAATTAATTTTATTTCAAAATAAGTCCAGTGGGTCTCATATAATACATTAGTCAATGGGGCAGAATCGAACATTTTTGGAAATAAATCTGTAACTTATAATCGGTTGGTTGAATTCACCTAAAATTTTACATAGGCTTAGTAGAGGAGAGTACCATTTTAAGTTTGTAACGGAGACCCCACTTACACTTCAGGAGCGTAGCTATGAGGGCTCAAATTAGGATACTAATGACATAGAAAATATTTAATCCTAATCGAATTTTTATTCCTTACCCTACCTCAAAGACTTATATCATATTAAAGCTCTTCGCACATCTTTTTAAAAACCGCTTGCATGTACTATTTATCTCATATAATTTTCGAAATTTCAACAAACTCAATTTTGCAAGATCTTGGTCAAGATTTTTTATATATATAGCCCAACAACTTCAACCAATTTGATTATGTTTTTTTTTATAATTAATTAAAGAAACAAATTATCTATCGTTTAAAGAAAATTTGAAGTCAATATCTTTATTGAAACCAAAAAAAAACGATTTTGAATTGAAAAATTTGCAAAAATTAAAAACCAAACGGACAGAAGGACGGAATCAGAATTATCTTAATGAAAAAAATTTTAAATTTCCAAAAATATATTCTTTTGTTTTTCGATCAATATGAAAACCAAAAGTTAATATCAAAATATTGATTTCACCTTTCCCTGAATTAAGCGGTATTTTCGACATATTTAACCCCTATGTATAGACAGACGGACAGACATTACTTTTCAGCAAAAAAAAAAAAAAAAAATTAATCCCAAAAATATATTTTTTACTTAGTAATAAATAAAAAAATATAAAACGTGATCATAAAAATTCTCATATCACCATTTCTTTAAGTAAGCACCATTTTCGACCCATTTAACCCCTATGTATAGACAGACGGAAGGACATTACAATTACCGCCAAAAAAGAACTTATAATTTTAGTAATAAATTTTTTTTACTTACTAATAAATAGAAAAATAAAATGTGATCACTAAAATATTAATCACTTTTTCCCTTTCCTTAAGACCTTGAGAAACCCCAATAAAAAAAAGACCAACGTCTTTGCAGAAAAAAGAAAATGGATAAAAGAAAGAACCTTAATAATCGGGAAATTTAAAATTTCCATTATGCTCAGTAGTAACAATTAACGTTTTGAATATTAAGAACTAATGTAATTTCCAATAAAATTTCAAATTTAACTTTTAAATACGATAAATTTAAATTGAAGTTTTCTTTTGCTTCATTGAGTTTGGAAGACGTGATTGTCGATGTACTAATGATCTGGTTGTGATGTCTGTCCTTAAAGTTAATTTGCAAAGGTAACAAAAATGCGATACTGATACATCAAACTATGTGAAACTTTTTCCACTGCCTCGTATGGCATTAAAATAGCGTTATTTAAATAAATTTGATTGCAGAGCTTAAGAGTTCTTCAATTTGTAAAGAAATTAATCATTTCACGAAAATGCGCTGAAGGAAATTTTTTGGACGTAGCAGGAATTTGGAAAAAACAAACGATCTTTACAGCATTCTCAAGACTAGCTTCCAAAAGTTTTAATATTACACACAAAATAAAAATCCTTTTCAATTAAAAAATTCGTCGTTTCAGTTAAAAAATTAATTAATTTTTCCTTAATAAACAAATTTGTTGTATAAATTAAGCATTTAATAATATTAATTAAAATAAATGTTAAACAAAAATTAATAATAGCAATTAAATTTTTAATTAAACTTTGTAAAATTATTATTATTTTTTTAATTAACTGCAGACAGTGGTTCCAAAACGCTTTTTTTTTTTGGAAATAATTCAGTATCTATTGAACCGTTAGAGATGTCTCAATAAAATTTCACATGGTCAGAGCTGAGGTGTTGATTTGGGGGAGTACAGGTTCCTAGCGGGTCAGGGGGAAGTGGGTTGCCCTTCAAAGTTGACCATCTCGGGTATGTAATTTTTTTGAAAAATCGCCCAAAATTAGTTTCTGATATGACAGAAAAGAAATTTTATATATAGATAGTCCTTGTAAATCTCTATTAAAAATATGCTTACATGTATAGGTTATCTCTTTTAGATTAAGAGATATACGGGTCGAAATAAATTTTTATCTCATTTTTAGCCTCGTTTTTTTTTAGGTTTTTTTTAACTTGCCGGGATTAATATTGCCCCTAAAACTTTTTTAAAATATAAGCCAGATTCCTTACAAAATTCTAAATAATATTGCTGCAAGAATCATATAAATATATGAATCCGTTAAAAACTTATATTAATCTGTAGTTGGAATTTTAAAAAAATTTTACATTTTTTGGGAATTTTTTTAATTATATGATTTTGGGACAAGTTTATACATATTATTATTACATTCCACTAACTTTATTTTTATAAATTATTTAACTCCTTATTCTAATCTTTTCTTAGATATCAAATACTTGTATAAAAAGTTTATACTTTTGATTAAAACCCCACAAGAAAATTAATAATAATTAAATTTTTAATTAAACCTTTTTAAATTATTAATTAATTTTTTAATTATCTGTATTACCATTTTTAAAAAATATTTCAGTTAATTAATATGTAGTATCAAATAGCATTTGATAATGTCAATTAAAATTAATTTTGATTAAAAATAATTGTAACAATTAAATTTTTAATTGACCTTTCAAATTATTATTAATTTTTTTTTTTAATTAACTGCATTGACATTTTTTTCAAAATTTAAAAAATATTTCAATTATCAAATTTGTAGTATCAATTAAAAACGAATATTATTATTTTTTTCAATTAATTGCCTTAACATTTTAATCAAAATATTTCCAATTTTTGATGATTATTTTTTAAATCAAATCAATTAAAACGTTATTTGAATTTGGACTCAAATTTATTAAATATTTTATTGTCAAATTTGACTACTTGGATTACTTGAGAATATCTTCTGTTTTAAAATTTGGTGATAATGTCGTTAATATCTTATTTTATTATCTTAAAATTATTAATTATGATTTAATTATCTGCGTTAATATTTTAATCAAACTATTTCAATAAACAAATTCGTAGTATCAATTAAGCATCTGATGATATCAACTAAACGAATTTTAATTAAAAATTATTGATAACAATTAACTTTTTAATTAAACTTTCTTAAACATATTAATTTTTCAATTATTTGCATTAACATTTTAATCAAAATATTTACAATGAATGATTATTTTTTTAATCAAATCAATTAAAATATTATTTGAATTTTTACTAAAATTTATTAAATATTTAATTGTCAAATATTTTAGCAAATTTGATCAATTAAAAAACTAGAAAGATATAGTCGGTCAACTCCGACAATTTGATACCATACACCATTGCGTGTGTACACTAAAATGTTTTCATAAATAAGCATTTGTTAGTGTTAGAACCCTATTCAAGGAGTATTTGTAGGGGGCGAGGTGAAATAATGAACAGATCATAACCAATTTCAATAGCATTCGTCGTTATGCCGAATTTCATCCTCTAGTTTGTGCACAAAGTTTACATGGACAGACAAACAGCCAGACGGACGGACAGACATCATTAAATAAACTCAGAAAGTGATTATGGGTCGATTGATATACTTTAAAGCATTGATAAACACAAAGAGAGAACATATAAATCCATTGGTCAATCTATATAAAACTGAAATTGAAAATTTGTATTTCTTAAGATTTTTATTGTGCGATTTATCTGTTTATTTCGAATTTTTAAGTTTTTTTTTTTTTGTGTATGTAAAAAAGGTGAATACTCTCTGCCTCTGGGAGCTATGGGTGCCGACCAATGCTTTAATGTGAGTATTGGGATATTTTTTCTGTGCATTACAAACATCAGCACAAACGCATAGTATCCAAAACACTTTTAGTGAAGTAGGGTATAATTTTTTAAACTATATTTAATTTTACGAAGTTATATTTAAAACGGACAAACCGTGTTCAATTTCTGAATATTTGGAAAGCCAACTAATATCGAGTGGGATTTTATTGGTCACTGAAGGCTTAAATTATTTAATAGCACTCGATATTCTCTCTCTCATTCTTACAAAAATTGTAATTTAATCTTATTTTATATTCGCAATTGTTTCATTCACAATTTTGTTTTGATCAACTCCTCAGACTTTTGCTAAATTCTCCAACACACTCTTTAAAGTTAAAATGAGTTAAGCAAGTAATGAGTTAAGCTAGTTCTTACTGTTCAACATTCCATCATTGTTAATTCCTTATAATCACAATTTACCTTAATTATACTTTTATGGAACTTGAGTTCTAATTCTACTTTTAGGGCCAACTGTGGAATTAAAGCTTTTTATCTCTTTTTCTCTCTTGTAAAGTATCAGAGTATTTTTTTCTTTTTTAAAAATTTTTTTTAAATGTAATCAATGTTATCAAATACCAGTCATTTTACTTGATATTAAAGTTTTAGCCATAATAAAACTTTGTATTACAATCCTGCTAAACTACTAACTTGTTAGTGATACTAACTAAGGATTTTTTTCAGCGTCTTCTTCTTCATCTTTATATATAGTCGATATTGCAATAAATGCATTAGGAATTAATAGTTAGAAATGTATAAAAATAAAACTTGTTTTAAAAATTCTTTAACAACTTTTGTACATTGAATGTTAGTTGGTTAGAAAATAATCTAAAGTGGCAATGTCGGTGACATTCATAACTGATTTCATGTTTTACCATAAATATGAACTCATACAATACCATATCACAGTCAACGTCATATAAACTAAACCACCAAATACAAATAAACAAACAATCTACCACCATCATTAGAAATCATCATCATCATGATCATAATCATTTAAACATTATTATGTTACTTTTTACAACTGGTACTTACTTGGTTGGTTGGTTGCATATTTATTTGTATTTTATTTGTTTTGTTGTCTTTTTCAATCCCCTTTTCTTTACTCTCTGCCTGTCTGTCCATCTGTCTGTCTGTCTTTGATGTCATAAATAGCATGTGTTTTACATTTTAATTTATACCATTTAAGCTGAACGCCAATAAATGTTGCTGCAACAAAAACAACAACTACAACAACAAAAATACTATATTTATTTGCTCATACTTTAGCTAGTTTTCAGTTACCGATCGTTACCAATTCAAACGCCATGGTATTTTTAGTGTTAATACATATTTATAGTTTTTGCTATTCTATATTTATAATACGTACTATAAAGTACGACTAACTATCGCATATGTATCTCAAGCCAAACAAAATATCTTAGATGTTTGAGGTTACATATTTTTAATTTTATTCTATTTTCTATTAGGTTTTTTTTTTTATTTGATTTGATTGGTTAAAATGCAACTTTAAATAGATTGTGTTACTAGTTTATTTTCTGGAATTTTTTGCATAAATTGTCTTAAGAACGAGTTAAGGTCTGGATAACTTGAGATTTATAAAATAATATTTAGGAATTTATATAATTTTTTTCTCTATTAAGTTTTCTCAAATTTGTTTAACTTATATTACTAATTTAAGCTGACTTTAAATGAGATACAAATTAACTTATTAAGAGAAAAATTCCTTATACCAGATAGGGTTTCTAATTAAGCAGAAAAGTTTGAAAGAGACTTCGTTATTTGTAATTCTTTGGTAAATCGTAGAAATTATTTGCCAGGGTATTTATTTTAATAATGAAATTTTATGATGTTATTGATCTATCTTAGGTTATGATATTTAAAAGTGCACAAACGCCAAATTTTTGGTAATAACTCTATATCTTCTAAACTAATGGTCGAATTAAATTGAAATGTATAGAAAAGTTGTAGAGGAGTACATTGAGAATATAAAAGTTCTAATTCAAAGATTTTTAAAGTTCTGCAAAGTGCTTGGTAAAAAAAAAAGAATAAATAAAAGCCTAAGTTACCTCTTACACCTAAAAATATATTTACTCTTGAATTTTAATTTTTTTTTGGCTCGACTTTATTTTGATTTTCGAGAATAAGTCCTAAAATATATAAAGGGATTTTTTTTTTATTTATCGCGATTCGTTTAGACGTGAAAAATGTTCAAAATCGGCATTCCACAGTAGTTCCAAAACAATTGTTTGGCAAAAAATTCTGTAATATGTCGGTTGGAGATATCTCAAGGGAATTATCTATCTATCTATCTATCTATCTATCTATCTATCTATCTATCTATCTATCTATCTATCTATCTATCTGTCTATCTATCTATATCTATCTATCTATCTATCTATCTATCTATCTATCTATCTATCTATCTATCTATATATCTATCTATCTATCTATTCATCTATCTATCTATCTATCTATCTATCTATCTATCTATCTATCTATCTATCTATCTATCTATCTATATCTATCTATCTATCTATATATCTACCTATCCATCTATCTATCTATCTATCTATCTATCTATCTATCTATCTATCTATCTATCTATCTATCTATATATCTATCTATCTATCTATCTATCTATCTATCTATCTATCTATCTATCTATCTATCTATCTATCTATCTATCTATCTATCTATCTATCTATCTATCTATCTATTTATCTATCTATCTATCTATCTATCTATCTATCTATCTATCTATCTATCTATCTATCTATCTATCTATCTATCTATCTATCTATATATATATCTATCTATCTATCTATCTATCTATCTATCTATCTATCTATCTATCTATCTATCTATCTATCTATCTATCTATCTATCTATCTATCTATATCTGTATCTATATCCATATCTATATCTATAAAAGAGTAACGTTACAAAGTGATTGACTGACTGACTTACTTGGTGACTCATCAACGTACAGCCAAAACGGTTAAAGCTAGAAAGATGAAATATGGACTGTAGATTAGTCTTCTACCGAATAAATCCACTAAGAAGGGATTTTCAGAAATTCGAATGTTTAGGGGGTAAAAACGGGTAAAACCGCTAACTTTATATCTCCTAAACTAATAGAGATACAAAAAAGTTGAATAGTTATCGTTATTCATTTAAAAAATAATCGATAGGTGTCTGGTACTTTTTTGAAATTCGGCTCTTTTAGGGAGAAAACGCGTAAAAACTGTAATTTGGTACTTTTTTGGCAACCTATCTATCCTTTAAACCAGTAAACATACAAATAAAATGAAAATTAAATTAATACCTTATTGAAAATTGGCGAATACAGGTTTGGTACTTTTTGAAAATTCGTTTAAGGGGTAAACATTTTACCTGTTTTTGGTACTTTTTTCACCAAAAAAAATTTTTTTTTTTTTTATGAATATTTTAACATTCAATTAGTACGATTTAAAAATTAAAAAAAAATTTTTGCATTTTCTATAATATTGAACCTACAAATATGAAATTTAAAATACAATGTATTCTAATCTTAAAATAGCCATATCCCACAAATCACGATTCATTCATAATCAGACTTTCAAACCTTTTTATACACAACATCAAAAATATGGGGGGTATATTGGGTTTGTCATTTCGTGTGTAGCTTGTTGAAAAATCAGTCCCTATGAACTATATATTTCCTTGATCCTGGAAAGATTGTGAGACGATCTAGATATGTTAGTCCGTCTGTCTGTCTGTTGAAAGCAGGATAGGGCTCGGAGTGGACCACTTAGGGGGACGAAAATTAATGATCAAAATAGATTAATAAACCAAAAAAGTTATGGGCCAAATACTAGAAACACATGTTGTTCGTTGTAACTTTAGTTCATACTTCTCCGTAGATGTCTCTTAAACAAAAGTATGTACCACAACGAAATTTTGTACAGACCACCGCATTAAACTAAAATTCATTATAAATTCTTAAACAAATTCTATATAAATACATTTAGTCGTTAAGTATTCAACATTTATGAACTCACTTTTAAACAAACACAAATGCCCTCAAACTCCAACATAAAAAAAGCTAAAAACAATAAATACTTGAACGAACTTATTTAAGTTAAGTTGACCTTCAACAAACAAACATTAAGAAAAAAAAAAGAAAAAGCTCTTAAAAAAAATCTTGTACATATAACAAACTGTTAGGGACATAATAGTTAGAGCAGATAGAAGTAGTTTAGCTTGAAGCTATAAAAACAATAAATAAAACTTAAAATCAATTTGAAATGTTGTTGTATGTTTGATACGAGACAGGAATTGTCAGTGTTTAAGTGCAGTTTAATATTTAAACTCCTTAACAATGGTTGTATGAGATATAGACCAAACGATAGACCGACCGACCGACCGACAAACATTAACATTTAAGAAACATTAGAGTAGTAGAGGAAAAAATAAAATTAAGAGTTCCGCTTTCATTTTTTTTTTTTTTCTTCTTTTTATTATCATCAAAGTTAATCTTTGTTGTTTTTGTATTTTTATTCAATAGATTACGTCAAGAAAGTGAATTGTTATCACGTCAGACATCTTCATCATCATCGCATCATTGGTCACAAAATGATTTGTCTTCTTTGGCTTCAACTTCAGTGGCGGCATCTCCCACTTCACTTCTTTCAAGTGGTAGAGATTTAAGTGAACTGGGCAGTTGTTCGCAGCAACAGCAGCAGCATCAGCATCAACAAATGACACAACATAATAATAGTTCAGAGAGTACTTCATCAACGGAAACTCTTAAATGGTTGGGTTCTATGAGTGATGTATCCGAAGTTAGTCATGCTACTGGGTTTTCGGCTATTTCGGAATCAGGTGAGTTGGAAAATAAGTTTTTATTTAAAATTTTCTTCATACAACTAAATAAATCTTTTGTTTTAGTTTCTACTTCACAATTAATTGTGCATAGTTCTCGGGTTTTAACACCCAAACGTCATCAAAGTGAAAGTGTTTTGTTTAATAGCGAAGATCAAGTTCCCCAACAGCAGCAACAGCAACAGCATTCACGTGTATCTAATGCACATTCTCCCCAACATAGTCCCAAGGCTTTGCCACCACAACAAATATCACCAGCTACCCTTAGTAATACTTTATTACCCAGCCATAGGCATAGTCCTAGTTATCCGCCCATACACCAAACATCTCACACTTTATATCGTCATCATCATAATCATCACAATAATTCGCCAGAGTTATCGAAATCTATGAACGAGAAAACCAATTCGCAAACAGCTCTTTCCAATTGTGATGCTGCAGCTCAAAAATCTAATATTTCGGTAACAATTTCTAATAGTGAGGCAGTGGTAACAATATCACCACATCCACCTCCAGTACCAGCTCCCAAACCCAATACAAATCTAAATAACTTCAATGATTCCCAAAAGACCAGCAATAATCTTACGGAATCCCAATCCCAAACTAATATTTCTAATCGTTCACATGCTTTGCCACGTCAAAGTAGTTCCTTGAGTATGGCGGGTCATAAATCGGTTTCGGCTTCTATGGATTCTTTGTCTGATATCAAACATCCTTATCGCAATAATCATCGCTTGTTTCCGGTTAGTACTTATACAGAACCTGTACATAGTAATACCTCGCATTTTGTTCATCATCCAAAACCTCAATACAGCACAGGATTACAAAAACCTCAAAAATCCCAGCAGCCACAAACAGCAACTACTTCTTCCAACTCCTCCTCCTCCGCCTCCTCAAATTCATCGGCAGCCTCATCACCTTCGGTAACGGGAAGTCATAGTAATTTGCATCAACCCAAATTGGGTTCACCTAATTATCCCCAGCCTAGTTGGCAATCGGTGGCGGCCTTGATAAATGATTTTGAGCGTTCAAATGATCAGCAACAACCTCAAAAATATACCTATTTGGATCCTAATAAAACACATCGTGTGCCTAATCCAGCTTTAAAAGCTTTTCAAAAGAATGCTGTACAATCCTACTTTGAGAGGCAGCAGCAGCAACAACAGCAGCAGCAACAACAACAACAGCAGCAGCAACAACAAAATCATGCCCACTCTTTGGATAATCTATCGCCCAAGTCCTATTCTCAACAATTACAAGCTTCTACAAGACCTAGTTCCTTGCAAAATCCTGCCAATGAGACTGTACAAACGGTGCTATTAAGAAATTCTCTGCCTAGCAATTATAATACGACTACAGGTCAAAGACCTTTATCGGAAGATAAAAATGCCTATAGTTCACGTAATTTAAATAGTATACCCCATAAGCCTCCCTCCCCTGCACCACCACCACCTCCTCCCAGATCAAGATCTATGATGCCTACTTTACTAAGAAGATCTTCTTCGGCCTCTGATTATGCTGAGCTAAGAGATCAATTTATGGCAGCTCCTCAAGAGAAATTACAATCGCAATCCATTAAAAATATTTCCAGTTCAGAGAAATTCTCTTTTAATGATTGTGGCATGCCTCCTCCACCACCACCACCTCGCGGTAGATCTTCTATGCCTTCACGTAGAACTTCTTCGGCAGCTGATTATGCGGCCATAAGAGATAAGGTTTTATTACAACAGGCAGCTGCCTTAACTCATCAACAATTGCATCCTCATCAGCATCAACATGTGGGTATTATGAGCAATAGCTATCATCAATATTCCACACATCATGGTCATCATCAAGGCCATACTCCCTATCAACAACAATCGCCTCAGGGCTATCAACCAGCTTTACCTTTGATGCAAGATGGTTGGGTTCCAGAACGGCCACCTAAAAATCCCAATTTAAGAGTACCCTCACCAGAACTACCACCTCCACCTCCAGGCTTGGAGTCGGAAACCAGTATACCCGATGAACCTTTGCCCCCTCCACCACCAGAAATCTTACAACGTCAAGATACCACTATGGATATAATGGCGGCCAAACCTCCTTCACCCAATCGCCGTAATAGTTTTGCCGGTGCCTCTCTAAGGAAAGCCTCCAACTTCTTTAATAGATCACCCTCAAATGATAGCGTTAGTGTAGCCGCCAAAGGGCCACCACCTTTGATACCTCGTAAACCAGCCAGTATTGAATTATTACAAGTCTCTAGACCTTCAGCAGCCTCACTCAATCAATTAAACAGCACAAAATTACAACCCGAACTATCAAGAGCCACTATAATATCTTCTTCCACACGTAAAAGGCCTCATAATTTGGCTGCAACCACAAATTCTTCTTCCACAATACCAGCCATACAGGAAAATGTCACTATGACCAGTAATCACAATGTCAGACATTCGCCAAATGGTCTTAATACGAAATCTTCACCGCCACCACCTCCACTAATGCCCAGAATGACAAATATACAGCAGCAGCCACAGCAAAATGTAAATAGCAGCAGCATAAATATTAGCAGCAACATTAATTCTACTGCAACTAATCAAAAATCAAGGTAAGTGCTAAATTGAATTTTTATTTTATTTTTTTATTTTTTACATTTAATTAATTGCTGTTAATTTTATTTATTTATTTTGTCTCTACTGGAATCTGCGTTTGCATTAATGTTTTATTTTTTTAAGAATAATAGAGTCATTAATTCGTTGAAATTTGTTTGTAATCTAATATGTTTGGTTCAAACATATTTCATCAGGCCAGTTAGCTAACAAGTAAATTTTTTTATAATACAAGTTTGGTTGGGAGTTAGGTGGGTAGGTAGGTAAATCGTTTGTGGTGACTGTTTGACTTACAGGCAAACCTGCTTTTTTTTTATTTGTTGGTTTCTTTTGCTTGGGAGTGAGTGAAATGTAATTGACTTTAAGGCTTGCTGTCGTTTTGTCATGTTGTCAATTGTTGTCAAAGTTGATGTATAGCGACTAGAGTACACTCCCACTTAATTTAACTTTTTTTTTTTTTTCTTAAATTATTTTAGATTTTAAGAAAGATTTATTAGCTTAAAGTTTATAATTAAATATCTAACGTTTTTAAAAAGAAGAGAATTTTTGCGAATATAAAATTAAAATATTTTAAAAGATAAAAGGAAGCATGGATTTCTAAAGACCAAGACCTTTGAGCGATCCCATTGAGGTCCGCTCATAAACCAACTAAAGCTTTCAATTAACTAAACCGATGTGTTTCCACAAGAATTGGTTCCCTTAGTTTAAAATAAAATGGTGCCAAAGTCGAAGTTGCTTATACACAACTTTGGGGAATATAAGAGTATATTTTATAGAAATATAATGGTCATATTTATACCTAAATTAAATTTAAACAAGTAGTTTAACTTCAATGAAATTTCTATAAAATATAGTATATTTATATTTAGTTCTAGGAAATATATCATTCCTAAATTAAATCCTAGAGATGGTATGAACTATATAGCATTTCCTTATGAACTTGGTGGGCATAATAGTTTGTCGTGTCTTCATTTTTATGGACTCTGAAAATTTTTGTTATTACAGAGCTTGGTTAAGGACTACCTCATGAATAGCTTTAGAATTTTGTTTACCAATAGGATATTGTATCTAAGAATATGCTCTAAATAAGTCCTGCTTTGGAGTTGTATGAGTTCAAGTTTCGAAGATTGTTTTAAAAGTTCTTAATAAGGACTTTTGTCTCTCATCAGTCAGAATAATTGTTTCTTGGGTCGCTTTGGACTCGTACAGAGACAAATTTCTGTAGAACTCCCAAATGACTCTTATTAAAGTCTTTTATATCTTAGCAAACAAAATAATTACATTTATTTACGACCAGGACTTGGTGTGGTGAAAATATCGATCGGTCGGGTTGATTAAGGTCGTGCAAATCAAACTTTATTCAAAAAACTTTTATGACTTCTTTTTACATCTTATTTTTCTTACATAAAACATTGATTGTAGTATTTATTTTGGACTTGAACTTGGTGTGATATTAGGCTGTTTTGACTTTCAAAAAGATAAGGAATCTGGAGAATAACTTAATGGCTCCTAAAGATATCTTTTAGGAAAATTAACTCTTTACAAATTCTGAATTCTTTTGATTTCTTCAGTCTCTTTGTAGGCATGCAGGTTTTACTGATTCTGGGGAATACTTTACTGACTCTAAATGATATCTCTTACTACACACATACGAGATTAATCTTCTCTACTTGTGGTCCATACTTGAAGTGGGGAATTAAATGGATGTAAACAGAAATTTTGCTGCAGTACTGACTTTTTTTTTTTTTTTTTTGTTTTTGAAAAAAAAACTATTACCTTCTCTTATATTTCCTACCAACTCAGAGTTTCAGCAAGAAAAATTGCTGTGTGTGAACTCCGACTTATAATGTTTCCTTGGATTACTTTGTAGTCGTATAGAGTTAAGTTTATAGTGAACGAATATATGCCTTTATATCTGTAGTAATGGATTGCAGCACAAAAGATAGCAGGGATTGATTTGGCATTAAACTTTTGTCTCAAACAAATGGAAAAGATTTCTTTAATTCTAGGCCTAGAATTGCTAAAGTTTAAAAAAAAATATCCCATCTGTTGCAATTATTAGAAATATAAAGCAAGAATAAAAAAAATTATTTATTTTTTTTTTTTCATTAAACCTAAGAACCTGTCCTTTATCATCCAAATTTTTTCACATAAAAAAATCCTTTCAAAACCCATAAAAAAAAAACTCCCAAAAACCTTTAAGCTACAAGCTCCTCGTAAGCATTTTGACCTCATTTATTAATTAAATTAATGAAAGGAATTTAGATCTTTTTTTTCGTTTTCCTTCAGTATTTATTTCTTTTTAATTTTGTCAAATGCATATTTGGAAACTTTCAAAATTAGTAATGGCCATAAACACTTAACAAAATCCCCTCAACCAACCAAAAAAAATTCAAAATGAAACCAAAAGCCACGTTTTCTTTCAAATTGTTTTTTTTATTTAACTTCATCGTTAACGTTAAGATACACAAAAGAGAAGTGACTGTTTTACTTAAATTTAAGTAAACATGAAGTTTTTTAATTCAATCTTTTTTTTTTATTTTATTTCTTTGTTGCATGTAATATAAGAAAATTGCAAAAGTGACACCCGCAAACGACCTTTGTGGCACGATTTATGATGCAACTTCTACACTTAAACTAACTCCTCGTACTCATACCCATTAGAAACCCAAAATATTTCTGCTTCTTAAATCAACAGCCAAAACAGCAAAAGTCGTCACCAAACAAACTTCCATTTCATAGCTGCAACAACAAAAAAAAATTGTTTTTTTGAACTAAAAACTATAATTTTATTTTATGGTTTTCTTCCTTTTGCAACAAATAAATATTGAAAAATCTTAAAATGAAAAATTGTCAGAAAATTAAATTAAACACAAGACTTGTCGCATTAAAGACTCTACTCTTACTTATGTACACACATATACATACACACATATGTATGTATATATAAATGTATGTCTGTTTACAAGGTAAATCTGCCAATAGACAATAAACGACAGATTCGTTACAAACTTAAGGCGAACTGAACTGTTCAATTTTGCTTGAATTGGGTGAAATATTTAGAGCTGTTGTTTAAAGCTTATTTTTTGAGACAAGAGATATATTGGCCAAGATAGTTTGTTGAGCGTGTTTAGGCAGGCCAAGTCAAAGCTAAAATTGCACATAAGCTTAAGCAGACATCAGCAGACTTTTCAAATCTAAAAAAAAAAAAGAAACAGCAGTCAGTTAGTTTGGTTTACTTGCAACACATCAGGCGTGTGCCGTGTTTAAGTTTTTGTGGTTTTCAAAGTTTATTTGATGGTGTGTATGTCTGTCTTTCTGTCTGTCTATTCGTCTCTCTGTTTTTTTCGGGTTAAATGTATGTATTGGCAACTCACATCCATTTATACTTGATCGTCGATGTGCTGCTGCTCATGCACGTGGGTCAAAGTGTTGCCACTTCTAATTGTTTACACTCGAATGATTTTTTTGGAAATTTTTATTTTTTTAGGTTATTTTTTTAGGTTAGGCTGAGAGGTTTCTATAACAAAGTCATACTTATGGAAAATCACAACAACAAAAAATAAATAGATTAACAAAATGGCTTTGTGGTACAAACATTTGATATCATATGCAATGGAGAGCAAAAATATAGCATCTTTAATTCGTATTTTTAGTTTAAATTTAATTATTTTTTCAAAATTTTAATTTTTAAGAAATCTTTATACGATATTCTTTATAAATTTTCTTTTTATAGGATAAATTTTGATAAATTCTCTTTTTATAGGAAATTTTCGATAAATTTCCTTTTTAAAGGAAATATTCGATAAATTTCCTTTCTATAGGAAATATTCGATAAATTTCCTTTTATAGGAAATATTCGATAAATTTCCTTTTTATAGGAAATATTCGGTAAACTTCCTTTTTATAGGAAATTTTCGATAAATTTCTTTTTTATAGGAAATTTTCGATAAATTTCCTTTTTATAGGAAATTTTCGATAAATTTTCTTTTTATAGGATAAATTTCGATAAATTCTCTTTTTATAGCAAATTTTCGATAAATTTCCTTTTTGTAGGAAATTTTCGATAAATTTCCTTTTTATAGGAAATACTCGATAAATTTCCTTTTTTTATAAGAAATTTTCGATAAATTTCCTTTTTTAGGAAATTTTCGATAAATTTCCTTTTTATAGGAAATTTTCGTTAAATATTCATTTTATAGGAAATTTTCGATAAATTCCTTTTTATAAGAAATTTTCGATAAATTTCTTTTTTATAGGAAATTTTCGATAAATTTCCTTTTTAATAGGAAATTTTCAATAAACTTTCTTTTTATATAAAATTTTCGATAAATTTTTTTTATACGAAATTTTCGATAAATTTGCTTTTTATACGAAAATTCGATAAATTTTCTTTTTATAAAATATTTTCGATAAATTTTCTTTTTATAAAAAATTTTCGTTAGTTTCCTTTTTAAAAAAAAATTTCGTTAAATTTTCTTTTTATATAAAATTTTCGTAAAAATTTTCCTTTTTAAAGGAAATTTTCGATAAATATTCTTTTTATAGGAAATTTTCGATAAATATTCTTTTTATAGGAAATTTACGATAAATTTCCTTTTTATAGGAAATTTTCGATAAATTTCCATTTTTCCATTGTTTACGATAAATTCCCTTTTTATAGGAAATTTTCGGTAAATTTCCTTTTTATAGGAAATTTTCGATAAATATTCTTTTTATAGGAAATTTACGATAAATTTCCTTTTTATAGGAAATATTCGATAAATTTCCTTTTTATAGGAAATTTTCATTTTATAGGAAATTTTCATTTTATAGGAAATTTTCGTAAATTTCCTTTTTATAGGAAATATTTGATAAATTTCCTTTTTATTGGAAATTTTCGATAAATTTCCCTTTTTATAAAAAATTTTCTATAAATTTCCTTTTTTAGAAAATTTTCGAAAAATTTCTTTTTTATAAGAAATATTCGATAAATTTCCTTTTTTAGGAAATTTTCGATAAATTAATTTTTTATAGGAAATTTTCGATAAATATTCTTTTTATGGGAAATTTACGATAATTTCCCTTTTTATAGGAAATTTTCGATAAATTTCTTTTTTATAGGAAATTTTCGATAAATTTCCTTTTTAATAGGAAATTTTCAATAAACTTTCTTTTTATAGAAAATTTTCGATAAATTTTTTTTATACGAAATTTTCGATAAATTTGCTTTTTATACGAAATTTTAAATAAATTTTCTTTTTATACGAAATTTTCGATAAATTTTCTTTTTATAAAATATTTTAGATAAATTTTCTTTTTATAAAAAATTTTCGTTAGTTTCCTTTTTAAAAAAAAATTTCGTTAAATTTTCTTTTTATATAAAATTTTCGTTAAATTTTCCTTTTTAAAAAAAATTTTCGTTAAATTTTCTTTTTATAAAAAATGTTCGTTTCATTTTCTTTTTATAAAAAATTTTCGATAAATTTTCTTTTTTATAAAATTTTCGTAAAAATTTTTTTTGCTACTATTTTCTACTCTCCTGTAAAAATGTCTTAAATTAATATTTATACATAAATTTTAATTCTAAATCTATTGAAATTGAAAAAATATATATTTTAAGCTATGACGTTTAAATTCCTAATTAGGTTAAGTTGAGATTTCTTTGGCCTCATATTTTATACTAATAACAAACGAAAAATTTGAAAAGAAAAATCTCTTATGAAAAATAAAAAACCAAGCCTAAATTGAAAATTGTCCTTTTTCATTAATATTATTAAATAACTTAAGAAAAATTTAAAATGACAAAAACACTCCCACAAAGTGTTTAACCTCTTTTTGAGGCATAACAAAATAAATCATTTACAGACAAAAAAAAAAAACAAATAAATAAACTTAAAAAAGTTTAATTTCAATTGACCCATTGTTTTCATCTTAACCAAAAACTATTGTTTTGTTTTATTTATTATTTTTTTATTTTTCTTTAAAAAAAAGTATTTCATTTCATTTGCCTGACTGTTGGACTGAGTGGTTGCTGATGTAATTCATTCCTTCATTTGTTAAGTCTCGTAAATTACTTTTTAAAAGATCAAAAAATTAAACTCGATATTTTTTTTAGTTGTTACAAACAAAAGGGGTTACAGAGACAAAAAAAAAAAAAAAGAGAATAAAAATTTACTTGGAAATAATACAAACGTCAACATAATGTTTAAAACTGTCAGTTACACAAATTATACAAATTATCGGCAAGTAATATTATATGGTCTTTATTAACTACAACAACAATAAAAAAAAGAAACAAATTAAAAGTAAAACTACAAAAATCCTCAATGTCACTTTTGTGCTCAAAACTACAAATTGTAACAGAATTTAAATTTTTTGCAAAATTACTCTTATGCTAAATACAACAATTTTATAAAAAATAAAATATTTTATGTTCTGATTTTGCAATCAACACTTTATATAAAAAAAGCAAAAAAATAAAACTATATTTAAAAGTTTTTTTTTTAGTTTAAGTCATAGGTCATTTATCTGTTTGCCAGTTTCAAATCTAAAATTTAATATATACTGTTAATAAATACTTATTTAGTTGTGGCTACAAAAGTGTCTATTAAGCAAAATACTCTTTAGCACAATGCGTTTGTTATATTTAACTATTGCATTTAGAAATAAAAAAAAAAATGTACTTAGTTTTAAAGCCAGATAACATAAATGTAATAAAATTTTTTTTTTTTTCATACTTTGTTGCAAATGCTGGTCTTGTTATCGACCATTTAACACCAGAGAAAAAATCTAAGTAGAAAAAAAAAAACAAACTAAAACTAAGGTGTGAAATAATTTTGTAAAGTATATATTTATATGAGAGTTTAGTATTTAAATCCGTACAACTGTTTTAATGATGTTAAGAATTTTCTTAATGTTTGAGGTGCCATATGTTATGACCCGGTGAGAAATTAGCAAAATGAGGATAAATTTAGAAGTCAAGAATATAAATACTATGTATTCTTGCTTTAAGGTTTAATTACTCGTAACACTTTTGAGTAAACAGCTTATTTATAGATTTTTTTTTTTTAAGAAGAAAAAAATTTAACTATCATTTTTTATAAAAAGGAAACTTAACGAAAAATTTCCACGAAAAGAAAACTTAACGAAAATTTTCCTATAAAAAAATCCTAAAGAAAATGTTCTATAAAAAGAAAGTTTAACGAAAATTTTTTATAAAAAGAAAACAACGAAAATTGCCTATAAAAAGAAAATTTAATGAAAAATTTCTATAAAAGAAAACAACGAAAATATTCTATAAAAAGAAAACTTAACTAAAATATTCTATAAAAAATGTCTACGAAACGAAAACAACAAAAATTTTCTATAAAAAAATCCTAATGAGAATGTTCTATAAAAGGAAAGTTTGATAAACATTTTTTACAAAAAATGTATATAAAAAGAAAACAAAAATGTCTATTAAAAGAACTTAACGAAAATTTCTCAAAAATTTCGTATAAAAGAAAATTTATCGAAGATTTCCTATAAAAGGAGAATTTATTGAAAATTTCCTATAAAAAGAGAATTTATCGAAAATTTCCTATAAAAAGAGATTTTATCGAAAATTTCCTATAAAAGGAAATTTATCGAAAATTTCCTATAAAAAGAGAATTTATCGAAAATTTCCTATAAAAGGGAACTTTATCGAACATTTCCTATAAAAAGGAAATTTATCAAAAATTTCCTATAAAAAGAAATTATCGAAAATTTTCTATAAAAAAGAAATTTATCAAAAATTTTCTATAAAAAGGAAATTTATCGAAAATTTCCTATAAAAAGGAAATTTGTCGAAAATTTCCTAAAAAAAGGAAATTTATCAAAAATATCCTATAAAAAGAAAATTTATCGAAAATTTCCTATAAAAAGAAAATTTATCAAAAATTTTATATAAAAAAAAAATTATCGAAAATTTCCTATAAAAGGGAACTTTATCGAACATTTCCTATAAAAAGGAAATTTATCAAAAATTTCCTATAAAAAGAAATTATCGAAAATTTTCTATAAAAAAGAAATTTATCAAAAATTTTCTATAAAAAAGAAATTTATCGAAAATTTCCTAAAAAATGGAAATTTATCAAAAATTTTCTATAAAAAGGAAATTTATCGAAAATTTCCTATAAAAAGGATATTTATCGAAAATTTCCTATAAAAAGGAAATTTATCAAAAATTTTCTATAAAAAGGAAATTTATCGAAAATATTCTTTAAAAAGAAAATTTATCAAAAATTTTCTATAAAAAGAAAATTTAACGAAAATTTTTTGTAAAAAGAAAATTTATGGATCAAAAATTCCTTATAAATAGGGAATTTATAGAACATTTTTCTTAAATATAAAATTTACCAATAATTTTACGAAAATGTTCCACAAAAGGAATTTTCTAAAATATTTCTTTAAGTAAAAAATCTATCGATAACTTTCTTAAAATAAAAATTTATCGATCTTTTCTACAAAACAATAAACTTTAAACCATTTTCATATGTAAAAATAGCATTAAAATCTATAGCATATCCTAGGGAGGCAAGAAAATTAAGCATCTGAAAATGTAAAAAGAAACTAGATAAAACAGATAGCACAACTATCTACCAAAATAAAAACAAACATAATTGTTCGAGTTAACAACTACTTAGCTGAGAACACCACCTTTTTGAACCCTATCAAAGCTAAGACAATAACCTTAAAGTTTCAAATTCTTTTTAGAAAAAATGTATCTCTTGGATACTTTATTATACTTTTAAAAGTATCTTTGAAAACAAAAATAAATATCTAGTAGGTTTAATATAAGAGAAAAAAAGAGAGTATATTCAAAACACTCTCGCTCTTTCACTCTTAGGGTCATATTTACTTAATGTAAACATTAAAAAAAAAATATACACAAAAATATTTTTATTATATTGAAACTTCATGTACTACTACAGCAACAACAAAAACAATAATATAAAAAAAAATAACAACATATGCCAAAGTCCCATAGCCAAACTGGGCATATGGATTTCTTTAACGAACAACTGGTTTTCAGACGAGTAACAACTAACGAACGGTTAAGACGCTTGATGCAAATAGAAGCGCCGTTAAAATTGTAAAAAACAATTATACTTTGGTTTTGTGTTATTTATGAAAAATAAAAAATGAAGTAGATAATAATTTTCTTATAAATCTTTTCAAAAAATAAAATTAAAACAAAACAGAAAGTTAAAATAAAAAAGATTTTAAATAATAAAAAGAAGTGTAAAAAAAAAACAAAACAAAATTTCTTAAAATTTAACAACTTTCCTTAAAAAAATTAGAAAACAAAAATGAACTTTTAAAGAAATTTGTTAAAGAAAATTTAAACAAATTTAAGTTTAGCAAGTGTTAATTTTTTTGTTAATTAAAACCAAAAGGTTGAGTGTAACCATAGCAACTATTTTTGCAATAACGAAAAGAAATCTAAAATGAAATAATTTTTATGGCAAAGTGTTAAACAATTTTGCGTGTCATTTGATAGTTAATTTGAATTGGAAAAAAATGTTAATAGTTTTTGTTTAAATAAGGTTTGCTAACAGTTTGAGTTTGTGTTTGAAAGAAAAAACCTTAATAAAACCTACACTTAAAAACAAAAAATAAAAGTTTCAACAATAACAATAAATAAAAGATAAACATTTTGTTATCGTAAATAAACATTAAATGTTACAAATCTAAAATATTTTGTTTAAATAACAACAATATTTAGGTCAAATCCCGGCTTGTTGATGATCTTTCATTTAAAAACAATAACAAAACAAAACTGAAAACAGCTTAAATAAAAAACAAAAACTAACGCGGAAAAATTTGTTAAATCGAAGAAAATACATTAAACCAAAGAAACAACAACAACAAAAAAGAAAAGAAAATCATCTTAAACAACAACAAAAAGTTATAGTAATAATAATAAAAATAAGTTGACAACTTAAATTGCATATAAAGCAGTGAAAATACAACAACAATAATAATACACAAAATAAAAGAGGCAGCAGCATCTTTATAACAACAAAAAACCTTTTAATTTAAAACAACAACAAAAAAGAGCAATGTTCGTTGTTATGTGTTTTCTTTATGATTAAAGTGAAATTGTTGTTGATTTCTTTCTTTCTTTAAACGGTCTAAAACTTGTTTTCTTTTAAGTTTATTTGTTGTTGTTATTATTATTGTCTTTAAATTTTAACTACATTTTGCAAAAACAACAATTGTTATTACTAAGTGAAAAACAAAACAAAAAACAAAAATACTTTAATAGTATTTATTTGTATAAGTGTGCAAGAGTGTGAGTACATCTGTGTACTTTTTTTTTGTCAAGTTGGATTACTCTATTGTGGATACCGTACATCAATTAAAAATGGTGTTCGGTGGGAAATTTCGTATCAGAAGGTAAATAAAAAAAAAAAAAAAAACTTGATTAATTTATAATTTTCACATGTTATCATGTTCAAATGGTTAATAACTAAATACCAATAATATTAATTACCAATTAAAGAGAGTTTCTCATAAAAAGAGACCTTAATCCTGGCTCAGAGCATTACATGTCATACTTACTAATACAGAGTTGTTAAAATCAGGTCATTGCAAAAATAGTTGTTATTAAAGGTAGTAAATAAATAAGAATAAAGGAAAATGGCATTAAAATTCAAAATTATGCTAAATTTGCTGGGTTTTTTTAAGAGAAACAAATAAATTAATATTAATTTGATACTCGAAGCAATAATTTTAAAATTTAAAAAGATTTATTTAATAGAAAATTTAAAAGAAATTATAAAATATTATTATATTCTTATATAGAAACAAATATGATCATTTTAATTAATTTTTAATTATATTAAATATTCAAGTAGTCAAAATTCAAATTTTCTTAAATTTTTTTCTAAAAATAAAACTATTTAATGGGTTTCAATTATTTTTCCTATTGTATTTATTAATAAATTAATCAAATATAAATAAAAAAATAAGTGATAATTTGAATAATTGAATAAAGAATTGTTTAATAGTTTGATATTCAATTAATAAAATAATTGAATATGTGTTGAAACTGTATTTTAGATTTCTCTATGTGAAATTTTAATTCAATTTGTTAGAATATTTAGAGTAATTTTTTTTAATTATAAAAATATTTTAAATCATTTTAAAATTCTGAATAATTTCATGGAAATTTAATTTAATTAATCTTGTTAATTTATTAATTTACGAGTTATCCGATAATAGAGTTTTTTCTTGCCTGATTCTCTTATTTTATTAGGGAAGTTTTAATATTAAATAACACCTACGAGTTAATTTTTTTTCACAAATATTCCTCCTCTAAAGTTTCTGTAGAGTTACCCAAAAATTTTGTAGATTTTGTATTGTGCATTCATAAAAGTGAAATCGAAAATCCAACAATCTAAACTAGTAATTATTTTTATATCCAATTCGGATCATAAAATAGCAATAATTCCATTTTATTAAGTAAAGAAAGAATTTACAGATTATCAAGTTTATACTTGATTTTCTGGGTATTATCAATCCATTAGTAATTTGTTAATACGAATTATAAATATTTATAAAATTGTCCAAAATTTGGTTTGGTTTAAGTTGGATTTTTTATGCAACAAAAATCAAAATTGTTATCCTAGATCCCAGAATATTCTTATTACTATATGCTACATAAAAAAGTAGCGGTACTCGTAAGATGTATTAAATTTTGCTAGAGTTTAATTTAAGTTCCACCAAACAAAGGCAATTACCGATTAAAATAAGACTTTGGTCCTTCGAACCGGATTATACTTGACAGTAAATCTGCAATCACACATATATAACCTAAGTTTTTATGACGCTAGTTTCTCTAACCAGTTCCAAACTCCGAGTAATGAACCTTCATTAGCTCATACAGATTTACTGCTTCAGGTCTTGGTTTAACCGTCTGACATGACATTTTTTTTAAATTTTGGATCCAATTCGAATACAATTTCCATACAAACTGTCAGCCCAAGTGGAAATACAAATAAATTCTCTTTCCTCCGCGTTAAGCAATTTTGTTGTTGACGAGTTTCAGTCTGGGATTAAGATCAAGTGCTACTTCTATTGATCTAGGGTTTCCAGGACAATTCAATATGGGAGAATAACATTAATTACTCTTGTGTACCCACGAAAGATTCTTCATATTATCTGCAATGGATGTTGGTTGGTCACGGCATTAAGATCGTTTCCCTACAACATACAGGAACCGGTAAATAACTCCGATTGATCTGCTCGTTTCTTAGTAGCCTCCAACAGTTCTAAATGATCTTATGGCTTTTAAACGATTTGAGAGTAAGATTAACCCATTAAAGGTCGAATAGATACTTTTTAAAAAATTTAGAACTCTCAAACTCCTGGTGGGATTTTGTACTCGATACTTCTAAGTCAAAATATTGCTGTTAGTTATTTCGGAGTATAGTGATGTGTTCGGGAATATTTACTGATCACCTAAGGCTATTGATATATTTAAGATACCAGATAAATTCTCAATATTCTAGGCAGGGAGAAATATACCACAATTTGCTCTATTTTACTGTAAAACTTAGAGTCTAAATATTCCATCTGTCATTCATGCTTAATCTCAAAGCTAAACATTAAACTAAATTCTTTTTCCCCTATTCTAGCAAAATATAACATTGAATGTTTATTTATTCATGCTCAATATACAGATCTTAATGTGTCAAAATAACAACTGCTACATAAATAGATAAAAAATTTACAAAAAACATTTCAAATTTACACAAAATGTTTTTCATAGGGGTAGTAGAAAAATAAGGGTGAAATATTGAAAATGCAGAAAAGTACAAATAAAGGTGTAATTACACTCACCTTTTTTTTCGTAATCAACAGTCATGAGAATTATGTAAAAGTAAACCATGCTGCGAAAAAGAGGAAAAAATTTACCTGAAAAGAAAGTAAAAAAGAAAAATAAATAAAATTTCAAGGAGGTTTAATTTAAAACTAAGAAAAGCCTCCTGCTAAGTGTTGACAAATGTTAAAAAGGAAAAATTAAAAGAAATAGGAAAAGCAGGCAGGCAAATAAGATTTAAGCTATGTAAAAAGTAATCTAGAAATAAAAGAATATTTAGTTAAATTTTTAAACTAGAAATGATGAACTAGAAATTTGCTTATCTATCATGGAAATTGACGTAAATCTTTAAAGGAATTTGGCCTAATTAAAATTAATTATTATGAAAAAAATTCTCTGTTTATTTATTTTCCCATTAACTTTGTTTTTTATTTTCAAGAATCAGGGATTTATTTTTTTTTATTAAAATATGATAGAAGTATTATCAATAAATTGATAATTGTATTTTATTTTTCTTTGGAACGGCTTTGTGTTATTACATTTTCATTTTTTTTGTTGTTGATTTTTTTTTTTTTTTTGCAACATTAAGGAAGTTAATAATTAATTAAATTGTATAATTTACAACACAATACCCTCAATATAAAAAAACAAACAACTACGTAGTAATAATTATGAATATGGTAAAAAAAAAGTATTATAATATTAAAGCAAAAAAAGAAAAAAATCAAACTGATAATGTTAGTCTCTGTATAAAAACAATACAACAAAAAGTGCATTGTTAAGGAAATTTAATGATTTTTTTTCCATTATTTTTTTTCCATATTACAATAATCTATTCTATAATATACTTTATATGGTTTGAAGACAGACAGACAGAAGACTGCTGGGATTTTGTATTACACTAATTTAATTTAAATATTATTATGGTTTTTTTGATTTAAAAAATTTTAATAATAAACTGGTTGTATACATTTAAGACTTAAGTTGTACTTTAGCTTAGAGATTTAAGATTTAAGCTTAATTGACAAGATTAATAAATAAATGTATAATCGTTACGGTATTGTTTTAAAATATCCTTCAAAATGACAGTTTATTAATTAGAAAAATAATAGAATATTTAATTAACTTGTTTTACATTAGATGTTAAAGAAAATGATTTAGAAAAATTAATAAAAGTTTGAAAAATTTTAAATAATAAAAAAACATTTTATTAAATTATTAAGATTTTATATTTATTTTGCTTTTCAATATTTTTTTATTTAAATCTTTTTAGTTTCTTTATATTAAGTGGAATTATAGTTAAATTTGTTTATATGTTTTCTTAATTATTTATATAAATTAGTATTTTTCTTTTCTAATAAATTTTTTTTAATTATCTTTGCTTCATTCTAAAACATTATATTTAATTTTTTATCAAAAAAAATCCTTTAATGTATAAAAAATCTCTAACTTCATAAGTTATTCCTATTAAACGCCCAAGTTAACGCAATGATTGGGTTGCTTTTCATATAAAACTGTATATTTAATTAATGTAAACAATAAGCCTAACGTAGAACGTATTCTATGTGTCTAGTGCTCTAGCATACTTTAAACGCATTTGTAATAAAGAGATAGTGTGAGAGAGAGAGAGTATTAAAAAATGTAAACAAAACAAAGGAGAATTTCCTTTTAAAATAAATGAAGTAAATTTTAATACAAATTATTACTAATAGAGGATTTTGTATGAAATTAAGAAAACTATTGATTAATCCTTTTATTGGTATTAATTAAATAAAAGAAAATGTAGCTTAAATTAAATAAATTAAAATGAATTAAAATAATTAATTTTAACATTAAATTTAAAACAAAAAAAAAATAAGTTTTATCTGCAAATCAAAAAAAATTTTATTCAGAATAAAATAATATAAATTCCAACAAAATCGCAAAAATTTTATATCTGGAATAATTCTGCAAAATTATTATTCCCTAGGCTTGATAGAGTGTAGAAAATCAAATGAAAATTTTAACCCATTGAGGACCAAAGAAAAATTTCTTCCTTGAGAAGCTTTTAGATTATAAAATTTTCCTGTTAATAGGTAGAGGAAATTAGTCACAACTGTTTTATAGGCAAGACATGGGGCTACAAAAATGTAGTACTAGTCAAGTCTCTATCTTGTCACACATAGCTTCTAGAAGCCTTTAAAATTGTAAAAATTAAGAAAATTTCAATTAACCCCCATAAAACTATTGAATAATGAGAGGTGTAGAGGAAAATTTTGTATTTGGTATAATAAACAAAAGACCGTAGATCTCAAAAATAGTAAAATTTTTAAAATCGCACTGACATAATAATTAAAAGCCGATAAATTGTTTCATTTTTAATAAAAAATATAAGAAAATTTTAATTTAAATAAGTGATACAATTAAATAATTAATTGGAATAGTTTTTATTATTGACAGATAAATCGTTTAATAGACCATATATTTTCTGTGTTTAAGAAATTTTTAAATTAACCCTTTAATAAGAAAAAAAAAATAAATAAGTAAATAAAAAAAAAAACTATTTAAAAAAAATAATAATTTTTAAGTTTAAATTTAACACAAAAATTATTTTTGTGTTAATTTCTTTTATTCATATTAGGACAAAATAAAAGAAATTTAAATTAATTTGCACAAGTCTATTAAACATTTTTCTCCTGGCCAGTGTTGCCTAAATATAGTTGATACCAATTTATTGTCCACTAACTGCATGTTTTGTCGCGATTCACACATAGCAATTTTACTTGCCGCAATTCTGAGTTTATAGGAGAGAGAGAAAGAAGAAGAGAATACTAAACATTTACATTCTCTTTATTGTTCTCCCCTACGAAGTCAGAATTGCGGCAAGAAAAATTGATCTGTGTGAATCGCAACTTAATTAATTATTACTTCGAGTCTACATTAGATAAATTTTTATCAAGACAAAAGTCAAAATTTTATCATGATAAAGATTTGTCTAATGTAGAGAAATGTAGTATTATTGCAGCGCTTGAGCTCTGACAACTTTGTCTTGATAATGCTTGGTAAAAGACGCCATCTTGATTGTTGTTGGAACTTTTTGCATGGTTTATTATAACATACGTTTTCCCCTATAATTGACAGAGATAAAAAATTATATGCAACTAAAACAAAAATGATTTGCCTAATGTAGACAGTATTTGTCAGTATTATTGCAACGTTAAAAGAAAATTATCAGCGATCGAGCTCTGACAACTTTGTCTTGATAATGCATGGTAAAAGACACCATCTTGATTTTTGTTGATACTTTTTGCATGGTACCCTATAATTCACAGAGATAAAAAATTATCTGCAACTCAAACAAAAATTTGACATATGTCTTGATACAAATTTTTCTAATATAGACTCGACGTTAAGGAGAATAAGAGAGAAAGGGTAATAAAAACTTTGAGTCTACATTAGACAAATTTTTATGAAGAGAAACGTCAACATTTTATAATGATAAAGATTTGTCTAATGTAGACTGAATTTGTCAGTATTATTGCAGCGTTAAAAGAAAATTGTCAGCGCTTGAACTCTAACAAATTTCTCTAATATAGACTCAACGTAAGGAATGTAAACAAGATCTCAGTGTTGCCAATTAGTTAATTTCAAGGATAAAAAACTATTGTTTTAAAATTAATCAAATTTTTATAAAATATAGGGATTTATTTAAATAAAAATTAGAAAAATAATTTTATTTTAATAGTTCATGTATAGAAAATTTCTAGCAATGACATTCAATTAATTAAAATTATTTTCACCAAATTTTTACAACAAAATGAAGAGAATTTTTAAAACTATTTATTTAAAGACAAATATCTAGCATTTGAAAAAATTCCAAACTTGACCTTTTTAAAAAAAAGGTTATCAATTTTGAACATATAAAAGCTATGGACACACAATTCTTTTACATACAAAAATAAATTAATAAAGTAATAATTACTTGATATATGTATAATAGAGCATTAAAAGAGACTTTTATTAAAGAAAATTTAATTAAAAAAAATATAATTAAAGTATAACAAATACATTTTTTGGTTTAAGTAAATTTTTGTTAGTTTTTTAAATGAAGACTAAATTACATATTATGGTTGTTAGTTATTTAAAGTTCTTTAATCATTAAATTTAAATGACCCACTTAAACACCTCTTTTATACCAACGAAAAAAAGAAAAAAGAAACTTTTTCTTTTATTTTTCAATTTGTTTTAGGTATTAATTTTTATCTTAATCTTGACACAAACATTAAACACCACATAAGTACCTACATACATACTTAGTTATTGAAACTGCTGCTGGTTTTTAGTACAATTTTTCTCCTCAAGCTAAACAAAAAGAGTTTATTAACCCTCAATTACTAAATGTAAAGAATATAAAATGTAATTTACTGTAGGTTAAAAAGATATAAGACCTAAATTACCTTTAATACATAAAAAAAAGAATGTTAAAGTTTACCAACAAATAGATACAAAAAATGGTAACAAATTTGATAAGAAATTTGTAAAATTTCAAAATAAATTTTATGCAGGCTGTAAGCATGAATAAACGTGGTTTCAATTGTTTATAATATTTAAATTTTAGTTATTTTAATTATAATTTTAAACACGTAATTTCTTTAGTTTCTATTGTTTAAACTTTTAATTATTTATTTTAGAACTTGTAGTAGTACAAATAAAAAAGGGCTCTCTGTAAAATACGTAAATGATAGAAAATATTTGCCCCTTAGTTTTGTTAAAGCACATTCCTTCATGTTTATTTGTGTTAGTAACAAAAATAAAAACAATAAAAATAAAATCAACAAATAAAATGTTTATAATTTAATTAAAATCAAGGTTAATAATTTTCAAATACTTTCTATTAAAAAAAGACTAATTGTAGCGGGTTTAGTGTTAAATAAATTTTGGTTTAATTACATGTTTTACGGCCTCCAATTAATATTAATACACTAAGAAAAATTTAAGAAATACAAAAAATAAAAAACAATAATATAAAATTAAGAAACTTAAATATTGAAAAAGAAATAAAACCTTTTTAAAATATGCTTTAAAAAAGTTAATGTTTTGTTGCAAAACACACGACAATTTTAATTTTAAATAAAAAAAAAAAAAACAATAAAATAAACAAGGGAATGGGAAAGAGAGAGAGAGAAATTCGCGTTAGTTATATTACCACATATATAACTATAGACATAGAGTAACACATAGAGACGAAACTAATTGTCAAAAACCTAAGTCGGTTGCCAAAAACCTAACTCATGCAACAACAAAATACATGTAATCAAATACATTTTGTTGTTGCTAAAAGAAAATAAAAACCCATTTTTGTTTACAAAACAAACATTTTTTTCAATTGTCAATCGAGAATTTCGTCTCTATGTGTTACTCTATGACTATAGATATATTATATTTTAGCGATTTTATACACCATACGGCAACTCTTAGCTAAAGCAAAACAAAACAAATACAACGGCACTAGTAAACAATAGAACAAGGAAGAAAGAAGAGAGCTTAAACTAGTATTACCTTATTTAAGGATTTATTTTAGCGTTTTTATTAGTATTAAAAACAATTTAGCGATTTTTAAATATTAAATAAAGAAAATTAAGTAGAAAATGTAAAATACTATTAAATTTTATTAATATTAAAGAATAATTCCACAAATTATATATATTATAAATCTTTGTGTATTTTTTCTTAAATTTAAAGAAATATTTTTCTTTGTTTACCAACAAAAAAATATGTTAAAAAAATTTAAACAATTTACACTCTTAAAAAACAGCACGAGCCATTATTTAAGAAAAAAAATTGCAGGGGTAATAAAAAAAATAAGAATTGCTCTAGAAAACCACTTAAAGTGTTAATTGATGCCAATATCATCATTTTCAATCAAAAATGATCGTGATTTATAATTTATATATTATGCTGTTATAAAAAAAAAAAAACAAGTTTGTTTATAGTAATATTTAGACAGGGAGGTCTTTAAATATTTTAAAATAGAAGAAGAAAAAAGAAAGAAATAAATTTAAATGTTATTGAACAAATTGATTACAATAAAATTACAAAAAATAAAGTTAGGGCAACTAATTGTATTTTTAAGGTCATTTAAGAAAAAATGAACAATTTACAAAAGTTAAAAAACAAAAACAATTTATAAATACAAAAAAAAAAAAAAAATTAAATAAAAATATTTGAAAAATTTAGTTTTTTTTTTAGCAAAATTTAGAAATAAAATTATAGCAAAAATTTGTTTTTATGTTAAAAAAAAGTTTAATAGATTTTGTTTTTAGGAAAATATAAAAAAATCAATTTAAAGGAAATAATTGTTCTTATCTAAAAAAAAAAAGTATTTCTTTAGGTTTGCAGCAATTTTTCAGCTTTCTAATTGACAACAATTAATTTCATTGTTTATTTTTTATAACCCAATGTTTTTTTAAGGTTTTAAAGTGTTAATAATTTTATTTTTTTATGGGTTTATTAATGTTCTGGTTTTAGAATTTATTTCTTTGATAAAAAAAAAGCAACAATATTTGTCATTTATTTTTGTTTTTTTTTTTATAGCTTAAAGCAATTAAGTTTTAAATCATTAATAAATTTTAATTACTTATATTAGTGAATAAAAAAATAAACATTTCTTAATTTTTTAACCAAAAAACATTTTTTAGAGTATTTTTTAGAGGTCAAAAATTTTAAATCAACATTATTATAAAAAATAAACACCACAACTGACAAATTAATTGTAGCAAATTTAAATTTTATGCAAATTAATTTTAAAGATTTTTTTAATTTTATAATTTGGTTAAATTTGTCAATTTTGTTTTCTTTATATTTCTACAGAGATTTCGTAACTTATAAATATACATTCTGAGTCCATCTAGTTGCAAAATACAATTTAACAATGTCCGTCCTTCGGTCCGTCTTATTTTATCCACTAGAAATGAAAAAACATCCAAAACGGGAAGTATTGTCTAGTGAATTTGAGTTCCACGACAATATTGCAATATGCTCTTACTTGAATGCAGTATCAATTCAAGTCTTTACAAAATAAAAAAGTCCCAGCTAGACCCTGGTATTCATTTATGTAAAATGATGTTGGTGCTTGATTAAGGTTAATAATTTATCAAATTTTTTTTCTCTTCAACGCATATGTGATTCCTTTTATAATTTTTATAATTTTCTACAGAGATTTCATAATTAAAAAATATAAATTTTGAGTCTTTATATGTGGTAGATAAGATTTGACCATGTCCGTCTTTCTGTCCATACTTATTTTTTCTTTCCTCTTTTTAACTTTTTTCTTGAAAAAATTTAATAATTCATCCACTTTGTTCTCTCTACAACGCACTGTGAATGCTTTTGTAATTTTTGTAATATTCTACTAAAATTCCTTAACTAATAAATATACATTTTGAATCTGTATATGTGATAGATGCCATTTAACTATGTCCGTCTTTCCGTCTATCCTTCTTTTTTCATTCGTTTTTTGTTTTTAGCTTATTACTTTAAAAAATTTAATTTTCAATAAAAACAAATTTATTCATATTTTATTTAAATTTATAAAATTTATTATGTAACTTTTCATCTACATAAAAACCTGCAGTTTAAGTAATTAGAAATATAAGAAAAGTTGTAACAATGTCCGTCTGTCTGTCCATCCAAATTATTTCTCTGGATTTTTCTTAGGCAATTCTGAGTTTATAGAAGAGGGAGGAGAATGGAATACTAAACATTTATATTCTTTATAATTCTCTCTTCTATACGAATGCAAAATTGCATCAAGAAAAATACATTTTAAATGAATCTTTTCATCTACATATAAACCTGTAGATTGTTTCCTTATAGGTATAACTTTCTAAATTCTACGCAGATAAAATACAAACTTTAGTCTTTTGTAGATCTGTTAGAACGTATATATTTTTCTTTAAAGATTTCTTAACGAATGAATAAAAATGCTGTATTTTTATAGAAAGAGAAGTTGATATAACAATGTCTGTCTTTCCGTCCATCCTTTTGTCTGTATGTTGAAATAAATTTTTAAAAATTCACAGATAATTTAATGTGTTGTGATGTTTTTCTATAAATTGGAAATAATTATGAGAATTTTCTTATTTAAAATCAACAAAATTGTGACATAAATATCTATAATATGAGCAAAAATCTAAAATGATATCAAATTTTGTTTCTTTTAGCTTAAAAAAAATGAACCTTTTACTTCCTTAGTTGTGAGATATTTTTTTAAAAATAATTTAAGAAAAATTTCAATAGAAAAATATTTATTTTTCTTTCGCCTGTATGTTGAAATCCATTTTCCTAAGCAACAAGATTTATTATTTATATAAAATATACGTTAATTTATTGCAAATAATTGCGAGAAATTTTCTATTAAAAATTAGTAAAATTGCTACATAAATATATATGATATGAGCAAAAATCCAAAATGAACTCAAATTTTTTCCTTATTTCTTTAGATAAAATACAAACCTTTTTCTTCCGCACTTGTGTGAAATATTTTTAAAACTTTTTTTTACAAAAAAAAAAAAAAAAATTTTTCTATATTTCAGTAAACTTTATGAAATTATTATACATTTTCCATTTAAAAATGTAGATTTTGAAATAAATTTATTAGCAAAAACGATTAATTAATGCCCGCCTTTCCTTGAGTCCTTTTGCCTGTCTGTTGAAATCAACTTGTCGTAAGAACAAGATTTATTATTTATATAAAATATATGTTATTATATAACAAATAATTGCGAGAATTTTTCTGTTAAAAATTAGCAAAATTGCTGCATAAACGTCTAAGTTGTAAGCAAAAATCCAAAAGTGAAAAAAATAGTTTTTTTTTTATTAAATTTTTATAATATTTCTTTCAATATATAATGTTTATAACTTACAAGGTTTAAATTTGAAAGTTTTACAATTTATATACAATTCTATTAAAAAAAAAAAAAAAAAAGTATTTTTGTTGTCATTTACTAGTTTTAACTCATACGATCACTAAGTTCTAAACAAGTTGGTTATTTTTAGTTTTTAATGAGTTATATAAATAAATATTAAAAAATAAAAAAAATTACTCACTATTAAATAGTGGTCAGCACTATGACAGTCAGTCATTCCATAATAGAAAAAATTAACTACTAACACCTTTAACAAAAACAATAACAAAAACTTATTAAATAAATACTAGCTATGACTTTACAACTAAAATAAACAAAAAAATATATAAATTTAACGGAACTCTTAATTAATTACTATATTAAATCATTGTTTACAACAGAAAAAAATATATGTGTATGACAAATAAAATAACAAGTAATTATATTTAAAAATAAATACACAAATTTCCAGCACTGTTGTAAAAAATGCAAAACTGATAAATATCTAGTAATTACTGCTAAAATAAAAAACATCATTTTAATATGAATTTCCTTTAGGTTTTTTTCAACTATATCTTTTACTCTTATACATTATCTAGTAATGTTGCTCTTTTTTTTTTTTTTTGTTTTAAAATTCCCTTAATAGTGTTATTTATTTACCTTTTTTGTTTGATTACATTTGTTGTAGTTGTGGTTTAATTTCTTTTGAAAAGTATGTCACTCATACATATGTATCATTTAACCGTTATTATACAGGAAAATACTACTTCTTTTTTACTAAATAAGTACTTTATAATTTAAAAACATAATCATACATATTTCATAAGAACCTTAAAAAATTGATCATGTTTTTTTTTGGTTATCGTTGAAAGAATATCAATTTGTCTTCTTCTTCACCCCAAAGTCTGGTATAGACTATAAATTTGGTGGTTTTATATTCAGAATAAAATTAAAACGTTAAAAACACAAAAACAGAACATAAAGAACATTTCACTAAGAAATTCCATAACAGAAAATATTAAAAAAAAAAAATTGGTCATGTAAGGAACCAACAAATTCAAACGAACGAATATTTTAAAAGATTTTAAAATGCAGATCACAAATTATTTATGTATGAATATTTTTTCTTGCTCATGTCTCGAAATTGATGTTTGGACATTTCACCATATTATAAATAATTTTTTGCAATTAATTTCCAGTTTTTTTTTAACCTTAAAAAATATTTCTTATGATTATTAAATAAGCCAAACATATGATTATATAAAAAAATTTCATTACCGTTACATTAATTCCAATTTCATTTAAAAATTATATTTATTACGTGAAATATTTTTGTATTACTCATAAATTAATTTAAAAATTTAAAAAAATTTCTTTGAAAAAATAAAAAAAAGTTGTTTGATAGCACGTCAATTATTTTTTTTATGCTTTTATTTATTTGTTGTTCTTTTTTATTAATTTAAATAGATAAATTGTACGTTATAACGTCTGAGAACTTCTTTAAAGTAAAAATATTAGTGAAGCGTGGGAATTTAACAAAAAATTAATTAACATAAATGCAAATTTTCTATTAAAAGAAATAAACACACTCACACATGAATAAATAAATACTCAACATTTATCTAAAACACATAAGTTTTACTGATTTTTATCGAATTAGAATAAAGAAAATTGAAATAATAAATAAATAAATAAAGAATTTTATTAATTTTAATTAATTAAATGATAGAAATAATCAAAAAGCAAACAGATTTATTTCACAATATATTGTAATTTTATGAAGATAATTTTGTGATTTAAAATAAGACATAAATAAATAAATTTATAAATTTTTTTTTTGTTAATAAAGTTAATAAATAATAAAATTTTAAATACAAACTTAATTTTTCTTAATTTCTATTTTGCCTACAAATCTTTTAACAAAAAACTCTTTAAATAAAATGGCAACTATGTGTTGAATTTAGCCACATGCGTATATTTCTGGCAACAAAAATTTTATTCAACAAAAATTTTGTTTTTCAACACTAAACTATTGGTTCTCCACTTTTTTTTCACCACAAAACCAGTTTTTTACCACTAAACAATTTATTCACCATCAACAAATTTTTCACTTCAAATTTAGTTCTTAACCAGTTTCTCACCACTAAACTAGTTTTTCACCACTAAGCTAATTTCTCACCACAAATCTAGGTTTTCACCACAAAATTTAATTTTTACCCCAAACAAAGTTTTTCACCAAATTTTTTGTATTTCACCACAATACTAATTTTTCACCACTAAACTAGTTTTTACTACCAAATTTTCACACACCACAAATCTAGTTTTTCACCACAAAATTTGGTTTTCACAACAAAAATAGTTTTTTACTACAAATAAATTTTTTTATTAGAATTTTTTTTTGTTAACACAAATTTGTGATTCTCCACTCCAAAAAAAAAAAAAAAAATCACTAAATGGGCTTTTCTCCACTGAAGTATTTTTTCACCACTAACCAAGTTTTTCACTACAAAAAAGTTTTTCACCACTAAAAAAGTTTTTCACCACTAAACTAGTTTTTCACCACTGAAGTATTTTTTCACCACTTAGCAAGTTTTTCACCACTAAATAAGTTTTTTACCACTAAAGTATTTTTATACCACTAAATAAGTTTTTCACCACTGAAGTATTTTTTCACCACTAAATAAGTTCTCCACCACTAAAGTATTTTTATACCATTAAATAAGTTTTTCACCACTACAAAAGTTTTTAACCACTGAAATATTTTTTCACCACTAAATAAGTTTTTTCACCACTAAGCAGGTTTTCACCAAAAAATTCAATTTTAACAACAAATTAAGATTTTCACCAAAAATTTTATTTTTCATTACAAAACTAATTTTTTGCTGTGAAACAATTTTTTCACCACAAAAATAGTTTTTCACAATAAAATCAGTTTTTTATGAAAAATTTTGTATTTCACCACTAAACTAGATTTTCACCACTGAAGTACTGTTTCACCACTAAGCAAGTTTCTTACCACTAAATAAGTTTTTCACTCCTAAGTAAGTTTTTTACCACTAAATAAGTTTTTCACCTCTAAACAAGTTTTTCACCACTGAAGTATTTTTTCACCACTGAAGTATTTTTTCACCACTGAAGTATTTTTTCACCACTAAGCAATATTTTCAACACAAAATTAAGTTTTCACCACAAATTAAGTTTTTCACCAAAAATATTATTTTTATCACAAAACTAATTTTTTACCACAAAACTATTTTTTCACCATAAAATCAGTTTTTCACTAAAAATTTTGTATTTCACCACTAAATTAGTTTTTTAATAATAAAAAAATACACACAATTTTCCTTTTAAAGAAAATTATATGATAATTTTAAGGTTATTAACATTTTTCGTAATTTTTTCTTTTTTTTTCTTATGAGTTGTCATAAATTAATGCAAATTATTTTTAATATAATTTTCATTTTTCATTTAAAACAAAATCATTATAAATAATTTTTATATTTTTTTGCCTTAAAACAAAAGCAAAACAGGTTACCACTACTAAAACTAAAAATTGTTGCTGCTATTAGATTCACATTTTAAAAAAGAAAACAAAAGTTTAAAACAATATAAATTTGTTTTAAATTTACGTTGTTTTTTTTAACACAAAACTGAGTGATTTTCTGGGTCACAAAAAGTCATTCAAACGAAATAATTTGGTTTTAAATACAGAAAATAAAAGATAATGATCGCGTGAGCAAATAATACGTTTTTTTTTTTTTTCAAATTTAAACATATACTAGTCTACATAATTTATAGATAACAAAAAAAAAACGTAAAAAAAGAAGTTTTCAAAATTAGAAACTGAAATAAAATTAAATATAGTGCGTTCCCACCATCATGGATAAAGTTTGTATAATAAATGATCAGTGCTACAAATACTATTAATTGTAGACATAAAGTTAAAAGAATATATTTTAAGTTTGTTTTTTAGAGCTTTAGTTATAGTAATTTTTAAGGTGTTAATATTTGATATTGGGTTGGGAACTTCCGTAGTTATTAATAATAGATTAAAGAAACAAATACTTTATTTAGTCTTAAGTGTAAATATGTGTGTATGTAGATGATGAAAACCTTTAACAAATATAACACATCCGCATATAATTAGGAAAACATCTATAAATTTTTTTTAAACTTAAAGACAATAGTGTTTTTTTTTCTGATGAGGGTATTGTGCAAACTTTTTATTTTTAATACAGACAAAACTTATTTTTTAATTCATTATTTGTTTGAAAAAATAATGAAGGTTTAAGGTTTTTTTAAATTTCCTGTTTTGTAATACAAGTGAAATCTTCAGCAAAATTTACAATTATAAATGTTTATATTAGGCTTAAAAAAATAGCAAAAAATCTTCTACATTTTGTTTAAAATAAATTTTTTCCATTGGCAACACTTTTCTTTAAAGTTCATTAACCTTTTTATAGTTATTTGCCAAAAGGTGGAGAATTTTAAAAATAAAAAGAATAAAAGGGATTAGAATTTAATTTTCACAATCAATTTTCTTTCCATAATGGCTGCAACAAATTATAGATCTTAAACCAAAAACTACGTTTTAGGTTTAAGAAAAAAGAAAAACAATTGTTTGCAATGCAAAACTATTGTTCAGATCAAAGAAACAAAGCATAAAAATTTAAATCGATTCCCGTAGGAAATGACGCATAAGGCTGGTTGGTTGGTTGTTTTATATAGGGTTTGGCTCCATACTCATGGTATTGAAAAGAAAACAGAAAGAAAAAAATATTATGATCATGATTTTTGTTTTTGTCTTTTTATTTAACAATTTCTGTGAGCCTGGAATGAGTGAGTATTGGGTGTGCGTGCTTGCGAGTCTTCACTTAAACCACTAATGATGACTTCCATGTTAACAGCAACAAAGTGTCTGTCCGTCTGTCTGTCTGTCCATCCATCTATTTCAACCATCCATGCATCTGAACACTTTGTTGATGATTTTTTCTTCTTTATTATTAAACCAGCCAAGACAAATAAAATTGTTTACTAGTTGCTGAGAAACCCTCCAAAGATGGTAATGACACCATGCAATTCATTCGTTGTTCATATAAACGTACAATATTGCATTGCATTGTATTTTGTATTAAATTAACATGCAGGCAAATTGCAAAGCCACAATTGTAAAGCAAAACTTGCAAGAAAAGTAAAGAAAAAAAAAACCTTAAAAGAAAACCCCTGACAATCATTATAAAGTGATCTTTATAATGCTTAAGCTAGAGCTTAGTTGATAATGATCTTAAGTTATAAGTATTCATCATTATCGGCAACACTATCCAAATTCCTAGCAACTTTAGGTTTCTATAGCAATGATAATGATGATGTTTTAGTTGTTTATTAGTTTGTAAAAGCTGCCGCATTTTTTTTCTTTAAAATATTTTCTTTCTTAACTCCATTTGTTTAGTTTTATGCATTGATTTCCATTACATACATATGTATGTAAATTGTTTTATTTGTTAGTAAGTATTATTACCTTGGCCAACAGTAGTTGAATAGCTGGCTATAAATTGCAATAAATAAATAAAATTTTACATTCACGACATACACTCAGTTGTATACATATACCCAATTGGAACGTTATTAAAATGACCTTGAATATATTGAAGAATGATTGAAAGCTGAAATGTTAACAAAAAAAGTAAATGGAAACTATAGAAATCTAGAGAATGTAGAATAGGGAAATAAGAAAAGTACTAAAATTGTGAAAAAAAAGATACTTTTTAAAGAAATAAAATAGATTTTGCTTAAAAAATTAACTTAGGGTAGAAAACTAAATTAAAGGTGAAAAATTAAATTTGAGATCAAAAACAAATTTTGAGGTGAAAAACTAAATTTGAGGCGAAAAAATAAATTTGAGATAAAAATATAGTTTAGTGGTGAAAAACAAATTTTGGGGTGAAAAGCAAATCCTGAGGTGATAAACTAAATTTGAGGTGAAAACCTAAATTTAAGGTAAAAAACTAATTTTGAGGTGAAAAACAAATTTTGGGGTGAAAATGTAGTTTAGTGGTGAAAAACTTATTTTGGGGCGAAAATAAAATTTTGAGGTAAAAAACTAAATTTGAGGTGAAAAACTAGTTTTGAGGTGAAAAACTCATTTTGGGGCGAAAAACAAATTTTGAAGAGAAAAACTAATTTTGAGGTAAAAATGTAGTTAGTGGTGAAAAACTAAATTTGAGGCGAAAAACTAATTTTGAAGTGAAAAATTAAATTTGAGGTGAAAATATAGTTAAGTGGTGAAAAACAAGTTTGAGGTGAAAATCTAATTTTGGGGTGAAAAACTAAATTTTGAGGTGAAAATGTAGTTTAGTGGTTAAAAATTCATTTTGGGGCGAAAAACAAAATTTGAGGAGAAAAATTAAATTTTGAGGTGTAAATGTAGTTTAGTGTTAAAAAAAACTAAATTTGAGGTGAAAAACAAATTTTGAAGTGAAAAATATTTTAGTGATGAAAAACTAAATTCGGGGGTAGCAAATTAATATAGTGGTTGAAAACTAAATTTGAGGTGAATAAATAATTTTGAGGTGAATATGTAGTTACAGTGTTAAAAAACTAAAAAACTGAATTTGTGGTGAAAATATAGTTTAAAGGTAAAAAATTATTTGAGATAAAAAAATTAGTGGTGAAAAATAAATTCGTCGTGAAAACCTATTTTAGTGGTGAGAAACTAATATAGTAGTAAACAACTTGTTTAGTGGTGAAAAACTAAATTTGTGAAAACATTTTTTGAGCTAAAATATTCGTTTAATCATGAAAATATAGTTTAGTTCTGAAAAGTGAAAATCGTAGTGGAATACAAAATTTAAAGTTTAAAACTTTAAATTTCACTAGTTGCGTGGTGAAAATTTTGGACAGTGGTGAAATATTAAGATTGTAGTGAAAACATTTATCCTGATGAAATATTAGTTTTATAGTGAAAATACAGTTTATTTGTGAAAAACTAAATTCGTGGTGAAAAACAAAATTTGAGGTGAAAAATTAGTATGGTGATAAAAAAAACTAGACTGGTTTTGAAAAACAAATTTATTGGTGAAAAACTAGTGTAGTGGTGACAAACTAGTGAAGTGGTGGCAAACATGTAGTGGTGAAAAACATGTTTAATAATGAAAAACTAAATTTGAGGTGAAAAACGTTTTTTGAAGTAAAAAACTAAATTCATGGTGAAATACAAGTTTACCGCTAAATAAATAATTTAGTGGTGGAAAATTAATTTTGAGGTGAAAATCTCGTTTAGTGGTTAAAAGCAAATTTTGAGATGGAAACATAAAATCATGTTGGAAAAGAAGTTTGTATAAAAAAAAACTAGTTTAAAGGTCAAATAATTAAGGTGAAATACTAATTTTAAGGCGAAAAACTTGTTCAGTGGTGGAAAACAAAATTTGCGGTAAAAATTTTGATTAGTGCTGAAAATTTAATTTAGTATTGAAAAACTAATTTTGAGGTTAAACAGAATAAATTTGTGGTGAAAAACTAATCTTGAGCTTAGAAACTAAGTCGGGGTTCACACACAGCAATTTTAATTGCCGCAATTCTGAGTCTATAGGAGAGAGAGAGGAGAAGGGAATAATAAAATTTTACATTCTCTTTACTTCTCTCGCCTACGAAGTCAGAATTGCGGCAAGAAAAATTGCTGTGTGTAAACCCCGACTAATTTGGACATCAAAAGCAAGTTTTGAGATTAAATAAAGCAATTTTTAGTGCAAAACTAAATTTGTGGTGAAATTAAAATTGTAAATTTTTACTAAAAAACCCGTTTTAAGATGAAGAACAAATTTTTAGATGAAAACCCAGTTTTAAGATAAAAACTTAATTTGTGGTGAAAAGCTATTTTGAGGTGAAGAACTAATTTTTAGGTGATAATCAGATTTTGGAAATAAAATTTGACCAAAAACTAGTTTTATGGTGAAAAATTTTGTTTCGTGCTGAAAAATTTATTTATTTTATTTTTTTATTTTTGTAATGAAAAACTATTATTTTCTATTAAGATGCTTTATTTAAAACATTTCTAATAGTACCATAATATAAAAACGGACCAACACTATTTATTTTCCTCTAACAATAGAATCACGTTTTTTAGTCATATAGAGAAAAAAAAAAAAAAACAAGACCAAAGTTCTACAACGTTACGTATTTTATTGCCATCTATTATGGTCTGCTCATTTTGCGTTGTATTTTTTTTTTTTTTTTGCTAAAAGTTCTTTTTTATTTATTTATGTTTATTATTTTTTTTTTTTTAATAAATTTGCATTTTATACGCTTTTGCATTAAATATTATAAATGCAATTGTTTTGCCTAAAGAGAAGTCATTGATTGATGACCACTAAAAAAAAAGAGACGAGTTTTGTTGTTTTATAGAAGCTAAGCTGTCATTCACTTAAATTTAAAGAGAGAAAAAAACGCCTATTTAAGTGTTTAGCTTATTTATTATATTCATAATATATATTAAATTTATTTAGACAATTTTTTGTTTCTAAACAAATTTATGTTTTTTTTTAAATTTTTTTTTAACCTTAGTTTGTCTAGACTTTGAGCCTGTAGATTTTTTATTAAAACATACAAACAAGATAAAATTTAGAAAAAAATCAAATTTCAATAACTTTTTTTTATATACATATGGTTTTATGAAATGTTTTGCTGCACTCCACCCATTATTATAATTTTATTGAATTTTTATTTTTGAAAAAAGTCATTGACTTGTTGATATAAAAAAGGTGAAATTAAAGTCAAGGTATTATTAAAAAAACATTTTTGTTTAAAATTTTATTTTTCCTTTTAAGGCATTTTAAGTTTTTTCAAATACATTTTTTTATTTTTTAAAAAAAATCTTGTGTTTAAAAATCTTGGTGAACAAGTATTTAAGTAGAGCATAAATCAAAATGATCTTGATGATTTGTCTAACTAACGTGTCTAGTTTGAAAATACAAGTTGTTATTTACCACACTTTGGCTGTTGCCATGTTGCTTAAGAGTTTTGTTATTGTAAAAAAAAACTATACAACTGAAGTGTATTGACATTCAAGAAAAATGATCTTTATTGCCACATTCCTAACCAAGAAAAAAATAGCTTGCTGTCTTAAAATTGTTAGTGTTATAAATATAATAACATTAAAAGTTGCTGTTAAAAGATATTTAATATTAAGCAACTGTATAAAATAATAAAAATAATAAAAAGTTGTTCGCCCAACGTGGGGCTCGAACCCACGACCCTGAGATTAAGAGTCTCATGCTCTACCGACTGAGCTAGCCGGGCATATGTTGGACACTAATGTTCTTAGGAACATAGAAAAATGTGTTTAGTTCTCTTAAGAGAATAAAAAATATTTTTAGAATTGTTTTATTTTATTTATTTAATTTTTATTTTATTTTTTTTTTTTAATATTGAAAATTTTTCAAAACAAAAATTAAAAGTAAAAGTAGTTTTGAATTGATTGTAATATACACTCTTAAACGTAATTTAGCCAACAGTTTTATTAAAAATAGCTTTAAAATATTGCAAATAGTTTTCTGGAAATAAATTAACAAAAATGTTAAAAAATTATTTAATTTAAATGTTTCAATTGTTTTGTCATTTTTTGTTATTTAAATATTTTATTTGTGACTTATACTCCCGCAATTAAGATTCATGTTGACGCCTCTTAATTAAGAATTTATTTTAATGGTTTTCATTTTCCTAAAAAAAAATTCTACAAAAATTAATTAATTTATTAGCCTGGCAATCATAATACGTAAAATTATATTTTTGCTGTATTTATTTATGCGTTTTTAGCTTCAATTTGTTAAAGCATATTTTTGCATATTTAAAGCTTTTAAGCATATTTTTGTTTATTTTACTTTTAAAATCATATACTCTCTTATTTCTAGGTAAAATTCATGTTTTAAGGCATATTTAAAGCCATTTAACATATATATTTTAATGCGATATTTAGCATATTTTTGCATATTTTCAATTTATTAGCTAATTTTTGGTATATTCTACATTTAAATATAATTAAAAAGTTTGGTTATTTATTAGTCTTAGTTAGTTTTAAAAATTTTGGCTTCATTTTTTAAAGATTATTAGCATATTCTATTTTTAAAATCATATACTATCATATTTTAAGGTAAAATTAATGTTTTAGAGCTTATTTAAAGCCTTTTAAAATGCTATATTATTATTTTTGGACAGTTTAGACAATTTTGACTTGAATTTGTTTAAGCATATTTTTGCATATATTTGGCTTATGAACATATTTTATTTTTAAACTCATATAATTAAAGAACAAATTTTTAGGTAAAATTAATATTATAGAGTTAATTTAAAGCATTTTGAAAAGTATGTAATCTGGTCATATTATGCATTTTTTTTTTTTTTTTGCATATTTAAATTGAAAAGCTATTTTTTGTTATATTCTACATTTAAATGCTTAATATAATTATTTTTAAACAGTTTTAATCACTAAGCATATTTTTGCATATTTGGGCTTATTTACATATTTTTGTCTATTTTACTTTAAAAATAATATAATCTTTTATTTTTAGGAAGAATTCATATTATTGATTCTTATTTAAAGTCGTTTAAAAAACATATATTAGTGTCATATTTAGCATATTTTTGCATATTTAAATTTAATAGCTAAGTTTTGTTATATTTTATATTTAAATGATTTATGTCATTATTTTAATACAGTTTTAATCAGTTTGGCTCATATTTGTTAAAGCATATTTTTGCATATTTTTGCATATTTGGGCTTATTAACTTATTTTTGTCTATTTTACTTGGGAAATCATATAATCTTTTATTGTTAGGTAAAATTCATATTTTTTTAGCATATCTAAAGCCTTTTAAAAAGTATATATTAATTTCATATTTATCATATTTTTGCATATTTATATTTAATTGTTAATTTTTGTAATATTATAAATTTAAATGCTTTATATAATTATTTTTAAACAGTTTTAATCATTTTGGCTAAAATTAGTTAAAGCATATTTTTGCATATTTAGGTCTTATAAGCATATTGTTGCCTATTTTTCTTTTAAAATCATATTCTCTCTTATTTTAATGTGAAAATCATATTCTTAAGCATATTTAAAGTCCTTTAAAGAGCATATATTAATTTTTTATTTAGCATATTTTTGCATATTTTAAATTTATTAGCTACTTTTTTTGCACATTTTACATTAAAGTGCTTTATAATATTAAAAATGTTATTTATACTTTTTAGAAAATTTTGACTCCAATTTGATTTAGTATATTTTGCTTATTTTAATCCTGAAAGCATATTTTTGAATATTTGATTTTTCAAGTCCTAATTTATTATATTTTCATGTAAATACGTTATTTTGAAACTAATTTTGAGCCATTTTAAAAAGCATATTTTTGCATATTTTATCTTAAAGAGCTTATTTTTTGCTTATTTTAGATTTAAGGGCTGCTAATCAATATTATAATTATTTAATATTTTTTAATAGTTTTAATAATTTTGATATCAATTTATTAAAGCATATTTTTGCTTATTTTGTCTTAAAGAGCTTATCTTTGTTTATTGGACATTTAAAAGCTTTTTTATCAGCATTATAGTCAGTTATTTAGCATTTGGAAACAGTTTTAATAATTTTGACATCAATTTATTAAAGCATATTTTTGATTATTTTACAATTATTAGTATATTTTGGCGTATATTAACATATTTTTACACATTTATTGACGGACAGTATATTTTGTTATATTTTTATATAAATCGTTTTTTTTAACTTTGTTTAAACCTTTTAAAATAAATATATTTGGATATTTAACATTTTAGAGCATATTTTTGTAATTTAGCTTATATATTGGCATATTTCTTATTTAAGAGAAAATGGACATTATAATTTTCTTTATATAAAACACTTTATTAATTTTTTTCCTAAATTTATTAATTTATATCTTTGTTTAATTTTATTTATTGATAACATTTTATTATTATTTTTTAAGTGAAAATTAAGATTGATTGAATTTGGCGCCTTTTAATTTATTTGTTTAAAATACCAAAATTCCAGACTTTAATATATTTATTATGTTTAATTAAAATGTTTATTTTATGTGTCTTTTCAATGATTTTTCAAGCCACAAATCCCACAAAAAAAGAAACACAATTTAGCGTGTTTAAAGTTTAATGGAATTGTTATTAAGCATACAAAAATATAACCAAAAAAATATATAAATTATTAATATTTATGTTAACAAACTTTAATTAAGATAAATGTTTAATAAAAATAAAACAACAAAATAATTGTTAAAAAGTTTTAATAACTTTTGGAAAGATATAAATTTTAATTCTTCCCCTTAAAAATGTTTTAATTTTTGATTGTTTTTAATTTAAAATTAAATCAATTTTATAATAAATGCATTTTAAAATAAATATTTTATTAAAATCTATTTAGTTTATTAACAAAAGTTTAATAACTTTAATAAAAATTAAATTAAATTTTTTTTAAATTAATTTAAAATAATTTTTATTTAAAATAATAATTAAAAAAACAAAAAGATCTAAATTAAATATTTTATAACTTTTTCTTTTTTAAACATTTGTTTTAATTTTTCAATTTTAATCTGTTTTATTTACTTTCATTTTGTTAATAAATAATATGGCAACTCTTTAATAACCTATCACATGTATAAAACCGTTAATTGTTATTGTTTTGATTTGAGGAAGAGAGGTGGACATTTTTAACCAAAAGAACTCTCATGTGTGCCAAATGTTTAAAAAGTGACAATTTATTATTAAAATTATTATTTTTAAAAATCGTATTAAATTCAAGCAGAAAAATAAATAACTTATTTTTATTTTCTTAGTATAGAATTTCAAAAAAAAATCTGTTATATTTCTTCTTTAATTCTGCAAAATAAAATAAAGAAAATATAGCTAGACTGTCTAATAAATCTAAGTCCAAATAATAATTGTCATAAATAAATTGGCCATTAAAAATGTATACAAACAAGTATTCAATACATATAAAAATTATTTGCTAAAATAAAATAAAAAATGCCAAAAATACATACAAATTAACATTGACCAACAACCACAACAAATAAATTAAAAAAAAACTGAACCCCCAGAGAGCAAAAGACGCGCAAAAAAATGATGAAAATAAGAGGCATGCCAAAATTCCTATATTTAAATTTCATGATGATTTTCACGCAAATTATTTTAAAGCATTTTTATTTAGATTCTTTTTTTTTTTTTCAAACAGTTGTTTTCAATTTCATGTATTTTATTGCTGGACCAGCCGAAGTGATCGCGTGTAAATTATCAAAATTCGTTGATCAGTATTTATTTTTATATTTTTTTTTTATTGTAAACTAAACAATCATTATCATCATATAATTGATAATAATTATTATAAGAAAAATAAAAAAATAAAAAGCGCCAAATGGCGTAAAAAATCAGCAGCAGCATCTAAAGAAAAATTCAATAAAAATAAAAATAACAATAATAACACAAGAATAAAATAATAACAATTAAACATATTTGCTATAAAAATAATATAAATGGTGGTGCTGTGAAGTGTTTTATGTCTAATGATCTGAAAATAAAAACACGCGAAAACAAATTTAAGGCGCATTTAAGTAACCTATGAAGAAGAAGAAAAATTTAAAGAAATTTGTAACGAATTTAAATAGCTAGAAATATGCCTAAATTATTTGATTGTTTTAATCATTTAAGGTAATTTTTATTAAAAAAAAATAATAATAAATAAATTTAAAAAAAAAAAACAATAAAAAAACGTTTAAAGAGAATTTGTTAGACGCTACAGATATTCTACTTTTAAAATAACAATGTCTAGTGACTACATTTTCTATATAAATTTTCAATTAAAAAAATTATATAATATAAAACGAGAGAGGAAGATATAGTCGGTCAAGAACGACCATATGATACCTTACACCATTATGTACATAAAAATTCGGGCAGAGGTCTTTTATTAGACTTGGGGCCAATTGTGGACCGATACTCTTATTAAGTGTAAAATAAAACATACAAATACAGAATATTACGTCGATACTAGCATTTATATGAATTTATTCACTTTTGGGTGATTCCTGAAAAAGGGCCTCTTCGTAAAATTTGGCACTATCATTTATATTTCTATAAAACTTATTTGTGTCGAATTTTAACTTGATACTAACATTGAATTGGCATTTATGGCCGTTAAAGAGATTTTCTGAAAAGGGGTTTATATGGGAGCTATAGTCAATAATGGACCGACCTTACAGAAATTCGGCACACAGATTTAGACTTATATGAAACTTATATGTTGAAAATTTCGTTAAAATATTGCTATATTTAAGGGATTTATGATCGTTAAATCTCGTTTCCGGGAGGACAGTTGTATGGGAGCTAGGTGAAATAGTGGACCGATTATAACTAATTTAAATAAGTTTCGTCCTTGAACTATAAAAACCCTGTGTGCTAAATTTCATCAATTTATGTTCAAAATTGCAAACTGTAGTTTGATTACAAGGTTTACATGGACGGACAGACGGACAGATGTCGTTAAATCGACTCAGAAATTGATTCCAAATCGATTGGTATAAATTAAGGTTGGTCTTAGACCAATATTTTTGGGTGTTACAAACATCAACACAAACACATAATACATTCCTTTTTTTTAATTTTATTAATATGGAATTTATGTTTAAAGAATCCTGTTATTTCGTTTAAAATCAATTTCTTATGTTTGGACAAAAATCTGACAAAAACGTCAAAATTTATTATTTTCATAATTTACATTTTTTAATAATAAAAATCATAAAGAAGATAAAATGTTTTAAATTAAACACAATGGCAACACTGCCAGCTTTAAACACACGCGACTACTAACACGCAGTGTTGCCAGAATTATTAAACACTTTATACCAAAATAATTTAAAACAAAACATCGAAAAATTGCTATAAAAAGAAAATTTCTATTAAAGAAAATTTATTGAAAAATTTCTCTAGAAAGAAAATTTATCGAAAATTTTCTATAGAAACAAATTTATCGAAAATTTTCTATAAAAAGAAAATTTGTCAAAAATTTTCTGTAAAAAGAAATTTTATAGAAAATCTTTATAAAAAGAAGTTTTATCGAAGATTTGATAAAAAGAGAATTTATCGAAAAATTGCTTTAAAAAGAAAAAATTTTCAACAAATTTATCGAAAATTTTCTATAGAAACAAATTTATCGAAAATTTTCTATAAAAAGAAAATTTGTCAAAAATTTTCTGTAAAAAGAAATTTTATAGAAAATCTTTATAAAAAGAAGTTTTATCGAAGTTTTGATAAAAAGAGAATTTATCGAAAAATTGCTTTAAAATGAAAAATTTTCAACAAATTTTGTATAAAAGGAAAATTTATCGAAAATTTTCTATAAAAAGAAAATTTATTGACAAATTTTTAGAGAAAAAATTTATTGAAAACCAATAAAAACAAAATTTATCGAAAATTTCCTTTAAAAAGAAATTTTATCGCAAAATTTCTTATAAATAGAAATTTTTTAAAAATTTCCCAATATTGTAAGTTACCTAATGCTTAATTTAAATAATATTCCCTTTATTTAAATTGCCGGCGGCGGATATAATAAACAAAAATACATCATAAATGTTGTCATTTTTATAAATAGTTTATATTTTCCTCTTTAGATTTTAAATACATCAAACAGCAATAAAAACAACAAGAAAATAAAATAATTTTTATTTAAGAAAAACGTCATATGTATATTTTTTCTTTTAGATATTTAGCGAATTATGTGAAATAATATTTTTTTTTTTTTTTTTATTTATTCTGTTTTCCTTTTATCATTTGTTTGGTTTTTTTTATAAACAATTTCTTATGCTTAACAGGTGTTAAGTTCCCCCTCTCTTACAGTAGCAGTTTCAATTTCAGATATTAAATTTCCTTTGTTTCCCTTTCAAATTTATAATAAAGTATTATGTGTGTTTGAGTGTTGTTTTTCTGTCTTTCTTTTATTAATGCAATTTTGCATTCCAAAGTGTAGTTTTTTTTTCATATATTTTGCTTAAACTTCATCATCAAATGCAAAACCCCAAAGCCACGAAGTTCAAGTTTACGTAAAAATTCCAAAACGTTACACATGAGCGCTTTATGCATGGACCGCAACGCCTGTTTTTTTATATTTAAAAATAATAATATTTTGCATTTATTTTGAAAAGAGAAAAAATAAATTCTTTAGCTTGGTTGTCATTTATAAAGTCATTGTTCTAATATTGCTGAAAAAATTATAAAACCCATAAAACTCAATCAATATTTATTTAGATACATACATACATGATTTTTAGTTTATCTTTTTAAATAAATCGGGTCATATTTTTTTGTTTTTTTTTTTTTCTAATTTTCTTCTGTTTATATAAAGTGTCCTCAATTCTTAAAATGTTGCATGTTTTAAACATGACATCATTTTGCTTGTATTTCATTATGATATAAACTACCCCTCTAACAGGATCTGTAACCTAAATTTAGTTTTTAGTTAATTAAAATATATGACCACATGTTTCCTTAATTTCGACTGAAATGTTTAAATATATTTATAACTGAAATGTATTATTTTGTTTATTTTATTTGTTGTTTTTATTACTTTTTAGCACTTATTTGGTTGGTATTTGTAATAAGGCGAAAAAAGTATGTCAAATTTATTTGTGTCTCTTGAGATATTATAATACTAATTTCTAAGGAAATTTTAGCAAATAAAGCAAACGGTACTTGACATAATAAGTGACTAACAGTATGTAAATGTGTGTTTACAACTGAGAGAAAACTATAACACATTTCTAACCCATAAAAATTATACAAAAAGAAGATTTATAAAAAAAATTATCGAAATTTGTATATGAAAAAAAAACTTATCGAAAATTGTCTATGAAAATAGAATTTATCGAAAATTTTCTATAAAAAGAGAATTTATCGAAAATTTTCTATAAAAAGAGAATTTATCGAAAATTTTTTCTTTATAGAAAATTTATCGAAAATTTCTTCTAAATAGAAATTTATCGAAAATTTGCTCTAAATAGAAAGCTCATAGAAAATTTCTTCTAAAAATAAAATTTATCGAAAATTTCTTCTAAATAGAAAATTATCGAAAATTTTCTCTAAAAATAAAATTATTGAAAATTTCTTCTAAATAGAAATTTATCAAAAATTTGTTCCAAATAGAAACTTATCGAAAATTTGCTCTAAATAGAAAAATTGTCTATGAAAATAGAATTTATAGAAAATTTTTTATAAAAAGAGAATTTATCGAAAATTTTCTATAAAAAGAGAATTTATCGAAAGTTTTTTATAAAAATAGCATTTATCGAAAATTTTCTATAAAAAGAGAATTTATCGAAAATTTTTTCTTAATAGAAAATTTATCGAAAATTTCTTCTAAATAGAAATTTATCGAAAATTTGCTCTAAATAGAAAGCTCATAGAAAATTTCTTCTAAAAATAAAATTTATCGAAAATTTCTTCTAATTAGAAAATTTATCGAAAATTTTTTCTAAATAGAAAATTATCGAAAATTTGCTCTAAAAATAAAATTTATTGAAAATTTCTTCTAAATAGAAAATTTATCGAAAATTTCTTCTAAATAGAAATTTATCGAAAATTTGTTCCAAATAGAAATTTATCGAAAATTTGCTCTAAATAGAAAAATCATAGAAAATTTCCTCTAAAAATAAAATTTATCGAAAACTTTTTCTTAATAGAAAATTTACCGAAAATTTCATCTAAATAGAAAATTTATGGAAAATTCCTTCTACATAGAAAATTTATCGAAAATTTCTTCTAAATAGAAAATTTATCGAAAATTTGCTCTAAAAATAAAATTTATCGAAAATTTCTTCTAAATAGAAAATTTATCGAAAATTTGCTCTAAATAGAAAATTTATCGAAAATTTCTTCTAAATAGAAAATTTATCGAAAATTTCATCTAAATAGAAAATTTATCGAAAATTTCTTCTAAATAGAAAATTTATCGAAAATTTTTTATAAATAAAAATTTATCGAAAATTACCTTTAAAAATAAAATTTATCGCAAATTTTGTCTAAATATCAAATTTATCGAAAATTTCTTCTAAATATCAAATTTATCGAAAATTTCTTCTAAATAGAAAATTTATCGAAAATTTTTTATAAATAGAAATTTATCGAAAATTACCTTTAAAAATAAAATTTATCGAAAATTTCTTCTAAATAGAAAATTTATCGAAAATTTTTTTTAAATAGAAATTAATTTTTTCTGAATAGAAATTTATCGAAAATGTACTCTAAATAGAAAACTCATAGAAAATTTCCTCTAAAACTAATATTTATCAAAAATTTGTCCTAAAAATAAAATTTATCGAAAATTTCTTCTAAATAGAAAATTTATCGAAAATTTTTTATAAATAGAAATTTATCGAAAATTACCTCTAAAAATAAAATTTATCGAAAATTTTGTCTAAATATCAAATTTATCGAAAATTTCTTCTAAATATCTAATTTATCGAAAATTTTATCTAAATAGAAAATTTATCGAAAATTTCTTCTAAATAGAAATTTATAGAAAATTTGCTCTAAAAAAGAAATTTAACGAAAATTATCTTTAAATAAAAAATTTATCGAAAATTTCCTCAACATAGAAAATTTATTAAAAATTTTCTATAAATAGAACATTTATTGGAATTCTCTATAAAATGAAAAGATCGAAAATTAAAAAAAAAAAACGAAAATTTTGACAAAAATCCAATTTTTGAAAAAATTTTATTAAAAAAATTTATCGAACATTTTTTATTTGCAATAAAATGACATTTTTTTAAGCAAAATATTTTATAAATTTTCTGCTTTTAAAAATGTTTGATAAATTTTCTTTTAATTTATTTTTATTTACAGTTGTGTCTTTCTTAGTATTCATAAACTCTATGATCTCTTAAATGTCATTTTATTATTTTTGTTATTGTTGTGACATCAAAAGGGTGTGTGTCTGTGGTTTTTGACATTTGACAATTTTGTTTTTTTTTTGTCATTTTATTATAACATAAACCATAATTTTATTTTTACTATTAAATATGATGATTTGAAAGAAAGTTTAAAAAATATAAAACAATTGTTTTACATTAATTTTGAAAGTACATTAATACATATACTCACACACACTTACATACTTATAAACACACAAGGAATCTGATATGAAAACATCAAATGATTTTTAAATGTTTTGATCGTGCTTTGGCTTTAAGTGATTTTGATTTGAAATGAAAGTCTTATGTTTTATATAGAGAAAATATTAAATAAAAAAAAAAAAAAAAAAAAAAACGCAACATAAAATACAGAGAAATTGTTTGTTAGTATTCATTCTGTTAAACAGTTTAAAATATGTATCTACAATATTAAAGGCCTTTAAGCTATTTTTTTTTTTTTAATTTTTAACAAAATAATTTGCATTTAATTGCTGCTGGTCAGGTTGTTACAATTTTTTTTTTTTCATTAATGTTGTTACTGTTGTTATCAGTAGTTGTTAATCATATTATTTTGAAGGTAAATTTAAAAAAAAAATCAACACCATGTTGTGTTAAAAAATAAAACAATTTCGTAATGAGGGTTTCATTATAACTTGTTAACAAGAACATAGTAAAAAAAAAAATAAAACTAAATCAAAACATGATGGCTGAGAAAAAAAATAAACATACAAAATTATCAAACCATAACATTTTTCAGCAAAAAAAGATCACGATCAGAAGTGATTTTAGAAAAATTTTAACGTTTTGTTTTTTTTTTTTTTTAGAAAAAAAATGTAAAAGTTTTTTCTTTTGTTTAACAAAAATCCTTTTAAAAATCATTAATTGCATATTTTTTTTAGTTTCACTTTAATTAATAATAATGAAAAACGTTCTTTAATGTAGAAAAAATGCATTTTATTTAATTTACTTTGGTGGTGATCACTACAAAAGAGTCATAATTTTTAAACTTTTTCTATTTAATGTTATTCCATTAAATTCCAGCCATCTGTTTTCTATTTAAAGTGTTTATAAAAAATAAAATCTTTTCTATTCCTTTATACATGTTAGAATATATTTGTCTTGAATTTCTAAAATCACTAGATCACTCATTCATTCTATCTCATCAGATTACTGAGTATGAGACAAGACAAGGCCTTTAGAAAGCGAATTAATAGATCAATTGTTTTCTGACCCACATACAATTAATTGTAAAACTTTCTTGTTCGTTTTGATTCCAAAGAATTTTTTATTTAGCAATTAGTTTTTTTTTTTTTTTTTTCTTTTTAAATAAAATATTTTACATTAAGACACGTATCATTTTAAAGCGCAACAAATAAGAAAAAATCAAGTTGTAGGGAAGAAAATAAAAATGAAAACATCTGTCTTGGGATAACAATAATGATTATGGCTGATAATTCTTTGTTTAAGTAGCAGATGGTAATTCTAATATTATGTTCTTAAGAATGAATACATATGAATATCTGTAGACCTGCCTGATGCACATGCCATTTTTATTTTTATTTGATTTTTTTTTATTGTCAATATTACAACAACAAAAATAAACATACAAAAAAAAATGTTGTAAAGTGGATGTTTTTACAATAAATACTTTAAAATTTAGCACCCTGCTATTTTTTTCTTGCACTGTATTTTTTTAATGTTATTTTTATAGGATTTATTATGCTTCCCTCACTTTCTCCCTTAAAATTAGAAAAAAAAAAAAACGAGAGGATGTTATTTTCAACTCTTTTGTTATTTGAACCAAACACTCTTTATTCTGTCTCCTCACTCTCTTCTTTGAGGATTGCCTTAAAACTCGGTTTATTAAGTAGCTAGTTCTTAACTAGTGAAAAGGTGTCACTTTAGATTGTTTTTTTAATGCTGAATTAAACCACACCTACCTAAGTATACATAGCTAAGTATTATGAAGTTTTTAATCAACGTCCGCTTTCATAACATAGAACTAAACATTTCACGGGTCATTGGTAGACAAATTAGCTCCTATAATTCGTATATTTTCGCTTTTTTGAAGGTACAGAGAAAAGGAGGTGACACGTCATGTTTATATAGTATTTAAGAGACACTTTCTCTAGTTTAATTAGAAGTTAAAATTTTTATCCAAACTTTTGCCATCATATATCGATAATAATGTTGACTTCATGGTCGTCAATTATCTCTGACTAGCGATTTCATATGTTTCAATTGAAAATAATCTACCACTATTAAATTTTACGATCTTGGAAACCAATTTAGAGAGTTATACAGAATATATACAAATACAAATTGTGAATTTTAAGAGCGCCGACCACTGGCATAGAACTAATTTATATTGGAATTTCAATACAAATTTGGAACATAAATTTTAGTTCTAAGTTGAAAGCAATTTACAATTCTTTGGACATTTTAAATTACTACTCGAAATTAAGGGGTTAATTCGTTAAAGAGTTTAATATCTGGAATAAGAGCCTGATGTTAAGAAGGTCCCACACCAGCCAAAGGCAGAAAGAGCTGCATACAAATTTAAATGTGTTTGTGTATTTTATTTGTTTACGCTCTTTTTTGCGAATGTGTTTATTATATCTAGCATACAAAAAAAAATAATAATTTTTTCTTGCGCTCTTTGTCATGTATTTTGTTTTTGTTTCTGCTTAAACATGCGACATTATCTTGCTTTGTTGAAAGCTATAACACAACTAAATGATTTTTGTGTTATATTCATACTCAACTGTTTAGCTTCTTTAACATTCGTGTTTTTTATGTGAAAATACCGAAAACACTCGGCTCCGGAGTGCTATGGGCACCTTTGCCTGGTTCATACACATAAAAAGATAATAGAACTTCAACATAATACGAAATTGTAGAGACTTTTGGTTGTAGAGAGTTTGGTTGGAACAAGTGTCAAGTTATTGCTCCATAGAATTAATTGCTAAAAGCTCCTAATCAAACCTTGTTCGTGTTCGACTACTGTGGACTCTCTCTCAAACAAAATGGAATTATTCGATTATATACTTTTAAGATCAATACGATTGGATGTTCACCGCAACTATCTGTTCGCTAACAATTCTGCTCCGAAGCCAAGACAGACCACTAGGAACGATATAACAATTAAGGAAAAAGAAACTGGCAAATCAGGAACATTTTAGCGAATTTTGAAAGATAAAGGACGTGGAATTTGAGTTCTGACGATTACGTTATTATTATATCAGTGTACAGTCACCAGATTTCAAAAGAAATCTCTTTCAAATTCTGAGGTGAGCAAAAAAAGAATTCATTCAGTAAAACGGTGTGGTGCAGACAACAGAAATATCTTTTGGAAATAAAAATTAGTGCCAAGGGCTCATCATATTAGTCACAGAGAGAAAGAAGTATCTTGTCAGTAAACATTATAAGGTCTAACAAAGTTTTTTCTCTCTCCCGCAATAACAGGTGATGTGCGAATTCGACACCTTTTTACTTGTAAATTTATGTTATCAAGTCTAGTGTAGAAGATGAATTTAGGAAAATCTTCTTCCGATTCAGAGGTGGTTATAGACAAAGGAAATGTTTAAAATTAAGAAAGAACTAGAGAAAAGTAACCTAAAAGATGGCTAGAAATGATATATTGAACTGATCTTTACGGATGGAGAAAAACATCTTGCTTGTATTAAGAATATAATTCTCTTGATATAGTAAATGAAGACTGAAATCATCATGGGACTTTAAGTCTTTAGTTCCAGAAGATTATGAGTTTGGAAAAAAATTTTCAACTAATTCTGAGGTGGAACAAGGCAACAATGTTCAGCAAAAAGTACTATTAGCAACAACTTAAACTAGCAAATAGCCAACAATCTTTACGGATATAAGAGAATCAACTGAACTATTACTGAGAATATTCTTTCTTTTGGAACAGCAATTAACATCTGATGTCATCAACGCAATCAACTAAAAAGAGTACGGCGGTTTTTAAGGAGCTACATCTGGATATGACCAAGAATATGACGACCTAGCAAGAAAGCCTTGAAGTGATAGTCTTATATTATCTAGACTCTAGATCAAAATGACACAAAATTTGTAACGAACGAAGAAGAATATTTTGATGTTTGCCTTTAGCGAGTCAGATGAAGTTTACAAGTTTTCACAAACAGCTAGGGCGGCTGGTAAGCAATCATTGAAAATATTATTTCTCTCTTCGATTTCATTATCGGAACCTACCTAAAAAGAGTAGGAGGCTTGAATACTGCAGACATTTAAACTAAAGCCTTTAAATCTTCAGAGAGAGTTTGAGGACTATTAAGCAATTATTTAAGGCATAAAAGTAACCAAGTCAATCTCCCTCAAGCTCTCTTAATAAAAAGAAGTTTGTGAAAAAGCTTGAACTGTATATGATCAACCTACTACGTTGATGAAGAGCTTGTAATTAACAAGCTAGAAAGAAAGTATTGATACATTAATACATATACTGTCAAGATCTTAGAAGTACAAGAGTATTTTGGTGTCTGCCTATTGTACTGACCTTAGCGGATCAGCTGAAGCTCTCAATGTCTTCAAAATTAGTTGTGGAGCAATTGTCTGAGATCCAGAAAAAAAACTGAATTAATATTCATCAATTAATGCCTTCCATTAAGAAATCAACGAGTCTCAAAAAAAAGCATTAAACTGACTGTCGCAGTCCGAGGTTATAGCAATAATTTTAATAAGACGGATACATACTTATGTATATTATTATTCAATCGTCAGTTTATAAATGATGAATTGATAAAACAAATCAAAATTAACAATTTTAACGTTTCAAAAAAAAATAAAATAAAATAATAATAATAATAAACCGAGTTTTAAGGCAATCCTCAAAGAAGAGAGTGAGGATTGCCTTAAAACTCGGTTTATTATTATTATTATTTTATTTTATTTTTTTTTGAAACGTTAAAATTGTTAATTTTGATTTGTTTTATCAATTCATCATTTATAAACTGACGATTGAATAATAATATACATAAGTATGTATCCGTCTTATTAAAATTATTGCTATAACCTCGGACTGCGACAGTCAGTTTAATGCTTTTTTTTGAGACTCGTTGATTTCTTAATGGAAGGCATTAATTGATGAATATTAATTCAGTTTTTTTTCTGGATCTCAGACAATTGCTCCACAACTAATTTTGAAGACATTGAGAGCTTCAGCTGATCCGCTAAGGTCAGTACAATAGGCAGACACCAAAATACTCTTGTACTTCTAAGATCTTGACAGTATATGTATTAATGTATCAATACTTTCTTTCTAGCTTGTTAATTACAAGCTCTTCATCAACGTAGTAGGTTGATCATATACAGTTCAAGCTTTTTCACAAACTTCTTTTTATTAAGAGAGCTTGAGGGAGATTGACTTGGTTACTTTTATGCCTTAAATAATTGCTTAATAGTCCTCAAACTCTCTCTGAAGATTTAAAGGCTTTAGTTTAAATGTCTGCAGTATTCAAGCCTCCTACTCTTTTTAGGTAGGTTCCGATAATGAAATCGAAGAGAGAAATAATATTTTCAATGATTGCTTACCAGCCGCCCTAGCTGTTTGTGAAAACTTGTAAACTTCATCTGACTCGCTAAAGGCAAACATCAAAATATTCTTCTTCGTTCGTTACAAATTTTGTGTCATTTTGATCTAGAGTCTAGATAATATAAGACTATCACTTCAAGGCTTTCTTGCTAGGTCGTCATATTCTTGGTCATATCCAGATGTAGCTCCTTAAAAACCGCCGTACTCTTTTTAGTTGATTGCGTTGATGACATCAGATGTTAATTGCTGTTCCAAAAGAAAGAATATTCTCAGTAATAGTTCAGTTGATTCTCTTATATCCGTAAAGATTGTTGGCTATTTGCTAGTTTAAGTTGTTGCTAATAGTACTTTTTGCTGAACATTGTTGCCTTGTTCCACCTCAGAATTAGTTGAAAATTTTTTTCCAAACTCATAATCTTCTGGAACTAAAGACTTAAAGTCCCATGATGATTTCAGTCTTCATTTACTATATCAAGAGAATTATATTCTTAATACAAGCAAGATGTTTTTCTCCATCCGTAAAGATCAGTTCAATATATCATTTCTAGCCATCTTTTAGGTTACTTTTCTCTAGTTCTTTCTTAATTTTAAACATTTCCTTTGTCTATAACCACCTCTGAATCGGAAGAAGATTTTCCTAAATTCATCTTCTACACTAGACTTTATAACATAAATTTACAAGTAAAAAGGTGTCGAATTCGCACATCACCTGTTATTGCGGGAGAGAGAGAAAACTTTGTTAGACCTTATAATGTTTACTGACAAGATACTTCTTCATCTCTGTGACTAACATGATGAGCCCTTGGCACCAATTTTTATTTCCAAAAGATATTTCTGTTGTCTGCACCACACCGTTTTACTGAATGAATTCTTTTTTTGCTCACCTCAGAATTTGAAAGAGATTTCTTTTGAAATCTGGTGACTGTACACTGATATAATAATAACGTAATCGTCAGAACTCAAATTCCACGTCCTTTATCTTTCAAAATTCGATAAAATGTTCCTCATTTGCCAGTTTCTTTTTCCTTAATTGTTATATCATTCCTAGTGGTCTGTCTTGGCTTCGGAGCAGAATTGTTAGCGAACAGATAGTTGCGGTGAACATCCAATCGTATTGATCTTAAAAGTATATAATCGAATAATTCCATTTTGTTTGAGATTCCACAGTAGTCGAACACGAACAAGTTTTGATTAGGAGCTTTTAGCAATTAATTCTATGGAGCAATAACTTGACACTTGTTCCAACCAAACTCTCTACAACCAAAAGTCTCTACAATTTCGTATTATGTTGAGTGTTTGATAAAATCCAGAAAGGTGAAGTTCTATTATCTTTTTATGTGTATGGACCAGGCAAAGGCGCCCATAGCACTCCGGAGCCGAGTGTTTTCGGCATTTTCACATACAAAACACGAATGTTAACGAAGCTAAACAGTTGAGTATTAATATAACACAAAAATTATTTAGTTGTGTTATAGCTTTCAACAAAGCAAGATAATGTCGCATGTTTAAGCAGAAACAAAACCAAAACACATGACAAAGACGCAAGAAAAAATTATTATTTTTTTGTATGCTAGATATAATAAACACATTCGCAAAAAAGAGCGTAAACAAATAAAATACACAAACACATTTAAAATGGTATGTCCCTCTTTATGCCTTTAGCTGGTGTGGACCTTCTTAACATCAGACTCTTATTTCAGAAATTAAACTCTTTTGGTGTATTGGTTGCAACTTCTTTAAACACTATAACGAATTAACCCCTTAATTTCGATTTAACCCCTGCTTTCTTCTTAGAACTAAAATTTATGTTTCAAATTCGTGTTGAAATTAGTTCTATGCCAGTGGTCGGCGCTCTTAAAATTCACATTTTGTATTTGTATATATTCTGTATAACTCTCTAAATCGGTTTCCAAGATCGTAAGATTTAATGGTGATAGATTATTTTCAGTTAAAATATATGAAATCACTAGTCTACCCTGTGTAGTCAGAGATAATTGACGACCATGAAGTCAACATTATTATAGATATATGATGGCAAAAGTTTGGATAAAAATTGTAACTTCTGATTAAAGTAGAGAAAGTGTCTCTTAAATACTATATAAACATGACATGTCACCTCCTTTTCTCTGTACCTTCAAAAAAGCGGAAATATACGAATTATAGGAGCTAATTTGTCTACCAATGACCGGTGAAATGTTTAGTTCTATGTTATGAAAGCAGACGTTGATTAAAAACTTCATAATACTTAGCTATGTATACTTAGGTAGGTGTGGTTTAATTCAGCATTAAAAAAACAATCTAAAGTGACACCTTTTCACTAGTTAAGAACTAGCTACTTAACACACAAAAAATTTTTATTTTTTTTTTTTTATTCACTTTTTTATCGAACTTTTTTTAAACTCGTTTAATTTTCTTCTATAGAAACATTTGTTGCTGAAGTTATTTTCTTATAAAACTTTTTTTATATTTTTGTTTTGTCTAGTGATTTCGAAATAATGATTTAAATACTTTTACTATCTATTTAAACAATATTACACTATTTCTTTTCTTATAAAAATGTTTTTAGTGTTGTCGCATCTGTTATGTATTTGAGCATAAATGCGTGAATATATTAAAACATATGGCCTGCATTATTATAATCCACATGATCATCATGATCATCAAAATAAATACAAATAAAAAAAAACAGGCCTATGAAATTAAAAATTTAGTTGCCAACATCAGCATCATCATCGACAGTTTTTTTCTTTTAAATCTTCACTATAAAGAATGCAAGTGATTAGCTGCAGTCAGCTAGTTTGAACAGCAGGCCATTTGCTAGCTGCTGGCTGGTCAAACTGCTACTGTAAACAACTATTATTTTGTATAAATTTAATTTGAAAAAACATTTTTGTTGTTTTTATGTTTTCGTATGTAAAGTTTTTTGTTTGGCGTCTTAATGGCGTTTAGCGTTTGATTTGTAATTGTACAAACAACCATGCCAATGGCAAATTTTATTTTTTATTATATTTTTTTTAGTTTTAAATTTTGCAATAATACTTGTCTAAACAACACTACTAATTCATACATACATATGCTTTAAAAAATATGTAACATGCAAATTCCATAATAAAATAGAAACAAATTGATAGAGGGGGAAAATACAGGCTTTTATATTAAAAAAAAAAAACCTATTACGCACTGTTTCACCATCATCGTGGTGTTTTTTTTGGACGTATTAAATCATATGATTTTTATTATTTATTTTTTTTTTTTTTTTTTTTTTGTTAAAGATAACTATTAAATAATTAGCGTTTTAATACAAACAAATATTTATACAGCTATTGTTTTCTATTAAAACAAAAATCCAGTTAAAAAAGATACAAATTGAACAGGGGTCAATGTAACCCCCTGTTGTATTTTGAATTTTCTAATAAGAAAATATTCCCAAATTTTATATACAATTTTTTAATATGAAAATTTGACTCCAAAAACAGAACAGTGAATGTGTCAAAAATTAAATTCTATTTTATTTTCACAACGGTCCACGTTGGGGCAAAATGTGTCAAAAGTGGAATTTTGAAAATTTTACTTTTTGTTAAAAAGATGGTTATCTATTAAAAATAGACAAATTTATGTATCAATAGCAATAGCATGCGTTGTTTTTCTTTTTTTTTTTTACTGGAGCTGTCAAAGTTATAAATTTATTTTAAATATTGAAAAAAAAAAAATCATAAACTTTCGGTAATTTTTTTTTAATAAAAAGTCTTTTAAACTAAAAATTTAACATGGAACCATCAACTTGAGGTATTTAAGTATACTTTTCTTCAAGTCTTAGTAAATTATATTTTGTCCTAATATTTCTATTATTTTTTAATAAATCGTTCTAAAATACCCAAATTTTCAACTTTCATGGAATGCAACTTAAAATATTACAGGATGTTTGTTCTGAAAATTGTCTAAGAAATAGTACATATTGTCTACTTTAATACTGTGAAAAAAAATCACCCGCATATGTAGACCGATTTGAGAAATTTATTTTTTTCGAAAAAACTCCAGTAGTTCTCATACAAAAAACAGCTTAAATGCAGACTTCTTTCTTTGCTTTATCAAACATTATACAATAAGGCAGAATTGAACATTTTTGGAAATAAATCTGTAACTTCCAATCGGCTAGATGGATTTAAATAAAATTTCACATTAGCTTTTTAAGTTTGAAAAAAGAACCCTATATATATTACAGGAGCGGAGCTATGGGGGCTCAAAATAGAGAAACTAATGATATTAAAAATGCTTAACCACTAGCGAATTTTTGTTCCTTTCCCAATTTCAAAGATTTTTATATCATATTATGGCTTTTGATAAGTCCTTGCATGTACTATTTATCTCATATATTTTTCAAGTTATGATTCGGTTAGGTTAGGTTAAGTGGGCAGCTGTCTGAACAGTACAAGACACGTAGGTCCAGTTTTGGTCCCGTTGTGATGCCTTAAGGGATCATGTGATATTATCTCACATATCCGAAACTACGTTCGAGTCGAACCAACCTGACGCATATATAAAGGAATTGATCGCTCTGATGTCAATATCAGAAAGATCTGACAAGACATACATAAGCGGTCTACCAAATAATTTCAGTGAGAGTTGGACAGTGTCATAGAAAATGCTCCACTGTCTCTTCCTCATCATAGCAACTCCTACAGAAGTCGTTAAAAGGGAGCCCTAATCTCCTAGCATGCGCACCAGCAATCCAGTGCCCGTGACAACGGATATTAGAATACGTAACCGATGCTTTGGTAGTCCTAAGATGAAGTTTGACCGAAGTTCATCATAATGGGGGCCATATTTGCCTCGAGGTTGTATATGTGGATAGATTCGTCCATCTATCCTGTGCAATCCTCGATAAGTTCCGCAGTATTATAGATCTGCAGGTGGAAAGCGGTACTCCGACCAATTGATCCGTATCTTCATATCGAAAAATAGAACCAGTTCTGGTCAGTTCGTCCGCAGTGAGATTTCTTGGGGTATTTGAATGACGCCTAACTCAGACTAGCTCTAGGTTTGAATGTCTCGTCATCTCATTTAGAGATATCCAGCATTCATGTACCAGCTTGGATGTCGAAAAGAGCGATTTAATTGCAGCTTAACTGTCCGTACAGGTTTGGATATCACCACCGAATACCCTATAGTACATCAACCAATTTACCGCTATTTTTATAGCCGATATCTCTGCTTGAAGAATGCTGCAGTGATCCGGAAGTTTGAAGGAAATGTTTTTCTATATTCCTACACCTCCCAATACCATCAACAGATTTGAACCCATCAGTGTAAACCTCCACTGAGCCGGGCTCTTAGTACCGGAGCAATCGAGATTGACACTGAGAAGCCTCTGACAAGAAAAGCCATAGGAGTGTAATAGTCAATATTGCAAGGAATATCGACAAATAACCGTAAAACGGTCGCATGGTCGTATCCTCTATCAGTCCATGCACCTATAGTTTTGAGCCTAGTCGGCGACATGATGGCGATCTATTTGGCCATAAGGTTCACCGGTAGTCAGTTCATTAGAATGAATAGGGCCTTAGATGCAGTTGTATGTAATGCGCCTATAATGAGTAGCGCTGGACTAAGCAGAATCCTTTCAAAGATTCCGAAAAAGGTGAATTTTTCCATTTTCGTGTTATATTCATTTCAAATACAATCTCAATTTTGCAAGATCTTGGTAACATTTTTTCCATATAAAGCTTAACATTTTCAACTGATTTAATTTAATTGTATTCAATTAGTTAATAAACGAAATTATCTATCGAATACAGAAAATTTGAAGTCGATATCTTTATTGTGTCAAAAAATAAACAATTTTAAATTGGAAAGTTTGTAAAAATTAACAAACAGACAGACAGAAGGACGGATATTAGAATTCTCTCAAAAAAATCTTAAAATTCCAAAAATACATTTCATTAACTTTTTGATTAATATAAAAACCAAATGTAAATATTAAATAAAAAAGTAAAAAGTGATAATTAAGGTGTTAACATCATCTTTCCCAGAATTAAGCAAACTTTTTCAACTCATTTAACTTAAATGTATAGACGGACGGACATTAATACTCTGCCAAAAAAAAAATAAATAAAAATTCTAAAAAAATTTTTTGTAAAAATGACTTCTTCCTTTCATAACAAAGCACAATGTGTCCACATATTTTTGGCCCGATTTAGCATCAAGTCACTACGGAAAGAACGCTCTGGAATGCTACCAAAATAATAATATAGTTTATGTGCCAAGAAATGTCAATCCTCCAAATTATCTGAAGCTAAGACTAGTGGAGAGATATTGGCTTTTTGTGAAAAGAGAATTGAAGAGCACAAAAAAGATGTCCCAAAATATTGAAGATTTTAAAAGGAGATGGGTAAACTGTTCCAAATAAGTGACTGAAACAACTATCAAATCTGTAATGGAAGCGTAACCAAAAAAGGTCCACAAGTTTATAAGTAGTGGTTTTGGTGATCTGTAATATAATATCAATTAAATGAAATAAAAATCAAAACTCTAAGATCAACCGTTTTCAAATTATTGAATTTTTTATATGTAAAAATTTTTTCTATCTCACTCCTTATATTAAAATCAAAAAACCACCAAGAAAATTTCTTTAGGTGTATTAATGATTTACAACGGAAGTCAATATACATATGTATGTATGTATGTATGTATGTGTGTGTATATATGTAATAAAATTTATATTATTGCTTTTTTGTATTAACAAAACTTACAAATTGTAAAAAAAAAGTACAAAAAAAAAGAAATGTATACTTTTTTACCGGCTTTGTCCACCTTTTTTTCAAAAATACTATAAACATCATCCGTTTTAGTAAACATAAATTAACTTCATTATTATCATTTATTCTTTTTTACAAAAAAATAAAATTAAAAATTCCCCTATGACCATTTTACGTTAAATAAACTTATTTCTATGTTGTACTCTTAATAATCATAAAATTTATCATCATAATGAAGATTTAATGTTATTGTTCCAAAAAAAAAAAAAAAAAAAGTGTTATAAATATATACATCCATTTGTATGTATTTATTTATGTTTATATGATGTAATAATTATAATGGAGCACAGACAAAAGATACATATACAAATTAAGTAAAAGAAGAAAAAAAATTAAAAATTGTTGTTAAATTGATTTTATGCAAATTATTTATCTTCTATTTTATTTGTATTTTTGTTTTCAGTCGTTGTTTTTTTTTTTTCTTTTTTGTTTATAAAAATCATGATTATGTATTAATGTTGTTGTTGAAATAATACCGTTAGTTTTTTCTCTAATTTATTCATATATACATAAATTTTATTTAATAGTATTTCCTTTGATGTTTTTCGTCATCACAAAATAAAATCAAGTTCAGTTTTTTTTTTTTTTTTCTTAAGCTGGTCAAATTTTGGGTCAATTGGGTTATTGTTTCTATGTAAATAAGTAGGGATGGAAAATTAAGTAGTATATCAAAAGCAAATAATAATTACTTTATATAAAACTAAAATTTCGTTAAATATTTTTATACATATTATACAAATCCCAAAAATTGGGATTGCAATGCAATTTAAATACAGAACAATTTTTATTTTCAATATTAAATTCTAAAAAAAATTTACTTTCGTTAAGTTTTTGAAATGTCCTAAAATTCTTAATTTCTTTTGAATTTAAAATTAAAAAATTAAATAAAAATGCCCAGAATTTAAATAACTAAATATTATACTAAACAAATATATAAATTAATTTAATTAAAAATATTTATTTAAGAGAAAAAAAAATTTCGTTAAGTTTTTAAAATACCCCAAAATACAAAATTAATCTAGGATCAAAAAAAAACCTTATCAGAATTACATAAATATGTTAAAAAAACTGTTATAGCCGTTTTAGATTACAAAAAAAAAGTTTCGTTAAGTTTTTGTAATAACAAAATTTAGAAAAATTTTGTAGAATTTAAGTGTCCAAAGGTTTTTATTTAACTAAACATATAAACAACTTTTTTTAAATCATTAGTTAAAAAATTAAAGTTTCGTTAAGTTTTTTATATAACCAAAAATTAATTTTCTTTTTAATTTCCAAGCTACTTATCTAAGACACAGATATAGTAAAAAATTTATTTAACCAACTTTGGTTGACGAAATAAAGTTTCGTTAAGTTTTTTTATTTACAAAATTAAAGAAAACTCATTGGAATATAAATATTTATAAGTTATATTAAACAACTAAATAAAAAAATTTTATTTAAAATGGTTATTTCAAAGAAATAAAATTTCGTTAAGTTTTTTAAATGGTCAAAAATTTCAAATTCCACTTGGATTAAAAAGTATATGCTTTAAGTTAAACGAATTTGGTAACAGAAATAAAGTTTCGTTAAGTTTTTTTCACTAACAATATCCAAGAAATTTTTATGGAATTTAGATAACTATAAATGCTGTTAAAGAAATTTTTGAAAACTTTTTCTTTAACTGTTGTTAATTTAAAAAATAGAGTTTCGTTAAGTTTTTTAAATGACCAAAAATCTAAAATTTCTTTTCGATTTAAAAGAATATGCTTTAACATAAATTAATTTAGAAAAAAAAAATCCGTTTTAGTTGTTTCGGTTTACGAAATAAAGTTTCGTAAAGTTTTTTAACATGACAAAATTAAATAAAATTTTAGGTAATTTAAACTTCCATAAGTTTTATTACAGGAATATTTTAATAATTATTAATAAAATTTGTTATTTAAAAAAAAAATAAAGCTATAAATAATATTTTTTTTCTTGCATCTAAAAGAGACTTATATAAGTTGTAGTTGTTTTGGTTGCAAAAATAAAGTTTCGTTAAATTTTTTTTTTAACCAAATCAAAAATAATTTAATATAATTCAATAGTCTAATGTTTTTTAACTAAAATATAAAATACTTTTATTTAAATTTCTTATTTAAAAGAAATAAAGTTTCGTTGAGTTTTTAAAATGGTCAAAAATTTAAAATTTTCCTTTAATTTAAATATAACCTTTTTTTAAGTAAGACGCAAACTGGACAAAAATTAGTTTTAGCTACTTCGGTTTCAAAAATAAAGTTTCGTTTTTTAAATGGTCAAAAGTTTAAAATTTTCCTTTGATTTACATAAAACCTTTATAAGTAAGACGTAACTGGACAAAAATTAGTTTCAGCTATTTTGGTTTCAAAAATAAAGTTTCGTTAAGTTTTTTAATTGCCAAACATTTAAAATTTTTTTTTTTTTTTTTTTTTTTGTTTAAATAAAACTTTTTTAAGTAAGACGTAACTGGACAAAAATTAGTTTCAGCTATTTTGGTTTCAAAAGTAAAGTTTCGTTAAGTTTTTTAAATGGTCAAAAATTTTAAATTATTCTTTGATTTAAATAAAATCTCTCTAAGTTAGTCAGAACTGAACAAAAATTTGGTTTAGCTATTTCGGTTGCAAAAATAAAGTTTCGTTAAGTTTTTAATGACAAAATCAACAAGTTTTGTTACAGAATTTAATGTTTTTAGTTTTTATTAAATAAATATATAAAACACTTTTATTTAGAATTCTTATTTAAAAGAAATAACGTATCGTTAAGTTTTTAAAATCTGCAAAAATGAAAAATTTTGAACTACGATAAATATGACTAACATATTTATGTTCAGTTTGTTTAGCTTCAAAAATTAAGTTTCGTTAAGTCTTTTTTTTTTTAATAAATAAAAAATTCAGAACTTTCATGAATTCATATAAATTTTAATAAAAAATTTCGTTAAAATTGTTTTAAACTTCATTAAGCTAGAAATTCGTTTAGAATTTTAAAACTCTGTTCTGTTTTCCATCTCTGTTAATAATAATATGTAAATTGCTCTCTTAAACTTGTTTTTAATCAATTCATGTTAATACATATTGATATTTTATTATATGTTTATGTGTAGGTATATGAACGTGTTATGCACGCCCTCAAATTAACCGTTATACATTTACTTTTTACATGAATGCACTTTATAGGTTTGTGCAATAATATAAGAGAGTGATATAATAAAAGAGTGAGATATAAAGAACTCTAAGAATAGAATAATTTAAACAAAGATGGTGGCCTTTTTATTGAGTTTTTTAATAGAGTTACTGGAGAAAATAAAATATCATTTGAAAGTTTTTATAAAATGTCAAAATAAAGCTAAATAATTGCTTTATGAATTAACAAAAATTAAGTAAAAAAAATATTAAAATTATTTCCCAAACTCTTTAAGATAACTTTCTTTAAACAATAAATTAATTTTACAACTTACTTTTAAAGACTCTTTTGTATTTATTTATTTTTTAGTAAAAAAAATTTACCAACAATTTGTTATTTAAACCATTTTGTTGTAAATATTATGTTCGATCACACCTTAAACATGTTAACTGTATATAATTTCTTTTTTTGCAATAATTTTTTTTTTTATTAATTTTTTTAGTTAAAAGGCTTTTGTTAATTTTTGTTATTGTTGCTGGGGTTTTTTTTTCTGATTGCATTAATATTATTATTTTAATTTTTATTAAGTATTGTATTTATAATATTAGTATTATTTAATGTGTATTACGTTAAATGTTTAAAAAAAAAAAAAAAAAAAAAACGAACAAACGGTTATCATAACAACAATGATTAATTGTAACATAATAATATTTGAGAGAGCATAACAAAAGAGCCGTATAGTATGACGAACGTGAAATTTACAGCAAAATTTTAACAAAACAAAAAAACAACATGTGTAAAAAAGTAGTAAAGACAGACGTACGGACAGACAGAAAGTGTTAACTCATATTTTGTTGTGGTGCTAAATGAATATTAACTATGGTCTATGCTTATTTAAATGTTTTTTGTTTAAAGGAAATTATTTATGCATAATAACAAAAAACAAAAAAAAAAAGTAGGGGGAGGGAGGTTATGTTATGAATGTGGAATAAACATTATACATATTTGAATTTATGTATATTTTGAAATAAATATAAAATAAAAAGAAATTTATATTTTGAAAAATATAAATATTTTTAAAAAACATTGTTTTAAGTTTTAAAAATATGTTTCTATTAAAATTCATTGAACAATTTAAAAAAATGTTTGTTTTTTTTTTTTTTTTTTTTTTTTATTTTAAGCTGTTTATAAGTAATTTATATCATTTTTGCTTAAAATTTTTTTTAAATATAAAAAAAATTTCCCCTTATTATACAAGTGTATTTTTTAATTGTTTATTTGGGTTAAATTTATCTTAAAATACTATATTTTTATTTTTTATCGATATACTTATATATAGTTTTTTGTTTTTAGCTCAAATATGCCACCTAAATATGTCATGCAAAAATTATTACACATTTCATTAGACCTATAAAAACTGAACATAAGAAATAAAATTTTTTGTAAATTCTTAAAATAAATGTTGTAAATAGTACGAAACACAGACTGTGGTCACATAATTTTTTATTAAAACAAAAAATGTATTTTTTTAATGCAGATTCTTTAATAAAACAGATTTTATAGAAAAAGAAATAAAAAGATTTTTATTTTTACATTTAAAATAAAATTTAAAATTGGTACTTAACTAAATAGTACTTTTTTATATCCACCACCAAAAAGATTGGGGTTATATTGATTTTGTCATTCCGTGTGTAACATGTCCTGGTTAAATTATTAGTCGATCTAGCTATGTCCGTCCGTCTGTCTGTTGAAAGCAGGATAGGGCTCGAACGGGACAACCTATAGGGAACGAAATTTGGCTCAAATTCTTAGGTTTGTACTTTTTAAAAGTTGTAACTTAAAAATTGGTACCTTTTTTTAATGTAGTTTTTATTAAAATTTAAACAAATAATACTTTTAAGAAAATTAGTACTTTTATACATATATGATTACTACTTTTTTTAATTGGTGCTTTTTGGAAAGTTTGCACTTTTGTTTAATAAATCTTTGAAGGAGTTAATCATGTTTTTTTTATTATTTTTAATTAGTTTTAATAATACCTCTGTCAAATAATTATATGTGCAATATTTGTTTTCTGGTTTTTATATATTCCAAGAGTGATATACATTTCTTTGGTTTAAAATTTTTTTCATTCTTACCTAATGTCCCTATTTGCAAAATTTTAGGTTCCTCTTGGCATTGTATTTAAAGTACCGTTAAAATAAACATATCATTCTTTAAATTTTAATAGAAAATAATTATATGTGCAAATTGAAATTTTTACTCAACAGACTGACATGAAGTCCGCAGTTTGAACCGTTTAACCAATTAAAGTTAAAATTAAAGTTATTTGGGGAATATTTAAAATGATTAGACCTAAAATACCAAAATTTTTGATTTTTTTTTAATTTATAGCCAAAATATGTCACCAGGTCATGAACTGTCAGTTGAAGTGTTTAAATCATTAAAGTAAGACGACAATTTATGTAAAATTCCAAAAAATGGTGTACACAGAAAATGTTTATCATAATACTGTTGAAAATTTAAAAAAAATCTGAGAAATTGCTATCATTCTAGGAGCGGTAACCCATAATCAATTGCTAATTAGCGGGGCTTAAGGAAATTTTTCGAAGAAAAACAACATGTGTTACAGAAAAATAACGGCCAAATGAACGGGTTTTAATAATTGGACGTGAGCATAAAATAATAAAGAGGTTTTAGATTAAAATTATGACCTTTGGGGGGCAAAAACATAACTAATAGAGCGGTACAAAAATCCACACGCAGGATTTTATGATAAATATAATTTTTTGTTTAAGAACTTTAATTACACCATGAGTTTATGTGCATAAGGGATGAAAAATATTATATTTAAATTATCCAAGTGTTTATCAAAATTATTACATGGGTATTCGACGTCTACAAAAGACATGCTTGAAGCGTAATCATAGTGTTGAATCGCACATAATATAAGTAAATTTTAGTTCTAATTAGAAGTTGAAAATATTTATTGGACGTAGCTAAATTAGTTCACAGCACAACATAAGTATACTACAGTTTTGACCTATATATATGTAAAGGAAAAAGGACGAATCGGTATAACGAAGGATGCATCTGGTAACGTTATATTAGGATAACACAATTCCTTAACAACTTTCATGAATATTGAAAATTAACTTTATTTAAATAAAGGATATTTATAAAATTCTTGTCGTGCACATATAATTATTTTCTATGAACAATTTTAAAATCAATTAAATTTTGCCACAAAATACACATAAGAAATAAATTTTTCATTTGACTTATAAAGCTCTAATAAACATTAAAAATATAAGAAAGATTTGAATTTGAAAATCCTATTTTTAAAGAAAATAAATTACTTTATAGGTATGCACATATAATTATTTGACTGGGGTACATTAATGAAAATTGGTACTTTTCAAAAATTAATAATTTTTTTTACATTTATGAAACTTTATTTTTTTGACAATTTATAATTTCATATTTTAGAGAAATTTTCACTTTTTAACTTTTTTGGAGAATTTGTAATTTTTATGAAAATGGGTACTTTTTTTAAATTTAGTACTTTTCAAAAATGAATACTTTTTTCACACTTTATATTTTTTTTGATTGGTACTTTTTTTAGAAAATTATCGTGTTTTGAAAATGAGTACTTTTGTGAATTTTTTTTTTTTTTTTTTTTAAATTTGCATCTTTTAAAAAAATAGTACTTTTTCAGACATTGGTACTTTTTTAAATTTTATTTCTGTTTATAATTATTACTTTATTGAAACTTGGTACTTTTTTTAAAATTTCATAAATATTGAAAATTACATTAATAAAAATTAGTACTTTTCAAAAATATAAAACTTTTTTTACAATTTATACATTTTTGAAAAATTGGTACTTTTATCTAGATGTTTGTTTTTAAATTGTTACTTTTTTTTAAAAGTGTTCGTGTACCTTTTGAAAGTACCTTGGTACTTTTTTTAAAAATGAGTACTTTTTCCAAAATGAGTACTTTTTCCAAAATTTATTTTTTTCTTTTAAATTTTATACTTTTTTCTAGGCGTTTGTTTTAAATTGTTACTTTTTTAAAATTTCATATAAAGTACTATTAATGAAAATTAGTACTTTTTCAAAAGTTTTTTTTTTTTTTTTTTTTTTTTTTGACATTTTATACTTTTTTGAAAAATTGGTATTTTTTTGTAGATGTAGATTTAAGAACTAAATTGATAATTTTTTTGAAAATGGTCGTGTTTTGAAAATAAGTACTTTTTTAGATTGGTACTTTTTGTGACTTTTTTTTTTTAATTTGTTTCTTTTTGAAAAAATAGTACTTTTTCAAACATTGTTGGTACTTTTTTGAAACTTAATTTTTGTTTATAATTAGTGATTTTTGAAGTTAGAAGTTTGCTGAAATTTATAACTTTTAATAAATTTCATACCAACGTACCAATTTTGAAAATTAGTACTTTTTTATTTGTAAGTACCTTCTAAGAAAATTAGTAGTGTTTTGATAATTAGTACTTTTTTCGTTTGGTACATTTTGTGATTTTTTTTTTTTAAATTTTTACCTAATAATTTTATTCTTTTAAATAGTACTAAATTTATAAAATTACTAAAATACTAATTAGTTTCACATTAAAAAATCGTACTTTTTGTAAATTTTGTTACTTATTTTATTATTTTAAAAAGTACTAAATTGATAAAACTACTAAAGTAAATACTTGGTTTTAATTGTATACAAAAAGGAAAATTAGTACTTTTTTGTAAGAAAATCCGTACATTTTTTTATTTTTTTAATTTAGTTTTTTTTTAAAGTACTTTAAACATTGGTACTTTTATAAAAAGATATTGTTTTTTTTTATAGTCACTTTCCTGAAAATAGATACCTAAATACTTTTTTTAAATTTTAAAATTTTGAAGTAAAAATTTAACGTTCTGAAAATAAATATTTTTGTTAAAGTTGGTACTTTTTTTAAAGTGCGACTTATTTTGAAAATTGTTAATTTCTCTTTTTTTTAATGTACTTTTTACAACATTTTTTTTTTTACCCGTTTTCAAAAATAATTACTTTTGGAAATCTTAAAATTGTTGCCTTTTTTAACTGGTAGGTACTTTTCTTGAAATTTAGACTTTTTTAAATAATTTCCTTAAGGTTCTTTCTGTTAAAATGCCACTGATTTTGAAAATTATTCGGTACGTTACTAAATAGTAGTCCTTTTAAAAAATAAATTTAAAAAACAATTTTAAAAAATCTTATCTTATATATATAAGAGCTTTAAATTGATTTTGGTCATATCTCTACTATTTCTGAACCGATTTTGATGATTTTAAATAGCAAAGTTCTCAAAACCTTACCCAATATATAAATGTGTAATACAGATCTCTAAATTATTATAGAACTTCATTTCAACATACAAATTTTTAACATATTAAATTTCTTCTGTATATCATTAAAGAATTAAAAAAAAAAAATTGCTCCATATTAAAGCTGCGCCTTCCTGTTTTTTAGCACAAAAGCATCATCACGTTTATGCTATAATATTTAGCTGTTTTTTAAGCACAAAATATTTTTGTCAGGCGGCTAAAGTACATAAATTCCCACAGCGTGTGAGTACTAAACAAAAACGCAACTTTAAAAACCATAGACGAGACAGTTGTAGCATTTAGTAATCAACATAAATTCAACAGTTTCACTTTCGTTTTTTGACATTTTTTTTATTTTACAAAAAAAAAAAAATAATAATTTAATTTGCATTGTTTTTTTTTTTTTTAAGAAAACACTGTGTATGGAATATAAACTAATTTATATGTTAGTAGAGCAGCCCAGAGTTATAATAATTATTTGCAGTGTATATTTTTAAAAGAAAATACATAAAATAAAACAATGAAACAATAAAACAATTTTAAATGCATACAAAATACATTATTGTTAATTTTTATAACGTTTTAAATTTAAATTTTTAATTAAAAAAAAGAAACATAACTTATATGCTTGCTTTTGAAGCAGACAAACGGAAAGAGAGAGAGAGAAAAAAAAACAATAAAAAATTAACAGACAATCGATCAAACTATTTGATAATACTTGTACGTTCGTTTAAACATCAAGCTTAATATGCTGCTGATAATATTACAAAACTAGTGAAACTAGTTGAGAAAAAAAAAAAAAAAAAAACTGAAAAAAAATTCAAATAATTCACAACAGTTAGACAGTAGCGATAGTAGACGTTAACGCTGTAGTTCATGTAAAAAAAGTGAATTTTATATTTATTTTTTGTTGATAATTTTGCTGGTTGTTCGCGTCAATTGAACTTTACTTTCGTTTTCAATATTTGAAATACTCTGGCTGCAAAATACAAAAAAAACATAATTTTTGGAAAAAAAAAAGAAAATAAAACAAATTTGCTTGTAAGACAGGTGCCGAGGCAGGTGCGTGATAAAGTGTGGCCTGTGTTAATGAAGATGGTGATGGAAAAAGTTCAACTACCACTATAAGCTAAAGCAGTAGCAGCTTGTTTTTTTTAGCAGCAGCACTTTTAGCTGCTGTAACAAATGATGTCGTCTTCAGCTATTAATAATTTGTATGTAATCCATAGATTAATTTCAATTATTCATTGAAAGAAAGTTTTTTATAAAGACAAATATGAAAAAAATGTAAATAATTTCATGTTGAAATTTTTGCTTTATAATTGTTATTATTTTAGATACGTGAATACATTTAAAACATTACTAATAATAATGATTCCCTCCCCTTTTTATTACAACTTTGACATATTAAATCAACAGCAAAAAAAAAAAAAAACATTATACTAGAAAAAATCCAAAACAAAAGAGGAGTGCCTTGGCAAAAAAACGAGCAAACTCTTGCCTAAGTTTAGTAATACAGATAAAACAAAAACATTTCGTTTTTTGTCAATCATTTTTAATACAACATTAACTCTTTAGTTGACGTTTAAATCGCAAACAAACGAATTAAAAAAAAAATCGCTAATAAAACCAAAACAATGTAATGTAATCGTAATAACTGTGTTTTTGTTGTCTGACATTGTTAACCTCACGTTGCACAAAAACATCAGTGAAAAACATCGAATCTGTAACACACACTCTTAAACTACTTACTTACATATTTATTTACTTATTATTATTGTTTTTTATTTATTGTTAAAGTAGGTTTATTCGTTTTTGTTGTTGTTTTTGTTATTTTCGCAAGCCTTCATATATTCACGTACAATTTGAGCTAATGAACCCTAACCTCTTGCTAATGCGCTCTCAAAAAAACAACAAATGGAATTTATTACAGTTTTATAAACAGTCAGAGAATATTTAGTACAAAAAAAGTCAAATTACTATTTTTCGTAAAAAAATTTTTCTTTTTGGAAAATTAATACTTTGTTAGAAATTTAGTACTCTTTTTTAAATTTGACAATTTTATTGAAAATTAGTACTTTTTTCTACATTTGATACTTTTTTCTAAATTTGGTACATTTTTGAAAAATTGGTACTTTTTTGAAAAATTTGTACTCTTTTGAAAATTGGTACTTTTTTCAAAAATTGGTACTTTTTGGAAAAATTGGTACTTTTTGGAAAAATTGGTACTTTTTGGAAAAATTGGTACTTTTGGGAAAATTGCTACTTTTTTGTAAAATGTTAATTTTTTTATTTAAGGCAATTTTTTTCAAAACTGATCTTTTTTTAAATTTAGTACTATTTTTCCAATTGAGGTACACTTTTATGAAAATTGGTATCATTTTAATTTGACTTTTTTTTTTAAATTTGGTACTTTTGTGAAAAAATTAGTATTTTTAAGTACTATTTGAAATTTTGGTACTAATTTGGAAAATTTTTACTTTTTTTTAAAAATTTGTTTATTTTTAAAAATTGGTACTTTTTAAAATACGGCTCTTAAAATATTTTTTAAATTTAGTACTTTTTTTATTTGGTAATATTCTGATAATTGGTACTATTTTGAAAATGCGGTATTTTTTTAAATTTAGTACTATTTTTACTATTAGTACTATTTTTACTATTGTTTACTGTACTATTTTTAGTACTATTTTTGAAAATTCTAGTCTAGTCAATGGTCTAGACTATAGACTAGACTAAACTATATACTAGACTATAGACAAAATTATAGACTAGACTACCAAACTAGACTATACTATAGACCAGACTATAAAACAGACTATAAACTAGACTATAGTTTAGTCTCTGGATTAGACTATTGACTACAATATCCATGGACTAGACCATTGACTAGACTGTAGTTTAGTCTATGGGCTAGAATATAAACTAAATTAGAAACTATAAAATAGACTAGACTATGGTTTAGTCTATGGACTTTAGTTTAGTCTATGGACTTTAGCGTAGTCTATGGACTATAGTTTAATCTATGGACTATAGTTTAGTATATGGACTATAGTTTAGTATATGGACTATAGTTTAGTATATGGACTATATTTTAGTCTATGGATTATAGTTTAGTCTATGTACTGTAGTTTAGTCTATGGACTATAGTTTAGTCTATGGACTTTATTTTAGTCTATGGACTAGACTATAGTTTAATCTATGGACTAGACTATAACTGCAAATATAGACTATCTTTAAAAATCTTTAATATTCTCTATTTAATATTTATCTTTACAAAAACAATCAATTTTTCTTTCTTAATCTCTTAAATAAATCTAATCAATTCCCTTTTTTTTCTTTTTTTTTTTTCTCTTTTTAGATGTAATTCCAAAGCATCATATTTACCACGACAGAGTCTTGAAAAACAGACCAATTCGGATCCCGATCATGGCAGTTATAAAATGACATTACACTCTAATGAAGATTTGGTAACAACAAAATCTTCTTATGACATTTTGGCACAAACTCCAAAATTGCCCAATAATTTGCCAGATGTCTTACCATTGGGCGCCAAACTACAACCATCATCTAATACAAGTTTAAACTCAACACCCTCGCTACGTTATGGTTCCAACAATAATATATCGGCTAATTCGCCTACTTCACAGCAACAAGGTTACACAACATATAATCAGGCCCAACAGCAACAGCAACAACAACGTTATTCTACACCCGTACTTAACTCTTTTAATTTATCTACAAATTTTACTCGATCTCAATCGTTTGATACCAATGTTCACAATACTATGACTCAAAGTCCTACAAAATATATGACCCAGTCTTCTTTAGATCTTAAGAAACCTATAAATAATTTGGAAACTACTATAGAGGAAACAATTTCAATAGATTCATCATTGTTGAAAGATCCAAATAACTCATCAATTTCTTCATTGAGCTCTTTATCGGAAAGTTGTAATAGTCATGAGGAGAGAGTGGGTAATGCCAACAGCAATAATGAAACAACGGGTAATAACAATTCAATATTTAGAGCTGAATTAGTGAATACTACATTTACCGCCAACAGTAATAATGCCAGTAGTAATAATAATAATAATAAGAAATCGGTAACCAGACAAGAATCTTTGAGGGAAAATATTGAAAAGATAACACAATTACAATCTCAATTAATGTCGGCCCATATAACAGACAATACATTTATGGCCAGTTATGCTACACAAATGTCACCTAAAACCTCACAGGCCAATGTGATTGATATACCAAAAAGTCAGGAAACGGAAAAGATCGAAGAAGAAAAATCATATAGCAACACAGAAAGTGAATGTCTACCAGACTCAAACCCAACACTACCACCACCTGCAGAAGAGGAGCTAATTATGAAAACATCCATTAGCAATAACAACACCACCAATACAACAAATACCTGCAGCTTAAAATCACCAAAGATTTTAGAAGAACCAGAACACAAAGCCGATAGCAGCAGCTGCAGTAGTGGTAGTAGTAGTTTGATACTTTCACAATTGGATACCAGTACCGATAGTTTAAAACTAGTACAACGTAGTGAACTTATATTAAGAGTTAATGCCAGTACTGTAGAAACTGCCTCACAAACAGATGACATTACGGACAGTGAACTTAAGAGTTTAGCTGAAAACACAAATACCAACAAAGATACCGATGTACCCACACGCACAACACTACAACCTCGCCAACGCCTGCCTATAGAAGATGATTGTGAAAAAATGTCCAAAGAATTGGCCAATATGTTGTCACCCAATGATGCCCTAATAAATATATTATGTCCTCCGGGCTCGAAGACAGTAGCCGATTATGTTACAAATCTTTATAATCCAAATGTACCTATAAGACCCAGTAAACGTGATGTGGGCACTTCAACACTAACCAGAAGTAGTAAGAATAAGGAAGAGCAGGATGTAAATGAAAAGATAACAGTAGAATTGAAATTAAGTGAACAGGAACTAACGCCAGATAATTGTGATATTTTGAAGAATAAAGTGGTAAGTTGGATATTTGGAATTGGGAAAACAGAAAAAGAAATTTAAATTATTTTTATTTTCATTTTTTCAGGATGACTTAATTAAACATTTAAATAATAAAGTACGCATCTTAACTAAGGAACAATCTTGCATAGATGAAGAATCTGCCATCAATGATGAATTGGGTAATTGTTTATTAAATAAACTAGGCGATAAGGTACGACCCATAGAAGCCTCTAAATGTCGCACATATATTTCGGACATAGGCCATATAACTGGTTTATTGTTATCGCTGTCAGAACGTCTTGCCAGGGCGGAAAATAATTTATCAGCAATCGATGAAAATAATTCAGAAAAGGTAAGTTTAAGGGAAAAGGAAGAAGTGTGATATGGAACTTTTTTTAATTATAAGGTTTGAATGTTGGGATCAGCGTCCAGAGAGTTAGAAAGAAGAAGAAATTTAAAGATATAACGTTAGATCAGACAGAAGAGCATGCTGAGACTATAAATTTAAATTTAGAAGCAGAGTGATATTTTGTTTCTGTTTTCCATTACCTATAGAAGATAAAATCTTAGGCTTCATGATTTAAGTGTCATATATCATTTTCAAGCGTTAATAGATCATACTTATATCTTATGAAAATCCAGATTTATCAAACCCTTGAAAATAATCTACAGATCTTAAACAAATTATTTTGAAATCTAGAACTTTAGTTAAAGAGTTTTCCAATAAGGACGTGTCGATGGAAACAGTCACTGGCGAGATTATTTCTGCTTCCAGTCAAAGTGTGTAAAAGGGTACGAGCAAATTTTTACCTCGTTGTGGAACTCGGTCTATCGTTGTCTTCAAAGTGACGAATTTCACCTTGAGTCTTGGGCCCGCTTAAAATTCAATCAATTGTTTACAAAAAACTGACGAAGGATTTTAATCTGACAATGCTGTGACACGCGGTGGCGGGTCAAAGTTCAATTTCTTCAACTTTTTTATATGAACCGCGCGTGATAAAACATTCCGCTCGTCGCCGCGTGTCGCTTACTTTGGCCTTCCACTATGATTTTCATAACGGTTTCTCAAAATCTCTCTCTTTTTTACTCCCCCTATCTATCGGTGTTGCCGTTGTTGCAAAATTAATCACATATGTTTAAATTAAATTTATATAAGAAGGAAAGAAAAAGATTTGCTTTATATTTATTATTTAAGAGAGAAAGAAACACTCTTTTTATATATGTAGTTTTGTTGTTGCCACATGCAAAGAATACAAATAAACAAAAACAAAATGTATGTGAAAATTTCTCCTCGCCGCCGCCTTTATTTAATTTGCATTTCTCTCTGAGACCTGGAAACAACCACCGCTGCCGCTTGCTTGTGTTTAGGCACTTATATCTGAATGGTATCCAGCTTACATGAGGCTCCATATGTCCACAATAAATTCAAGACAAATAGTTTAGTTGAAAAAGTCGAAGGAACGCCCAAACCGACAGAAAAACATTGCCGCATTCCTTGAAGGCATGCTAAAGTACCAGAGGTAATAGATTCCTTACTGTACACAATAACTCGGACTTCAATTTGGCGAATTTTGAATTGGGACCCACGTCTTAACATTTTAAAATTAATAAAAATCCGTTTCTACACAGACATTCGGGGCATTTCGAAAAGGATCCAAATATTGGCTAAACATTTTTAACATCAATGAGACTGCTTAACAAAATCTTCTCTTTAAAAATTCTCTTTTTCCTAATCCTTCAATTAAAAATACAAAAAAAAAATCTAATATCTCCTTCATTATCTCTTTTCAGAAATCTCTTGAAAATAAACGTGATCGTTTATTGGAACAATTAACAGAAGCTAAACGTCTCAAAGAAGATATCGATCGTCGTGGCATTAGTGTGGTCAGTTTGTTGGAGAAAAACTTAAGTTCCGATGAATTTGCCGATTTTGAATATTTCATCAATATGAAAGCCAAACTAATTACGGATGCACGAGATATTGCTGATAAAATTAAAATGGGAGAAGAAATTATAAGTGCTCTCAGTGATACCTTAATACAAAGTGATTGTTAAAAGAGAGAGAAGAAAGCCCTATAGGAAAATGGAAAAATATAAATAATAAAGCCCTAAAAGAAAAAACAAGTGTGATACAACATACGAAAATATATATATAACTTATATAATAAATAAGAATTAAATATTAACCTTTTTATAACTTAAAGAAAAGAAATAATTTCCTTACTTTCATCTTTAAAGTTGAGAGTAGCAAGAGAGATTAATATAAAGGTAGTAGAAGCGTTATAATATAAAAGGTTAATAAGCTTCAGAGAGAGAAAAAAAAACGCACAGATTTTTTTATAATTTTTCTTTTATATAAAAATACTAAATAATTTATAAAAATATGGTGCTTTATCTTTAATTTAAATTGTTGCAAGAAAAACTACAAACAAAGCACTTGTTTATTGAAAAATATATTCCTATTTAAAACAAAAAAAAAAAAGTTCATTTAATGATCTATTTTGAGCAGATTAAAACAAACTACAACAAAAAAAATGTTTATAGTTTAAAACTCTCATTTTTTTTTTTTATTTTTTAATCCTAGAGAATTTACAAAATTTTAATACAGAAATTTCGTGTGCTTTTTTTATTTGTTTATCTTTGCTTAATTGTTTATTTTGTTTGCAATGCTTTGTGATTTAAAATATGATTTTATTTAATAAAATAAACCCCTTTTTTATAATTAAATTGTCTTTAAAGTTAATTTCAAAATTTTTATTCTAAGTAATATAATGATCTTAAATTGTCATTTTAGAGTTAATTATATTAAAATTCCAGCTGGAAATAATGATGCCAAATATTTGAAAAGCCATTTAATTCAATTTGAATTTCAATTTAAAATTTTAAAAAGTCAAGTTAAGATCTTTGTATTATTTCCTTCCTTTCTCATTTCCTTTCTTTTGCTATATATATTGGAATTTAAATTATTACGTTTTTTTTAAGCATTAATGGATTTTAATTTATGTTTCCTTTATATGCATGTGTTATATAGTACGAGTATGTTTTAATTTTAATTAAACTTATTATTAAGTCAGTTAAATTTTTTTAGATTATCTTCTCTATATAAAATTCAGTTAATTTTCATTACTACATAAATGTATTTGTATTTAAATATTAGTTTTATGCAAATTTAATTTTTTAACAAACTAAATGTTTGTGAATATAATTTAATCTACTTATATAATTAAACAAAAAAATAATAACTATATAAATATAAAAAATATGTATTGTATTTACTTATTAAATTAGATTTTATAAAAATAAAAATCAAAATAACAATTTAAAAAAATAATATCTTGTTGTTTTAGTAAGGGTATTCATCAAGGCGATCAATAGTCTATTATATACACTCTATTATGTACACTAAATAATATGAAGATTAAAACGGTCGCCCATGGGGACGACGTCGCGTTGGCATTATTTGGGAAACATCTGGATAGTATCTCTGTCTGAAATCTTCTCTAAAGACACTTAATAACTAAAGTGTCACATGTGGACTCTGTACTAGGAAGTATAAAACGATTGAATCTACTCCTCCTACACGAAATGGGATATTTCTACAGATCTGTGATAGGGTCAAATATGTGGGTATTATTCTCGATAGGACGCTATCATGGGGATCTAATATCCAGGCCAGGGCTAATAAGACCATTACGGCTTTCTACATCTGCAGAAAGACCATAGGTACTACCTGGGTGATAAATCCAAAGAATATGAGATAGATCTTTGAGGTAGTGGTCAAACCTCTACTAATGAATGGGGCCATTGCTTGTGGGAAAGGGTGAATGATGATTTTTGTGAATGGTCAATAGCCATCCTTATAAAGGGTGCGCTGCGCACGACGCCGATTAAGGCTCTCCTCACACTTTTGCATTGGCTTCCTGTTGACTAGGTAGGTTACTTTTAAATCAGGAATTATGCATTCAGCCTAATTGAGTAGCCACTGATACACACTGATTATTGCATTCCGAAACTGTTCTTTGATGCACGGATGTCTATACCAAATCTGTGTTAACAACTAAATGCCGGGTATCTTTCAATGAGATACCCGAAGCGAGAATTTCAAATGTTAAGCTAATTTGAGTTACTGGGCACAGTGACTGTGCTGGAAATATCAAAGCTGATGCTAACCTATTTATCAACGCTGTTCTTACAGCTGTCACGTACAAATGTAGAGCGACCTATTTTGATTAGGTTACTATGTTACATTTACGTTTTTGAGAACCCATACACACATAACTCTCATAAGGAAAATGTGTCAGCTGAATCAGTACATTTACGGTAGAGGTTTATATGGGATCTATGATAAATTATGGACCCGTCTTTATAATATTCGGCACACAGATTTAAACTTATATGGAACTTATACATATGTACCAAAAAAAATATATATTACTATTTTTAATTAATTTATAATCGTTAAACCCCTTATTCGGGAGGACATTTTTATAGAGGCTAGGTGAATTTCATTAATTTATGTTAAAAATTGCGACCTGTAGTTTGATTACAAGGTTTACATGGACGGACATCATAAAATCGACTTTTTGGGTCTTACAAACATCAGAGCTAACGCTCGAAAAAATAAAAAATAACAGATATGTTTTCTCAAAAAAATAAACATTAAAAGATAAGTGTTATTTTTTGATAAAAGTCATAACGGTAACGGTCCCTGATTATTATTTTTCTTTTTAAATTTAATACAAAAAGGGAACAAATTAAGATTACCGGAACTGCTGAAATAAAAATTTCTTTCTGAATATAATTAAAGAGTTTAAAAAATCGAAATTTCATGGTGGCAATATTTGATTGCCTCAAATTTGTTGCGTAGTGTTATTTTATTATAACGAACTCGAAGGGACCGACAAATTTAGTTCGTTATAAACGTAGTTCGTTATATCCGTAAAAATTCATAAAAAATATTTGTTAACAAAATATAGGTACGTATTTGATTACGATACTAATATTTGTAATTACAGCATATTCCTTTCCTTTTAAAATGGACTGTATTTATGTTTTAAATATCAACGAGTTTAATATACATATCAGGAAGAATATTTTTTTGCATTCATCATTCATTGTCCAAGAGGAAAATGAAATGAAAATTATATTCATTTATTTGTACTGAGATTAATTATATTTATTTATACTCATTCAATGTTTTCTTTTATTACCGAGGTTTTGCCATTGGGCATGTTTTGAGATCTTTACTCTATGAGGAATAACGATTTTATAATATTTTAATTTGTAATCCTCTTATAATTTCAGTTTTATTTTATGCGTTATGTTAAACAACTATAATAAATTTTTTTTATTTGTCCAATAATTTCTATTAAATTAACGAAAATTATTTTTATTTGTCGATTGTGCAATTTTATTTATACAAAATTTGTATTTGTGGGAGTTCGCTATAAACGTAGTTTTTTGTATGAAATATTCTTCTTGGGGCCATAAAAATGCGTTATAAAAAAAAAGTTCGCTATAACCGTGTTCGTTATAGCCGTAGTTATGTATATGGAAAATGTAGGTAAAATCAATGGGATCGAAGAAAAGTGTTCGCTATAAACACATTCTGCTGTTTAAATTGGTATATTTAATATTTTGTTTATTAAAATTTTAAAAATCATTAACCTTAATGTAACAGCAATATCAAATTATTCCAAAAAAGAAAAAAAATGAAATTGAAAAAAGATTCGGCTATGCCGAATCTTTGATACCCTTCACCATATTACCATCTTACCATCTTATCGACATCATATTACCATATTACCGACAATTAATAAAATTTTCGCCTTAACGTATGCTTGCATATTTTCTAAATCTAAATTTTTTTCAAACTAGGAAAATTTGAATATGAAAAAAAAAAAAAATAATCATAACAGGCTTTGCTTTTAAAAAAGAAACAACAACAATTCCATATATATTTATTTTTGTATGTACAAACTGACTGAATACACAAAGAACAACAACACTGTTATTCATTATTTGCTGCTGTTGCTAACTAAACTACTTGTCTATACAAAAAGCAAAAAACGTCACTAATAGTCATTACAATGCTTAATATACATGTTTGTTGGTGTATTTATATTCTTAACAGATTTGTTTTTGGGCCATAACTCTGTTGATTATGAACGAATTTGGTTTATTAAAAAAAACGAAATTTTATAAAAACATTTATGACTGATCTATACAAAAATAAAAATCTGTAGCTTGAACAAGGGCTTCAAAAATAAAAAATTCGTTTTCCCCGATATCTCAGTTATTACTGAATCGATTTATTTAATTTTTTCAGAACAAAAATTCAGAAAATAATTTTCGAGCCCCCTTTAAAAATTCGAAGTCCCTGGTATATGCAGAGGCTTCAGAAACTAAAAAACCGGTTCTAAAAACCGGTTTTTAAAGCATATCTCCACCATTTATAAACCGATCTTCCTGATTCAAAAAACCGAAATTTTATAAAAATATTTGTGACCGATCTGTAAAAAATAAAAATCTATAGCTTAAACCAAGGCTTCAAAAAATAAAAAATGCGTTTTGTCCGATATCTCAGTTATTACTGAACCGATTTATTTCAATTTTTCAAAACAAAAATTCAGAAAAAAATGTCCGAGAATTCTTTGTAAAAACGAAGTCTGTAGTGTATACAGAGGCTTCAGAAACTGGAAAACCGGTTCAAAAAACCGGTTTTTTGAACATATCTCCGCATTGTATGAACCTATCCTGCTGAATTCCAATAGCAAAATTCTCGAAAGCATTTCCGATCGTTTGACATACATATTATATATGTCAGTTATCGGTGGGCTTCATAAACGCCATTTCAACCGACACACGGACGGACGGACGGACGGACGGACATGGTCCAATCGTCATCGCTTCTTACAAGGATTCCGAAAATATAAACTTTTTTGCTCTCCGACGAAAATTGTGGAAATTACAAACGGAATGACAAACTTATATATACCCTTTACACCTGTGGTGAAGGGTATAAAAACTGTGAAAGCTTTTTCTTGCATTTTACAACATTAAGGGCCGTTATTATAACCTACCTATAAGGTATCAGATAGTTAAAGGTAAGATAAACTAAAGTGAACGATAAAGTGAACTTTATCAACATTTGGTTATTACAACTTGGTTTTAAGTTAAATTTTATAATTTTCATAATACGGCAATATCAAAGCAAAAACCGATTACTTTTGGCCATTTAACGTAGTGGCAACATGTACAATTTGAACGTAACTGCCACTAACGGAAATATAAACAAATAAAAAACAAAGAAATTTTTAAAATAAATGATTTTAAGCTAACTAAAAGACAACGCCAGAACAAATATAAATATAGACAGAAAAATTATTAAAAACTACAGCGGAATAAATATGATTTTATTTATTTCTTTTATAAAGCAGAAAATATGGCAGCTCTGAATACATAAACTGTCCGATAAAAGTTAAATGTCAGATGTTCTTACCTTTAGCTTATTGGTCACTTTTGGCTTAACTTATACTTATAACAACCAAAAACAGCTAAAGTGAACGATAACATCCTAACTTTAGTTATTGGAAAGTTATAATAACGGGCCTAAGTTTAATTTTTTTTTTTTTTTTTCTTCACCACTCGCACTCTTCATAACAATTTTCCGTTATTACGAATAAACAGTCAAAGGGAACCATATTAAAATATCTTAAAAACAATAACAAAAATAATTGCGCACAAAAAAACACAACAAAATAACAGATTATGAAAAAAACTTTGCAAACAAATTTTAACTAGTTAATCTATAATAAATTCATTGTAATTTGTTAAAAGTTAATACACAAATTATTTCAATTTAGTTATTCACTAATTTCATTTTAATTCATACAACATTTTAATAAATATCCAAGTTGCTCTAGAAAACTTAGTGGCAGATTAACAAAAAAAACGTAATAGATACTTTTCTTTGCATTTTCTGCAAAAGAAAATTATTATTATTTCTTTAAAATCAAAGCACTAACTTTTTACTATAGTTATTTATTTATTTACCAACAATAATACCGTAATTACTTAACTTTTATACGATTTTAATACGCGCGAATTTTCCATCAACCGCACTAAAAAGAAAAATCACGTAAAAACTAGTGGGTGACAGAATAGGCAAAAGCTTAATTGCATTGTTGCATTTTTGAAGAAGAGTTGCATTTGATAGGGCTACAAATGGGGTGTGACAAAAACCGTTAAATTATGAAATGAAATTTTTAAAACATAACTATTTTAAATATAAATACCTATGTATTTATAAATAAATAAAATAGGGACCACACAAAATAGTTGGGCTTTTTAGTCATAAATATAATTTTCTTTCATTTCATTTCTTAATTTATATAATTTTATGATTTTTTTTTTAAGCAAAAAAGTATAATTTCGTGAAGCAGATAAATTTTAATTTTCATTTGATTTTTGAAAATTGGAATTTTTTTAGTTGGACCATTTTATTTTTATTTATTTATTGAAAATTGATACCTTTCCTAAACTTGGTATGATTTTTATTAAAAATTGGTATTTTTTTTAATAACTGATGCATTAATTAAAAATTTGTACACTTTTTATTTTTGACCACTGCTGAATCTAGAGTGAACAATCAAAACACACTTTCTTACACGTTCACCCTTTTTAAATTTACAGTCTTTCAGAAAATGACAAACAATTTTGAAGTTATTTAACAAAATTTGGGTAAGCAGTTTAAAGAACCAGACTTATTGCCATTTATTTTGTTGCAATTGGCCCGGCTGTGTATTGTATTTTTTTAAATTGTATTTTTCTTCTTCTTCTTGAAAATTCTATTGAAAATTTAAATTTCAAAATACAAATAATATTATTTTTGGAAAAATTTTTTTAAATTAAATATTTTAAACTTTTGTACTTGGTTTTTGAAATTGATACATGAGTTGAACAACGATATTTTATTTTATGTTCACACACATTCGTTTTTGACTTGTTGTTTGAAAAACACAATGAGTAAACATCACTGTTCACATATCATTTTATTGTGTTTTTTCGTTTGCCAAAATAAATAATAAAATAAATATACAAATTTTTTATTTAAAAAAAAAAAATTCACACACAAACACTTTTTAATTAAAAAAATAAAATTTTTAAACATAAAGTTTATGAACAAATATAAATTTAATTCATAATTTTTAATTTTTTGTTTTTAAACTTTGACAATTTTTACAAATTCTTTTTCCGACAAATTTCTACATATATACTGAAAATATAAAAAAATTCTTCCCTGTATGGAAATTTGTGTTAAATAATTAAACAACTCGAATCAAATATATGAAAAAAACAAGTCAATCTGTTTGTTTTTAAGAAAACGAATCGTTTTTTAAAAAAAAAACTTCCATATGTGAACATAGTATTACATGATGTTTGTATTTAAGAATGTTAACAAAATAAAAATAGATTAAATTATTGTAATTTTTGGTAATAATAGGTCATAAGCAGGGCAAGTTTTTATATGCACAAAAAAATTGAAATATGCGCATGAAAAAGCACGAAAAAATGGTATATGCACAGAAATATGCAAAAATAGCATGAATATGTATATAAAAACCAATGAATTTATGAATTCCTATATATTGATGTGTAGAAAATATGCACAAATATGCATTTTTTAACTTTCAATCTCTAATGTTTATAAAAATAAAACTATTTTAATTTTAAGTATCATATTTGACGCTTCCGAATTTTTTTCTTTGCAATATTTACAACGTACTCAAAATGCTCACCAAAAAATGTTTAGAGATCATTCGATTGAACTCCAAAAAATCACCAAAAAATTGTGTTTTTGTTAAGAAAACTAACTTTTGTATCCATTATATGCAAATTTATGCAAAGATTTAAAATATAAGCATTTTTTGCGAAATTCTTTTGAAATATGCAAATGCTTACTTTCCAAGCGAAAAGCTTGAAAAACTTGCCCTGGTCATAAGTATCACTATTAAATGTTTACTAATTTATTTCCCCAATTTGGTTATAAATTTGGGGGTTTTTTTTGTTTCTAATTCGCTACTTTTGGATTTTTTGAAAGTATTTTTTAATAAATTTAACGGTATTAGAAATACTATTTATAAGTTGTCATTTGAATTTAGCATTGTCATTTGCTGCTGTAAAACAATTTAACATATATTTTTGACTATTTAGCACTTTACCATTATTCTTAACTTTTAAATATCACAAGTTTTTTAAAATAATTAAATTTTTACTTAGTACAAATATTGGAAAACAAACGTGGTGGTAACAATAGTTTTTTATAAAAAACGAATCAGATTTAAATGCTAAGATATTTTTAATATTATTTATTTAAAATAGCAGCAATGCTGACATATTAATTCTTTATTCGAATAATGTTTTTTTTTTTTTTTTTTTAGCGAAGTTCGACTTTGACGTACCCAAAGGACAATGAAACTGGTATTATAAATACCAGTTTTATAAAATAGTATAAAACTACCTTAAATATTATGTTCCTACCTTAAATAAGGTTCCCAAATTTCAAATATTTATATAGATGGTTTAATATAAATTTTAAGCAATTATTCAAAACCAAAATTCAAATTTTTAAGGAAATGCATATTTATATAAAAAAGACTTGATTTTATTAGTATTCTACGATTTACATACTTTCATTGCATATTATACCATTTAATCGTGCTTTATCGTATATTATTTTCTCATTTTTGTAACTTTTTAAAATATGCCCTAAAAACATCGATGTAATTTTAAACCCGAAAATATGATAGATTTATACAGAGGAGTCTGCAAAAGCAGAATAGTTTTTACTGTATAAGTTCTAAATATTGACTTGGATTCCATTATTTTGCTAGAAATGGAAAATCTTCAACGTGTTAAGCCCATTTTTTTACTGACCGATTACAACCAATTTTAATGGGCTTTGTCCTTTTGCAAAAATTTCATCAAAATAATATCTTTATAATTGCAACCTCACAAAGTATACATGGGACAGACAGACGGACGTAAAAAAATAAAAATATAGCTTATACAAATTAAAAAAAAAAAACTCCAATTTTATCTCCAAATTGGGAAAATAAATAATTAGTTAACATTTCATAGTGATACTTGCTATGACCTATTATTAAAAATAATTTCATCTATTTCTATTTTGTTTAACTAGAAAAAACTACTAGTAGTAGTGGAAACAACAAGAAAATATTTTTGGTTGGAGTTCTTTGCATTTATAATGCAAACAAATAAACAGTGCAGTTAATAAATCTATAAATCATTTATTTAAATCACGTAATAAAACAGTTTTTATATATAATTATTATCTACTTACATGTTGTATGTTGTATTACAAGAAATTAAAAAAAAAAAGGAAATAATATATATTTTATAAAAATACTATATTAACTTTAGCAACAAATAATATAACAATTGAAACTTTATAAAGAAATGCTTTTAATTCGAAATTAACAACTTTTACTTTTTACACGTTAATAAAAAACCATTAACAAAATTAATCGACCAGTTTTGCGTGGGAAATGATGATTTTTTTCTGCATCAGAATTAATTTTACGCGGTCTTTCAGTTTCAAATGGCTCCAAATTTTCTATTGTGTGCTTTTTAAATGCAATTTGGACCCCAGGCCGTTAAATGAATTTGGTTTGAACCACCCTTTACGTGTAAAAATCGCCATGTTTCGCTGTCATCAAACAGTTTTTGTTTTTTGTCTGGCAACACTGCATTAACTACTGAGATTTACGTTATGACGTAATAAATGCACAAAGAAGAATTGTTGAAAAACACACATGACGAACAAAATAACAAAAGAGATTTTAGGAAAATAAAAAAAATAAATTGAAACAACAAGCAATAACATTTTCACAGTCAATGAAGGAGATACGGATGGAAAAAAAATTAAGTGGTTATCGAATTGAATAAATCGTGTAATTAACAAAAAAATAATAAAGAGAAAACAACGTTAATTTGTTTGAAATATCAAAGACATTTGCCATTAATTAATAAATTTCTTAAGAAGATAAAACAAAAAGTGCTTTAAATTTTCAAGCAAATAAGACCCAAAATCAAATTGGAATCTATTAAACGAAAGAAAAACTAATGAAAAAGTGTGTGTGATTACAATTGATGTAATAGAAAAACAAATAAGAATAGCAATAACAATAAGAACAACAAGTACATTGAATATCACAACAATACTAATAATAACAACAAATAGACTAAGACAATATTTGTGTAATTATCTAAGGGCTGCGGACATACAGGTGGTATTTGCAATTCAAGGACATACAAATGATAAATGGCTTCAATTATAACGTAATTAAAGGTTAATAAAGATTTTTTCTTATTTTCCAAATTTTCCCTTAAATCCTAAAGTGGTGCGTTCGTACCTAAACTTTCCTAAAAAGAGCAAAACAACGAGTTCTCTTTATACACAAAAAAAGAGGTCTCTGTCAAAGCTTTGATATGTTTAAAAATATTTGTCGTTCTACTAATTTAGTACGTCAAACAACACAGAATACGGCCACTAAGGGAGTCACAACAACTAGTGCTCAGAATTTAAACTGCAATAATTTTAGTTTACTATTAATAACAGCTCAACAACAAGGTACAACGAGCCCAACAGCACGTTGTCTTCTACATACTAGTAATAGTATTAGTAATACAACAACAGCCAGCGCATCTAAAACATCTTCTTCAACAAACATTGTAACGCTAAAACGCAGCAAGTCACAGACCCAATTTACGTAAGCATATATAACTAAAAAATATATAAAGAAATAAAACTAAAACCATCTGGCTTATTTAAATTTATTTTAATTCCCAAAAAACACATTTTATGCATATAATTAAGTCTGTTTCTTCTTTGACACTTTCTTTTCTTTCTTTTTTGTTTTCCGGTTTTCTTTAGTTTACTACCACGTCTTTCACGCTATCGCACCATGTCTACGGGTAGCGCTGGTGCTACCGGTACAACTTCAACTAAACCGGTTACTGCCCCTAAATTTACCAATCGTTTGGCCCAAGAAAGATCTCCTTATTTACTGCAACATGCTCACAATCCGGTCGATTGGTATCCCTGGGGTGATGAGGCCATAACTAAGGCTAAGAATGAAAATAAATTGATTTTCCTATCGGTGGGCTATTCCACTTGTCATTGGTGTCATGTTATGGAACATGAATCATTTGAAAATGAAGAGGTGGCAGCAATTATGAATAAACATTTTGTTAACATTAAAGTAGATCGTGAAGAAAGGCCCGATATTGATCGTATCTATTTGCAGTTTGTTATAATGATGAATGGTAGTGGTGGCTGGCCAATGAGTGTTTGGTTGACTCCGGACTTAGCTCCCATAACGGCGGGTACTTATTTTCCGCCACATGATCGGTAAGTGAGAGAAAATATTATTTGAACTTAAAAAATTAAGAATTACAGTTGAAAGTTCTGAAATACATACGAATGAAAAAATACAGAAACGTAATTAATTTGTGTAATACAATTAGATGAGTTTTGAGATTATATGAATACTATATAGATAATAAAAATTTTAATCATATGAGTAATAGCTTTTGTTTTTAAAATTTAACATCTAACACTATTTACGATTTAGAATTTTTGCAGGAAAGAGCTAGAGTTTAATCAATATGATAATTAAATGTCATGCCTAGTTTTACGAAACTTCTTTTAAAAAGTGTTATTTTTTACAAACTTTTTACTGGAACAATTTACAATATACATTCGTTTTTTAAAATTAGTCCTAGTTTAAAAATATCCGCGTTGTTGGAGCTACAACTGTTATAAATAACCTCATTCTAATATTTTTTGTTTTTATTTTGCCGGTTTTATATTTCAGTTGGCCATTTGTTTCCGTTTTGGAATTTTTTACTGTCCCCTAAAATTAATTAAAATCTTTAAAGCAGAGAGCGATCAAAACTCTGAGTAACCATAATATGTTCTGTTTTGGTTTTTTTCGATTTGGCGATTTTTGTCCCTTTTAATTTTTTTTATTTTTTTATTTTGGTGTTTTTTTATTTTAAATGTTGCTATTTTTTATTTTCAAAATTTTTTCACTTTTGGCAATTTTTTAAAATTTATTTTGACGTTTCTTTGCTTTTAAAGATTTTATTCGGTTTAAAGGATTTCTGATTTAATATTGTCGATTTCTTTATCGTTTGGCAATTTGTTTCCGTTCTATAGTTTATGTACTTCAAATTCTTTAAAGCGGAGAAAACGATCAAAACTGTGTAACTGTTGTTGTTGTAACAGCTACAATTACAAATCTCTAATCAGGAGATTCTGCTAGAAGGTCAAGGCCAAGAAATTGCGCCACTTCTACTGGATGAGTCCACAAATCCATTGGACTGAGTGAAATATTTGGTGGGTGTCATGGGGACCCTGTCCACACGACACGGTCTGCTTTTGTTTTCCGCGGCAGGTTCTTCTCATTGTCTGCGATAGGCGGTAGTTTGGTAGTTTGTAACCGCGGAATTTGTGGCGTCTCTATGAATGTCGTTCAAAGTTGCCATATACGAGGTGCGATGAAGAGGATCCTGCATATATCTCTGTATGTTCTCCTCGTATATGCGAAGATCTTTTCTGACATGCTTCTGGGGGTGTCTTCAACTGTGTGATGCCGAAGTTTGGATGACCCCTCCGATGACATCCCAGGAGGAACTGCTGTCTTAGCATCACATTGTGTTCCTTTACCGGAAGAACCTTCGTTTCCTCGTTTAGGTGGTGTTGTGAGGTGATTTGCAAGCAGCCTGTTACGGTTCTTAAGGCTGCATTTTGATAGCTTTGAATATTTAACCACTGGGTGTCACTCAGTAAAGTAGTCCACACTGGAACAGTATAATTTACCACTGACCGACCAATTATCTTATATGTAGCCAATAAGGTTTCTTTATCTATACCCCAAGTGCTGCCGGCTAGCGCTTTGAGGACCTTATTTCTACTTCGCAATTTATGCGTGATTGCAGTGGCTTGAGCTGAGGAGGTAAAAAAGCTATCGAAGATGACCCCCATGATCTTCGGGTGGTTCAAAACACTGTGTAACTGTAATACTTTCCGTTTTGTCGTTTTTTGTTCGTTTTACATTTTTATTATTTTAGGAGTTTTTGAAGTTGGCGATATTTCCGTTATGCCATTTATTTTATTTGAGGTCTTTTGAAGTTTTTTTCTTTTTGGCGTTATTTTTTTTTTTTTTACTTTTGGAGATTTTATTTCGTTTTGAAACTTTTTTCACATGCACGATTTTTTTTAGCTATTTGGTGACTTGAATATTGTAAAAATTAATGAAATGAAATAATAAAAATAAAAAGTTCTTTTAAAAAAATTACGTTATACTTATAAAGACTTTTAAAATAAATTTATTATTAAACTTAATCTAAATTTCCTTTTTTCTCCATTACCAACAGCTGGGGCATGCCCTCCTTTAAAACTGTGCTCAGAGCTATTGCCTCTAAATGGATAGCGAATGAGGAACAATTAAAATCTACCGGTCTTGAAGTTATACAAGCCATACAAAAATCTCTTAGTGAAAAATCTTCTGAAATCGTATATGAACCTGGTAGTGCTGATGCTAAACTTCAAGAAGCTCTTAAGATATTCACACAACGTTATGATAATGAATATGGCGGCTTTGGTAGTCATCCTAAATTTCCTGAAGTCTCCAGGCTTAATTTTCTCTTTCATGCTTATATTGTTACTAAAAAGGAAGACATTTTATATATGGCTGTTGAAACTCTACATCATATTGGTCGTGGTGGTATACATGATCATGTATTTGGTGGTTTTGCCCGCTATTCAGTGGATCGTAAATGGCATGTGCCTCACTTTGAGAAAATGCTTTATGATCAGGGTCAATTATTGGCTGCTTATTCAAATGCCTATAAATTGACTAGAGATGAAACTTTTCATGAATATGCTGATGGCATCTTTCGTTATTTAACTACAGATTTACAACATCCAGCAGGAGGTTTTTATGCTGGTGAAGATGCTGATTCTTTGCCTAAAGCTGAGGATACTAAAAAGGTGGAAGGAGCATTTTATGCTTGGACTTATGAGGAAATTAAAAAAGCTATAGAAGATAATAGCGACAAGTATCAAGAACTTAAAATGAATACAGAAAAAATATTTGAAATATATTGTCATCATTATGATATTAAACCTTTGGGTAATGTCGATCCAGGCAGTGATCCTCATGGTCATTTAAATGCTAAAAATATATTAATTGTTAGAGAATCCCTCGAGAAAACTAGGGAAAAGTTTGCTTTAGAAGAAATGCAATTAAAACAACTTTTACAAATTACTAATGATTGTTTAAATGAAATAAGGAAACAACGTCCTAGACCTCATTTGGATACAAAAATTATATGCTCTTGGAATGGTTTGGTTTTAACTGGTCTCTGTAAGCTGGCAAATTGTGGTGGTGCTAAACGTCCAGAATATATGGCAGTCTCAGCTAAATTAGTTAAATTTATATATGAACATTTATATGATAAGGAAAAGAAATTATTGAAGAGATCTTGTTATGGTGTAGCCACAAATGATAGTACTCTACAGGAGAATATGGAGTAAGTTTTTTAAAGTGTTGAGATGTTTTGTTTTTTAATAATTAAATTATTTTTTTATGTTTTTTTAGGGCAGAACAAATTGATGGTTTCTTGGATGATTATGCCTTTTTGATTAAAGGTTTATTAGATTACTACAAGGCCTCTTTGGATCCTTTTGTTTTACAGTGGGTCAAAGAGTTGCAAGAAGTTCAAGATAATTTATTTTGGGATTCAAAACATGGTGCTTATTTCTATTCAAAAGAAAATTCTCCTAATGTAGTAATACGTTTAAAAGATGGTGAGTGTTTATTTAATAAAAATTTTATTTTTATTCTTTAAATTTTTAAGCGGCTAATATTTTTTAATAAACATTTTTCACGAAAAAATTTTCATTCAATTTTTTTTTTAATTAAAAAAATATATATTAAAAATTGTTTACTAAAAAATTTCATTTTGAAGGTTTTTCACCACATTTTTTTTACCAATTTTCTCACAAAAAAATTTCAACAAACTATTTTTTCACTTAAAATTTTTATTCTAAAACAAAAAAAAAAAAATTATTCAAACGTTTTTTCCACTTAAAATTTTTTCACTTAAAATGTTTATTCTAAAACTAAAAAAAAACACATTCAAACGCTTTCACCAAAAATTTTCACTAAAACTTTTCACTAAAAATTTTTCACCAAAAACTTCACTAAAAATTGTTCACCAAAAATTTTTCACTAATTTTCACTAAAACTTTTTCACCAAAAAATGTTCACTAAAAAGATTTCAGCATACATTTATGACTACAAATTTTTCACCGAAATATTTTTTTCACCATACATTTACTAAAAATTTATCAAAATGTTTTCACTGAAAAATTTTCACCAAAAACTTTTTCTTCATTTCTCCACTGAAATTTGTTCACTAAAAATTCACCAACTTTCTTTTTTTTACGAAAGCATTAAAAATTTTTCGCTACAAAATTTATTCACTGAAAGTGGTTCCCCAAACATTATTCCGCCAAAAAATATTTCACATAAAATTTTTCCTCTACAATTTTGTTCAATAAAATTTTTTCACTAAAAAATTTTATTAAATTAAAAAAAAAAAATACAAAATAATTTTTCCTAATTTCACTTTATTTACTTTCCTTTTTCTTCCAGATCACGATGGTGCTGAACCTTCTGGCAACAGTGTGGCCGCACGTAATCTTATCCTTCTTTCACACTATTTCGATGATGATAGCTATGCTCAGCGAGCCTCTAAACTTTTTGAATTCTTCTCCGATCAACAGCCTTTCGGTTATGCTCTACCCGAAATGTTATCAGCTTTAATGTTACATGAAAATGGTCTCGATTTAGTAGCTGTAGTTGGTCCAGATTCAGAAACTACTAAGAAATTTGTAGAAATATGTCGTAAATACTATATACCTGGTATGATTATAGTTCATGTAAATCCGCAAGAACCTGAACAGGCCTATAATCAACGTGTACAAGAGAAATTTAAAATGATTAATGGTCAACCCACAGTTTATATATGTCATGATAAAGTCTGTCGTATGCCGGTCACAGATCCCGTTAAATTGGAGGAAAATTTAACCGAAAATTTCTTTAAGGGTAGACTATAAGAAAATAAAAGGAAGGAAAAACAATATGAAATTGTTGAGATTACAATGGGACTACATATATTAGCTTATAGATATTATTATGGCCTTATTAATCGGAGGATTATAAATCGTAATTTTATTTTTAAAATTAATTTTATAAACTTTTGGTAATTTAATTATGTAATTGTTTAATTTGTTAAATAACTTTGCTTATATACATATTTGCTTCTTCTAGTTTTAAATGTAGCGCTTAGGCCTAAGGCCTTATTCATAAAAAAATTTAACATTTATAAATTTTGAATGTTGATTTTATTAAACATTTATAAATTATGAATAAGGCGTCTAGTCTCGAAATAGTTTTTGGTCATAATGTGTTGTTTTATTTTTATTTTATTTTTTTTATGGTGTAATTAACTAAACACAAATTGTATTATTATTAATATCTGACCTTAGAATTGTTTGTTACGTTTTGTTAAATGAAGTAAGAGAAAATGAAAAAAGAACTTATATTAGAAATGTTTATCTAACTAAAATTGTGTTATCTACCTATGTTTATTAATGTGTGTAGAAATGTTTGTAAAATTATATAAATATACATATGTATGTATATTATTACATTAAATAAATCAAATAAAGAATATATTTTATGTGTACTGTGAGTGCAAAATGTTAAAAGTTGTTTTCAAGTTTTCTTTTATGGTTACGATATCAAGTGTTTGTAATGAAAATTGATTTAAATGATTTTTTAACCTTCACAATGATAATAAATATATTTAGAGGTCTAATAAAAATAAACTAGATCAATAAATAATAAAAACCCTAGTAGTTTAATAGTTACTTAGATCCACTGACTAGAGTTTTTAGTCAGGAAAATGTTTAAAGTTTTAGAGTGCCTTATTGGCCTTTAATGAAAGAAATTAAAGAAGAATAAAGTGAATGTTTAACCTTATTCGTTGAATCTTACCTCCACTGAATTACCGGTAGCCAAATTGTTTCTAAATCGCAGTTAAGGTCTGAAGAGATAGAGGGTATTTTAAAGCCAGAATGTGTTCTCCCTTTCATAAGCAAATATTAGCTTTTAAAGGTATTTTCAGACGATAATATTCAATATTAAGATTTGTCAAAAATTCGTATATGAAAATATTTACCTATTGTCTGAATACAAATTGTTTGATTATGAAAAATAACTTATGATTTTTTTCCAAATACCAATGGTATTTTAAATTTTTTTAAAATTGTTAAAAAACATCTTATTTTCATAAGTATCAATGCAGAGCTTCGAAAGACTTAATTAAATGTTAGCTTAATTCCCTTAAATCTTAATTCTGAATTAATAAATATTAATTTTTCATTCCATAAAACCATTCTCAAAAATATAATTCAAAGCTTTTGTTTGAATAGAATTAATTCCTTATTGAATTAATTCATAAAGAATTCATTCAATTTTGTTAATTCAAATCTTTTCCAAAATGGATGAAAATATTTTTGAATGCAGCGCAGTGAATTTAGAAACAGGGCTAAATGAAACAGCACTGCAAACTGCTGCTGACCAAATGTAATCAACACCATAACAAACAGTGCATTCTAAATAATCAGCTGATTATGGCAGCACACACTGCTGCTGACTACGCGCTATTGTAATTTGGGCTTAAGCCTTTCGAACCTTTGTATCAATGTTATATTTTTGCAATATTTTCAATATTTTGCATTAAATTCTTAAGATAAAACAAAAAGAACAAAAATTATTTAAAAAAAAACCTGTTTCTCACCACGAATCCACAAAATACTAAAACTCACCACAACGTTTTTTTCTCACCACGAATCCACAAAATACTAAAACTCACCACAACGTTTTTTTCGTTTCGAAATTATTATTTTGTTTTTATTACAAAAACACAAATCTAGTTTTTATAACTCAGAAACTATTGAAAGTCCCATCACGATACTTACAAGGAACATTCAAAATGGTTCCATCCTCTACATATATATTTTTCACGAATTTAAAAATACCACTTTTTGAAATACGCGACCGCGAAATTTAATTCGCGAATTATTCACCAACAAAATTCAAGATAAAAACATGTTTCAGGTATCATTTTAAAGGTAATTTCATTACCTTTAAATAATTGCCTTAATGAACGTTGTAACGTAAATATTTTGGAAGATATTTGTATTTTTAAAAAGACAATTTTCCTCATTTTTGCGATATTACAATTCGCGAAATATCGCGGCAATCAAACTGAAACTCGGTATTTGGGTTTCCATCGTCAATATTAATATTCTTGCCGAATTTTGTTATAGTCGGATGATTTTTGGAAGAAATTGGCGATTTTTCTATTTTATTACAAACAAAACAACTCAAATTGAGAAAAATATTTCGTATTTATTATTACATTTGTTGTAATAACTTCTAAAGTATGGCGAGTCCCAGAATGCCACTTTCCACAATTATAGAAAACATTTTCATCATTAACATATATTTTTTTAAAATTTTTAAAAAGACTACTTTTCGAGAAATTTACCCGCGAACGAAAAATCGCGAGATATGGTCCATTTTGATGCTGAGAAAAAAAGTCATGTTATACATCATATTAAAGGTAATGTTGATACCTTTAATATGACATCTCAATAAATCTTATATAATAAATACTTCGAAAGATATTTGCAATTTTGTGTATGCAACTTTGTAAATATTTTGAGCCATTTTGCACTTTCAAACCGCGATATTTCGCGAACCACTTGATGAAATTATCTGAAATTTTGAATTAGTCTTAGTTTTGACAAGAATAATAATTGTACCAAATATTATCAAATTCGGAAGAGATGGGAAAATCAGCTGGTTGGTTTTAAATGGAATGACTCATATATTAAATTTATTTTTACTCTTTTACAAGAATTGACGTTACTTCTTTCATTTACAAAAATAATTGTTTTTTGTTTTGTATATATTTGTAAATCGTATGCTTATTTCTAATATGAATTAAATTTTTTACACAATAAATATTATTAAAGTGTTTAAAATGTCTTATTTGTTTTATTTTTGATGATAGTTACTTATAGTAAATTTTCCTACAGAGGTTTAAACAGCATTTAAGAATTGAAAAAAATTTGTAAATTTGCATAAAATTCAAATTTTAAAATGAATAAACATTCTTCAATTTGAAGAAAAACAAAATTGTTAACTTGAATAAATTTTTTATTCAATTCAACTAAAATTTTGTAAAATTAAATAATATAATTTAGTTAAATTGAATAAAAATTCTTCGATATGAGTAAAAAATTTAGTTAATTTGAATATTATTTTCTTAAATTAGACTGAAAATTTGTCAAATTAACTACCTTCTAATTAACTAATTGAATTAGTCATATTGACGATTTTTCTTCGATTTAACTAATTTACGAAAAGCTAATAAAAATTTCTGTTGAATTAAATAACGATTTTTTGAATTGATATTTAACCTACTTTTGTTCTACACCCAATTTTCCCGTATTTACTGTTCTTTTTGGTTCATTACCATAACTCCCATATAAGGCCCTCTTTCAGGAATCACCCAAAAGTGAATAAACTCATATAAATTTTAGTATCGACGTAATATTCAGTATTCGTATGTTTTATTTTACACTTAATATGAGTATCGGTCCACAATTGTCTAATAAAAGAGCCCTCATATGATCGGGCTTGACCGACTATGTCTTTCTTTCTCGTTAAGCATAAAATTCAGTTTTTAACCATGAAAAATAGTATTTCTCCATAAACCCACATAAAATATAATAAATGTCTAACAAACCAATTTGGTTATATTTTGAAAGATATATGTAGGCCAAAAGTTATCTTTTGGAAGTACGAAAGGATTGTTTGCATGTAGATCATATTTGTCATTTATTAAGTATTATTTTAAGTTTATACATAGAAATCTCCATAAAAAAAAATAAAAACAAAAATATAAAATAATATACCAGTATATAGTTTCGTTTTCGGCCTTAAAAAAACTCTATCAAAAACCCATTTTCCATTAGTTTAAAACAATTCCCAATTTCTTATCAATTAATTAAATAATAACAAAATTGTTTAAACTTTTTTTTGTTGAGATATTTTTTTTTTATTTTTTATATATTTTTATTTAATTTTTCTTTTATTACATTATACAATACATTCAAAGAGTTGGAACTTTTTAAAAAAAAAAGAATTATAATTTTTTTTTTTTTTGAACGTACGACGTTCTTTCAATTTGTTTATAAACTAAAGGAAAAAAAAATAATTATGAACATAATATCGTTAATATAATGGAATACTATAAAGAGTTTAAATTCTTTTTAACATTTTGTTTTGTGTGTGTGTGAGTTTTAATTTAAGTTTTACATACAAATTTATATATTTTTTTTTTTACTAAATTCATATCATATTCAAACCTTTAAATAAAAAAAAAAAGAAAACAACTAAAACAAAAATGGAGAGAGAAAAATAATAAAACTTAAGTAAAACAAACAAGTACTAAAGATGCAAATTACTATTCTATTTAGATATGAGAAAAACTTAATAATAATTTTTAAGAAAAAAATTACAAGTTTTTCTAGTTAACTTAAAGATGTTATTAATAAGGAATCAAGGAAGTTAGGCATCATGGTAAAAAGGTACTTTTGCACACTACATACATATAAACTTATTTAAATTAATTTCGTTTGGTTTTTAAATAAATTTTTTTATTTGATTGCGAATGATAATTTTTTTGTTTTTAATACACAATTGTAGTACAAAATTATATTTGTATTTAAAAAAAAAAAAAGAAAATAAAACTTAATTCATTAGGAAATTACTAAATATTATATAATAAACTGAAATAAAAAATTAAAAATAAAAATTAATAATTTAAAATTACACAGAAATTCATTCTTCATCACATTGAGACCCATTTTTTAAAAAGTTTAACGCTTAGGGCATTATTATTATATTTTATGTTTTTTTTTTTATAATAGTTTTTTTATATGTTAATAATTTATTTGTTTTACATATAAGTATCTTGTTTTGTAATTGTTTCTTTAGTTAAGGGAGTTTTAAATGGATTTGTTGGCAGCAGAAAGTATTCAAATTGTTTCATAATTTATCTAAGAATAAAATATTTAGCTTATTTTTATAAAATATAAAAATAGGAATTATATTTCCTAAATTTTCTATCGTTTAAAAGTTAAAATTTTCTCTCAAGATTTTTAGTAATTTAATTGTAAAATTTTTATTTCGATTTTCGAATGTTAATTTAGATTTAAAACCATAATTATATTAGAGAAAATTTATATTTGATTTTTGTTAATGAAATAGCAGTTACCTATTTTGAGATCTTTTTTTATACTATTTTCTTTTAATCATTATTTTTGATTTTAATTATTATTTATGAAATTTAGAAAATTTTAAATACTTTAGAAAAAATTAATATGTTTAATTTAGTGTTTAGAATTAGTATAATTTATGATTGTCAAAATTTTAAAAGAAATTTTTTTCATAAATAGTATTAAATTCTATAGAAATTAAAATTTTTATAGTTTTAAATATGAAAATTTATGAATATTAAGTTTTTCAATTTTAAATATTTTCTTTAAGTATTATATTAAGTTCTATAGACATTGATTTTTTGAATTTTTAAATTTAGTTGTAATATAGAAAACGTTTCTGTTTGAAATATTAAATATTGCAAATCAATCAGCTACTTAATAAACAAACTTTGTTTTTAAATTTTCGTTTTATTATTTGCAATCGTTTTTTAGTTTTTTTATACTTTTTATAAACTTTTTAAAAACTTCAATACTTTATTTTAAATTTTTGAATAAAAAATGTTTAGAAAAATATTCGAAATTGTTAAGACTTTTTTATTTTAATATACTTTTGAAATCGTTTCATCAAGTTTTAGTTGATGTTTTCAAGAAATTGAAAATTGTGTTAAAATATTCTAAATAGTTTTTTTTCCAAGATTTTTATTTTCTAGAAACTTAAAATTTACTATTTTTAATATTTAAAATGATTTTTCATGTTTTTTTTAATATTTAAAAAAAAATCGTGAGAGTTAACACAGAGAAATAAAATCTTGGAAAATATTTCTTATTTCAAAAAGAATTTTTAAATTTTATTTATAGGTTTTTTTTTCGTCAAATATTTGCCTAGTCAGGCCATAGCTAAGCTTATATCTAAACAGTAAAAAATTGAAATTAAAATTTTCCTCAATTCTTTTTTTCTTAAAAAAAAACGGGTGAAATATCATAGATATTTCTTAAGCCCTGGTGATATTAGGGCAAACATTTAATAAAAATAAAAAAAAAATTCGACTTTGATATGTAAGAGGAATTAACAAAGCAATTTCAAAGTATTATTTATAGCTTAAATTTTCGTTATTTTCATAAATTATTTGTCTAGTGCGGTCATTAGTTTTTATTTTCCACACAAAAACGTTTTTAAAATAGAATTCTTCTTAATTCTTTTTTTCTCGGAAATTCACATTTTCTTTACCTTTCTTTTTGCCACTTTTCGCAAAAACGAACTCCCCATACTTAAAAGCAGTTAATTACCACAAGATACATACATATAGTAGAAATATCGAAATAAAACCTTTTAGGTTTCATTAAAATTCATGGCTTCATCGAAAATATCCACCATGGCCTCCATACGTTCGTTATGTTCGAAGCGGGCAATACGTCGTCGCCGCTTTGAAATTGACAACCGTTGGGAAGGTTTTATGCGGCCCAGACGATGAAAGCGGGTATCTTCTTCTTCGGTATCGTATTCAGGCGCCGAAACGGAATCCTCTTCATCACGTTCCCGAAATGAATCCTTTAAATGATTATAAATTTTAAAAGATTTCAAATCATGTTTACGTATAGAACGTGAAAGCGAAGAGACACCACGCTCTGGCTGGAGTTTAGTTTTTGAAGAGGACGATGATGATGTTGTGGCGGTTATGGAGACAACATTGAAAAGTTCTGCTAGCTCAGCATCAGTACGTTGCTGTTCCTTTAATTTCTTTTTGTACTTGGGTGCATAGTCGAAAATGTAGAGAAGACTATCGAGACGTTGTTGCTCTTCTTCGGTAACAACACCAGCAATGCCGGAATTTGGTAGCGATGATGAGAGACTGGTATTAGTAGGAGTGAGAGAAGTGGGCGTGGATGGAGGGGCGGGTGGTAGACCGCTACTACTACTACCACCACCGCTACTACCATTTGCACAGATTGTTAGAGCTGTATGGCCATTTAAAGTAATTCCACTCCCATTACTACTGCCTCCACCACCATGTGATACCGTATAACGTCGGCGGGGTCGTCTGCGTTTGACTAATTTCCAAGAGTATATACTGGAGTCTATATTATCATTATCCATTAAAGCCAATTCTAATTCGTTATGCGATGGCGGCGTGGAACATAGTTCCACATTGAATTCTTCGTCTAATTTGGCCATTTCGATTGTCTTTTATTTACGTTATTACATGTTTATATTGTTGTGTTTATTTATTTATTTTTTTTTTCCAAATCCATATTTAAGTAAACAGACAATTTTTGTTCGCACACACACATGCAACGATACCAGAGAATAGAAAAAACACCAAAAAAATAAAAATAAGAAAAAAGAGAATTAACAAAAAGTTATACACAAATTTTTTAAGCTAATTTTTACAAAACAAAACTTTATCTAAAATATTATGTGTGTATGTACCTGGAAGAGATACTCAGCTTCCGAATATTTTTGATCCATTAAACGGTTTTTTATAATATTGGCATTTTCTTCAGACATTTTTCTTTATAACATCGGCCAATAAAACCTTCACACTAGATCAAATTCAATTCAACTATACAGGGAACAATTCGAAATAAAAATTTATTACTACTACACGGCTTTAAATGACTGACTAACTGACTGTGTGGCTGGTTGGCTGCTGCTGATGATGATTGTGTATCGTGTTGGGACTTCTTGTATTTTTTCTCTAATGTTTTTTATTATTTTTTTTAGAATAGAAAAATAATAAACAAACACACAGAATATTATTTTGGCTATTACTTTTTATTATTTGAGCTGCTGCTGATTACTACTCGTTTTGTTGCTTTTTTTCAGCTGGGTAGTGAAAAATGCCGTACGGAAATCAGTGAAAATTGTTCTTCAATACAAGACCAACAATAAAAAAAGAAAAATATGGAAGAAAAATCGTAGAAAAAACATACAGGAGAAAGATATATGTATGTAAAGTATATATTTTTTACAAATTCTTCTTTGCTATAGTATATTATTGGTGTGTGAAGTGTTTTTTATGGTGTGTTTTTGTTTTTGCCAAGTGTATTTACCTTTTATTTTTTATTTCTTTCTGTTTTTTCCGTTCTCTTCGCAACCATACACAAACACACATGTAAACACGTATACTTTACCATATGTATTCTGCATGCATGCAGGGAAGTGGCAAATATCTTCTTTTTAACAGCTGTAAAGACAAATGAAATGATAGCGTAAAGTATTAATATAATAAAATAAGCTAATTAATTATTACAGTTTTATAATTCATTAACAAGTGATATATTAGCAAAACAAAGCATTAACAATTTGTATTTTTCTGTTGATATTTTCTTAATTTCTGCATCATTTTTATATAAATTCAGCATTGCCATTCATTTCTTTTACACAATATGGCTAAAACGAAAGAATAGTGCTGCCATATTTTAGCTGATACATTTTCGTTGAATTTGTTCTAGAAAATACGTTTATATAAAGATTTTGAATGAATCATCCAACTTTTTGAACAATAAAACTAAGATATTAGTTAATTTAATAACAAAATGAGAAATAGATTTTCTTTGGTAGTGTTGTAAATATAACAGTTATTAAAAGGATTTAATTCATTATTGAGAAATAAAAAATTAAAGTTGTTGATTAAAAGAAAATTAAAAACCTTAATAATGAGATTTTGAGTATTTATATGTAATAATTGCCAATTTAATGCCATTATAATGTGCATTATTTTACTAGATTTAGAGTTTCATTCAAATTAAAATCACGTTCGTAACAAGATCTCGTTCACAATTTTTTTAGATTTTCAAATTTTCCATAAATATATTTTGTTCTCTTCCATTTTTTAAATTAAATACAATTGTGTTCTTTGTAAAAATTTAACAATTTTGACATGTAAATAAAAATTCATTAAACTTTAAAAAATAAACATATTTTTAAACTGGAATCCAATTTAAATACAAAAAAACTTTCATTTCATATTTATTTCGATTGAAAAAGCAACAGAATAATTTTTGACAGTAAAAAATATTTATTATATAGATCAGAATGCAATAAAAATACTCGATTAGAAAAAACTCTCAGTTAAAAATAATTTATCGAAAAAAAAACAGATATTTTAAATTAAAAAGATAAATTAACTAAAAAGACATGAAATTTTTTTTTTTCAAGAAGTCATTTTCTAGAATTTGTATTAAAATTTTAGTGATTGAATAAATAATTTTCTTCATAGGTTAATCCTCAATAAGTATGTATTGGATTTAATTAGACTTTACTTCATTTTGTGTACGGATTTAGGAGTAATTTTTTACTTAACTTTTGAAATGAAAAATTAAGCAAGAAGTGGAAAAAAACATACTATTTTTAGAACTCGCCGTAATAATAATGTACTTATTAGACTTTCACTAAAAATTATTTTTTTATTACAATCTAATGATCGATTCATTTTAATTAAAATATTAATATTCTGGCGTAAAATATAATATATACTTTTTAACTTCAATATATTTTTATTATTTTAATTTTTAACATTAATCGTAGGTAAAATCCTGCGATTGCGATTATATGATCGCAAAAAAAAAAATTATTTCATTTCATTTATATACAATTTAAATAATTCAAAAAGCTCGATTTTAGAAAATTGCAATGTTACATTGTATATAAAACTTTTTAAAGCATATTTTAGTATATTATATTTTTATTTAATTATTTTAAATAATATCCCCAATATTTTATTTTTTTTATATAAATAATTTTCGTAAAAAGTACAAAATTAAAAAAAAAAAAATTTGCATAATAAATTAGTCCATTTTGAAAATAAAATAAAAAAAATTATTTATTTAGAAAAGGATAAATTTACAATCATATCCAAAAAAATTTATGAACAAACAAATTCAAAAATTACCAATTTTCTAAACATAAAAATCACATATAAAAAATGTTACTAATCGTGAAAAAAGTAACAATTTTCAAAACTGAAACCAAACTTAACGGTTTATTTAAATAAAATCAACAGTTGAAAAAATTTTCAATCAGTTTTAAAAACATTCCAATAAGCTTCAGTACAACCACTCTTCTAAGTAAACAATTTTTTAAAGATTATTTTTTATGTTATCTTTTTAAAGTATCATTAGTTTATTGTTAGCAGGGTAAGTTTTTCAAGCTCTACGCTTGGAAAGTAAGCATTTGCATATTTCAAAATTAAAATTCTTGTTTTTTAAATCTTTGCATAAATTTGCATATAATAGATACTAAAATTAGTTTTCTTATACCTCATTTACATTTACGAAAAAACCAGGTTTTTTCACTTAACTAGTTATTTTTTCTGGTTTTTAACTTGTTTTTTCATACAAATATTTTAACTAGTTAAATGAAAAAACCAGTTATTTAACTGGTTTTTTATCACATACAACTGATTTATGCACTTGGTGGCAACTCTATGTACGAAAATTTACTTTGAGTCTACATTAGAGAAATTTTTATCAAGACAAACGTCAAAATTTTATCAAGATAAAGATTTGTCTAATGTAGACTGAATTTGTCAGTATTATTGCAGTGTTAAAAGAAAATTGTCAGCGCTCGAGCTCTGACAACGTTGTCTTGATAATGCTTGGTAAAAGACACCATCTTGATTGTTGTTGGTACTTTTTGCATGGTTTATTATGACATACGTTTTCCCCTATAATTGATAGAGATAAAAAATTATCTGCAACTTAACACTGGGTCTCCATGTAATATTTTTATATCATAATATGTAACAGAGAGTGTCAAATCCGCTCTCTGAGGGAATTATCTCACGTGTAGACTAAAATATTAGTATTATAAGAAATATTATGAGACTGTTGTGATAAGATTTTTCTACACAACTATCTTATAAGATTTACACTCAAAAAATACACACATACGAAAGTTTATTTGTGTATGTGAATGTGTATTTTTAAAAGTACTTAAAAACAATGTTTTTTTGTAAAATAGTTTTATTTTAATGGTTATTCTACATTCAAAATATATTTTCATTAAAATTGTGCTAAAAAATTTCGAATTTCTTAAATAAAAATTACATGTTTACTCTGTGACTGAATGAAAATAATGAAATATTATGAGATTTATTAGAGTACATTTACCCCTTGTTTAAGATTTAACATAATATTAACAAAATGTTTACTCTCTTCTGCCGGCGTTATCTTACATATTATATCAATGTGGAGACAGTATGTAAACAAAAATTTGACGTTTGTCTTGATACAAATTTCTCTAACTTTAAGTCTACATTAGAGAAATTTGTATCAAGACAAACGTCAAATTTTTGTTTGAGTTGCAGATAATTTTTTATCTCTATCAATTATAGTGGAAAACGTATGTCATAATAAGCCATGCAAAAAGTACCAACAACAATCAAGATGGCGTCTATTACTAAGCATTATCACTTTGAGTCTACATTAGACAAATTTTTATCAAGACAAACGTCAAAATCGGTGCGAATCTATACAAGGTAGCCTCAGTTAAACAGTTGATTATTATTTTTGGTTGTTACAGCTGTCAAACTGCATATATAAAAAACATTACTGAATTCGCCATATTGTTGTTTTTGCACAACTGTTGCCACCTTCCATAAATTCGAGTTCATTTTGACGTTTGTCTTGATAAAAATTTGTCTAATGTAGACTCAAAGTCAAGACAACGTTGTCAGAGCTCGAGCGCTGACAATTTTCTTTTAACACTGCAATAATACTGACATATTCAGTCTACATTACTTTGAGTCTACATTAGAGAAATTTATATCAAGACAAACGTCAAATTTTTGTTTGAGTTGCAGATAATTTTTTATCTCTGTTAATTATAGGGGAAAACGTATATCATAATAAACCATGCAAAAAGTACCAACAACAATCAAGATGGCGTCTTTTATCAAGCATTATCAAGACAAAGTTGTCAGAGCTCGAGCGCTGACAATTTTCTTTTAACGCTGCAATAACACTGACAAATTCAGTCTACATTAGACAAATCTTTATCATGATAAAATTTTGACGTTTGTCTTGATAAAAATTTGTCTAATGTAGACTCAAAGTTAAGAAAAAGAAAATGCCAAAACAAAAAATAAATTTTAAAATCCAAAATTATGAATGAAAAACGGAAAAATGTAATATATAAAGTATTTTGTGAAACAAAATTAAAAAATAAAGTGCAAATAGTAAGTGATTTGTGTTAATTGTGTAAAATATTTATGATTGTTTTGTGAAATGTCACAAAAAACTAGTTTAATGATAATGTAAACTGTATGGATTATTAATGTAGTTTTTTCGAATTTAAGGAATTAAATTTTAAATAAGTTTCTTTTTATCTTTGTTTTGCATTATGGTTTCGGAACCATTACTTAATATTAAATTAATATTAATGGTAATTTGAATTGTTAAATATATTATATATATTATGTATTATATATATTTTTTTATTCTTAGGCATTAGTACTAAGTAATATGTATTTTTTTTTTGGCCTTGAAGGCTTTATATTACTTGAATAAATAAATAAATAAATAAATAAATAAATAAATAAATAAATAAATAAATAAATAAATAAATAAATAAATAAATAAATAAATAAATAAATAAATAAATAAATAAATAAAATAAAAATAAAATAAATTGTGCAAATGTAAATTGGGTATTAACAAAAACGCTATTTTTGCATAGTACTGTGCATATTATACCATTTTTCAAGCGCATATTTTAATTTTGTTCGTGCATATTTAAATTTGCCCTGATTAGTAGTATATAAAACAAACATTTTTAGATTTTAATTTTCTTTCCTTATTTGTATTGTTATTTAAATTAAAAAAATTAACCCTTCGTCTTACAAACTGGTCTGGCCAGACCAATTGCAGATTTAAATGTAAATTTCATATATTTGTAATTTAACTAGAGACCTGAAATTCCAGGTACCCTCCTACAATTTTGTTTTCTAACGATCTGTGAAAAATACAGAATGATAAAACTAACACAATGATAGTTATAAGGATAAATTGATGTACATGTCACATTCGTACCTAATATGGTCTGGCTGGAGCAGTTATATTTTGTACCGAAAATTATATAGTTTGACGATTATATCCGTTCCTTTTATATTGTACATTATTTTATTAAATCCTTTTAAACTAAATCTCATCAGTTTACACACATTATTTTATGATTTTCCACGTTTTCGTTCATATTTTGTCCTATGAGAGTGATACCTATAAAACATCAAATGTTTGAAAAGAAATATTGTATGCGTTTTTAGACCCAAAATGGGGAGAAAATCATAAAGTGTATCGGTGGAGAAAAGTTACATCTTGCAAAGATTTGTGGTAGTGATGGTAGAATATAGTTATACAAATGTAATAAAATAAAAAAATCATAAAAATGTTCATTTAAATATATAGAAATGCCCTACTGGTCTGGCCAGACCATATTTGTTACGAATGTGACAATTGAAACATCTGTATGACGAAGGGTTAAAAGAAAAACGTTCCTAAAGAAAATTTTAAAATAAAAAATATTTTAAAATACAAAAATATTATTTAAAATATATATATATATATATATATATATATATATATATATATATATATATATATATATATATATATATATATATATATATATATATATATATATATATATATATATATATATATATATATATATATATATATATATATATATATATATATATATATATATATATATATATATATATATATATATATATATATATATATATATATATATATATATATATATATTTAAAATATTCCTTGCGTTGCATGGGATCTAAAGAGTTAATAAAAGAATTTAAAAGTAAAAAACTGCTTTACCCCTTTATTTTCAAATATCAATGTTTCCTGTACTGCTTCTTTTCAAAAAATTAATAAAAGTTTGAAATGCAAAAAATACTGCAATATTTTCGCTATTTCCATCAATTTAGTTTTCATTTATTTCCTATAGTTCTTTCCAACCTAAAGTACATCTACATATATTTTAAATTTTGTTTAAATCGGTTCAGCGATTTGGGCGTGATTGCGTTACAAACAATAAACCAACAATTGATTTTATAATAATATGGATAATTAATAATTAATATATGGATAATGGATAATAATAAATAAATTGTAAAGAAAAAATGCAAGTAAAATATCAAAGATTATATATTTCAATAGATTTAAAAATAATTCCGATTTAGATTTCTTTTCTCAAGTGAAAGTCATTATTGTTTTACAATTGTATAACGGTCTCTACAACTTACCACATTTTTTTTTTCCTTACATCATTGCCATATTAAAAACATGTCATTTACTCTCTCACTCTTTGTTTTTCGCATGTCACGAGAATTTTTTTTGTCATTTCTACATTTTCTTTGTTGTTTTTTTTTGACAATTCAATGGCCGGGTGTTTTCATTAAATCTCTTTTACATAGATTTTCGTACGGTCTGCAAATAGTAGGAAGAAAATTTATTTCGACATTTAAATTGTTAAATAAATCCGAAGGAATCCGTGTGAATTAAACACATAATTAAATAAATAATAATGAGCGGTTTTCCGGGAACCTTTGCCTTTGATGAATATGGCAGACCTTTCATCATTTTACGGGATCAAGATAAACAAAAACGTATCACAGGCACAGATGCCATAAAGGTACAAAAAAATTGCATTAAAATGTAAAAAATTTTAAAAATTAATTAAATTTATTAATAATTAAAATTTTAAGGAATTTAAGAATTTGAAAAAAATTAAGATTATTGAGTATTCCTACCGGCTTTTGGTGGAAGGAAAATTCCAGATGTTCTAAGTAATGAAAGATTTTTAAAGAATGAAAGATTTTTGTGCATTAAATTTATAAAATAATTGTGCTAAATAATAAAAATGATTAATTTTTATTAAAAAAGTGTGGAAAATGTCCTTAGAATTGTGTTAATTATGTTTTAAATCCATGACGTCACGGTTGGGCACCAACTGCTGTGCTTTAAACAAAAGTGAAAAAATATTTGAGGTTAAAGACGCTTTTTATTAGAATGAGTCAGTCAGACTCGTTTGTCCGTCATTTGTTTGTGTGCATGCATTTCTTATTACAAATCATATGAGACATATGAACGTTGAAAAAGAAACAGATGGTGTTTTAAAGTAGAAACAAAAAAATAAAGGAATGGGCCGCCACTGAATATTGTCTATTGCTACATTAAAATGAACAAATGCTTTTTAATATTAATAATATCAATATAAAGCAGAATTAATTAATGAGTTTTAATACTTCCTGTGAATATGACTATGTATATGTTTTCATTTTCTGCCCTAATGTCGGAAAGCCCTAGCTTATTCCCTTCAAATATAGTAACTGATAGGTTTTATTAGCTTGCAAAGCGCTGTTAAATATACAGTTATTTTAATAAATTAACATATCTTTTTTTTCTCAATTCCCTCCCCAGAGTCACATTTTGGCCGCCCGCCAAATTGCCTCCACTATTAAGACCTCTTTGGGTCCCAAGGGTTTGGATAAAATTATGGTTAGTCCTGATGGTGATGTTACCGTAACCAATGATGGTGCTACTATTATGAAACTCATGGATGTTGAACATGAAATTGGCAAATTAATGGTTCAACTTTCCCAGTCACAAGACGATGAAATTGGTGATGGTACCACTGGTGTTGTAGTCTTGGCCGGAGCTTTGCTCGAACAAGCCGAGGGTCTCATCGATCGTGGCATTCATCCCATACGTATTGCTGATGGTTTTGAATTGGCTGCCCAATGTGCTGTCAAACAATTGGAAGCCATTGCTGAACCATTCCCCATTGATCCCAACAATAAGGAACCTCTTATCCAAATTGCTATGACCACTTTGGGTTCAAAGATCGTTAACAAGTGTCATCGTCAAATGGCCGAAATGGCTGTTGACGCTGTTCTTAATGTGGCTGATATCGAAAAGAAAGATGTCAATTTTGAATTGATCAAAATCGAAACAAAAGTTGGCGGTCGTATGGAAGATTCTATGTTGGTTAAGGGTGTTGTTGTCGACAAGACCATGAGTCATGCTCAAATGCCCAAGACATTGCGTGATGTTAAATTGGCTATTCTTACCTGTCCCTTTGAACCACCAAAGCCCAAGACTAAGCATAAGTTGGATGTTACTTCGGCTGAGGATTATAGAGCATTGCGTGAATATGAACAAGAGAAATTCATTGATATGGTTAAGAAAGTTAAAGATGCTGGTGCAACTTTAGCCATTTGCCAATGGGGCTTTGATGATGAGGCCAATCATTTGTTATTGCAACACGATTTGCCTGCTGTTCGTTGGGTAGGTGGTCCTGAAATTGAATTGATTGCTATTGCTACTGGTGGTAGAATTGTACCTCGTTTTGAGGAATTAACACCAGAGAAATTGGGTACAGCTGGTCTTGTTAGAGAAGTTTGTAAGTAAAGTTTATTAATTGTTGTTATTTTTTTTTTTTTTTTCAAAGAATTGTTTTACATTTGTGATTTTGTATTTAATTTTAGCCTTTGGTACCTCTAAGGATAAGATGCTGGTCATTGAAGAGTGTAAAAACTCTAAGGCAGTTACCATTTTCTTGCGCGGTGGCAATCAGATGATTGCTGCTGAAGCTAAACGTTCCATTCATGATGCTTTGTGTGTTGTTCGTTCTTTGGTTAAGGTAAGTTTTTTTTTGTTAAAAACTTTAAAAGCTTTTTAACAAAGTTAAATTACAAAAAATGTTTACTTTTCTTTACGAGAATAATTTATTGAAGCTTTATTAAATTGTTTTTTGGCTTAAAGAGATTTTCTGAATTTTTTGCATTAAAAAGATTTTAATCTTTAAAAGAAATTTCTATTAAAAAAGTTTTTACCGAATAAGTTTATGGCAAAAACTTTTTCATCTAGCGTTTCTACTTAGTTCTTATCGCTTTATACATCTTTTTAAAGAAAGTTTAAAAAAGTTATTCTGACTTTTATCCGTAAATTTTTAATACAAAGTTTTCAATTCAAGAGCTTTTTTTTTTGTAAAAAAAAATTAGAAAAGGTATTTTATCTAAGATCTTTTTTACTTGAAACATTTTTTTCCTAAAAGCTTTTCACATAAGATAATTTACAAAAAAAAAAAAAAAAAATTTCTTAGTTTTTCTAAATAAAAAGCTTTTTTTGTTAGAAAGCTTTTTACTAAAAAGATTGTTTCAAAAAAGTTTAAAAAAAGTTTCTTGCCTGAAAGCTTTTTAATACAAAGCTTTTAATAAAGAGCTTTTTTATAAAAATATTTTTTTTCAGTAAGATTTTTTTATTAAAAAGCTTTTCTAACTCAACATATAAGATAATTTACTAAAAAATAGTTTTCTCTAAAAGTTTTTGTCATTAAAACATTTTTTATTTAAAAGTTTTTATATTACATTTTTTTAATGCTTTTTACTATTTATATTTTACTAAAAACTTGTTCCACTAAACAACTTTTTGACCTAAATTGTTTTTTCAACAAAATCTTTTTTTGTAAATGCCGAAAGTTTTTATTTTTTGGTAAAAAGTTCTGTTACAAAAAACTTTTTTTTCCTAAAAAGTTCTTTTATTAAATGCTTTTGAACAAAATTTCCTAAAGATAATAATTTAAACTTAAAAAAATCCTTTTAATTTTACAGGATTCCCGCATTGTTTATGGTGGTGGCGCTGCTGAAATCAGTTGCTCTCTAGCCGTTGCCAAGGAGGCCGATCAACTCTCCACCTTGGAACAATATGCCTTCCGTTCATTTGCCGTTGCCTTGGAAAACATACCCTTGGCTTTGGCCGAAAACAGTGGTTTACATCCCATTGAAACTTTGTCTGAATTGAAGGCTCGCCAAGTTGCTGAAAATTGTCCCAGTCTAGGTGTTGACTGTATGTTGACCGGAGATTCAAACATGAAAAACCACAATGTTGTTGAATCTCTCAATTCCAAGAAACAACAAATTCTGTTGGCCACCCAAATGGTTAAGATGATCTTGAAAATTGATGATGTACGTTCCAAAAATCAAGGTGGTGATTATTAGATTATAATCAACGTTTTTAGGAACATTAAACTATTATTTTTAATATCATTTTCTTCTAAAATACATTTACATAAAAACCCACAAACACTAATTTTGTTCTAGTTTCCTTATATCATTCATTTTCTATTATCTTTTTAATTTTTTCTTTACCTTTTGTTTGTTTTCCTCAACATTTAACAAATGTAAACAAATAACATTTAACAAAATTATTTAAAAAAACTGTATTATTTGTTTTGTTCTCTCGAAGCTTTTTCAAGAAGCTTAAAAATAAAAAATTAAAACACAAGATCAAATAAAATTTGCTTAAAAAACATGATTTCGTATATTTACACTTTAAAAATGCTTAATACATAATAAAAAACAAAAAAATTCATAAAACATAATGTGATAAACTTTTATTTACAATTTTTAATAAAAATATTGCACTTTGGAGGTTAGGAAAGAATTGTTTACAAAATAATTAAGGCTATGCGAGGGTATAAACATTATTTAGAAGATTAACATTTTAATGTTTAATTTCACTTTAAGAAATTCAAATTTGCTTTGTAAAATTAAATAACATTTGAGGTTATAATTTTTAAAAGTTCTCAAAATTTACGAAATTTTTAATAGACATTTTTGATATTATAAGCTATTACGTTTGAAAATAAGGAGTTTGAACTGCTATAGATTAAAATGTTGGAGAAAGTTCAAAATATATAAAATTTTATTAAGATTTTGGCTCGATTTCACTTTTGAGGTTAGTAAAATTAAAAAGGAGTTGGGAATTTTTTTAATTTATTTGATAAAATTTGTTTTGAAACCCCAAATAAGTTTTTATTTTTTTAAATTTTTAATGAACTTTGCAACTTGATTTAAAACTTTTGTTAGGTTACAAATTTTTTTCATATGTATACATATTTTTTTTTATTAAATATTAGTTTTTCTTAATTACCAATTGTTCTAATTTAGCTACTCTTTTTATACCTTTTTACCATTAATTTTTGACAATTGTTTCTTATTGATCTTATCGAAAAACAAGAGACCGGCTGCCCTTTCAATCGATTCCGGCGGCACTTGGAATACTTGCAAGGGGGTATCATCGCTAATCACTTGATTGGGCATAACATAAGCCTCCATTTCCAAATGATTATCTGAAGTCTCACCAACTATTATCTTATAGAAATGTGTGGGCACAGCAACGTTATTATTACCTATAACTTGATACTTGACATACTTTTTGCCATCCTCTTCTTGTTTGGGCAAATACAAAGGACCCGTACAGACATAAACATTGCTATAGGTTTTTGTTAGTGAGCGCACATAAGATTCCAAACGTTCCCAGGAGTCTCTATTGAAACCTTGACCCACCTGAGGAGCCATATTTGTTAAATAGAAAGTGTCTTCACAGTGTTTTTGATGCCGTTTATGATTGGCGGCGGCAGCCATGTGTCCGCGATCGAAACCAGAACGACGATAATCGGAATTTTGTGACTGAAAATAGGGGTGAATACTTTCGTCTGGTTTAAAGTCACATTTGGATCTATCGACAGCTTCATTTTTGGCTATAGATTCGGCGGTTATGTGTTCAAATACCCAAGAAGGTACACGATTACGGCGGTCATAACTTAAAACAAAATCCGAATAAGAACGCACCGAGTCTAAGCTAGGAAAACCATATTTCATTATTTGTGAGACGCGCAAAGGGGTGGCAGCTAAATTAATATCTTCTGCTGGGGCTGGTACAGCAGCTGATACCGTGGCAAATAAAGGAAAGCCAGGTTTTTGGGAGTGCTATAAGAAATTATAAATTAATTTTGTTGTTCTATATTTATGTTAACATTTAATTAAAACCTTATGCAAGAGTTCTATTTGTTGCTGCTCATAAATGGGTAGATTTTGTAAAATCCTTTGTCTCTCCTTGTAACCACCATAGTAATAGGAACCCAAACCGGCAGCGCCCACCGTCAGAAAAGTAGTTACAAATTTTTTATTCATATTTTCTAGAAATTTAACTAAAATTAAGAAAAACTAGCAAAAGTCACTAATTTAACTAGTAATAAATGTGAATGTAACATGCCTGTTATTTAACAAATCATTCACAATAGCTTATTTAAAAAAAAATCAGCTGTTGGTATAACATGTCTGTTTCGTGGTTAAAAACAAAATTTAGTTTCCGCGCAACAGAACTTTTGTTATATATTTCCGGTTTTAAGAGATTAAATAAACGAAACTTTTATTTAAAATGCTGCAAATATATTAAATATTTAGTGCTTTATACGAGTAAAATAAAATAAAATTTAGCTTCACAGAATAAAATAAAGAAAAAAGTTAATATGTATGTGAAAATATGAAAAAAAAAAAAAAAAAAAATAATAAAATTAAAAGAAAGTTTAGTATTATGTGAGCGAGTGTGTGTGAGAGTGAGATTGTGAATGAAGTTGAAGTAAAGTTTATTGTAAGAGTATTAAAATGGCGGAAACGGATGTAAATATAATTAATTTAAACATTTTATAAAGGAAGTAAAGACATTATAAAGGAAGTGGGTTAAATGAATAGCAAGTGAGTGTGAATTAAATTTGAAATTTAATTATATAATTAAAAATATACGTACAATAAACGTTTTCGACAACCTGTTTTAAATTTTATTTATAATTTAATTCCTTGGTTGAACATTTTTATTTACTTTTTAATAAAAATTGCTTTACATTTTTAATTATTTTTAATATTTTTTTTATTCTTCATTTAGTCATTACGTTATAGCCATTTTATTAATTATATTATTTTGCTTTTAAATTAACTTAATTTAATTTGTTAGCATTATTACAAAATAAAATTTTTAGAAAAGTATTTTCTTAAAAATTTCCTTTTTTTTTGTGTTATTCATATTATTTTCTTTCATTAAAACCAAACCAATTAAAATCTCTTTATGTTTATATTATTACTTTGTTGATTTTCTGCTTTGTTTTTAATCACAATTCTGTTAGAGCTTATTAAAAAAATATTAAGTACAAACTACTTATTACAGCTTAATATAAAAAAAATACTATTTTTATATATAAAAATGTAAAGTTAAATTATGATTTAAATCTTTGCTCTAGCACGTTTCCTTATTACAATCGACAAAATTACTAAATTCTGTTGAATTCGGTGGTCCTTCACTATACAAATAGGTTACGGGCCATAGACGGGCAGCAGTAAAATCACTTAAACTTTGTAAACCTCCAGGACGTGGAGGTTTTTGGTATTCATCTGATGTTGAGGCCGAAGTAAAACTATCTGCTGGTTTACGTTTATCGGAGGGTTTTAAAGGTTTGACACTGAGTCCTGAATGGGTGAGGGTATGATTGCCGGGATAATAACGATCACTACATTTGCGCCATTGATCGGGTTCATCGCCAACGAAGCACCTGTGAGGGAGTGGAGAAAAAGTAATATTTATGTATTAAAAATTTTGACTGAGTTTAGAACTACACCACTTTTAAGTGAAAATTAGAAAATGTTAGTTTAAAATTTTCAAACAAAAACCGAATTTTCACTAAAAAAAATTTATCGAATATTTTCTATAAAAAGCGAATTCATCGAAAATTGTCTATTAAAAGCAAATTTATCGAAGATTGTTTATTAAAAGTGACTATCGAAAATTCTTTATTAAAAGTGAATTTATCGAAAATTGTCTATTAAAAGCGAATTTATCAAAAATTTTTAATTAAAAGTGAATTTATCGACAATTGAAGAAAATTAGAAAATGTCAGTTTAAAATTTTCAAACAAAAACCGAATTTTTCACAAAAAAAAAAAAAAAAAAAAAAAAAAAAAAATTATCAAATATTTTCTATATAAATTTATAGTTTTTTATAAAAAGTGAATTTATCGAAAATTTCCTATAAAAAGCGAATTTATCGAAAATTGTCTATTAGAAACTAATTTATGGAAAATTGTATGTTAAAAGCGATTTTATCGAAAATTGTTTATTAAAAGCGAATTTATCGAAAATTGTTTATTAAAAGCGAATTTATAGAAAACTGTCTATTAAAAGCGAATTTATCGAAAATTTTCTACTAAAAGCGAATTTATCGAAAATTGTCTGCTAAAAGCGAATTTATCGAAAATTTTCTATTAAAAGCAAATTTTTCGAAAACTGTCCATTAAAGCGAATTTATCGAAAATTGTCTATAAAAAGCGAACTTATAGAAAATTGTTTATTAAAAGCGAATTTATAGAAAAATTTTCATTAAAAGCGAATTTATCGAAAATTTTCTTTAAAAAGCGTTTTTGTCGAAAATTGTTTCTTAAAAGCGAATTAATTGAAAATTATCTATTAAAAGCTAATTAAGCGAAATTTGTCTATTTAAAGTGAATTGATAGAAAATTGTCTATTAAAAGCGAATTTATAGAAAATAGTCTATTAAAAGCGAATTTATCGAAATTTTTCATTAAAAAGCGATTTTGTCGAAAATTGTTTATTAAAAGCGAATTAAGCGAAAACTGCCTGTTTAAAGCGAATAATCGATAATTTTCTATTAAAACCGAATTTTTCGAAAATTGTCTATTAAAAGCGAATTTATCGAAAATAGTTTATTAAAAGCGAATTTATCGAAAATTGTGTATTTAAAGTTAGTTTAGCGAAAATGGTCTATTAAAAGCGAATTTATCGAAAATAGTTTATTAAAAGCGAATTTATCGAAATATTTCTATTAAAAGCGAATTCATCAAACATTTTCTATAAAAAGCGAATTTATCGAAAATTTTTTATTAAAGCGAATTTATCGAAAGTTATCTATTAAGAGCAAATTTATCGAAAATTTTCTATATAACGTAAAATAAAAATAATTTATCGAATATTTTCTATGAAAAGTAAATAAAAAGGATTTATCGAAATTTTTCTATGAAGAGCGAATTTGTTAAAAATATTCCATACAAAGCGAATTTATCGAAAATTGTCTATTAAAAGCAAATTTGTTAAAAAAATTCTATTGAAAGCGAATTTATTGAAAATTTCTGTATTAAAATCTATTTTATCGATTTAAATAAACACCTAAATGTATGTTATTAATTCTATATTTTTATTATGCTGTTGTTATTAATATTACAGTTAAGTTAGCTGCAGTTCAATTGCTTAAATTAATTATTTTCTACTTAATGTAAAACTTTATGTACTCACCAAGGATAATCGAAACCTTGTGAATAACCACAAGGATGATCCACTTTACAGCAATAATCCCAAGAACCTACTTCGCCACCTTCAATCTCACAAGAATAGAAACCAGTTATAAGATTCTTTTCACAAGGACTACTACGGCGACAAGGTTTACCTGAAACCGAATAATGACGCCAGGCCACAGCACCTATTAAAAAAAAAAAATATAAAATAAAATTTTAAATACAATTCCTTAAAAGAAAAAATACCCTTAACCCCCTAAATAAAATTACCCGGTTCTCTAAATATATCCATGCGCCGATTATTATTAACCCTTGAACCACCTATAGTATTAACCTTATCCCGACATGTATAATCGAAGGGATTCCAAGCAAAAAGCCAATAATCTCTATCATCAGTATGAGTATAATGAACATTTAATTTCAATTCGGTTTGATCGCAATCAGACATTTCACAATTGAAAGTGGTCTTGCGGGAACTTTTTTTTTGAAAAATAAAAGTATAAAAAGAATTTTAATTTTATTTTTTTCTAGAAAAATGTTATTAAAGTCTTACCCATAACTAAAGGCATAACATTTAAAAGCTGTAGTTTCTCGCAAACGTATACACTCCTTTTTGCATTCCAATTCGGAGGGTACAGTTATGACTTTTTTAATGGCCGCTGGCAAAAGTTTGGCAGGAGAGCCATAACCCAAATAACAAACAGCTAAAATTTGGTATAAAATAAATTTTATTTTTTTTTCTTAATTTGAAAAACATTTAAGGGGGCTTACATTTCTTATGCTTCTCATCAACAATGGGTTGTATTTCACAGCCATGACCATAACTGGCTCTTTCAAAGATATCAAAAGTATTATCCAATACCAAATGTCTTTCCTTGTCCATATCCCTAACAGGCCAATCACTTAATTGACAATTGTCTATAACACTGGCATGTCGTTGTTGACCATAACGGAAGGCAAAGGCACGACAAGTAAATTTAGTGGATTTAATACATTCCATTTCACATTCTCCCACGGAACGCACAGTCAAAGAGTCTCGCACAATGGACTTGTAAAATCTGGTAGCATCAATGGCACGGAAGAAACATTCTAAAAATAAAATTCAAATAAATCACATCCTTATTTCCTTCTTTCAAATCCTCCACAAACTTACGAGTACTTCTGGGATCAGCTAAAGCAGTACTACCACCCCTGGCGGGACCATCACTACGTGAGGGTTTCCTGCATACATTCAAATCATCGGACATAGAATAGATATCATAATCCCGATCTGGTTCTATGTCCACATAATAATCTAAATGATTAATGGGACGATCACAAAGCATACAATTATCACGACTGCCCGATGAATAACGATAGCTATAGGTATGACATATAAAAGCATCCTGGCCCGAACACAAACGCTCACATTCGGTTAACGAAGGTGTGGAATACATGTGTTTAACGATTTTCTTATGCAAACGAAAACCTTCCGAGGTCTTAGCCGAACATTCTTGGAATTAAATAGACAAAAATTAGAAATCTTTAAGTTCTTAAAAAATTTAAAATATTTATACCATCTGGTCCTGGTCTACGAGTCCATTGATGACGATAATCATGACGATCACGGAAACCATCATATTTTCCATAAGAACCATAACTGGAACCGGAATAGGGTACTACCGCATTACTTTCATGGGGAGGAACACCTCTTACACCTCCACCTTTGCTAGGGGCTGGACCCAAATTGGAATAATCAAAATGTACTGGATCTCTGGGTTTATAAGGACTATTATCGGCTAAACCCCAATAGGCAGTTTGTTTATTATGGCTGCCCCCATAGGAGCCTCCGTAAGAACCCCATTCATTGTCGGTGCCTATTAAATAGGGAACAAATTTTCCACTATTCTTTTTATATGATGAAGGATGATCTCTATCCAAATAGTTGTGAGAGGGTGGAGGAGGTGGTGCCGGACGATAAGAATCAGGACCGGTTAAAGCATGCGGGTCCGAAGGTCTATAAGGTGTATATTCTGGTCCTGGACGATAAGGAGGACGATAACGATCATGTTTAGAACTATCATAACCCGAACTACTGGGTATACTTTCCCATCTGGAAGGATGACTGGGTCTATAACGATCACCATGAGAAACATCATAACGATCAATGGGTTCCAAACCAGAACCACTACTGCCATAACTGCTAGGTGGTGAATGTTCATAATAACTTGAACCATGAGAGGAGAATTCATAAGAACCACTGTGATGTTCATAGGAATAAGGAGGTCTGCCATGAGATTCATATGATGAGGAGGTCAAAGGTGGAGGTGGCGGTGGTGGTGGTCCTGAAGGTCCTGAGGGATAATGTTCCAAAGAAGAACTGCTGGCTGGTGGTCTGCTATAATAACCTCCACCACCACTACTACTGGGTGGTGAGGGTATCAAAGGATAACGTTCATCTCTATAAGGTTTTTCACTCCAACCCTGGCTGGGTTTATTATAATGAGGAGGTGGTGGTGGCAACGGTAATTTAGTGCTACATTCTTTACACAAATTATATCTACAACTGGGTGGAGCATTACGATCTCTCTCATAATAATCATAATCTGGATGTCTTAACAAATTTGAATCTCTTCTATTTGGACTGGAATATAAATCAATTTGAGCCAAAGGTATTTCTATCAATTCACAATCTCCTTGGCCATGACCCGAAGGATCTAAACGATAATTGAAACCTTCACAGGTAAAACGTTTTTCGCGACCACATTCACGCATACATTCTTCAACACGTTCACATGCTATGGTTCGTCGCACCCAATGAGGGGCAATACGTTTGCCAGCCAACACACGTCGAAAACAAGCTACAGCAGCATATAGAGAAGCCAAAAAAATATATATAAAAGAATAATAATAATAAATTTAATTTCTTTAAAATATAATTAAGAGTTTATCATTAATTATGCACGCATAAGAGTCATGAATGAAAATGACTGTGTCTGCGACTACATGAAGTTGCTTATAAGCGCCCAATTTTCAGCTTGAAGTACGTATGTACATATGTATGTTTTTGTTGTACTTGTTGTTGTTTTTTTTTTTATTGTTGATTTATTTAAATGTTGTTTTTATGGAAATTCAAACACTTTGTTTCATTTTAATTTGAAAATAATTTACTTGAAAGAAAATTTTAGTTATTTTTAGATTTTAAGGTTAAAGGTTTAAGGTTTCTCATCTTCATTATGTTGATGATGTTTTTGATGGGTTTGAAGATTTATGAGTTAAGAAAAATTTACACATGTGTTTGTTTTTATTATTTAAATAAATAAATTATTTAAAATTCCACAATGTTTGCGATTTTGTCCGCTTCTTTTAATAGGATTTAAACATTGTGATGATTTTTTATTCCCAGTATTTAGAGCCGTATTTTTTTAATGAAATTTTTTTAATTCTATTGCTTTTTGAATTCAAGTTTCAAAATTTTGCAATACTTAGTTTTAATTAAATGTTTTATCAAATCATTTAATAAAAAATGTATTCTATTTTTAAGAATTACAGTTAAAAAATATTTATTAACAACTATTTAATATTGAATACATTTTTTTTATTTAATTATATTTTTTAATAATTTTCTCAACCTTTGGATTAATTTATTTAATTGAGTTCATAGTAAATCTTAATATCAAGAAATTGCATGCTATAAATCAATTATTATGTAGCTACAACAAACGAATATTTGTATAAAATTTTTAAACTTTATTAAAAGATAAAAAAGGTTTTATTATATTTGTAACATGTTACAATATTGACGGTAATTTTCGTTTGGTTTTTAAATGGCTTCAAAAACTTTTTGTAAGATTAAAAAAAAATAAAAAAAAAATAAAATATGTAATTATTTCTTCGTACATTTGGGGAAAAAGGTGATATAAATATTTTAATGATGGTATTTATAATTTTTATTTATTTTTTGGCAGAATGGTAATGCCCGTCCTTCTATATATTGGGGTTAAATGGGTCGAAAATGGCGCTTAATTTAGGGAAAGAATATTAACATTTTAATGATCGTAGTTTGCTTTTTCTATTTATTAGTATTTATTAGTAAGTAAAAATGTATTTTTAGAAATTTAAGACTTTTTTTTGGTAGAATGGTAATGTCCGTCCGTCTGTCTATACGTTGGGGTTAAATGGTTTGAAAATGGAGCTTACATCAGGAAAAGGTGATATCAGTATTTTAATGATCACGTTTTATTTGTTTTATTTATTTATTTATTTTTTATTTTAAATTCCAAAAGTTTTTTTTTTTTTTGACTGAATGGTAATGTCCGTCCATCTGTCAATATATTGGGGTTAAATGGTTCAAAAATGGCGCTTAATTTAGGGAAAGGTGATAACCAGGGAAACCAAAATATGTTTTAAAAAAATGTGTTTTATGCGCATTAAATATGCAGTAAAAAAAAAACAAAAAAGATACTCTAAAAACGCGAAAATATGCACTTAAAAACAAAGATTTTGTATATATATATATATTTTTTTTAATAAAATTATGTTTTTCATTAAAACAAAGGGTTTTATTAATATTTCAACGTTATAAAATAAGGCAAAACTTAAAATATGCAAAAATCGATGACAAAATGATTTATTTGTTCTGAAACGGATAAATATTTAATCGATGGCTTCATTCAACGTCCAGGAAAAAACATGGAATTGCATATTCTGGTTTCCCTGGTGATAACAATATTTTTATATTTACATTTGTTTTTTTATTTTGACCGAAAAGTAAATAAATGTATATTTAGAGTTAAAAAGAAAATATATCGACCATTCCAGGAAAGGACGCCCGAAAAAGTATACTTTTTTACTTGATGGCTTTCAATTTCGATAAAAATTTGTATACATAAACTCCATTAGGCCTTTTATTAATTTCAGTTTTCAGTTTTGTGAAATTGCAAAAACTCGCGATTTAATTTCGCTTTTTAATTTTCTCAAAAACCAAAAAAATGTCAAAAGTATGTAACTTTGAATAGCAATATCTCTGGAAAGACTTTGTAAATTTTAATGATTTAAACGGCCTTAAAACTTCGCATATGGCGGCTTTATAACGAATATTTTAAAAATAAGAAAGATTTTTTTTAAAAATGCATTTTAATGCAATTGCATTTTTGAAATGCATTTTTCTTTAAATATGCTATTAATTTTTTTTAATTTTTTAACATAAATGAAAAGTTTGGAATCTTTACATTAAAAGTGTCAAATTTTTGGGACGCGAAAATCTTATATGCATAATCCAATTTTTATAAAAACATATTCCCACATATTTTTCATATAAAATTAAAATTTTTTCTTATTTTTGAAATTTTCTTTAACATTTTTATAAAAGTTAACAAAATATATAAAGTATGCAATTTTAAATGTTCATATCTCTTGAAGTTATTGATGGATTTCTGTAATTAAAAAAGTATTTAAAAGGCCATTGTATATTTTTTGTGTAATTTAGTCAGCATTTCAAAAACCACGTCTTCGATCCATAATATTTCAAAAATATAAATGCAGTTTTTAGATGCATTTTTGTTAGTTGCGAATTTATTAAATTTTAATTTTTCAAAAGTGTATTTAAAAATGCTTTGGTTATTACAACTTAAAACAATAAATAGTCTGATACATAAAGTTTTACTATTTTTCTGGATTTTTTTAAAAAATAACACAATAATTTTTTTTAAACAAAATTCGTAAATATACTCATAATACCAGAAAAATGTTTATATGTATTTTATATATATTTTTTATATTTTTATATGACAAAATTTAAACTAGAAGAAAAGGGGAAGTTATGCATAGTACATGTGTGCGTCCCAAAAATTTGAGATTTTTATTTTAATGTAAAGATTCCAAACTTTTCATTTATGTTAAAAAATTAACAAATTTGAATAGCATATTTAAAGAAAAATGCATTTAAAAAAAGCAATTGCATTAAAATGCATTTTTAAAAAATATTTTTTATTTATAAAATCTTCATGTTTAAGCTTACATAATTACAATTTAAACGCCGTTTAAATCATAAATTTCTGCAAAGCCTTCCCAGAAATATTTGTATTTAAAGTTGTATACTTTTGAAATTTTTTAGATTTTTTCAAAAGTGAAAAAGCGAAATAAAATCGGGAATTTTCTGAATTTAGCGAATCTGAAAACGGAAATATTTATAGACACCCATAGACCTTATACGTATAAAATTTTATAAAAATCGGAGGACACTTGGTATATTTTTGGGCGTTCTTTCATGGAATGGACGATATATATTTTTGAGAATTCTGTACCGTAATTCCATAATCTTTTTTCATTTACTACCGATATCGTTAATTAACAAAAATTTTCTGTTGTTTTAAGTATTTTGATATTCTCTACATAAGTTAACGATTTTTTTCGTCAGTATATTTTAACGACAAATATCGATAGGACGTCATTATTTGAAAAACAAAAAATTTAAATTGGATTTTTTTTTTTTTTTAAACAAAAGAATTGTCTTGAAAAAAAATGTGAAAATATTTGAATTTATATAAATGTGTGCACATTGTCTTCCAACAATTAACGAATATGAGTATATGTATGGTGTGTTGTTGGAAATATTTGTGAAATTAATTTGATGTTAAATGTTTCTTATATTAGGCCCGTTCATTAAATATTTCTATTAAAATTTTAAATCATCAACTATGTGAAACTTATTTTTAAAAACTCCTAAATATTTTTCGTTTAAAAAAAATATTCAGATATTTTATTTATTCTGAAAAATTTCTCTAAAAATAACAATTCTCACAAACATTTCTAATTTTTAAAAGATCCCATTTTTACAAATAAATCCCAATTTTAGGAAAAAGGAGACATTTTTAAGAAGAATCAAAATTTTTAAAAAATTCTAAACTTTTACTTAAAATTTAGTTTTTCATTAAAATTTAAAATTTTTACCAAAATTCTGTTTCAAAATTATAAATATTCAGTTATAAACTCTCATTTTAATCTCTAAATGTTTGCAAAAATTCAGTAAACACATTTGGTAAACGAAAACTGTGCACTAATTATTCATTATATTTTTCTAATTACATTATTTATAAAACAATGTTATCAAAATTAAGAAAAAATTGTATTTAAGAGCCAAAATCAGCTTCTTTATAATAAATTTTCAAAAACTTAACAACATTATTATTACCGTTATGGTTTTACGACAGCTATTTTTTTGTAGTTAGCTTACCGAAACTTTTCATTAACTACCGATGTGTTTAACGGCAAAAATCGGTAAAATTTTACTACAGAATAGCATTTAACAACAAAATTTGTTAACTAACGAATTTTCGATACCTAACGACAAATTTTTGTTGTTCAAAAGTTACGGAATTGCTGTACAGATGCCCATCCTTTCGTCCGTGTGTTTATTAAATTTTACAAATTTAACAATTTAAAATCGTTCATTTTTGGATTCAATAAAAATATCGACTTTACATTTCCTATGTTCGATAGATATATCTATACAGTGGTGGCCATGAGGTTAGCACACATCATATCTACTGTTTTTAAAAGAAAATTATTTCGTCTCATTACAATTATTTACTAAAATTATTGCTTTTTAGTGTTATTTATGGTGTCTGTAACAAGTCTCGTTACTTTTTTTTGCATTCTATCGCAATTCTCTTTTAATTTTTAATTTAAGTGCAGTAATAGGCAAAATAAGCTGGTCACAATTTTAGCACAAGCAAGTATATTTAAATTTTTTATATGTTTTTTGTGAATATAAATAATTAATTGGTAAGCTTAGATATTATTTCATCAATGAAGATAAAAAATTAAATAAATAAACATTATTTAGTATGTCTAAAAAAAGGAACAACGTAAGATTATTCAACAGATGTACTCTAGAGGAATAACCATAAGAGAGATTGCTAATACTTTGGAATGTTCCAGAAAGATGGTTTATAATGCACTAAACCATATTCGGAAGTATGAAACATTTAAAAATGTTACACAGGCTCCTAGGCCAAGAAAAACGTCACGTAAAGAGGATCCTTTAATATATAGAACCTCTGTCGAAGATCCTTTTAAAAGCTCCACCGTAATCCAGAGAGAAATTTCAAGAAAATATGGTATCAACGTGTCCTGCAGAACAATAAGAAGAAGACTTAATGAAAAAATTTACGTGGATACATTTCTCAGCATAAGCCACACGTTTCAAATAAGAACCTACGGGATCAGTTGTGCTTTGCTCGTGAGCATTTTGAAAAGCCATTAGTTTTTTGGAAAAATGTCCTCTAGAGTGATGAATACAAGTTTTGTAGATTCGGATCGGATGGTAAGAGGTATGTATGGCGTCCTCCAAACATGCAACACAATCCAAAGTACACTTCTAAAACAATAAAACACGGTGGAGAAAATGTGATGGTGTGAGCAGCTTTTTCTGGGCATGGCGTTGGTCCTATATGCAAGATTGTAGCACGTATGGACCAATATGTATACCAGAATATACTACTAAATACAATGATGCCTTATGCAGAGGACAACATGCCACTTAGGTGGAGTTTTATGCACGACAATGACCCAAAACACTCCTCACGCTTAGTGAGGAGTTGCTTGGAAGAGAACAATATTAACGTGTTAAAATGGCCAGTCCAATCTCCGGATCTCAATCCTATTGAGAACCTTTGGAATGATGTGGAGCAGCACGTAATCAGAGCAAAACCTACAAATTTGGCCGATTTATGGACAGAAATAGAAAAAGCTTGATATGCTATTTCAGTGGAGCGCTGTATGGGACTTGTGGAAAGTACGCCAAGGAGATTGGCAGCTGTAATAAAAAATAATGGATACCCAACTAAGTACTAAGTTTATAGTGAAATAAGTTTTTTGTTTTGTTACTTTTTTTTAAATGTGAATACATTTTTTTTTTATTTTGTGCTAAAATACTGTCCAGTGTTTTTTGACGGTTATTCTATTCTGAACAGAAAAACAGCAAAGATATGTATAGGAATGACAATGAATATATTGTGACGTGATCTTAGCAAGACATGTTACACGTATATAAAAGAAATATTAAAAAAATAAAGAAATACAGGAAATATTTGCTTTTAAAGATAGGCAGTAGCAAGTGTGCTAACCTCATGGCCGCCATTGTATATACCCACGACCCGCAAAATAGTGCACATGGGCAAATTATCTCTTAATTTTGTTACATCTATATGCTCTTACATGTGAAGAGAGAATAATTATTTATTAATTTTATATATTTTTAATACTTTTTTTAATAAATTGTTTTAATATTCAATTATAGTTTTTATTACAGACCATAAATTGTTTAAAAGCAAAAGATATTATTAAATTATAAGTTTAAAAATTGTTTCCGTGCTAAATATAAGAGCACGGAAACAAGAGCATATAGAATATGAAATTTAAGAGCGGCGCGCCGTTCCCTGATATATACTTATCTTTAACTAACTGCAAAAAATATAATAAAATCGACTGAAAATATTGGGCTATATATGTAAAGAACTTGTATTTGGAATTGAGATTTTTACTTATATTAAATATGATTGTATGTACATTAGGGGTATAACTTTTTTTGATAATAAAAGCTGAATCGACTTTTAGGTGATTTGGACCGAAAACTTTACGTATTCATCATTTCTTGCAGGGGACATAAAAGTTATAAAATTTTTGAGCATATACAAATTTTTACAAATTAGAAGTTTATATATAATTCTGGTAAAATGTATGTGCAATATGAAAACCTACTGAGTTATTCAAATAAAGAAAAAGAATTATTGCTTTTCAAGAAACATTTATTTTATTTAATTATATAGAATGTGTAGGTTATCTCTTAGTTTAAGAGATATTCAGGTCGAAATAAATTTTTACTCCATTTTCAGTTTTGTTTTTTTATTTTATTTTTTTAACATGGCAGGCTTAATGTTGCCCCTAATTTTTTTCTCATTTTGTACTCTGTGTAATTTATGAAAAAAAGTAAGTGGAATGTAAATTGATTGCAGAATTTATATTTCTTTATTCCCCGGATTCCCTACATAATTCTAAATAATATTACTGCAAGAATCATATAAACCCCTATTCCGAGAGGATATTTATATGGGAGCTGGGTGAAATAATGAACCGTTCAAAACCATTTTCAATATGGTTCTCTCTTGACCTAAGAGAAGATCGTGTGCTAAATTTCATTGACTTATCTTTAAAATTGGGACCTGTAGGTTGAATACAAAGTTTACATGGGCAGACAGACAGACGGACGGACGTACGGACAAACATCATTAAATCGACTCAGAAAGTGATTCTAAGTCAAACTGTATACAAACATCAGCACAAACGCATAATATCCCAACCACCTGTGGTGGTATAGGGTGTAATAAAATAGAGTTTAAAAAGAAGAGGACCCATTCCGAAAAAAAGTAGCCGAAAATAAAAAATGTATAAGTATTTGGTATTCCAGAAAATAGGTATTAACTATTTAAGTAAAAATTAATAAATATTAATGTTTCCTTTAAATTTAAAACTAAAATATAACAAAAAGATTAACCCTTCAGTTTAATTTTTATTTTGTGTGCAGTTCTTACAAATATTTTTTTTTGGTAGATTTACAATTTTCAGAGACGATTGTCAAGGAGCGTTAAATTTAATAGGTGAACACTGAAATTATATTTAAATTAAATTTATTCATCAAGTTTTAATTCCACAAATCTAATCTTTAATGCTCAATTTATTTGCTTTTAATATTTGTGAAAAAAATTAGAATAATTATTCAAAAATATTATACACTTAAAAAGTCAATTAATAAGTTTAAAATCTTAAAAAAAATATATATATATATATATATATATATATATATATATAAAATTAATTAATTGCATTAATCATTTATTTATTACCTTTTGCATCCTCAACAATAATTATTGTACTGCTAATACCATGTGCTGAATGTGAGGCATTTGCCAAAATGTTGCAAATACTTAATAAAACCAGCAACAATAACAATTCTAAACACAACCACATCGTAATGTAATCAACTTAAAACTAACTAAATACACTTTTAATCAACAATGTTTTTTTATATTTTGTGTATTTTGTTTAATGGTTAAAAAAATATAGCAAAAACATTTGAATTTAAAAACAAAAATGACAAACTAAAACACTTAATATTGTGGCTTTGACTAATATAGTTAATCTATATGAATATGTTCACCAACTACTGAAGATTCACCAAAATCAAAATGAAAATGAAAACAATTTTAAATAATAGTTTGAACAATTTATTTGTTTTTATTTATGTGAGTATTTTTTTGCGGTTTCTGATGACGAAAATATTTATTGTTGCTTTTGTAGATGATTTTATGGAATCTCATAATTAGTTTATGAAAATTTTTCACAATTACGTAAGCACGCGTACACTTGGGATGGTACGAGATTTAAGCTGCCAAACAAATTACATTTAATATGAAACCAAAAATAAATTCTTTTGTTTTGTTTGGAAATAAAATAATGTTTTAATTTGAATGTCAAATAAATTAAACACTTGATGTCACACGCGGTCAATAGTAACAGCTAAACACGCAAATCTCTAAAACATCTACTAAAACAGGTGGCAGATTTATTTTTTGTTGGATTAACTTTTTTAAAATGATGGTGTTTTTTAGCTAGATTTTTCATATTTGTAGAACATCACACATAATTCATCAGAAAATCACTGAATTGTTTAAATAGATGACATCAAAATATATATATATTTTTTATATTTTATTTATTTTGTTTGTTTATTATATTAAAACAGATTTCTTTTGTTTTAAGCCTTTAAAGAGATTCTTTTCTTTTTTTGCTTTTAACACAAAATGTTTAAATAAGGTTATTAGAACATTTTTATATTATGTTTAGAAAAATTGCATTTATGAATAAACAATAGCTTCCATTGCATGTTTTGAACATGTTAACATTTTTATTATTATTATTTTTTATTTTTTAATTTTCAAATGATTATGTTTTCAGTTTCACTAAAATAATGATGTTATCCTTGTTTTATAGTTGTCACGTTATCTTAGTAACTAATTTAGTTTAGTTTATTTTAAAAATGTTTATGTTTTAGCTTAATAAAGACTCGTCTAATAATTCTAATTTGTTTTCCATACAACACGCTACTGAACGTTTTAACTCAACACCCACATGGTTTTATATTTTCACAAATAAAAAAGCTTATGAAAAATAAGAATAATCATGTTAAAACCTCATTATCATGATCATCATCTTCATCAGTCACACAAATAGTATCATTATTATCATTAACAATTTAATGATGTTCATCATTATTGTTTGTTAAACAGCTCATCTATGATTTTTTTTATTTTGAGAAAAATAAAAAAAGCTTTTTATGGTTGTTATTGTTCTGTTAAACATCACTAAATAACTTTAGAAAAAACCTTCAAAATCCTTGCTTTTTAACAAAAAGACTTAAGATACATGCGTACCATGAAATGTATGTGTCTTAAGTCTTTTGTTTTTCTTAACAACATTTTCCTTCACTGACCAACCAACCAAATTGTTGTTATTTTTCTTTTGTTTTTAATTAACATCTTAGAAGATGTTAAAGCTTTAATAAACAAAAAAAAAAAAAAAAAAAAAAACATTAAACAAAAATGTTTTTTCTTTTCAAATTTTTGATAGTTTTTGTCTGTAACTGATTTGTTTCTCTATTAATTTCCACCTTTTAATAGTTTTTTTTTAATTCATCTTGTCTTTTTATGTTTTTTTTTTTGTAAATTTGCATTCAAAAAGTAATTTTTTTTTCTTTTCAAAAACTTAACGCAACACAGGAAATTTATAACAGTTAATGAGGCTTACTACAATACTATACATATAGTAAACTATTACTATTAGTATTAAACACTTTAAACATGTATGTTTTTTTCCAAAAAGCTTTTGATTTGATTTTTGTTGTAAAATTTAAAATTTTCATAAGTTTTTTAAAAATAAAATACTATTGTTATTTGTATTAGTAAGCGTAAATGATAAATGATATTTTATTTATAAATTATTTTAAAATTAGTTGTTAATTAAAGGTTATTAAATAAAATTATCACTTAGTTAATTCACATTTTTATTAATAATAAATTGAACATTTAATTAATTAGAAGCTAGAGATAATATTTATAAGATATTAAATGTTTTATTAATGATTCGGTCATAAAAAGAACTTATAATTTTATCTAGGACTAAATTTTTTAGCGTTCAGAATCAGAAATACATATGTAGGTAGCAAAGTGTGGAAATTATATATGAAACAATATCATCTAGCAACCCATACTCCTAACAAACCTAATCAGGTTTGACCGTGGCATGTCATTGAGACAATCCAGATTATGGATGTCATTATGGAATCTCAGTCTACGCCCTTTCAGTACTGGACATTCGCATAACAAATGTTGTACGGATTCTTCCTCATCTAAGCAACTTCTATAAAAGCTATTTCATGGGTACCCCATATGTCCGATTATAATACCTACAAGAAGCATTATCGATGACCTATCAAGAAATAGTAATGCTCTAGTTCTGCTCCGTGACCGGAGTGGCCAGAAAGTCCTTAACAGGCTACAGGTGGTGCTTGTGGACCACTTGAGTTCTATTTCATTCACCGTCCATTCATCAAGAGCGGAACACATATCAGCTCCATCCGAAGTTGTCTCAGTTGTGTTAAGGCGCATATACAGTCGTCAACACATCTCGATCTTATAATGGGAGAATTCAGAGCTTTGATTTGATATATATCAATATTCGAAGCGCAGAATTTAAATTCCTAAGTCATCAGAAAAAATACACGATCCATTGCCAGTATCCGTCTTCGATCCATCAGTGAACATTGAGATTGCATATTCCTTAAAAATGGAATTTGATGCCTATTCTTCTGTAGATGGGATTCTAATGTTAAAAGTTCTATCAAAATTAATTTTCGGTATCAAATAATGGGTCCCCTGTATAAGATTTGATCTGCCTATTACATTCAATATAGTATCATTACCAACGCGTTGTGCCTGATTTGTCCTAACTCTTTGAGTTATAGAGCGGACTTTGTGAAGATAATTCTAATGAAAATATCAAGGGTAGGAATGTCAAGCATAGTCTCCAAACTGGCCTGGGGAGTGGAACTCATTGCACTAGTGATAGAGAGACAAGTCAATCTCTGCACTTTATTCAGAGTAGAGATGTGTGTTAATTTAGAAAATTATTGCCATATAATTTTTCAATTAACACATTTGTTTAATTTTGCATCAAAATTTAATAAATGTATTCAAATAAAACTAAAGCATGCGCGATTGTTATATTCGGCTCGGCAAAATCATCTTGGGCGGCATACGCCCATTTTTGATTTCCAAGTTTATTTCGTTATTGTACATGCATTTGTTTGAGATATATCAGCAAAAAACTGTAAAATGAAGCTACAATGGATACACTGTGTTTCTAGTATTTTGGCCATAACTTTGTTGTGTATTAACCGATTTCAATACCAAACAAACCTTATATAAGATAAATATTTGAGCCAAATTTCGTCTCTCTAGTTTGGCCCGTTCGAGCGCTCTCCTGCTTTAAACAGACATATTTTTGATGATTGGTATAATATAAGAATAAAATTTAAGTAAGGTTTTATTTCTCATTTAAATTTAACAACATTTTTTCAAAAATCTGTTTGGTTTATGGGCGAAAATTTTTTACCATATTTAATCCATTTCTTTTTCTTGTAGTTGCCGAAACTGTTAATGGCATTTTATGTATTTATCAAACAAGATTATGAGAATAATCTCTCTCATCTTTGACTTTTGTCTCTAATGATGGTACTAAGCTGTCCCTAACCATCAATGCGTATAAAGTACACACACTACTTTACATTTGCGCTTGTGTGTTTGAAGCAGAAAAAAACGAGAGAGAAAATATAGTCGGTCAAGACCGACCGTATGAGATAAAAATTGGACCAATTGTAGATCAACACTTTTACTTAATATAAAATAGATCATACAAATACAGAACAATGCATTGATGCTAACATCTATATGATTTTATGCACATTAGGGCGATTCCCGGAAATGGGTTTATATGGGAGCTATGGTAAATTATGGACCGATTCTCATAAATGTTGGAAATGTTGTTTTTATTTATATAAAACTTATTTGCGTCGAATATTAACTTGATACTATCATTCGTATGGGATTTATGCACGTTAAAGTGATTTTCGGATGGGGGCTAGGTGAAATAATGAACCGATCAATAGGCTCCGTCCTTATGTCAAAATAATTATTTATGCCAAATTTCATCAAGATATCTTTAAAATGCCACCTGTACTTTGTTCACAAACTTTACATGGACAGACAGCCAGACGGACGCACATCGTTAAATCGACTCAGAAAGTGATTCTGAGTCGAACGATATACTTAAAGGTGGGGGTCTGATAATGTTTTCTGTATGTTACAAACATCAGTACAAACGCATAATACCCCAACCACCTATGGTGATGTAGGCTATAAGGATTGAATGAACGCAGTTCAAGTTTACACTGAAAAAATCTTAATAATGAAACATAATCTAAATTAATCTAAATTTTTGTTATTTACGACTTTATTTTCTCTTAAGAAAATTGGTTTTTTAGTTATTTTTTTTTCAAATACACCTCCTGTAAAAAAAAGATAAGATGGCAATATTAAATCTATAAAAAAGAAATTTGTTTCCCATTTTTCATAAAACATTTTGCTTAGTGTATTTTTTTAAACAACAATCGAACAAAGTAGCAAGGTACGGAAAAAATCGGATTTCGAACTAAATTTTAAGTTTTTATTCGCTTTTTTAAATATTATTTGTAAATTTTAAAATAAAATTCACTTTTTGGATTAAATTTTTTTTCTTTACATTTTTTAATTTGAGTTATAAATAAAATAATCTAAAAAACTTTTTTTTATAATTTGTATTTGTGAGGAAGATCGTTATTTTATGATTACAAACCGTTCGGTCGTCACACACATGGTGTGTGCATGTACATTAATTTTAGCGGTATGAACTGTCGAAAAAAACATGACTACAAAAACTCCAATGATAGTTTTATATTAAATTTAATTTAAATTTATCAACTGATTTTTTGGCTGTCATGCAAATAATTATTTAAAAAGTACCCAGCGGTAAAATTATCAAGGCCTCCATCTTACAGGCCTTCTAGAAAGTCTATTTACCCCTTCTTTCAAATGCAGTTGCATAATAAAAAAAATATTAATTTAGTTTTGTTCAATGCTTTGCTTAATTAGGATGTGTTTTTCTTTGTTAATTTAATTTTTTTATAGTTTTTATTATAGGTATTTTATTAAAAACTTAAATGTTTATATTATATCTTTGTACTTTTGACAATATAATTAAACAAAAACTTTTAGATTTTTCAGGAAATATCTCTAATTGAACGACTTCAACTCGATTTTCGAACAAATTTAAAAATTAAATTTTCAAAAAAAAAAAAAATAATAAATAAAATTCGTTCTAAAAATTAGAATTAAATTCACTGATAAAAATCATATTCCGAACGAATCGAAAAAAAAATTAACGTTCTTCCTACTCTGCAAAGTAGTTTATTGTGTACGTGTGAAGGAACGCTGCGTAAGCAGAATGTGTATTCTAATCGCGCGAGTTAGGAAATTGTCAAATTGTGAATCTCTGGTGTAAAGCTTTCACTTCGTATTCGATAAAATAACTCGAAAATATAAATCGAATATATTTATTTTTCAATTAAATTGACGAGTTACATAATTTCCCATTGCAGGTTTACGAAATGAGAACAAAGATCTGAGGCCCAGGGTTAAATAGTATTAAGCCTCTAATCCACTTTTTTGGATTGACTCTAGTTATAGAGATAAATCGCGATTTGTAAAATTAAGAAAGTTGCACCATATATTGAAGCATATCTCGAAAACAACTTTTTAGATTTTATTAAAAAAAATATCCCAAAATTCTAGTTAAAATTGTGTTCTACTCATTCTCACATCACTTTTAATTTCTCAGTCGTTTGAGAAATTAAATTAAAATCATTAAAGAAAGAACTAATTATAAAACCTAACTTCAAATGAAGTTTTATCAAAACGAAATAACTATTTTAGAATAACTAACCCCCTGTTGTATTCCCATTTTTTAAGCATGATTGATTTAAAAAAAATGTTTAACTTTATTTATATACTTCTAAATTGTATTTCAAGCCTACAAACAAATATTTATGTGCACAAAAATATACAATTGCAATTGTTTATTATTCTGGTTTTTATTTAATAATTCTTTGAATGGTTACAATTCTTTCAATGCTCAATAGGTGCAGACAGATGTATGGACAGACAAATGTAGAACATACAAATTCGCATGACACGATGTCAAATAGAGCGAAAATATAGGTTTATTTGATGAATACACATATGTATGTACAAATGTAAACTGTATGTAGTTATTTATTAAAGGTTTTGTAATTTGAAATTATTTAAAATCAAATAAAAATATCAACAATTAAAAAATGCTATAAACATTGTGGTCCAATAAAAAAATAACGATGCAAATGAAAATATTGTATATAAAATAAACTTGGCGACCTAAATTACAGTTTTGGACATTTAAAAATATAATTGCCTGATTTTAATTAGTTTTTGTCATTTAGATTTTTTTTAATTTTTAAAAAAAGAAAATTTATAGCTGACAAATAAATAAATTAAATAGACTTGTTGAGGGAACTATAACACAAAAAAAAAAAGTCAAAATAAATAATATTTAATTACCTTAGCAGGTGCTAAAGAGCGATGACTACTTTATTTTGAAAACTAAAACAGAAATTATGCTGAAAAACTGCTGAGTGAAATGAAGTTAAAGCTAAAAATAAAATGATGATGATAAAACAAATCACAGAAAAAGACTCTAGGAATAGTTATAGTAAGTAATAAGGAACTCAAGTGTAACGTTGTTCAAAACCCTATAATTATTATAATATGTATGAATAATAATGGTAATAAAAAAAAAAAAAGAGTGACATAATCTTTAGAACCCACACATTAACCACACAACATGCACATTTATCATTAAAAGTACTACCAAAGATTAGAATAGAAGCAAAAAAATATCACAAAACCATAACTCACATACAACTGCTTATTAAAAAGTCATCAAAAGAAGTTCAGCTTTTAGTTGAAAACTTCTTCAAATTAGTTCCAGTAAACTTAATTAAATCTAAACAAACTAAATAAACATAAATAAACAGCTGGAAAAAACATTTATTTTTAGTTTTTTTCATCTTCCAATTTGAATGTGTTTAATTTGTGTTTTGTGTAGAATTTTAGGCGTAAAAACTCTTTTCTGACTAGAACAAAGTATTTCCGTTTTCTCAAAAAGGTCAATGGTCTCTATGGTTAGTGGCGATTTGTATGAAATTTTTTAAGGTTTTTCTTTTGTATGTTTTTCTGTTTAGACAAGTTTAATTAATAAAATTAAAAATAATCAGCAAGAAGTTGTAGAAAAATGCGTTGGATTTTAATTAAATTCTTTGAATTTTAGCACTATATACACACACACACAATGATGCTATACTGGGGTATTTATGTTATTAAATTGTTATGATGATTATTTTTAATAAACTTTATTCTATACATAGTAGCAACCTTTAGGGTCAGTGGAATTTATTTTTATTGAAATGTTACGAACATTTTAAAATGTTATGGTCAAATATGTATAATATTTTTTAAGTTGGACAATATACAAAATGTTAGTTTTTAATTTTTAAAAGTTCATGTTTATTATTAATCAATTTTCAAAAATTTCGAAGCACCCTCTTAATATTGAGATATTTCTATAAATATTTTTGGATTTAGCTGTAGTACCAAAGATCTGGTATCTCCCCAAAAAAATTTAAGCCAATTTTAGATTTTCTAATTAATTTGAATGTAGATGCTTTAAAAATATTAACATCTTTCATATATAATATTTCTAAATTTGTTCTTTATTCGAATTTGATGTAAATTTTATAGATTTATACACTAAGGGAAAAAATTCGATTCAAAATCAACAACGGTTGTGGTCACATTGGTAATTTACGGTAACAGCTTTTTAATACCTTTCGTGAACAAATTTAATAGAAAACATATGTAATTTAACAATTTGATACCGAAATGGTTTCAACTTGGTGCCAATTAGGTATCGATTATCAATAAGAATTAAACACGCAGTGTTTAATTTAAACACATACGGTGTAGCTTCACTATTGACACAGAATGGTATCGTTTTCAACATGTATGTGATTGATATTTCTCTGGGTGTACTGTATTACGGACAAAGAAATAGGGTCTAATATATTTATTTTAAATTGTTTCAGTTTTTGACAAAGTTTTATGCAAAACAATAAAACTTTTAGTGCCATATCATTGTGAATATATTAAATTATAAATCTATACATTACCCAACAAAGGTACATGGTCTCAGGCGTAAAATTAGCTTTTTCAGTGGGGACAACAAAATATGGTGCGTTGTTAATTTTTCATAACAATATTAAAAATAAAAAAAAAAAACTGAGAAAATATAATAAATCAGAGATATCCAACTCTAATTTTGAGAACTATTCGTATCAAAAAGGATCTATAGATTTGAAAGATTAAAAATATGTATTGGTAAAATCGAAGGTCGCAACAAAAAATAAGTACCGACATTTTATTTTCAATTAAAAGGCAGAACTTGAAAGAAATTTAAAAATATTTAGTACAAAAAAAGTTCTTTGGGTACATTAAATCTTAACAAAAATTTAACAATTCTGGAAGTTTTAATTCTGTTAAGTCGTTTCAAAATCTACCTGGGACATAAGTTTCTTCTAGGAACATAAGAAAATAATTGGAGGAACTATTATTTCTTCGGAATACTATTCTAGAGTTCCCTGATACTGAGATGCTTCTAGCTATGTCCGTCCGTCTGTCTGTTGAAAGCAGGATAGTGCTCGAACGAGACAACCTAGAGGGAAGAAATTTGGCTCACATATTTTTCCTATATAAGGTTATTTGGTATTGAAAATTAGTAAAATCGGTTAATAAACAAAAAAGTTATGGCCAAAATATTAGAAACAAATGGTGTGCGTTGTAACTTCATTTCATATTTTTCTGCTGATATCTCTTAAACAAAAGCTTGTTCAGATATTTCGAGGGTCATTATAAACTGAGAAACCAAAAATGGGCGTGGTCTGCCCAATTTACCGCCCACCACCCACATAAGGTGGAACTTCAACGAAATTTTGAATAAATAGTTTAAGGACCAATGTAAACTCGGGCGCGATCACATAACGTAAAATTTGAAAAAATTGATGGTGGCCGAATATAACATTCGCGCTTATTATGTTTAATATCGTTATCGAGATTTAAAAAAAAAGTAAAGACAAATTTACCGTTGACCCCATTTTTTTGTCCGCACTGAAAAAGGACTTTTTGCGTTTGAGACGATGCACAGTGCTTTGATCCCATACAACGATGAGACAAAAATAGAAGGAGTTGTCGTAGCAAATTGAAACTTGGTACGCATACTACTTTAGGCTAAGAATGCACAAATACGAAGTTTTGAAAAAATTGGCTCAAGGACACGCCTACTTCCCATATATCCTGAAATTAAAAAACTAATTTTTTTCTAAAATACTGGTCTGAACTTTACCAAAATTTGTGCTAGCCATTAAAAATGGATTGCTTACACATCTTCTAATTTATTTTTTAATCAGAGCAAATACACGCCCACCTCCCATATATCCTGAAACTAAAAAACGGATTTACTGCGTAAATACTGGTCAGAATTACACCAAAATCGTTGATTGCAGTTAAATATAAAATATAAAAAACGTATTTCTGGCTAACACATCGTTTTTAATTTTATCAAAATAGAAGGAAGTGACGCAGAAAATTTAAACTTTGCACATATATTACTTTAGACATAAAGAAACTATATACAATGTTTTGAAAAAATCGGAGCAAGAACACGCCTACCTCCCATGTATTTTGAAATGTGAAAAAAACATTTTCTTTCAAAATACTGGTCAAACCTATCAAAATTTACGATAGCTATTGGAAATGAATTTTTTATAGGTCAGACAATATTCTATTTAATAGGAGCAAGGGAAAATCAACCTCCCCCAAGCCCTATCATTATTAAATATTATTTTAATTTCTGCACCCATATTTTATGTTGAGTAAATCATTAATTAGCCTAATTTCCACCGATTTTCGATCCAAAATTGTTATATTTTTTTAGTTTTCAATATTTTATTAAATTTTAAAGCAATGTCGGCTTTTGTGTAATAAAAGGAAATTTATAATTTTTTGGAATTATTATTATTATTTTTTTAGTTGTGGCAAAAAATATGAAGTACTTTTTCTTTTATATATTAAAAAACAAAACTAAATTTTAGAATCAAGCAAAAAAAATTTTATAATTTTTTTAAATTTTTTTTAATACTCCATCGAACTCATGTAATTTTTGTATTAAAATTTAAACATTCTCTATAATTAGCGCCATCTGGAGGATTTTTAACATAATATATTAGGTCCAAGATATATATTTTTATATTCCTTAGTTGTTTTTTAAATTTCGCAATAATTTTTATATTTATTTTGTTTTAATTTAGCAAAATAAATTACGTCAACATTGAGAACTCTTTTAAATTGAAGTAAAAACGGAAAATCAGACACTTTTTCAATTTAACTTTTTTTAAAGTTGTGGCAAAAAATAGACTAATTATTTTTCAATCTGTTAAATAACTGTAAAGACTTACATAAACCGTAAAAAAAATTGTATAATTTTTTATAATTTTTTTATATACTTCAAATTTAAAGAATTTTTAGGTTTTAAGTAAGAAATATGTGTGAATTTAAATAAATATAAGTATATATTCGAAACACTATATTTAAAAGATAATAACAGTTTTAATTTACCAATATTCTGAGGTATTGAAAAATCATTTCATCAAAAAATGAATTTTTAACAGTTTTTTTCTTAAAACAGTTTAAAACCAGCTTTTTGGTTCATTAATATTGGCATTAAATTCTCGGACTTTAGCGCCCTCTAGTAGCCACAAAAATAACTTTATTCAAAAAAATCTTTTTAAATTATATGATCTATATTGTTACCTTTCCAAAAACGTATATTTCAACTCAATTTGAAAAATGTTTTTATTTTGATTTTTGTCTATGGAACAAAGCACTGTGCGATGTACCTTTATTGGGATAATATTAAAGGATATTTTTTTTTATAGATTTATAATTCAATATATTTGCACTAAAAATTTTATTGTTTTTTACAAAATTTTGTAGAAAAATCCAAAAATTTCAAATAAATGTTTTGACTCTATTTTTTTGTCCGTAACTGTATTTCTGTACAAAGTTTTAAAAGCAAATTTAAATCGAAATAACAATCTTTAAAATCGTTTAAAAAGTTATTAAACATTTTTTTAAGTTTATCAAAAAAATTCTGTTTTTGTTAAAGAATTTTCTTAATTTAATTTGGTAAGAAAATTTGTTTGACGATTTGTTCTGGAATCATCAACTTAAATTACCGTGTAGCATCCTGTTCTAATCATCGTAGGAATTAGAAATTTGGCAAATATGTTCTAAATGATGTCCCCTTTCATAATATGAGGTACGATAAATATGCGATACACTTTGATATCCTTCATACAACGTTGGACAACCCTAATGTATATTGCACACTTTTGGAAAAAATTCGATATTTTTTTTAAACGTCATAATTTTGGACTGGAAAATCCAAAGTTTGTAATTTGAATAACACTTGCAGGTCTGGAAAAGCCATTAGCAAACTCTTAGAGTTTTCGAAACTGCATTCGATTTGCACAACTTGCCTTTGGAATTTTAGAATATTTAAACTATATTAAAAATATTTAATATAAAATAAGTCAAAGACTCTTGTGTAATTGGAGTTGCTCTCTATTTTGAAATCATCTCCATAAAAATAAAAATTGGTTTCTTCTTTAAACAAAAATAGGTGTACAAGATAACGAGCTAAACAAGGATCAGCTTTTACTTTTTTCTATCACGTACAGACTTTTTTATGGGCATGACTAATATGACCACTTTATTCAGCGGTTCTACTTAGTTTGTCCAATTTAGAATATAACTAAAGAACGGTTTGTACGATTTAGATAAGTAATACAATTTAAAATGCTGACGAAAATTGTCTTGAAGTCAAGTCAGCTTTATTTTTTATTCAATCAATACTTTCAAGTCAAGGAAGCAATAATTTCTCAATTTTTCATAATTTTTTAAAAATTTTTTCTCCACTTATTTCCCAATAATTGCGAAAATAATGAGTGGATAAAAAAAATTATGACAATATAACTCAAAGATAATTTGAATCGGCATTTAGTTGAGTTTAATTTCTCTAATAAATAGAATAAACCATTCTCAAATTTTACAAGGGCGTGTATTTTTTTTTCGTACCAGTAGATAATAGATAGATAATTTGGTGATTTGTAATTGTTTTTGTTTCAAATTTGTTGCTAAATAAAACCTTCCGAAAAATGGGTTCATTGCTAAACATGTTCTGAATATAGGAAACATTTTTTTTAAATTCATCTTCTGTTTCTAGCCAGCGATTAAAATGCAAGGGCTTAATATATTTTGAACAAAATTTTTGAAAATTGTGAAAAAATCATAATTTTAATTATTTTGAACATTTTTTAAAAATTAATTTCAGTCCAAGAAATTTAAATTTATTTGGAAATTATCAAAATTTGCAATTATTTTTTAATAAAAATCTTATTATTTATTTTTTAATTTTAAATACACCAATACTACTTTGTTATAAAGTAGTTCATTACTTGTTTTACTTCAAAGCATACTTTTAGGGATTTAAATGAAAAATTTGTTTGATATGTAAATAAAAACTTATATGACTGTTTTAATTAGAATACCATGCTTGAGGGTAAAACTTTGAAAATGTAATATTATCTTTAATTCCTTATCTAAGTTTATTTATAACTTTTACATAAGTTTTTATTTTAAATAATAAACAAAATTAAAAATACATTTCCCCTTTTTAAAACATTTTATCACTTTAGCAAATTTAATTTAATTTCCAATAAAACATTACAATTCTTAACTTACGCAATAAGTTTTCAAAAAAAGCTTTTGCATAGTTTTGCCTTGTTAATTAATTGTATGTTAATTTTATTCTTCTTTTTTTCCTTAACTGCAATGAAACTTTGGTAACGGCCAAAGCCATCATTATATTACATTAAGTGTATAGATGATGCAGCTTTTGGATTCAATGTTGTTTATTCTTATTGTTTGCTGTTATTGTTGTTCTTTTAGGTGGCGTTTTGATAAACATAACCTTTACATGGACGTTGGGTGTTTGTTTGTTTGTGGTTTTAGTTTTTAAAACGGAAATGCTAAACAAAATAACAGCAACAATAAGAAAAACAAAACAGTAGTGGCAATAAAGATGTTGATGATGATGATGTTGCACTGTTGTTAATGCCACCTTGATGTATGATTCTTGTTAGATTGTTTATTTTTTGTAAAAATCTTGTTTTTGTTGCCAGAGTAAAACAATAATTTAATCCATATTTAAATTGTTAATAAATCAAAAAAATATTATGTCTATATGTTGCAACATATTTAGCAGAACGTAGTACTTATACATTAAGAATCTTTGTTGCACAATTATTAATTTTTGTATTTTGTGAGTGGTAGTCAAAATTTTGATGTATGTTTGGCATTAAATATTGATGGTTCTTGTTATTTCTGTTCTATAGATGCGGATATTCATATAAATATTTCAAAATGATGATGAAGATTTTGATTTAAGGTTTCTTGGAAGATTCAATGTCTAGTGGAGAGGGAAATAAGTATTTTGTGTATACAATTCAACAAAGGTGGCATATGTACTTGCGTACGTATAAGATTGTCATACAACAATTGTAATTAATTTGTATACTTCATGTGTTCTATTATAATTAGGGACTTCGTTTTTGCAAAGGTTCGGATTTTTTTTTTGATTTTTGTGCTAAAGAAGTTAAATAAATCGGTTCAATAATAACTGAGATATCGGGCAAAACGCAATTTTGCAATTTATAAAATAAGGTACAAATTTTCCAAATGAGACTAAAATTAAAACAGTACCACTTTCAAAGAGGAAATAAACTAAATTAATAAAATTGTCAAAGAAAGTACAAAATTTTAACAAACTCTAATTTTAAGATAAATATCAATTTTAAATGAAACAAAAGTGTACAACGTTTTTAAAATAATAAAAATTAGCTTAAGTTAATAATGTGCGAAAGTAACTTTTTTCAAAAAGTAAAAATTTTTAAAAAAAGATACCTATTTAAAAAATTTTGAATGATCCAGAAATATAATTCAGTAACTAAAGAACCGTTAGAGGTATCTCAATAAAATTTTACATGGTCAGAGCTGAGGTGTATATATATAGTCCTTGTAAATCTCTACAAAAACATGTGTAGGTTATCTCTTTTAGTTTAAGAGATATTCGGGTCCAAATAATTTTTTACATAATTTTTAACCTCGTTTTTTTTTTTCGTTTTTAACTTGGCGGGCTTTTTTTTTAAAATAATTTTTGAAACGTTAAGTATGTTTCAATGAAATTTCACAAAATAATTTCTGAGGTGTTTTTCAATTGTTTTGGAGGAACATAAGTATCTAGCTGATCTGTGGACGGAAGGAGAATCTCCGAAAGTGGACAACTCCTTTAATTATTTATTAAATAATATGCGAGGTTACCCATTTTGGAGGTCCTTCCACCTGCTCACAGAGCAGCTAGAAACTTGTGCTCCTCCAAAAAATTTCCAAATATAATGTATTTATTCTTTCAAAAGTTACACAAAATTATTACTGCTGTGCACTTATGTATATAGAATGCTGCAGGACACATTTACTATAGAAATTTAGAAAAAAGTGCACATTTCGCTGAAGGGGGATAAAGTTTCAGTTAGTTTTTAAAAGATGTTGTAAAGTATTTATTCAAGTATTTAGTGTCATTGGAAAGGTTATTGCTTGAAAAATAATATATAAATAATAAAGTATTCAAACTAAATGTTTCAAAACTTTATTAAACGAAACATTTTTGTATTTACTGTTATTTAAAAAAAAAAAAAAAAATAATAACAATATTTGAACTTAAATAAAATCTACATTAATTAAGCTAATATTGTGAAATTTTAATATAATATAAAAAAATGTGTCCTTAAAAGAAGAGAATAAATAGATTTCCATTTTCTTACTCCGAAATACCCAAAATTCCAGTTCGGGGAAAGCTTGCATCAAAAATTGACTTTTTGCATTGAAATGGTCACTCTGTCGTTATAAGAGGCCTCCATCAGAAAATACTTTTTGGGTGTATACCTTACATATAGGGCTAAAAAATTAAAATAATTCTTAGTCGATCCCAGCTTTGCAATTTGATAACATAACAAAAAAAAAAAAAAAAAAAACAATTTCCAAAATTGACAAAATTTGGATAGGGCTTGTGGGCAGACCTTTGCTCCAAATTCCTCCTAATTTACTTTACACCCATTTAAATTAAGATTTCTTTTGAAAATATTAAAAAAATTATAAAGCCCAGAACAAAAAGAAAAAAAATTTCACCTTTTTGAAAAAAAAAAAAAACTAAAAAATGCAAAATTAGTTTAAAGTTCCAACTTTAGATTAATATAACTTTTTAACGGATTCATATATTTTTATGATTCTTGCAGCAGTATTATTTAGAATTTTGTAAGGAATCTGGCAAATATTTTAGAAAAATTCTCCACTTATGACGCAAACCGGGTCCTAAGTACATTGTATAAAATATATTTATTATGAAAAATATACCAGTTTTGTTTTGGAACTAAATAAAACTAATTTTCAAACAAGTACAATACCAATTTAAATAAAAAAGGTAGTAATTGTTTTAAAATGCAAAAAAAGATATTTCAAGAAATAAACCAAAATTTAAAAATGCGCCTATTTTTTATTTTTTTATTTTAAATTACAAACTTTTAAAAAAGTGATAAAAAATGAATAAACATATATCAACTTTCCTCGATATCGAATGCAAAATTCGTATCAGTAAGTTGTATGGGATGGCATTAATTGTCCAAAAAGTACTAATTTTCAAAAAGTAGCATTTTACAAAAAAGGTATTATCAAAATTTTACAAATTTTGTTTAAGGTACTATTTTTAAAAATGTTTTGAATAAAACAAGTATCAATTTTTAAATAAAAAATTATAATAAAAATATTACAAATTATAAAAGAATATAAAGTACAACTTTCTATAAAATTTAGAAAATATTCGGAAAATATTAAAAATTTATGAAAAATTTTTTAAATAAAAGAATAAATTTTCTAAAAAGTTCTACAACTAATTCCAGAATGTATGAAAATAGCCTGTACTCGTTCTATTTTGGCATTACCATCAATGATTTTTTTTTTGGTTGAAATTGTCACCTCCAGAACTAGTTTTGTAGAAGCTTTATTTAGCCAGTACCCATTATATGGAACGGTTCTAGAACTAGTTCTTTAGTCAATGATTTTTGTTCAAAATTGTCACATTCAGATCTCATGCCATAGAAGCCTTAGGGAATGTTTTCAGAACCAATTTTTTTTTTTTTTAATTTTTATTCAAATGAGTCATTTCCTAGAGGCCACTTTTTAAATCAATATAATTTTGTTAAACTCTTTTGGTTTTTTTTTATTAAGTTTTTGAAATTTTTTCAATTTTTTATTCAAGTTTTTTAAACAGTTCAAGGAAGTCATTTGGGAACTAGTAATTTGTTTAGAGAAGTGATGTAGAAGTCATATAGAATTAGTTCTTAAGTACTAGCTCTCAAAATCATACTCTAAAACGAGTTTAGAATCATAATAAGGTTCTACTCAACAAGTTCCAGAATTAGTTGTGAAACCACTAATTCTAGGGATGTTATTAAAGAATCTGAAGTAATTATGAATACACCAGTTCTAGAACTAATGATTTTAGAACGTGTTATAAATGTTTAAGTGGGAAGTAACAATTTGATAAAAGGAAATTAGTTTTAATAAAAAAGGAAATTAGTTTTAATAGTTTTTTTTTCTTTTGTTTTTTAAGATTTTATAATGTAAAAATTTTGTTTGAGTACAAAATTTCCGAAAATGATAATTTTTGAAATAAATATAACAATTTTCAAAAAGTTAAATTTTTGAAAATGTACCAATTAAAAAAAAAAAAATATTCAAAGAAAAAGGGAAATAAAAACAAGCGCAAACATTCGGCCCGGCCGAATCTAAATACCCACCATCAACTTTTTCAAATTTTGCGTTATAATGAAGAGGGTGGTAAAGTGGGAAGTAAAGTGGGCGGACCACGCCCATTTTTTGTTTCCGAGTTTACATTGGTCTTTGAACTATTTGAAAACAATTTTGTTGATTTTCACCTTATATGGGAGGTTGCAGAAATATCGGCAGAAAAGTGTAAAATGGACACCCTGTGTTTCTAGTTTTAAGCTCATAACTTTTTTTGTTTATTAACCGATTTTGCCCATTTTCAATCCCAAACAAACCTTATATAGGACAAACATTTGTGCCAAATTTCGTCCCCCTACGTTGCTCCGTTCGAGCCCTATCCTGCTTTCAACAGACGGACAGACGGACGGACATAGCTAGATCGACTCAGAATCTAACCAGGACCCAGAATATATATACTTTGTGGGGTCTTAGATGATTCCTTCGACATGTTACACACGGAATGACAAAATCAATATACCCCCCATCTTTTTGATGGTGGGTATAAAAATATTGTTTTAGAAATGAGTTTGGATTTTAAATATTTAGTGGGTGTTCACACACAGTAAATGTTTTTGCTGTACATCTGAGTTCGTAGGAGAGGACAAAACAACATTTTTAAATTCTCTTTACCGCTCTCTCCTACGAAGTCAAAATTGCAGCAACAAAATTTGTTGTGTGGAAACCCCGATTAAGAAAAAAAATCTAAATCGGGATTAACGAAATATAGAGAAGAACACAGTGGGATTGATAACAAAATAAATTTAAAATTTGCAAAATTTAATTGATTATTTTTGACTCAATTTTTTCAATCGATTTAAATGTATACAATTCAAGTATTTTTTTTTTTTTTTTTTGAGTAATAAATTAGTTGCATCTTTAATTTGTGAAGAAATAATTATTAACCATACGTCCTTTTGCCAATACGTAGCCGAAAGCTTTTTCATTTGTACAAGTATAAAAAGCTTTTGTAATTATTTATTAAGCAGCACTTTCAAAGCATTTATTTATACAGCTTAAAGCTTTTTCAAATTTTTTCTACACTCCATCTTAATTTATAATATTTTAATAACAAACTTACCCTTCATGGGCCCTCTATTATAATCTGGACGTTGTTGATCTTCATAAGAACCAGGGCGTTCTAAAAATTATGAAATAAATATTAAAATAAATTCCAAAAAATTGTTTTAAAATTTAGAAATTAATACTCACTTTTATTTCCCATTAAATAATCATCTGGATTAAAGTAAGTATTAATTTGCTTATCATCATTATAGCCACCAGGACGTGAGGCAGCTGTACCATTTCGTCGCATATAATTATTATCAAAATTATTACCACCACCAGGACCATATGTAGTAGGTCTAGCTGTACCATCGGGAGCATCAGGTCTATTTGTAAAATCCATAAAATCACCTGGTCGTTGAGATGAGGGTCTAGGTGGTCCATAAGGTGGTGGAGAACTCTGAGAAATTTCTGGTCTAGGCTCATAGGGAGGTGGAGTATTATGATCATTATTAGGTCTGCCACCATAAGGAGGAGGAGGAGGAGAATTATGGTCATTATTTGGTCTGGGACCATAAGGTGGTGATGATCCTTGATCTGGTCGGGGATAGTTAGATGATGGTAAGGGACTATCATAGCCAGAAGGTCTTAGAGGATCTCTATCCCGGTGATCATTATCATATGTTGAAAGTCTATTAGGATCTCTGTTATTATTATCATAACCTGAAGGTCTCTCTGGATCTCTATTCATATTTGTAGGCCTTTGAGAATTTGAGGAATAACCAGAATCTTGAGGTTTCATGGTGCTGGGATTATAAGATTCTGGTTGCCCATAACTGTAGCCATTGCCATAGCCTAAACCAAAAATAGGTTTAGGAGGACCATGATAATTGGTGGGTGGTGAAGGTCTTACATTACTATCATACGAAGTAGGTCTATAACGATCTTCCACTTCTGGAGCATTAGCAGCATAGCCACCTGGTATATAAACTTCTTGATTGGGAGCAGGATAATTTGGCTCATATAAAGTGGGATATTTATATAAAGGATAAATATCTTGTGAAAAATACAAACGATCTCCATTGCTGCTACTGGCAGGTGTTGAGGGTAGATTTTGTGTGCTGGGCTCATAAGTGGTGGGTGGTCCTTGTGTATAGATAGTAGTAGGATCATCATAACTGGCAGTGGGTGGTACATAACGTGTAGTCTCTTCTTCTAAAGTAGTCATTACCGAGGGACTAGGTTCTACTAGTAAAATGGGAGTACCCTCTGTAGGTCTACTGGGTAACAAGACTGGTGTAGTGGGTGGCAAACTCGAGCCATAACCATTGGTTTGTTCTAAATTATCAGATTGATCTTGTAGATTATTATCTGATAAATCAAAACAATTTGTTTTTCTAGCATACAAATCAAAGTCTGGATCAAAGATTACGCCATTAGGACGTGAACCCACTTTATATTTTTCCTTAGACAACTGACAAGTGCCATTTCCACGTCGATGCACTCTTTAGGAAAATAATTTGTTAAATTTTAGTTAAGTTTTAAACATTTTTAATATGTGTATTACATAACAAACTTACCCAAATGATATTGATTGACATTTGTCACCCTCTTGCAAACATTTTTCTTTGCACATGCGCAACGAGTTGGTATCTTCAGTTTTAAATGTTTTCTCAAATGGTATCATAGCCTCTAATGCTACACGCTCAAAACAATCTGTAATGAGGAAAACAGAAAAAAAGAAAATAAACGTTAAATGGCAAAATGTTATTAAAGAAATTAAAAGTGTTTAAATAGCTAAGGAAATTATGTAATACATAAAAGAGGGTCACTTAAGAAAATTACTTCACTTAAATAGTTTTAAGTGAATTAAATTATATTGAATAGTTTAAACAATTTAAGGTTAGGAAATTTTGAGTGATAGATTGTTTATAATTATATGGTTATCATGCTAAAGACATTTTTTTTTTAAAGAGATTTTTAAGATGAAATCTGTTATTTTAATTAGTTACATTTTGTTTAATTTAAGAAATTATTATTTTTATTTATTTTTATGGTAGTTGTTTGTATTTCTCAACATTAGTTATTTAAAATTTGAGGAAAATATTTAATAGATTTTTTTAGTACTTTCTTTGAAAACCTTACCAAGACAAACATTTAAAATTTCTTTAAAATATTTAATCATATAGGCAAAGTTTGAAAAGTTGGACTTGATAATTCTATGAATTCTTTAAACGAAGCGATCTAATTTCAATTACTCTACAGGCCTCATAATTTGGCATTAAAGCTATAATAACTGCAACTACTATAACTGAAAAGTTGAAAATTTTTAAGTTGATAATAATTTTCTTGAACATCGTTTAAAGCTGTCATATACCCAGCAAAAACTTAGCTTCTATTTTAAAAAGCAACAGCTTCCTATATACATTACAATGTAGTTTTATTCGTTACTCGCAGCATTACCTAATATCACTTCAATAACTAGTATTTAGAAAATATGAAAGTACTTTGATTTTTACCGTGGCTCAGTTGTCTATAGCGCCTTACTAAAGAAATGTGTACATAAATTCAAAAAGATTTCAACACCCACTTGAAGCATTTTTTTTTTTTATAAATTGGCACTTAAAAATATAAGTCGATTGTGGTGTAGTACAACCAGTATGTTGATGCGTGGGTTCAAAACTCAACTGAGCCAAATGTTTTTCTTGGGCGTAAAAAAATCAGCATCCAAAACAACTCTTTTGGAACCCAAATAAAAACATGTGAAATTTTTGACATCGCGAACAAAATTCATCAGTTATAGCACTAAAAGTGTAAGGTGTTTTTCATAAATTCGCTTAAAAATTACGTTATTTAGTAGACGAAGTTTTTTCTGGGTATATATATCCAAAGAATCCAGAGCCTTTGTAGATGCATCTCCCTCTTTTACAAAATTATTCTGATAATTTGTATCGTTACACAGTGGAGCCAAACTAAAATTTTTTCGTTATAAATCTGTATCTCCTAAACTATTGCTCAGATCGAATTGAAATGCATTAAATTGATTTGAGGTGGACGATGGATGTAGGGTGTAAACCTAATTAAATTTAAAATTTATTTAATAACCATTTATAAAGCCTTGTGTTTTGAATTATGTAAAGAAAATTTTTTTTAACAACTTTGAGAAAAAAGTTAAAGAATAGTACCATATTTTTGTAAAGAATATAATTTTTTATACTAATTTTAAAGTGTTGAATTTGAATTTTTTTCACGTCTAGACGAATTGATATAATCGAACAATTTCTTCAGCATATCATTTCGAAATATATTTCAAATTACACATTATTTTTAGAAGAATTTTCCCTTATATACCTCTCGACTTATTGCAGAAAAACGAAATAAATTCGAGGCAAAAAATCAAGAATTCAAGCGTATATGTATATATTTTTAATAAATGTAAGTGATAACTTAGGTGAGTAAGCTTAGTTTTTCTTTATCTTTTCAAGCACTTTACAGAAATATAATAATTGAAATCGAACTTAATTTCTAGAAGTTACGACTTTTTTAAACTTTTAAATACACGAGATAATCAACTTTGACACCCTGTAGCTTATCTCGTGTTATAACAGTGTCACTATTACTTACGAACAAATTTGCCTTTCTCCCTACTGTGTGTCATATACAAGCTACAATCTAAAGCAGGGGTTCTCACAACACTCCGTTTCGCGACCCCCTTTTGACATTGCAAAGGAAGCGCGACCCACTACAACTTTGACTAAAATAAAAATTGTAAAGATAAAGTAATTTTAAAAAATATGTAATATTAATAATTTCGAAATTGTTTTCCTTGAATATTAAGATACTTCTTCGTATAATTAATTTAATATTAATCTCTGCGTCCACAGAAGATCGAATCTTTCTTTTGAGGGACAAAAGAGTGAAAAAAATATGTTTTTACATAAAAATGTATGTTGAAGAAAAATTTGTTAACATTTTTAGGGCTTCGGACCCAACAAGCCTATAAACTTTGCTATATTTCAACTACTTAAATCCTTTCAGCTGATTTGATTTAAAATTAAATTCAACGAATTTCTACTCTTTTTGAAATGAACCTGATACTAACATTGAAAGGACTTTCAGTTTTTAAATTTTAAAGTTACTTAAACAAATTTTCTTTATATATCCGAGAAACTTACCGATGAAATAAAAGTTTTGTGTACTGAAAACGATTTAAAAAACGTTCTTGGCATAATATATTTTTATAAAATAAAAGTAGAATTTCATGTGAAAAAAACTATAGTTTCATCAAATTTAAGTAAACTACATTTTTATCTTTTTAATTAATTGTTTATCCTGCGATATCGTAAAGTTTTCTTTATAGTGTCATTGGACAGTAGTGTCCCGTAGACAAAAATTTTCTAGGAAGACCCCTCAAACGATACGTAAAATTAGCTTAATATGGGAAAAATATTAAAAAATTATTGATCTTCAGTTTTTGTCATTTCGTCAAAAAAATAGAGTTTTGTCTTAAATTTTGTTTAAAAAAAATTCGTAGTTTTAAATTAATTATATATAAAAAAAATAAAAAATATTAAAAAAAATTCGAAAAAATGTTGGTCCATAAACCGTCTTTTTATACATCACGCAGAATATATTTCGATATTTTTCTTAAAAACTTTATAAGAATTTTATAATTTTGTTCCCTTTATGGCTAAAATATTAAAAAGTATAATTATCTAAATGTTCCCAAAAAAATTTTTAATCAAAATGCCTTTAAAAGTCTTCTAGCGAATCAAAATACAACGGAACATTTTTTTAAATATTTTTCCATAACCAGCATAAAATTATAATTATTACTCATTTTGGAAAAAAACTTTACGTTTGTCTCTAATTTGGATATATTTTGTAAAAAGATGTATTTTCATTTTTTAGTTTCATGCTTTTTTTGGAATTTTCATTTAAACTTCTAAATAATATTTATATATAGGTCTTTTTAAATGCCTCTCCCACCTTTCCAAAATTATTCAAAACAAGTTTCAGGCATTACCTTCAATGACAATTTCTAGTAAAATGTTTACTTAGAGAATCATTTTAAAATAAAATAAATAAAACAATCCACACTCTTTTCAAATTCCATTGCACTTAAGAGAATCTATTAATTTAATACAGTGGTCAGCGCTCTTAACATTTACATTTCAAGAATATCTCATTAAAAAAAAAAAAAAAATCATGAGATGACACAACCTTATTTTGCGGATTCCTGATTTAAGACCAAGTCCTTTCCAACTCGTTTCATTGTAGTACACGCATAGAATAAAAGTTTCTCAATATGGTTGCCCCAACAATATTATTTTCATCTCAAAGATATATTTTCATCGCAAACTCGTTATTGTTGAATATATTTTATTTAAAAAAAACTTTGTTGTAGCAATTACACATTTGTTCTCAATTCACAATAAAATTGTTGGCACAACATGTTAAGCAATATGTTTAAATTAGAACCACATTATTGTTGTTAAAATTCCATGTGCAAAAAATTATTTTCAATACCTGAATATATTTTTGAGTTTGTAATTTTGAATTGACAACTAAATTATTGTTTGGTATTGGTAACAATATACATATGTTCACAATTCACAATTATATTTTGGGCAATATCTTTAAATTAGATCCACATTATTGCTGTTAAATTTCCATGTGCAAAAAAAAAAAAATTATATTCAATACCTGAATATATTATTGTGTTTGTAATTATACTTAATTTTAATAAAGCTACCATACGATAAATTAATTGGCTTTTATTTATTTTTTGGCATAATAATTATCTCTCGAGACTATAAGAATTTTTATTGTAAATCAACCATATTATTGCTGTATACATGAATCAAGTATATATACACCAAAATTATGGTTGCAGATCAACAAAATTTTTATTGTGATTTAATCAAATTATTGCTGTTTATATGAATCAAGTACATATATAACAAATATATGGTTGCAGATCAACAAAATTTTTATTGTGATTCAACCATATTATTGCTGTATACATAAATCAAGTACATATATAACAAAAATATGGTTGTAAATCAAGCTACATCTAACCATACTATAATTTACAGACAATCATAAAATTTAACCATAATATGTCAGTAATCGATTATGGTTGCTATTCACCATATTTTTTTCTTTGCGTGTAGAGAGAAGTCAAGACCTTGACATGTTGGGTAAAATTGATAAGAAGTTCTTCTAGAGGTGTTATAAGGCATTTCTGAGGGGCTTTTAGTACTTTTTTTTTCCTGCTGGGTATAAGTTATACAAATTTTAATATTTTCTACAATGAAATCACTGAGTTTATCAACATAACACTATATTGCTTGATCCAAAGTACCTTTGATTTCCCATAAAGACGGTACAAAAGGAATATGTGTAGTCTCTTAAGGCTCCAATAGAGCCTTAAGAGATCATAATCGAGCGGCATACATGACCACTGATCGAATAATTGTTTATTAACGTTTCGAAATTTATCTGAGATATTAGTAACATGAATCTAGAAGGTTAAAATAATGTTAAAGTTTAAACCCAGAATCTTCGGAGGGTTTTTCTTTCCAAATTTATAATAATTATATCGACAAAGAAGCCAAGCTCAAGTTGTATCTATTTCGTGTTATTATATAAAGAGCCTTAAATACTGAAATTCAAACGAATTTTAAGAACAGCTCACCAAACAACGTCTAAACCATTAATGAAGCTAATGGTCCTAGCAAGTGAGAATAAATTAACGTCCTTTGGAGACAATACACACTTCTTAAGAAATCGTGTCCCTTGTCTCACCTAAGCAAGTCAATCGCATAGAATATAGTCTAAGGTTTCATCATGCATTTTGAAATACTGAGTTATGGTTGTGTATGATATATTGGTAATATTTCAAGTCATAATATCTGGTGAATAATTCCGTTAGTACTCTGAGATCGGTTTTATTGAGCTTTATATTTAAATTTTTAAGATTAGGTTATAAGTAGCTTGGCCTGTCTGAGACCGGTTATAGAAACCCTCTCGTGGACAAATTCCAATAATACTCATGATATTATGTAGCCTATTAATATGTTGAAAAATAATTCAATTGCCTCGGGGAACTCACCGTTTATCTTTACGGAATTTAACTCTCTTATTTCTAAATTCTAAAGACAAATGACATCCACTTAGATATGATCCATCTTTTCGTGTTGTTTGATCAGATTTCTCCCAGGTTTTAAAATGGAAAACATATATTCTACATCGAAATTTTTAAAGCTTTGCTTGAAAAAACGTCAAATTATTTAGCAATTCCCTTAAATCTTAACTTTGAATTAAGAAATTCTAGATTTTCATTCCACAATACCATTCCCAAGATCATACACAATTCTTAAGCTTTATTCAAAGGCTTTAGTTTGAATTCCTTATTGAATTGATGTATAAGAATTCATTGAGCTTTTCTCAATTCAAATCTTCTCTAAATTGAATAAACATATTTTTCTTTTATTCAATTTTTAATATTGTTTTTTAATCTTTTATAAAATGAATTTAAAAATATTTTCATAAGCTAATTGGTTATAAATTTGAAATGAAGAAAAAATTAAATGATTCAATATACTTTTACTTTGAAATCTTTAAAGAATTAATATTTACAAAATTAATTCAATTCATTTGAAGTACAAAGAATTTAAGTCTATAAATAAAATTAATAATAACCCAGCAAAAACTTGGTAATGATATGTAGTTATGGATGTAGTTACTTTTCAATGATAATAACATACTGTCTGCATTACAAGAAAGTAGATTAGTAACTATTTACTTTTAACCTAATATGTAATCGATTACTTGAGATCTGATTTTTAAAAATGTTACTTTTTATTACCAGAGTCTTCGGTGGAGTCGAACTCACGACGAAAGCCTGCCTTTCGTCGTGGGTTCGTGGCCTTTATTATTAACAAATCCATTGGGGTATTTCATACATACATAAAAATTCTTTTATGAAAAATTATAATTAAGTTGTTAAACTCTGTCATTTGAATATTTTAGATTGTTTATGTTTTAAATAAATTAAAAAAATAAAAATAAAATAAAAGCTTTTTATTGTTCCATATTTAAATACGTATTTGTAACCCATAATATAACTAGTTACTATTCATTTTGCTAATAATAACTTCTGTAATACTTTAAAATTAATAAGTTATTGAATAGCTTCAAAGTAATTAGTTCTTGTAATGACATCTTAGTAATGACTTTCTGAAATGCCTACCTGTAATAATATAGAGTAAGTAGTTGCCTCTAATGACCTCACCGTGTTAAAATAATGACTTATTCATCTAATGTGTAAGTTGTGAAGAGCCATTATATTAGCTTCTTAACTCATTACATGGTAAGCAAAGTTTTTGCTGGGAATGCTTTAAAATATAAACTAGGATAATAAATTTAATTCAATTTTAAAAATTTACTTAAAGAATTAAGCCCTTCGAACTTTTAAGTACAAATCAATCCCCAAGGATATATAGCTCATATTAGAGCCGTATCTTAAGTGAGTCGACATGGCGGTAACACTACTATGAAAAACGTAGTCCGCCATTTAGTTCAATTCCGTCATGGTACTAAAGTAAACAAAGCAGCATTGTAGAATGATATAATTCCGAAATTAAAAATCTTATAGTTACTCTAGCTGAGTTAAAAGCTTTTGATCGAAATAATTCTGTTCTTCTGTTATGTGAACAAAAAATAATAATAACACAAGTACTAATACATTCCATTAGCTAAGTACTCGATATACATACGAGTATCTATACAAAAGAGAATTATTAAATTTTCATCTCTTTAACGAAATTAAGGTTATATTCGACATAACCTTTATTAAGGTTTTTTCTTAACTTTTTTTTTTCATTTAGACCTTGTTAATCTAAAACATTAATTAGCTAACTGTCTTGTAAATGTGTTAAATTTTAATCTTTGTAAACTTTAAATGTAAAAGTGTAAAAAACGAAACTAATTTAAATTTACATATAATTAACTTTTTAGGCTACATTTTAAATGTACATACATACATACATACATACGTATGTGTAAATCTGCAAATCAGGGTGAAAAATCATGTAAATAACAATAAATGCAAGTTAAGAAGTCATGTTATAAACACAACTAAATAGATAACATAAAAAATACACCAAAAATAAATAATAAAAACCAGGACTGGAAAATCTTATTTTTTTATTAATTGTTAATTCCTACTTTTTTAGGGTTTAAGAAAAGAAACTACAACCAATGATTTCTTATATTTCTTAACAAAAAACGTCCAAACGAATTTTCGGTGTTAAATTGAGTAAAATTTTTCAATCTTTATAACTAATATTTTTCTTAAATAAAACGCAAATTTTAATATTGAAAAGATTTCTGGCAACACTGTTCATACAGCAATAATTCTACCACAAATGATACAAGTACTCGTACAACAATTTCTGGTGCATGACGGTTAAAAATATGTAAAAAAACTAAAGTTATGTTAGCCTCATTTAAAAGTCAAAAAATAAAATTTTGTTTGTTGTTATTATTGTTAATAAAATATTAACAATTACAAACTTAGTATATGACAATTTCAATAAATTTATGATAAAAATTTTATGTACAAAAACCAAAGTTGCAAAAAAAAAAAGAACAAAAAATACTTTTCTTGTTTATGATGACATTACTGACACTTGACAAATGTCCTTTAACACAAAATTTAAAAATTAAATGAAAAAATTGTATTTTAAAACTAAAATTTAGTTTTTAATTAACATAACAATTGTTTAACCATCTATTTGTTCTTTTTTTTCTGCTTTTAGTGTTTTAATTAATAACAATTGTTATTGTCATAATTTAAAATAAATTATTTATTTAAATTCCTTTATTATTATTGTTAAAATAATATAATTAAAAAGGAAAACAATTGAAATATTTTATGCCTGAACTTTTGCAAAGGTCATAGAATTTATATGTTTGAATTTTAATTAATTTTTACTTTTTTTCCAGAATTATTTGTTTTATTAATATATTGTTAATTAATGCGTAGATCTTTCATATAAATACATGGTAGGCAAAAAAAAAAAAAAAAAATAGTTTGAAATCATGAAGGTCGTTTTTTAATGTATTGTGTTAATTTTTCTAAATAGCGGGGGGTAGTCAAAGCAAGAGCAATATTTTGTTAATGGTGTTTATATAAAAAAGTCTATGAAAACTGTGGATTTCTTAATTGTTTTCTATTTTTGCACGAAAGTAATTTCCTTTAAAGTTGCTTTGTGAAATAAGCTTGACGATATTTAAATGAGTTTCATAGAATTATAGATAGATAGACAGATAGATAAATAGATAGATAGATAGATAGATAGATAGATAGATTAGATAGATAGATAGATAGATAGATAGATAGATAGATAGATAGATAGATAGATAGATAGATATATATATATATATATATATATATATATATATATATATATATATATATATATATATATATATATATATATATATATGTAAATATGTAAATAGACAGACAGACAGACATACAGACAGATAGATAAATAGATAGATAGATAGATAGATAGATAGAAATTTTCTGAAAAAATGTTAGGTCCGCTTTTATATTGTTCCCTTAGTGTCTACTTAAGTACAAATTTAGTTGAGAAACTTTTAAGTAAATGCTTATAATGTAATATTTCGTTTTACAGTTATATTAGAAAGTTCACGCGTAATAGTACCAATTTAAATAAGTGTAATTTTTGGTAAATGATGCCATATTTCAAACTGGAAATATACCAGTTTGATGAACTTTTTTTAAAGCATGTAACAGTTTTCCAAATAAACATTTTTTTAATTAAAAAAGTAAATATTTTTAAATAAAGGTGTAAGACTCTTTCTGTTCGTTTTGACATGGGATAATAAAATTGAATTATTATTATTTTTATTTTATTAAATTTTTTTTAATACAATCAAAAGATTCCTTTAATACCACAAAAGCATTAGAAAGGCTAGTTAGTTTATTAATTACAAATTCAACGATTTAAATTGTTAAAAAGGAAGTATTTTTATACCCACTATCATATATTGATTTTGTCATTCCGTGTGTAACATGTCGAAGGAATCATTTAAGACCCCACAAAATATGTATTTTCTGGGTCCTGGTTGGATTCTGAATGGATCTAACTATATCCGTCCGTCTGTTGAAAGCAGGATAGGGCTCGAACGGGGCAACGTAGGGGGACGAAATTTTTATCTTATATAAGGTTTGTTTGGGATTGAAAATGCGCAAAATCGGTTAATAAACAAAAAGTTTCATACTTCTTTGCTGATATCTCTTTAACAAAAGCATGTACGACAACGAAATTTTTTTACCGCCTACACTGAAAAAAGTAATTTCAATGAATGAAGTACATTAAATGAAATTCATAATTTTTTTCCAAGAATTTATTAACTTAATGTACGAATTCATTGCTTCAATGAAAATATTCATTAAAATTCAATGAAAAAATTAACGCTATTATGAACATTACATTGAAACCATTCATTAAATTCATTTCTTAATACAATAAGTAAATCAGTTATTTGATTTAATGTATTAGTTCATTGAATTAATTTATTCAATGTACTAATACATTGATTTAATTAAGAAGAAGAATTATACAATGAAAAAAAACATTGAACCAATGAAATATTTCATTAAATTATATTAAAATAAATGCTTTCTAATGGCAAATGAAGTAAAACGAAAACAAATACAACTCATTTTTATTTTATCTCTTAACAAGAAATGACGCGTTTTAAACAAAAGACAGAAAATATAAAAAAAAATCAGTGTTGTGTTAAAAACAAAAATAATTAAAAAGTAAATAAGTTATAAAACGAATTATTAAAATACAAATATAATTTATTCGGAAAGGAGAAGTCGAGCAGCATAATTGAATGCACCAAATTAAATTAATTACCCAAAAGAAGGAATTTGGAGACTTGCCTTCCTAACACGTAAGTTTAATAATGTTTATGATTTTAAACAGTTTTTAAATATTACATTTCATTTATATTTATGTAGATAAAACAACTAAGACTCAGAGGAATGTGTTATTAGCCTCAAATACAAGGGTTTAAAAAATATTGTGATTTCAAAACCAAGAGGATTCTATTCGTAAGTATATACATAATTATATGAAATATTTTAATTGAATTCTTAATAAAAATATATTATAGACTGATCAAGATTTGGATGCTACATCTGGTGATCGTCAAAATAAGGGAATTTCTATAGACAAGAAAAATTTAAAGGTAACTAGTTCAAATATTTTAAGCAATTGAACGAATTTTAAAAATTTTATTTATAAACATTTTTTGTTCAGGATAATGCTGTTGTTATATTAATATGGCGTCTAAATGGATATTCCATACCATCATTGAGCAATTGAATTGAGCAACAGGAATTACTATATTATTATAAATGACAGAGCAAACACGATCACATCTGTAACATGCATTTTGTAATATTTTTATATTTATATTTAATTTTTGCTTATATTAGCTCAATATCATATAATTTAATCATTTAATTTAAAATAAAATAAAAACCAAAAATACAGAACAAGCCTATTATTATAATACATTTTTAATGTATAGTTTCATTAGAACAAAACATGAGTTCATTGAAATCAATATACTGTTCACTGGAATTATTTATTTTATTTAATGAACGTGTTCATTGATTCAATGTAAGAATAAATTTAATCAATGAATTTGTACATTGAATTTTAATATTAATGTATGGCAATACATTGTTTCAATGAACTTGTACATAGGGTCAAAATTAGTGCACAAATTCATTGTAACAATGAACTTTTTCATTGTATTTATGTACCTTTTTGGTTCAGTGTACCTTCCATATAAGATGAAACTTCAACGAAATTGTGTTCAAATAGTTCAAGGAATATAACATTTGCGCTTGTTAGTATTTCTCAAATAAATTTAAAATGTTGACAGTTAAATTGATAATTTTTTAGAATGAATGAATTTTATGTTTGTTAACTTTTTTTTAAGATCCTGTAGCCTAATATATACTTGGATTATATATATTAGGATTAAGTTTTTAAACGATTTAATCTGAACTAATCCTTTAAATTTTCTTTCTTTGTAATATGAATGTCCCCATAAAAAATTTTAGAACACGTTCTTAAATCATTAGTTCTAGAACAGGAGTATGACTTTTACATCATTTCTCTGAGTAAATTACTAGTACCTTTAAGTGTTTAAAAACTTAAATAAAAAATTTTATAAACTAAATAAAAAAAAACCAAAAGAGTTTATTAATTTTATAAACTTAATAAAAAAAAACCAAAAGAGTTTAACAAAATTATATTGATTCAAAAACTGGCCCCTAGGAAGTGGCTCACTAAAGTAAAAATAAAAAAGTAGGTTCGAAAACCATTCCCTAACATTTCTATGGCATGAGTTTTGAATGTGATAATTTCTAGTTCTAGAACCGTTCCATAGAATAGGTACTGATAACGCTTTTATAGAACTAGTTCTGGAGGTGTAAATTTCAAACAAAAATCATTTGTTGTAACGCCAAAGTAGAACGAGTACAGAGTATTTTGATGTGTTTTGGAACTAGTTGTAGTACTAATACAATTTTCCTGTTTTTTTTTTTTTTTTTTTGTAAAAAATATTTTAATTTTAAAACTAGTATTTAAATTATAAATAGATTAATATTTTATGATGTTTGTTTCCTAAAATTTTTATTAATGACTTACCATTTCTAGCTGATACCAATTGATTATCCACTGTTAGAGACAAAGTTCTTTGTATTAAATAATAAAAACTTATTAAAGTCCATATTTGTTTATAATAATTAAATAATTTCCAACGTATCATATTTTTGTATATTTATGTTCTTAGTAAAATGTGTTTAATTTTTTTATTAATTTTTATTTTATTACTATTTTAAGAATTTATAAAGAAATAATATTTTTATTTTTTATCACAATTATTATTATATTTTTTAACACTCAAATGTTATTATACTTTTTTAATTATTTTAAACCGGGAATAAACACCAACTGTTGTCCATGAAATGCAAGTTAAAAATGATATAATTTTTTTTATTTTAAAATTAACTAACTCTTTTGTTTAAAACTTTTCTTTTGCCGATATTCTGAGATAATTTTTTTTTTTTTTGTTTTGGCAAATCCATTTACACACTTCCGTCAAATTACACTAAACTTAGAAAAAAAAAAAAAGAATAACTTCTAACAACTTTTCACCTCTTTTACATTTTCAACAGAACAAATTTTTAAACAAATAAGAAACATTGGAAAAAAAAATAATTACTTTGGAAAAAAAAAAAAAACAATTTCACTACTTAAAATTAATCTCAAGACTAAGACAAGTAGAAAAAATAATACATAAGAAAACAAATTTCAAGAGAAAGAACTTAAAAAAAAAAAAAAAAATCATGACTCTTAGAAATAAAAAAAAAAAAGAAATGCTCGAGTGATTTTTGCTTGAAATTTTTAATAAACTCAAATTCTAACAAAAAAAAAAATGTTCTGCTCTGAGCTTTTGTAAAATTGTTTTATTCTTAAAACTAAAAGTATCAATTAAAAAAATGCAGACCTTTATTTTTTCACTAAGTTTTTGTTTAATTTCAACAATACCAAACAAAGAACCCACCAAAGAAATAAAAAAAAACAGTCAATAACCTATTCAGCCAAGCAGATAAATTGCAAAAACAACAACAACAAATAATGAATACATACATAGATCAACAAGTACCAACAACATAATCTGTTTGAATGTATCTAAACATAAAGATTAAGATACAAAACGAAACATTAACACAAGCTTCAAAACAAAAAAACATACATATGTATGTTTACACATATGTATGTACATTTAAGCCCAGTTTAAACCCTAAACAATTACAGAAAGACTTCAAATGATTCATTTGTCATGTCAAAAAATACAAAAAAAAAAAAAAAAAAAAATTTTTTTTAAACAGCTACTGTTTGAGATCTTTTATCACGGGGTTATGGCTGAGGTTAAATATGATTTATCGTTTTAAATTATATCATAATAATAGGTTTTATTTAGAGTTTAAAATGACATTACCCTTCTAAATTCCCTACACAAAAAAAAAAAAATGCCTCTTGGGTAGGCAGGGGGCAAATAACAACTTTTTTTAATTAAAATATTTTGTTGCCAAAAAAATAATAATAAAAAAAAAATATTTACAAAAAAACCCTCACCCTCACAAAATACTTGTTCATCAATCCGTAAATTTCGTTTTAAAACAATTGCGATTGCGATTCATCATAACATAACTTTAGTTACTTATTCCGCAAAACTTAACTATAAATTTGATGATGTTACGTATTGAGAATCTGTTTAAAATGTTTAAACAATTTTTTATTAAGCTGTTGTTATTAAATTATTCAAATAGGGTTTAAATTAATTATTTTTTTTTAAATTCTTTATTACTGTTAAACTGATGTCATGAAGTTTATTTTTATATACATTTTTGTAAGTTTAATTTAAGATTGTATGACTTAATTTAATTGAAAGTTTTGAATGTTTTAGAATTAAACAAATTATACTTATTCGGTTTGAAAGAATCTGTCTGAAACTTTTCTTGAATCTTCCTAATTTAAAATTTCACCTTAAGAGATAAAGTAGGCGAATAAATCCCATTATATTTATATAAAATTTCAATGGCTTACAAGGGGCCAAACACGAATTTTTTGTTAATAAATCTGTATCTATTACAATGGAAGTGTTGTGGAGGAAGACCTAAGTTTTCAGAAAAATCATCTTGTGGTCACCCTATGATAACAAAAAATCTTAATTTCTACAAATCAATTCTGATTTCAAAGATTTCAATGCTTGACAAGATATTTATTTTATTTATTTTTGAAAAATTTCCAACAATTTATTTGTAAAGCTTTTTAAATGATTTTTTCATAGGACTTGATTTATAGAAGTTTTGAGTTTTGTAACTTTTACATACTCGAGATTGTCAACTTTGTCACCTTGTCTCTTAACTGGTGTTATCACAGGGTGACTACAAGATCATTTTTCTAAAAGCTTAGGTCTTTCTCTACAACTCTTCTATACATTTTAAATCGATTCGAGCAGAAGTTTAAGAGATACAGATTTAATACCAAAAAATTTGAGTTTAGCCCCACTGTGTGCCGTTACACAGTGGTTCCAAAACGCTTTTTTTTTTGGAAATAATTCAGTTACTATTAAACCTCTAATCTCAATAAAATTTCACATGGTCAGAGCTGGTTCAAGTTGATTTGAAGAAGTACAGGTTCCTAGAGGGTCAGAGAGGAAGTGGGTGGCCCACCAAAGTTGGCCATTTCGGGTATGTAATTTTTTGAGAAATCGTCTAAAATTCATTTACGATATGACAGAAAAAAAATTTTATATATAAATAGACCTTGTAAATCTCTACAAAAAATACGCTTATATGTGTAGGTTATCTCTTTTAGTTTAAGAGATATCTGGGTCGAAATAAATTTTTACTTCATTTTTAGCTTAATTTTTTTAACTTGGCGGGCTTAATATTTTGGCGCACAAATGTATAAATAAGCACAATTTGGCTGGAGGAGGCCAAGTTTCTATTAAGTTTTAAGCAAAAGTATAAACTTTTTATATAAGTATTTGGTATAAAAAAAAAAGGTTAGAATTAAGATTGATAATTTATAAAATAAGCTAGTGGAATGTAATTTGATAGCAGAATTTCATGAAGGACTTAAAGTTTAGCATTTTTGGAATTTTTTTAAAACATAAAATTAATATTTAAACAAATAGTGATATTTTATTAAAATTTTAGTATAATATATATAAAAAAATTCCCACTTTTTACATATACGGCTATAAAACTAAAATAAATTTAAGTCGATTCCAGCTTTGCAATTTGAAAACATAACAAAAAAAGAAAAAAAAAAAATGTCCAAAGTTGACAAAATTTGGACAGGGCTAGTGGGGAGACCTTTGCCCCAAAATCCTCTGAATTTACTTTACACGCATTTACATTAAGATTTCTTTTGAAAACATTAAACACATGACAAAGACCAGAACAATAAACAAATTTTACAACCTTTTTGAAAAAACCAAACAAATGTAAAATTTGTTAAAGTTCCAACTTCAGATTAATATAAATTCTTAACGGATTCATATATTTATTTATACGATTCTTGCAGCATTATTATTTAAAAATTTGTAAGGAATCTGGCGAATTTTAGGGGCAATATTAAGCCCGTCAAGTTAAAAAAAAAAAACTAAAAAAATTAGGTAAAAATTTATTTCGGCCCGAATATCTCTTAAACTAAAAGAGATAACCTATTTTTTGTAGACATTTACAAGGACTATCTATATATAAAATGTCTTTTCTGTCGTATCATAAATGAATTTTTGACGATTTTTCAAAAAAAATACATATCCGAGATGGCCGTTAAACCTCCAAAAGTCGATTTTGTTGTCGGCTTTTATAAGCTCCTATACAAGCTAGCAATTCAGATTCTTATTTTTTTTTTTTAATTTTTTTGCTGAATAAGTTAACAAAATCGGTAAATTAGTATTCGACATATCCGCCAAAACGGATTTTTATACTTTTTAAATCTAAAATTTCGATTTTTTGAATAAAAAAAATCGGTCCATAAACAATCGAGTTACTGGAAAATCTTTTTAATTATTTAATGGCTGCTTTGCTTATTGTTGTTGTTTTTATGGGCACTGAAAATAACAACAACAATAAGCTATTTCAAAATTGTTTATTTTTTAACTTTTTAAAGCCATTGTATAAGCTAGACTAAAAGTAGATTTTTTCTGTATCAGAGATATCGACGAAAACGCATTTTTAGATTTTTTGAAGCTTCAATATAAGCTACAGGCTTAAAAAGTAAATCGGCCCATAAAGGACCGAGTTATTTGCCGGTATAAATCCAAATATAGGCCAAAACGCGTTTTTATACTTTTTGCAACCCCAACGGTCTTCGTTCTTGCACAGATCTGTCACAAATATTTTTTCGAATTTTTGTATCAATTAATACGCCCATATTAATGTTGGTCTACATTTGGTGTTGTTGTTTCGTTAACTTTAAAATATTTAAATTTTTATATAACATCCCAACATGGGTGTAGGGTATATAAGATTTGTCACAGCCGAATATAGCACAAGATTTTCAATTTTGAAAATTTTGAATTGGGAATTTAAATTTTATTTTTGGAGTTTTTATTTAATTACAACTGTAATCCGTGTTGAGTATAAAAGGTAAATTTTTATTTAAATTTTAGTAAAGCTTACAAAATACGATATAAGAGTTAATTATATTTAAAATCTATCTTTTTTAGCCCGACTTTTTTTTAGTAAAAAATGCACAAAGAAGAATGTTATTAGATACAAATTTGGACTTGATATTTTAACTGTTTCATATATTAAATATATAACTTATTTTAATTTTTTTTTTTTTTAATATAAGATGACCATGAAAAAAACTTTGATAACACTGGTCGACAAAAAAAAAAAAAAAAAAAGAAATCGTGCTCCTTAAAAAAAAAAAATATGTGGACTAGATAGAATTCCACATGCTAAACTCGAATCTGCTTTCAGTTTTTTCCCATTAGGTCGAGTTTTTTTTATTAGCGTGTCTAATATTGTGTCCTAATAAGGTGTCGCGTATATTTCACTATAACTCGATAACGGTATACACAATTTATATAAATAATACACCAAAATGTGTGGAATAAAAAAATTTTTATCCGCTCAATAATTTAGGAGATATTTCGAAAAAAGTTTCGGAAAATTTTTTTTCATGCAAAATTCAAGATTTCTTTTTTTTTACTAAAACTTTTTTTTATTTAATTTTATCACCTTTATCTCAAAGCTGGTAAAACTACGAGTAAATAAAGTCACGTAACATAAAAATTTATGCACAAATCTTGATTGCATTCACAGTTAAGTTAGGATGCCCATGCATAGCTACAGTTAAGTGGAAATACACTTGTGGGCAAAAAATAAGAATCAGCTTTAACTTCTTTTCTATCACGTATTGATATTTTTTTATGGGCAAGACTACTATGATCCCGTCTTTAGGCAATCACACTTGTATAACTCGAGAACGGTTTGTCCTATTAAGATATATTAAGCTCCAATATATAGCGACTTAAATTGTCTTTGAGCTGAATTTACACAATTTTTCGAGTTTAGCACATCAAAATGCATCAAGTTCAACTATTCGTCTTTAGTGGAGGATCTTTTTGTCGACCAGTGTATTTCGAATAATTCGATAGTCCGGATAGGGTTCTACAATCAATTATGCGGATTATCAGTTTATACTGTATTTTTTATTTAAAATTAATACTTTATTCCTAGGAAATAAGAATCTTTAATTAGTTTCTTTATATTTATTTACCCACCATCAAAAAGATGGGGGGTATATTGATTTTATCATTCCGTGTGTAACATGTTGAAATAATCATCTAAGACCCCACAAAGTATATATTTTCTGAGTCCTCGTTCGATTCTGAGTCGATCTAGCTATGTCCGTCCGTCTGTCCGTTTATCCGTTTGTCTGTCTGTTGAAAGCAGGATAGGGCTCGAGCGGGGCAACGTAGGGGGACGAAATTTGGCACAAATATTTGTCTTATATAAGGTTTGTTTGGTATTGAAAAGCGGAATCGGTTTATAAACAAAAAAGTTATGGGCTAAAAACTAGAAACACGTGGTGTCCGTTTCATACCTTTTTGCTGATATTTCTTGAATAAAAGCATGTACGACAGCGAAGTTTTGTGTGTATAGTTCGGGGGTCGATATTAACTCGGAAACCAAAAAGGGGCGTGGTCCGCCTACTTTACCGCCCACCTCCCTTATGAGGTGAAACTCAACGAAATTGTGTTCAAATAGTTCAAGGACCAATGTAAACTCGGAAACAAAAAAAATGGGCGTGGTCCGCCCACTTTACTGCCCACTTTATCGCCCCCCTCCCATATAACGTAAAATTTGAAAAATTTGATGGTGGGTATATAGATTCGGCCGGGCCGAATATAATTCGCGCTTGTTTATAATTAAGAAATAAAAAATTAATAATTAATTTTATTTTTTTTCTCAAGTTTGAAATTTTTGTTTCTTTTTTATAAGTTTCACTATTTTTCTCTATTTTTTTTTATAGTTAAATATTGTAATAAAGTATATCGCCATATAAAAACATCAAGTTATTATTTTTCATAAGATCAAGCGTAAATTTAATAAAAAATTAATTAATTCTGCCCCACTGTGCAATGAAAATATTTTGTCACCGTGTATAAAATTAACGTTATTATAAAATTATTACGATTTGTTGTAATTGTTTTTCTTTCTTTTAAATAAATAAAACATATTTTATTACTTGTAGTTAGTTTCTTAAAAAAACTTTTTTTAAATTCTCAATTTCCAAAATGTACTATTATAAGATATTTTAATCTTCCTCATTACGAATTTGCCAAAAATTTTATAATAATTTCATAATTAAATCCAGATTTATTACAATTTACAGTTCTTCATTTAAAATAAAACATAAATCTTTTTTTTTATACAAATTTTCACTTGATATTTTATTTTAAAGTTAAAGAAAACCATAAGAATACACGCACATTAATTATAATAAATTTTTGCTTCGTTAGTTTTTTAAAAACAAAAAAATAAAATGAATTTAGGCCAATAAACTTTAAGATGAATGAATTTGCAAGTACAATTACAAGATTCTTAATTTCGTTTTCTTTTAGAAATTTTTAGAGATGAATTTGATTTAAGCTGCGACAAATAATAACGGAAATTTTGATTAATGTATTTTTATTTTGGTTTTAAAACAAACTTTATATTATTTTAGGTGTTGGCTTAATTGCAATTAGCAAATTTACTACTTCCGCTTTAATTCATGTGTTCTATATTTTATTTATATTTTTTGTTATATTTTTATACTTTTCAGATTGTTTTTTAGAACTATTTTAATGAACTTATTATTTTTTATTTTATTTTATTTTTTCTGTTTTATTTTATTTTATAGTTAGTGTGTTAGATTTGAATTTAACTTCTTTTTTATTTTAAACAGGTGAAAGATGAGACTTTCTTTTTATTTTCTATTTTATCTTTACGAAATTATTATTTTACTTTGTTAGAAATGTGTTGTTGTTTAGGTTTTTTTATATGAATTTATTTATTTTTAGTATCTTCCGTAAATCGTTTTGCTCTTAAATTTTTGCGTGCGAACTGAAAAAATCGTTTCGTATCTTTACACTCAACCGTTTAAATTGTGAATAACTTTTGGTGAAATAACAATAATAAATATAATAATGAAAATAGAAAAAAATATTCTGATTAATGATTTGTTGGTGTTGCTGGTGAGTGTATGTTGTATTCCCTTTTGAGTTAAAAAATCGAATGAAATTATTCTTCATGTTTTTTCTATATATTTTTTTAGTTTTATTTAGTTTTGTTAGATGATGATCATGATGATGATGTTGATCATCATCGTTATCATTATCAGCAACAGCAACATCATCGACAACGACTCTATAGAGATTGAGTAGATTTGTTTTGTGATTTTGTTAGCCCGTTGTTGGTAACAACTCCAAATGACAGTGGTATAATTAGGGTTTATGGTAGTGAAAATAATAAAAAAAAAAAAAAAATCACAAAATAATTTTCTTAATTCTATGTAATTTGTAAATGAGTATCTTTACTAATTGATTAATAAAATCAACATGCAGGTATAATAGTATTTCACAATTCGATTTTGTGGTGTAAAATTGGTTTTTAGGTGAAAAAAAAAAAAAATGTGGTGGAAAATCGGTTCTGTGATTCTAAATATAATTCGGCTTAGTGAAAAACTTATTATGAGGTGATATAAATATGAATTGATTTTGAGGTGAAATATCGATTTTGTGGTGAAAAAATAGATTTGGGGTTTAATATAAATTCTATTTAAATTTGGTGGTGAAAAATCAAATTCTTGGAGAAAATTTAGTTTTTCGGTGAAATATCGATTATTTGGTGAAAAGCTTATTTTGAGATGAAATATTGTCTTTAAGGTGAAATTTTGATTTTGAGATGGTGAAAAATCTATTTTGAGGTGAAATATAAATTTTACGGTGTAATTTTGATATCGTGATGAAAAATTATATTTTTGGTGAAAAAAAATCATTTTAAGTAAAAAATTAGTTTTTCGGTAAAATATCGATTTTGTGGTGAAAATTTAATTTGGTGTGAAAAACTTGTTTTAAAGTGAAATACATATAAACTTTATAGTGTAATTTCGCTTTTTTTTTTTTTTTTTTTTTTTTTGAAAAAAAGATATCAAGGTGAAAATTGGTTTTTGGGTGAAATATTGGATTTTGGGTGAAATATTGATTTTGAGGTGAAATAACGGTTTTGTGGTGAAAAATAAATTTTAAGATATAAATTGTACCGCGTAATTTCGAATTTAAGGTGAAAAGTCGGACTTTTGTTGAAAATATGATTTTTGGTTTTCGGCGAAACTTAAATTTTGTGATGAAATATTGATTTTGTGGTGAAATAACGAATTTGTGATATATAATGAATACATTTTACGGTGTATTTTATATTTTTTTCGTGAACAAATTATTTTAAGCAGAAAAATAAGTTTTTCGGGTAAATTATATATATCTTTTTTTTTTGGTGAACAATTAATTTTGGTGCGAAAAACTTATTTAAAGGTGAAATAAATATAAACTTTATGATGTAATTTCGGTTTTGTGGTGAAAAATAAATTTTAAGGCAAATTTTCGGTGTAATATAAATTTTGTGATGAAAAATCGAATTTTGGGTGAAAATATATGATATTTTCGGCGCAATTTTAATTTTATGGTGAAATAACGATTGTGTGGTGAAATATAAATTTTGCGGTGTATTTTAGATTTTGTGGCGAAAAATAAGTTTTTCGATGAAAAAAATAATTTTGTCGTGAAAAAATATTTTAAGGTGAAAATTGGTTTTTGAGTGAAATATTGATTTTGTGGCGAAATGTCGGTTTTGTGGTTAAATATTAATTTTAAGGTGTTATATAAATTTTATGGTTTAATTTCTAATTTGTGGTGAAAATAAAATTTTTTGGTGAAAATAAAATGAAGATAGTTTTTTGGCGAAATTTAAATTTTGTGGAGAAATATTGATTTTGTGATTAAATATAAAATTTACGGTTTGTTTTAGATTTTGTGGTGAAATAAAAATTATTTTTTTATGAAAAATAAGTTTTTCGATGAAATTTAGATTTTGCGGTGAAAAGTTTAATTTTGTGGAAAAATGGTGAAATGGTTTAATGGTGAAAATTTGGTGATATGGTGAAAAATAATTTTTGTTAAAAAAAATCGTTACAAAATCGTGGTGAAAAAGCGATTTTGTTGTAAAAAATTAGGTTTCATAATAAAAAAGTGAAAAATTTAAATAAATCGAGTGAAAAATAGGCTTTGTGGTGAAAGATTAATAGTTATTATGGTGAATCATCAGTGTTAAGGTTTTCAAGGTGAAAAATCGCTTTAGTGGTGAAAAAATTCGTTTTGTGGTAAAAAATCTGTTAAGTGGTGAAAAATCAATTGTGGGATGAAAAATCGGTTTAGAGGTGAAAATTTTATTTTATTGTGAAAAAGTATTTGAAAGTTTTGTTTGTATTAAAATAAATGGATTTTGAGGTGAAATAACATTATGTGGTAAAAAAAAAAACTCTTTAGTGGTGGACTTTTTTCTGATTTTGTGATAAAAAATCAATTGTGTGATGTAAAATTTATTTTGTGTTGAGAAATCAGTTTTCGATATTTGGATGAAAATTTGTTTGTGTGGTGAATATTGGTTATGTGGTGAATATTGATTTTTTGGTATAAAATTGATTTTTTCACCTTCTAACCTAAAGGAAACAAATTATTTACTTTTGTGGAATTTAATTTAATAAAAAAAATTGCTATAAAGGTACAATACAACAAAAGGGGTCATAGGTTAAATTATAACCTATGACCCCTATTTATGGTCAAATTTGACACAAGTTTTTTAAAACACCAAAAACAAAAAAAAAAAAATTAATTAAATATTTTATTTTAAGTTTATTTTAAGTTTAAACTTTTAAACTTAAGAAGTCATTTAAGCATAAATTACATTTTTTATTTATCAAAAATTCAAAATTTTTCAATATTTGACTTTTGACCCTGACTTTGAGAAAGCAATTAAAATACCATCTTACTTATTTTTAAGAAAGTCCATTATATTAACACTAAAAGAAAGAAAAGAAAATTATAGGAGGAATTGCATTAAATTACTTACAAGCTTCAAACTATGGGTCAAAGGTTATATATTTTCTTTAAAAAAATACCGATATTCCTTAGAAAGGAATGATTATAGGAGGGATTTTCATTTAATATTCGCTGTAAGAAAACAATTTTTGTAACTTACTTTTTAGGAACTAATGTCATTTTCCTAAAAAAGAAGATTTTTTCAATATTCAAATTTTTTTAAATATTTCTCTAAACTATGCCACTGTATTTATTTATTTTTATTAAATAAAAGTATGGGGAAAATTTATTTTATTCATTTGTTTTTGTATTTAGTATTTTCCACTATTTAGATTTTTACTCAGGTGAGACAATAGTAACAGCAATAATAATAACAACAACAATGATCATGTACTAACAAACTCTAACGAATCTCGAAAATAAAACATTACAATTAAAATTAAAAATAAAAAAAGAATTGACAATAGACCAACACCATGATCATTGTCATCATCATCATGATGAAAAACTGAGTAGAGTCTAAAAATCAGTAAAAATGGTAACAAAAATTCAAATAGGAACAACACCAACTCTATAATTCAAACACTCACTCAACCATCTAATAAAATTTGTATTTTATTCATTAGATTTTGTGCACTTTAAAACTAAACAATTGTTTTATTTTAAAACTAACTAAGTTAAAAGTTGTATGTAGTTAGTTATTGTCAAAATATTTTTTTGGATGAATTGTCTTTTTTTTATGTTTTGTAAAATCAAATATAGTGGAGGTATTACTATACCTATACCTACTTATTTGTTTAGTTTGTTAATTATACGTATGTATATAGCAAGTTTTTGAATTGTTCAAATATTTTAAAACTACTAATTTTATTATTACAAAAAAAAAAATGAGAAGAAAAAACTAAAAATGTCACAAAACAAATTCAATTGAAATAGTAGCACACAAAGTTCAACTATTTTATTGGGAACCATGAAAATATATTTGTACTCATTTTATTGGAGTGAGTACTTCTTTATTTTCCATGGTACTTTAACAATTTTCTAACACCATTTGTAAGTTAAATAAAACACCTGGAAAACTCTCACTCACTCATTCATTCACTAGTTGGAAAATATAACAACAACCATGAGTTTGCAATAATTTATTTATAATTGTTGTTTTTTTTTATTTATACGAATTTCTGTGAGCTTTCAGCAGTGTTAAGTTCAAAAGCAACTTAAAGTAATGCATTTTTATATTCAACTAAAAGTTTAGCAGCAAATGAACTTTTTGTTCTTTAATATAAATACTTGAATTACTTCTTTATTTAAATCAATTAAAATTTTATTTAATTAAATTTTTCTCATCAAAATTATAATGTTAAAACAAAGAGTTAATTAATTTCTTTTAATGAAATCAGTTAAATATTTAATTGAAATTTTAATGAAAATCAATTGAAATATTTATGGCTTTCAAACAAAAATTTAATTCATTAAAGTTTATCATAAAGTATTTTTTTGAAACACGTAAAAAATATAATCAATTGAAGGTAAAAATTATTCTAATTACAAAAATTAAAATTTTCGAATATTTTTTACTAAAAATAAAACAATTTATCGGCTTTAATTACACAGAGTTGCAAAAAGAAAAATAATTTCTGCGGCACGTGGTTTCTCAGTCAATTCGGATGCAGGTTATTAACAAGAACTACGTAATCCCCTAATCCACTTTTTTGAATTGACTATAGTTCGGGCGATATATTTAGGTTGAAAAAATTAAGAAGGTTGCACCATATATATAAGTCAACACATCTACATTAAAAGTTGCTCCACTGCTTCACGAAGTCGTAAGGGTCTTCGAGCGATCCATTAAATTTAAACAATACACAATGTCTGCCTTTCTGGACATAGAAGGCGCTTTTAACAATGTCACGACTATGGCGAACAAAGAGCTCTGAACGAAATAGGAGTTGAGGATTATATCACCAACTGGCTGGTATCAATGCTAGAGACAAGAATCATCATTGCGAATTTAGCCAACAGTGTTAAGACCAAACAAGTTATGCGTGGAACTCCACAAGGAGGTGTGATTTCTCCGCTGTTGTTGCATATTGTCATTAATACCATCCTGTGTGAATTGGACGACAAGGGAGTGAAAGTCGTGACTTATGCGGACGATGTGGTGATACTAGTATCAGGGTGTTTCTAAGTGATATCGTGTCAACTCAAAGAGGCGTGTAAACTAATTCGCGATAGAAATATTCAAGGGATTATTGGTTTAATTGTCGACAGCCAGGCGGCAATACTATCGCTCAAATCACCCAAAACTACTTCTATTTTAGTCAGACAGTGTAAAGAGAAAATGTTAGAACTAGGTCGACTGTATGACATTATTATTATCTGGGATCCTGCGCATAGGACTCACTATGGCAATGAACAGGCAGACAAATTAGCCCGAACAGGCTCTGCTTGGAATATCTCCTTGGTTTCTGTCGCAATCCCGTAAAGATCAGTCAAAGGCAAAATCCAGGAGCACTGTCTCGGCGAAAAATAGATGGCGAAATCTGGACAAATGTATACGCAGAGAAAAACCATGGTTACAGCATGATCACTACAACTATTCAATGTTTATATAGCAGTTTTTCATTGATTTGAATAATACCGTGTTCATGATAGCAACGTTTATGATTCTGTTCGATCATATAATAATTACCCACAATCAAAATTTTAATATGGTTGATTAAATTATAAAATGATAAATTTTATGATAAATCCAATCATTTAGTCAATTATATTTAGTTAATTCTACAACCATTAAGCTAATATTTTTATTTACTTTTAATGCCTTTTGAATACACATTTTTGTGTATTAGTCCAGTAGTTTGTTATAATATGTTTAGATATGAACAAATATAAATTGACAAGGTTTGTTTTTATTCAGTATGATGAATGTACCATATATCGTATTGCGAATGTATATAAATATGAAAACATGGGATTATATACATGATAAAATGGAATAATATATATGTGATAAAATAGGATTAATAAATGATAAAAACATGATGGAATTGAAAGCAATACTTAAGGAAAGTTTATAAGACTTACTAATAAATTATAAATTGGAATCATAATAATGATTACGTACAAATATACTTATTGTTACCTGTAAACATATATTACAATCATAATATGTTGCTCTTAGTTTATGGTCACTGGAACCATATTTTTTCTTTTGTTTACAGGACACTGGACGATCGGAAAACATGTAAGCAGACTTGGTTTCTCTTACAATGAATACTGTCGTAGTTGTGACAATCTCGAGAAGGAGTAGACAGTACATCATCTTCTTTGCGAATGCCCAGACTTGAAAGCAATCAGACATACATTTCTGGGAAGGCACCAATTAGACAACCTCTGTGAGATATCTGACACTAGACTCAGTCACATAATTAAATATCTTAATTCTACATTAATTTATGTTTTCATTTTTCTTCCCTACACTTCTATCTCATTACATACACAATCCAACTCATTTACTTGACGAGTAGTGTGGTCTCATCACTCACATTTTTAATTAATAATTTTATTGAATTAGTTTTTTTTTTATTTAATATATCTGTGAACATTTTTAAAAATTTGATATCATTCAACAATTAATTCCTTTACTTCTCTGTTTATTTATTGTTTGTGTAACGTTCTTTTATTTTATTATTATGATATCTTTGTTGTTATATTTTAATTTCTGACACTGTCTTTGTATCTTGTTTTTTTTTTTAGCAATTAATGTTCATTAAATAATTATTGCATTTTTTATTCATGTAGATGTCTTTTACTGATAGTAAATTTTTGAGTGTATTTCATAAAACAAACACAAATGCATAAGGTACAAGTGGTGTACTTGTATATGAGTAAGATTTTGTTAAAGTTTTCTTACCGATTGCAAGAAAATAACTTTAGTAGATTTTAATTCTAATTTAGTACAGACATGCACTACTTATACCACAAATAAATCTTTTTTTTTTTCTTTCTTTTTCTCATAATTTAAACACAAGTTAAGTTCTTTAAATTTGTTAACGGAATTAAATGAATTAATTTCTTTTTATTTACATTGTATATGTTATGAAGCAGTAAATATTTTTCTGTAAATTAATTATTCGGTTTCTATTTGTTTTAATTAAATTGCATGCTATACAAAACAATGAGTTACATGAATGTTTAAATTAGATATTGGATGGAATAAAAAGTATATTTCTTGTAACTTATTTTCAAGATCATATGTATATAGATAAATATGTAATAAAATTTAATATTAAAAAAATCATAATAACAATTTTTTTTAAGAATTTGTGCTCAAGTGATGTTTAGTATTTAATGTTAATTAATTAATGGTTTTAAAATTTTTTATTGTTTTATTTTATAAAAAGTCTTTTTTATATTTGTTTATCTTTTTTATAGAAATATACACAGAAAAAAGTAAAAATGGACTTCAATCATGAAATTGCTTATGTTAATTAATTTTTAGTTGATTTTGCTCCAATCACCATATTAATAAGTCCGGGTTCACACACAGCAATTTTTCTTGCCGCAATTCTGAGTTTATAGAAGAGAGAGGAGAAGGGAGGAGTAAACATTTACATTCTCTTTGCTTCTCTCACCTACGAAGACAGAATTGTGGCAAGAAAAAATGTTGTGTGTAAACCCTTAGTAGGGGTTTAGGACAATTGATTTTATTATTATTGCTTTTTCTCTTAATTAGATAGAATGAGCTGAAAATTGTTGGAAATTTATTTAAGTTTATTTTATTTCTATATTTTTATAGACAAATTTTTCATTTTTTTTTTTTTATTTTATTAAGAGTTGTCAATTTATAAAAAAAAAATTGTAAACCAATTAGAAAATAAATTATAGGTATTAATAAATAATGTAATTAAATTCCAATAAAAAATTAATTTAATAATTTTATTAAAAAATAATTTGTAATATTTTTTTCTGTGTATTTATAAAAACAGAATAATTCTTTTTTTTTAAGGAATTTAATTTAATTAAGTTTTTAATATTCAAGCTTAAGGCAAATTTAGCTTCTATTTTAAATTAATCACATTTTATTAAAAATAGTTATTTTGAAATTAAACCTTTATTAATAACACCATAGGTGGCATGTTTACTATTTCGCTGGGAATTTTTATAGTTCCAATAATAAAATATCAAAAAAATTAGTAATAATTATTTTTAAATTATTATTTTATTAAATACTTAATTATAATTAATAAATAGTAATTATACTTTGTTTAAAATTATACTTTTTATTTTTTGTCGAAATATTACTTTCTTGATGACAATTCAATTTTTTTAACTAAAAGTAGCGAAAATATTGCAGTTTTTTTGCACTTCAAAATTTTAATAATTTTTTTATAAAACTCGATGTTTTAATGGAAGTAGCTTTACGGGAAACATTGATAACTGAGCGAAGCTGTTTTTTTTACGTTTTCTAAATATGTTTATAAATCTTTTATATCCCAACGCAGGGATATTCAGCTCGTTTATTATAAAATTGAACATTTGCATACAAATTTCTTCAGAAGTTCTGATTTGAAGCAAATAGGCCTGTTCATGAAAAAATATAAAATTTAAAACTAATTATTTTGGATCCAACTAAATATTTAACACGATCTAACGATGTCTGTCCATCTGTCTGTCTTTTTATTTTAAAGCAGGGCTCGGGAGGACATCATAGTGGGACGAAATTTTATTTATTTTTTTTCTCATTTAATGGTGAAAATACAAATTTTATGGTAAGAAACTAGTATTGAGGTAAAAATCTCATTTCGTGGTGAAAAATGACTTTTTTGATGAAAAACTAATTTTGTGGTGAACAATTTATTTTTGTGGTGATGCTTCATATTTTTGTTGCTCTTATTTCTTGTAAAATTTAGTTAAAATTTTTAGTTTTTATTGAGAATTATTTGTAATATTGAGAAATAAATTAAAAACAGGTCTTATATTTTAAAACTGACAACTAATACCGACTACTCTTAAAAAAATTTATATTGATTTAAAAAATACTGTAAACAGTGCTAAAAAGCATTTAGCATATTTTTATAAACAGTCAATTTAAATGCTTAGTCTACACTGAATGAATTTTTTATTTTTTTTGAAAAACTGACAAAAATTGGTTTCTAAAGCTTTTTAAATGATTTTTGCAGGAATGAAATATTCATAGTTATTTTATACAATTGTTTATTATATTGATACATAAGAAATAATAGTAAAAATATTATGCTAATGTGCTTTTTTGTTCAATTTAAAAGTATCGTTTTCAAAAATTTACTTTTTTTCATAAAATCTGCAATCTTGCCGTCAATTAATTAAAAAAAACTGGCCTGTTATTTATTTTAATAATCAATACGAGAAAAAATGTGATAGTCGGTCAAACCCGATCATATGATACCCTACACCATTGTGTATGAGTATAAGAATTCAAGAAGGGGACTTATATTATACCATTGGCCAATTGTGAACCAATACTTTTATTAAGTGTAAAATAAAATATATACAGAATAATGCGTTGAGTCTAAGAACTATATGTTTTTATGTACTTTAGGGCGATTCCCGGAAGTGGGTTTATATGGGAACTATGGCAAATTATGGACCGGTTCTCATAAAATATGGTTCTTTTGTTTCGAATATTAACTTGATACTTACATTTGTATGGGATTTACGCAAGTTAAAGTGATTTTCGGTAGAGGTTTATATGGGAGCTATGGTCAATTATGGACCGTTTTTTGGTATACAAATTTATAATCATATACAACTTCTCTGTGCCAAATTTCATTAAATTATTTGCTATATTAAATGATTTATTATCGTTAAGCCATATTCCAGGAGGATTTTTGTATGGGGGCTAGGTGAAATAATGTACCGATCATAATCACTCGTAGGAAACTGAAGACCAATTTTAAATAATTTTTTCGTATTAAGCTAATTTTTATGCATCGTTTGAGGGGTCTTCCTGCCAGTCAAACGGACAGACGGACATCGTTAATTCAGAAAGTGATTCTGAGTCGAACGGTTACTTTAAGATGGGGATCGATGATTTTTTTTTTTAAACTTGGTAATGGCATGTAGTTACGGCTCTAGTTACATTTCATAGAAGTAGTTTATTGAATACTTTTTTATAACCCGCTATGTAATTATTTATTTATGATAAAATTATTTGAAAAACTACTTTTTATTGATTTTTTATTCAGTTTAGCAATTAATATATTTAAAGAAGGAATTGACATATGTATAGGTAATGAGATGAGGTAAGTAGTTGCCTCTAATGTCATCACCGTGTTAAAATAATGGTTTATTCAGCTAATGTGTAAGTAGTGTAAAGCCATTATATTAGCTTCTTAACTCAATACCTGGCAACCACAATTTTTGCTGGAAACATCAGCACAAACGAATAAATAAAAAATATTTTTTTTTTTTTTATTTACCTTTATCGCCTAATGCTGTATATAGGATGCAAATCTAAATATATTTTAAATTTCTTTATTAACCATTTATAAAGCCTTGTTTTTTGAAATACATATGTAAAGAATTTTTTTATTAAAAACCTAATATAATTTCATTAAAAATAGTAATTTTTTATACTAATTTCAGAGACTTTGAACATTGTTCACGTCTAGACGAATTGATTCAAAAAATTTTTCGGCATATTATTTTGGAATATATTATACATTTTGGATATTTTTCCCTCATATTCCCAAAAATCGAAATAAAAACGAAGCATAAATATCTTTTTATCTGTAAGAGATAACTTAGGTATGTAATCTTTACAAAAATATATATATATCTTTAAAATCGGACTTGATTTTTAGATCTAACGATTTTTTAAACTTTTACATACTCGAGGTAGTCAACTTTTGCACCCTGTAGCTTATCTCATATTATTACAGGGTGACAAGTTTATTGAAAGATTAGGTCCTCCCCTACAACTCTATCACATATTTCAATTCAATCCGATCAGTAGTTTAGGAGATACAGATTTATTACCAATTTTTTATTTTTTTATTTTGTAAAACTATGCTATTTTTCCATTTAAATAACATTCAGGATAAATTTAAAATATTATTATACCCTTCACCACAGGTGTAAAGGGTATATATAAGTTTGTCATTCCGTTTGTAATTTCCACAATTTTCGTCGTAGAAAAAAATTTTACATTTTCTTGATCCTTATAAGAAATGATGTCGATAGGACGATGTCCGTGTGTCCGTCGGTTGAAATGGCGTTTATGAAGCCTGCCGACAACTGCCATATATAATATATATATCAAACGGTCGGAAATTCTTTCGAAAATGTTGCTATTGAAATTCAGCAAGATCGGTTCATAAATGGAGGAGATATGCTGTTTTTTTTTTGCTTAAAAATGCTGTAAATGACGTTTCTAAAGCCTTCCGATAACATAGATACATGATATATGTATCAAAAGATCAGAAATTTGTTCTAAAACTTTTCTATTGAATTTGAAAAAAAAATCAGTTTAAAGATGGCCGAGCTATTTTAAAAGAACCGGTTTTTAAAAACCGATTTTCGATTTTCTGAATCCCCTATATAAGTTATTCGCTATTTTTACGACAAAAGATCAGAATTTTTTTCTTAATTTCAGTGTAGAAGAAATGAACCCAATCGGTCCATTATTAACCGAGATATTGGCCAAAATATATATATTTTTTACCGATTTTCAATCTTATATAAGCTACGGACTTAGTTCTTAGATCAACCAAATCGGTTAATAAACAACCGAATTATTGGCAAAACTTATTTTATTTATTTAATGAGCATTTCCTTTATAGTTGTTGTTTTCATGGGTGCTGGAAAACAACAACAACAATGAACTATGGCTACAATGACTAGTGGCTTCGTTCTTTCACTAAAAATTCTATTTTTTTTTTTGTAATTTTTGTGTTAAAAAAGTGAACTAAGTCGGTCCAGTATTTTTAGACCAAAAAACGTTATTACAATTTTTGCAGGTACTATTTTTTTCGAATTTCGGTTTTTTAAATCAGTCAAATCGGTCCATTAATTTTCACGATACCCTTTTTTTTAATTTAATATTGTCTAAGAATTATTATTAAACAATCAAACTATTTAATTTATTATTTATTGTATCTCTATTAGTTTAGGAGAAATGAGGTTAACGATTTTACCCTTTTTACCGCCTAAACATTCGAATTTCCACAGTCCATATTTCATATTTCTAGCCTTAATCGCTTGGGCTGTGCGATGATGAATCACCAAGTAAATCAGTCAGTCAATCACTCAGTCATTACTCTTTTATATAGATAAAACCAAATCTAATTCCATCTCAACGATGGTAAAGGGTATATAAGATTCGGTACAGCCGAATATAGCACTTTTACTTGTTTTTTTTAATAAAAATAATACTGTTTAATTATAATTTAAAATAAATTTATTTTTTTGCTTATTCTTATAATTTTTTTAAAGGTAGCCATTATAATATGTATTTTTATATAATAAATAACTCATTCGGTTTTTAATACTTTGAAAAACATTCGATATAAATAAGAATTACACATACAATTTATGATTAGTAATTTTATTAATTTTCATCAAAAGATCTGACTTAACAAAAACTTAACCTGTTCTAGGTTCTATTAATAAAACAAAATCTAAATACTTTTAAACATAAATCATTTTATTATCTCTGGTAAATTTAATTTGATTCTATGGAAAAATAAAAGGCTTAAGGCATAAACTTTTAGTTGAAATGATTATAAAGTAATTTATAGATTATATGTTGATCACTATTTAGTTAAATTAAGAATTTAGTTTTGAGTTTAACCGCCTTTTAACTAAAGTCAATATGTTTAAGAAATTAATAGATTATTTAAAAATATGAGTTGGTTATTTTGTAATAATTACAATAATTATATAATTTATTAAGAGTAGGAAAACAACTAGTTGCTTAAGTTTTAGGTTTAATAACTAATTGGTATATACAACTATGGGAATAATTTAAATAAATACTAAAAAACATAAAAACACTACAAACATTAATTTCTTTATAACAAATAGTTTGTTATTTTTAAAATTTTGGCCAAAATTCTTGTGAAATTATTTACATTTTTCTTTTTATTATTTGTTTATTAATAACAAAATTCCTAAAATTCCTAAAGCTCTACTTCCTATATACAAAAACATTTTGTTTATATAACATCCCATATAAATCCCATCTTTATTTTCAACTAAAAATCAACCAGTAGCAAACAATTAAAAATAAAATTTCATATTTAATCCTCTAACCCATAATAAATTCATATTAATTTCTCAATATTCAAAATTCATTAGAATATTAAGCCAAACACACTTAAACAATTTTAAGTTATTCTCAAGGTAACTGACAGAAAAATAAAAAACAAATTATTGCAACAATATATTCAATAATAATTTATTTCTATTATAAATATGTCATTTTGTACATTATACAAATTTTGTACTATTTACCTACAAAACGTTTAAATTATTTACTAAATAAACATAAATAAAACAAACAAATTAAACAATAATTGTGGCAATTTCAACAAATGCGAATGTTCATTTGATCAAAAATAAACAAATCATTGTAATAATCTACACATGAATTTATTGTCACTTGGACTCACGCACTTCTTGCTTTGGGATTTCTGTTATTACCCTTCAAACATTTGGAAGATAAATTTGTTGCTAATCTTCCAGACGCCACTTCTTAGTGTCTTCTAGAAGATTGTCGGAAGATTTTTCGAAAAATACAAAAACAAAATACATTGCTATTGCGCATTAATCGTCCAGACGTCACTTCTTAGTGACTTCCAGATGATTGTGAGAAGTGTGTACGAAATTCACAAAAACAAAATACATTACTATCGTCCTTTGATCTTCCAGAAGTATACTTTGAAGTCATTTCTGGAAGATAATAAGATGATAATTCGAATTTAACAAAAACAAAATACATTACTATTGCGCAATAATCTTCTGGACGTGTGTTGGGAAGATTGTTGGATAATTTATGAAAAGAAAATAACACAATAAAGAAGCAGATAGAATCATGTTTTCAGTAACAATTTATCTTTGGTACAGTTCGGCAGCAATAATAAATATAAAAAAAGTGTTCCTGATAATTACATAAGTGTATTTTTATTGTTAATAATTTGGAAATTACTAATAAAGGACATTTTTAAAAGGTAAGTAAATCTTCTTAAACTTTTATTTAGTAATATCAGATTTTACTCACAATTTATATTAATTTTAGGAAAAATTTCATCGAACGAACAAGTATTTGCATTTTTAAAGAAGTCCAAAACTTTGCCTGTAATAGTGCCTTGCCGAATTCTTCATACAAAAGGTAATCTAAATACAATTTAACAATTAAAATTATTACTAATCTTCTTTTCTTCTTTTAAAGGTACCGGATTTGACCAGATGTTTCCCATGGTGATTTTATTTTAAATGTTAAATTAATTTATATGTAAATTATTTATTTTGTAGTTTTATATGTATAATAATTGTGAAATAAAGATAATAATGAAATATAAAAAAATAATTTTAATTATAAATACAGAAATAAAAAAACAAAAAATAATTTTCTAGAAGAGACTAAGACGACACTTCTCTGATTATCTTCCGGGTGGCGTCAGGAAGAGTCTTCTTCAACACTTTCAGAAGTGTCTTCTTCGAGTCGTCTGGAAGACACTTCCACGAGGAACAGTTCTTCCCGACGGAAGATGATTTTAATGATACTTTGGCAATAGTCGTGGCGATGAGTTTCAACTTCTGGAAGACTCTTCTTAGCCACTTCCGCAATAAAAAATGTTTGCAGGGTATTATTTTTTTTTTGTATTATTGGCCACTGACACTGCAATTGGTTTTTAAAGGTAGAGGGAAATTGCATAAGAAGATCAAAACTACATTTGATATTCATCAACTGAATTCAATCAAACATTTTTTTTGGACCCTGTTTAATGAATACCAAATGAATTTTGGTATTCGTGTTTGTACAGAAGTAGGGAATAAAAAAATAAAAAATTATAAATTGAATTAAATAAAAAATATATTAAAGTAAAACTGAAAAAAATTGAATTAAATAACTATAACATGGAAAGTCAAAAAAATCTATCAAAATATATTGATATATTATTTTGCATGACAGTGGCAGCAGACATGTATGAATTTGGCTTTTTAACACTTTTTTTGTGGTTGTACATCTTAAATAATGTTTAGACTAGTTCGCGAAATATGTCTTTTTGTTATTGCACGAATATTGAATTAAATTTGTTTGCTTAAGCCCCAAGGATAAATTATTACAATGGTTGACAGTGGTGGTCCAACATAAATTATTATTAATAGTTAACATTTTTATAATTTGCGCATTAAAAAAAAAAAAACTTGAATTCTTTATGAATTTATAAGTACTTAGTTTATGAAAGGGAGTTTAAAAATATAATGCTATGATTTTTTTTTTAATTTTTTTGCTTTGGTGAAAATTATATTTTCTAAGAAATCAGTTTTTTTGTGGTGAAAATTTAGTTTTGGGGTGAAATTTGTTGCTACAAATAAGTTAAGTGGTGACAAGACTGATTAGTGTTAAGAAACTTATATTGTGGTGGACAACTCGTTTTGAGGAGAAAAACTAGTTTTATGGTGGAAAACTCGTTTTGAGCAGAATAACTAGATTTGTGGTGAAAATTTTGTTTTATGGTGAAAAACTATTTTTTTGGAGAAAATCGAGTTTTATGGTGTAAAACTAGTTTTTTGGTGAAAATCGAGTTTTATGGTGTAAAACTAGTTTTCTGATGAAAAACTAGTTTTGCGTGAAAAATTATTTTTGTGGTAGAAACCTAGTTTTGTGGTGAAAAACTAGTTTTGTGGTGAAAAACTAGTTTTGTGGTGAAAAACTAGTTTTGTGGTGAAAAATTAGTTTTGTGATGAAAAACTAGTTTTGTGATGAAAAACTAGTTTTGTGGCGAAAAACTAGTTTTGTGGTGAAAAACTAGTTTTGTGGTGAAAAACTAGTTTTGTGGTGAAAAACTAGTTTAGTGGTGAAAAACTAGTTTTGTGGTGAAAAACTAGTTTAGTGGTGAAAAACTAGTTTTGTGGTGAAAAACTAGTTTTGTGATGAAAAACATGTTTTGTGATGAAAAACAAGTTTTGTGGTGAAAAATTAGTTTTGTGGCGAAAAACTATTTTTGTGGTGAAAAATTAGTTTTGTGGTGAAAAACTAGTTTTATGATTAAAAACTACTTTTGTGGTGAAAATCGAGTTTTATGGTGTGGTAAAAAACTGGTTTTGTGGCGAAAAACTATTTGGTGAAAATCGAGTTTTATGGTGTGGTAAAAAACTGGTTTTGTGGCGAAAAACTAGTTTTGTGGTGAAAAACTAGTTTTGTGGTGAAAAACTAGTTTTGTGGTGAAAAACTAGTTTAGTGGTGAAAAACTAGTTTTGTGGTGAAAAACTAGTTTAGTGGTGAAAAACTAGTTTTGTGGTGAAAAACTAGTTTTGTGATGAAAAACATGTTTTGTGATGAAAAACAAGTTTTGTGGTGAAAAATTAGTTTTGTGGCGAAAAACTATTTTTGTGGTGAAAAATTAGTTTTGTGGTGAAAAACTAGTTTTGTGATTAAAAACTACTTTTGTGGTGAAAATCGAGTTTTATGGTGTGGTAAAAAACTGGTTTTGTGGCGAAAAACTATTTTTGCAGTGAAAAATTAGTTTTGTGGTAGAAACCTAGTTTTGTGGTGAAAAATTAGTTTTGTGGTGAAAAACTAGTTTTGTGGTTAAAAACTAATTTTGTGGTGAAAAAATTGTTTTGTGGTAGAAAACTTGTTTTATGGTGAAAAACTAATTTTGTGGTTGAAAATTACTTTTGTGGTGAGAAAATAATTTTTATGGAAAACTTGTTTTGAAGTAAAAATTTAAACTAGTTTTGGGCTGAAACAAATGTTGTAGTTAAGAACTACTTTTGAGGTAAAATTCTGGTGAAAAAATATTTTTGTTTAGTGATTGAACATTTTTTTTTTTTTTTTGAGATAAAAATTAGTTTTGTGATGAAAAACTATTTTTGTAGTGGAGAACTACTTTGAGATGAAGAAATAAACATGTGATAGAAAACTTGTTTTTGTTTTTAGTGGTTTTGTGGTGAAAAATAATTTTGTGGTGTAAAACAAGTTTTTTTGATGAAAAATTAGTTTTGTGGTTAAAAACCAATTTGGTAGTGGGGAATTATTTTTTAAGTGGTGAAAAAGCAGTTTTGTAGTAGAAAACTTGTATTGAAGTAAAAGTAAAATTTTGTGGTGAAAAACTAGTGAATTACTTTTGAGGTGAAAATCACATTAGTGGTAAAAAATTAGTTTTGTGGTAAAATATTAGTTTTCAGGTTAATATCTCATTTTATTGAAAAAAAAAAAAAATTGTGGTGGAAAACTAATTTTATGGTAAAGAAAAGAGTTAGAGGTAAAGAACAATTTTTATGATAGTTTGTGGTAAAAAGCTAGTTTTATGGTGAATACTAGTTTTGAGGTGGTAATCTCATTTGTTTTCGAAAAATAACTTTAATGTTGTAGTGAAAAATTAATTTAGTGATAAAAACAAATTAAGTAGTAAAACAATTGATTTGTGGTGAAAAACTAGAAGTGAAAAATTACATTCTTTTTTTTTTGGTACAAAAATAAATTTTTGATTAAATACTATTTTTTTGGTGAGAAAAAATTATAAGGTAAAAAAATATTTTGAGGCGAAAATAAAGTTTGGTGAAAAATTAAAAATTTACAAAAACTAATTTTGTTGTGAAAGAATATTTTAGTGATGCAAACTAGAAAGAATTAACATTGTGTTGAAAATTTCTTTTGTGTAGTTTTGTGGTGAAAAACTACTTTTTTAAATAATTTATTTTTGGAGAAAAAATGTATTCTACAAATGTTTATTTCGATGCAGTTATATGACCTGATTAATGCAGTTATTATTTAAATAAATCAAAATTGCAGTAAATAGTGTCCTTAAAAGTCCACTTTAATCCAAAACTAAACAATTATTTATGTCTAATGGTTTATTTAGTTCAATTAAAGTTAAACTTTGATCTCTATCTTTTTTTTTTAATTTATTTACATTTAAATTACCAAGCCCTGGGTGTGAGTTTATTTCATAGATTTATTTTATATTTTTGTTAATATTTTAATTTTTAATAACAATATTTCTATGACAATTTATGTTTAGATCGTGTTATGGTGATAAAAAACCTTAAGAAAATCAAATCTATTGAAATTCATAAATATTGCAAAAAATAAAAAAATAAATAAAAAAGTGTAGGTGAAATTTATGCAACTTTCAAAAATATATTTAATACTTAAATTTATGTAGATAATACGAGTATGGAAATATTAAGAGCTGGTGGTTGTTATTACTAAAAAAAAATGCAAGTAAATACATACTATATGTAGTTATTAACTACATTCATATACAATTATATTATTCGTTATATATTTTTTGTTGGTTTGTATTGTAATGATTCAATTTACATTTGTAAAATGATATAAGTTTTTTTGAAAGTTTACTGGTTTAGCTGATGAATTATGATGTTATATCAGTGTTATGTATTTAGATGTTTTATACAATTTTTTTAGTTTAAGTAGATTTAAGAGCATTTATGAATGTTAATATTATTTGAAAATCCTTTAAATATGCATGTCTTCATGGCAGAATTTGTCATCATGGATGATTTGTTTGTATTTTTAATAGTAATATTTAGCTTTTATTATTAAGCAAATTGTTGGGTTTTGTCCATAATTTTTTGTTTAAATGATGACATAGTGGCTGCAATGCAAGAAACGTGGAAATTCTTAATATTATTTTAGATAGTTTTAAGTGAATGTATGAATTGTATATGTTTACCATGTGTTTTATTTATCTGAGAATAAAAAAATGGCATGAGATAGAGAACGGGATAAAAACATTAATTTGATTAAATTTTATTTCTATATACTAAAACAATTTTTTTTTCTTTCTGCATAATAAAATTAACCTATTGAGTGATTCCATGCCAAAACAGACAATAATCATATATACCTTTCCTACTTATTCTACCTAACATCAAAAATTATGTAATGGTATATTGACATACATTCCGTGTCAAAATAATCAAATAAGACCCCATAAAGTATTCTGGGTCATCATAAAAATCAAAGACGATCTAACGATGTCCACCATCTGATATAAGTTTTTTGAAAGTTTACAAGTTTAGCTAGTGATTTATGATGTTATAATAGCGTTATGTACATATATAGATGTTTTATAAAAAATTTCAGTCCCACCCATTTTACCGCCCACCTTCTATATAATCTCCTAAACTAATGGTCGAATTGAATTGAAATGTATAGAAGAGTAGTAGAGGAAGTTTAAAAGGTCACAAATTCTACAAATCAAGTATAATTAAAATGATTTGTATATTTCTGTTAAGCTTTTTGCAAGATAAGGTAGACAAAAAAATTACTCACCTAAATTATCTCTTACAATTAAAAAATATTGATTTTTTTACTTGACTTTATTTCGTTTTTTGAAAATAAGTCCTGGGGTATATGAGGGAAAATTCATTTTTAATTATTCTATAATTTGTTATATACTCCAAAATAACATGTTGAAAGAATTTTTTAATTATCTCAATTCGTCTACACTTTAAAAATGTTCAAATTCAGCACTCTGAAATTAAGGAGTGAGATCAAAAAAATCTTTTGTTTTTATCTAGTTATCTTAGAAAATATTTCAGTTATTATTTTTAATGACAACTATGTTGATTTGTTGTGAGTTTGATCAAAATGAGTGAGGAATAAGAAGTACGTGCTAAAATTATTAAAAATTTAAAAAAAAATCAAAATTGGTCCTATAAAAAATTAGCCAAAGAATTAAGGCTCAACTACATAGAATACTTTCGCGACTGACAGCTACGCAACGCATAAACAATATTAACCCAGATGTTGCATTATTTTAAGTGTTTATAGACCGGTTAACCGGTTAACCGAAAAACCGGTTTTTTCTTCAAATTTCGGTTATTTGCGAGCCGGTTAATTTGAAATATTAAATTTCGGTTAACCGGTTTATCCGGTTTTTTTGTGTCGATTAACCGATTTTAAAAATTTTATAAAAATATCACTAAATTTCCTCATTTTGTTAAATTTTTCTGAATTTAAAATATAAGAAAATTTTTTCAAACTACTAAAAATTATTGGTGTTTGAGTTAACAAGTAGTCAGGTGATATATTTACTTATTAGAAGTTAAATATATTTTAAAACTGTATGTATAATAAAATCAGATATAGAATTAAACATTTCATTTACAAAAACTTTAATTTTATGCGAATGAAATTTTCCAAAAGAAGAAAATAACATTAAACCTACTAATGTACAGCTTAAGAGAAAAATAAGATGTTATTAGTATAAAAGGACAAAATAAAGACTTCAAAAGTAGAACTAAATAAGTGCAAAAAAATGATTAAAAAAATGATGAATAATTCTTCTAAAAATTAAAAACAAATCTTTTTTTAGCAGAAAACATTTTAATTATTTTACCAATTTTATACGGATATTTTTATTAATTTTTTTATACAAATTATATAAACATTTCTTTAAGAGAAAAACTTCAAAAGCGGTGATTATAAATCATAGTACATTATCCTAAGTCTGAAGCTTCCTTTTTGTTGAGATGCTTTAAAATTTCGATAATTAAATCTTTTCTTTAAATTAGAAAAATTGAAAAAAAAAACTATTATTAAAAATACTTTATAGAATAATTTTAGATCATTATAAAGCTTCAAAATCTGTGCTAAAAGTTGACAAAAAAAAAATTGTTTTTATAAATTATATTTAAACTAGTCTAAAAGCTGAAAAAAGTAGTACAAACTTTCGATGTAAATCAGTCGCTATTTATAAAGAACAGTGTTTATTATTTGATACATGGTTAAACCAATAAGTTGAAAAACACTTTTTTTAACCAAAAATATTTTTATAAAGCTTCAAATTAGAGCAATTATTAAAATGTCGGTTAACCGGTTTTTAAGTAGACGGTTAACCGAAAAACCGGTTTTTTATTTTACCCAATTTTCGGTTAACCGTCAAACCGGTTTTTTGAAAAGTCGGTTTTTTATAAACACTAATTATTTTGTTATTAAAATTTTATATAAAAAGATATAAAGATGTAAAAATTAAATTCAATTGCAATTTAAAATTTCCGACTCAACGAAAAAATTTTAAAGTAAGAATAAAACAACCGACAAAATTTATTTATGTACTTCGGCACTTCAAAGTTTAATATTTTTTATCTTAGAAGTACTTCACGCAGAAGTGTGACGTACTGATTTGATTCCGTTCCATATAGATACATTTATTTTACTGCAGCTATCAGTTGCAGTTGAAGCAAAAGTATTGCATGTAGTTGGGCCTTTAAAGGTCTGCCATTAAACTGCTTCCAATGTTATTTAACAGCATCAGGAGAATTTGACCATTGATAGGAAACCTGGTTCGGAAAGAAAAAAAGGTCCACATGATATTGGGAACACCATGAAAATTGAAAGCATATTGAAAAAAGCTGCAAACACATCTGGTAGAAAAGCAGCCCGGTTAGCTCAGTGCTCTGACAATTTGGTGTGAAAAGTTAAAGTCAATGCTGGCAAAAAATGTAGAAGCCAAGAATAGGGCACGGAAATTAAAATCAATTTTAATACAAAAATACGTATGTTGTATAATGGACGACGAAACGTATGTAGTGGCAGATTTTTCGCAACTTCCGGGTGAAAATTTTTATGTTGCTAATGTTCGAGGATATGTTAAAGATAAGTTTAGGAGCGAAAATTCTGAAAGAGCACTGCAATACGAATCTATTTGTATATTACAGTATAGGTCTTCGTTGACTTTAACATGAAGATTTTGAGATTAAATTTTCTGGATAACTGTTATTTTCGGTTCCTGTAAACACTCATAAAGTATTTACTTTAAATAAAATTGTGTTAACAAAATTTTCATCAGCTTTCAGTGTATTTATTTTAAATAAAAAGTCTTTTAAAGTAAAAATTTTAAAACAAAACCATCAACTTCAGATATTTAAGAGTACTTTGCTTCAAGTATTTGTAAATTATATTTTGTCGTAACATTTTTGTTATTTTTTTGAAAATTGTCCTAAAATACACTTCAACTTTCATGGAATGCAACTTAAAATGTTACAGGATGTTTGCTCTGAAAATTTTCTGAAAAATAGTATATACTGTCCACTTTAATATTATGAAAAAAAATTTTAGTTTTTTTCAAAAAAACTAATAGATTTTATACAAAAAACAGCTTAAGTGCAGACATTTTCTTTGCTTTATCGCACATTAAACAGTGGGGAAGAGTCGAAATAAATCTGTAACTTCTAATCGGCTAGTTGGATTTGCATGAAATTTCACAAAGACGTAGCAGAGGACAGTAGCATTTTGACTTTGCAAGCAGGATCCAATATATGCATCAGGAGCGGAACTATGGTTCAAAATAAGGTACTAGTGTCATGGAAAATGTTTAAACACTTGAGAATTTTCGTTCCTTACTCGATTTCCAAGATTTTTATATCACCTTAAAGTCCTTGATAAATCCTTTAGAAAACATGCTTGCATGTACTACTTATCTTATATATTTTTCGAGTTATATACATTTGAAATTTCAAAAATCTCAATTTTACAAGATCTTGGTTAAGATTTTTCCATATATAGCAATATATTTGCAACCGATTTTATTATGTTTTATGTAGTTGGTAAAAAAGCAAAGTTATCTATCGAACAAAGAAAATTTTGAGTCGTTATCTTTATTGAGTCAAAAGTTAAACGATTTTGAATTGGCAAGTCTGCAAAAATGAACAAACAGACGGACAGATGGACGGACATTAGAATTCTTTCAAAAAAGTCTTAAAATTCGAAGAATTTTTTTTTTTTCACTTCTCAATTAATATGAAAACCAAATGAAAGTATTAAAATTTTTATAGCATTTTTCCCTGAATTAAGTGGCATTTTCGACCCATTTAACCCAAATGTATAGACGGACCGACATTGCCATGCTGCCAAAAAATATTTTAGAACTCTAAAAATGCAATTTTTACTAACTAATAAATAGAAAAAATAGAACGTGATCATAAACATTTAGATATCACCTTTTCCTGAATTAAGCGTCAGTTTCGTCTAGGGTGATCGATTATTCGACTTTTTTGAGAAACCGGTTTTCGAATAGTTCGAATAGTTGGTATTTTAAAAAAACCGGTTGCACTTTTTGAAATTCAGAAAAAACCGGTTAACCGGTTTTTTGCAGAAGTTAATATTTTTATCAAAAGACTACATTTCTTTAAAAAAATCAATTCTTATAATTAAGTTAAAATTTATTAAATAAATAAAAGCCTGACAATGTCAGGAAAAATAATATAATAACGAAAATATGCACAAACAAATCCGAAAATTAAAAGAAAAAAATATGAACAACATTTAGTCACCTTCCTCTCCCTAATCGAAGTCAATTATTTGAAGCCGTTCAAATTTATTGTAATTATATTGATTAAAGTTTTAAATTCGTAATTTCAAAATAAAAAAATCGTCAATGCGCTCCCTGGCCGAAATACAGAATTAGTTTTTTATAGGATTTAGAGAGCAAACAATAAGTATAGCAAATCAAAAGTTCTTAATACCAAAACAGACTTTTTGGTCCCTGATAGAAACATCTGGCACTGTTAGAATTTGTTGAACGAATAGTTTTATAAGTATGCCGATTTTTAGTTTCTTACGTCGTCTGGGAGCTTCAGAAAGCTCTGGAAAGGAAACATTGCTTAGGAAAGATATATTTAAATTCATATATATAGATTCCACGTATTTTCGCTCCCTGATAGAGAATTCAAAATCTGGCTCCGTTACGATTTGTAGGACGAATAGGGTTATAATTAAGCTGAATTTTAATTTTCTATGTCTTCTGGGAGCTTTAGAAAGCTCTGGAAAGAGAAAAAATTCTTAGAAAAAGACACATAAATCCTCTTATATCCGCTCCCTGATAAAAATTTCAAAATATGGCTCCGTTAGGATTTGTTGGACAAAAAGTTTTATAATTAAGCCAAATTTTTATTTTCTACGTCGTTTGGTAGCTTCATAAAACTCTGGAAAGAGAAAAAATGCTAAGCAAATTATATATCTAGATGATTAGAAGATAATTATGTTTCAAAATTGTAGAAAAAAATCATCTAAATTTTAGTTAGCATAAACAGAAACCATGGCTTAATATGGAGATAGTATATTAATTATGTCTCAATTGAAACGATTCTGCAGGTGAAACTTTTTTAACACAACACCTTTAAAAAATAAAGGAAATATTGGATCAAAAAAATTAAATTGGGTCATACAGGATTATTTATTTATTTATTTGTTTAATATTACAGAATAATTTCCAATTTAGACTTAAATTATATTTTAAAAACATAAGAAATCAGTCTTTATGAATATTTAAAAAAATTATTCCTAAATTTTCAAATATCACTATCACTATTTAGTACATGTTTTCTAAAATAAAATGCTATTTTTAAAACCGGTTTTTTGTGTTTAAAAAAACCGGTCTATTCGACATTCGAAAAATGAACATTTTGAAAAAACCGACAGCAAATTGACTAAAAAAACCGGTTTTAAAACCGGTTGGAAAACCGCGTCGATCACCCTAGTTTCGTCCCATTTAACCCCATTGTATAGACGGACAGACATTACCATTAAGCCAAAAATCATCTTATAATTCTAAAAATGCATTCCTTTACTTACTAATAAATAGGAAAATTAAACTTGATCATTAAAGTGTTGTTACCACCCTTCTCTGAATTATGCATAATTTTCGACCCATTTAACTCAAATGTATAGACGGACGGACAGACATTACCGTTCTGCTAAAAAAAATCTTAAATTTCTAAAACTGATTTTTTTAAACTAATAATCAATAAGAAAATAAAACGTGATCATTAAAATATTGATATCACCTTTCTTTAAATTAATTGTTATTTTCGACCCGCTATGAAGTAGTAATTTCTTATGTTCTTCATTTAAATCGACACCTTTTAAGTTATATTTCTTAAGGCTTTTTATAAAATGCATATAAGGTTTTCACAGCAAATATTTGTATGTGGATAACCAGAATGTACATTAATTTTATTTACATTTTCGGTCTCTCTCGCGGACCCGCTGGAATGTGGCTACGGACCCCTAGGGGTCCGCGAAACCTTATAATAGAGTCATGGAATTACTATGAGCGAAATATTAGACACGCCTATTAAAAAAATCCAGACCTGATGGAAAAAAACTGAAAACAAATTCGTGTTTAGCACATCAAAATCCATCAAGTCCAACTATTCATTTGCTATTGATTGGTCTAAGGATGGTTTAAAACTAAACTAATTTAAAACGTTTTCTAACTTAAATAAAAGAAATAAGTTAAGATTTGTCCATAATACAATAAAAAGGTCGAATACAAAATTGTGTTTAACAAAAGTGAAAACTTTTGGCTGACACTAAATCTCTTGTTTATAGTTCTTTAATATTAATTTATAATATAATAATGACAAACACTTTTATTATAAGTTAATCATTATGACAAGATGACAATAAAACATATTTAATATTAATATTAATATTATTTTTTTTTTCTAATTCATATTGCTTACATTAATTTAAATACAAAATTGACATTCAAAATATTCCAAACCTTTAACCATAAAAAAATTAGCGCTTTGTAAACAATTACTATTTATAATAGATATTAACATATCTATAAAACGATATACATATGAACTTTTTATAGGACAAAGAAACTAAGGTTTATGCTTTTGTTGCTGATTTTTTTTTTTTGGTAGCAAGTGTTGTATGCTTCCATCTTAAGTCTTTTGTTTCTTTTACAACAGTTTCATTGAAAAACAACAAAAACGCAAACAACTGAATATTTTAAAGTTTTTTTTTTTTTTTTAACCTTTTGGTAAGTTAATAAGTTGCTTTATGCGTCTGCGTGTTATAGTTAATCGGGATTTTTGACCCTGACCTAAATAAATAATTTAAATTGAATAAAACTTATTTGTGTGTGTGTGTAAGTGTAAGTCTGTAAGTGAACATCGCAAATATATATTTAAGTAGAGTTGAACTAATTTAGTTTATATGTAGCACAAGCAAGTGAATGGATTGTTTTTTTAGTTGTTGCTTGATTGTAATATAAACATTATGCAACTTGTTGTATGTTTAATTTAGAAAAAATCACGTCCATGTAAAAAAAAAAAATAATAATAATAAAATAAGGCTGCAGCAGCAACATGTTCGCTTGACTGATTGTTGTCATTGACTTGCACGACCTTGAAGAGAGAAGAGATTCAATTTTAATATTTTTGCTTATTTTTGGTTTGTAATAAAAACGTATCTTGTTTTTGTTTATTAACCTATCAAAAACAATAAAAATGTTAAATGACAAAGAGCGCAAAAAGAGAGTTTTATGGCAAAAAAAATAAAAAATTGTCTGATAAAAGTAAGAGTAAGTATATAGTGTTTTTGCTCATAAATACGGAAAAGGTCGTAAATAAGCCAAGCACAAATAATAATGATGATAATGCGGGTAAATCAAAATTCAAATGTTGTGGTTACAATTTACCCAACTGTTGTTAAATATAAAAAATTCTTTCATTCATTCAAACGAAGCCATGCATAAAAATTGCAATATTGCAATTGTATTAAAAAAAAACAAAAGGTAACAAAATAACATTTGTTTTTTCTGTCAACGAATGAAATGTCATGCAATCGTTGGATTTCAAATTATTAACACAAAACGAAGAAATCCACTCTAATTATTATTTATTATTTTGACATTTTATTTTGCCACTTTTATTGCACCTAAAAGTGTGTCATTTTCAATTTAAGCGCAGATTTTTATTAATTTAATTATTTACTTCTGCCTAATTAATTACACTTTGTTATTTTAATGATTTGAAAAATTTACTCCTCAATTAACTTAATTTCAAGATGGGATTTTACCTAGACACACCCTCTTAGCTATGTTATGGTAATACTAATAATCAAATAGTATTTTATAAATGTTTGTGGGTAACATAATATTTTAAACCAGCATGACTTAATTTTATGACTAAATATTTAGTTGGTCACTGAGTCAGTAAGTTAGTGAATGTTTTTGCCTGCCTGATACATAACTTATTTACTGCTCTATAGCGGCTTTTAAGCAAATCAGTGTTTGTTTGTTAGCTAGTTAGTTATATAATTATTAAAAACTAACTATTGAAATTTTACTTAGTAAAATTGCAATATGAGATAAATAAAATTTAGCTCCATGCAAAACAGCTTCACTGATTTCAGGTACAGTAGTTAAGTTGAAGAAAAATTGTGAATTACTTTAATGTTGTAATAAAAATTAGCAGTAGACTTAGAGTGTCGTAAATATTGTTTTTTTTTTTTTTTTAATATAATTCTCGGACAACATTAAGTAGATTTAATCATAAATTATTTGATAGTATTTATGACAACGGTTCTCAAATTGTGGGGGGTTGCGAGTAGATCCTGAATTCTTGAACATACAATTGTTTAATGTAAATGTAATGTAGAAGTCTAAATACAAATTCCAATTAAAGCATGAAACTTTTTAAAAATGGAAAGGTAGGTAGGTATTAAAATTAAAAACAAAAGTAAAGATTTTTTTCACAAATGACTTCTTTTAAGAATCAACTAGCATTAGCTGCAAGAAAACCAATGAAGAAACATGTGCTTTGATTGAAAATATTATGTTTAGTAAAGGCAACAATGATCAAATAAAGAAAGTGCAGGCCTGTATAAATGCCTCCACACCTCTCCGAGCTAATTTTAAACACATTCCACTTTGCCTTCTACAAAAATTCCTCAAAGAATGTCTCGGCTTCTTTTAGAAAAAATCCGGTACTAATATTGTTTCCCTTTCATTAGATGAGAAATAGAAGGTGCACCACTCACTTACTAACTCTCTCATTACAAAAAGAAAAAAATAATAATTACGAGACTTACAACTCACAATCATTTAGTCTTATTTTAAGTGTCGATAAAGAATAGCATTTTGCAATAGCATTGTATATAATAGATTTAGTTAAGAGTCCTTGCCTTCTCACTTCTTTTTGGAAGGGAGAAGCGAAGTCCTTGCCTCCAATGAAAGCCGTTTAAAAAAGACATATTGTTTGAATGCGAGTGGCATGCCTTGTGGATAAAAAAAAAAAACACTTTAGAATGTATCTTTAGACCTTCTTTTTCCGATTGGGAAACTACGATGTGGCTGGGAAAACATTTAATTAAAAAATCAAATATTTCATTTTAATTTGGTGAAACTATAAATTTTTCACATGAAATCCTACTTTAATTTTTTTGTAAATTTATTATGCATCCTATGAAATAACTCCTCAATGCTCAGGAAACAAAACTTTTATTTTTTGAGAAGTTTAAGGCCTATGAAAAGAAATTTAGCTTAAACGACTTTAAAATTCAAAGACCTTTCAATACGAATATTGATTCATTTCAAAAAGATTTATAAATAACTTATGTCTTAAAACTTTTGTCCTGAATCAGTAGATTTAAAAGTAATTTTATTGAAATATAGCAAAGTATATCCACTTGTTGGCTTCGAAATCCTACACAGAGAAAAATATTTCAAAAAAATTTTATAATAAAATTAGTAACTAACTTTATATTCAAATTTAATTATATTATTTATTAATATAATTAATTTTTTAATTGGTTTACAATTCTTTTTTAAATAAATTGACAGCTATTAATAAAATATAAAGACAAATTAAAAATTTGTCTATAAAAATAAATTTAACTCAATTTCCAACAATTTTCAGCAGTAATAATAAAATCAATTATTCTAGTTATTAATATTATCATTTTGATGATTGGAGCAAAATTAATTAAAAACTAATTAATATAAGCAAAAAAAATCCAACCAGTCAAAAGCAGAATAGCAAGTGACTGATATTTTCGTTCGTATTGTTCGAAATATAGAAACATAATTTTATATGAAAAAACTTAAGTTTTCGTTCGACTTGTCGTTCGACTCATTGTTCACATAGAAGTGAGTTAGAGAAAACCAAATCAGTTTCCGTTCACTTAGAAGTCGAAAAAAAAGCATTCGTTCGAGATAAAAGAACAGGCTATTAGTAATTTGTTTAAGAAAATTTAAATAAAATTTCAGCTGGTAAGTTTTATGTACAATTCATTCGATGATTCATATGGAATTACTCTATAATTGAATTCAATTAAACGTCTTAATAAAATGTAAGAAATACAAACCAGCAAGTGGAAAAGTATAAATGATGGAAAGAATCTTGTAGACATTTGAAATAAAATTTTAACTATCTGCGAAGCATTGCAGATAAATAACCTCTTTATGCCTTACTTTAAAAAACGTGTTTATTTAAAAGCACAAAGGTAAGGGAAGTGCAAGCAGGAGCGAAGCGCTTTGTGATTTTTCGCAATGTTTTAGCGCTTTCCTTCTCCCTTACGGAAGACATGAATTTAATATGGCGTGTTCCTGTGTAAAAGCATTATATTTTTAAAGTAAAAAGTTATTTTTGTAATCTTAAGAGGTAAGCGAATAAATATATGTCAGATGCTAGTTTGGAAGCATGGTTTTTTTCTCTTTATTATACCCACCATCAAAAAGATGGTGGTATATTGATTTTGTCATTCCGTGTTTAACATGTCGAAAAAAATGATTTAAGACCCCATAAAGTATATATTTTCTGGATCCTGGTTAGATTCTGAGTCGATCTAGCTATGTCTGTCCGTCGGTTCGTCTGTTGAAAGCAGGATAGGGCTGGAACGGAGTAAACTAGGGGGCGAAATTTGGCTCAAATATTTATCTTATATAAGATTTGTTTGGGCAATGGGCAAAATCTATTAATAAACAAAAAAGGTATGGGCCAAATATTAGAAACACAGGGTGTCCATTGAAGCTTCATCTGCTGATATCTCTTTAACAAAAGCATGTACGAAAACGAAATTTTGTACAAATAGTTCGAGGGTCGATATAAATTTGGAATCCAAAAATGAGCGTGGTCCGCACACCTCCCATATAAGGTGAAATGTCAACGAAATTTTGTAAAATTAGTTCAAGGATGAATGTAAACTCGGAAACAAAAAATAGGCGTGGTCCGCCTACTTTACCGCCCATTTTCTATATAACCTAGAATTTGAAAAAGTTGATGGTGCGTATATAGATTCGGCCAGGCCGAATATAACGTTCTTGCTTGTTTTTTTATTATTATTATTTTTTTTTTTGTTAGAATTAATGCCAAAACTCAGTACAAAGTACAAAAGGCATGTTTGATATATTTCTGATAAAAAAGATAATATTTTAAATTTATTTCTATGCTTTTGATTTAGAAAGTTCGTATGGTGCCATTAAAGTACCAATTTTTAACATCATTTAGAACCTTACATCTTCAATTTTATGTTTCTAGGATGAATATTACAGAACATTAAAGAAGTACTATTAGAAGAACGAAAAAGTATCACAAAGTCCCTTCTTATGGATTCTTATTCACATATCATGTTTCTAGGATAAATATTATAGTAAATTAAAAAAAGTACTATAAGAAGAACAAAAAGGTACCACAAACTCCCCTTTGTAAATTGTCACTCACTTCATAATTATAGAAAATTCAAAAAGTACCATTAGAAGAACAAAAAAAGTACGACAAAGACCCCTCTTGTGAATTCTTTCCCACATAGGACCATGTATATTTAATTTCATGTTTCTAGGTTAAATATTACAGGAAATTAAAAAACTACTATTAGAAGAACAAAAAAGTACCACAAAGTCTCTTTTCTTGAATTCCACTCTTGTGAATTATTATCCATATAGGAATACATTTACTTAATTTCATGTTTCTAGGTTTAATACAATTGAAAATTAATTATTGAATTTAAATAAAATATAATTTCCTTCTCTTACCCCATTTATGGTACTTTTTTTCACTCATCAAAGTATCAAAAATAGCATTCCAATGAATTTCTAAATTGTAGTGGGATACCACTAGATATGATATCAAAATATTCATAAGAGTACATCAATAAATATAAAAAATATATTTTATGAAAAAAGTACCAAAAATAGGTACGATTTTTACCCCTTAAATATTCGAATATCTTAAAAATACCAAATTATAAAAATTTGAAATTTTTTGATAAGTTATAAATACGATGTAAATTTTATCTGTATGTTGATTGGTATCTTTGAAACATATGATGTCAAAAAAGTACCAAAATACAGTTTTTATCCATTTCATAAAAATCTGAAAATCAACGATTTTTATGAAATGGATAAAATGGATGCCTCCCGTAGAATCAATTTCTTAGCAAGCAGCTTATTCATAACCATTGGTTTAGCTATATCCAGAAGAATCTGGGTAGTACTTACGCTAGTGAGCTTGTCACTTGGTCCTGGCATCCAAATTGCATTGCAGTCATATTCAAAGACCTGCGGCAGTTTTTTTTATCATTGATTTTTTTTTTTTTTTTTTTTTTTTGTTTTTTAATAATTTTTTATTTTTTTTTTATTTTATTAAAAAAAGTTAGATTTATATGCTATTTTAAACCACTGTAAACAAATAACATTAATATTAAAATAATAATAACATTAGGTGTACAGATTTGGCACATTAACATTAACTCACTCAATTTACTTTCATTTTCCCCAAAGTGCAAAAATAAATCATTTAAACTGGGGATATATGTATGTAGTTAAATTTAAAGAGAATAAATTTAGTGTTTCAAAGGTTTAATAACGGAAATCATGTTAAGATAGTTTAAAGCTACCGGTCAATTGATTAGTTTAAACTTCCTGCTACAAGCCACAAAAAATAAAACTAAGGATTCAATTTAAAACCTGAAATCCTAACTAAAATTAAATTCAACAAAAAATGTATTAAATACTAATATTAAATTTAATACTTTTACTTTTTTTTTTCTTGAAAGGCTGATGTAAAAGAAACTAGATGAGATGTAAATACAAGACACAATTGTAAGGCGGCCTACTGGTCTACTAAACACAAACATATTATAACACTCTTCCATAACATAACAGCAGGTATGGAAATTTTATTTTTTCACTAGAAACATGTATTTGAAATAAACCAGGATTTAATAAAAAGTAAACCAAATATTTGGAAAATTTGTAAGATATTAAATTTTCCATCTTTAGCTTTGCTCTTAATAAAAGTATATATAGTAACTATGACATAATTTGAATATCATTGACACTATCGTTTGTAATCCTCCCAGTCCGGTTTTTAGTTTTACTGACTCTGGTCTAAAGTGTTTGGTTATTTCTGTTTTTTTTTTTTTTAGTTTTATAATAGTCGTTGTTTGTTGTCTGGTATTATTGCAGAATTTTTAATTTTTTTTCTGTTGTTGCATACAACACGCAACTTGTTTTGATTATTTTTCTATCTCAACCAGTTGTATTATACAATGATTTTTTGGCTTGTTTTCCCAAAAAAAAAAAAAAACTTTACTTTAAATGCTGGAGAAAATGTTTAAAATCTATTTAAAGAAAAAAAGAAAAAAAAAGATCTCGAACATTTTTTGAAATTTTGATGATTTGTTGCTAAAGCAGTTGTTAACATTTTGTTATGTGGCTTAAATAATAAAAATTGTGTTTTGTTTGTTGTTTTTTTTTATTATTTTTATTATATCTATTGCATCATGAACTAAATGTAACAATTGTAAGTAAATTGTGCTTAAAAAAAAAATCAAAAGTAAAAACTACTTAAATACAAGTAGCTGCACATTTTATTCGTATGCATTTTATTTTTGCAGGAAATCCACGCGAACTCACTCAGTCATTTAAAAAATAAAAAATAATTTTTGAATATATGGGTTAGTAGTGTGTATTATATTAATGTTTTTTGTATTAATGTGCGCTGGTGGTCCCTAAGTTTTTTTTTTTTTTTTTTTTTTGTGTTATATATAATTTTTTATTTAACAAAAAATTTGTTTCCATTTATTTAAAAATTTTCTTTATAAATAACATTTGGTTAAATGCTGTAATTAAAGTAAAAGCTGTTTTCTTTTTTATTAAATATTTGTTTATTTTTTTTTTTGTGGAAAACTCATGCCATAATTAGTTTATGGCATGAGTGTGTTTAAGTATTTGAAATTTTTGTTTGTTTTAAATACATAACTTGATGAAAAATTACAATTATATTAAAGATAGGCCTAATTTGTTAAAGTTTTGTTTCCTTTATTTCTTTTTAAATTAATTAGTTAAGTTTATTTGTTTCTGAGAATATTTTTATTGGGGATTTGCCATGAATTATCTTAATTAGAAATAAACACATTTTTCCGGAAAAAAAATTCAAAATAAATTATTTAAAAATACAAAATTTTACTGATCTTAAAAAAAACTTCCTAACACAATTATATATAAGCCATTAATATAGATACAAATTATACTGTTCGGCAAAAATAATTTTTTTCCTCCTCATAAAAAAAAAATAAAAATAAATATTTGTACTAAATAGATGGAATTGCCATCAGGAAGAACAATTTCACTCTAACTTAAGAACCAAAATATAAAAAATGAAATTAAAAAAATATTCGAATCTTTGATACCCTTCATCATCTTACTGACAAATAATAAAATTTTCGCTTTAACGTATCTTTTCATACTTTCACTTTTATAAATCTAAATTTTTTTCCAAACTACGAAAATTTTAATAAAAAAAAAAAATAATAATAATAATAATAACAAACAATCATTGCTTTAAAAAAATAAACAACAACAATTCCATATTTATATATTTTTGTATGTATGTATGTACACAGAAAAAAGTAAAAATGGACTTCAATTACGAAACTTGTAATATTAATTAATTTTTAATTGATTTTGCTCCAATCATCAAAATTATAATATTAATAACTAGAATAATTGATATTATTATTACTTTTTTTCCTTAAATAGATGCAATGAGCTCCAAATTTTTGAAAATTTACTTAAATTTATTTTATTTCTGTACTTTTATATTCAAATATTTAATTTTTCTTTATGTTTTATTAACAGCTGTCAATTTATTAAAAAACAAAACTGAAGACCAATTAGAAAATTAATTATATTAATAAATCATATAATTAAATTTCAATAGAAAGTTAATTAATAATTTTATCAAAAAATTATTTGAAAACTTTTTTTTCTGTGTATATACAAACAAACTGACTGCATATACAAAAAACAAGAACAACACTGTTAATCCCCTAGAGTAAATAGAACCGGTTCAAAACTAGTCACGTGATAGGTTCTCAGGGCTAGTGACCGGTCCCAGTTTTGGAACTATATATGAGAGGAACCTGTCACTTTTACATGAGGTTGTCATTGGAGGTGGCTAATTAGCCACTTGGGACAGGTTACAGGATAGGTCACAGGACTGGTCCAAGAGGACAGGTTCAGTGTTGATTAATATAATAAAAATTTGATAAAAATTCGGTAATTTTTTAATTTTTAAACACTTTTTTTTATTATTATTTTTATTAAATTATGTTTATTATACCCACCATCAAAAAGATGGGGGGTATATTGATTTTGTCATTCCGTGTATAACATGTCGAGACAAAATTTGGCACAAATATTAATCCTATATAAGGTTTGTTTGGTATTGAAAATGAGCAAAATCGGTCGATAAACAAAAAAGTTATTTGCTAAAAACTAGAAACACAGGATGTCCGTATCATACTTTTCTGCTGATATCTCTTAAACAAATGCATGTATGACAACGAAATTTTGTATAAATAGTTTGAGGGTCGATATAAACTTGGAAACCAAAAATGGATGTGGTCCGCCCACTTTACCGCCCACCTCACATATAAGGTGAAACTTCAACGAAATTGTGTTCAAATAGTTCAAGGACCAATGTAAACTCGGAAACAAAAAATGGGCGTGGTACGCTCACTTTACCACCCACCTTCCATATAAAGTAAAATTTGAAAAAGTTGATGGTAGGTATATAGATTCGGCCGAGCCGAATATAACATTCGCGCTTGTTTTTATTTTACAATTTTTATACCCTACACCACCATAGGTGGTTGGGGTATTATTATGTATTACGCATAGAATGAGTTATCCAACACCCACCTTAAAGTATTCCAATCGACTCAGAACCACATTTTAAATCGATCTAACGATGTCCGTTCGTCTGGCTGGCTGGTTGGCTGGCTGTCCATGTAAACCTTGTGCACAAAGTACAGGTCGCAATTTTGAAGATAATTGAATGCAATTTGGCATGTGGGACTTTTATGATACAAGGACCAAGCCTATTGAAATTGGATATGATCGCCTACCCCCATTATTTCGCCTAACCCCCATACAAATATCCCCCCGGAATTAAGCTTCAACACTAAAAAATGTCTTAGAAATAAGAATATTTTAATGAAATTCGGTACAAAGAAATTTTATATAAGTATCAATCATTGTACCAAATTTTATGAAGATCGGTCCACGATTAACCATAGCTCCCATACAAACCCCTGTTCCGAAATACTAATTTTAGTATCAAGTTAATATTCGACACAAATAAGTTTTATATAAGTAAAAACAACATTTCCAAATTTTATTAGAATCGGTCCATAATTTACCATAGCTCCCATATAAACCCACTTCCGAGAATCATCCTAAAGTGCATAAAATCAAGTAGATGTTAGTATCAACGCATATTTAGTAAAAGTCTTGATCTAATATAGGTCTCCTTCCCGAATTTTTATGATCATACATAATGGTGTAGGGTATCATATGGTCTGTCTTGACCGACTATACCTCTTTTTCTCGTTCGTTAATGTCGATGGCGGCACCCCGGATCGAACCCATGTTCACCTAACGTATGTTATGTTTTATAGTCTTCAACGCTAACCACTCAGCCGCTGATTGTTATTGCGCGCGAGTTGCTAATTGCGCACTTAACAAGCATGTTATGGTACTCAGCTGGTACTGGGGGACCGGTCCATTACTGCAATTGCCACAAATTTCTCGCAGGGTAATTATGTTACTGTTGTTGCTAACTAAACTACTTGCCTATACAAAAAACAACAACATCACTAATAGTCATTGCAATGCTTAATATAAATGTTTGTGTGTGTATTTATATTATTAACAGTTTTTTTTAGTTTTTGGCCCATAACTCGGTTGTTTATGAACAAATTTGGTTGATTAAAAAAACTGAAATTTTATAAAAATATTTATGGCCGATATATATAAAAATAAAATCTGTAGCTTAAACAAGGCCTTCAAAAAAATCAAAAATGCGTTTTGCCTGATATATCAGTTATTATTGAACCGATTTATTTCATTTTTTCAGCACAAAAATTCTGAAAAATATATCTTTGCAAAAATGAAGTTCCTAATATATACAGAGTCTTCAGAAACTGGAAAACCGGTTGTAAAAAGCGGGTTTTTAAGCATATTTTCGCCAATTATGAACTGATCTTACTGAATTTCAATAGCAAAATTCTCGAAAGTATTTCTGATCGTTTGATATAAATATTATATATGGTAGTTATAGGTGGGCTTCATAAATGCCATTTCAACCGACACATGGACGGACGGACATGGTCTTATCCTCATCATTTCTTACAAGGATCCCGAAAATATAAATTTTTTTGCTCTCCGACGAAAATTGTGGAAATTACAAACGGAATGATAAACTTATATATACCCTTTACAGTCGGTTAAGACCGACTATATAATACCCTACACCATGTGTATGAACACATAAATTCGGGAAAGGGGATTTATGTTAGACCTGTGCCCAATTGTACTAAATGTAAAATAAAATATAAAAATACAGCGTTTATAATAACATCTAGATGATTTTATGCACTATAGGGTGATTCCCGGAAGTGGATTTATATTGGAGCTACGGTAAATTATGGACCGATTCTCATAAAATTCTGCAATGTTGTATCTACTTACATAAAACTTATTTGTGTTGAATATTAACTTGACACTAACATTTGTATTGGATTTATGCACGTTAAAGTGATTTTCGGAAGAGGGGTTTATGTGGGAGGTATGGTAAATTATGGAGCTATCTTCATGAAATTTGACACAAAAGTTAACACTTATACATAACTTCTTTGCAAAAAATTTCATTAAAATATTCTTATTTCTAAGGTATTTTTGAGTGTTGAAATTCTATTCCGGGGGGACATTTGTATGGGGGCTAAGTGAAATAATGGACCGATCACAACCAATTCAATAGGCTTCGTCCCTTTATCATAAAAGTCCCACGTGTCAAATTTTATTGAATTATCTTTAAAATTGCGACCTGTAGTTTGTACAAAAGACTTACATGGACAGCCAGCCAGACGCACGGACGGACGGACATCGTTAGATCGATTTAGAAAGTGATTATGAGTTGTATACTTTAGTGTGGGTGTTGGATAAATTTTTCTATGCGTTACAACATCAGCACAAACACATAATACCCCAACCACCTATGGTGGTGTAGGGTATAATTATTGATTTTATTCCACCTATTGTAAGACTATTATTCGGTCTATGACTTACATTAGGATTATGCTAAATAATTAAAATGTGTGTTTGCAAGATCATAAAAATTACATTCCTTCACACTATTTATGACTCTGCTTAGTAACCTATACTACATTTGATTGTTTTAATTTCAATTCATATAAAAATTGTTTCTATGTTGTCAGTATTATTTTTTTATTGTAAAGTAAAAAAAGATAGATTTTGTATGTCTTAAGTTTCAAATAACTGTAAAATAAAAATGTGTGCGCTTTATAAATTGAAAGTAATTGTCATTGATAGAGATTGTTAAAGAGGATAGGAGTATAGATAGTTTTTGTTATATAATATCATACAACTTTTTTTCCTTATCAAATGGAAAATCTTAAAAATGTTAATTGTAAATAAAATGTTTTATAGAAAAGAAGAAAAAAATAAATTTACACATTTATTTACACAATTATGTCAAAGTATATTTTCTATATATTTGTTTTATACATAATAGTATTAGTATTTGTATTATTTCATTTTTGTTTTTTAATTTCTCGAATAATATGTAACATTTATATAAAAATTAAAGTTATCACATTTGTAATATAATTTCTTTAATTTCTAGTTTAATTATAAAATTTCTCAGCCACCAAATACCTAAATAATATCTCATAAACAACATTTTTTTATTGTTTTAGGTTTTAATAAAAAAAATTTCGCACCAAATAGTTTATTGCAATTTTTTCTTTAAGTAATAGTTTTTTATTTTTAGTTGAAATGTACTTAAACAACTTTTGAAGTTACATATATTAAACGTGAAAATTTATTTGAAAATGGGTACACATTTTAAATTTATTTCAAGTTAAATTAAATAAGCAAACAAAAGTAGTCAATCAATGTATTTTAAAGAATTTAATATAAGTTTCTTTTGTTGCTTAAAATATTTTTATAACTATTGACATTTCTCATTTAAACTAATAATTGAAAAAATGTCTACTTCTCGTTTTAGGATTTCTCTTTATTATATTGTTTACCAATAAAACTATTTTTAATTTCTTGAATTACTTGTACCATAACAAGATAAATAAAATTTCGCAAAATATATTTAAAAAATTATGAGCTAAAAATAATAAAAACTCTTACAATTATTAAAAAATAAAGCAAAATAATAATATTTTCATATAGTTAAAGCACAATAGTTAGTTGACATTTATAAATGAACTAAGATCACGAGAAAACAAAATATACAAAAGAGATTAAGTTGAACTCTGTGTCTGTGTAAAATATTGTTTTAGTATTTTTGTTATTATTGCGTATACGCAATAATTGTACCCTACATATCATATTGGTTAGTCATTGTATGTTTATAAGTAGATCTACTTACTTGCACTGAAATATTTTGATTTATTTGTTTGTGAACTAAAGTCAAATGTATAACAAATATTAATAAAAAATACAAAATAAAGTTAATTGCTGGTCTTTCATATTAAATATAGTGTCGGTTGAATGGTTGGCTGACTACCGTTTTCCAGTTGTCGTCTAAAACATATGTTGAGTAAACTCTATTACAGCTATTGTGTTCATTTATTTATTTTTTTAATTTTTTTAATTTCGAACCATATTTTGTTTGATTTATATTTATTTACAAAATTTGAAGATTTTTAAAGCAGAAAAAATTGGAATTTTGGCAAATTTTAATGTAATGTTAAATGTAATCAAAGCGACAAAGCTTTTTTTATAAATATTTTATATTATAAGTAAAACATATATAAGTACACAGAGAAATCAGATTAATTGTCGCAACCGAATTTATTGCCAATCGAATTTGGTCGGTTGCATATACATCACATGATTCGGTTGTAACTACCGAATAAAGATGGTACATATAACCATACAATTTGATTATTAGAATTAAATGTACTAATGATTATTGTGAATGATACACATGAAAAAAATATTTTTCAACTAATTTTATTAAAAAAAAGTCAAGCCTATAAAATGCAATGAATTTTATAAAAATATGTGTTATATTATTTTAATTTATTTGAAGGTAAACTTGTGGTTAATTTGCATTTACAAAAACAACATGTTTTAACAACCTCAAATTTTACTTTAAATTTTAATTATTGTAACAATGATAAGATAATAGGTAAATGGTACCAGGTCCAAATTCAGTTTCAAATTAACTATAGACTAACTAAAGGCAAAAACAGTTACATTTACTTCCAAAACAAATAATTTGAATTAATTTCAGGGCATTGTGATGAACATACTGTATAGTATATATATAAGTCATGGTCCTCGAAGTCTAATAATGTGGATTTTTAATAACATTAGTTTAGTGATTTATATTGATTAAGAAAAATCATAGGACTATAAAAACTTTGATGTCATGTGCTATAAAATTACACTGAATATGGCTGTTTTTTCCCTCGTAGTTTAATTTTAATAGAAGCAACAATTTCCTGCTATAAATAAATTCTCCTTAATTTGTAATTTGTGAAGTTACCTCTGCCACACACATCTAAATCACCGAATCACAAAGTGGCAACTTGAAAACCAAACATATGTTGCTGGTAAATACCTATAAGCAGTTTTGACTGTTAATACCTAAAAAATGCTTTACATATTAGATTATAGTTACCACTATTTTGCATTTGTTCGTTGTGCTCACTTAAATAACGGAATTATGAACTTGAAATTAAATCAAATGGTGCGGTTGATTACCTATAAGGAATACCAATACACTTGGTATTAAATTCTACAAACATTTCTTAAGAAATTAAGCTTTAATCACATAGACTTTATATATACATATGTACAAATAGGGAAAACCATATTAATCCTTTATTTTACATCTGGAAAAAAATATACAAACCATTTTTTGTTCAAAACCACCTTTAAAGTCGCCAGCATCATCTACGTTATTTTACACAAAATAACTTATTACTGCAAACAATATTTGCACCATTATTTAAAATTATTTTGTATAAATTTTCTTATTTTTGAAATTGTCTGCACAATATATTATTCTTATTTTTTTTTACAATTTATAATTAAATTTTTAAATGTCACAAGAATCTATCAAATATTTGGTTGTGAAGCCCGAATTAAGTTTGCTTTTGATAAAACCGAATTTTAAAATTATTGAAACAAATTTTTGAATGCAACTATCAACAATTTTATACTGAGTTCTTATATATTAATTAAAATTCGATGGACTCTTTCAAATATTAGAAAAAAATACGAAACGACAGAATTAATTTAGACAACTGAATTTACTTTCGTGAAAGTTCTAATTCCATTACAATAATGATTTATACATTATAAGCATAGAAAATCTGTTCAAATATTAATATTTTTATAATCGAAATGAAATATTAGTTATGATTACCGTTTTCTAACCAATTTATTTTCTGTGTGTAGCCAGCAAAAAATGAACTGAAAAAGACACGATTTAAACATTGTGTTGTCATTAGAAGAAAATACTTAAAGTGCTGTAAAAGTTTTTTTCTTTTAACCCATTGAAAGGATGTTCCTCTTTTATGCTTCTTGTTCATTGCTTTTGAATACTATTATAAACTTTTTTAATAAAAAATTTCTTTCAGAGTTATTAAAGAAACCAAAAATTCGTTTTTTTAATTTTCTTAAAAAATTAACTTTTTTATACCCACGTCAAAAAAAAAAAAAATGGGGGGTATACAAAGTTTGTCATTCCGTATGTAACATGTCGAAATAATCATCTAGGACACCATATATTCTAAGCCCTTATGTAAACCTAAGATGATCTAATGATGTCCGTCCGTCTATCCGTCTGTGTGTCTGTTAAAAGAAGAATAGAGTTCAGGCTGGACTACCTAAGTGGACAAAATTTGGCTGAAATATTTGTCTTATATAAGGTTTGTTTGGTATTGAGCAATATCTGTGCATAAACAAAAAAGTTATGTACCAAAATGCTACAAAAGTAGGACCAAAGTAATTATTTGAACAAATTTTTATCAAAATACATTTAAAATTGTAATTTGTTTACAGCTACTAAGACGGACAGATGGACAGACATTGTTAAATCTATAAAAAAAACGTGTTTCTGGGATATAATTTAAAGTGAGGTCCTACAGATTCATGTTTATCCAAAAAAAAGTTCAAGTTTCATTCAAATATATTTAAAATTGCCACTTGTATTTTGCGTAAAATGTTAAAATATACAACTAGCCAGATGGATTTAGAAATATATAAAGAGATAAATTTTAAGGTAAGGTTCTGAAGATTTTTTGGTGCATTATAAACATTAGAATAAATGCAAAATAACTCTAACCAAATATGCACATGGTTCTAAAATAATAATAATTCTGTAACTTTTAACACGTCAAAGATATCTTAATAAAATTTAATATGGCAACAGCAGTGATGTTTTCGAGTTGATTTGAAGGAGCACAGTACCCTAGTGTGTCAGAGAGGTAGTGAGGAGTCCTCTAAAGTTTGTCATATCGGTTATGTTTTTTTTTTTTTTTTTTATTTCCAAAATTTCATTTGTAAACATAGATAGTCCCTATAAGTCTCTACAAAAAATACGCTTACATATGCAGGTTATCTCTAAATAAATGTTTTCCTCGGTTTTTTTTATATATATACTTTGAAGCTTGACGGGCTTAATTTGTGTTCTACAAATTTTTTAAAATATCCACTATGTTTGTATATATTACTTTAAATATAATAGATTAAGAATTAATTACTAAGGATTTATTTCTGTAATATAAGTTTGTTGACCTTGGAACACAGAAAAAATTTTATTTCGAATTCTATTACTAAATTCTTAAAATCAATTATATTTTTTACTAAAATAGGACTTATCACAAAATTTGTAAATTTCGTAAATTTGTTATTGAAAAAAAGTTTTTTTCTTTATTAAAATATTATAATATTTATAAAACAAATTATTTGAAAACATTTACGAATTTAAATAATTTGCTAATAAATAAAATGTTTGGTTATAAACAAATATTCAAACAAAATTTAATTTTAAATCTATAAAATTATTAGCAAAATAGGGTAAGTGTACCAGTTTAACTTTTTTTCTGTCTTTCAAGATTTATATTTCCGAACGTGATCATGATATTTGGATAACGAGCAATTGCACCACTTTATTAAAGGGTACTCTTTCAGATTTTGTTAGATTTTTGCAAAGAAATAAAAAACATAATCGGGATTAAAGGGTACTCTTTCAGATTTTGTTAGATTTTTGCAAAGAAATAAAAAACATAATCGAAATGACCCCCTTATAATAACAGATAAATCATTACATAGTTCCGATGAAATATTTCTAATAATAGGGTCTAAAAGTATTTGCAAGAAAAATTTAGGTCCGAAGTACTAATTACATTATTATCTCTTAATTAACATGACATGCTGACTATAGAAAATTATGAAATTTTTTTGTTTCTAAGGTCGGCAGCCATCAAACCACGAATTGGAATTCTTTACGCAAAATTTTAAACTTTTAACATAAAGTTTCAATTGTTGTCTATCTTCTGAATAATTTTTTGTTAAAATACAACTTGGATTATTGTAATTAATATCATCTTTGAAATTGGTCTTTCTTTAATTTTTTTTTTTTTCTAAAAACTGATATCAAAAATGTGTTGTTTAAGAACGGAGTAAAATGCCAAAAAACTGCTACTATTAGCATATTTTTGCACTAAAAATATAAATATATTTTTATGGCAAAATTTATTTCACATCAATAATTAGTATTCACTATTGTTAATTATTTCGGTTTAAATTCCAAATGCCGACTACTGGTATACATACATTAATTTATATGCCTTCGTTAGGCGATATGTATACAGTGGTTATTTGTTAAATTAAAAACACAATGTTCTTCTAAAAATAAGTTAACTGACGATACTTTAGACATATGGATGCTTGACGATTATTTACTGTTTCTATAAGAATTCCATTGGGATGGATGACCGTAAAATTGAGCGAAAATTGCACATCACCTTCGCAGGAGTACAAGCATTGGAAAATCATAAAGAAGAACAATATTATTATTAATTGCTTTTGAAAAACCTCCAATAAATTTAACACTATTTACATAGATTAACAACTAGATATTTATGTGAGAGAAAAAAACCTAATTCAATTGTCAGAAACCTAATTCATACAAAAACAAAATACATGTAGTCACATATATTTTGTTTTTGTATTTTCAAAAAAATGAGTAAATTTTTTGAAAATTTAGTATAGGGTGGCTCTCACATAAACTTCTAGTTCTATTCTATGACTATTTACCTCCAAAAGTTTTACAAAAAATATATAATTTATTTTTTATTTTTATTTGGATTGTCAAAATTCAAAATAAATTTTGTTTTTTCATTTAATTTTCAAGTGATTCAAAAACAATAAAGCAAAATATTAAAATCAAATAATATTTTTTATTCGATTTTAATTTGAACCATGATATAATAATAGAAGATAAAATCATTAGGGAGAGTTGTCAATTTTATTTCTTGTTATGTCAAACAATAGAAAAATAAAAAACAAAAAATCAAAAATAAAAATGTAGAAAACAAAATTACTATTTGAAAAACAAAAATTATAAAAGACAAATAAAATTCATTAAAATGCTTTTCTTTATATTGGAATTACTTTTTATGGAAAAATATGTACATGTTGTTACAATTTTGTAGCAAAAAAATATTCAGTTATTCTATAGATTACAATACTACCCAAACACCAACAGCTTTTCGGAATTCCTGCTATATATTGCTTTTCGCTTTGGTAAAATGTTTCCACAGCAACTGTAACCAATGTCTGCAAGCATTGCTTATGTTAAGTCCGCCTTTCAAATTTGGTCCTGAATGTTAACTTGTACTATTGTGACGGGTCCAGTAGTTGAATCTCAATGCCGAGAACTATGCATTGGCACCCGACTTGTTCACATACATCGTCGAATATGTATGTGAACAAAAATTTTTTAACAATTTTTAATTTGTTTTATTTATTTTATTTTATTTTTTATTTATTTATTTATTTTTTTTTTTTTTTTTTTGATTTTTTAATATTTTGTTTTGATTGTTTTTTAAATATTTTCTTGTTTGGTAAAATATATTGAGAGCACTCTCTCTAATGGTTCTACCTTTTGTGGTTTTATTATAATTTGAACCAAAAAAATTATTGTTCAAAAAAGTCATAATTTTTTCCTGACTTGTTATATTTTTTGAATGAATAAACTGAAAAAAAAAAAAAATAATAAAATAAATAAAAAAAAGTTATATAAGACTGAAGATGAAACTTTAAAAAAATTCACGTTTTGGGGATTTTTTCCAAAAAAAGATGGTCATATTTTTAAATTATAAAATTAATTTTTTGTTCTATCTGTCCTATATAATTTGTTTAATGCTTTCGATTGGAATTTTAACAAAAATGCATATAAAGCTATCTCGAAGGTCTCCTTATAATCCTTATCCAAAATGTGTTAATTTTCCATTTCTTTTTAAATTTGTTGGTAAAATTCTCAAATCGCAAAGCTGATATCAAAACACACACAAAATATTTTATGACGGATGACTTTTATAATAAATAGGGTACAATTTTATTGAAAGAATAAAATGTTTAACATATGTTTTTTCCGGATTGAGTTTTTTTCACATTTTGCTACAAAAGCGTGGGAGCTTCTTTTAATTCTTTAATTTTGGGACAAGTTTATCCACATTATGTCAAAATTTCGATGGTATATCTCTTCATTTATATTTTATTTCTTATATATAGATTCCTTTAATCCGGCCACATGGCATCGTTTTCCAATAATGGATATGTATGTTTTCCCGCATGCATATACGTTTTTATAATTCATTATAAAATTTAAATTTATCAGGATATTTTTGATGTAATATAATATTCTGATAATGACCTTCAATCCTTAATTTGTTGGTTCATTTGGTAAGAAAATGTAGCCACAAGTCCTTTTTAAAGTCATACCCTCAATTTTACAGTATTTAACAGAAGTATGTTAACACATTTACAGGGCACTGTTAAAAATAAAGGTTTGTGTCTAGGGTTTCATATTTAAAATTTATTTATTTATACACATGGAAAATAATTGAGCCACAGTAAAAAGTACAGAATGTAGCAGTTGGTATAGAAAAAAGACAAGCATCGAAAACGAAACGATTTCAAATAAAAAAAATTGTGATTGTTTATTCATGAAAATTAAATTTAACTTAATTTTAAACAGATTTTATTATAAAATTCAAAATGTTTCTCAAAAATTTATTTGGCCAAATTAACCCTTATTTCTCTTTTAATAACTACAGCTTATCAGCAGTTTGCCGAATGCAGCTCTGGGGGGTCTTATGCACCAATAATAATTTTGTTTACTCCTTAAGTTAATTTTTTAAAACACCTGTTATCAATCCTTGTTTTTAAAATAATTGGCAAAGCAAATATTCTTTACGGCGAATGCTCTTCAGACTACAAAAATTAAAATTGTAAATGTCTGGTTAGATTAGCCATCAGCAGAATAAAAAAAAAGTTATGATTGTATTAGTTATAACTATAAACTAATACTGAGATGTAATATAATATGAAATAAGATAAAGGTTTTTTGTTTTATGGTAATAATGATTCTGGATATAAACGAAACTAATTTATATCGAATAAAGATTTTTTCAATTACTAAATTTCTTGTGAAACTTCTTTCATAGTGATTAGCAGTTAAACGCTTCTTTTGTAATCTACTTTTATATACATATGACAAAACTAAATGAACACTGTTCAATTTTGCCACTTATCAAAAAACAATAAAACAACACGCAATTGCATGTAAGTTTTAAATGTTGGCAACATAATTTTTTTTTTTTTGATTTAAGTTTTTTTTTTTTTTTGTTTTATTTCTTTTGATTTTGAAAATATAACGTTTCTGTAAATAAAGCAGGTATAAGTGTGTAATATTTTTTCAAAGTTGTTTAATTTTACATTTTAACTATCATCTTTTTTACGTTTTACATTCAAACAAATGTTTCTACATATTGTTCCAGTATGAGTAAATATTCATTGACTAAAACCTGTGTACTCATACACACATACATGTATACAAACACTGAAAATTAAAATCAACCCCCTTGATGTAAATATTGGTTGCCTGGATTTATGTTAACATTTCTTCGCTCCAAAGCTGTCTGAAACTTTTATTTGTATGTCTATATATCTGTCTGTATGTATATCTCTTAGCGGTGGTTTAGCTAGTTGCTGTTGTTGGTAAATTTTCTTGACTCTTTATTTTATTTTGTATGTTTATATATTTTTTTGCTTATATTTTTATTGTTGTTATTGTTTTGATGTTATTAAGCATTGACGAAGCTTCTGTAAGCGGTTTTATACTCTTTATACACTCACTTTGTGGCCTCAGTTTATTTTAGTTTTTTTTTTAATTTTTTGTATATTTTCCAGCTGTGGTCTTCATATATAAAAACGATCTGCAAACCATGTTAAGTTATCAGTTTAAATTTTGGCATTGTGTATTAAAAAACTAAAAACCTAAAAACAAAACATTTTTTGTAAAAATTCCTTTTTTCCAACAAAAAATTTTAAAAAATTATTATAAAATTTGTTAAATTTTTTATTCAACTTAATTAAATACAAACCACCAATTATATAAATATGACCGCCTTTAAAGTATTTGTAAGTGTATGAAAAGAATTTTATTAGCAAACAAAAATAAAAGTGTTAATATAAAGAATGAAATAATGAAAGAAATACTAAATAAGTAAATATGGTTTATAGTGACATTTTTATTAAGCCATGTTTTATATAAAAACATTAAATCAAGTTGTGGCAATTTAATATAAACTTAATATGAATTTTAAATATACAACAATCAATATAATATTTCAAATATTTTTATTTACAACTGACGGACAAAGAACGTGTTTAAAATATCGTGGGAAATAAAGTGTATCTTATGGTGTTTATTATATGTAATTCCATTAGGATTAAATCATATTTGCAGACCAAGAATGAACTGAAAAGAAATAGAATATTGTAAATAAAAAGTGAAAATATTTATATAATAAGAAGTTTTTTTTTTCTCTTTAAAGTGTATAAATATATGAGCTAGTTTTAATGACTAAAAATACTGGTTCTAATTAAATATTGTGTTTTTTAGAAAATGTCGCTTTGTCTTTTTATAGTTAAAACAATTATTTTGATGGAAACACGAGTTTATAATTTGTTATAGAATTTCAAATTAAAAAAAAAAAATCACCACTTTTTTCGAAGAATTCTAAAGAAAATTAAAAAGTAAACAATTTTTAAAGGTTTTCAATTGTTTTCATAAAAGACTTAAGCAGCATACATTAATTTTGTTGTTGGTTTTATTATTTAAACTTTTGTTTACAAACAAATTTTAGCAATAAATTTGTTCTCACCTGTTTTTTAAGAACATTCTCTTTTCGGCATTTTTTGTTTGTTTACATTAAAGACTTAAGATGCAAACTTCATGTTTACCAACATATAAACAGAGAACGAGTTGGGCAGCAAACTTGTTCTCTTCTGAGAACATTATTTTCTTCAATGTAAACAAAATATTAAAAACTTAAGACACAAACTTCTTGTTTACTAACATGAGTGTTCTAGAGAAAGACTTAAGCAGCATACTTGTTATGTTTATTGACTTTATTTAAAGATTTAAGACACATACTTTTAATTAAGATGTTCTCTTTTACATTCTTAAAGACTTAAGAAAGAAACTTATATTTTTTATAATGATATTAAGGAGATTTATTTAAGAGGATTAAAATGAAAACTTTGATAAAAATTTTAAAGATTTATAGCAAATAAACGTACAAAGAAAATTTACCAAAAATTTATTTATTTTGAATACATTTTAACTAGAACTCGAACAGTTTTTAGACTTAAATATATCAAATTATTTTCATAAAAACTCGCCATAAATTTTCAATGAAAAAATTGTTAATTAAAAAAATGTTATGAACACAAAAATAAAAGTAATACTTTCTTTATTTTTTGAACTCGAAAAAATACTTTTTTTCGACATTAGAAAAAATATTTTTTTTTTTTTTACCTAAAATTAAAATAAATGCTTTGTTTATTTTAATTTCAGGTAAAAAAAAATATTTTTTCTAATGTCGAAAAAAAGCATTTTTTCGAGTTCAAAAAATAAAGAAAGTATTACTTTTATTTTTGTGTTCATAACATTTTACTCAAGCACCCGAAAACGTTTCATTTTTATTTTTCAATCAAAATAAATATCTTTAATGTTCAAAATGTTTTTTCATTTGTTGAAAAAAATATGTGAGTAATTTTTATTTTTAAAATAAAAATCCATCAATGAAGAAAAAAATAAATATCTTTAACGATAAATATCTTTAAAAATAAATATCAGTTCGAAAAAAATTTTAAATGATTGTTTTTTTTTTCATACTTTTGTTTTGTTTCAAAAATATTTTTTTTTTATTCAATGAAATTGTTTTTGTTTAGAATTTTTTTGCATCCGATGAAAAAAGTTCAAAATAATTTTAAACTTTTGTAATAAATATCACAAAAGATATTTATATTTTTTATTTCGATCATAATGAAAAAAATTGATGAAAATAAAAAAAAAATCATAATAGATTTTTATTATTTTTTGAACATTAAAGATTGTTTTTCGATTAAAATAAAAATAAAAATATTGTTTTATTAATATTAAAATCCGGTCTCTGATTTTAGTTATTCTTTTTTTTTTTTTTGAATTTATAGAAGTATTTTTAACAAATGGTAATAAATGTTTTTTTTTTAACATTAAAAATTATTTCCTTTTTTTATACTTTCAATGGAAATAAATAGGTATATTTTTTTAATAATTAAATAAATTATTTAGGCAAAAGAATATTTTAATTTTTTTTTTTTTTAATATGCAAAAATTCTTTGATTTTTGCCGAGTTGCTCATGACATCTTTGAATTTTTTTTATTTTATAAAAATAACATTTTTTTTAACTTTTAATTAAAAGTTTAATTAAATTTATTTATTAAACTGATCAAAACAATTCTTCTTTCCTTTATTTTTTTCTGTTATTGGGTATTTCTATGGCCCTGACTATGAAAATAACACTTGGAGATTGCTAAGAGCTTTACTTTTTGAAATATACAGTTTTTTTCATCGAACACTATCAAATGATGTTTTATAAGATTTCCATAAATGAACGACTTTAGGTTATTCCTCAATAAAATCACCCAAATTTTGTGGAAATTGGTCTAAATGTGAGTGCAGAAAGTGTATTTTTATGCTCATGTTGTAACTTAGCTCTTCCAAGTTCGATAGCATGCACTCAACAAGCTCGACATGGTCGTCAGATTTTTTTTTTTTTTTTGCCTATGAATTTGCTCATAAACAAAACAAATGAATTCCAAGCTTTGCATTTGACTTCAGTCATTGATTTTACAAAATTAGTATATTTCACGAGTTGCCTAATCTTTGGCTCATCAAAAATTCCATCTTTAAATAATTCTGTACTTAATATTGGAAACTTTTGTGAAAGAAAATTGAAACATTCGCCAATTTTGTTTAATATGAAGTGATGGAAGTATTATGCAGTCTCGGCTAACTGAAGTCACGTTTACAACGTTTTTTGTAGCAACTTTTAACTCTTCACGCAATGGCCAAACTTTTTGTGAACAATGGGGTTGTTTATCACGACTATCCCAGAGTCACGTGAAATAAGGGGACTTTGTGAAAGAAAGTTAACAATTTCCAGATCAACACAAATGACCCACTGGACCATAACCGTAGACATGGCATACAATATGAGGAACCCATGTCTGTCCTGATTACACAATTTTATTTTAAAGTATTGGTGAGGAAAAAAATACCCCTCAACTTGAGATAGAAACAAAAAATAAAAATAAAAAAATTAAAGGGTGGTCCAACCAAAACGCACGATGTTAATTGTGAATAAAACAAAAAGTTTTCAGAAAATTATCTTAATATTTTTTATACACCTCTATCTGATGGTCCATATTTTCAATGACTCTGAGACACAATTGAGGTTCATGTCGTTTATGTGCCTAATTATATCATCCTTTAGCTCTTGAATTGTTTTCTGGGCTATTGACATACACTTTTTGTTTTAAATATCCATCCTGTTGAAATCACATATTGTTCATATCCTCATCCTTAATTTCTGGCCACAAGAAGTCCGTTATCATCTCGCGATTGCGAACACCATTCACGATATATGCTTGGCCTACCTTTGGCCACACTATCGAGAACAACATTAATGTTTTTCGCAGAACGAACTGCGTGAGCATGCACAGGTATTTTCACAATTCGTACAGACCTGGTTTGCTGAAATTTGCGCACAATTCTCCCGATTTTGGGCACGTTTGGTTGATTACGCTGACCAAAAAAATCACGAAGTGCACGAAATGCATTTTCGTAAAAGGCTTCAACAACCTTAATGCGCTGCTCAATTGTATACCTCACCATGGTTGAATTTGTCAGACACTGAAACAATGAAATGTCAAATTAAGTTGGGCAAAAAAGTTGACTTTTAGGTGTGACACAATTAACATCGTATATTATGGTTGGACCACCCTTTATATTTAAATTACATATATTCCGACTCAATTATTAAATTTATTTTATTTAAAATATTTACGAAATGAAAAACACAGACAAAAATTTAAGAAATTATTAGTTTATTCCTAATAGATTATATTTGGATTATTCATATAATTTCAAAATACTTATTTAAAATCAAACAATTTTTATATTTTTTATTTTAAAACTATCACTTTTGTTTATTAGCAAAAATAAAAATATTTGAAGAAGTTTTTTTTATTCAATTTTTTTTTTCAATATTACATATGTATTTGTGTAAATTCTTTTCAATTTTCTAAATTTATTTTTCATTTATTTATTTTATTTTATTTTTTTTTCTTTTTTTTTAGGTGCTCTTGGCCACCATTTTAGCTTTGGCCTATGCCAAACCCTCACCCGGCTTCTTTGGCAAACAGTAAGTAATTTTTTATTTTTGGCAAATTAAATTATTAAAATTTTCTCATGTCTAATTAAATAATAACAAAAACTCAAACATGTTACATTTTAGTAGTTTATTTAAGTTTAAATACAGTTTTATTCACTTATAAAAAAAAATACCGGTAAATTGTTTTTGTTTTAACGGAGGCAACAATGTAAAACCACAATTGTTATAAAACAAAACACACAAATGTAAAAAAAAAGTTAACAGGAAAAAAAAAATGAACTCATAATATTTATTACAGCACAAATTGTTGGGGAAAAAAAAAACAAATGAAAACTTTTACTTAAATACATCCTTAATATAATTTCCTTTCTCTGTTTTTTATTGTTAATATCTATGTATTTGCTTTGGGGTTTTTCACTATATCAAAGAAGAAAAAAAAAGAAATAAGCACAGTGGGGTTATATAAGAAAAATAATAATAATAATAGTAATAACAATGATACCGAGAATATTGTTTTGATTATTTTTAAATTAAATTGAATAGAAACGAAAAAACAAAACAGTCAACAAAAGTAAACGTATTTTTTGTTTTTGAACATTCATTGTGTAAACAACCCTGTCTTTAGGTTATTTTGTAAACAAAAATAAATTACAGGGTTGTTAAAAAGTCATGCAGCTACGTAAAATTCAATTTTCTGCAGTTTTTTGCGATACATTATCTAGAATTTTTGTGTCAATAGCTACATATGTATAAAGCAGGTTGAAACAGCTGATTGCGATACGATGATATTTTGGTGACCGGTTTGGGCCTAAAGTTTTAATTAAATTAAATTAATTAAAATTATAATAAATTATGAAACAATCTTAGGGAATTTAATGATCTGATATTGAAGATTTATGATTTTTTTATGAAAGCTTAATATATTTACATACATTTATAATTTATTTCAGACAAATAATACTTTGAGATGTAAGAATTATTATAAATCGGTTTCTACCTTAAAGACTTTGCTTCATAATTTTTTAAGAGTTTTGAATTTTACATCCCGAATTCTAATATAAATAATACTTTTGGCTCATCCCAGTAATAAAAGTTCATAATTTTAAACCCTGATTTTCATTCGTAGTACAATTTTCATTGCTTTGGAAGTACTTACTTCTCTTAAATTTTAAATTCTGTTTTATCCTTAATAAAAGGTAAAATTTAAAGATAAAATTACTTTAAAATTTGATAAATTTAAATTTTCTCACAAATCATTAACATAATTTGCCTGCTAAAAATACATTTATTTGAACTTTTTTTGAATTTGCATTTTTTTAATAACTTCCCAAAAAGCTCTAAATAAACTTATTTCTACTTTTGAAGTGGTAAAAATGTTTTTTGTTAGAAGCAATTGATCGTTTTTTTTTTTTACTGAGAAATTAAATATCTTTTGAACATTTTTATAACGATTAGAATCAATAAATTTCTTTAGATTTATGGTTATTTTTTCATTATTATTTTATTTATTTTGTAGTTTTATATTTCTTAGCATTTCGTACCATTGTGCTTGGCATTAAAATTGTTTTGTTGTTAATTGTTGATTGTTATTTGTCATTTTGTTTTTACAAGCAATTGAATTGAAATTCCGTAACAAATTATGCTGTAATATAAAACAAATATTTTATGTACAAATAAAAAATATGTACTTTAATTTTCTTATAAAAAAAAACGAATTTGAAATACCCTACATTACACGCAATTTTTAATAGAAAAATTTTATTATGAAAAATTATTCAAAAATTTTAAATTCAGTTTTCATTAAAAAACGGCACATTTTTAATTCGATTTCCTCCAAAGATACTAAAAAAATATCTTGAAAATCATGTTGTAGTTATTGTCATCCCAATCATCATAAAGATTTCATAAATATTTCACATTTTTAACCCATTGAAGACCAAAGAAAATATGCTTCCCTGAGCAGATTTTAGGTTATACAATTTTCTAGATAATAGGTAGAGGAAATTAGTCAATCATGTTTTATAGCCAAGACATGAAGCTATAAAAATGTGGTACTAGTAAAGTCTCTAACATATCACACATAGCCCCTAGAGGTCTTTAAAATTGTGAAAAATCATTAATTTTTAAATTAACCCTCATAAAACCATTGAAAAATGAGGGGTAAGGTGTGGATGTAGACGGAAAATGTGTATTTGTTATAACAGAGAAAAGACCGTAGATCTCAAAAATGGTACTGACAGAAAATATGTAGCTATCAAAAGTATGAAAAAAATAAAAATTAATTTAAAAATTATGATTTTTTTAAATTTTTATTATTTTTTTTTTTTTATTAAAAATTCATCTTTATTTTTTCTCTTTTAAATAAAAATTTTCTTCTACAATAAATTAAAATTTAATATTTTTCTGAAAGCTAACTGTATAAGGATTATTTTAAGGAAGAAAACAATTTAAATTAGTTAATATTTTCAAGTCAAAACTCTTCTAAATTTGATCTATTTTGGAAAAAAAATTGAATTTGGCCTATATTTTTTAAAACACCAAAGCTGCTGTTAATAAACGGAATGCAGTTTCAAAAGCCCTAAAGTGTTTTAAATTTTTAATAAAAATATTTAAACAAACTTTTTTTAATTACGGGTTTTATAATTAAAATTCTAAAAAATATAAATTTTTGGGATTTTCTTCTGTTTTTTTAGGAATGATGGGATTGTTTTCATTTGAATCATAAAATTGTTTTAATTTTATTACTTCCCATAATAGATTTAATATTTATAGAAAATTTCATTAAATTATCTTTATTATTAAGAATTATATTGTAGATGTTATATTTAAAGTTTTTTTTTATCAACAATTATTTGTTATCAACATTTTTTTTAAACATTCTAATATCATGGAAATAAGAGACTTACATTTTTTCAATAAATTTTATTATCTAGCCAATAAAGTTCTCAAGGAGATAAAGTAATTATTTGGTCAATATATTTCTAAGAATCAAAACTGTGCCAGTTTAAATATTAATTCAACAAACCAGAGTTTTACAATATATCCCTTTTAGAGTTATTCCATTTTGATAGCTTGTAGCGGCACTCCTCTAAAGTTTGGGCGCATCGCCTTTAAACCCTAAATTTGTATACTCTTCAGCTACATTATTGCTAACCTTTAAAGAAATCGGATGAGCTTAAGCAAATTTACTGAATTATTTTTAAAATGCTTATATTCTGTTCCCCTATATTGAACGATTGATAACTAAATTTACCAAACAGTAGTTGTTTATTTAGGAAATCGTATTAAGAGTACAAACCAAATTAAATCTTATAAAAATATATAAGAGATTTTAAACTGACTCAAATTTTCTTAAGACATTCTTTAAATTAATGGTTAAGGCTCTGAAACCTCAGGGGTATTTTCACATATGCAACAAAAAAAATTAATTAAAATTTATGCCCGCATTAAACACAAACAAAACTGGTAAAAACAAGTGTACATAAACATGTTCTCTTTGTGCCGATCTCTGCTTTTACCATAATCTCTTTGCGCCGATCTTTGCTTTTAAAAACCATTCAACTTTAAGCCTATTTTCAATAAAGTCAATTCATGTTGATTTATAAAAAAAAAAGCAAACAAACAAAACTTATTTAAAACAAAAAAACTTTAAAACATATTATCTTTGTGCCGATCTCTGCTTTTAACTAATTTTTTACTAAAACACAATACGAATGTCAACGTAATTCATAAAAAAAGCCATTTAGTTTTAGGTTAACTTTATTTAAGTTAGACTAACGACAATTTACTAAAAAAACTTACAACAAAGAGTATAAGAGTTTCATCTCTTTAAGCCGATCTATGCTTTAAATTAAATTTCAACACTTAGCAGAAATAAAATAAAACTCGCCTTAACTAAAAAACAATACGAACGTCAACGAAATATCTTCGGCCATATGATATTTCCTACAACATAGATCTATGTTAATTTATTTAAAAAAGTTATAGTAAAGAGCATAAGAATTTCATCTCTTAAAGCCGATCTATGCTTTAAACGAAATTTCAACATTTAGCTCACATAAAATAAAACTTGCCTTAATATTACTTCACTTAATTATTATTAAAATCTTTAAAATTGTGCCCCCTCTAAAATAAAAATTTCTCTCATTGACCAGAATTTTATATTTTCAAGATCATATTTCCTCTTAACCTTTCTTATTTCAATATATCTATTTGATTCCATATTACAAACAAAGATCAACCTCTAATAACCTTTAACACTTCAATAGAGTTTCTATTTTAAACAAAAAAACATAACAATTGTTGTCAACATTAATTAAACACCAACGACAACAACAATATGTTTAAAATGCGTTTGTTTATTATTTTGAAAGAAATATTATTGTACATTTAGCTGGTTGTTTAAATACATGGATAAATTAATGAATGAGTGACTGACTAAATGACTGGTGGTTGGCACAAGTTGTTATAACTCAACTCAAAGTTGTCACATTTTTAATAAACAACTGCCGCGTTTGAAGTGAATGAAATTTTTGTAGGCATATCATATAGAAAATATAATTATTTAAAATACTTAATTATAAAAATTGGCCTCGAGATATAAACATAATATAATGAGACTAGACTTTAAAAACAAACAAAAAAAAATAACAATTTCACTTTCATTAATGCATTTTTAATAAAATATATAATTAGCTGGAACCTTTTTACACCTTGATATTTAAATTTATATAAAAAAAAAATTACTTAATCAATAACACTTGCCAATTGTTTTATTTTTATTTTTGTTTATTTTAAATTTTCATTAGTGAACATCATACCATTCACGTGCCATATAAAGTTCATACTATTCATCATCATCACGTTAAAAAGGTACCCATCTACAAGGAAATCGTTAAAGAGGTTCCTGTTGTAAAGGAAGTTGTCAAAGAGGTTCCCGTTGTAAAAGAGGTTCATGTGCCCGTTATTAAGGAAGTTCATGTTCCCGTGTACAAAGAGGTTCATGTACCCGTTCATGTTCATCATGAAGAACATCATGATTATGATTCACACAAAGGCTGGTCATCATCTGGTGGTTGGTAATAATTTATTGTTTAAATAATAGTTGTTAAGTTAAATTTGTTATTATTTAGTTATTTAAGTTAAATAAAAAAAAATTGTGTTATTAAATTTTGTTATTAGAAAAGAAAAATTTATTGTAAACATACTATGTCTTATATTATAAGAATATTTGAGATGTAGTCAAGTTAATAAATGTTCAAAAATTTTAAAACAATTTAATGATTTTGTTAATTACCATTTTTTTTTATCTTACACCACCATAGATTGGGACATTATGCATTTGTGCTGATGTTTGCAACGCATAGAAAAAGTTATCCAACACCCACCTTAAAGTATACCAATCGACACATAATCACTTTTTGAATCGATCTAACGATGTCCGTCTGACCGTCTGGTTGGCTGGACGGCTGTAAACCTTGTACACAATATGAGATTTTGAAGATAATTCAATAAAATTTGGCACGTGGGACTTTTAGGTTACAGGGACAAAATTGGTTGTGATCGGTCCATTATTTCACCTAGCCCCTCTACAAATGTCCCCCCGGAATTGAGTTTCAATACTAAAAAATTTCTTAATAAAATAAGAATATTTTAATGCAATTCAGTGCAAAGAAGTACCAAGTTTTATGAATTTGTTCATGAATAACCATATCTCCCATATAAACCCCTGTTCCGAAAATCACATTGGCGTACATAAATCCCATAATAATATTAGTATCCAGTTTATATTCAACACAAATAAGTTTTAAATACTTAAGTAGGAACAACATAGCCAAATTTTTATTAGAATCGGTCCATAATTTACCATAAATCCCATATAAACCCACTTCCGAGAATCACCCTAAAGTGCATAAAATCAAATAGATGTTAGTATCAACGCATATTCTGTATCTGTATTTTATTTTACATTGGTCTAATATAAGCCCCCATTGTATTTAAATAAAATAAAAGCATCGAAACAAAATTCTAAAACAGATAGACTAACAAACACAGATTCACTTTTATACATATAGCGTTTAATCCGATCTTGTAGTACTCCTACATAGACCAGATAAAATCTTATTTAGAAAGAACAAAAATTAAGAAACCCGTAAAATATAGCTATGATTCCTATAACTCGTGGGAACAGTTATAATATTGGTGTTCTGTAATTATTCACAACAATAAACTTTTAAATATTTTAGTTACCAGTTTCTTAAATTTAGCGTTCGAAGTTTCAAAGAGTAATTTAATAACGAAAATTACTACAAAGTACCCTCTTATTGATTGTAGAAAATTCAAGAAGTACCATTAGAATAATGAAAAAGTACCACAAATTCCCCTGTTATGGACACACTTTCACTTGGGATCATATATCTTTAATTTCAATTTTCTAGGTTCAATATTATAGAAATTTAAAAATGTACCATGGGAGATCAAAAAAGTACCATAAAATTTTCTTTTGTGAATTCCCACTCACTTAGTACTACATGTACTTACGTTCATTTTTATAAGTTTAATAAAAAATTCATCATTTAATTTGAATAAAATTTAATTTCCCAATTTTATACCCATTTTGATACCTTTTATTCCCCCTGGATGTAACAAGGATTGTACTCCAATGAATTTCTAAATTCTACTGGAATCTAATGCTAAAATATTCATATGTATTTGTCAGTGAAAAAACCTTTTTGTGAAATTTTTTTTTTACCCGTTTTCTCCCTAAAAGTGTCGAATTTTAAAAAAGTACCAGTAATCTGTCCGATTATTTTTGAAATCAATAACGATAACTATTCAACTTTTTTTATACCCACCATCAAAAAGATGATTTTGTCATTCCGTGTGTAACATGTCGAAAGAATCATTTAAGACCCCATAAAGTATATATTTTCTGGGTCCTTGTTAAATTCTGAGTCGATCTTACTATGTCCGTCCGTCTGTCTGTTGAAAGCAGGATAGGGCTTGAACAGGGCAACCTAGGGAGACGCAATTTGGCTGAAATATTTATCTTATATAAGGTTTGTTTGGTATTGAAAATTACCAAAATCGGTCAAAAAAGTTATGTGCAAAATACTAGAAACACAGGGTGTCCTTTGTAGCTTCATTTCATACTTTTTTGCTAATATCTCTTAAACAAAAGCATGTACGATAACGATTTTGTACAGATAGTTCGAGGGTCGATATAAACTTGGAAGCCAAGAATGGGCGTGGTCCGCCCACTTTACCGCCCACCTCCACTATAAGGTGAAACGTCAACAAAATTTTGTACAAATAGTTTAAGGACCAATGTAAATGGGCGGTAAAGTGGGCGGTAAAATCAAATTTTGAAAAAGTTGATGGTGGGTATATAGATTCGGCCGAGCCGAATATAACATTCGCGCTTGTTGTATCTCTATTAGTTTAGTAGATATAAGATTACCGATTTTACCCTTTTTTACTCCCTAAACATTCGAATTTCCAAAAAAGCTTAGTGGATTTATTTGGTTGGAGACCAATCTACAGTCCATATTTCTTCTATCTAGCTTTAACCGTTTGGGCTAAGCAACGATGAATCGCCAAGAAAGTCTGTCAGTCTTTACTCTTTTATATATATAGATTATTAATTGTTTACATTTTTACATCATGTCAATAATAGCTAGATAATATTAAATCTATTAAAAGTAAAAAAAAGTAATCAGTAATTAATGTAAAATATATCGGAAACGTTAAGTAGAATCCAAAAAAAAAAAAAAATATCTATTTTACACATATTAATTAAGAAAAATATATGAACAATTATTAAAAAGTATAAGAAAATAATAAACTTGATTTTTTACATGGTTTACACGATGTTAACAATAAGTAAATAATGTAAAATATATCAGATTTAAATAATAAAATCTTCAAAATAACAAAAAAATATGAATTATTAATTCTATAATAATTAATAATATTTTTTACATCATGTCAATAATAGCTAAATAATGTTAAATCTATTTAAAGTGAAAATAAAATCATTTAAAAGTTATGGAAAACAATAAAGCTAAATATTTTACATCATTTACAAGACGTCAACAATTAGCAAATAATATAAAATATCTATGTATATCAAAATATTACTCAAGTTTGGTATTTTTATTTCAAAAATGTTTAACTTTATTTACATCAATGTTTGTATGTAAATATTTATGAAAATATTACTTAAATGTTTTTATTTTTATTTAAATAATTTTTAATTTTATTATCAATGTCATAATGTGTAAAGTGTTAAAAATTTAAAACAAACAGCACTACTTTCATTTAAAACATTATTTACCTGCTGTCAACAATTAGTAAATAATATAAAATATATTAAAAATATTTAATAAAATTACGAAAATGTTAAGCAGTTGGTAATTAGAAATTCTTTACAATTCAATTAGAAGTGATAATGTAAAATTTGTGAAAACTGATTAAAAAATTTATATTTATCTCTAATCCAGCGAAATTTTACTTTTCTTTAGAAGTGTTTTAAATTTACTTTGTATTTTTTTTACAGATAGTCAACAAATTTTCAATGTGTTAATTTAAAATATTGATTTTGCTGAATTTTTTCTTAACATCTTTCTTTCCTTTAAACTTATTTTGCTAATTTTCAATAACAAATTGCTTAGGACATTAATAATTTTTTTAAGAGAAATTCCATTTGTTTTAGTTTTATATTTTTTAGCTGAATGTGTTTAATACAGAAAACCAAGCCGAAATAAAAAATCTACTTTATAAAAAAATTATTTTTATTTGTTATACCCCAAAATCTCTATCAAATCAATAAACCATTCAAATAAATATTAAATAGTTGTAATAAGTATTAAATCATATTATTAATACTTATTTAATAGTCTGAGGCTAATCCCTGAACAAAACAAAAAATTGCTCACAAAAACAAATAAACAAAAAGCTCGTGCTTATTTAATATTTTTATATAAAAACCATATAATTATAAAATAATAAAAATAAATCATACATATTTCATGTATATTGTTCACTTAACAACAAAACTTTAAAAAAAAGCGGCAAATTCATTGAAAAAACCAAACTTGTTTTAAAACTTTTTAAGCCGAATATATAAACAATGAAATTTATATTTAACATACAAATGTAAACCATATTACAAAAACTTTAAAAACAATAAAATTTTGTCAATAATTTAATAAAACAATATACATATTTATTTTTAACATTTACCTTTGGCCTCCAATTTAACAAAAAGTTAACATTTTTATAAAATCTTTTGTTTTTTTATAATTAATCAACTGACATTTTTTCCTTTGTATATTAATTAAAACAAACATTCTAACAAACATTTTTATAAAAAAAAAGGAAAATAAAAAACTTCTATTACTTCTTGTTAAAACACACCCACTTGCCTTAAAAGTAATAAACACAATTGAATTATATGCGGAACCTTATAAAACTGACCAACTAATAGTGGTTGAAGTTGATAGTGGACACATAATTACATATTTGTTGCTCGTTTGTTGTAAAAGTGAAAGTTGTTTTTACACATTTTTTTTATTCTTTTTATTTTTTGTTTGTCAACAAAAAAGAACCAGAAATTAAAACATTCTTAATGTTCTGGTTTCGCACACACAAACTTGACAACAAAACCCAGTTAGCAATATGAAGGTCAAGTCCATCGTTTGTTCATTCTTAAGCCAACAAAAAAAATTTGTTAAGCCAATAAAAATTGTAAATACCAGTAGCAGTAGCTCTAAGATAAATTAAGGCTTTATTTTTTCAATGCACTTTTTTCCATAACTCTGTTCTCTTAACGCATTTTTTTATTATATTTTTTTATTCTGTGATTTTTTTTATTTGTTATAATTTTGAAATTGGATAAATTTATTTAACATTATGATCTTGTAGATCTAGTTTATTGATTTTTATTTTTTTTTTTTTTTCTCTTTTTTTTCTGTAAAACTTTATGATATATATTTTAGTTTTTATTGCCGGAAACTATGATTTTTATGAAAATTTATGTTAGTAATTAAGTTCTTTACAATTTGCACAAAAAAATAAAAAAAATAAATACAAAAATTGAAAAATGTTATATTAATTTGTATATAATTTTTTTGTACTTTACTCACTTATTTTTAAATTTAAATTGAAAATTTGTAAGTGTGATTTATAATAGTTGGCAAATAAAAGGGTGTGGAGTTATAGTTGTTTAGTTTTTTAATGAGTGGCATTACAGGTCGCTTAAAACAAGTATTTCAAATTTATATATTAAAAAAAAAAAAGAAAAAACTAAGAACTAAATATTAAGTAATTTATTTATTTTAAATTTAGATGAAAAAAAAAAAAACACTGAAATACATATTTATTAAAACAAATCTAGTTTTAAGTGTGGGTTACAGAATTCCAGTATTAAATGGAAAACTATGTAAATTATTATTTTATTGCCACAAGTAAGTTATTATGAAAATGTTTAGAAAAATTCTAAAATAAATTTGAAAAATTCTTTTTTAAAAACTTTTTAACAATATCTGAATTAAAAATACCATAAAAAATTAAACATTTTTAATTATATACATTTTCTACACTATATCAATAATATGTAAATAATTTGAAATCTACGAAAAATAACAGAAAAATTATTTCTAAGTCTAAGGAAAGGTTAAATTTAATTCTTTACATATTTTACGTAATGTCAAAAACTAGTAAGCCATGTAAAATATGTTAGAATATTTAGTAAATCAATTATATATATTTTTTTTTTTTTAATTTTAAACTATTTATATTTTTGTCAATAATACGTAAATAATTTAAAATCTAGGAAAAATAACAGAAAAATCATTTCTAAGCCTAAGGAAATTTTACATATTTTACATAATGTTAAAAATAAGTAAACCATGTAAAATATGTTAAAATATTTAGCACTTCAATCAAATATCAATTATAAATTTTTTAAATGTTTATATCATGTCAATAATAGGTAAATAATTTAATTTATTAATTAAATATTTTTACACTACGTCAATAATATATAAATAATTTAAAATCCATAAAACATAACATAAAAATTATTTCTAAGCCTAAATAAACAATAAATTTAATTCTTTACATATTATACATTAGGTCAAAAATTAGTAAACCAGCTAAATATGTTAGAATATTGAATAAATAAATAAAATACATCATGTCAATAATAGGTAAATAATTTAACTTTAATTATTTACATATTTTTTACACTATGTCAATAATGTGTAATAATTTCAAATCTATGAAAAATAATAAAAAAATCATTGCTAAGCCTAAGGTCTCCTTCAATTTAATTCTTTACATATTTTACATAATTTCAAAATAAGCAAACCAAATATTTTGGAATATTTAGTACATCAATAAAATATCAATTATAAATTTTTAAATGTTTACATCATGTCAAAATGTTAATTTAATTATTTACATTTTTACACTATGTCAATAACATGTAAACAGTTTAAAATCTATCGGAAATAAAAGAAAATTTTTTGTTAATTCTTTACATATTTTACAATAGTTCAAAAATTAATAAACCATGTAAAATATGTTAGAATATTTAGTAAATCAATTAAATATTTTTATTAATTTTTACTTCATGTCAATAATTGGTAAATAATGTAATTTTTAATTATTTACTTTTTTACACTATGTCAATAATATGTAAATAATTTAAATTCTATGAAAATCAACAGAAAAATCATTGTTTAGTCTAAGAAAACGTTAATTTTAATTCTTTACATATTTTACATGATGTCAAAAATTAGTTAATCATGTAAAATATGTTAGAATATTTATGAAATCAATAAAATGTCAATTATATATATATTTTTTTTTTTCATTTTCATAATGTCAATCGTTGATAAATAACGTCATTTTTAATTATTTACATTTTTACACTATGTCAGTATTATGTAATTAATTTAAAATCTATGAAAAATAACAGAAAAATCATTTCTAAGCCTAAGGAAACGGTAAATTTAATTTTTTAAAACCTTTTACATGATGTCAAAAATTAGTAAACCATGTAAAATATGCTAGAATATTTAGTAAATCTATAAAATATCAATTATATATATTTTTTTAATGTATTTCATCATGTCAATAATTGGTAAATAATGTAATTTTTAATTATTTACATTTTTACACTATGTCAATAATAATAAAGGTGGTGCAAAATTTATGGGAAATATAAGATAAACTAATAAAAACTTAAAAAAAACATTAAACTTGATTTTTACATTGTTTACACAATATCAACAATGAGTAAATAAAGTAAAATAAGTCAGATACAATTAGTAAAATCTCAATATTTCGGAAAAAAATTACATTTTTTAAATTTTTGACATGAAATGATGCATTGAATTTAATAATTTAAATTGTTTACAAATTGTCAACAATGGGTAAATAATGTAAAACATGTAAAAAATATTTAGTAGTCACAAAAGTATTGAAAACAAATATTATTTATTAATTCTTTACATATTTTACATCAAGTAAATATTACATAAATAATGTAAAATCAATGAAAAATTATCTTAAAGTATAAAAAAAAAACATTGAATGTAATTATTTTCATTTTATAATTGTCAAAATTAGAGAAAATAAAAGAAAAATCTACGAAAAGAATAAGTATACTAAAATTTATTCACCAAATTATTTACACAATGTCAATGGTGTGTAAATAATGTAAAATATGTTGAAATTTATTAAATAAAATCTCCGAAATATTGAAAATTATTTTTTTTTTCCTTTTTTTACATTATGTCAACAATAGGTGAATAATGTAAAATCAATGAAAATAAAAGGAAAATCGTTACATAGACTATGAAGAATTGAACTCAATTCTTTTTTACATGATATCAAAAATGGGTAAATAATGTAAAATATGAAATTTGTGGGGAAATACAAAAAAAAATTACATGAAAAGTTGAAAAAAAATAATATAAGATATTCCAGATATATAAATAGGAAATTTTTTTATTTATAATTTATTACATTATTTATACTTGTCAAAAATAGGTAAATAATGTAAAATCAATGAAAATAAACGAAAGATCACAATAAAGTCTAAGAAACATAAAATTTAATTCTTGACATTATTTTCATGATGTCAGCAATGATATTTGATATATTTTTGCAAAATTTTCAATACATTAAAATTTTTATTATTATTTACACCATGCCTATAACAGGTAATTAATGTAAAATTTATAAGAAATATCACAAAAACAAATAAAACGTTAAAGAAAACTATAAATTTATTACTTATATTTTTTTACATAGTGTCAATAATGTAAAATATATTAGAAATATTTTGTAAAACAACGAAAGTATTGAAAATATATTGAGTAAATAATAGTTAAATTGTATAATTTTTTTGGAAATACATGGTTAACATGATGTCAACAATAAGTAAATAAAGTAAAGTCTGAAATATTTTGAACAAATACAATATTTTATTAATTCTTTACATATTTTAAACTCTGTAAATAATAGGTAATTGATATGAAATTTATGGGAAATATAACAAAAACAAACTAAAAGTTATAGAAAACAATGTTAATAATGTAAAATATATTAGAAATATTTCATAAGATAATGAAAATATGAATTTTTATTATTTACATATTTTACATTAGATAAATAATATAAAATCCTTTGAAAATTAAATATAGATCTTCATAAAATACAAGAAAAAAGCATATTAATATATTACAAATTAATATATTTAAATTTTCTACATGATGTAAACAAAGAGTAAATTTTGTAAAATATAAGTAAAACATATAGAATAAAATTAAAAACCATGAAAATATTAATTTTTAATGTATTTTTTTATCAAGACAAGTTGTACGTAAGAAGTGTAAAATTCTTTAATGATGCTTTTGTCAAGAATGATAAAAATAAGTAAAAAAAAATAATAAGTAAAATACAAATACAAAATTATTTAGGAAACATTAATTTTTAAATAATTATATTAAAAATTCCTAAAAATTAGCAGAGATATCTACAAATTTACCCATTGTGCAAGAACTGTAAAAAGTGAATTTAGACATAAAATATAGATGTTTTTATATAAGACACTATCCCCACCCTTCGCTCGTTGGGTAAAATGTGACAGGAAATTTTCGGAAATAAATCCGTAATTTATGATCGCCTGGTTGGATGTACATAAAATTTCATATAGGCCTAGTAGAGGAGTGTTCCATTCCCCTCAGGAGCGGAGCTATGAGGCTCGAAATAGGGTACAAATGACATAGAAAAAGTTTAACCACTAGCGAATGTTTGTTCATTATTCGATTTCTAAAATTTTTATATCACCCTAAAGCTCTTGATAAATTCATTGAAAAAATATGCTTGCATGTACTATTTGTCTTATATATTTTTCAAGTTACATGCATTCGAAATTTAAAAAAACTAATTAGTCTAGATTTGTCCATATATTGCCCAATATTTTTAACCGATTTTTTTATATTTTATGCAATTGGTTAGTCGATATCTTTACTGAGTCCAAAAATAAATAATTTCAAATTGGAAAGTTTTCAAAAATTAACAGAATTCTCTCAAAAAATCTTGAAATTCCAAATGTAAATCATCCCTGCGCTGACTGAATTACCTATGTAAAAATGTTTGAAACTTTTTTATTTCTGCATTTGTTGATATCTCGACTAGTTTAGGATTTACAAAATTACCTATGTAAAACCTTATATAAAATGCTCCAACAAAATTACCTATGTAAACAATTTTGTATACAAGTTAATATTATTAATATTCTTAGAGAAAATGGTAATACATATTAAAATTTAAACATAAAATATTTAATATTGTATGCTTATGTTATGCCGCCTAAAAGTTTATATCCCAAGACTAGTTATACCAAAATTAACTGATACAGACATACGTCAACTAAAGCTTTGATGATGTCTGTCCGTCTATCTGTCTGTCAGTTTCAGATTATTATAAAATTTATTTATTTTCTTTTTTTTAATAATCAGAACAGGAAAAAGCTCAGGAGACCATACTGTCAATGACATCTGAGCGTTAGCTTTTATATGTTGGATTTATTTTAATCAAAAATTAAAAGTTGTGTATATTTGTTGATCAAAAATAAAAATATATTTAAAATTGGTCCAGCTCACGAAAGTGAAATAATTGATACCTAATATTTTGCGAATTAGTTTAAGACACATAAATCTTTAATTTTAGGAGGTTACACTTGCAACATTTTTTGTCTTCGCAAGAATTGACGCACTTCATTAAGTTCAGGAATTTTTATTAAATCATTTATTTTATCTTACTTAAAATTTTTTTTCTGAAAATCATGAAATACGGGTTCATTAATTTTTCTTTAGTTATCGTTTGATATATGTAACATTAATATTGGTGAATTTTCTTATTTAATTTTTTTGAAGATTTTTCTGGGATCATCAACAAATTACGGTTTAATAGCATGTTCCATTTGTCTTAGGATGTTGAAATTTTACCAAGATATTACTAATAATATATCCTTTCATAGATCAAACTTATATTTAAATGAACTTAAGAACCTGCAAAAAGAAAAGCACAAAAATATCTTAAAAAAAAATTACAAATTTACTTATGTAAAATTTTCGTTGATTTTCTTCAAAACGCGCCAAAAATTTCATTCTTTTTCATAAAACACATAATTTGTATTACTAAGCCTATTCATAAATGAAGAAAATTTGTAAAAATTTTGCGAAGTAACAAAGAAACTGCAATACTAAACAATTTTTCAGTAATTCCAAAAATATATTTTTTTTACTTACTAACAAATAAAGAAAATAAAACTTGATCATGAAAATATGGATGGGACCTTTTCCTGAAGTAAGAGCCATAATCACAATGTATGGGCGGACGAACATTACCATTCTGCCAAAAAAAAAATCCTATAATTCTAAAAATGAATTTTTTATCTAATAATAAATAAAAAAATAAAACGTGATCATTAAAATATTGATATCACATTTCCCTGAATTAAGCGACCCCTTTTACCCCTTTTTAGAGAACTTAACGAGCTTAAGGAAGTACACGGACGAAATTAAACACTATGCGTTTTCTAATCATTATTATTATTTTTTTTTTTCCTTTAAATTAAAAGAACTTTATTTTAGTTTTTTTACAATTCTTAATATTTTTTCTAAGAATTTGTGGCCTTTATTATATACCAACAACAATCAGTATTTATTTTTATTTTTTAATTACAATTTTTTTAAAACTTAAATTTTCTAAAATTCTTTTTATTAAAATGCATTATTTTTTTAGGTTTTTTAATTAACAAATATTTTTTTCTTGAGATTTCATAGAGAAATTAAAAAGAAATAGAAAAAGAGTCTAAAAAATGAAAGTAAATGAATAGATGATAGAATCCTTAACATCTAAACAAAAGCACACAGTTTAGTTGAATTGAATAGAGTAGAGATGAGTGATAGATTGAGAGAGAGTGAGGTTGGAGGAAAGAAAAAAAGGAAGACTTGGGAATTAAATTCGTTAAACATTTCAGTACTCTCTTAATTGCAGTAGGGGAAATTGGGGCAGGTATGAGGACTAACGCCAGCAGGATATTGACGTTCAGTCCAGCCGGGTAGAGGAGGAGCAGGAGCACCAGCACCACCAGCATTAACATCACAGAAGGGATAGTTGGGGCAGGAGTGAGGATTTACACCGGCTGGATATTTATCACCACCAGGAGCAGGGGCAGGAGCACCCCAATGAGGTTGAGGAGCACCCCATTGAGGTTGTGGTGCACCCCATTGTGGTTGAGGAGCACCCCATTGGGGTTGTGGTTGCCAAGCGGGAGCAGGTTGTTGCCATTTATTTGGATTATGCAAACGAGCATTATCACAGATAGGAAAACCGGGACAGTCCTGAGGATTTACACCAGCTGGATATTGAGCAGCGGGATGTTGGGGTTTTGCCCATGCCAAAGCAAATAATGATAATAAGGCCTTTAAATAAATGCGAGGTAATTAAAATAATATCCTTTTTAGTTTAGAGTAATCCTTTTCAAGACAGCTGTTGAGTGATTTTTCGCTTAAATACTTACCAACTTTGTAAACATTATGTTGTTGTTGTTGTTTTATAATAAAAAGAATTAAGAAAAATAGAATTCTACCAATTGAACTATATTTTCAAAATAGTTATGTAAAAATAAACTTCCAATTGGTGTAAGTATTGTAAGTAGACTGTGGTTAATTCTTAAATGCTCTAGCATATTTATATACCCAAAATGCAGAGCAAAAATCAAATCAAAAGCGAAATTGTTTAATGTACATTTTTCTAACAACAATATGTTGTATAAAACAAAATATTTTATTTCAATTTTTTTTTTTTTTATTATTTTTTTCTTTAATTTTTGTAGAGCAAAAATAAGATTAGAACAAACACCTCTTAATAATATTACCTACAAGGTAGGTACCCTGACTTGAAAATTGTTTTTGTTTTTATTCGCTCGCTCTCTCCTCCATTAAAATTACTCGATATTGCAATGTTAAAACCACAATATTTACAATAATATTATTATTATTATTACTATGTTGTTGTTATTGTTGTTGAAATATTCATACAATATATTTTATTTATTATAATTCCAGTCAGTCAATTTATTGTTGTAACTGAGTAGTACTCAGTTTTATTTTAACTTTTTTTTTTGTAACTTCTGTTGTTGTTTTTTTTTTAAATAAAAAAGACTGATCGCATTTTTCTGTTGATCTAATAACATGATATGAAGTAGATTTTTGTTTTCTTGTATAAGTTTCTTTGCAAGTAAGTATTTAAAGAAATATGTTTAAAAGACTTAAAAGAGTAAAGACCCCCACCTTTCAACCTACATGAAATTTGTTGCTATTTAGTAAATTTAACTTTTATTTATATACATTTGTATGTACGTATGTTTTTAGTGCTAAATACATATATGATTGAAATAAACAACAACTACTTACATATTTACTTACTTACTTACATTGACGGTAATAGCAGCAACAAAAAAAAAACTTGCATTGGCAATGGACTCTTAACGTCAATGTTTCAACAGCAACTTTCATTGATTTATTTTTAAAATTATTTTTATTCTTGTTATTTACTAGTTCATAATTATGAATTTAACTTGTTCAATATTACTTACAGTTATAGTTAATTTATTTAATTATTGCAAAAAAAAAAAAGATAAAATAGAGAAGCATGTATGTATGTGGCTTAAGTCTTTTGTTTCTGGTCAGACCACATAACTATTCTATTCAGAAACAAGATAGATTTTAATTTATTTCCAATGACGTCAGAGTATTTTTAAGAAAAAAATTTTCAAAAGGATATTAAACTAAATATTTTTGCTTTCAAATATTTAATATTATAAAGCAGTGAAGGAATAAATTAGGGGAATTTATTTCTTACAGGAAACTGAAAAATTATGAAAAATTTTCTCTTTTGCTTTTTTCCTATTGACATTACATTAGTTATTTATAAACACAATTGGAAGGCCGTTCCTTTTGAAGAAAACCACTAAATATAATAAACATTAAATATTATGTCCTGAGAATTTATTAAGTATTTCTTAACACCATGATATTAATCATAGCTTTAACAAAAATTTTAATTTATTATAATTAAAAGCAAATATTAAAGTTCATGTAAGAATGTAACAATTTTGTTATTTTTAAAAAAACCTTCATAAAGTTAATTAAATAATACATTTTTTAACACAATAAGAATGTACTAATTTTGTTACAAAATGCCAATATGATAGGTATATTTAAAAAGAGAATGTTTTAGATTTAAATAATAAACAAACAAATAATATAAATTTAATATCAACAATCAAAAAGTACGATTAACTAAATATAATTTCTATTAGCGAAAAATTTGTCTTATACATATTTATAGTTGAGACCTATTTAAGAAACTAGACCCAATTTTAATATTAGCCAATAAAAATATTGACTTTTCTTGATTTGAGGCCTTTTAAAGGAACTACAGACAATTCTAGATTTTTCTTATTTTTCTAGATTTTTCTCTTAAAAAATATAAGTGATCACAGATTTTCTTTATTTTCTTGATTTGAGGCCTTTTAAAGGATCTACAGCCAATTTTAGATTTTTCTTATAAAATATCGATTTTTGATGAAAGATATAAGTGATCACAGATTTTGCTTATTTTCTTGATTTGAGACCTTTTGAGGGATCTACAGCCAATTTTAGATTTTTCATATAAAATATCGATTTTTGATGAAAAATATAAGTGATCACAGATTTTCGTTATTTTCTTGATTTGAGGCCTTTTAAAGGATCTACAGCCAATTTTAGATTTTTCTTACAAAATATCGATTTTTGATGAAAAATATAACTGATCACAGATTTTCGTTATCTTCTTGATTTGAGGCCTTTTAAAGGATCTACAGCTAATTTCAGATTTTTCATATAAAATATAGATTTTTGATGAAAAATATAAGTGATCACAGATTTTCTTTATTTTCTTGATTTGAGGCCTTTTAAAGGATCTACAACCAATTTTAGATATTTCTTATAAAATATCGATTTTTGATGAAAAATATAAGTGATCACAGATTTTTCTTACTTTTTAATTTGAGGCCTTTTAAAGGATCTAACAGCTAATTATAAATTTTTTATATAAAATATCGATTTTTGATGAATAATATAACTGATCACAGATTTTGCTTATTTTCTTGATTTGAGGCCTTTTAAGGGATCTACAGCCAATTTTAGATTTTTCTTATAAAATATCGATTTTTGATGAAAAATATAACTGATCACAGATTTTCGTCATTTTCTTGATTTGAGGCCTTTTAAAGGATCTACAGCCAATTTTAGATTTTTCATATTAAAAATCGATTTTTGATGAAAAATATAAGTGATCACAGATTTTGCTTATTTTCTTGATTTGAGGCCTTTTAAGGGATCTATAGCTAATTTTAGATTTTTCATATTAAAAATCGATTTTTGATGAAAAATATAAGTGATCACAGATTTTCGTTATTTTCTTGATTTGAGGCCTTTTAAAGGATCTACAGCCAATTTTAGATATTTCTTATAAAATATCGATTTTTGATGAAAAATATAAGTGATCACAGATTTTTCTTACTTTTTAATTTGAGGCCTTTTAAAGGATCTAACAGCTAATTATAAATTTTTTATATAAAATATCGATTTTTGATGAATAATATAACTGATCACAGATTTTGCTTATTTTCTTGATTTGAGGCCTTTTAAGGGATCTACAGCCAATTTTAGATTTTTCTTATAAAATATCGATTTTTGATGAAAAATATAAGTGATCACAGATTTTCTTTATTTTCTTGATTTGAGGCCTTTTAAAGGATCTACAGCCAATTTTAGATTTTTCATATAAAATATCAATTTTTGATGAAAAATATAAGTGATCACAGATTTTCCTTATTTTCTTGATTTGAGGCCTTTTAAAGGATCTACAGCCAATTTTAGATTTTTCATATTAAAAATCGATTTTTGATGAAAAATATAAGTGATCACAGATTTTCTTTATTTTCTTGATTTGAGGCCTTTTAAGGGATCTACAGCTAATTTTAGATTTTTCATATAAAATATCGAATTTTGATGAAAAATATAAGTGATCACAGATTTTTCTTATTTTCTTGATTTGAGGCCTTTTATAGGAACTACAGCCAATTTTAGATTTTTCATATAAAATATCGATTTTTGATGAAAAATATAAGTGATCACAGATTTTGCTTATTTTCTTGATTTAAAGCCTTTTAAGGGATCTACAGCCAATTTTAGATTTTTCATATAAAATATCAATTTTTGATGAAAAATATAAGTGATCACAGATTTTCCTTATTTTCTTGATTTGAGGCCTTTTAAAGGATCTACAGCCAATTTTAGATTTTTCATATTAAAAATCGATTTTTGATGAAAAATATAAGTGATCACAGATTTTGCTTATTTTCTTGATTTAAAGCCTTTTAAAGGATCTACAGCCAATTTTAGATTTTTCATATTAAAAATCGATTTTTGATGAAAAATATAAGTGATCACAGATTTTCGTTATTTTCTTGATTTGAGGCCTTTTAAAGGATCTACAGCCAATTTTAGATTTTTCTTATAAAATATCGAATTTTGATGAAAAATATAAGTGATCATAAATTTTCTTTATTTTCTTGATTTGAGGCCTTTTAAAGGATCTACAGCCAATTTTAGATTTTTCATATTAAAACTCGATTTTTGATGAAAAATATAAGTGATCACAGATTATCTTTATTTTCTTGGTTAGAGGCCTTTTACAAGAACTACAGCCATATCGATTTTTTATGAAAAATATAAGTGATCACAGATTTAGCTTATTTTTTTGATTTGAGGCCTTTTATAGGAACTACAGCCAATTTTAGATTTTTCATATAAAATATCGATTTTTGATGAAAAATATAAGTGATCACAGATTTTGCTTATTTTCTTGATTTAAAGCCTTTTAAAGGATCTACAGCCAATTTTAGATTTTTCATATTAAAAATCGATTTTTGATGAAAAATATAAGTGATCACATATTTTCGTTATTTTCTTGATTTGAGGCCTTTTAAAGGATCTACAGCCAATTTTAGATTTTTCTTATAAAATATCGATTTTTGATGAAAAATATAAGTGATCACAGATTTTCTTTATTTTCTTGATTTGAGGCCTTTTAAGGGATCTACAGCCAATTTTAGATTTTTCATATAAAATATCGATTTTTGATGAAAAATATAAGTGATCACAGATTTTCTTTATTTTCTTGATTTGAGGCCTTTTAAGGGATCTACAGCCAATTTTAGATTTTTCTTACAAAATATCGATTTTTGATGAAAAATATAACTGATCACAGATTTTGCTTATTTTCTTGATTTGAGGCCTTTTAAGGGATCTATAGCTAATTTTAGATTTTTCATATAAAATATCGATTTTTGATGAAAAATATAAGTGATCACAGATTTTCTTTATTTTCTTGATTTGAGGCCTTTTAAGGGATCTACAGCTAATTTTAGATTTTTCATATAAAATATCGATTTTTGATGAAAAATATAAGTGATCAGAGATTTTGCTTATTTTCTTGATTTAAAGCCTTTTAAAGGATCTACAGCCAATTTTAGATTTTTCATATAAAATATCGATTTTTGATGAAAAATATAAGTGATCACAGATTTTCTTTATTTTCTTGATTTGAGGCCTTTTAAGGGATCTACAGCCAATTTTAGATTTTTCTTACAAAATATCGATTTTTGATGAAAAATATAACTGATCACAGATTTTGCTTATTTTCTTGATTTGAGGCCTTTTAAGGGTCTATAGCTAATTTTAGATTTTTCATATAAAATATCGATTTTTGATGACAAATATAACTGATCACAGATTTTCTTTATTTTCTTGATTTGAGGCCTTTTAAGGGATCTACAGCTAATTTTAGATTTTTCATATAAAATATCGATTTTTGATGAAAAATATAAGTGATCACAGATTTTGCTTATTTTCTTGATTTAAAGCCTTTTAAAGGATCTACAGCCAATTTTAGATTTTTCATATAAAATATCGATTTTTGATGAAAAATATAACTGATCACAGATTTTCGTTATTTTCTTGATTTGAGGCCTTTTAAAGGATCTACAGCCAATTTTAGATTTTTCTCATAAAATATCGATTTTTGATGAAAAATATAAGTGATCACAGATTTTCTTTATTTTCTTGATTTGAGGCCTTTTAAGGGATCTACAGCTAATTTTAGATTTTTCATATAAAATATCGATTTTTGATGAAAAATATAAGTGATCACAGATTTTCTTTATTTTCTTGATTTGAGGCCTTTTAAGGGATCTACAGCCAATTTTAGATTTTTCTCATAAAATATCGATTTTTGATGAAAAATATAACTGATCACAGATTTTGCTTATTTTCTTGATTTAAAGCCTTTTAAAGGATCTACAGCCAATTTTAGATTTTTCATATAAAATATCGATTTTTGATGAAAAATATAACTGATCACAGATTTTCGTTATTTTCTTGATTTGAGGCCTTTTAAAGGATCTACAGCCAATTTTAGATTTTTCTCATAAAATATCGATTTTTGATGAAAAATATAAGTGATCACAGATTTTCTTTATTTTCTTGATTTGAGGCCTTTTAAGGGATCTACAGCCAATTTTAGATTTTTCATATAAAATATCGATTTTTGATGAAAAATATAAGTGATCACAGATTTTCTTTATTTTCTTGATTTGAGGCCTTTTAAGGGATCTACAGCCAATTTTAGATTTTTCTTACAAAATATCGATTTTTGATGAAAAATATAACTGATCACAGATTTTGCTTATTTTCTTGATTTGAGGCCTTTTAAAGGATCTACAGCCAATTTTAGATTTTTCTCATAAAATATCGATTTTTGATGAAAAATATAAGTGATCACAGATTTTCTTTATTTTCTTGATTTGAGGCCTTTTAAGGGATCTACAGCTAATTTTAGATTTTTCATATAAAATATCTATTTTTGATGAAAAATATAAGTGATCACAGATTTTCGTTATTTTCTTGATTTGAGGCCTCTTAAAGGATCTACAGCCAATTTTAGATTTTTCATATAAAATATCGATTTTTGATGAAAAATATAAGTGATCACAGATTTTGCTTATTTTCTTGATTTGAGGCCTTTTAAGGGATCTACAGCCAATTTTAGATTTTTCATATAAAATATCGATTTTTGGTGAAAAATATAAGTGATCACAGATTTAGCTTATTTTCTTGGTTTGAGGCCTTTTAAGGGATCTACAGCCAATTTTAGATTTTTCTTATAAAATATCGATTTTTGATGAAAAATATAAGTGATCACAGATTTTCGTTATTTTCTTGATTTGAGGCCTTTTAAAGGATCTACAGCCAATTTTAGATTTTTCATATAAAATATCGATTTTTGATGAAAAATATAAGTGATCACAGATTTTCTTTATTTTCTTGATTTGAGGCCTTTTAAGGGATCTACAGCCAATTTTAGATTTTTCATATAAAATATCGATTTTTGATGAAAAATATAAGTGATCACAGATTTTCGTTATTTTCTTGATTTGAGGCCTTTTAAGGGATCTACAGCCAATTTTATATTTTTCTTATAAAATATCGATATAAGTGATTACAGATTTTCTTTATTTTCTTGATTTGAGGCCTTTTAAGGGATCTACAGCTAATTTTAGATTTTTCAGATAAAATATCTATTTTTGATGAAAAATATAAGTGATCACAGATTTAGCTTATTTTCTTGATTTGAGGCCTTTTAAAGGATCTACAGCCAATTTTAGATTTTTCATATAAAATATCGATTTTTGGTGAAAAATATAAGTGATCACAGATTTTCGTTATTTTCTTGATTTGAGGCCTTTTAAAGGATCTACAGCCAATTTTAGATTTTTCATATAAAATATAGATTTTTGATGAAAAATATAAGTGATCACAGATTTTCTTTATTTTCTTGATTTGAGGCCTTTTAAGGGATCTACAGCTAATTTTAGATTTTTCATATAAAATATCGATTTTTGATGAAAAATATAAGTGATCACAGATTTAGCTTATTTTCTTGATTTGAGGCCTTTTAAAGGATCTACAGCCAATTTTAGATTTTTCATATAAAATATCGATTTTTGATGAAAAATATAAGTGATCACAGATTTAGCTTATTTTCTTGATTTGAGGCCTTTTAAAGGATCTACAGCCAATTTTAGATTTTTCATACAAAATATCGATTTTTGATGAAAAATATAACTGATCACAGATTTTCGTTATTTTCTTAATTTGAGGCCTTTTAAAGGATCTACAGCCAATTTTAGATTTTTCATATAAAATATCGATTTTTGATGAAAAATATAAGTGATCACAGATTTTTCTTGTTTTCTTGATTTGAGGCCTTTTAAAGGATCTACAGCCAATTTTATATTTTTCTTATAAAATATCGATTTTTGATGAAAAATATAACTGATCACAGATTTTGCTTATTTTTTTGATTTGAGGCCTTTTAAGGGATCTACAGCTAATTTTAGATTTTTCATATAAAATATCGATTTTTGATGAAAAATATAACTGATCACAGATTTTCTTTATTTTCTTGATTTGAGGCCTTTTAAAGGATCTACAGCCATTTTTATATTTTTCTTATAAAATATCGATTTTTGATGAAAAATATAACTGATCACAGATTTTGCTTATTTTCTTGATTTGAGGCCTTTTAAAGGATCTACAGCCAATTTTATATTTTTCATATAAAATATCGATTTTTGATGAAAAATATAACTGATCACAGATTTTGCTTATTTTTTTGATTTGAGGCCTTTTAAGGGATCTACAGCTAATTTTAGATTTTTCATATAAAATATCGATTTTTGATGAAAAATATAACTGATCACAGATTTTGCTTATTTTCTTGATTTGAGGCCTTTTAAGGGATCTACAGCCAATTTTATATTTTTCTTATAAAACATCGATTTTAGATGAAAAATATAAGTGATCACAGATTTTTCTTGTTTTCTTGATTTGAGGCCTTTTAAAGGATCTACAGCCAATTTTATATTTTTCTTATAAAATATCGATTTTTGATGAAAAATATAACTGATCACAGATTTTGCTTATTTTTTTGATTTGAGGCCTTTTAAGGGATCTACAGCCAATTTTATATTTTTCTTATAAAACATCGATTTTAGATGAAAAATATAAGTGATCACAGATTTTTCTTGTTTTCTTGATTTGAGGCCTTTTAAAGGATCTACAGCCAATTTTATATTTTTCTTATAAAATATCGATTTTTGATGAAAAATATAACTGATCACAGATTTTGCTTATTTTTTTGATTTGAGGCCTTTTAAGGGATCTACAGCTAATTTTAGATTTTTCATATAAAATATCGATTTTTGATGAAAAATATAACTGATCACAGATTTTCTTTATTTTCTTGATTTGAGGCCTTTTAAAGGATCTACAGCCATTTTTATATTTTTCTTATAAAATATCGATTTTTGATGAAAAATATAACTGATCACAGATTTTGCTTATTTTCTTGATTTGAGGCCTTTTAAAGGATCTACAGCCAATTTTATATTTTTCATATAAAATATCGATTTTTGATGAAAAATATAACTGATCACAGATTTTGCTTATTTTTTTGATTTGAGGCCTTTTAAGGGATCTACAGCTAATTTTAGATTTTTCATATAAAATATCGATTTTTGATGAAAAATATAACTGATCACAGATTTTGCTTATTTTCTTGATTTGAGGCCTTTTAAGGGATCTACAGCCAATTTTATATTTTTCTTATAAAACATCGATTTTAGATGAAAAATATAAGTGATCACAGATTTTTCTTGTTTTCTTGATTTGAGGCCTTTTAAAGGATCTACAGCCAATTTTATATTTTTCTTATAAAATATCGATTTTTGATGAAAAATATAACTGATCACAGATTTTGCTTATTTTTTTGATTTGAGGCCTTTTAAGGGATCTACAGCCAATTTTATATTTTTCTTATAAAACATCGATTTTAGATGAAAAATATAAGTGATCACAGATTTTTCTTGTTTTCTTGATTTGAGGCCTTTTAAAGGATCTACAGCCAATTTTATATTTTTCTTATAAAATATCGATTTTTGATGAAAAATATAACTGATCACAGATTTTGCTTATTTTTTTGATTTGAGGCCTTTTAAGGGATCTACAGCTAATTTTAGATTTTTCATATAAAATATCGATTTTTGATGAAAAATATAACTGATCACAGATTTTCTTTATTTTCTTGATTTGAGGCCTTTTAAAGGATCTACAGCCATTTTTATATTTTTCTTATAAAATATCGATTTTTGATGAAAAATATAACTGATCACAGATTTTGCTTATTTTCTTGATTTGAGGCCTTTTAAAGGATCTACAGCCAATTTTATATTTTTCATATAAAATATCGATTTTTGATGAAAAATATAACTGATCACAGATTTTGCTTATTTTTTTGATTTGAGGCCTTTTAAGGGATCTACAGCTAATTTTAGATTTTTCATATAAAATATCGATTTTTGATGAAAAATATAACTGATCACAGATTTTGCTTATTTTCTTGATTTGAGGCCTTTTAAGGGATCTACAGCCAATTTTATATTTTTCTTATAAAACATCGATTTTAGATGAAAAATATAAGTTATCACAGATTTTCTTTATTTTCTTGACTTAAGGTCTATTTATTTCGATGGTTTCTTTGAATTAGAGTTTTTTCCTCTGTAGTGTTCTTTTTATTTTCTTAAGAAAAAATATTCCACAGCTTATAGTAATTAAATCCTGGGTATAATTTCTTAACAGCTGTTTCTTTATTTTTTTCTTTTTTCTTTAAAAGTCTTTAATTTTAATTATTTATAATTAATCTTGTTTCAATTTATTGATCCGAAAATAATTACGATCAATCTAAATGTTAATAAATTTAATGTTTTAATAACTTTCAATAACTTGGCTATAAGTTTATATGATTTTAAATTCCTAATCAATTGTTTTTTCATTAAGTTCTTGTTTTTTTTATAAGTATCATTCTATATATTAAGAGCTGGTGGTAATTCTTAAAGTCATTTATTTTTTTCTTTTATATGCATATTCATAGTTTTAAATCGTATGAGGAATATGTATGTATGAGTGTATAAGTATGTATTTTTATTAACCGGAAGGCTATAAGGTGTGTTGTATTGTCATATAATTTATACTTGTATGTTAGACAACAACTAACTAACTGCAAATATTTTAGATTTAATGTGTTTTTTATTAAGTGCATTAGTTAGATTTTAATACGTGTTAATGAAAATGAAAGAGAGTTAAAGAAAAATTAAAAGTCTAGCAAACAACTTGTTGTAGAAGACATTATTTAATAAAATAAATATCGACCATTCCAGGAAAAAACGCCCGAAAAAGTATATTTTTTTACTTGATGGCTTTCAATTTCGATAAAAATTTGTATACATAAACTCCATTAAGCCTTTTATCAATTTCTGTTTTCAGTTTTGTGATTAATTTCGATTTAATTTCGCTTTTTCAATTTCTCAAAAACCAAAAAAATTTCTAAAGTATGTAACTATATATAGTAACTCTGGAAAAAGTTTGTGAATTTTAATGATTTAAACGGCCTTAAAATTTCGCATATGGCAGCTTTACGACGAACGTTTTAAAAATAAAAAAGATTTTTTAAAAATGCATTTTAATGCAATTGCATTTTTCAAATGCATTTTTCTTTAAATATAGTATTAAAATTTTTTAATTTTTTAACATAAATGAAAAGTTTGGAATCTTTACATTAAAATAAAAGTGTCAAATTTATGGGACGCGAAAATCTTATATACATATGTAATTCAATTTTTATAAAAACATGTTCCAATTTTTCATATAAAAATAATTTTTTTTCTTGTTTTTTGAATTTTCTTTAAAATTTATATAAAAATTAACAAAATATAAAAAGTATGCAATTTTAAATATACATATCTCTTGAAGTTATTGATGGATTTCTGTAATTTAAAAAGTATTTAAAAGGCCATTGTATATTTTTTGTGTAATTTGGTCAGAATTTCAAGAACCACGTCTTCAATCCATAATATTTGAAAAATATAAATGCAGTTTTAAGATGCATTTTTGTTAATTGCGAATTTATTAAATTTTAATTTTTCAAAGGTGTATTTAAAAATGCTTTGTTTATTATAACTTAAAGCAATAGATAGTCTGATACATAAAGTTTTACTATTTTTCAGGATTTTTTAAAAAATAACACAATAATTTTTTTTTACAAAATACGTAAAGATACTCATAATACCAGAAAAATATCATTTTTTATATGAAAAAATTTAAACTAGTTGAAGAAAAGGGAAATTATACACAGTACATGTGTGCGTCCCAAAAATTTGAGATTTTTATTTTAATGTAAAGATTCCAAACTTTTCATTTATTATAAAAAATTAACAAATTTGAATAGCATCTATATATATAAAAATTAATGTGTGTTTGTTTGTATGTATGTGCCACGCCCACTTACTAAATAACTATTAAAAGTAGTATATCTCGGAAATTGGTAATACTAGTTGTACCTCAAATTTTGCACGAACAACTTTGACACCTATATGAACATTCTGGAAAAATATAGGCGAACTAGCAATAGGGGGTGTGGCACATCCCACGCCTAATATTGCTTGCCAATACCAAATGCCGTAAATTTAGGAAACTATAACAGTTACATTTCCCAAATTTAGTACAATAAACTAAAGTGCCAATGTGAACATTTTGTGCAAAAATGGGCGGAAAAGAAATAATGGGCGTGTCATCTCTCATATAAAGTTAATACCAAAATGTTTATATCTGGGAAACTATAAAAGTTATAGAGCTCAAATTTTGTACGATTAGCATTAGCTTCAATATGAATATTTTGGACAAAAATTGGTACACTAGCAATAGTGGGCGTGGCACCTCCCATATAAAGAAAATATTAAATTATCATTTCTGAGAAAATATAACAGTTAGAGTTCTAAAATTTTGTCGGAGCCACTTTGGTATCAATATTAATATTTAAGAAAAATATGGGCGGACTAGAAGTAGAGGGCATGGTACCTCCCATATGAATTAAATGCAAAAATTCGTATATCTGGGAAACTATTGGAGTTGGAATGCTAAAATTTTGCACAAAGAATTTTGACATCCATGAAAACATTTGTCTAATAAATTAGCGGATTATGGGGGTATGGTCCCTCCCATAAAAATTAAATACAAAAATTAGTATTAGTTTTTTAATCCTTTAATTACTATGTATTTCATTTCCGGGTGGCGAAGCACACCGGGTATTAGCTAGTATTTAAAGAAAAATGCATTTAAGAAATGTAATTGCATTAAAATGCATTTTTAAAAAATAGTTTTTATTTATAAAATATTCATTTTTAAGCAAACATAATTACAATTCAAACACTGTTTAAATCACAAATTTCTGCAAAGCCTTCCCAGAAATATTTGTATTTAAAGTTGTATACTTTTGAGATTTTTTAGATTTTTTCAAAAGTGAAAAAGCGAAATAAAATCGCGAATTTTCTGAATTTAGCGAATCTGAAAACGGAAATACTTATAGACACCCATAGACCTTATACTTATAAAATTTTATAAAAATCGGAGGACACTTGGTATATTTTTTGGCGTTCTTTCATTTAATGGACGATATATAATATTCTTGAGGTTTTGTACAATTCAATTATCCGCTTATATCTTAAGTCTTTTGTTTTATTTTTTCAGTTTTTTAATACTCCTAAAAAGTTTGTTGGTTTATTTAATCCTCCTCGTTTCAGTACCGACTGTCACCACTTAATTTATGCAACATTTTTACCGTTACATTTTTATTTATGTAATTTTATATGGTCAGCCACATTTATATGTAAATATTTTTATAGTTTTAATCAAAATAATTATACAAATGTGTTTTAGTTAATCAATACATTATATATTCTTGTTTAATAAAAAAAATTAAAACTTTTTAATAATTTCATAGTCACTATTTAATATTGTAGCTATGATTTGTTGTCTCCTATACAGTTTCTGTTATACTCTAACTACCCACAAAATGAACATTAAACAAAACTGTTCTCATTTCTGTGATAATGACATAATACTCATATACAAGCTCGTTACTTTTCTTATCTTGTTCATATTGCTCTCAAGCGTTAATTATAGATCAATAAAACTGCAACTAATTGCTTTAACAGTTTACTATAATTGTCAGCTTAATGTTTTTAGAATTTTAAGTAAAAAAAAAAAATAAAATTTCTTAAACAAAATACTTTAATACTATGTTTCGTTTTTATTATTAATAATAATTAAGTTACTTATTTTATTAGGCAATTATTTAAAAATGTTTATGGATTTTCTCATTTAAAGTAAAGCAAAACAAATTGTGTTATATTAAATAAATTATACAGTTTTTTTTTTCATATATTTAGTCTACATGGTATATGAGTCATTTTTATGTTATTCTTAACACTTTTGTTTGTTGCATTTGTTGAAAAAAGTTGACAATTAATTGTCATTAACATTTGTTTCATTTTAACTACTTGTATTTCATTTTTATCGTTTGTTACAGAATTTCCGTCTGCCTTTATGTCTATGTAACAATCAAAGTAATTTGCATAAATCTTCTTGGTTTTAATACCTGCCAGAAACATAAATTCTAAATTTTATTTTCATTGAGTTTTTTCTTATAAACTGTTGCCGCAATACATGCTGTTAAATACATGATCTCATGTCTCTTTTTAACAAAAAAATGACTGCGGTTGATTATTAAGTTTTTTATATATATAAATATATATATATATATATATTTTTTTTTGGATTTTGTTAGATCAGGAGTGTGGCCCACCCACACCCATTATACATACACACGTTCATTCGTAATTAACGTTAAATTTTGTGTAGCAATAAATAAACGTGAAAAGTAACGTAAAGCCTTTAAAAGTATAAAAGAAAATTGTGTTAGGTATTGCTGTAAATAAAGGTTCCCTAAAATTTTTAAAGACTATTAACAATCAAATTTTTAAACTGATAAATTTCTGTTAGTCCGTTTTGAAACTTTCAGTTCAGTTCTATATACATCAGTTTAGTACTATATATATATATATATATATATATATATATATATCTGTATACATGTTTGTGGCTATTAAAACAACTGTTGAGATTTGAAAAATCTCAAGTGACTTTTTCGACCGTCAATCATATAAATTTATTTTCTATCCATTTTTAAACCCTTTCCTTTAGTAAAAAAAAAAGTAAAACAATACTTAACAAAAAAACAAATTGCCAATTTTCTTCTAAAAAAAAATACTATACTCATCGCTTTTTATGATCAAGGTGATCAACTTTGACCAGGAGCGAATCAACGGGGAGGGAAAATAGGAAACTCCCTTCCACAAAATGAAAACGCTTAGTGAAAAGTTTGTACTAAATCATAGAATTTAAGGAAATTTTTAAGAAAATCATTATGCTGTCCTCCCCCAAAAGCTTGAGCTGGATCGGAGCCAAACTAGAACCGAACTACAACTGAACTAGAACCGAACTAGAACTGAACTAGAACTGAACTAGAACTGAACTAGAACTGAACTAGAACTGAACTAGAACTGAACTAGAACTGAACTAGAACTGAACTAGAACTGAACTAGAACTGAACTAGAACTGAACTAGAACTGAACTAGAACTGAACTAGAACTGAACTAGAACTGAACTAGAACTGAACTAGAACTGAACTAGAACTGAACTAGAACTGAACTAGAACTGAACTAGAACTGAACTAGAACTGAACTAGAACTGAACTAGAACTGAACTAGAACTGAACTAGAACTGAACTAGAACTGAACTAGAACTGAACTAGAACTGAACTAGAACTGAACTAGAACTGAACTAGAACTGAACTAGAACTGAACTAGAACTGAACTAGAACTGAACTAGAACTGAACTAGAACTAGAACTGAACTAGAACTGAACTAGAACTAGAACTGAACTAGAACTGAACCAGAACTGAACCAGAACTGAACCAGAACTGAACCAGAACTGAACCAGAACTGAACCAGAACTGAACCAGAACTGAACTAGAACTGAAGTAGAGCTGGAGTAGAACTGAACTAGAACTAATCCACAGGGAGGGTAAAGAGGAAATTTTACTCCCCAAAATAAAAACGTTCAATGAAGAGTCTGCACTAAATCATAGAATTTAAGGAAATTGTTAAGAAAATCATTCTACTTTCCACCCTAAAAGCTTGAGAAGAATCCACGTCTGACTTTGACATACTGCACTAAGCTATAAAAGGGGTCAAAAAAGCGCTTAACCCAAGGAAACGAAATATCATTATTTTAATGATCATATTCTACTTTTTAATTTATTATTAAGCAAAAAATTTCATTTTTATATCCACCATCAAAAAGATGGGGGTATATTGGATTTGTCATTCTGTGTGTAACATGTCGAAAGAATCATTTAAGACCCCATAAAATATATGTGTATTTCCAAACTCCTGATTTGATTCTGAGTCGATCTAGCTATGTCCGTCTATCTGTCTGTTGAAAGCAATATAGGGCTCGAACGGGACAACCTAGGGAGACGAAATAAGATTTGTTTGGTATTAAAAATAAGCAAAATCGGTTAATAAATAAAAAAGTTTGGGCAAAATACTAGAAACACAGGGTGTCCATTGTAGCTTCATTTCATACTGCTGATATCTCTTAAGCAAAAGCATGTACGACGACATTTTGTACGGATAGTTCGAGGGTCGAAATAAACTTAAAAACCAAAAATTGGCATACTCCACTCACTTATCATATAAGGGGAAACGTCAACAAAATTTTATTGACGTTTGTTCAAGGACGAATGTAAATTCGAAAACAAAAATTGGGTGTTGTCCATCCATTTTCTGTTCACCTCCCATATAACGTAAAATGTGAAAAACTTGATGGTGGGTACATAGATTAGAATTTTAAAATATTTTTGACATAATGTTAATGTCTGTCCGTCTGTCTATACATTAAGGCTAAATGGGTTGAATTTGGCGCTTAATTCAGGTAAAGCTGATATCAATATTTTAATTATATTTACATTTGGTTTTTATATTGATGGAAAAGAATTTTGATGTCCGTCCTTCTGTCCTTCCGTCTGCTTGTTATTTTTTGCAAATTTTTCAAATCAAAATCGTTCATTGTTGGACTCAATAAAGATATCAACTTCCTTTATTCAATAGATATTTTTGTCTAAACAAGTTTTGTATATATTTTGTAAGATCAATTTTTGCAAGCAAAAACTAACTCTATAAAAAATTACAAAAATCCTTAAAATCAAAATCGAAAAGACGGCAAATTTATAAAATATATTTACATAATTCTTTTTTATTTTTAAGAAAATAAATAATTTCTTAAAACACATTTTGTACAACCCAACAAAACTACCTTCTTTAGGGTACCATTGACACGTTAATCAAAAATACCTTATTTGTAAGTCTACTCTTTGCAAATCAAATTCTTTGGCACATAATTCCTTTTTGGTTGCAAATTCATATCGTTTTTCGCTACAACAATAAAAGCGATTATTTTGAAGATTTGACATAAAGCCACCATCAACATTAGCACCAGCACCAACCACTGCAACTAACAAAAAATCGTGTATTTTGCATAATCATGAAATAGACCTGGTGCTAGAGTCGTGGTCGTGTCGTTTGCGGTCAGTGTTGGCTAAATAAAATAATTGTGGTCAAGTTTGGTAAGGTAAGATAGGAGTAATTGAGAATGATATAGAGGGAGAGAGGGAGAAACAGGAGCGTAGCTATTAAATCAAGAAATTAAATGTAAACAAAATATAATGATTATAATATTGAAGCCCTTCGGTATTTGAGTTATATATTCTTAATAATATTTTCCTTAAATATTTACTCCCTCTCCTGTTCACAGCACAAGTTCTATTGCATTATAGTTTTTTCTTATTATTATTTTTTATAATGCAACAATAATGTTGCTGTTGAAAAGAGGCGGTGGTGTGTTTTTTATTTTTTTTTTTTTTTTATTTTTATTCTTTAATAAAAATTTCATGGCAAGTTACAAAACAGTTTTTGGTGTATTATAAAATGAATAGACGAAAAAAGAAAAGAAACAAATAACTCTATTCTATCATATCCAACATGAAAATTTTTATAAAATTCAAATGCATGAACATCCATATATTTGTTAAAGAAAAAACGTCGCCAGCATCTTAACTAGCGATTAACACAAATCTAGACAACTGACATTTTGCAGAACCTTAAAGTAATGTTTTGCTGATCAATATTTTATCAGCAAATATTTTGAAAAAATGGTACTTTTTGGAGAACATTTTTATTATTTAATTTATACTTTTTTTCTCCTAATTGTTACTATTAACAAATAAGTACATACCTTTTGAAAATTGCAAATTTTCTTGAATTTTTTTTTTTTTTTATTAAGATTTTTAAATTTGTTAATTTTTATATCCAAATTTTGTACTTTTTATTTATTTATTTATTTATTTTATAATTTTAAAAAATTTGTTCGTTGTTGTTCTTTCACTAATTTGGATAGATATTATTGATTATTTTTTCAAAACCATAATTTTTTTATTTTTCGCCTGACATATAAAAACTATAAATTCTTTGCAGTCTCTGTTCCTCTCCATACAACATATAAATAGGCGTTTCTTTTACATATTTCTTTATTATGAATTTAAACAATAACATAGAATTATTTACACTAAATGTGGCTGCAACTTGTTAGTCTTGCCTGGTAGCTTAGTGGCTTTGAATCAAGTCTAGCTAGCCTTGATCAATGGTCCGGAAAATATTTATAAACTAAACGTATTTGTAACATATACCAACAACTTTAAAACTTAGTTATACAGGTAATGTTTAAGGCACACTTGGTTACATGCATACATACATATGCACTTATAATAATTCTTTAAGATTTTGTAAGTTTTATTTTTATTTAATTTAAATTGGCTGTTAGTAACGCGCGTATAATTTTATTACTTTTTAAGATTTGTTTTGTTTAGCATTCTCTACTACATGATATGCTGGCATGACAAATGTCCACTAAAAACAACAATAACAATTAGTGAAATATTATCACGTTTATTTTGTGTTGACATTTGATCCTTAAATGGTGCTGTTGCTGGTAATTTTTTTGGGTAGGACTATTAATAATGTAATAATTTAATATATATATTTTTTTTTTTTTTTTTCTAAAAATATTTGTTTATTAAATTTTATATTTAAATTTAGTTACAATATTTCACAAACTGTATATTTTAATTATTTTTTAATCTAAAATAATTGCTATTTTATAAAAGCATTCATTAGGTTAGGGTTTCATTTTTTTTAACATAATTGTTAATAAATTAATATGCAAACCAAAAAAAATTAAATTATTTTTTTTACAAAATCAAAAATAAGTTAAAAGAAAAAATATTAATATAAAAATAAGTAACAAAACTAAGGAAAAATATTTAAAGAGTACATTTTTTAAATTCAATATTTGAAAATTATTTTAAGAAATAAATAATAAATTTATTCTTCAGGACTCATGGTGCTGTCTATGGCAGAATCAGACTTTTCTAATTGTGTTAATAATTCATCAAAAGATGTATTTGTTTTTAATTCTGTAACTTCTTTTGTTTCTTCTTCTTTTAATTCACCACTTTGTGGTTGTGTTTTAGTTTCAGGCTTTTCTTCTTCTGCATCAGATGATGTAGAAGAGGATGATGGTGATGCTGCAGATTTGGTTTCATTATTAACAGTAGCATTGTTAGTGTTCAATTTCATTGCTGGTTCATCATCTGTAAAAGAAAGAATGAAAAGTCAAAGTTTTAATAATCATGTTGCAATATATTCTTTTATCAAAATAAACTATATTAAATATATAAGTATATGACTACTTATACATTTCGGCTAAAATAAATAAATATTAAACTGGAAAAATTAGGTCAAATAGTAGAGTCAACTATACGTCTTATCGGCAAGGGATATTTAACCAACAAATGCAAAGATTATTATAAAGTTGTGCCATTCCTGGACATTATTTCCACTAGCGTGATTAAGGAACAAGGGTGGCATATTTTCTCCATATTTCGTTCAATGCTCTCTTCAAACGAATCAATTGTATTGGCTATGAATCTCCCGAGATCGTTTCACCTGATTTAAACTTTGACGACATGGATGTCCATCTTTGGTGTATATTTTCCTCACCATCGAACTTCACATATGATTTTTTTGCGCTTTAGATTATAATAATCCAATTCTGAAACGACTTCGTTTTGTGGCGCTTTCAGACATCTAAAATCCATAGAAATTGTTGAGATGTGTTTCAATTGGCATCTCAGGGTACTCATCGGTTGGCACTTGACATCATGATAAGTACACCTCGGTTGGCACTTGACATCATTCCCCACCTACTTCCATTTGAGGAGTTTGTGAGAGGTATGGCTGTTCGTAGGCTATTTAGAATGAAGGCATTAGGATTATGAGGGAACTTCAGGGCGGGGAATGTTAGCATATTCGATGAGGTCCAATTCAATGGTCGGACACTATCTTTGGGCGAGCTTACGGATTATGTCGGGACTATAATTGACTTCGGGGCTACTCTCGCTATTGAAAGAAGGTTGTGCTATCTTTACAGATGGCTCGAAGATGCAAGTAAGCACCGGAGCGACAGTCTACTGTATGGGGACTGATATCAGACGATCCTATAAATTGTCTGACAGTTGTAGCGTTTTCCGGGAAGAAATGAGCTGACTGGGAACTGGATAGGTCTTTCGTAGAGTATCTAGAGCATTATGGCCTTGTCTTAAACTAGTGTGAGTTATGGTGGGAATGATCGCTGGTCATTTCTCAATAGGGAACAATATGAGTAAATGATACATTGGCACGTCAGACTTTTGTAGGACGTATGATGATTTAGAGGAGCTAGATACAGTAGAGCACATTCTCTGTCATTGGGTAGGGCTTCAGCGCGGAAGGCTAAAGTTGTTTGGGAGCCACACACTGCATGAAGTAGATGAGGTTACGGCCAAAGGGCTTATTAATCTCACAGGGTTTGGAATGGGAATAAAACGGCTTACGGGCAATCATAACTGATTGCTAGGATTTATGTTCCATTGTCTTTTTATTTTTCTTCTATTCCACTTTTCTTTTTCTAATTTTAAAGGGATCACAATGGACTGTTTTGGTCTCTTGGTGGAGGAGTGAATATGCTAACCTCTTCAACCTAACCTCACCTACTCACACTGATTCAAGAAGCATTTCTAGGATTTATGACAAGTCTCTATTGAGTAGATAGTTCAGCTATTCATCTTCAGTCAATTTAGGCTGGCCGAGACGCTTTAAGTATATTGTGTTTCAGAATTAATTTTTGTACATATTTTGAATATTTAAAGTTGTAGCCAAATAATTGCGTACGTCTTTATTGTTATGGAAATTAAACCTTAAAAAGTGTCCTCTGAATCCACAAGAAAATCTAAAAGGTCTAACTAGTTTAATAACAAACCTAATTCTTAATATATTCATATTAAATAACAAATTATTAAAACATATCACATGAATCTAACACCTATTTGTTGAAACTCGATGATTCAATTAATACAATTAATCATTAAATGATGATTCATCCTTGTGCACATAATAACATTAATAAATGCCACATCAATATCAGCAAGAAACTTTAAAAAAAGCAATACAATATTTCTAATTAAACAAGCTTAAACTTACCAGAATCATCTTTATCATCTGAATCTGATGAGTCACTGTCAGCTGTTGCTGCGCCTGCTGAAGAAGCGGGCATAACCGATAAACGCGGTGCAGCAGGTCGTGATTTACGTGCTGGGTTTAGGGTATTGCAAAATGCGCATCTAAAGGTGGTATATTCAAAATCTTCTTTCAAGGCCATGCCTATATAGAAAAACTAATTAATATAATTTAATAATTTAAACAAAAATATATTAAAATACCATTATGTGCAAAACATTCTTTACAAATCATGGCAAAACGATCTTGTGGACCATCTCCAATTAAAACATCAACAATACGATCGAATACTCCCTTTTCCTGTTGATTGATAATGGGAAAAGGTGTACGACGTCTTAATTGTTGATTTACACCACCACTGTGTGTCATCAAAGCCGTCGAGCCAGGTGATGAGGCAATGTTCATTTGTGAACGTGGTGAATACGTGCTCATATAAGTCGATGTGTTTCGAGGAGTAGAAGCTGATGTTAAAGCCAACTGTTGAGATTTTTGGCTAAAATTGGATGTGGGTAATGAGCGATTAGGCGATGGTTGATTAAGTCTGCTGGGAGTTGTTGAACTTAAAGCTGAAAGAGGTTAATAATATCAATTTTTTTTTTTTATTTATTGTTTTCTTTTTACTTATGGTACTTACCAAATGTAGTTTTGCTTGGTTTATCGGCAAAACGTGCCAAGAGATTCACCGCTACTTTATAAGTTTCTTTATCCATTACTTGCTCTAGAATTTTTTTCTTTTCCGCCCTTAGAGCTGTTAATTTTTTGGAGTTTTTATTTAATTTTCGTTGATAATACCAGGTGAATAATTTTCGTAGTAATATAATACTGCAAAGATAATGAAAGAGGTATAGAAAAAAACTTTTAAATATTTAGTAAAAATAAAAATTAATTGTATTACTTGAAAATAAATAAAATAAAAAAATAAAAATAATGAAACACATGCTTTAATAACGATAAAATTAAATATTAGGGGGATTCACAAAGTGTGCTATCATGTCGTATTATCATAATATCATAAACTTTTACAAAGGAAAAAATAACAATATTTTTTATACACTGAAATATTTTACATGATAGCACACTTTGTGAATCCCCCAATTTTTTTTTATTTTTTGATTCAGTTAGGTTAATATGATTTCTATCATATAAAAAATTATATTTTTAGGCCAATTCAATTAAGAATTTAACTTTTAAACTTTTTTTATCTTCTACAACTCGAAAAAATTTACAAATTATTTGTTTTAGCCTAATTCAGATAGCTGAATTTAATTTCTGTTCACATTTTCTTTTTCATCAACCCAATCAAATACTAAACTATTTTTTTAGTCTAATTCAGCTAGCTAAATTGAATTTTCTCCTTATATTTTTTTTTTTTTTTTTGGATACTAAAAATATTAAAAATTATTTGTTTTTGCCTACTTCAGCTAGCTGAATTCGATTTCTGTCTTCTATATCGTTCTATTTCAGTTTGTTGAATTTGCGTTTTATAACTATTATATGTATTTTGTTTTAGCTTGATTAAGATAGCTGAACATAATTACTGTCCTCCATCGCCCTCATTAAACACAACATTTTATTTTTAGTCTAATTAAATAAGTTTTTTCCTTATTATCTCTCGCAGAACTCGAAAAAAATAAAATTAGTTTTTGCTTAATACAAATAGCTGAATTTGATTTCTGGCTTCATTTTCTTTTCCATCTGCGTATTAAATACTAAATTAATTTATATTTTATGTCCAATTCAGCTAGCTGAATTTATGGTTTTTCCTTAATATATTTTTCAAAAAACTTAAAATACTGAATATTATTTGTTTTAGCCTAATTCAGCTAGCTGAATTTGAATATTATCTTCATTCTCTTTTCAATCCCTCTACAAATATATAAAATTATATTTCCTATCGAATTCAGCTAGCTAAATTTAAGTTTTAACCTTATTATATTTTCCAGAACAATGAAAAAGTTAAAAATTATAACTATTATTTACTGAAAAGTTTTTAAATAACAAAAATATATACATACATACATATATTGTTTGCAATGTTGAATAAAACTAAATTTCTTTTTCCATGAAAAATAGTTCACGAGTCATTATGCATAGGTTCAACGAACGCATTCGAATGAAAACTCGTTTATTTATATTTTTCCATAAACACATGATGTTCAATGAAACACTAAAAATAAAATCATGCATGTTTCACCCAAATCGAATTAGTACGTCATCACCTGAACCTCTATGCATAAACTTCTTTTTTTCATGTAATATTGTGCCGCTTTTTAAATATTTTTAAAATAGTTAAAATCAAAATTTAATATTTTTAAATATTTTAAATCTTAAAAATCTTTATCAAAATTTAGTTTATTTAAAAAACCCTCATAAATTTCCTATGCTGTGATTATGTTACTATTTAAAAATTATCAGCTTATCTGCCAATATAAGATAATCTACAAAATGTACTATAAACATATGCATAAACTAAAATACATACTAAAGTTTATGTTTCGTATTAAAAGTAAATACAACAAATTTAAATACTTTCTTATTGCATTAAACGTTCAAAGTTAATTTTTTTGCGATAACACATTCATTCACATTCCATTGCGGTGCAGTGCAACAACTTTGAACCCCGCTAAGCAATAGACATTATTCAAAGAAAATAATTTTTAAGTCTTGTCATACTCACATTATAGGAAACAGTAGCAGGGGTACAAAATAGACTATTCTTTCCTTCCAGGTGGAGGGGAAATAGATAAAATAAAAGGCTGCAAAAGCTATAACATAAACACCTACGGAGACGGCCAAGAAATTGGTTACTATTCGTTTCTTTTGTTCCTGGGTATTAACAGTGAAAGCCTCCAAGGTGTCTATTTTTTCTTGTAGGGCTTCCAACACCTCCTGCGTGGATTTTTCCTTCTGCAAAAACATATTAAAGTTTTTAATAAATTCCTTTACATTAAGCCATCATAATAAATTGTAATAATAAACATACCCTAAACTTAGCCCATATAATACCCATCCTTTAGCTGACTTTACTGCGTGTGGTTTGAGTATGACTGACAAATCGGCAGACAAGATTGCGTTGATTTTTGTTTTTTTTTTTTTTTTAATGTTTACGTGGGTATTTCCAATCCCTTTTTTTTTTTTCTTTTGTTGTATTTGTGTGTTTGAGTTTTCCTTTCCCTTTCTCTATACGTTTGGTTGATTTTATAGTTTTCGCAGTATTTTTCTATTTTTGTTTTCAATTTTTATTTAAAATTCCTTATTGTTTGTAATTTAATTCAATTATTTATTATTCACATTTGTTTATGTAAATTATTGTCATTGTTTTATTATTTTTAATTATTATGCATCCACTTATTCCCTTAGACGTTTTTTGAAATTGTTCTTCTTGTTTGGTTGATGACGATATTTTTGGAAATATTTTTAGCTCTCAAAATACAAAAAAATTTATTATTCAAAAAAAGCAGCGACAAATAAATATATCAACGCTAGCAAAAACACAACAACAATAATATATGTATATAAATCAGAGACCTGAGCCGAACGATTTTAACGGCGGCGGCGGCTTTGCTAAAAATTGTCGGCGGCGGCTCAAAATCGGCTGTTAGCCGGCTGAACATTGATTCACAAATGTGGTTCCAAGTCCCATTAGATATAGGGGGGTCCGAAGACCGTTTGTTTGAACATTATTTATAAGTATTTCCTAAAAGATTTATATCATACATTTTTGTATTTTTGGCATAAATAGACCTCCCTAACTCAGCTCCAATTTATTTGATTTTTTTGCCATTGATAGTACTTTTATCGGTGAAAATAATGATGTAAAAATTTGTCAGCGCAATTAAATATTTTGGAAGTTATAGGGCTTTGAAAATCGAATTTCCCTAAGAAACTCGCATTAAAAAATTAATTTTTATAAAAAAAAGTTAAGTAAAAAGGAAGAATTACATTAGCGAAGCCGCTTTTGGACATACCACAGAGTTAAAAGTCCTTCCGCCCAGCCGAATGCCGACTATTTAGAAAAAATTATTTCCACAAAAAAATTATTTTTTTGTACTAAAAATTACAAAATATTTAAAAAAAGTTGTTTTTATAAAGTTTTTATATTTTTTTATTTATTTTTATAAATGCGCAAGTAAGAGCTTTTAATTGATACCTTAATCTTTGCAATCGGATAAATAGTATGGGAAATATTTACGATTTTAAGTGAATTAGAGAGGTAAATGAGTACCGTATTTTTGTACTTCTAATGTGTCAAAACGGAAGACTTTTTGTTTGAACATTATTTATATTTTTAAAATTATTAAAAACGTATATATGATCCTGACACAGATCTTCTCCCTACACATGTAAAATTTCAAGCTGGAGCAGTGTTGTCAGTGGAAATTTTTAAGAATACCTACAGCTGATGAAAAAACCGATTTCTTGCGTTTTTACTATTTTATGAACAAAAAATATCTGATGAACGAGCCAAGTACTAAAGATTTATCCTAAATTTAGCGGGTTAAGCTTTTCCTGTTAGATAGATCAAAATGATCCAAACATTTTGTTTAATTTCTTGTTTAAAAATTGTTCTTCAGGATAATATTTTCATAATAGGGGATCAAATTCTACATTTTAAATTTTATATTTAATGATAAATGTAATATTGAAAAATGCAGAATACAGATGTTTATTCCAAAAAACAAATTGACTTGTTTTTTCATATATTTCAAAGCCAGAAAACATCTCGATTTGAGTTATTTAATTATTTAACACAATGAAAACATCTAAATTTCCATACAGGGAAGAAATTTTTAGTATTTTTAGTACATAGAAAATTGTTTAAAAATGGATTTGTAAAAATTGCCGAAAAGTTTACAAACAAAAAATTATAAATTAAATTTATATTTGTTCACATTTATTATTTGTTTAAAAATTTTATTTTTTGAATTAGAAAGTATTTGTGTGCAAAATTTTTATTTAAATCAACAATTTGTGAAAATATTTTGGCAAACGAAAAACAGGCCAAAAGGATACACATAATAAAATTATATGTGAACAGTGATGCTTAAACTTATTGTGTTTCTTAAAAAACTACACCACTTTAAACGGTATTTTTTAAAAAATCAATTGAAAATAAGATTTTCTATTTAAATTTTAGAAAAGATCATTGGAAAATTAGATTTTTCATTAAAATTTTTAAAAATAACAATTGAACATGAGATTTTTCATTTAAATTTTAGAAAAGAACTGTTGAAATTTCTATATATCATTAATATTTCAGAAAAGATTAATTGAAATTACAATTTCTGTACAAAATTTGGAAAACATCAATTGAAAATTATGTTATTTATTTTGCATTCAGAAAAGAACATTTGAAAATAAGTTTTTTATATCAAATTTAGAAAAGAACAATTTAAAATAAGTTTTTATATTTTAAATTTAGACAAGATCAAGATCAAGATTATAATTAAATTTTACATTTTAAATTCAGAAGAGCACAAATGAAATTCAGTTTTTTATTTTAAAATTTAGAAAAGAACAATTGAAATTGAGAAAAATTCATTAAAACTTAGAACATTGAATAAGAGAGATTTAAATGATAACATAATGTTAGGTCAACTTAATTTATATTACCTTTAAGCAAATAAAATTTAGAGATTGTATCAAATTCTTCTGGAGTGTAAAGTATGAATTAATTTTACTCTTTATGCAAATTTCACTCTATATATTATTTCAGTTGAAGCTCTGAATTTAATTTAGTTTTTTCAAAATTTCAATTGTATTTTTTGAATTTTAAATGAAAATTCTTTTTTTCAAAAATTAAAATAAAAAATTCAAATTTAAATTGTAATTTTCAAAATTATAAATGGAAAACCTAATTTTCAATTAATCTTCTCAATTCTAAATAAAAAATCTCACTTTCAAATGATCAATTCTGAAATTTATGTGAAAAATGTAAATTTCAATTGTTATATTCTGAAATTAAAAGAAAAATATTATTTTAATATGTTCCTTTCTGAATTAAAATGATATTTTCAAATTTTGAATTGGAATATCTCATTCTCATTTGTTCTTTTCTGAAACTGAATTCATAAACCTCATTTTTAATTGCTGTTTTCATAATATCATATAGAAAGTTCTTATTTTAACTTAAAAATTGTGTAGTAAAAAACATATGTGAACATAATATTAAATAACATATAACACAATAACTCAAATAATATACCTTGTGAATTGGGTAAATATGTATTTAGTTCATATTTTAGTTCATATTAATACACGTTTTGCTTCATAACTTTTTTCCGAAGCAATTTTTAAAATTATTTTATCATTGAAATTATGTCAGTTATTATTCTTGAAGTCAACCTGTTGATTTGTTGTGAGTTTGACCAAAATGAGTAACGAAAATTATGAAAAAAAAAAGAAAAAAAAAAAACAAATTGGTCCTACAAATAATTGGTCGAATAATTAAATGTCCGCTGTCATACTGTTTTCAATACTAGATAAATAGAAAAACACTTTTCAAATAAAATTTTTCTTAAATGGAACAAAATTTATGACTGTTTTTGAAATTAATGTTACTTTGAGTCTACATTAGACAAATTTTTATCAAGACAAACGTCAAAATTTTATCAAGATAAAGATTTGTCTAATGTAGACTGAATTTGTCAGTATTATTGCAGCGTTAAAAGATAATTGTCAGCGCTCGAGCTCTGACAACGTTGTCTTGATAATGCTTGGTAACTTTGAGTCTACATTAGAAAAATTTTTATCAAGACAAACGTCAAAATTTTTTCAAGATAAAGATTTGTCTAATGTAGACTGAATTTGTCAGTATTATTGCAGTGTTAAAAGAAAATTGTCAGCGCTCGCGCTCTGACAACGTTGTCCTGATAATGCTTGGTAAAAGACGCCATCTTGATTGTTGTTGGTACTTTTTGCATGGTTTATTACGACATACGTTTTCCCCTATAATTGACAGAGATAAAAAATTATCTGCAACTCAAACAAAAATTTGACGTTTGTCTTGATACAAATTTGTCTAATGTAGACTCAAAGTAAAAGACGCCATCTTGATTGTTGTTGGTACTTTTTGCATGGTTTATTATGACATACGTTTTCCCCTATAATTGATAGAGATAAAAAATTATCTGCAACTCAAACAAAAATTTGACGTTTGTCTTGATACAAATTTCTCTAATGTAGACTCAAAGTTACGATCATTTGACTTTTGTCAATACTATGGATGTGCGATTAATCGGTTATACAAAACTTTATTTAATCTATACACATATTAATCAGTTAATCGATTAATCAACAATTCTAATTAATAAAAAAATTCTGATTAATTATTTTTAATTTTGATTAATCAAATTTGAATAATATTATTCAATGTTCTCAAATTTAGTTTACAATTAAACAAATGAAACAAAAAATGCTAAATATATAATATATTTTTTATGCTTTCAAACGACTTTGCATGCATTTTTTTATATTTTAATGAAAATTAAAAACATAAAAAAATTAATTGATTAATCATAATTTTGAACAAATGAAATCAAAATTAATCGATTAATTATGAATATATTTAATCAAATTGTTAAATAAATGAAATAATTAATTTTAAATTTGATTTTTACGTCACGTTATGGTCTTTTGCATTTTAATATGTATGAATAAGAATATGTTTATCTATAAGCTAATTCATTACAATCAATCTTGGATGTTGAAATAAAAAGATACCAGTACCTATGCTGCTGAATTACCTCTTATTAAAAAATATGATGAACCATATCCCATAGACGAACATCTCCTGATAACGGACAAAATCACCGCCTATGGAAGCTTTCACTGTATATGTAATTTCCTATAGTAGCATCTTGGCTTGAGATTAATGTTGAATTTTTATTATACAAAAAGATTGAGTGAATGCGTCCATAATATGGATGAACAAATAATTCATATAACCATCGACGATTTATGATGAACACGCTAAAGTTGTTACTGACTCCGGAGAGAGAGAAATGTATGTATGTATGTATTCTATAGCGTAACGTGTGATAATCTTGAAGACATGTGTCGTTATTCCTCTTCCTTTTAAAGTGAATAACAAATTACAAGACTCTTGAGATTTTGCTACACACTAATATACAGTGGCTCAGCTGTGATAGCTTAAATTATGCAGTATACAATTATAGAAATTAAAAATAAAATTTGGTATCATTAGAAAGAGGAAGATTTCTAGTTTTATATAGAATCATTATTTAGTGTTAAAGTAAATTAAAGATATGAAAACAAAAAATCCAATATTTTTATTATCTCACAGCTTATTTTAAGAACCCACTTATGACATAAAAAAAAATTGAAAATTACGACCGATAATTACATTCAGGTATGTGATGAAATTCGATCGATTTCAAAAGTAAATTCTTAAATCGATTAGGTTGTGATGAATTTCGAACGTTTTCATTTTCCATTTTTGATTAAATTAATTTTATTTTAATGTTTTTATATTAATTTTTTAATAAAAAATTATCAAAAGTTAAGTTTTATAGATTTTGCGTGAAGCTGGCACAAGGACATATTTCTTGCTTCTGAAAAAAAAACATTGCCCATAAAAATAACACTATGGAGGAATAATAAATTTAAATTTTTGGCGACTAATTAATTAATCCTACAAAAATAAAAATTAATGCATTATTTTAATAGGAACGCTTTTTAGCAGATGTAGTTTGGACTTTGCATTGGTTTTAATTTTTTACTGGTGATTTGAAATTGGGTTAGCACAATGATTATTTTGAATATTCAAAATCAGTTTTTTCCTTTGCGGTAGATATATCCAGAAACCTTAAAAGTTAATTTGTAAAACCCATATGTGAAGTTACAGTTTAATTCGAGTGTCTGATAGGTTTTTAAACAATAAGGTACATCGCTTCACCACTAGTTCCATCACAAATTACAAAATATATTTAAAGTTTTAAACTTAAAATTCAGTGTTTTAACGCAACAGAATAAAAAGTTTAGGATTTACAGAATCTCTATACTTTTCTTAACCTCTGCCTCATTATATATTCTTTAAAATGTATTATTTATTTTATTTTTCTTTCTACAATATAGCTTTTATTTATTTTTTACCCACATGCTTAATGATACTTAATGATTCTAATTCTTTTGTAACTGTTTTAATCAAATTCAATTTTAAAACGAGTACCAAAATTTGTTCGATTTGGAAACGATAAAATCATGTGAATTTCGTTTTTATCACAACCTAATTTATTGTAATTTTCATAAAACAAAATGGAAAATGAAATCGATTTCGTTTTTACAATAAAAAGAAATTGAAATCAAAAATTGTATGTGTATCACAACCTTTTTCGTTTTTTGCTCGAAATCGATTTTCATCACATACCTGATTATTTTTTATGTGGAATGGTAGTCTTAATTGTATGCAACAGATTAGAGGCGGTTTGCGTGCGTCCAGTTTTTGTGTAATATTAGGCGAAATGTGTTTACATTGCATTTTTAGGGCCTAACACCTATTTTATTATGTAAATTTCCAATATGGACCACAAATTTTCAATAATATTGAGGTCTGGCGACTTTATATATTAGCAAATTATACACAATACCAAATTTATTATTCGGATCGTTATGTTGGCAATATCAAAAATATGATAATATGCCCTGATTTTTTGCACTCTGCAACAAATTATCCTTTAGGATATAAAAGTATCTAATACTGTCTAGGGAAAGGTAAATCGATTTCGATTTTAGTCGAAAATCGATTTTCAGGAGGAAAAAATAAAGAACTAAAAAATATCAAAATTGAATAAACTGACGACAGATGACCCACAGTTCTACGAAGAAGTTTAGTTTTGCTACCTTTAAAGACATGTAGGACAACGGCGTTACAAATAAAGCCGCATCTGGCTTGGTAGTGTGGTGAAGAAGCAACCAGTGGTGATAGTGTGACGATTTTACGTCATTTTGACGATTTTTTTCTATGAATTTTGTAATTTGACGATTTTTTATACTAAGTCGCTGATATTTTGACGATTTTCTTAAATGAAATACATTTTACTATATATTTGTGTCAACGATTATATAAATTTCAGAAAAATTGTATAAGAATTACAATTTGGGAATTCATTCATAATTAACACACATAATTTGGATGTCTTTTTGAGTCATAAATAGAAAATCCCTTACTTTCATCATTAAAAAGTTTTCTTAATTGGATTGATAAAGATTGTTAAAGAATAATATGATATAACAGAAATCAAATAAAAAATTGTGATTTTTAGCAAAAATATTTTGTATTTACATCAATATTTTTTTTTTTTTTTGGAAAACGGAAATCCATAAAATTATCAAACAAAACAAACGAAATTAAAAAAAATCCTTATGAATTTCATAATTTAAAATAATTCAACAAAGTTTTAATAAAATTTTAAAAATAATTCAAAGAAAAGTTCATAACTAAAAAATATGTTAACGTTTGAATTTTTTGTATTTAATTATATTATGCGTCAAATTTTTTTCAAATCTCGAACAGTTATTTCAGGTGATATTAATAATAATTATATTATAAACTACTATATTTTTGTAAATAATATATCTGTGGACTTTTTTTTGACTTAACGAAAAAAAATTCTGGAGAGCTAAAAAACTGTTTTAAGAATTAAAAATTTCCATGGAAATAATAATTATTCAACTGCATATATTTCCAAATATAATAATAGTAATAAAATACCTATTAGTCTTAACGATGCGACTTTAGCACGTTAATTATTTAATCGGTAAACAATCTGCACTTAAGAAATTCTGTCAAAAGTTCACTGATATAATTCAAATTATAAGAAAATAATCATTATTCTTGAAATTTTAAACAAAAAAAAATCAGATACAAGGAACAACCGGATAAAAGTGTTAAATACAGAAATGTAATCTTCAGAACAGGTTCTATCGGAATCCGGAATGATTTTTATTTTTTTGATTTTTATAAAAATATCAATATTAATTTTTTAATATATGCCTAATACCATTATTATTACATATATTATTACATATTACATATTATTTTTACTAAATAATAACAATAATAATAATAATAGTAATAATAATTAAATAACAAATGAATAATATAATGTATTAATACTAAAAATAGTTTATAATGTAAAAAAACGACGAAATTATACATATATATTATTTTTTAGCAAAAAATTCTTTAAATGTATTCCTCGGATCTATTTTATCGTTTTAGGAATTTTAGACGTAGTTATATCATTTATTTTATCCAAAGAACAGGAAACAGAGTTTATATGATTTACTTTTACTTTTCTCTGCACAAGAAAATTGTGGAGAAAGCAACAAATTAGTGTAATAATTTTAAATTTCAAAAAAGTAACAATATTCAAAAACTATACAAAATTCTAAACCATTTCTATAAATTTGGAAAAACTGCATTAAATTAAAAAAAAAAAATACTAATAAATAAGAAATAAGAATTAAATTATAATTTTCAAAAAAAAAAAAAAAAGTACTAAAAATAAACTAAACTAAAAATTTTCATTAAATTTTCTCTATGATTACGATTTTACTTCGAAGTGTTAGTGTTTCTGTCAGATAATTTCTTCTAATTTTTATTTTAAATTGTTATTTTGTACAACGAAATGGTGATTTTAGTCTCAGGTTGTAAAATTTAGCATTTTAAAGACAAAATTATTAATTTTACTTCATTTTCTGATGCATAATTTTAAAAATCTTCACGAAAAACTCTTGAAAAACAAATCAAAATAAACCATAAAACATTTGTTTTCTATAAACAATACATATAAAAATTAATACTTTAAATATACTTGTATGTTATCTTATAATTACCGGTAATTTTAAAGATAACAGTTCATTCATTCACAATTTTTTTGGACAACCATATTTAACGCCATATTTTTTCACACGCAAAACACACGTTTTTAGCTGGTTATCTAAATTATTACTTTAACAGCAAAAGTGACCAACCATAACAAAAAGTTTAATAAAAAAAAGTAAAATACTGCACACGGTTTGAATATCCAGTTTAATATCAATTATAATATTTATTTTACCAGTAAATAAAAAACCTTTACATATAAAATTGTTTCCAAAGACCTAACATTTTTTACACATTTTCTTTTATTAAATCTAGATAGTTATATACCAATTTATTTGTTCGTAAAATCATATTTACTCTTCGTCCTTAATGCAATTTTCGACGAGATCCCGAAGATTAGGATTTTCCATGGCGGCAGCTATTCTTTCTTTGTCGTTAATTTGTTTGTTGACTAAGGAAAAATAAAAAAATAAATAATTAGATATACAAAATTTTTTTAATATTTTATATTTATGTAGTTTTTAGTCAGTATTTATAGGAAAGCATTCTTGTAGTCAAAATTCTTTTCCAACATTGTCTGACCTAAAGTAATATTTTTAAAACTTCAAATCATTTGTGTCCATTATGTCTCTTTTAGTTTTAAATAGTTAAAATATTTTTTACTTACTTTCTTCTTCCGTATTGTGAGTGCCCTTTTTAATAAAAATATCAATTTTAAGATTATGAGGCAGACTTCTTTCAACTTTAACACGTATGCACAGACCAATCAAAGTGGCCAAGGAACAATGAGGCACCGTAGGATTAAATTCAATGCGAACCTAAAAGAGTAATAATGAAATTTTAGATAAGCAAAATAATTACTAAAAATTTAATTTTTTATCAAACTTACCACTGAAACATTTGATTTTGTTGGTGGCATAACAAATATACCATCTTCATATATAACATTTAAATCCTCCAACGTAGCGGGTTTTTCAGGATCTCTAATAGTTCTTAAGCAGTCTTGAAAAAAAAAAAAAAAAAACAACGGCGCAAATACATATTTTATAGTAAATTCTAAATCAAATCTTTATAACCCCCTATTATTACAAATTTTAATTAAAAATCTATTTTTAAACTTACCATATATTGTCTCCTGTAAATCAGTTGCATTCTTATAGCCCAATTCATGCAATAGGGCATCTTCACCAATGGCAATAGCGTCATCGCCTTCGCTGCTTGTTGCTCCAGTACCCAACGACATTTGTGAAGTTTTACGCGCTAACTGGGCATCGGCGTTTGAGTTATTTGTAGAATCTGATTCTGATAATTTACGTTTAATATAAGACAACATTTTGATAATATGTAGACCTGTAGTGTATAGTGAATTGAGTATTTTTCTTATCTCTAATTCCAATGGAGGCTTAAATTGTTTATTTATCTATTTGTGTTTTTTTTGTTTTTTACATTATATAAATGTTGAAAAACTATTTAATTATTTAGTTTTTATTTATTTGATATAATTATGTAATTTTATTTTTTTTTTAATAAAATTGTGAAAATTTTATGTTTTTTCTAATATAATGGAAATTTTTTGTTTTTTTCTTTTTACTTAACTTTTTTTCTAACACCAAACAGCTGACTTTTATTTTTATTTTGGTTGGAAAATGTTAAAAGGTAGTGGTGAAATTGTACTTTGCTGGTGAAATTGTGAAACAAAATAAAACAGGGTGTATCAAATGATAATTTAATATGTGATAGAGTTGTATTTGAGGTTAAATTTATGTGCAAAGAATACTAAGAATAGAAGGCTTGTCAAAATGATAATTTAATATGTGATAGAGTTGTATTTGAGGTTAAATTTATGTGCAAAGAATACTAAGAATAGAAGGCTTGTCAAAATGATTATTTAATATGTGATAGAGTTGTATTTGAGGTTAAATTTATGTGCAAAGAATACTAAGAATAGAAGGCTTGTCAAAATGATTATTTAATATGTGATAGAGTTGTATTTGAGGTTAAATTTATGTGTAAAGAATACTAAAAATAGAAGGCTTGTCAAAAAAAACCTAACTTTGAGATTGTGTTAGTCAAATTTTATGTATTAGTGCTGAAACCACTTTCACCACACATCATAATCATACATAGTTGCACAAAAGAGTATTAATAAATTATTAAATATAATTCATCACAATTATTTTTATATTCGCAGATTTTTTATCTTTTGATGCGGGTTACATACACAAATAGTAATATAATTAAATTTCTTTGCTTCTTGTTGATGAATATGAAAATAATTTAAAATTATTTTAAATTCTGTTTTTTTTTTAATACCAAAAGTAGCAACCATTGTTCGTTCAATTTAAATTTCAACATAAAAAAAGGAATGTCAAAAATAAAATAAAAATATATTTTTTATTTTTTATTCGTGTAACGGGAGTGAAAATACAATAAACGTATGTGAAAAAATAATAAAAATATCGTGTGTAATTTTCCTTAAATTTTAAGGAAAATATTTGTTTATTTTGTGTTGTTTCTCTCTCTCACAAGTGTGTTGAATTCACACAGAACTTGTATGTGAAGAGAGAGAAAGAAATGTTGTTGTATGAAAGAGTACTATTTTCCATTCTTAGTATTCTTTGTTTATGTGTTTAATAAAAAGAGAAAAACATTTTTATTTTTTTAAATTAATTTAAAGACATCTTAAATAATTTTAAAATCAAATTAAAAAATCGTTAACCATTAGCTTAACTTTAATATCGTTTTTGATACATACTCCGATATACACATCTGCTCAAAATAATAGATAGTGACGATAACTTTGGAAAATTCTTCAGAAATACTTCAAGTTTTTTTCATTTAGTAAACAGTTTGATTTGACAATGATACTTTAATGAAAAATATGGCAAGTATGTGCATAAAAATTAATTTATACATACGTTTTCGATTTAAATACACACAAATTTTTGCTCATAATAATAGATACAGTTAATTTTTATTTCTAATTTTTTATATTAAGTCGAATTCTATTTTACTTTTTTGATTATTTTTACATAATGAAATAAGAAGTTTTATTTAGGTTGAAAATATTATAAAGAAATAGTTTCTGTCTGACACAGAAAATGGAAAGAAACAATCAGTGCACCAAATAGGAGAGAACAATTTTTCAAAACAAGAGAAAAATGGAAAGTCGTTACTTAAAATGACAAGTTGGGGCTTAGGAAAATATCTACGTTGAGCGTGTGCCAAACGGTAGCAAAGTTCTGTGGAAATTTTAAACTTTCCTATGGTGAAAAAATTTTATAGTTTTGCTGTGCCGAATGAAAACACTTTCCCGTGAAATTTTGACAAAATAGTTAAGAAAATTTCACAAAACATTGAATAAAATAAATATATTTTTAAAAATAATTTGTTTTAAAGGAAATAAATATACATTTTTATAAAATAAACATTAAAAATCTCAAAAAATTTTAAATTATTTAATTTGTTATTTATTTTACGACTTTCAAATTTTTCTATTCTATTGTCAAAATTTTATGTAGCCCCATGATATAAAAAAACAAGGTAGTTCCACTTCTCTCTCACAAAAAATAATTTGAAGTTTATCGGTATTTTCTGAAGTTTTATTTTTGTAAACAATTGAGAAAATCGTTGCCACATACAAAAAACGGGTAAATACATTTTAGAAAATGTAGTATGAAATGTGTAATTTCAATTTATAATATAAAATTTTATTGTATATCTACATATATATGTAAATAAAAAAGTAGTATGTAATTAAAATAAAGTGGTTAATTAATTACGTTTTTATTTTAAATTATGGTAATTTTTACAAGATTTTACAAAATTTTTAGATAATAAAATTTCCTACAATTTTGGTTGATGTACATTTTACGTTGCATCACAGGTTTTTTGCTTTTTCTGTGCAATTTAATTTTTTAGTTACATTTTATTTATCATATTGTCGAGAAATTTCTTATGGGTCTAGAACTAATAAATTGCACACAAAAGGCTTTTATAACTACTAAACAAAAAAATAGGTTTTTTCAATACATTGTAGGAAATTATCATTAAGGTCCAACGTTTGAAAAACATTTGCACTCCAATCTAGGAAATGTTTGTAATGAAATTGCCACGACATTTTTCAAAATAGTTATTTTAAACCATGACAGCTATGGAAGGTGTTGATTTAGAGAACAACGCAGTCTTCTAATAGAGATTTCCAATAATCCAAACCTTCAAGTGTTTGGTTATAAAAGCGCGATGTTGTATATAAACCTATTCCTTTCCAAGTTTATAAAAATCTTTTTATCACTACATTGCTTTAAATTTGGAATTCCTTGATCCTCGATGTTTTACTCTATTTGTACACGATTGCCATGGATTGCCATTGTCTTCCAGCATTTGGATATTTTCTGCAAATAATTTAGATTAAAAGATTATATTTTCTTTATTTGGTCTTGTCATCTGTATACAATAACCAAAACAATTCCGTAGGCAAAGGACTTTACCAACCTCAGCTTTAGGCAATTAGCGGACACGTTTTTTTAACGGTAATTTCTTCTAGTTTTTCATAAATTGTGTTAAATTTTATTAGTTTAAATATTTTATTTTAATTTTATTTTTTTGTTGTTTAAATTTGAAATATAACTATCAAGTTGAAAAAAGTAGTATTATTATTATTATTGGAAATATGGTAGCATGATATGTCATAATTCCCATAAACGACAGAAGGCTAATCATGGCTACAAAATGAGAAAGTGAAACTACCTTCATTTTTATATCATGATGTAGCCCTATGAGCTAGTGAATTTTATTCACCTCATTCATATACTTCAAAATTTTACTTTTCTACATACTTTACTACCGTTTAGCACACACTCGTTATCTACAAAACTACATAAAAAACAAACGATTGGAACTTGTAACAGACCTCATAAAATAACCCTAAAATCAGGTAAAAAAAGGATTATAATATAGGCAAAAAAAGACCCCTTCAATTCTCTGAAGGCTATTTCAGCTGAACATTTTGATGGAATAGGTCTGCAAAGAGTTCGTCTTTGTTTTGTGAAATATCCCAATATATCCCAGTACCCATACGCATTTATTGTATTTAATATGATAAATAGGACCATTTGAATTTAATTAACTTTAACTTATGACGTGGTAGTAAATTTTACACCTTCTTTTTTATTTTTCTAATAACTTTTCTTTGTTGCACTCTCTTAAGCTGATATTGCCAGTACCCTCATAATATACTATGCTTTTTTATTGACAGTTATAGTTTTATCCTTCGACTGTTACAGCATCGCGGAGATCTATGTGTGTGGGTGTAAAATTTACTACACGTCGTCGTTTGTGGAAATTTTTAATAGAAAATATTTTACTACCACGTCTAATCTAACGTTAGCAACCTATATAAAAAAAACAAGCGCGAATATTCGGCCCGGCCGAATCTATGTACCCACCATCAACTTTTTCAAATTTTACACTATATGGAAAGGGGCGGTAAAGTGGGCAGACCACGCCCATTTTTTGTTTCCGAGTTTACATTGGTCCTTGAACTATTTGAACGCAATTTCTTTGATTTTCACCTTATATGGGAGATGGGCGGTTAAGTGGGTGGACCACGCCCATTTTTGTTTTCCGAGTTTATATCCCCGAACTATATGTACAAAATTTCGTTGTTGTACATGCTTTTGTTGAAGAAATATCAGCAGAAAACCATAAAACGGGAACCCTGTGCTTCTAGTTTTTAGCCCATAACTTTTTTGTTTGTTAACCGATTTTGCCCATTTTCAATCCCAAACAAACCATATATAAGAAAAATATTTCCCGTTCGAGCCTTATCCTGCTTTCAACAGATGGACAATCGGATAGACATAGCTAGTCGGATAGACTTAGAATCGAACCAGGATCCAGAAAATATATACTTTGTGGGGTCTTAGATGATTCCTTCGACAAAATCAATATACCCCCCATATTTTTGATGGTGGGTATAAAAATACTACACGTCTCCGTAAGCGTAAGTATTTTTGTAATTTTTTTTTTCACATTGTTTTTGAGTTGCTCAAAAGTTTTTAACTTTTTTGGTATTATTCTAGAATTAAATAGTGGGAAATGGCACATTCAAAAAATATGGAGGAAATCTCATGCCATATTACTGACTGATTCTCTTCCCTAGCCTGTTATCCAAAAACCTACAAAAGCGAGCAAATTATGCTATATATGTCCCAATAAATTAAAAAGGAAAACTACACATACATGCTTAGAGTGTAATAAACCAATGTGTATGGGCTGCAGCAAACGGCTATGCATTCATTAATTGTACTAAGACTGAATTTGACGAATGATAATTTTACCTCAAAAGACTGATTGTTATTTTTTTATATATATAAGATATTGAAATGTTCCTTTTTATTTTAATAAGTATATAACTTAGGCTGTTGAAAATGCCATTTATTGTTTTTGTTTAACCTTAATTTTCTTAATGTACAAGTAAATGATATACGTATTTTTTTGTTTGTGTAAAAGACGCTTGTGAAATAAAGTACAATTTTTTTAAATAAATTTGAATTTTTGTCGTTGTTTTTGTTAATAATTCGTTTAGAAGCAATCAAATTCGAATAATATAATAAGTATAACATTATTATAATATATACACATTAAAAATTATATGAAAAATAATTCGGGTGTATAATTTACACCACCTCTTCATATACGCTAAACAATTTCACGTCATAAGTTAAAGGTTAAAATCATTCCCAAACCTTTTATATTTTTCAATTCACACTGAAGCAGTAATATTTTTTAATTTAAATTTTAATTTTTGCCTACAGGGTGGCGGATATTTCTTCGGATGTTATTTCCTAACAAATTAGGTTTCATTTCGCCAGAAAATATTATGTCTCATCTCCATTTTTTTCCTCGTGTACATTCGAACGAAAGTAAATAAATGTATTTTAAAAAGTTTTAAATAACAGTATCATCTATCTAAAAATTTTGTAATAAGCATTGATAGATTTCTGGCAAATTTTTCTGGAAATTTATTTTGCAGTTGAGTTTATATTATTTTTTAGATAATGCATTTTGCGCAAAATGCAGATGTCTTTCTGAGCCCTTTTTTGCCATTTTAAGCAACGACTTTGCAGTTTTCGCTTGTTTGAAACCATTTTTCTCTCCTATTTGGTGCACTTCTGTTTTAGAAATACTATTTCTTTATAAAATATTTTCAACCTAAAATAACTAACTTTCCTTATTCTATTATGTAAATAAAAAACTAATCAAAAAACTACAATAGAATTCGATTTAATATAAAAAAATTAGACAATTTAACTGTATCTATTATTTGAGCAACAATTTTTGGTATTTAAATCGAAAACGTACGTGTAAAAATTTTTATACATATACTTGCCATATTTTTTATTATAGTGGAATTGCCAGATCAAATTGAAGACAGCCTGCTAAAAATGTCGCCGACGGCATATGGAAAAAATAATAATAATTAATGTCTAAAAAATGAATATGTATGTATGTTAAGAATTTATTTAAATGAATTTATTTTCTTTAATTTGAATTTACAAATTTAAAAGTAATCGTCGGTTAGACTCAGCCACCCACCAGTTAATTCCGCAGTATTATAAAAAAAAACATTAAAAAAGTACTTTGGTGGTGAATATGTGAGATTAATGAAAAATAACAGGGTGTTTTTTAATTTATCTATTTAACGGTCACTTAGCATATACAAGCACCACTACTTTATTGTCACAGTTGCAAAAAATAGTAGTAAAATCTGGCATGACCTTGAAAAATTTGACATAACGGAATTTGTGGTGAATTTTCTTTTTATTCACCACACCTTGATTTTACTCACCACACTTTGATTTTATTCACCACACTTCGATTTTTATTCACCACACCACCACCGTAAAAAAAGAAAAAAAAAAAAATTTCGTCGAATTTTTTTTTATATTTTTTTTTGTGATTTTTTTTTCCGCTCCTCGTTTTCGCTTCGTCTCTCAAATTTCCCCAGCCCCCCTCGCTCTCTCTTCTTTTCCTTTCCTGGTCTCCCCGTCCAACTGCATGCGTGGTGGGCAGGCATTTTTCTCGTTCTTATCTTACTACTGGCTACGTTTATTTAAATGAACTCCGGATGAAAAAAGAATATGCGACTTTTTAATAAAATCTTTATAAATTAAATAAAAAAAAGCTTTCATAAAAAAAGCTCCTTTTTTTACATTATGTACACTTAACTTTTACAGAGATGTTAAAGATAAAAAAAGCTTGATTGATTGATTTTTTTCATATCTGTTGATTTTTTTAATGTAGTGTATAACTGTTGATGTGACATCATATCTTGATTTAACTAACAGCTCCTATGTATGTATGATGTCTCTGATTGATACGGGGTAGGCTTCAGTTTTTTAAATATTATTAAATCTTTCATTTAATTTCATTTAATTCATATTTTTTATTCACAAATTAAGTTAAAACTGTTCTTCTCTCAAGGTGAAAAATTGTTGTCTGAGAAGTATGGGTGAGGAGGAGTGGTGTAAGTAAAACTTTATACTAGGTAGAGTACAGAAAGAATTTTTAAAAATTTCTTTACTATGTTGAATTCTGTGAGCACTTTGATAACACATGAAAATGTAAGTACCTACATATAAGTCTTCAGAATTTTTTAAATACCCAGCAGTCTATGGTGGCTGTTGCGCACAAGTTACTTAACCGACTACATTAGGGTACCACTAGTCACTTTAGTAGCTACGTGACTAGTCACTTTAACATGGGCTGCACGACTCCCGAAGGGTCAATAAAATGACAAATAGGCACTTCCACGACTACAAGGTGGCCCTTTTTTTACATACACAATCACTTCAACGGCTACAAAGTGTAACTTTTGTGCGCACACAACAACTTTACTGGTTACAATGAGTCAGTTAAAAATGTTTGATTCCTTTCGTCTTCTTCCCGCTTTCCTTAGAGTCAGTAAAGTGGCAATTGTTTGCAAATACGCTCATTGGTGACCGACTGAGAGCGGCAGGTGTCTATACACCAATGAATCTTACTGTCTGAAAGCGGGTTATTTATTATATAATGGCCACTAAATAAACTGCTGGGTAATATCAGAGCGAAAACAAAAAAGCCTATTTAAAATAATAGAATTTTTAACAAAAAATAAAATGTCTACCAAAAAAAAAAAAAAAAAAATAATAAATAAAAAAAAAATACGTATAATAAATATTTCCAAAAAAATAAAGCAAATTTTTACCAAATAACTAACTAAGCTTTTTTTTGGAAAATAGTTTTGTTTAAAGTGAAGAAAAAAAAAATCGTCTCAATTGATGAAATACAGTATGAACTCGATAATCCGGATTTTTCGGTAATCCGGGCGGTATTTCCCAACTCATTACAAACTCTATAATCCGGATTGATTGCAACTCTGTAATCCGGATTTAATCTATATATATAAAAATTAATGTGTATTTGTTTGTATGTATGTTTGTTTGAAGTCTATAGCCGCCTAAACGGCTAAACCGATTTTCTTGAATTTTTCACAGTGTGTTCCTATATGCCTGGAAGGAAAAATAGGCTACTTTTTATTTAGAAATTCCATGTGGGCGAGATGCCACGTCCACTTACTAAATAACTAAAGTAATATATCTCGGAAATTGGTAATACTTGAGTCCTCAAATTTTGCACGAACAACTTTGACACCTATATGAACATTCTGGAAAAAAATAGGTGAACTAGCAATAGGGGGTGTGGCACATCCCACGCCTAATATTGCTTGCCAATACCAAATGCCGTAAATTTAGGAAACTATTACAGTTACATTTCCCAAATTTTATACAATAAACTTAAGTGTCAATGTGAACATTTTGTGCAAAAATGGGCGGAAAAGAAATAATGGGCGTGTCATCTCTCATATAAAGTTAATACCAAAATGTTTATATCTGGGAAACTATAAAAGTTAGAGAGCTCAAATTTTGTACACTAGCATATTAGCATCAATATGAATATTTTGGACAAAAATTGGTACACTAGCAATAGTGGGCGTGGCACCTCCCATATAAAGAAAATATTAAATTATCATATCTGAGAAAATATAACAGTTAGAGTTCTAAAATTTTGTCGGAGCCACTTTGGTATCAATATTAATATTTAAGAAAAATATGGGCAGACTAGAAGTAGGGGGCATGGTACCTCCCATATGAATTAAATGCAAAAATTCGTATATCTGGGAAACTATTGGAGTTGGAATGCTCAAATTTTGCACAAAGAATTTTGACATCCATGAAAACATTTGTCTAATAAATTAGCGGATTATGGGGGTATGGTCCCTCCCATAAAAATTAAATACAAAAATTTGTATATCTGGGAAACTATTAGAGCTTGAATTTTCAAATTTTGCACGGGAAACATCTATCTAATTTTTAAGAAAAATGTTATTTTTTAATTACTAAATAAATATATTTTTTTAATCATTTAATTACTATTTATAGGGGGTGGCGAAGCACACCGGGTATTAGCTATATAAAATATAAATATATTTTTATTTAAATTCAAGTATAATTTGAAAAATATTTTTTTCAGTGAAAGTAGTACAAAGAGGGTTTTTCTTTTTTAGCTATATTCAAAATTTTTTGGAAAACTTATAATATGAAATGTTATTAGAAGAAAAATTTGTTTGTACGTGGTGCTTTAAATGTCTCATATATTAAATAAATAATATATTTGAGTACTTTTTTTAACAAAAATGTTCCAGGAAAAATCCATGATAATCCGGATAATTCGATAATACGGATTGGGGTCTGCAATCAATTATCCGGATTATCGTTTATACTGTATATAAAATTAGTGTTTTAGAATTATTTTAAAATAACTTTTTATTTAAAATATATACTTTCGTTGTTTTTTTAATCGTCAAAAATAAAATATTTTTATGAATACAAATAGCTAAATTACTCATGTTGAAAAAAAAAGTCTCTTTTTATAGAAAAATAAAGTTTCGTTAAGTTAAAATAAAATATTTCTAAAGGAAAAAATAGTAGCTTACTTTTGCTATACAAAATATATGCTATACAATTTATTAAAATCAATAACAATTTTTATTTAGAATGTTTTATTTAATATAGAAAAAATGTTTCGTTAAGTTTCATATTTCGTTAAAAATAAAAGAAATGTACATATAAGTATTTAAAGAAATCATTTTATGTAAAACGAATATATAAAAAATTTTATTTTGAATGTTTTAATATAGAAAATAGAAGGTTTCGTTAAATTTCTTGATTTCTAAAATGTCTTAAATATGTTAACTGCCCACTTAAAGAGTCATTTTTATATATATCTTTCCTATGATAAAATAAAGTTTCGTTAACTTTTTTGAATCATCAAAAAAAAAAAAAACGCTTTTTATGATTTTCCAAACACAACAACATCCTTTATTTAGCAACTCTTATCTATTTAACGGTCACTTTAGCATATACAAGCATCACTTAAATTGTCTATTTATTATATTTGTTCTTATCAAAGTGGAAAATTGTTTTTTTTTCTACTTTTCTGTAAACAAAAACCAAGTGTCAAACAACCATTAAATAAATTTATTACTTAACACCAACAAACACAACTAATTTTATGCTAATTTGAGGTTTTAGTAACAAATTAATATTTCATAATTTTTTATTTTATTTTTTTTTTTTTGTTTATAAAAAAACAATTAAACTTCTATTTACCTATCTTATCAGTTTAATTATTTCACTGTAATTTAGTTAGAGATTAAAATATAGTACAAAAGTGAATATAAACAAAACAAAGTAAAATAATAAAAAAACACACAAAATAAACAGAAATAATAATGTTATGGAACCATTTGAATGAATAAAATAAAAAAATAAATAAAACCTGTCCACTACCAACAACTTGTTGATATTGCTAGAATAGAATTTTAAAAACACGAGCACCTCAACTCATTTGCTTTGACAGTCAGTCAGTCAATAACATTCCAGCGACCGCTAAGGTACGAGTAAAAATTGTTCGGCCAACTAGAAAGTGTTACAAAAGTTTTTAATTTCAAACAAAAAGTGATCAAGAAAAACTAAATTTAAGCAAAATATTAGTAAAATGGCAGAACCAATTGCACTAAGTACAAAAGAATTATTATTTGAGGAAAAACCTCTATATCAGCCACCTTTGCAAGAATTAAAACAAGGTGAGTGTGTATTTTTACTTAGCAAATCAGCTGTTTAAAAGAGACAACAAATAGTAATAAGCAGACAAAAAATAAAAATATCTTCAGATACTTTTAAAAGTTCTCATGGCAGGGATGGTCTGAAAGGGTTACAAATTGTATTTTTTTTACGTTAAATGTACCAATAAAAAAAAAAAAAAAACAGTTTCCAAGAAAAACCTAAAACTAATTTTTATCAGAAGAGTATTAAACATTTAAAAAAATAAAGGAAACATTTCACAAAACATTGAATGTTCTCAAAGAAATTAATAAAATTTAGAAAATAAAATTAATATTGGAAAAACATCAAACTAAAATTAAGAATTTCCTACCAATTAATATTATTCAGAAAATACTAATTAAAATTGATACTTTAAGATATGTAATAATGATGAGAATATGCACATTGGAATAAAGAAAAAATTATTATTGACAAATTGTTACTTCGATTTTTAAAATTCAAATTAATAATGAGAAATAATCAAATTAAAGTCAGAAAATAAAATTAATAGGTCCCCGAGTATTTTTCTCGGAAATGATATATAATTTATCACTAGAATCTTAAAGCCAAACAAGGTACAAAATTTTAAGTTCCATTTAAATTAAACTATAATTTGGAAAAAATTAACTGAAATTTAGAAAATCAAATATTGTGGAAAAGAAAATTGAAATCAAGCATTTACAATTAATATTAAAAAAATACATACATATTAAAATTGAGACTTGAGAGATAATGAAAATATATAATTTGAAATTATGAAAAAAAATGTAACTTGAAATAATAAACAAATTAAATTCAGAAAATAAAATTTATATTTAAACCATATGTTTAGGTTTCAATGAAACCGAAATGGATAAGACACCACGAATGCTGATGAAGTGTGTAGCGGCACAGAAAATACGTTTTCCATTCTGCTGGTGTCTAATTATAGTCCACAAACTCTGCTTTGGTACCGCCAAACAGAGACAACAAGGCAATTTACGATTGCAAACTTGTTTATAGTCCTTCGAACCGGATGTCGGCTTACGACACTATGTAACCACATCTTAAACAGCGTTTACGACGCTAGGTTCAACCTCTTTTTTACCCCAAACGCCTGACGCTGCTAACTGAGTCCCTCAAAATTGCACCCAGTGCAAGGCGGGCGACATATTTAGGTTTCAACGAAACCGAAATGGATAAAACACCACGAATGCTGATGAAGTGTGTAGCGGCACAGAAAATACGTATTCCATTCTGCTGGTGTCTAATTATAGTCCACAAACTCTACTTTGGAACCGCCAAACAGAGACAACAAGGCAATTTACGATTGCAAACTTGTTTACCATATATTATGCGAAAATATAAATTGATAATTAGAATTTAAAAACATTTTCGAATATTTTGTATAAATATATGTATATACTAGGGTGATCGATTATTCGACTTTTTTGAGAAACCGGTTTTCGAATAGTTCGAATAGTTGGTATTTTAAAAAAACCGGTCACACTTTTTGAAATTCAGAAAAAAACCGGTTAACCGGTTTTTTGCAGAAGTTAATATTTATATCAAAAGACTACATTTCTTTAAAAAAAATCAATTCCTATAATTAAAGGGGGTTTTACACTGTAATACTTTGTGTTAATACCAAAAATATTTTCAAATGTATTATAGTGTAAATATCTTCAATACCTTGTATGTTGAAATCTTGAATTGTTTGAAACGTAATTGCATCTATTGAAGCAAATTTCCACACACTTTTTTGTTTGTATTTTGATTTGTAATTTATTTTGTTTAATTTTTCGTTTGTAATTTTTTAAAAAATATTTTAATAAAGAAAATAAAAAATATGACATTTGATAATACTTTCCTTAATACATTTTTTGATATGTATTATATAAAATGAAACTCTGGTATTAATACCAAGTATTATAGTGTAAAACCACCTTAAGTTAAAATTTATTAAATACAAGCGTAAAAGCCTAACAATGTCAGGAAAAATAATATAATAATGAAAATATGCACAAACAAATCCGAAAATTAAAAGAAAAAAATATGAACAACATTTAGACACCTTCCTCTCCCTAATCGAAGTCAATTATTTGAAACCGTTCAAATTTATTGGAATTATATTGATTAAAGTTTTAAATTCGTAATCCTTTCAAAATAAAAAATCGTCGTAAATGCGCTCCCTGGCCGAAATACAGAATCAGTTTTTTATAGGATTTGGAGAGCAAGTATTTCAACTCAAAAGTTCTTAATACCAAAACAGACTTTTTGGTCCCTGATAGAAACATCTGGCACTGTTAGAATTTATTGAACGAATAGTTTTATAAGTATGCCGATTTTTAGTTTCTTACGTCGTCTGGTAGCTTCAGAAAGCTCTGGAAAGGAAACATTGCTTAGGAAAGATATATTTAAATCCATATATATAGATCCACGTATTTTCGCTCCCTGATAGAGATTTCAAAATGTGGCTCCGTTAGGATTTGTAGGACGAATAGGGTTATAAATTAAGCTGAATTTTAATTCTCTATGTCTTCTGGGAGCTTTAGAAAGCTCTGGAAAGAGAAAAAATTTTTAGAAAAAGACACATAAATCCTCTTTTATCCGCTACCTGATAAAAATCAAAATATGGCTCCATTAGGATTTGTTGGACAAAAAGTTTTATAATTAAGCCAAATTTTAATTTTCTACGTCGTTTGGTAGCTTCAGAAAGCTCTAGAAAGAGAAAAAATGCTAAGCAAATTATATATCTAGATGACTAGAAGATAATTATGTTTCAAAATTGTAGAAAAAATCATCTAAATTTTAGTTAGCATAAACAGAAACAATGGCTTAATATGCAAACCTGTCTCAATTGAAACGATTCTGCAGGTGAAACTTTTTTAACACACTTTTAAAAAATAAAGGAAATATTGGATCAAAAAAATTAAATTGGGTCATACAGGATAATTATTAATTATTTATTTGTTTAATATTACAGAATAAATTCCAATTTAGACTTAAACTATATTTTAAAAACATAAGAAATCAGTCTATGAATATTTAAAAAATTATTCTTAAATTTTCAAATATCACTATCACTATTTATTTAGTACGTTTTCTGAAATAAAATACTATTTTTAAAACCGCGTCGATCACCCTAGTATATACTCTTTCACCATTATTCGAAGTGATACAGGAAAACAGTTTTCCTAAAATTTATTTGTATTTCTTAATATTAATTTGTATTTTCTGTACTTCAATTTATATTTTCTATTATTTTTTAATATCAACTATTTTTTTATCTTAAAAATTCAGCGCAGGTTCACTAGTGTTGCATGGTGCTATTCATTTTTTTTTAATTTTTAAATATTAGTACCATATGGCTAGGAAAAGTACTTTCTACAATTTCCCAAAATTTGTATGTAACCCATCTCTTTTGTCTGTTGCTAAACTTATTCAAGCTTTTACAAAATAAAAAGCTTTTATATTATGTTACTAAAACTTTTATAGATGTTAAGATAAGCTTTACTATATAAATGATGATAACATTACATTATCTGTTAACTTGTTTCAGTTATACAATCAAGTCTGTTAAAAAATTTTGAAAATGTAACTGTTGATGTGACATCATGTCCCGATTTAACAGCTTCTCCCTATAATCTGATGGACAAGGGTAAGTTTTTTTTAAATTATTTCTTAAATACATATTCAAAAATTAAGTTTAATGTGTTTTTCTTTCAAGGTTTATGTGGTTCTCCCATTTTATTGGAAGCGGGAGGAGCTCCTTATCTATTGCCTTTGGTAAAACGTGAAAAATTGTACAATATTAAGGAAATGTGCCAAAGAAGTATGGGTGAGGGTAAAATTTTAGCTGGTAAGTACAGAAATTCTAAAAAACTTATATTATAAAATATCATTAAGTTTAATTTTCTTATTTTCAGTTGGTGCTGGTGCCGGTCCCTATCCCTTGCGTAATTCCAACTGTGAAGGTATTTACAACATGTCCATATCGGTTGATGGAAAAATTACCAATGGTAGTTATACCGCAAAAATATCCGGTAAAGAAGAATCCTGCGTACTCGAACCCGTACCCGATAGTGAACCAAGATGTGCTTTACTGCTTAATCTTTTTGTGTGTCGTGGTGAACCGGGTCAAGTGCTAAAGATTTCATGTAAAAAACGTACTGGTAAACAGAATTTCATTGAATGTATACGTAAGGGTTTATTCGAAAAATATCAGGATAAATGTGTGGGTATGTGTTAAGTTATTTGCAAACATATTTTTTAGATTTTTTTTAATTCCATATTGCTTTATTGTTTTAAAGGTATGGGTGGTTTGTTCTTAATTAAAAGGGGTAAGGTACATCAGCATGTAATGCGTGATTTTAGTAAAACACCCATATACTCGGAGCAAGAATTGAATCAATGGTTGAAATTTTTCGAAATGCCAGCTACTTTGAATGCTGTGGGCACTTTGATAACACATGAAAATGTAAGTATATAATTTTAGGAATTATAGGAGAAGTAGATTAAGATATGTATTTTGAATTTCGCAAATATAAACGTTAGTCTGTTGAAATATTACAAAGGCCCGATATATGTAACTGGGTATATATGACATACTTCAATATTTAGGGTAAGTTTACAGAATTTTGTCCATAAATATAAGAAGAAATCCTGATTTTTTAAGAAAAAATAAAAAATTGCCAAAAGACTATTTTCACCTAGTTATTTTTTCGGAAAAAAAGGTTTCGTTAAGTTTTATATTTTGATAAAAGTGAAATATTTTTCTCGATCTAATAATAGCTTCAAAATATGAAATTACGGCTTGGAAAATTATTTTAAAATAAATTTTTATTTAAAATATATAATTTCGTTAAGTTTTTTAAATTGTCAAAAATATAATATTTTTGTAGATATAAATAGTAGATATCTTATAATTATTCAAAAGTCTCCTTTAAAAAAAAATTAAGTTTCGTTAAGTTTTATATTTCGTTAAAAATAAAATATTTTAAAGCAGCAAATAGTAGCTTACTTAAGCTATACAAATATATTAAAATTATTATTCCGGAATCTTTGTTATGGAAAATAAAGTTTCGTTAAGTTTTATATTCTGTCAAAAATTAAATATTTGATTGATTTATAAAATAGTTCAAAGATGTTAAATGAATGCACCAAAATACTTTCAAAATAGCTTTTCATTAATAAAATGAAGTTTCGTTAAAATTTTTAAATAGCTAAAAATAAAATATTTTTATAGAAATAAATAATAAGTAATATTTGGTTACCAAATATATTAAAATAATTTTTCAGAAATGTTTTTTATAGCATAAGAAGTTTCGTTAAGTTTTATTTTTGGTCAAAAATCAAAAATTCTTTTTTGCAATAAATAATCAATTGAATATATTAAGTAAACTCGTACAAAATTATTTTAAAAATGCTTCCTATAAAATATAAAGTTTCGTTAAGTTTTCTATATCGCTCAAAATAAATTATTTTTAAAGAAACAAATAATAGCTAATTTATGGTAAAGGAATATATAAATTATATTTTTCAGGTGTCTTTGTTATAGAAAATAAAGTTTCGTTAAGTTTTATTTTTGATCATAATTCAAAATTTCTTTTAATAATTAATAACCAGTGAAATACGTTAAATAAACGTATAAAAAGTTATTTAAAAATAGGAAACCTTTAAAAAATTTAAGTTTCGTTAAGTTTTTAAAATCGCTAAAAATTAAATATTTTTATGGAAATAAATAAAAAGTAATATATGGTTACCGAATGTATCAAAATCATTTTTAAAAATTTTTTTTATAGCATACATATAAGTTTCGTTAAGTTTTATTTTTGGTCAAAAGTCAAAAATTCTTTTTTGGAATAATTGAATCAATTGAAAAAATTAAGTAAACGCATACAAAATTATTTTAAAAATGTTAACTATAAAAAATAAAGTTTTCTAAATCGCTCAAAATAAATTATTTTTAAAGAAATAAATTATAGCCAATTTATGGTAAAGGAATATATAAATTATATTTTTCAGAAGTCTTTGTTATAGAATATAAAGTTTCGTTAAGTTTTATTTTTGGTCAAAATCTAAAATTTCTTTTATCAATTAATAACCAGTGAAATACGTTAAATAAACGTATAAAAAATTATTTAAAAGTAGGAAACCTTTAAACAAATTTAAGTTTCGTTAAGTATTTTAAATCGTTAAAAATGAAATATTTTTGTAAAAATAAATAGTAGCTAATTTATGGTAAACGAATATATCAATTTTGTTTTTCAGAAGTCGTTGTTGTAGAAAATAAAGTTTCGTTAAGTTTTATTTTTGGTCAAAAATCAAAACTTTTTTCAAAATAAGATAGACATTTAGATACGTTTTGTAAACCTATAAAATATTTATTAAGGAAAAAATCGTATACAAAAAAATAAAGTTTCGTTAAGTTTTTAAAATTATTAAAAATTAAATATTTTTGTAGAAATATAAAGTATTTTATTAATGTAAAACGAATATATCAAAATTTTTATTTAGAATGTTTTAATACAGAAAATAAAGTTTCGTTAAGTTTTATTTTTGGCCAAAAATAAAAGAAATTTACATATGTATATTTAAAGAAATCATTTTATGTAAAACTTATGTATTAACATTTTTATTTAGAATGTTTTAATATAAAAGTAAAGTTTCGTTAAGTTTTATATTTCGCGAAAAATAAGAAAAATTTGTTGGTTTTTAAATTATCTTAAATATTTTAACTGAAAACTTAAGTTATTATATATTTATTTATTTATTTATTTATTTATTTATTTATTTATTTATTTATTTATTTATTTATTTATTTATTTATTTATTTATTTATTTATTTATTTATTTATTTATTTATTTATTTTTACGAATAGAATAAAGTTTCGTTATGTTTTCTAAATCGTCAAAAATAAAAATAGCATTCTTGATATAAATTGTAGCTTGGTGATGTTAAACGAATATAGAAAAATCATTATTGAGAATGCTTTAATAGTGAAAATAAAGTCTTATGTTTCTCTAAAAAATAATAATATTTTCTTTAATTAAAAAAAATCCTTTAATATGTTAAATAAAAACAACAAAATTAAATATTTGTTTGATTTATAAAATAGTTCAAAGATGTTAAATGAATGCACCAAAAATACTTTCAAAATAGTTTTCATTAATAAAATAAAGTTTCGTTAAGTTTTTAAAATTGAGAAAAAATAAAAAATATTTTTTTAAATATAAAAATATCTTTGGTATGCTTTCATCAATTTTATTATTAGGAAGTTTTTATTTTGATATAAAAAAACTTCGTTAAGTTTTTTATTTTGTCAAAAATTTCCTTTACTAAATTTTAAGGAATAGTTATGGTTAAATCATTGAATTCTTCTATTTCATTTATACCCAAAATTTTAACTTAATTTCCTTTAAGTTAAGTTAATTGATTCATCAAAATTTTCTTAATATTTATATTTTATATTCCAATTAAGTAGAACATTATATATAAATTAAAATCCTCCCATAAAAAATAATATATTACTAGATATATTTATTCTATTTTACATTCTAATAAAGAAATTTAATGTCTTTTCTTTTTTATTTACTTTTTCAGGACTTAGATTTACGTTTACAACACTTTCATTCATTCTCCACCAGCAATTGGGGTGGTCACTATCATTATGATACAACACCTGAGACCGTGGAATATGAGGCTTATTTAAATGTTGCCGAACGTGTAGTACGTGTTGATAAACCCATAGAAACCCATAAATTTGGTAGAGATTAATAAGTGTTTTTCTTTACTGTTTATACATATCCATCTACTATATAAACTTTATTGTATTTGTATATTATATGTATGCAAGCAAACAAGAATTTGAAAATAAATTTGGTTTTAGTTGGTTCTTTTTTTATATGAAATCATTGTTTTTATTGCTTTAATGTTGTTGCTGCCACCGTTGAATATTGTTATATATATATTTTTTTTATTTTTGTACGTTTTATTTTTCACAGGGTATGATTGTTATAAACTGCTTTTAATGCAGATAATAACTAGTCATTTATTAAATGAGGCCGCAGAGCTAAAAAGAAAAACTGTTTATTATGTGAGTTTATATCTTTTCATATACATTTATATATGTATTTATTTTTTTTTTTTTTTTGTTTCTCTTGGTATTTTTACTCTTAAGACCATTAAATCCATATTATTTGATGTTATGTATAATAAGTGCTCATATACTAGTGATATTGAACTTATCACAAACACACTAACTACCAAATGAGTATAAAAAAAAACAAAAACAAAAAACAATGAAGAAAAAAAGCTTCTTGATAAACATAAAAAAAAAATTCTGCCAACGTTTGGGTGTGGTCTCTGTCTGTTATTATGTTTCTCTTTCTATCCTACAATAAGGTACACAATTTGCTCTCTTTGTTAAGAAAATACTACTACATTGTTAAAACCAATCAAAAGGCAACTCTCTTTGTTAAGATTTTCTGAAACTCCTCCTGCGTTCTCTTTATGTTTATATTATTGTGTTGTGGAGAAAAAGCTAAATTAAAGCACACATACAGAGATAAAAAGTAATGCAATATGGGCACATTATTTATTATTTTTGTACTTAAGACGAAATTGTTATAAGCAGTAAGGTTACGGATTTTGCCTGAAAATGTCTGTATACATATGTACATTTACGTTCATAAAAATTATGGTTAATTTATTATTGTAGTATTAGAATAACAGCATGGTATTTAAATCCCTATTAAATAAACAATAACATATTTTAACAAATATATTTCAAAACTAGTTGTTTATAATAAAAGTAGTATAACTTTTTTAAAAATTAGACGGTAAATTTGTGAAAAAATGTTAGTAATTTGTAGAAAAATTTGAATTTTTGGTGACGTCAGCATATTTAAGAGCCATAGAATCAATGAAATCCCAACCACGTCTTATTGTAATTTTTTATTCCTTATCCCACACTATGTTCCGAAATTCGTCAGCATTTGACAGTATTTTTTTGGTAACACATTTTCTAACACTTCTCCATAGATTTTATATACAATTAAGGTTGGAGCACTAAGAAAACTATGACATTAGGGGTTAACCCTATTGGTACGAAACCAATTCTTTAGCATTAAATGGATGTATTTAGGATCGTTATCCTTTAGGATCGTTATCCTGTTGACCCATTATCTCATTATATGGTGTATCGGATCAACTTCATTGTATTTTAAAACTCACTATATTGTCACTTTAACACCAACATGAGTAATAGTTTGGACATACTATCGGAATACAGTTCCACCATTTTTGCTTTTGTCTGACCACAGAATGTTCCTACATTTTTCTTTTGACCATTTAATGTGTTCGTGTGAGAACTTTAAGCTGTAGCTGTGTGTTTTTTTGGAAAGCAAAGGTGTTTTTCGACGACTTCGAGGTAATAAATTATTTCTAATCAAGCATCTACGAATAATAAGAGCACTAACTGACAAGTTTAGCTTCTTTTGGATGTTACTTGCAGACAGAAAATAAACTATTTTACGAAGGTCATTTGCACTCGATATTTTGCGCTTCAGCTTAACATTTCAACTTTCTTTTTGTATTTTCTTTTATTAATTTTCACTTTTCCTCACTTTTTTAATAAAATAAGTGACTTTTTTTATTAAAAAAAAAACTTTTTAAAATATATTTAACTCATTTCATTATAATTACTTTTTAATTTCATAAAAAAAAATTAAAGCGTACACTTTATTTTTTAAAATTTACCATCACTTCTATTTTTATGATCAATGCACATTGAACGAAAAATTAAAAAAATAAAAATTTGAGATTATTTCTTTTGTGTTTGACTTTTTACATTTCGTTGTAAATACCGTCAAAATTTTGCGAGGTTTTAAAATTACCTTAAAAGAAAATTTGGTTTGGCACCACTCCTATTATTATGAACGCAGCTGTACATATTTATACATCAACGTGGTTTTCACCAAATAAATAATTTGAGGAATGGATTTTTTATTCACATTAGGGTATTAATTTTTCTCATCTTTTTCATTATAATCAAATAACTCGAAAATGCTGTTTTTTAAATTATTCAAATAACCGGATAAAGCTTTTAAATTACTTAAGTTATTCGAACAAATAATACTTTAAAATTTTGTTAATTTATGATTTTGTATTAGATTGAATTAAATTTTAATAACTTAATTCCAAAAAGTTTGTATAACTGAAAAAACAATTTATGATAAGTACACACATAATTCGTAGCGTGTTCTATATTTAAGATTTTAGTATTTTTATTAATTCTGCAAAAGTATTAAATTTCATATGTTAATTTTGAAGCTATTTAATTTATACAAAGATCATAGATCGAGTATTATTTAAAACTTTGAAGTGCAGCTTCTTTACAAAGTTTACTTGGACACAATCATATTGATTTCTTGTGGAGTTTATTTGGGCAGGAACATATTGATTTTGTATGGATTTTAGCTAAATATCACTGATATACGACTCATATAATAACTCTTTAAAAAATATGTATAAATGGAATTAAATAAAAATGTTTTTCTTAAATTTATAGTAGGAGGGAATGAAAGAAAAAAAAAAAAATCATTCAATTTAATTTTATAGGAATTAAATCCACAATTTGTTCATTCATTTTGTAATAGAAAGAATTAAAGAAAAATTTAATCACTCAAAAGAATTTTCATTATCTAAGGAATTTATTCTCTAGGGAATTAATTCAATACAAAGTTAAGCCTAAGAATTATTTTCTGAGAAATAATTGTAAAGGATAAATTAAAATTTTTTAAGCCGAATTAAATTCATACGTGAATTAAATCTAAATAGAATTAATTCTTTCGAAGTTTTGGCTGAGAGTATCATCTAAACTTGTTACCCTATTTAACGGATATCGTTGTCCGAAAAATGGATAAATTGAAATCTTATAAGGCGTATTTCAATTCGTAGATCTGACAATATGTTTTCCCAAATCAAGTTCAAAATCTTCCAATTTATTTCTTACAGAAAATTTAATATATTTTATTTTTTCGATTTAACGAACAAACATTACATGAGGGAATACCCTAATACACATTTTAAAACTGACTTATATGATAATCTTAAGTAATGTACATACATATTTGGTATAGAATTTTGTTGTAGCGCCCCCTGGTGTTGAGTTTGCTTACAATATGAAGCTGGTTGCAAATTTTCTAATTATTTCACTTTTGTGCCGAAAGAGGGTGTCACGACAGTATCCATTTGAAAGATATTATAAATCAGAAAATTTTATGTTTTTCATCAACAACTGAGAATTTTGTTTTTGATTTTAAAAGAATACTTTTATTATATGCATTTAATAAAATATTTAATTAATTTATTTGTAAAATATATTTTGATACTTTTGTGGTACTATTTAAAATTCCATTGGTACAATTTATAGTTTGTACTACACAGCTTTGGTATGTTTAAGAAAACCTCTCATATTTACTATGCAAACTCAGATTGTGCTCTGTTTTCTCCCATTTTTATATTTTAGAAACAAATCCAAATATGAGAGTACCGTTAAAGAAATGGAGATTTTTTCTTTTTTTTTATTTGTATGATAAACATGTATTAGTGTCGGTGTGTTAAGGGGGATGTGTTTCTTTTAAGGCAGCCATTATTTTCTTGAGTTTGTTTGTTGTTGTTTTTGTTTTCTTATATTTTTCAACGGACACATCGTGAAAAGCTTAATAATTGCAATAACGTTGTTGTTTTCTTTTTATTATTACAACTATTAAAATTGGGTACATACACAAACATACATATGAACATATGTATTTATGTATAAATGTATGAATATTAAGGATTTATAAACTTTTTTTTTTCGTTTCCACAATCGTTTTCGTTTATTATGTTTCATCTGCTCTTTATTTTTGTAAGTTTATGTGTTTTTTTCTTTCTTTTTTTTCTTTTGTTGTTTTTGTACATAATGATAAATTCATTAAAAATGCTTAAAATATAATAATTTTCGTATTAAGTTAGTAAATGATTATATGGTTGCTTTTGCCAAGAAAACAAATATGTATGTATGTGTGTATATTTTATGGCAAATAAAGATTTAAAGTGTTTAAGTTATTTAAATAAATATGAGAGAATTATAAAATTTAAAATATTGAAACATGGATTAAGCTTTATGAATTCTAAATACATACATATAAAGCTAATTTGATTGATTTATTTTTTTATTATCTTTCTCATTTGAATAGGTGGATATTGAAATTTTTATTATAATTAAGAAAAATCATTTATAAGCTTAAACAAACATTTTTTTTTTAATTTTCTTTAAAAACAAATACAAAAAAGAATTTATCAAAATTTGTTTATAAAAGAAAATTAAACGAAATTTGTCCATAAAGGAAAAATAAAAAGAAAATTAAGCGAAATTTTTCTATTAAAGAAAATTTATCGAAAAATTTTCTGCAATAGACAATTTATCGAAATTTTTTCTATAAAAGAAAATTTATCGAAAATTTGTCTATAAAAGAAATTTTATTAAAAATTTGTCTGCAAAAGAAAATTTATAAAAAATGTGTATAAAAGAAAATTTATCGAAAATTTGCTTGTAAAGAAAATTTATCGACATTTTTCTAAAAGAAAATTTATCGAAAAATTGTCTAAAAGAAAATTTATCGAAATTTTTTTTTTAAAGGAAAATTTATCGAAATTTTTTCATAAAGGAATTTTATCGAAAATTTCTCTATAAAAGAATATGTATCGAAAAATTGTCTATATAAGAAAATTTATCGAAAAATTGTCTATAAAAGAAAACAGAAATTTTTCTATTAAGGAAATTTATCGAAAATATCTCTATAAAAGAAAATTAATCGAAAATTTGTCTATAAAAGAAAACTTATCGAAAATTTTTCTATAAAGGAAATTTATCGAAAATTTCTCTATAAAAGAAAATTTATCGAAATTTGTTTATAATGAAAATTTATTGAAAATTCGTCTATTAAAGAAAATTTATCTAAAATTTGTCTATAAAACTTATCGAAAATTTCTCTGTAAAGAAAATTTAATTTAATCTAGAAAAAAAAAATTTAACAAAAATTTTTCTATAAAGGAAATTTTTCGAAAATTTCTCTATAAAGAAAATTTATCGAAAAATTGTCTATAAAGAAAATTTATTTCTATAAGAGAAAACATCGAAAATTTCTCTATAAAGAAAATTTATCGAAAAATTGTCTATAAAGAAAATTTATCGAAAATTTGTCTATAAAAGAAAATTTATCGAAATTTGTCTATAAAAGACAACATCGAAAATTTTTCTATAAACGAAATTTATCGAAAATTTCTCTATAAAAGAAATTTTATAAAAAATTTGTGTATAAAAGAAAATTTTTCGAAAATTTTTCTATAATAGAAAATTTATCGAAAATTTTCTATAAAAGAAAACTTATCGAAAATTTGTCTACAAAGGAAATTTATCGAAAATTTCTCTATAAAAGAAAATTTATCGAAATTTGTTTGTAAAGAAAATTTATTGAAAATTTGTCTATTAAAGAAAATTTATCTAAAATTTGTCTATAAAACTTATCGAAAATTTCTCTGTAAAGAAATTTTATCGAAAATTTCTCTATAAAAGAAAATTTATCGAAATTTTTCTATAAAAGAAAACTTATCGAAAATTTGTCTGTAAAGGAAATTTATCGAAAATGTGTCTATAAAAGAAAACTTATCGAACATTTTTCTATAAAGGAAATTTATCGAAAATTTCTCTATAAAAGAAAATTTATAGAAAATTTGTCTATAAAAGAAAACTTATCGAAAATTTTTTCTATAAACGAAAATTTATCCAAAATTTGTCTATAAACGAAAATTTATCGAAAATTTGTCTATAAAAGAAAATTTATCGAAATTTGTCTTTAAAGGAAAATTTATCGAAAATTGTCTACAAAAGAAAATTTATCGAAAATTGTCCATAAAAGAAAATTTATCGAAATTTGTCTATAAAAGAAATTTTATAGAAAATTGTCTATAAAAGAAGATTTATCGAACATTTTTTTCTGTAGACGAAAATTTATCGAAAATTTTTCTATAAAAGAAAATTTATCGAAATTTGTCTTTAAAAGAAAGTTTATCGAAAATTTTCTATAAAAGAAAATTTATCGAAATTTGTCTATGGAAGAAATTTTATCAAAAATTTGTCTTTAAAAGAAAATTTATCAAAAATTTGTCTACAACAGAAAATTTATCGAAATATATTTATAAATGAAACTTTATCGAAATTTGTCTATAAAAGAAAATTTATCGAAAATTGTCTATAAAAGAAGATTTATCGAAATTTTTTTCTATAAACGAAAATTTATCGAAAATTTGTCTATAAAAGAAAATTTATCGAAAATTGTCTATAAAAGAAAATTTATCGAAATTTGTCTATAAAAGAAATTTTATCGAACGTTTTTCTACAAAAGAAAATTTACCAAAAATTTCTCTATAAAAGAAAATTTATCGAAATTTGTCTATAAAAGAAAATTTATCGAACATTTTTTTAAAAAGGAAAATTTATCGAAATTTGTTTATGAAAGAAAATTTATCGAAAATTTATTTATAAAAGAAAATTGATCGAAATTCTATAAATATCAAATTTATATTACTTTCTTATAAAGAATTTATCGAAAGTTTGTTATATTTTATCTATAAAAAACAAATTATCGAAAATTTTCAATAAATAATTATCGAAAATTTTCATTAATAAAAATTTATATAATTTTTTAAGGAAAATTATCGCAAATTTTCTATAAATATAGATTTATTTTTAAATCTTATAACTTTCCATTCCGAGTGATATTTATTCCCTTTTATAAAACTGACATGTGCTGCAAAAAATGTCACACATATTTAACCCCAAAATGAGTTCGTGATATACTAAATGATTGTAGCGATTAAAATTGTCAAGTATTTTAAACAATTTAAAGTCATAGGGTCAAATAAACACACATGTCAATTTACGAAAAATATCAAATGCTTTTAATACCCTTAAAATTGCAACAGAAACCTTCTCACCTACAACCAAAAAACCACAAATTGCTTGGTCACCCACCCATCAATAAATATTAAATTAAATATAAAAAAAGAGCAGTGATTGAAAGAGCAAGCTCATAGAACAATTAATTAATAGAATAAAACATAAATGATTAAGAACTAAATCAATAAAAATAGACAATAAAGTGTTAAATGTATTGTAAATTAAAATCAAACCAGTCACTCTTAATACTGCCATTAAATTCTTAGTGTGAGTGAATACATATTTTAAGGTAGAGAAAACCACCCTCTTTTCTTTAACACTCTTAAATTGTTTTACTCTTTATAATTGTTACAGTTTTGTATTCTTTTGCTTTTGACTAAATGATTAAATGAGTTGTTGTAAGGACATGTAATTGTTGAGGTTTTTATTGATTTTAGAAGTTGTTGTTGTTAATTTTGGTGGGGTGTCACTAACACTTTTATACAAATATAAATAGAGCATTTTGTGAGGGAGGGTGTTTTCATTGTACTCTTTCATTTGGTTTAAGCAAGAGGTTGATATTTTATTGTTTATATTGTTTATTGGTTAAATGACATTAATTACTTATTTCCTTCATGAGAAAGGGAGCAATAATCAAGTCTATCATCAGATAGGCAGGCTAATTTTTATTATAGCATTAGAAATACATAAATAAAATAAATTAGATATTTTTTATGTGCGGTTTTTGTATTTTAATTGTAGAGCAATTTATTAGAAATCATGTGGTTTAATTGTCTTTTGAAAATATGAAGTTTAAGAATACAAATAACTTAAATCATGGAGAGAGAGAGAGTTTGGGTAAATTTAAAAAAAGCAAGAATAAAAAGTAATTTGGAAAATTTTTACTACTAATTTCTTTTTGAAATTTTCTCATATTTTAACTATATAATGAAAGTGCTAAATGTGTTTAATATTTTTTACACAAAATGTTAAAAAAAAAAAAAATATTATTTTAAAAATTCCCCTTAATATTGAGTAATAAAATATCCACGTAATCTTACGCTAAATCATATTAAATTCTTAGAACTTTTTCAATAATACACAACAGTTTAAACAATCTTTTTTTTTGTAACTTCTATCTTTCTATCATAATTACTCCTTTGTTAATAATTACGAGTTAAATGTACAAAATATTTTCTTAAAAATTCTAAGAAGATCTTTAAAAAATTGTATAATTTTTAATAATTTCCTAAAAAACATTAATAGCAACAAACTTAACCTTGAAGTTTTTTACGCAGTCTTACAAGAACTTACGTAAAATTTTATAATATTTTTTAACGAATTCTAAGATTTTTATTTCTAATATCCTTTGACTTAAAAGAAACGGTTTATTATCCTTTCGCAGAAACTCTTTCTTTTACTCGGTTAAGGAAAAAAACCCTTACACAATTTACCTCTTCATCATTAGATAAATAACCGGTTGCCAGTTTGGTGGGTTACATGCAAAATGTTTCTGCTAAAACTAAAAAAACAACTAAAATAATTTACACATAAATTTGCTTAAAAATGCTTAAAAAAGGAAGGACACAGGTAAATTTATTTTTATAAAAAATAAGAAATAAAAAAACACCATAATTGCTTAACAGAAAAAACAACAACATACCACGTAAAACGTCATGTAATATTAACTGATCATTGTAAAGGATATTGCAGCATATGCATAAATGTCCTTCCGTTCCTTTAGTAAGCTATTTATTGCTTTTGCTGCTGCTGTTGTTTTGTTTGTGTAAAGCAAGGGTATTACATAAGGGTTACACAACCAGTTATATGACTTTGGCTAATGTTCTATCATAAAATACGCAAAAAATACCTTTTTTTTGTGCAAAATCAACAAACAGTTAGACAATTACCTTTGTGTGGGTCTAAACACACATCATGTCCGTCCGTCTGTCTGTCTAAAACTCTTAACCAACCCGTTATACTCATACAAAAAAAAAAAGTGATTGTACAAAAACACTGGCTCGGAAGAAAGGAGTTGTAAAAATATAAATTGCATATTGTTAGTTCATCATTGTTCCGTAAGTTTATGACTTGTGTTTTCTCTCTTTTTTAACACTGTCTGCATAACAAAGTGGCAAAAAAAAGGATGTTTCTTTTTTAGTGTGTTTTTTTTTCTCAACAATTTTTTTTCTTTTGTTAAAAGTTAACATTTTTTGTTGTTTAATATTACAATGACATTATGAAGTCATAATATATAATGTCTTTAACACTCTCACTCACTACACTTACTCATTTACCTAAAACAAATTGCATTAAAAGAGTAAAGGACTTAAAAAAGAAGAAAATGTATAAAAAAAAGGTAAAAAACTATTGAATACACGTAATTATGCATCATAAATAATGATAATAATGGCAGAGCACATTGAGATAAGTAGAGAGCAAAAGAGAGTTGTTATTAGAAGAGATTCTGTTGTTATGTATATATTTATATGGAATCAGAGTTATTGTTAAAGAGTAAATAAGGATATACAATATTAAGATAATCTGATCATTGATCAGTGACCTAAAGGAAGGAAATTGTAATTATGAGTCATAAATTGTCAACTCTGATAGTTTTCAAGAAAAAATTTGAGATTATTTAAATTTGTTATTTATAGAAAATTCTCGATAAATTTTTTATTTATTGAAATTCGTTCAGCACACATAATCTACTCTTTTACCCCAATCTGCATCCTCGCTAACGATGCAGATTGGGGTAAAAGGGATCGAAAATTATATTTAATTCAGGGAAAGGTGATATGAATATTTTAATGATCACGTTTTATCTTTTTATTGATTATTAGGTAAAAAAATCAGTTTTAGAATTTTATGATTTTTTTGCAGAATGGAAATGTTCGTCTATACATTAGAGTTAAATGGGTCGAAAATTATGATTAATTCAGAGAAAGTTGATATCAGCACTTTAATGATCATGTTTAATTTTCTATATATTATATAAGTTTTAGAATTATAAGATTTTTTTGGCTGAATAATGTCTGTCCGTCCGTCTATACATTTGGGTTAAATGGGTCGAAAATGGCGCTAAAATCAGGAAAAGGGAATATCCGTATTTTAATGATCTCATTCTATTTTTTCTGTTTATTCTATTATTTTTAGAATTCTAAAATATTTTTTGGCAGAATGGAAATGTCCGCAAGTCTAAACATTTGGGTTAAATGGGTCTAAAATTATTCATAATTCAGGGAAAGATAATATCAATATTTTAATTTTAGATTTAGTTTTTATATTGGTCAAGAAGTAAAACAATAATATATTTTTTTGGAATTTTAAGACATTTTTTAAAACTTCGTCTTACAAACTGGTCTGGCCAGACCAATTGCAAATTTAAATGATGTTTTCATATATTTATAATTAAGCTAGAGGCTTGAAATTTCACATACCCTCCTACAATTTTGTTTTCTAACGATCTGTGAAAAAACTAGAACGATAAACCTATCACAAGGATAGTTATGAGGATAAATTAGTGTACATGTCAAATTCGTACCAAATATGGTCTGTTGGACCAGAAAATTATAAAGTTTGACGATGTTATTCGTTTTTTTTTTATTGTATTTTATTTTATTAAAAACTTTTAAACTGAGATCTCATCAGTTTACTCATTTTATTTTATGATTTTCCATCTATTCGTTAATGTTTTGTGTTATGATTTTTGTACCAATAAAACCTCAAATGTTTGATAAGAAAAATTGTATGCATTTGTAGACTCAAAACAAGGAGAATAACGTGAAGTTTATCGATGAGAAAATATAATTTCTTGCAAAACTATGTGGTGGTAATGCTAGAATATAGTTACATAAATGTAATAATATAAAAAAATCACCAAAATTTCTATTAAAATATATAAAATTACAGAGCTGGTCTGGCCAGACCATATTTGTTACGAATGTGACAATTGAAACATCTGTATGATGAAGGGTTAAAGAATTCTAATGTCTGTCCCTCTGTCCGTCTGTTTATTAATTTTTGCAAACTTGCCAATTCAAAATCATTTATATTTTGACTCAATAAATATATTGACTACAAATTTTCTTTATTCGATAGAAAAATTTTTTTTTTCTTAAATAAATTGCAAAAATATGATAAATACTGTTTAACATTTATTGAAGATTACAGTACTTTTACAGTTGTCTATTTGCAAAGTTTTCGAGAAACTAAAATTTAACCTTGAGATGGTTAAAAATAAGTTTTCCAGTTATCCGATGGTTATAAGGTCTGATAATAGTGGGAAATGCACTGCTCGTTATGTCCAAAATTACCTTGATTCTAATGGCATTTAATACCAATATACCTGGTATATGATTACCGAAGTTTAATTACCAAAAACTTTTTGGGGAGAAGTTATTGTTACAGCCAAATTTATTCAAAATAGATGTTATTCAAAAGTAATAGTAGTACACCGTATTAACTGTGGTAAGGAAAAGTTGCTGAGATAGATTTCAAATATTCGGTACAAGAGGACATGTTCTTATACACAAAGAGAAGCACCAAAAATTGTATAACAAAACTGAACTTTTAGTGGTTATGGGATATGTATGTAACTCATTAATAAATAATAATTCTGTTCAACCACTTGAACAATCTGTAGATCTGTACTAGTAGATTTATTTCGTGATAACTCGAAAAATGGAAAAATGTTGAAAAATTAAAAGAAGAAAATATTCAATCAAATTAGAGATTGCAACCCGGGATTTCCAGGAAATTTGCTATTTGTCTTATCCCGCTTTCCAGGAAATGTCGTCCGCGATTCCCGGGAATTTTAAAATCACGTAAACGGAAGAAAACAGCATGAATTTTAGCAAGAACTTATATATTTGAGTAATGTTTTAAACAATATTAAGCTAAAAACCCAGGTGGGATTTGAACCACTGTGTCATTAATAAGGTTTTATAAACAATTCATTAAATGATTTATATGGAATGACTCTATAATATGAATTCAATTTAATATCTTAACAAAATATCAGTACTAAAACCCAGCAAGTGAAAAAGTATATCTGTTTGAAACAATCATGTAGACATCTTAAACATATATTTTAAATTAGTGAGTATTATAAACAACATGCGGAATTTATATCATAAAAAAATTACAAAATATTAAAAAAGTTAATATAAAAAGTATGTAGTGAGTCCGAAGTGATTTTTGTCATTTGTGAAACGCTATAAAATTATAGGTTTATGCACTAAGGAAACTGTAATGATATCCAATTAATGGTGATTATCTTTACTTTTGACCTAAATAAAAATTAATGTTGACTTCTTCTTTGGAATAATTTGCGGTTTTGTCTCATAACCTCACTTTTTACTTTGGACATGTACTAATCAATGTGCTACACAGAGGTTTTCAGATATATTCAAAATGCCTTTAAAACATTTTTAAGTACGGAGATCTACTAAAGCCAGATTTGTTTGGAGCATAAAATGTCTTTATATGGATTGATTGTAGCAAAAACATATCTCAATATATTTAGTGTCAAATTTTAATTCATTATGTTCAAAATATTTAGAAGGCATTCAGATGATAATTTATTACTATACAAATGTATACAGTTTTTAAGATAATTTAATCCTATTTATATTATAATGATCTCATGATTATGTTTCAGTTCAATTTATTGCGAAACTATTTCGCAACTCTTACTTTCCTAACAAAAATAGAAGAAATTCTAAATAAATTCTATAAATTTGTATAATCAATAAGTCAAAAATACAAATAGTGAGAAATAACTACTTTTCTCAATTTCTTTCTTTCTTTCTATTTTTTTACATAGTACATCCGGCTCCGACCAGTATAATATTTTACACAAATATTATATGCACTTCTGTTAGTTGTGAATGAACTATGAAAATATGTTTATTAATTTCTGAGTTATTTCATTTTAAAAATGACAAAAAGCACTTCGAACCACCCTTTAACAAAAAAAAAAAAAAAAAAAAAAAATAATAATAATAAATTATTATAAAATTTAATTTTATTTTTTTCCAGATATTATATTTGATGTTCCAGATATTATATATGATGTTCAAAACTTTATGAAGGTACGTTAAAATTTGCGATATATTTTTGATATTTTCATATAATGTTGGATCACCGTAGTTTTAACACACATTCGTATTACCCCAAAGGTTTTCGGAAAAGACGATCTGTTTAATATTGAGGAGATATCCACAAAGCAGTAGATTAAGCAATTGATCAAATTTCTTTTTTTTTATTACATTTACAATTCTGTTTTAAGTCTGCTAATGCAAAAATACGTCTCCCTTTGGGTCTAAGTTGTTCAACTAATGAGAGTAGTATTATTTATAGTTTTTAATAAGGGATCCCGGGAAGTCGAAAAATTTTTCCCGCTATCCCGGGAAATCATAAAGTCCGGGAATTTGCGATCCCTAATTCAAATATATTATCAGAAGATAATACAAAAGTCTGGAAGATGTCGGTGAAGAAATTCAAATCCATTTAGATGAAAATGAAGAGTCTCTCGATAATAATCATAATAAAATGAACGATTGGTCGAACAAAATTCTCAAAAAATTCGAAGATCATCACCAAGTAACAAGGGCAAACAATCAGATCGTTTTGACTATAATGTTGTACCCATTTGTAACTTTGAAAGACTAATGCCAATATCGTGAGTTGTAAGTAAACATTTGAAGTTAAAAGTGATGCAGAAGGAAAATCGAAGACGTTAGTCAAAAGTTTAGTGATGACTGCAACGAAGTCTATGCACCTGTTGTTAGACATACAACGTTAAGAACTTTTCTGTTAGTGACTGGTGTCAAGAAAATGTCAATAGTACATTTTTATGTAAAATCCGTATTTCTCAATGGAACGCTTTCTAAAACAACCGCCAGCTATTGAGGAATGGAATAAACTTGTGTATAAATTAAAAAGGAACATATACGCACTTCAACTTTTGGAATAAAACTTTACATGAAGTAATTTGCTCAGGTTGATATAAGCAATCCAATGCTGATCCCTATTTATATACAAAATACACCAACGAGGAAGGGTTAGTCTACATTTTATTTTACGTTAATGATGATATTTTGGTGGCTAGTCAAAATGAATCAAATATTGTGAGTACAAACAAATTACTGGCATCAAAATTTTAAATAAATTGTCTTGGAAAAGCAAGTCATTATTTAGGAATTGAAATATTTCAAGATAAAGATTCAAATTATTGATTTCGTCAATCTCTATATATAAGAAATCTTGTTGTTATTGTAAAGATGTTGTTGCTGAGTTGACAGCCCTAGGCCGAAATATCTCGGGTCATTACGGTACAAAGAAATCTTGTTAAAAAATTTAGTTTAGAGAACTCAAAAATCTCAGATTATCCACTAGATCCAGGATATGGTAAAAATGAATCCGAATATTTATTAATATTATTGATTCGGACGATATATACTTGCTCGTAATGTTAGCTGTCCTACGAAAGAAGATTGGTCGGAATTAAAATGGGTACTTAATATTTAAAGGGTACTGAAAATTACTTTTTACGACTGAGTTATAAAAATAATAATGCAAACATATTATTAGGATACGGAAACTCGGCAGAAGATGGGATAGATAGAAAATCTAACTCTGATTATATTTTTCAGATAAATGGTGGTACTATAAGTTGGTCACGCAGAAAGCTCTCCGGAACGTGCAAAGGGGCTATTTTAATCAAACAGCTATTATATGATATATATATATACCACAAAAAAATCCAATTTTTTTATTTTTTTTTTTTTTTTATTTAATAAAATTTTCACAAAATTTTTATATTTAGAAAATACTGATAAATTTTCAATTTATTTTGTTTATCTTGCATATATCTTCCTGTGGTCAAATATTTAATTAAACTTATTAATATTTTTAATAAAACAAATATTTCAATTAAATTAAATCGCAAGATGACTTAGTAAGTAACTTAGGCATAAATACTGTTGCCTTAATTAGTATTTAATCCTTTTAACTCTCTACACTTTTAATTTTTCTTTTAAAATTTCATTTACAAAACTTATACTCTTTTACTCTAAGCCCTTTAACAAATACCCTTTTTTCCGCTGACTATGAAAATCCCTCTGACTCCTTAATAGTTCTAATTAATTCTTAGAAAGTGTTAATACCCAAAAAGTCATAATTGACACATATTTCTAAACCCTCTCTCTTACATTTATATCAATTGCAAATTTCCTTAGCTCTAAATATAATTTTGCAAATACGAAAAAGGATTAAAATATCTAAAGGATTAAAACACTTTTCTGCTTGGCAGCCGACCAGACACCACATTCTCTACCAAAAATCCTTTAACAAACAAAAGAGAACAAATTGAAAGACATTGCTACAAGTAGCCGAATAATATTAAGCATTCTATCATCCTTTTATGATGGGCAAATGACAGCAGTGTCCGTGGCCAAATGTATGAGACAAAAGAGTTTGCGAAAGAGTAAAAATTACACCCATTAACCAACCCTTTTTAGTATGGAAGAACACACAACAATGGGATGGATAAATATGCAAATGTTTTCTATAATTTGCAATGTAATGAGATTTATAAGAGATCAAAAACATAAAAGGATCAACAACAAAAACAAAAACTCTTTTAAATGTACATATAGCAAAATAAAGGAGTAGATCATGCAACAACAAATAAAGATCATAATAGATGTGTTCAATGACCTGTTTAGTTATTTATTTACCTACATACAAAACATTCGAGTTTGTAAAATGAAACATTTAGCATTGAGCGTAATTAATCGTTTAAGCCTTTCGTTTACATGACTTTTAAATCTCAAACAAAACGAAAGGCTTAAATTAAATTCTCTTAAGCTTGAATATTGGTCTTGTTTAAAATTAAACTAAAGCAGGAATCGAGCAGAACAGCCAACAAAACAAAACAAAAAAAAAAAAAAAGAGGTTTGTCTTGTTTTAGGGATAATAACGGGTTAATTTTTTTCGCTTGATATTAAGCCGCATATGTTAACAAGATTATATACGATTAACATACTAAAATATGCTAGTTTATGCTCTTAAGTAGTCAAAAAGTCAACTATTAATTCTATTGCTTTGAATGCTTAATTGACTTAAAGTTAATTTTAACAAAATTTTGTTTTAAACTCCTGCTCCGTTAGTTAGTCCCTGTTTGTTTGTTTATTTGTTTTGAGAATTCAGACGATTAGAACGACCTTATCTGAGGCAATCTGTTTTAAAGCCCTAAGACTTTTAACAAATCTCTTTCTCCCCTTAATATTCTATGTTAAGGGAAGCGTAAAAAAATAAATTCTTTTAAATCTTTTAAGAAATTAAGAGCAAAATAGGAAGAAATGCAGTTTGAAATGCTTTAGTTAGTAAGTAAATGCAAAAAGTAGGTGTTTACTCGGGGATTGTATTCAAATGTTTATAAATTTGTAAGATTTAAATTTTTAAAAATTACTAACAAAACAGGTACATACTTACACTTTAGTTTTAGTTTTCGTTTTAGTTAAAATAAAATTAAAGGTGGAGCCTTAACTAATTTATAGAGTCAAAAAGTCAAGAACATTTTTGCAATTGTTAATAAATTTTTAAGAGAAGGAATGAAAATAGAATTTATGTTCACAAGAAAGTAAAAATATTTATATTGGATATAGGTCATCACATTTGCTTCATATTTGGCACAAATTTACGATTTCTGTATTTAAAAAAGCTTATGCCTTCGCACAGTGGGGTCAAACGCAAATTTTTGGGTAATAAATCTGTATCTCCAAAACTACTGCTCGGATTAAATCGAAATGTATGGAAGAGTTACAGAGGAGAACTTAAGCTCTCAGAAAAATCATCTTGTAGTCACCCTGTGATAACACAAGATATGCTACAGGGTGTCAAATTTGACTACCTCGAGTATGTAAAAGTTTCAAATAATCGTAACTTCTACAAATGAAGTCCGATCTTAAAGATCTAAGTTATCTCTAACAGTTAAAAAGATATTTAGACTTGAATTTTGAATTTTTTGCCTCGACTTTCTTTCGTTTTTCGGGAATAAGTCTTTGTAGAAGTTACGATTTTTTTAAACTTTTACATACTCGAGTTAAACAGTTTTGACATCCTGTAGCTTATCTTGTGTTGTCACAGGGTGACTACAAGATGATTTCGCTGAAAGCTTAAGTCCTCCTCTGCAACTCTTCCATACATTTCAATTTAATACGAGCAGTACTTTTGGAGATACAGATTTATTACCAAAAAAATTGTGTTTGAAATTTGATGCCAGCACAGCAGAGGAGTGTAAAATATTAAGCTTGGAAGGTGGACAGAACAAATCCATCAGGGGAGGAGCTAAGACAGCTGAAAATTGGGTACCTCTGGCTTAACAATTTTTAACCGCTTGCCAAATTTTTCTGGTCCAGTTGCAAATATTTTTATATATTATTATAGGCACTGATAAAACCTACAAAAAACATTGCATGTCCTATTTATCTCTTATAGTTTTTGAGTTATTTGCATTTAAATTTTTAAGTACCTCAATTTTTCATGTTCTTGGTTCAGTTTTTTCATATATATCATAGTATTACCGATAGATTTTATTAGTTTTTTCTATAGCTAATTAAAAAACAAAATTATCTATTGAATAGAAAATATTTGAAGTCGATATCTTTACCGAGTCCAAAAATAAACGATTTTGAATTTAAAAATTACAAAAATGACGACTTTTTGTATATTTTTGGCTGAAAAAGTATCTACACTCTTTTTTCTCTAAAATAAAATTTTCTTTAACAACATATAATAATTTTATACTTTTCTGAAAGGTATCTTCACAGAGAAGACTTTAAGATAAAAAAACAAGCCCAATAACTCAAATGGTCAAGGTACACACCCTTCCGAATTCAACCCATTTTATATGAAATTTTTGACTTTAGTCTATATTTTCTCAAATTCTAAACCAGGAATCGGTAAACGGAATGCAGTTTAAGAATCTATAATATGTTATTAAAAGTTTTTAATCTACAGGACTTTGGAAAAATATGCATTTTATAGCTGAAAATGTGAAAAACCCCATTTTTGGGATTTTTGGTGTTTTTTTGGGGAATTGTGGGATTAATTTTACAAAAATCTTAAAGTTTTTTTTTCACTTTCTTCTTTTATATAATAAAGTCTACATTTAACGAAAATTTTGTTAAGATATCTTTAATAACAAAGATTTTATTATAGATAAAATATTTATAGTTTCTCAAAAAAACAATTTTTTACAAAAATATTATTTTAATTGCAAAAATCAGAAAAAGTATAAATACGATTTTTTTCATTTAAATTACATTGCTTAGTTGACATAATTTTTCGTTATACAAAAAAAGTTTGAAATCAATATCTTTTACAGAATCGAAACTATGCCAACTTCAAATTTATTAAGTCCAACCAACAATAAATAAACATAAAATATGATCATTAAAATACTGATAAAACTTTTTCTTAACATAAGCCCCATTTACGTCCCCAATGTATAGACGGACAGACAGACATTACCATTCTGCCAAAAAAATCTTATAATTCTAAAAATTAATTTTTTTACTTACTAATAAATAGAAAATAAAACGTGATCATCATGAATTAAGAGCCATTTCGACCCCTTTTATCCCAAAGTGGACTTTAAATCCCTTAGTGAACTCAACCTGATGGTGGGCCAGTTGTTGAGATATTTAGGCTTTAAAATATATATTAGAATTAAAAGTTTGCAATTTTAAAATCAGCAATTTTTTAACTCAATCATGTCCACCTAAAGTTCAGTATGAGGCACAGTAATCTACTTCTCAGCCTTGATTGTCGTTGTTTTGGCTGACATGACATCAAAAATAAAAGTAATTAGCAAAACCTCATAATTTCGAATGTGGTAGGTATATCAAAACCTTAGACACTTTTTCTGGGTTATCAAGATCGCAGAATCACGAACATTAAACAATCGGACGTAAGGAAGGGGGCCTTTGTTCTGTTCTTTGTCTTTTGTCTTGGATTTTACCCTTAACAAGGCCCTGAGCTATCAGTATTTGTTCGTCTGGTGTTGTTTGTATCTTTTCGAAGGATAACAAAATTATATCTTGTTCTTTGGTAACGTCGAAGTTCATGGTCTTGAGATATATGATATGGAGAGTAGAGTCATCATGTTTGCTACTCTGTCTGGACATGAATCTGTTCGTCTTGTCTACTTCAGTAACTGTACAAACTGTGGTACCTGGGTTATTTGTCTGTTTATTTGTATGTGACAATATGTAGTAAGCAGCTCCATTCAGACTTATGGCCCACGCCTGAATGCTCACATTTCCCCTAAAGATTTAATAACCCTCGACCAGAGTTATTAAGCTGTTTAGCAGTTTAAATCTATGTAGGAGGTAGAATAAATATACACTGCTGCTCCTTTGGAGACAGATTCAGACCAGTATGTTTTATATCATAAAAAAGAGAGGTATTTGATAAAAATACTCCTTTAAGACAGACTGTAGCAAGATTGAATCTCTAGCCCCCCTTAACCTAGTGATCAGATGTTGTAGAATAATCTGATAGATGAAAAAACCCGTTATTCCATTCCAGGATAGACTCTTAGTGCAGTCATGGGGCCTTTTACATAGAACACAGATGCTACTGGGTTGGGTCTTGATACAAAAGGGTCTAATAATGGTCATCTATCCCACAACCGCTCTTAACTCAAAAGACAAACACTGGATGATTGGAAGTATCATAAGGATGATTAAGCCCATGCACTAATCAAGAGAATTAGGTCTAGCTATTTAAAGCTTTTCGACTGTAAGATCCTGCCATATAAGTTACGAATGCACTTCATGTTTGTATGACTTTCAGGCTTCTGAGTTTTATGACGTATTGATTTCCTGTTGACCTTATGGCCACGATCTTTAACTCTGGAACCGTACATAGATTGGCAAGAGCTTTATATGTTAGTTATGTGGATATGAGATCTTCATAGTTGTTGCATAGTTTGATGAAAGATTATCTATATTACCCTCTCCCACAGAGAGATCACATAATTATAAACTTTAAGTATGTGATCTTTCTTAATCTCTTTTAAGTAAGTTAAAATTAGTACCAATGAATTTAAGACGATTAGAGGCTGCTATAAATTTCCCCATATTATTTATGCTGTCAGATCATTGCTCAGAGTTTTAGCCAATTTATCAGCTACAAGATATTGACTAAAATATTAGAAAATGTACTAATGATATTATCTTAAAATTTAACAAAATCACTAAAAGATCTTTTAAAAAAGAATTTAATAAATTGAATAAATATAAATATACATCATGATAGATATATGCACATATTACTAAAATCTATTTAAAAAAAGAAAAACCCAATGTTTCATGATTATTATAATTAAATAAATTTTATGATTGAAAGATCATAAAAACCTCAATGATTGAAATTATGTTCCTAATGCATCTGTAAGTGCAAATGTAAATTTTCAAACAAGAATTAAATACCAACAAATATAAATAAGACTAAACAAAAAACGTTTAGTATTTTATGAAGGTTAATAAACACATCAGGTCGAAAAGTTTTAGCTAAAGGCGAGATAATACAATTAAAAGTGATCATAAAATATTTTACAATTCTTGGTAAGAAGAAACATACAAAAACTACCTTCTAACAATTTAGTGAAGATTTTTTTCAATTTTTCATGTTCTTGGTTCAGTTTTTTCATATATATCATAGTATTACCGATAGATTTTATTAGTTTTTTCTATAGCTAATTAAAAAACAAAATTATCTATTGAATAGAAAATATTTGAAGTCGATATCTTTACCGAGTCCAAAAATAAACGATTTTGAATTTAAAAATTACAAAAATGACGACTTTTTGTATATTTTTGGCTGAAAAAGTATCTACACTCTTTTTTCTCTAAAATAAAATTTTCTTTAACAACATATAATAATTTTATACTTTTCTGAAAGGTATCTTCACAGAGAAGACTTTAAGATAAAAAAACAAGCCCAATAACTCAAATGGTCAAGGTACACACCCTTCCGAATTCAACCCATTTTATATGAAATTTTTGACTTTAGTCTATATTTTCTCAAATTCTAAACCAGGAATCGGTAAACGGAATGCAGTTTAAGAATCTATAATATGTTATTAAAAGTTTTTAATCTACAGGACTTTGGAAAAATATGCATTTTATAGCTGAAAATGTGAAAAACCCCATTTTTGGGATTTTTGGTGTTTTTTTGGGGAATTGTGGGATTAATTTTACAAAAATCTTAAAGTTTTTTTTTCACTTTCTTCTTTTATATAATAAAGTCTACATTTAACGAAAATTTTGTTAAGATATCTTTAATAACAAAGATTTTATTATAGATAAAATATTTATAGTTTCTCAAAAAAACAATTTTTTACAAAAATATTATTTTAATTGCAAAAATCAGAAAAAGTATAAATACGATTTTTTTCATTTAAATTACATTGCTTAGTTGACATAATTTTTCGTTATACAAAAAAAGTTTGAAATCAATATCTTTTACAGAATCGAAACTATGCCAACTTCAAATTTATTAAGTCCAACCAACAATAAATAAACATAAAATATGATCATTAAAATACTGATAAAACTTTTTCTTAACATAAGCCCCATTTACGTCCCCAATGTATAGACGGACAGACAGACATTACCATTCTGCCAAAAAAATCTTATAATTCTAAAAATTAATTTTTTTACTTACTAATAAATAGAAAATAAAACGTGATCATCATGAATTAAGAGCCATTTCGACCCCTTTTATCCCAAAGTGGACTTTAAATCCCTTAGTGAACTCAACCTGATGGTGGGCCAGTTGTTGAGATATTTAGGCTTTAAAATATATATTAGAATTAAAAGTTTGCAATTTTAAAATCAGCAATTTTTTAACTCAATCATGTCCACCTAAAGTTCAGTATGAGGCACAGTAATCTACTTCTCAGCCTTGATTGTCGTTGTTTTGGCTGACATGACATCAAAAATAAAAGTAATTAGCAAAACCTCATAATTTCGAATGTGGTAGGTATATCAAAACCTTAGACACTTTTTCTGGGTTATCAAGATCGCAGAATCACGAACATTAAACAATCGGACGTAAGGAAGGGGGCCTTTGTTCTGTTCTTTGTCTTTTGTCTTGGATTTTACCCTTAACAAGGCCCTGAGCTATCAGTATTTGTTCGTCTGGTGTTGTTTGTATCTTTTCGAAGGATAACAAAATTATATCTTGTTCTTTGGTAACGTCGAAGTTCATGGTCTTGAGATATATGATATGGAGAGTAGAGTCATCATGTTTGCTACTCTGTCTGGACATGAATCTGTTCGTCTTGTCTACTTCAGTAACTGTACAAACTGTGGTACCTGGGTTATTTGTCTGTTTATTTGTATGTGACAATATGTAGTAAGCAGCTCCATTCAGACTTATGGCCCACGCCTGAATGCTCACATTTCCCCTAAAGATTTAATAACCCTCGACCAGAGTTATTAAGCTGTTTAGCAGTTTAAATCTATGTAGGAGGTAGAATAAATATACACTGCTGCTCCTTTGGAGACAGATTCAGACCAGTATGTTTTATATCATAAAAAAGAGAGGTATTTGATAAAAATACTCCTTTAAGACAGACTGTAGCAAGATTGAATCTCTAGCCCCCCTTAACCTAGTGATCAGATGTTGTAGAATAATCTGATAGATGAAAAAACCCGTTATTCCATTCCAGGATAGACTCTTAGTGCAGTCATGGGGCCTTTTACATAGAACACAGATGCTACTGGGTTGGGTCTTGATACAAAAGGGTCTAATAATGGTCATCTATCCCACAACCGCTCTTAACTCAAAAGACAAACACTGGATGATTGGAAGTATCATAAGGATGATTAAGCCCATGCACTAATCAAGAGAATTAGGTCTAGCTATTTAAAGCTTTTCGACTGTAAGATCCTGCCATATAAGTTACGAATGCACTTCATGTTTGTATGACTTTCAGGCTTCTGAGTTTTATGACGTATTGATTTCCTGTTGACCTTATGGCCACGATCTTTAACTCTGGAACCGTACATAGATTGGCAAGAGCTTTATATGTTAGTTATGTGGATATGAGATCTTCATAGTTGTTGCATAGTTTGATGAAAGATTATCTATATTACCCTCTCCCACAGAGAGATCACATAATTATAAACTTTAAGTATGTGATCTTTCTTAATCTCTTTTAAGTAAGTTAAAATTAGTACCAATGAATTTAAGACGATTAGAGGCTGCTATAAATTTCCCCATATTATTTATGCTGTCAGATCATTGCTCAGAGTTTTAGCCAATTTATCAGCTACAAGATATTGACTAAAATATTAGAAAATGTACTAATGATATTATCTTAAAATTTAACAAAATCACTAAAAGATCTTTTAAAAAAGAATTTAATAAATTGAATAAATATAAATATACATCATGATAGATATATGCACATATTACTAAAATCTATTTAAAAAAAGAAAAACCCAATGTTTCATGATTATTATAATTAAATAAATTTTATGATTGAAAGATCATAAAAACCTCAATGATTGAAATTATGTTCCTAATGCATCTGTAAGTGCAAATGTAAATTTTCAAACAAGAATTAAATACCAACAAATATAAATAAGACTAAACAAAAAACGTTTAGTATTTTATGAAGGTTAATAAACACATCAGGTCGAAAAGTTTTAGCTAAAGGCGAGATAATACAATTAAAAGTGATCATAAAATATTTTACAATTCTTGGTAAGAAGAAACATACAAAAACTACCTTCTAACAATTTAGTGAAGATTTTTTTTAAAGTCCACATGATAATATTCGCGGTTTAAAAGCAACAAAGGCTAACATTTTCTCGCACTCTCTCTCTCTCTCATATTTTCTATCCTTAAAAATTACTGTCATTGATCTTAAACTCTCATATTTTTTTTCGGAGAGTGATTTATCACTAACTCTCTTTATGAGTTTTTTTTACTCTAACAGTGTATTTTTTATTATTAAGATGGACGGACAGACAGACAGATAGATACGATATGAGTTTGATTTTGGCAAGTAAGTGTGAATATTTTCGTGGGCATTTATTAAACATGCGTCAAAAGGAAAGACTGAAATTATGACAGTGTGATATTTAAGGCCTGATCTTTGAACATACATCCAACCATGTATGTTTGTAGACATAAAAAGCAGGCATACTAAATATCATTAGTGTATATGTGTGTGTGTTGTATATGTATTTTTTTTCCCAAACTATCATAAAAAGTCTTGTAAAATTAGAAGGTCAATTGGGCGCGTACATTAGAAATTAATGATTGCTGGAATTTTGTCGGCTTTACATGTTTTTATCTTTTGGTTTGTCTTTTCTTTTTTCTCTAATTTTTACCAAAACCCTAAAAGTAGCACCACCACTGGTCTCTTGTGTGTTGTATTATTTCGCTTTTTTTCTTCTGGTGTTTATCAATTTCTAATTTTTTTCTTTATTGTTTTGGTTAAATTACAACCATTAACAAATCGCTGCTGATGCTGCCGTTTATTTTTTTTTGTTTATGTAAATTTAAAGAAATTAAGACATTTTTGTAAATTTGCATGAAGGGGTTAAATTGTGTTTGATATGCTAAAATTCTTAAGTAAATGAACGGCATGATCAGAAGCAAAAAAAAATATTTATGATTCATAAGAATTTTTATTTTGGCTGAAATGTCAAAAAAAGTTAAGCCGCCAAATTTAGACGGAAGTTAGAATAACACCTTTGGCTTTTGGGTATTTAAAACAATGAGGACAATTCGGTTTAAATGACAGGTTTATGTAAAAAGAATTTAAAAAGAGTTTTGCCTAATGAAATATTCTTACAGGATTAGAAAATTTTGGACGGCTTTTTTGATGTTGAAGGATAATTTGCTAATATTCACTTGAATAGTATCTTGTAGAATTAGACTAATTGTAAGGATATCAATACTTTGATCACTCATGTACTCGTATGTTTGCCCAATATTTTATAATGAATACTTTTTCCTAAAGTCCAGCAAATTAATATGATATAATAAAAAAATACCCAAGCTGCAAGATGGGTAATATATAGCAGCTTCCAACCAATAGTATTGTTTCATTTAAATCCATTGTTATAAATTTCAATAAAAAATCTGTATTTCCTTAGCTGTTGGTGGGATCGAACTTAAATGTATGACAGATTTTTAGAGCAGAACGTAAGCTTTCGGAATAATTATTGACCATCTCGATTATAAAAAAAATATTTAAATAAAATCGTAACTTCTGCAAATCAAAAAATCCAATTTCAAAGATTTAAAAACCTTTAAAAGCAGCTTGATGATGTGATGAAAAAAATATGATTACAGTCATTTCAGATATAATTTAATCAAAATATTTTGATATTTTTGAAGCAAATCATACAAGGCGTTTTCGAGATATGCTTCAATATATGGTGCAACTTCTTTAATTTTACAAATTAAATCTGGGAGCTTCAGAAAGCCCTGGGGGAAGAAAAATGCTTAGGAAATGCTATATAAATCCACTTATCTATCTCCGCTACCTGATAAAAATTTTAAAATCTGTCTCCGTTAGAATTTGTCGTACAAAAAGTTTTAAAAGTAATCCAAAATTAAATTTTTTCGTTATCTGGAAGCTTTAGAAAGCTCAGGAAATGCAAAAGCTGCTAAGGAACTTTCATATATGTAAACCAATATCTCTTCTTCTTGTTAGAAATTTCAAAGTATGGCTCCACTAGGATTTGTAGGACAAGTAGTTTTATAAGTAAGTGGATTTTTTAGATAGATAGATAGATAGATAGATAGATAGATAGATATATAGATAGATATATAGATAGATAGATAGATAGATAGATAGATAGATATATAGATAGATAGATATATAGATAGATATATAGATAGATAGATATATAGATATATAGATATATAGATAGATAGATAGATAGATAGATAGATAGATATATATATATATATATATATATATATATATATATATATATATATATATATATATATATATATATATATATATATATATATATATATATATATATATATATATATATATATATAGATAGATAGATAGATAGATAGATAGATAGATAGATAGATATATAGATAGATAGATAGATAGATAGATAGACAGATAGACAGATAGATAGATAGATAGATAGATAGATAGATAGATAGATAGATAGATAGGTAGATAGATAGATAGATAGATAGATAAATAGATAGATAGATAGATAGATAGATAGATAGATAGATAGATAGATAGATAGATAGATAGATAGATAGATAGATAAATAGATAGATAGATAGATAGATAGATAGATAGATAGATAGATAGATAGATAGATAGATAGATAGATAGATAGATAGATAGATAGATAGAAGTAATTTATAATCTATTTAAATCGGCTAATTGAAGTCAGATAATTAAAACGTTTCTTAGACTCGGAGTCCCAAACTATTTAACAAACATAATAAGCAGTTACTTTGTCAATAGAAAAGTGTGCTACTCCATGTACGATGGAACCAAAACGGCCCCTGTTGTGGAATATCATGTACAACGGTGTGTTTATGATAGATATTCCAGAAGAGGCTACAGTAATTGGTTTTGCGCATAATATCGCTGTGACAGTAACGGCCTGACATATCGACGAAATAGAGCAATTTGGATGAAGAATGCCGGACTTCAGTTTGCAGAACATAAAACGGTACTAGTCCTCATCACAAGCCGCCGGGTACAAGATAAAAGTTGGAAGTTACGAGGTGATGTCTAAACTAAGCCTTAAGTAAGGAGTAAGTAGGAGTAATGATAGATACAAGACTAAACTTTAAGGCACATTTTAACAGTATTTGCAAGAAAGCATCAAATGTACGTATTGCAATAGAGAGAATCATGCCAAATGTTGGAGGACCCAGGCAATCTAAGAGAAGACTAGTAACGACTGTGGTAAGCTCTTTGATTCTCTATGCTGCTCCTATTTGATCGGAAGCCCTTAAGCTGAAATCTGCTGCGAGGAAAGTCCTCTCATTATATAGGTTATGTGGCTTGAATGGTCTCTGATGAGGCAGCGTATGTTATAGCGGGAATGATTCCTATAGACATCCTAGCCAATGAAGCAAAACGTCTCTATGATCGTAAGAGAGGAGGAGAGCAAAATACAGAAGCAATATGTAAACTAGAGGGAGATACATCACTAAGACTATGGCAGTCCCGATGGGAGGGAACTCCGAAAGGAAGGTGGACGTATATACTCATACCAAACATCGAAGTTGGAAGCTATTTACAAGATACTAAATAAATCTTTTTCCAACACTTAGACTAACATCCCATCATCATTACTTAGTTTTTAAACTAAAAAGCAACTATAAAATGAAAAAGCTATTTTATTTTACCACCAAATATTTTAGAGCAATTAACATTAAGAAAACGATCTCTAATTTATTTGTTATAATTTCCTACCCACAAAAAAATTTACAAATATTTATGTCTAGCTTCTTAAATAAAAATTATACATTTCTAATTTTAAAACTCTTCCAAAAAAAATCAAAAAAATCTAATTAATAGACAATATTCTTCTATATCCTGCCGACAAAGAGTCCTTATTCTCTAAAAGGCGCTTAAATTGATGTTTTAATAGTTTCAAAAACGTTAAAAAACACTTTAAAAACATGTTGCAACCACTGTAGCAGCACTTCAAACATTTATCCAACAATAGCCTAAGACTTTTTAACAAATTTATTAGTTGCTTCCCCTAAACAGCAAGATCAAAGTGACGTCAATATGACATAATTGTTCAACACTTAACAGTTTGTTAGCTACTATAATTCTTTTCTTTCTATTTCTTGTATTTTCAATTTATCCAACAATTAAAACGCCCCCCTTGAAAATATATAGTTTTCCATCATGTGGTAAATAGTTTCCCATTAGTTTGTGTTCAATGTTCATTTATCTGTGTTTAATGTTTCTTCTGCTTGTTAATAGTAACCGCCGCCTATTTGGCACTGCTAATTGCCTCTTAAGTAGCTATTGACGGGGACTCCCCACTCTTGTTTAATTGTTTTAAAATTTAAATAAAACACTTAAAAGCGGTTTGTTTCTTTTAGTTTTTCATTCATTCTTTCGTTCGTTCTTAATGTTGTTTATTATAAAACACTAAATCATTTTTAAATACATGATGAAATTTTTTTTTATATTTTTATTTGAAATATATTTTAAGGATGTTTTTTTCTATCTTTGAGGAAGTAATTGAGTAAATGTTTTGTCACTTTGTTATTTCCGGATGAGGTCTGATTATATAGGAAAAATTACTAAATAAAGCGTCTCAAATTATTGTTTAGTAACATTTACAAAGACTATTTGTTGTTTTTATATTTTTGTATAGCCTTTGATGTTAATTAGTTGAAGTGGTCACTGGAACCAATTCTAAGAATAACACGTCTGTCTGTGGTCTTATACTCTTTATGTTAGTAATAAAAGGGCAAACAAATAGTTTTAAATTGATGTTTTCGATAATACTAAAACTGAAAAAACTTCTCCAACTTTTTAAGATATTTTCGTCAAATATATATCAATGGAAAGACAAGAGTTTGTGTATTTTGAATATATATTTTTGTTTTCAATATATTTACCATTGCATTAGTTATAACTAGGGTGATCGATTATTTGGCTTTTTGGAGAAACCGGTTTTCGAATAGTTCGTATTTTGAAAAAACCGGTTACACTTTTTTAAATTCAGAAAAAACCGGTTAACCGGTTTTTTTGTAGAAGTTAATATTTCTATCAAAAGACTACATTTCTTAAAGAATAATCAATAAATTTTTTATTGTTCAAGTTAAAATTTATTTATCATAATTATTTTTGGAAATAACTATTAACCCATTAAGAAAGAGAAAGAAAGATATAGTCGGCCAAGCCCGACAATATCTACACCGTTGTGTGAATCAAAATTCGGGAAGGAGTCTTTTTTTAGACCTGTGGGATTGCGGACCAATACTATGGTTAATTATGGACCGATCTTCATGAAATTCCGCACATAGATTTAAACTTGTATGGAACTTACATGTGAATAAATTCTTGCTACATTTATGGGATTTATGATCGTTAAACCACCTTTTCCAGGAGGATATTTTTATGGAGGCTTGGTGAAATGATGGACTGATCACAACCAATTTTAACACAGTTCGTCGTTTCACTAATTTATGTTCAAAATTGCGACCTGTATTTTGATTTCAAGGTTTACATGGACGGACAGACGGACGGACGTACATCGTTAAATCGACATAAAGCCGATTGATATAAACTAAGGTGGGTCTTAGACCAATATTTTTACAAACATCAGCACAACCTATGGTGGTGTAGGGTATAAATGTTGTAAGAAAATAATCATCAAAACTGATAATTAACTTTTACTTAGCATAAACAACCATGGGTTAATATGAAGAAGTCAGAATCAATTTTATTTAAAAAGATTCTGCATGTGAAACTTTTTGTAAAACAAAATCTTTGAATATATTTAAAAATATTTTCAAAACATTACAAATAACACTTTATGAATTAAAAAAAATCATAAATTTCGATTTAAATATCAGTATTTAGTACATGTTTTTTGAAATAAAAAGCCATTTTTAAAACCGGTTTTTTGTGTTTAAAAAAACCGGTCTATTCGACATTCGAAAAATGAACATTTTGAAAAAACCGACAGCAAATTGACAGAAAAAAAACCGGTTTAAAAACCGGTTGGAAAACCGAATCGATCACCCTAGTTATAACCTTGCAAACTTGAAATTTGTAAAACAAAATTTTTATTGTTTTACATATTGGACTCAAGAAAAATTTTTTCCAAAATTACGTATATAATATAATTTTAAATTTCGTATCGTTTCTTGGTTTGTTGGGTTTGCGGTCTTACAAAAAAAAAAAAAAAAAAAAAAAAAAATAATAATAATAAATTGTGATTTGATTTATTTATTTTTGAGTACGTTATCCTCGAATGTTATCACTATGGTATCCATATCAACATAAACATTTTTTAAAATTTTATACAAATTTAGTAGGCTTTAGAAAAAAATTTATAATTTTTATACATGATATGTATTAAAGTCTTACAGCCGTATTCAAAAAAAAACTTAACACAGCTTTACTAATCAGTTTTAAGCAAAATTCCTTAAAGTTGTATTCAAAAATGATGATTTGCCTAATATACTTTTGGTAAACCATTGTTTACTTTAAATATTTTAATATTGGTTCGACCCTACTTTAAGGTTGTTTTAAAATTATTTCCGTTATATTTTTCAATAAAAAAATAATAAATTTTTTGATTCATTCGTAAACTTTTGATAAAAACGCCATATTTTTAATGTTTGAATGTTAAAATTTGTTATAAAATAAAAAATGTGTCAGAATAGCAATTTAAAAACGTATTAAATGAATTCCGGGACAGAATAATATTTTCTGCAATTATTTTTAAATTAATACATATTTTAAACTATTTTGTATTAAAATCATAAACATAAACAAGAAAAAGTATATTCTGGGTGCTTTTGGATTAAAATACCATCATTCCGGCTGCCGGCATGTAAACCCAATGTTCGCCACAATCGCATGTGTTCAACATTTTCATTGCTTTTTGTTACCACGTAATTCCAAATAATACTTTAATATATACATGTCATAGCTTAAGATGTAATTAATCTATTATATCAACTCCGGGTTAAAATTTATGCATTTTAACAGAAAAAACGATTAAAATAGTTAAATTATATCAAAATTTCAACAAAAATGATGTAAACAAAACAAAATATGAAATAGTGATGCTGATTTTATCACATAATATTCGTTATTCGGATACATATAATTACATCCAACAAAAATTAAATAAAATTATTTATTTTGAACATTAGTACATTTACATAAGCAAAATAAAGGTTTTTTTTTTTAATAAAAAAACCTATTTATCATAAAAACATACTAGAACATCAAAAATAATAATAGAATAAAACAGTTAACGAATAATTTATTCTTACTGCTAAAAACACTAACAACAAGAATGCGAGAGAAACTGAGAAGGGTTGCCTACATAAATAAAAAACAGTTTATTAGTTAATATAGACAGTAAATAGTTTTTTGAATACGATTTTCTTAATGAATACATTAAGAGGCAAATTGAGTATTAGCTAGTATGTGTATTAAACATAAATTAACAAATTTTTTTTTGAATACGGCTGTTAATTTTAATCCCAGAAAAATAATAATAATCGTAATACGTAACTTTCTATGTAAAAATTCATAATTTAAGAAGAATATATTTAGGGTTTTTGTATAAGAAAACGGTGCAATTTTGTTTGAAAAGATCAGAAAGCAGTGAAAATTGGTCTGAATATGTTTTTTTTTTTATTCTTATTTTCATTATAATATACATTTTTTTAAATAAATTTACACATTTTTGGTTAAAAATTACCAAAATCTCCTACAATTTGTTTTCTTCATTTGATGCTTTTTTTCTAAATTTTGCCTTAAATATGTAATTTACTGTTGTCAATATCTGGAATTGAAAACATTTTTTTAAGTCATTGGTTGAATTAATTATATTTGAAGACTCCGGGGTAACTGAAGATATAATTATTTCGAAAATTCTTGGACGTCAAAAGTATACTTGTAGCCTTTGTTTCTTGTAAAATATAGTTCAAATGACAACTTATAAAAATGTTCGCTTTAGAGTTAATGGTAATATTGGGAAATAAAGTAAAAAATAAGGGTTATATTTTATAACTGACAACTAATAAAGTCAAATTGACTAAGAAATTCTTAAAAAAAAAAAAAAATTAAAAAGTATTTAATTAAAAATTACTGTAAAAAAGTGCTAAAAAGCATTTAGCATATTTTTATAAATTGTCAGTGCATTTTAACCTCTCCAAATGCTAAATCTAGCACTGAAAGCGCTAAAATGGCAACACTGCTAAGAAACCCAGAAACCAGTGTTGACCTGTGTTATTTCAAACTTTAATTTATTTTTGTTTTAGGAAATTCTTTAAATTGAAGAGTCTTCGTTCGAATTCAAATAGAACGATGCATCTTCGCCTCACCTTATAAAAGAAAAAGGCACAGAGTACAATTTGTTGCCCAACAGTAAAAAAATCCTCTTCAAGTTAAACAATGCACATTAGGGGAAAAGCGGTCGTAAATGGCGCTTAATTCAGGGAAATACTTCAATGATCACGTTCTATTTTTTTTTATTTATTATTAGTAGAGTCCGACCGAACGCACGTTTTCAAACTGAACCCCAACTTCGGTCAATTTTGCAAAGTTTGACCGAACCTGAACCGAACCCGAACTGTTTGTTATAGGACCTAAAATGTGCAAAAAAATAATTATTATTAAAAAAATACCGGGAAGTACTTTCTAGATGCTGTTTAAAAGCATATAAATGAAACAATACACCAACAGACAAATCGTTCTCTATTTTTACCAGTGTGTGACCACTGAATGAGGTAGTGATAATAGTCATGCCCATTAAAAGAAATCAGTACGTGATAGAAAAAAAGTGAAATCAGATTCTTGTTTAGCTCGACAAGATATCTATTTTCATGATAAATGGCCTATTTTAAAAATAATTCACCGAAAGTTGATGAAAATTGAATTTTTTACTATTTTTCAAAAATGTAAACAAATGTTTAACTTTGACAGCTTCGTACAAGACAACAACACAACATAGCTTGATGATTTTTATTGCTGATAATCGCCTTTTTTGACACATTTTACCCCAACGTGTAATGTTGAAAAATAATTTTTCTATATAAATTAAGTAATAGTTTTTAATAAATTCAGAATTTCAAGTTGTCATGTTGCCTAGAAGGTAAGAATTCAAAGCTAAGATTTTAAATTTTTTTTTTCTATTATTTATATAAAAAGTCTAAAACTCAACTCAATGCTATATAATACTTTTTTATAAAGAACACATCAAACATGTCAAAAAAATATATATTATTCAATTTGGGCAAAAAAAAAAAATAATAATAATTGGAAAAATGTTTGGAGCTGTTCTAGTAAATCGTTTATAATTTCGACATTCCTGAACGGATTTTGCTGAATTTCAATACCAAGATTTTCGAGACTATATACCACATATGTGTTGAAAAAAAATGTGTTTTATAAACTAAGAGCTACAGAAAATTCATTTCAACATACAAACGAACAGACATCCAGACGGACACATATATTCTCAAAAGTAATTTTTAATCATAATAACCACCAATATTTTTTAAATTAAGGTCCTTGATGTATATTTTAAGACTTGTATCATTTTATGTGAAGGGTATAAAAAAGTAAACTAAAAAAATAATTGCAAAATTTTTGTTTATTAAAAAACTATTTTTTTAATTTTCCCTGTTTTGTGGAAAACATAAAAAACTCAGTTTTCTTTACCCCTTTTCAACCTTGTAAAGCCAAAAGTCAAACCATAAAATTATTAAAAATAAAAAAATAAAATTCCTGTTAACTAAAGGGTTCGCGAACTCAATTCATCTGTTGAAAAGCAAGGTTAACAAGGCTTAAACCCTTTTTTTAATATTTGTTTTTTATGATGGAATTCTTTTTAAAATTACCATTCTTAGAAGAAATTTTAATTCAATCTTTTAGCAAATACAAACAGATCATAAAAAAATATCACAAAGGTGACACAGACATTAAAAAAAAGAGCGGATCATAAAAAAGTGAAATACATTAGTTACTCTAAAAAACATGTTAAACAATGTCAACTAAATATTAATTTTCTAAGGCACTTATTTTTTCGCAGACACATACATACACATCTAAAGGAAATAAAACAATAACTACAAGGAGATTAGTGACAAAAAATCTAGAATTTTTTTAAGTAAATCATTTTTTTCCAGCGACAAAACAAAAAAAAGGAACTAATTTTTTTAAGAATTCCTTTAAAAACCCACCGAGAGTCAATTTGTTTATGACAATATTTTATAGCTTAAAAATGGCAAAATAATAAAAAAGATATTAGCAAGGTCAGTCATATTTTAGAAAGAAAAACTATTCCACGAAATTGATCTTGTAAACTGAACTCTGGTGAAACTAGAACTAGAAGAATCGAGGCAGTTTTTTGCTAAACCATTGTTTTAAAAACGACAAAATTTTTTACAACATTTTTTAAAAATTTTATGAGGCACAAAAAAGAAAAAAAAAAACGGAAAAACTAAATAATCGTTTCCGTTTATATTTAGTGTTTTTGTGTAAAGTAGGTAGCAACAGTAAAGAATTTTGCTTATGTGTACAACAACAATTGAAAGAAAATTTCGCGCATTAAACGCGAAAATACTTTATAAAAAAAGGTCCTTAGACATGCATACAAGGAGGATGTTTTTATTTCTTTCTTTTTTTTATAAAAATAAAAAGAAGAATAAAACATGCAAAAAGTCACATGCAGTTATTACAATAGTGACTTCATTTTTTAGAATACGAGCATGCAATGAAACCTCAAGAACAATTGTAATACGCGCACATTTTAAAAATATTTTTTTATGACACCAATTAACGTTAAAGTCACAACACAAAAATTACTAAATTATTATTTTTATATCCTTAAAGTTGTAGAATTGTTGTTGCATATTTCACATTTCACATTTTCCTTTTGCCTTTTTTTTCTCTTTTTTGTAAATGAAAATGTAATTTTTTACAATGTTGGTTACAAAAGTTAAAATATTCTTTCTATAGTAATTGTATGTACAGATTTTTTTTATAAGCCAACAAGCCAATAACGACAAAAAAGGTCAACTCAATATAGTAAATTTTTAAAAAATCATTATTGTATGCACATTTCTTTCTTTACTTCTATTTTTTGGTTCTTGTTTTGCCATTTGCAATTCCCTCTGCAGCATCAAAGTCAAACCGCAATAAAAATTTTAAATTTTTCTTTCAATCTTTGACAAAAAAAATATAATAAAAATCGCAGTTGCAATAGAATTGGAAATAAAATGTTACTGGACAAATCTCAGCAGCGCGTGTAGGGAACCACAATAGACAGCAGTAATAACAACAACAACAACAAAAACTATAAACTACTAACTAAACGAAAATCATAAAATTTTAAAGATTTGTTTTTGTGCTGTTTTTTAAACCAATTTCACGATAACTAGATTTCACGCGAAATTCATTGTCGCGAATACTGACGGCTCGGTCCGCTATATATTTTAACATTTAATAAGTGTATTTTTTTTTACAAATACTGTAATACTACTTCACACGTTTACATTTCATTATATCTATACTAAAAACAAAATTTATTTGTGTTGGTATACTAAAATATGTTTGTAAAACTAAAACTCCATTTCTTTTTTTTTTTTTTAACCATTTTCTGAGATATTTTGTTTGCGCATGAACGTTAATATTTAGGGTGATAAATTGGGGGTCTAAAGTGGAGAGGAGGGGTAGAAAACATATATAATAACAACATTATCGTAGCGGTATAGTGGTGAAGAGGTATATTTTTGTTGACAAAATTTTAAATGTTAATATTTTTATATTGGAAATAAAGTTTTAAATAACAGAACAATTTTGTTGGTACACAGAAAAAAATATTTAAAAGAAATCCTTAAATTACACTGGTCGACAAAAAAAAATGTTTCTTCCTCCTTCAAAAAAAAAAAAAAAATAATAAAAAAAAAAAAATAATAATAATAATAATAATAATAATAATAGTAATAAAATATATGTGGACTAGATGGAATTCCTCATGTTAAACTCGAATCTGCTTTCAGTTTTTTCCCCATCAGGTCGAGATTCTTTTTATGGGCTTGTCTTATATTGCGCCCTAAATTCTTAACACACATTTTGCCTCATAACTTTTTTCGGAATCAATATTCAACATTTTTTTTGATCTAGTTATCATGGAAAAATACTTCAGTTATTATTTTTAATAACAACCATGTTAATTTGTTCTTATTTTCATCAAAATAAGTGACGAAAAAGATTTACGTTCTACAAGTTATTAAAAAATTTAAAAAAATCCAAATAGGTCTTACAAATAATTGGCCACAGAATTAAATGTCGTCCGTAAAACCGTTTCTAATGTTATTAAACAGTATCAGGAGAATTTGACTATTGATGTGAAACCTAGTTCGGTAAGAAAAAAGGACCACATGATATTGGGAAGGCCAGAAAATTGAAGGCATATTGAAAGGAACTCCAAACACATCTGGTAGAAAATCAGCTCAGTTTTCTCAGTGCTTTGACTATTTGGTGCGAAAATTTAAAGATAATGGGAAAGTTGATAACATATAAAGTTCAAAAAATTCCAAACTGGAATTCTGCAAAAAAAATTACAAGCCAAAATTAGGACTCGGAATTTAAAACCAAATTTCATACAAAAATACTCAAGCCGTACAATTGACGAAGAAACGTAGGTGCTGACAGAATCTTCGAAGCTTGTGTCTCAAAAATGTTTATTGCTAATGCTCGAAGCAATGTTGGAGATAAGTTTAAGACCCAAAAGCAGAAAAAATTTCTTACAAAATTCATGGTATGACAAGCTTTTTGCAGTTGCGGCAAAACAGGAAAGTCATTTGATACATTCGGATCTATAAATACCAAAATATGCATAAAGGAATATTTGCAAAAAAGACTTCTTCTTTTCTTAAGAAAGCACAACGTATCCACATATTTTTGGACCCATTTGGTATCATGTCACTACGGTAAGAAAGCTCTGGAGTGGTAACAAATCAATAACATAGTTTTAGTACCAAGAGAGGTCAATTTTCAAAATTGTCCATGGTTTAGGCCAATGGAGAGATATTGAGCTCTTGTGAAAAGTGAATTCAAGAGCACAAAAATGGTGTCCCAAAATACCGAAGATTTTAACAGAAGATGTGCACACTGTTCCAAAAAAGTGACTGAAGCAACTATCAAATCTCCAAAGAAAGGGTTTTCAAAAATGGTCCACAATTTTATAATTAGTGGTTAGAACCATAAAAATTATATATTTCTGTGATCTGTGCTAAATTATCAAATGATTAAAAAAAAAAAATAATGAAAACTCTAAGATCAACCCTTTCCAAGTTATTGAATATTATGTAAAGAATTTTCCGATCTCACTGATTACTTGAGTATATTTCACTATAACTATGCACGATTTATATAAATGATACATCAAAATATGCGGAATAAAATTGGCTTTAAGTCATTCAATCAAATTTGTATGCGCTCAATTGTTTGGGAGATATTTCGAAGTAAGCGTCCGAAAATTTTTTTTTTTTAAGATTTTTTTTTTTTTTTTCTTTTTTGAGTGAAAACATCAAAAATGTGGTAAAACCACGAATAAATAAAGCCACATATAATCAAAATTGATGCACAAATCTTGATTTCATTCACAGTTAAGTTAAAATACCCATGCATACGTACAGTTAAGTGAAAATTAGGGTGATCGACTCCGTTATCCAACCGGTTTTTTCACTCAATGTGCTGTCGGTTTTTCAAAATGTTCATTTTTCGAATGTCGAATAGACTGTTTTTTTTTAAATACAAAAAGCCGGTTTTAAAAATGGCTATTTATTTCAAAAAAACCTGTACTAAATATTGATATTTGAATCGAAATTTATGAATATAGCTTTCATGAAGTATTATTTCTAATGTTTTAAAAATATAGTTTAAGGTTAAATCGAAATTAATTCTGTAAGATTAAATATAAAAATCCTGTATGAAATTTGTTTTATCTATTATAACACCTGTTATATTTTTACACCTAACTTTAATGTTTTAGTATTTTTATGATTCTTCAAAGATTTTGTTTCACCTGCAGAATCGTTTCAATAAAATTGATTCTGGCTTTTTTCATATTAACCCATGGTTTCTGTTTATGCTAAGTAAGAGTTAAATATAATTTTTAATGATTATTTTCTTACAATTTTTATAACCTACATCACTATAGGTGGGGAGGGTATTATGCGTTTGTGCTGATGTTTGTATCACTCAAAAATTTGTACCAATCGGCTTTAAGACGATTTAACGATGTCCGTCCGTCAATGTAATCAAAATACAGGTCGCAATTTTGAACATAAATTAATGAAATTTTCTTATAGTCCAAAGACGAAGCGTGTTGAAATTGGTTATGATCGTATCATTATTTTACCTAGCCTCCATACAAATATGCTCCCATAAATGTGGGCTTGATCGACTATATCTTCCTTCCACGTTCTTAATGGGTTAATAAAATGTTTTGATAGAAATATTAACTTCTAAACTGTTTTTTTCTGAATTTAAAAAAGTGCAACCAGTTTTTTAAAAATACCAAGTATTCGAAATGTTCAAAAACCAGTTTCTCCAAAAAGTCGAATAATCGATCACCCTAGTGGAGATACACTAGTTGACAAACAAATTATTTTTATTTTTTTTGTCTCAAATTTGATTTGATGAATTTGTTTAGATTTCAACGAAACATCGACATGATGTTTTCAATGACTAATTTGAAAAGCAAAGTGGATAGTGGACAACCCTAGCGGACTCCTAGATTGATATTTATAGAACAACATAAGTATTACGTCTTCATGTAAGATGCGGCAATTAGCGTTATAGATGAGAGATATAAGTCTCTCTAGTATACATTTGCATATAAGAGTATTCCAGATATATAGTTTGATTATGTATGATGTCAACCGCCTTCTCAAAGTCAATAAAATAAGGTACAGAGGTGTTCGCCATTCGACTGATTGATCCCTTATTATCCGTATTATGTTAATATGATAGATACTAGATTTTTTGGAGCGGAAACCAGCTAGTTCGTTGCGAATGTCGTGTACATGAGCATCCACTAGTCGTTTGTTCAGTATATTCGCTATCACTTTATTCGCAATAATTAGTAGTGTTGTGCCTCTCCAATTCCTGCATGCAGTGAGGTCTCCCTTTTTAGGAATATTTACTATCATGCCTTCCTTCAGTTAATCTCTAAGATTGTTCGTTAGGTATGTCATGTCTTTTGATGTGGTGGAGACAGTGGCAAGACGGTGTGCTTTGTATTATTTTGGCGTTCAACATTTTCGAATAATGACCCACACATACATCTACTCTCAATTGTAGTCTTTTATCGGATTGGTGGAGGCAAACGTTCTTGAACGCAGCTTGTTTGTGATTTTGTACAAGTCTCGATTTCAATATTTTAATATTTACATTTGGTTTTTATATTGATTGAATAGAAAAAATGTACTTTTGGAATTTTAAAATTTTTTTCTTGAAAGAATTCTGATGTCCGTCCTTCCGTCCATCTGTGTTAATTTTTTTGTCTTGACTTTTTTTGTTTTTCTAAAACAAATCCTGAAATACATTCAAAGATACAATTAAAATTTTGTTTTGAATTTTTATTTAATTGTTTACCGATCTTTATGGCACTGCACAGTGGGAAATTTTTTTAATATTCTATTCACAAATCTGTATTTTTTAAACTTTAATAAATAAATAAAAAATTGCACCATTAATTTAGAATTTTGAGATATTAATAAAAATATTGTGATAATTAATACATTTTAGTTGCAAAAAATACATACATATTTACAAAGACATTTTTACTAATAACTCAGAAATCAATCGAGTAATTATGAGAAAAATTACGGTTATAATAGTGAAACAAATAATTATGTCATATTTAGTTATCCCACTACGTTGTATCAGTTTTATTTCAAGACTTTTTCTGGTAAACTTTAGGTTCTAATTGAAAGTTCGTATTAAATCATATGCTGGTTTAGGGAATATGTGATCTAGTTAATTCCATTTTTATCTCAATATATTCGTTCGCATAGTTACTTGATATGGGGTTGTATTAGAAGAGTTAGTTAGGCTGCTAACTTCAAAAATTATTTATAAATCTGCCTTTTTTTTGCTCTAAGACTTTTGATCTATTGAGACGTTCCACTAAAGGGCTGCAAATTAATACCTCATATAAGTATCATTTCCCCTTTTAACCACTGTCTTCTAATACATTTTATATTCATTGCTATTTCTTCTTTTTATTATTATTTTTCCAGCTAAATAAACCACACAAGTGATGGCTGAAATCATTTTATTTTCATTAAGAGCTGCCTTCAATTTTATTAACTGTCGACATGCATCAACGTTAAACGAACGAACCAACCAGCCAACCAAACAAGAAAATCGAAATACTTTATTAGATTTTTATTGAGGACAACATAAACAACAGCAGCAACAAAAATCCAACAGCCAAATGGCTAAACAGACAGACGGCCAAACATTTTGCCATTTTAACAGAACCAACTAAGTTTAATATAAATTACTGGTCATTTATCTTGTTAATAGTTAAAGACAGGGAGTAGCAAGAGGAAGTGTTAATTGGAGCGTATAAGAAACAAATTTAATGCTAATCTAAGAAGGCATGTACAATTCTACAAATAAGTCTTCAGTGTCAAAATTTTATAATTTATAAGTGAGGAAAGCATCTCTGACTATTTCATTATTTCAATCAATTGCAAAATTTCGACAGCATTTTTAGTTAGCAGAATATTTGAGTGAATAAAGATTTATTAACATATCTTTTTCAAATACTCTCTGTGTATAATCTAAAAAATATTCATACTCAATTATCATTTAATCGCTACATTTATCATACAATTCAGGAATGGTCATTGGTAAATGGCTATGGTTTGTTGTTAAACATGTCCTAATATTTTCAAGTCAATTAAAACTGAAACGGTTTACTTTCATCCTTCCCCCCACACACATATAAACACAACTTTATAGCCAACCCCCTTTGTAATAAACAGTTTAACATGCAAAAATACCAGTCAATAAATTTTGAAGATAATATAAATAAAAAGGACCCTGTAGTAGTCCCTGTATTTAGTTACCCTTAAATTTAAATTTGTTATGCCAGTGTGTGAGTGTGTGTAAATGTGGTGGTCATATGCCATTCTTGTGCTGTGGTTGGACATACTATTGTTTCTTTTGTTGATGGAAATCAAATTAATTGGCATGTTATGGAAATTTGTTATCATCATCATTGTCGGCATCAGTTGGGCAAAAAAAAAAATATCGAAATGAAAACAAATTTAATCGTATGCATATCAAAATATTTATACACAAATGTATTCGCATATATATGTACATATATACATAAGTATATGTATGTGTGACATCATCGACAATTTGTCTGTTATTGTTGTTCTGATTATAAAACATTTATCGCCTGTTAATAAACATTCATATTAGTTACAGTCTTCTTTAATTCCATTCTTCCTTTCTTTCGTTTATCCTTTTTTTTTTTCTTTTTTGTGATTTTTATTTTTATTCCAAATCACATTAGATTCCGATTATATTCATATGTATTCTCATAATTGTTGTTGATTAGTAACGCAGCAAGTTATAGTTGCTGTTGTTGTTGCGTAATATAATTTCATTTATTGAGATTGTGTATCTGTGAAATATAAATGTATTTTGAAAATACATTTATTTAGTTTTGCTATTATATTATTTTATGATTATATGATTGTTTTGTTGGTGTGAGAAATTTTTTGATTTAACAAAGCATTTTATTCATCGATTCATTATTACAAATATTTTGAAAATACTTTTTTTTGTAATGAAACAAAATAAAATAAAAACTAATTTTCGATAAATTTTCTATTAAAGAAAAATTTTAGAAGAAGTTTATTTAAAGAAATTTTCTATAAATTTTGTTTTAAAAAATTTTTTTAATTATTTTCTATTTATAAAAAAATTCGATGAACTATTTATTTAAAGAAAATTTATGATATATTTTCTTTTAGAGAAGATTTTATATGATTTTTTTTTTATTTAAACAAAATTGTCGAAAAATTTTATATTTAAGGAAAATTTTCAATAAATTTTCTTTTTTTTAAATTATCGATAATTTTTTTTTTTATTTAAAAAATTATTGATAAACTTTCTTTTTAAAGAAAATTGTTAATCAACTTTTTGATTAAATAAAATTTTAAATACATTTTTTTATTTTAGGTACTTTTCAATAAATTTTCTGTTTAAAGAAAATTCTCGATAAATTTTCTATTTAATAAAAATTTTCGATACATTTTCTATTTAAGTGAAGTCTGCGACAAATTTTCTATTTAAGTAAAATTTTTCTATTAAAAATCAATAAATAATCTATTTAAAGAAAATTTTTAATTAATTTTCTATTTAAGGAAGATTTTCGATAAATATTCTATGAAATAAAATTTTCGATAAATCTTATATTTAAAGAATTCGATTAATTTTCTATTAAAAGAAAATTTTCTATTTCAGGAAAATTTTAGATAAATTTTCTATTTCAGAAAAATTTTAGATAAATTTTCTATTTGAAGAAAGTCTTCGATAAATTTTCTTTTTAAAGAAATTTTCTATTTAAAGAAAGTCTTCGATCAATTTTTTATTTAAAAAAAATTTTCCATAAATTTTTTATTTAAAGAAAATTTTCGATAAATTTTCTATTTAAAGAAAATTTTCGATAAATTTATTATTTAAAGAAAGTCTTCGATAAATTTTCTATTTAAGGAAAATTTTCGATAAATTTTCTATTTAAAGAAAGTTTTCGATAAATTTTCTATATAAAGAAAAATTTCAATTTTTTATTTAAAGGAAGTCTTCGATAAATTTTCTATTTAAGGAAAATTTTCGATAAATTTTCTATTTAAAGAAAGTTTTCGATAAATTTTCTATTTAAGGAAAATTTTCGATAAATTTTCTATTTGAAGAAAGTCTTCGATAAATTTTCTTTTTAAAGAAATTTTCAATAAATTTTCTATTTGAAGAAAGTCTTCGATACATTTTTTATTTAAAAAAATTTTCTATTTAAAGAAAATTTTCGATTAATTTATTATTTAAAGAAAGTCTTCGATAAATTTTCTATTTAAAGAAATATTTCGATAAATTTTCTATTTAAAGAACATTTTTGTTATATTTTCTATTTAAAGAAGATTTTCGATAAATATTTTATTTAAAGAAACATTTCGATAAATTTTCTATTTAAAAAAAAATTTAATAAATTTTCTTTAAAAAAAAAAATGTCGATAAATTTTCTATTTCATGAAAATTTTCGATAAATATTTTATTTACAAAAAATCTTCGATAAATATTTTATTTAAAGAGAAATTTCGATAAATTTTCTATTTAAGGAAAATTTTCAATAAATTTTCTATTTAAAGAAAAATTTCACTCTGACACTATTCGATAATTTCAAATACCTTGGACTAATACTGGATAGCAAACAGAATTGGAACTTGAATACATTATCAAGGACCACAAAAGCGGCCCTGGTTACCACCAGAAATCCTGACAGAGCAAATAGCGGTACAAACAACTGTGAGATTAAAATCCAATAGGGCCTGGAATAATTATGATTATGGACATGCCAAAATCCAGGTATAATTAATTGGAATAAGGAAGTTGAATACGTTACACCTGGACCAACTTTCGACCCGGGTTTTCAAGTGGAAATACCGGATGAAACACATTATGACAATGGTCTCCTAATATCAGATGACACCATTGCTATCTTTACCGATGGGTCAAAAACACATGAAAGTGCCGGATGTGGCATCTATTCAGAAAAGCTCAACTTAAGGCTGTCCTTCAAGCTACCATAATACAGTAGTGTATTAGAGGCTGAGATTATGGCCATAAAATTAGCTGAGATTATGGCCGAAAATTGTTCAAGAATGCCGGGAGTCTCTGGAAGAGATAGCGAGACATTCATCGGCTACCCTTATATGGATTCCTGGACATAGGGACATAGATGGTAACTGTAAAGCAGATATGCTTGCAAATGCAGGAACCACCCTGGATTATATCGAACCAAACTGTGATATTGGTGTACTTCTTATGACATGTAAGCTGCAAATCTCACACAATCTCTATAATAAAGCGATAGCAAGATGGATAAGTGAACTCAACGCAAGTGAGTCCAGGAAAACCTGGCCCAATATGGACAGACAGAGGACGAAACAATTGTTGAAGCTTCGCAAAATCCACATTAGAAACCTCCTTGGGTTGATCGCTGGCCATTGGGCCATAGGAAGACATAATCAAATGCTATTGCTACCATACAATGATTTTTGTAGAAGTTACAATGACGAGGAAGAAGAGGAATCTACAGAACATCTTCTTTAAAATTTCCCTGCATTCGAGGACTTACACTATGATCTATTTGGTCAACGAAGTTTAACTGACAAAACTTGTCTAGCGGATACTGATCTGAATAGAATTCATTCCTTTATTAAATCCACAGGTTGGCTTACTAATAATAGCCACGAAACTTAGGACTATGGCTCGAAATGAACAAACGGTAACACAACGGGACCTATTCAGGCAGCTGCCAATTTAACATAACCTTACCTATTTAAAAAAATTAATAAAAGAAAATACTTATACTTAATCAAAAATTATTTATAAATAAGACAAATCTCAAAAGTTTTGTGTAAATTAAAAAAGTTATCGAAAATGTTCTTTTAATAAAAAAATTTATACAAAATTTTCTATAACAGAAAGGATATAAAAAATTTTTATAAATTAAAATTCAGTAAAAATTTTATAAAAATTAAAAATTTATAGAGTTTTATACTAATAAAAAAATTATATAGAAAATTTTTTATAAAGAAAATTGATCAACAATTTCGAATAAATAGAACAATTTTCAAAAATTTATTGTTAACATTTTTTATAAATTAAAATTTAGGGAAAATTTCTACTAATAAAAAGAAATAAAATATTTTAAAAAAATTTATAGAAAATTTTTTTTAAATAAAATTTTTTTAATATTTTTCTAAAAGAACAATTTTCAAATATTTGATGTAAAAAGAAAATTATGAAAATTTTCAATAAATTTTCTTTATTCAAAAAATTTAAAACACACCAAAGGATTGCCGACAATTTATTAGACTCCAATAAAAAAATCATATGAAAAAAAAAAACAAACTTCTGTATCATAATCATTTTATATCATAACTCATCGTTTACATCTTTGTAAAATCCAATCAAATATTTATTTAACCTCATCAGTAATAAAAACATAAAAATTTTAATCAAAAAACTCTAAAATATCATTTGGAAGAAAAGACAGAATAAAATACACAAAACCTAATTTTTGCTACAATATGTATGTATTCCGAAAAAGAAGAAAAAGAACATCATTTACAATAGTCATAAAAACTCTTTAGTATTATAGAAAGAGAGTGAGTTTGGAAGAAAGAGTAGAAAATAAATGTTTATATTAAATAAAGATAATATAGTCGTATATTTAATAGCTGTAATATTTGTACAACAACCAAATGCTATTACAACAAAATTATAAAGACTTTGTACATTTAATATTAACAAAAGATATATTCACATATATATAAATATTTTGGGAGCACAGAAAGAAATATTTTACGCCTTAAAAGAAGTCTCATCATATAAAAAAGTCATTATTATAAAAGAGTTTTTTTGTTTTGTTTTTTCATGGAGGTGCTAATTTACTATTAACAAAATCAACTGTTGTAAAAGTTATAAATAAAATAAAAAATAACTAAAATCCTTTTACTACTTGGAAATATATTTCTTCTTGCCGCTTCATTCATAACAAATAAGAGGTGAAGAAATTTTTAAAAAGGCATATTTAACACAATTGTTAAATGTATGAATATTATTGAAGTCACCACGAATTGTAGGTGCTCGAAATATGTAAAGGATAAAAATTAGAAATGATTTAGTTTCAAAATTGAAATTAGTTAAGAAAAAAGAAAGATACAATTTTTTAAAGTTACAAGTATAAATTAAAAAATATTTGAAAGATAATTATAACCAATTAAAAAAAAAATATATAATCATATATCAACTTTTTAATAAATATATAGTAAGACTTCTAGAGTGTTACAAACCCCTTGAGTAAATAATATTACCTATTTGTTGTCCTGATATTGGCCATAAAAATAGCCGTATTTGAAAACAAACATTTATGGTTGGTTAAAAGAATAAACAAACAATAGTTTTCTTAACAAATCGTTAAACATTTTGTTTTTGTTGTTGTTTTAATTTTGCTACTCTCATCATCTCTCACATCAAAAGTAATAAATATTTTTTTTATTTGATCAACAATAATAACAAAACCCAGCAAACATACATTTTATATTAGAAATTGATAATGATTTTAAAACAAAAGTTACATATTTCTAAAATTTACAGCCGAATTCACAAAAAAATAATGTATGCTTGATAACGAGTTACTAACTTTTTGTATGTAAATTTCCATAAGAAAAAGTTAGTAACTCGTTATCAAACCTACATTAATTTTTTTGAATACGGCTGTTAGTTTTTAGAAATATTTAGGGCCTAATTTTGTAAAACACTTCCCCTCACTTTGAAAGAATTGTCATGTAAATTGTTTTTGTTTTTCAAAAATTTATATGGAAACTTTTTCAAAGTGTGGTGAAGGGATTTACAAAATAAGGGGTTTAATTGAGGAGAAAGATCCTTTTTCAAAAAATAGGAATCATTTTTTTCAAAGTTTTAGTAAAGATTTAAAAAAAAATGAAAATTACCTTCGCCTTTACAAAATGTTATCCTTATATATACCCTACACCATAGGTGTTAAGGGTATATATATAAGTTTATCATTCCGTTTGTAATTTCCACAATTTTCGACGGAGAGCAAAAATGTTTATACACCCAGAGAAATATCAATCACATACGTGTTGAAAACGATACCATTCTGTGTCAATAGTGAATCTACACCGTATGTGTTTAAATTAAACACTGCGTGTTCAATTTTTATTGAAAATCGATACCTAATTGGCACCAAGTTGAAACCATTTCGGTATCAAATTTTTAAATTACATATGTTTTGTATTAAATTTGTTAACGAAAGGTATTAAAAATTTGTTACCATTATTTACCAATGTGACCACAACCGTTGTTGATTTTGAATCAAATTTTTTCCCTTAGTGTATTCTCTTGATACTTATAAGAAATGAAGTCGATAGGGCGATGTCCGTGTGTCGGTTGAAATGGCGTTTATGAAGCCCACCGATAACTGCTATATATATCAAACGATAGGAAATCCTTTCGCGAAAATATGCTATTGAAATTCATCAAGATCGGTTAATAAATAATATGGAGATATGGCTAAAATAAGTTTCTTTTAATGTTTTTTCGGCGTTTGTGAAGCCTTCCGATAACATAAATATATGATTTATATATCAAAAGATCTGAAATTTTTTATAAAACTTTCCTATGGAATTTTAGAATTAACCGGTTAATTAACCGGAATTAACCGGGCATATTAAAAAAAAAGAGTTTTTCGATTTCTGAAAACCGTATAGAAGCTAAACAGAACAAACTGTAAATTTTTTTCTGAATTTTTATGCTGAAGAAATGAATAAAATCGGTCCAATATCGGAGTAATTTTAAAGTTTTTGGTGTAATTTAGTTTTTTTTTGTGAAATTTTGAATTTTTGTTGATATTTCGATTTCGGTTTTTTAGTGAAATTACGACTTTTTGGTGAAATTTCGTATTTTTAATGACTCTTCTTAGTTTACAGTAAATTTTTAGATTTTTAGTAAATTTCGTATTTTCGGATTTTTTTTTTTTTACTAAAATTTCGAATTATTGATGAAATTTAGATTTTTTTGGTGAATTACGAATTTTTTGGTGAAATTTCGGATTTTTAGTGACTCATTCTCAGCTAAATGATTTTTCGTACTTTTTTCTAATTTTTGTAAAATTTTGAATTTCTACTGAAATTTCGATTTTTAGATGAATTTTCGGATTTTTGGGTTAAAATTCGGATTTTTAGTGACTCATTCTCAGATTTCAGTGAATTTTCGTTTTTGGCGAAATTTAAATTTTTTGGTGAATTTTCGGATTTTTTATATCCACCATCAAAAAGATGGGGGGTATATTGACTTTGTCATTCCGTGTGTAACATGTCGAAGAAATCATTTAAGACCCCACAAAGTATATATTTTCTGGGTCCTGTACCTGATTCCTGTAACTATGTGAGAAATTTTTTATTCGAAAAAATAATACTCATCTTGTATAACAACAGGGTGAGTAAGAGCAAATCAGTTATTTTTTGTTAACTTCATAAGTATCCAGTTCGAACATTATCAAATCACCCTTTGAGAAACTGAATGACTACTATAATAATAGATTATTTTTCGATTCGAAAACTTTTCACAAGTTACAGAAACTAGGCACTAGTTAGATTCTGAGTCGATCTAGTTATGTCCGTCCGTCTGTCTATCTGTTTAAAACAGGACAGGGCTCAAACGAGAAAATGGGCAAAATCGGCTAACAAACAAAAAAGTTATGGGCTATAAACTAGAAACACAGGGTGTCCGTTGTAGCTTAATTTCATACTTTTCTGCAGATATCACTTAAACAAAAGCATGTACGACAATGAAATTTTTCCTGATTAGATTCTGAGTCGATCTAGCTATGCCCGTCCGTCTGTTGAAAGCAGGATAGGGCTCGAACGGGACAATGTAGGGGGACGAAATTTGGCACAAATATTTCTCTTATATAAGGTTTGTTTGGTATTGAAAATAGGTAAAATAGGTTTATAAACCAAAAAGTTATGGGCTAAAAACTAGAAAAACAGGGTGTCCGTTTCATATTTTTCTGCTGATATCCCTTAAACAAAAACATGTACGACAACGAAATTTTGTATAAATAGTTTGGGGGTCGATATAAACTCGGAAACCAAAAATGGGCGTTGTCCGCCCACTTTACCGCCCACCTCCCATAAAAGGTGAAATTGTGTTCAAATAGTTCAAGGACCAATGTAAACTCGGAAACAAAAAATGGGCGTGGTCCGCCCACTTTAGGACGAATATAACATTCGCCCTGTTTTTTTTTTTTTTGTTTTGTGAAATTTGGAATTCGTTGTACTATTTTTGGATATCTTTCGGTTTATTTTAGGTAAAATACCAAATTTTTGGTGAATTTTCGGATTTCTTGTTAAATTTTCGGATTTTTTGGTGAAATTTCGGATTTTTTATGACTCTTATGACATTACCAGCGATTGAAAATCACAAGTCTGATACATTTTGGCAAAAAAACAAACGATTTTATTTTTTATTTTTAAATTTTTATCCATTGAATTTTGTTCCTCTAGAGGACTTTTAAGTAAATTTTGGAGAACAATTTTTTGTGGACCGTAGATAATATAATTCAAATTTTTATTATTTTACTCATAAAAGGAACAAAATTATTAAATTTTAATACATTTTTTAATAAAAAATTTTGAACTTTTTTTCACCTGATGTACTAAGATAACGATTTTTAGACCAAAATTTTTGCGAACAAATTTTTAAATTTTATTTTCATAACTGGCTCAAAATTTCGGATATTTTGATACCCATTTCGAGACAAAAGTCATAACTTTTTTTTTTAACAAAATGTTGTAGACCCATGACATTTAATGGCTTGTAGGAAACATTTTTGATAATAAATCTGTATCTCCTAAACTACTGGAGGGATCGAATTCAAATATATATAGTGGTAGAGGAGGACAAAAGCTTTCAGAAAAATGATTTGGTAGTGACTCTGTAATAATATGAGATGAGTTACAAGGTGTCAAAATTGACTACCTCGAGTATGAAAAAGTGCGTTTGCTGGGTTGCTTTTGACTATAATCTTTTGTTTTAGTAAAAAAAACATTTAAAATCTCTATATTTTTATTTTTTAACAAATATTTATTTTATGGTTTCATTATGCGTTTCTATATAATTTTATTTGATTTGTTAATAAAAAAAATATAAAAAAAACATTGATCACAACAATCAAACGATTGATTAAGATTTGAAGTCAAGTAAACATATGTTGTGTCTATTTCTTTTTTTTTTTCTCTCTTTGTTTCCCATGAATATTAAAATGGTTCAATAAAATTGTGCTAATTAAACTACAGAGCATCTAATTGATAATTATACAAGCAAAAGAGATTTTATTTTAAAAGTTTCTTAAAATTTTATAATTTTTTCTTGGAAATGATTTTAAAATTATATTCAAAAGTATTATGTATTTTTAATGAAAAGAAGGCAAACAAAGAAACAAGATATCGATTATAAAAAATTATTAAATTAAGCAATAAAGCGCTCTTAATACCACTAACAAAATTTTATATGGAGATTGTAATAAAGATTTCATTACTTAGAATTTCTAATACAAAATCTTGACCAATATCCTCTAACACATGCTTCCTTCAATTTGTCTCATTTCAACTTTTTACAGCATATAAATATCATTCATAATTAAATCGTTTGGCCTTTCATAAAATAATTGATTACTTTATCAAAATTTATTTATTATAACATGACAGACTTACTTCCTTACCCCCTAACTTTTGCACAAAGTTGCTAAACATTACATTTTTGCTTATTTTGCTAACATTTGCCTTTTTTTTATTCAATAGTCATTATTTAATCCTTAAAAAAATTATGAACCATGGTTTTGCTTCCCTCAGAACTTAGACACTCTCATAAATAAGTATACAAATACAGATACATTTTTACAAGTTGGTATTTTCATTACACTTGTGCTTTAAAAAAAATATATAATTTGTTTCATGATAACAACAAAATTAAAGTGTTACAACAACCAAAACAACAACAATGATAACAATAATAAAAAGGGGTGTACTTGTAATAAAGTTTGACTTTATATAGCCAACTAATTGAGTGTAGAGAAGTAGTGAAACACCAAAAAAAAAAAAAAGAAAGAAAAAAAAAACAGCATCTGTAGCCAAAAAACCAACAACAACTACAAAGTAAGGAAAATATCATTATAACACAGTTGATGATACTATTATGTGCTACTGTATTTTGTTGTCTTATGGTCAGAGATTGCCAAAGCATGGTACGGGAGAATAGCTCCTAAAATTAATTATTATTATTGTTTTTATCATATCGACTTCAAATCATTTCCTTATTTGATTTATCGATGTCCGACCAAAGGCGAATTCAAACAGCTGACCTCACTTAATCCGCTGATTATTTTTTTTTTAGCACTTGGAATTGTCAAAGTCCTTATAAGCTCAATTTTTCTAACCGCTGAAAGGTCCCAACATCCAAAAAAAAAGAGTACCAACATTTCACAAAAAAATAAATGTTTACAAAAGCTTCAAATTATATAATTTAAAAATTAAAAATTCTTTTATTAGACTTGGAGACAAATGTGGACCGATACTAACATTTATATGAATTTATTCACTTTTTGGTGATTTCCGAAAGAAAGGCCTTATATGGGAGCTATGGTAAATTATGGACCGATCTTTGTAAAATTTGGCACTACTATTTATGGTTATATAAAACTTATTTGTGTCGAATATTAACTTGATACTAACATTTTAATGAGATTTATGCCCGTTAAAGTGATTTTCTGAAAAGAGGTTTATATGGGAGCTAAGGTCAATTATGGACCGATCTTTCTAAAAATCAACACACTTATTTAGACCTATAAACTTATATGTGTCAAATTTCATTAAAATATTTATATATTTAAGGGATTTATGATCGTTAAACCCTTTTCCGGGAGGGCATTTGTATGGGGGCTAAGTGAAATAATGGACCGATCACAACTAATTTCGTCCCTAGACTGTAAGAAACCTGTGTGCTAAATTTCATTAATTTTTGTTCAAAATAGCGACCTGTAGTTTGATTACAAGGTTTACATGGACGGACAGACGGACGGACATCGTTAAATCGACTCAGAAAGTGATTCTAAGCCGATTGGTATAAATTTAGGTGGATCTTTGACCAATATTTTTGGGTGTTACAAACATCAGCACAAACGCATAATACATATACTTTATATATTATTTTTGATACTAATATTTGTATGTGATTAAATGTGATTCCCAAAAGTGGGCCTTATATAGGACCTATGCACGTTGGGGTAAAATGTATCAAAAGTTAGGACTAATTAAATTATAAAGTATACAGCCCAATCATAAATATTCCCAAGGAATTTATTTGTCCACGGAAAAATTCTTTGTTGAGAATTTTTTCCCTTAACACAGTCGATATAAAAGGGAAATTTATTTTTCACGCGGAATTTTTGTTTATAATTGGGCTGATAAATTTTTGTAATAAAGTTAGGTAGCGAATAAAAATATATAAAATTATGTATCGATATCAATTAAAATCTTTAAGCTAGGTTGTGTTGTTTTCTTATAAGGAGGTTACAAATTTATTAAATTTTTATATTCTTGAAAATGAGTAAAAAATTAAATTGTCATTAATTTTTAGTATATTTATTTTAAATAAAAAGTCTTTTAAGGTAAAAATTTTAAATGGAACCATCAACTTCAGATATTTAAGTGTACTTTTTAAGAATTTGTAACTTATATTTTGTTCTAATATTTTTGTTATTTTTTTGAAAATTGTCCTAAAATACAGTAATTTTCAACTTTCATGAAATGCAACTTAAAATGTTACAGGATGTTTGTGCTGAAAATTTTCTGAAAAATAGTACATTATGTTCACTTTAATATTATGATTCGAGAAAATAATTTTTATTTGAAAAAACTCCAGTAGATTTCATACAAAAAACAGCTTAAGTGCAGATATTTTCTTTGCTTTATCAAACATTAAACAGTGGGGAAAAATCGAAATAAATCTGTAACTTCTAATCGACTGGATGGATTTACACGAAATTTCACACAGGCGTAGCTGAGAATAGTAATATGAGTTTAGAAGCATGATACCATATTCGCTTCAGGAGCGGAGCTATGGGGTTCAAAATAGGTTACTAATGTCATAGATAATGTTTAAGCACTAGCGAATTTTTGTTCCATACCCGATTTGTTCCGTACCTTAAAGTCCTTGATAAATCCTTTAGAAAATATACTACATATCTTATATATTTTTCGAGTTATATACATTCGAAATTTCAAAGATCTCAATATTACAATATCTTAGTAAAGATTTTTCCATATATAGCCCAAAAATTTCAACCGATTTTATTATATTTTGTGCAATTGGTTAAAAAACAAAATTATCTATCGAACAAAGAAAATTTTGAGTCGTTATCTTTATTGAGTCAAAAGTTAAACGATTTTGAATTCGAAAGTTTGCAAAAATTAACAAGCAGACGGACAAAAAGACGGACAGATATTAGAATTCTCTCAAAAAGGTCTTAAAATTCGAAAAATATTTTTTTTTTACTTCTCAATCAATATGAAAACCATATATAAGTATCACCATTCACTGAATTAAGTGCTATTTTTGACACATTTAACCCAAAAATATAGACAGACGGACGTACATTGCCATTCTGCCAAAAAAAATTTTAGAATTCTGAAAATGCATTTTTTTACTAACTAATAAATAGGAAAATTAAACGTGATATCACCTTCCCTGAATTATGTATAATAGTCGACCCATTTAACTCTAATGTAGAGACAGACGGACATTACCATTCTGCTAAAAAATCTTAAAATTTCAAAACTAATTTTTTTACTTAATAATCAATAAAAAAAAATTATCATTAAAATATTGATATCATCTTTCCCTAAATTAAGAGCCCAAACACAAGCAAGCGGTGTTGGATGTTGTTTTCCGCTCTAAGAGAGAAATGCAAATTAAATGAAGACGACGTCCAGCAGCGGATTTCACATACATTTTGTTTTTGTTTCTTTATATTTTTTTGAGTTTGGCAACAACAAAACTACATGTATAAAAAATGTTTTTCTTCTTCTCTTAAATTCCACACATAAAAAATATAAAGCAAATCTTTCTATCTCTTACCTTCTTATATAAATTTAATATAAACCTATGTGATTCATTTTGCAACGACGGCAACACCGACATAAAGGGAGAGTGAGAAAATGAGAGCTTTTGAGAATCCGTTGTAAAAATAAAATAAATTTTAATTTTCAGCGGATTCCGCTGTGTTGTTTTAGTTGCCAAATCTTCATATAAAAAAAAAAAATAATCCGCTTGGTTGTGTTTGGGCTCTAATCGCCATTTTCGACCCCTTTTATCCCAATGTGCTATGGTCAATTGCGAACTGATTCTCATAAAATGTGGAAATGTAGTTTCTACTTATTCGAGAACGGTATGCACGATTTATTGACTTAACTTAATTTTTTATCCGCTCAATAGTTTTAGAATTATTTCGAAATAAGTATCAGAAAAAAATGTCAATTCAACTTGAGAATATTTGAAAAGTGATAACATCAAAAATGATTCAGTTTATCATCTCTATTTAAAGCTGGTAAGACCATAAGTATAATAAGCCACGTGTCTTTAAAATTAATGCACTTGATTTCATTCGAATAAAAAGTTAGGTGAAAATACCCATGTATACCTACATTTAAATGGAGATACACTGGTTTTCGTCTTAAATAAAAAATCCGTGGACGTGAAAGTGTTTAGCACGTTTAATTCAATGGAATTAAACGTGCTAAACACTTTCACGTATTGATTTTTTTATGGGCATGACTATTAGGTAATCACACTTGTATAACTCGAGAACGGTTTGTTAATTTAGATAAATTAAACTCCAATAAATGTGATTCAAATTATCTTTGACCGTAGTTATTCGCAAATTAATAGCGGAAAAAAATTAAAAAACCAATTTGAAAAATTAGTAAAATGTTGATCCATAACCCTGAAATTATTGAGCGAATAAAAAATAATGTTAACACACCTCGAAGACAATTTTCATTTATATCTTTTGGTATATCAAAATCGTGCAAACTGTTCTTGAGTTGTAGTCTAAATGGGACAAACTATTCTTGAGTTTTATAGTGTGAATGCTGAATAAGGTGATATTAGTTATATCCATCAAAAAAATCAGTACGTGATAGAAAAATTGCGAATGAAGATTCTTGTCAATTCCATTTAATCCACCTATTTTTGTTTGCCTACCACTGTATTTCTACTCAATTGTATATCTACAAATCAAGATTTGAGCATCAATTTTGAAGATACATGCCTTATTTTAATCGCAGCATTACCAGCTTTAAGATAAAGATGATAAACTGAAACATTTTTGATGTTTTCATTTATCAAAAGAAATTTAAGTAACAAAAAAATATAAAATTTTGCATGAAATATTTCTTTTTCGGACGCTTATTTCAAAACAACTCTGAAACTAATAAGCACGCTCATAAAAAAAAAAAATTCAGACCTGATGGAAAAAAACTGAAAGCAGATTCGTGTTTAGTACATCAAAATGCATCAAGTCCAATTATTCATCTTTGGTTTAAGATTTTTTTGTCGATCAGTGTAAGCACAGTGTAAGCACAGTTAGCACAGTTTTGTTAAAATTTATAGTGTTTAATTTAATTAAATTATTTCCCAGAATTTCCATAAATAAAAATACCATAATTTAAATCTTTATTAATTTTCAATTTTCTATTTTTGGCCCCTTATTCATATAAAATTATACATCTCTGTTCCCTTAGTCAGTCTAATGTCAAGTTATCAAAAAATATGTTTTGACAACTTTAAGCATTATAAAAAATTGCTTGTTTTCTTTTTTTTTTTTATACACAAGTGGTATAATTTTATTACTTAATAATAAAGATACCAGTACCAGAACAAAATTTAAAAAAAAAGTATATTTTTCCAAAATAAGGGTTTGTTGTTAAGGAATGATGAACAGAGAGTGGTTGTTTTGAAATCTCTAGGGAAAAAAAGCAAAAGATGAGTAAATTTTTTCGCTATAATTCTATTCATACTCTGGTACCTTTTTTATGCTATTTTGACAATATGAAAACAATTTTCAAATGATTAATAAAAAAAATAAGAAAGACTTTGTTATGATACTTGTTTACATTGCTGTTGTTGCTGAAGGTGTGAACAGTGGGGAGTGAGTTAAATTGTTGTTGTTCTTTTTACGGTTAACATGTGTTTTTATAATTTTGTTGCTGTTGTTGTTGTTTTTCCTTTAAGCTTTAGATTACTTTAGATTATCAACCAAAAATATGTTGGAAATTTTGTTGTTTTTTATACGGGGCTACAGGTTTTCTAGTCCATAATTAATCATAAGGGATTATAAGTATTTCAATTATCAAGGGGTGTTTATGCTGCAAACAGGCAAAAAAGGCAGGCAGCAGTAAAAAAAAAAGCAAAACTTGTTAATTGGAAAATTATGCGTAATTGTTTGTTTGTTGTTGATTTATTAAATCTGGGGGATTTTTTTTATTTAGAAACACAGATTAATTTTAAGATTTTTGTAAGTACTGAAGAAAAATGCTTAGGATTTTCAAATTGTTTACAGAGATTTTTATTAATAATCCACACAAAAGTTAATTTTAACCCTTTGTTAATCTAAAGGATTTTTTTCTAGTTTAGGAACTGTAAGTATGTAAATATTTTTAAATCACGCCTTTTTGTTTCAAAAATAAATTAAATAGAGGTTAAGAAAAAGATTAAAGGACAGATGGAATTTAAAATTAAAAAAAGATAGACATTCACAAGTTTTAAATAAATTTAAAATACAAAAATCAATCAATAAGTTTAATATAAGAATCAAATCAAAATAGTATTTAATTCAAATTTAGATATTAAACTAATAATAAATATTTTTTAATATTTCTTTTATCTCTAAAAATCTCCATAAATTTCTAATGCAATTATAAAAAAAAGGATAATAGAAAACACTTATAACATTAACCTCTTTCTCCACTATTTACAAAACAAAACTTCCAAGATTAAAAAAAAAATAAAACATTGCACATTAAAAAAAAGGCCTGTCACACTAGTTAAACAATGAGATAAACCAAAATATTTATTACACAAATTGAAGTCACATGTTGTTTTTTCTATTGTGTTGCTAATTAAATGAATATATGTATAGAATTCTGTTCCACACCCCACAGGACACCCCTTTTTTACAACTTGTAACAGAATTGCTAAAAAAAAAAGTGATAATATGTTTAAGGACACAATGACAATGTTAATTTAATATTACAATGTCATTACAGTCATATTTTTCTTTTTGCCTTTGACAATGACAACAGATGTGAACACCTTTGGTGGCAGGATCATAACAAAAATAAACTTAAAAAAAAAAAACACATTAATAAATAATAAATGTTTAGACAAATATTTAATGTAAGAACGAACATATCTTTATCTTTCAAATTTTAAAAAATTAATTACTAATCACTTGAAGGTCATCATTACCTGGGGAGTATTTAGTGTGTTGTGTATACAAAAATAACTTCAAAATCATGTGGAGTTTAGGCACACTTTCTCTTTAATGTCATTTGATATATTAAATGATCGACGCGTGTCACTTTTTAAAATGAATAAAAGAAAGAAATAGTAGAAAAAAACAAAAGGATTTTGTCGCAAAATTATTTTATTTGATTTAAAATTTAAAGACATTAACCTTGATTTGGCATCAAACTATTTTTGCTTTTACTATAATTTCGAACAACAGGAGGGGATTTTCTTACACACAATCAATTGAGTAAAAAATTTTAAACACAAGCCTAGAGTTTGTGTTCACAGCTTAACTTGTAGTGCACATACATACATATTTTGTTTAGTCCTAAATTTAGCTAAACGCTCAATAGTGTCAATTGAGCGATTTTTTTTTGCAAAAAAAAAAAAAAAACAAGAGATGTTGAATTTATTGTACATTAAAGAACCTATTTCTTTTTTTTTTTTTTTATAGAAAATAGAGATTTTATTTAAAAATGGTACTTTTTAAATGGTATTTTTTGGACAAAAAGTACTTTTTTATTTGTACGTTTTTGATATTAGAATTGACTCTGGTTTTCGAAATACAAATTTATATGTAAAATTGCTCTATTACATATTAACTATTGAACATATTGAAAAGTAATATTAATAAAGCTTGAAAGGAATTTAGATATTACATTTTAAATATATACCAATGTCCAGTCTAAATTGTATAAATTGGAAGTTAACATCAATTCCAAGTTAGCGATTTATATACTTTGTACTTAATGACTAATATGTATTAAAATTGATTAAGGAATTCCGAATCATAAAATCTGTGTTCCCTTAGAAATTGCTACTTTTTAAAATTTGTAATTTTTTTCAAAAGCTTTCCTTATTAGAAATTTAGTACTCTGACTATCTATTGAAATCGATTTTTGGAAAGTCCCCAATTGTAGCAAGGTTAAGAGTGAATTTTAATATCTCAATTGTTTTATAAGATATCAGTTGTTTATGGACCATTGGTTGAACTTTAAAATGTCGATTATAACAGACGATTGAATAAATTTGTTTATTAAACACAGATTTTATAAGTTATATGGTCCCAGATTAATATTGTAGACATTACAAAATGGTGAAAAGTAAACAAATTTTTCTCACTGATGATAGTAAGTTTTCTAGGGTTAATTAAATTAAACAAGCGCTAACATTATATTCGGCTCGGCCGAATCTATATACACACCATTAACTTTTTCAAATTTTACGTTATATGAGAGGTGGGCGGTGAAGTAAGCGGACCACGCCCACTTTTCCAAATTTATATCGACCCTCAAACTGTATGTACAAAATTTCGTTATCGTACATGCTTTTGTTTAAGAGACATCAGCAGAAAAGTATGAAATTAAGCTATAACTAGTTTTTTGCCCATAACTTTGTTTATTAACCGATTTTGATAATTTTCAACACCAAACAAACCTTTTATATAAGGTAAATATTTGAGCCAAATTTCGTCTCCATAGGTAGTCCCGTTCGAGCCCTATCCTGCTTTCAACAGACAGACAGACAGACGGACATAGTTAGATCGACTCAGAATCTAACCAGGACCCAGAAAATATATATTTTATGGGGTCTTAAATGATTCTTTCGACATGTTACACACGGAATGATAAAATCAATATTCTCTCCATCTTTTTGATGATGGGTATAAAAAAATATATCAAATTAAATATAAGAATGTAACATTTCATTTGAACTTTTTTTTTTTTAAATTGTTAAGTTTTAACCAACGCACATTGGGGTAAAAGGGGTCGAAAATGGCGTTTAATTCTGGGAAAGGTGATATCAATATTTTAATGATCACGTTTTATTTTTTATTGATTATTAGTTAAAAAAATTTAGTTTTAGAATCTTAAGATTATTTTTAGCAGAATGGTAATGTCTGTCCGTCCGCCCGTCTATACATTAGAGTTAAATGATTCGAAAATGATGCATAATTCAGAGAAGGGTGGTATCAACACTTTAATGTTCTCGTTTAATTTTCCTAATTATTAGTAAGTAAAAAAATACATTTTTAGATTTTCTTTTTGGCTGAATAGTAATGTCCGTCCGTCCGTCTATACATATGAGTTAAATGGGATGAAACCGATGCTTAATTCAGGAAAAAGTTATATCCAAATTTTTATTATCTCATTATATTTTTTCTATTTATTAGTTTGTAAAAAAATATATTTTTAGAATTCTAAAATATTTTTTGGCAGCATGGTAATGTCCGTCCGTTCGTCTATACATTTGGGTTAAATGGGTCGAAGAGGCCACTTAATTCAGGGAAAGGTGATATCAAAATTTGAATACTTTCATTTGGTTTTGGTATTAATCAAGAAGTGTAAAAAAAAATATTTTTCAAGTTTTAAGATTTTTTTGAAAGAATTCTAATGTCCGTCCATCTGTTCGTCTGTTTGTTAATTTTTGCAAACTTTCCAATTCAAAATCGTTTAGCTTTTTTATCAACTACATAAAACATAATAAAATCGGTAGAAAATATTTGGCTATATATGGACAAATCTTAACTAAGATCTTGTAAAAATTGAGATTTTTGAATTTTTAAATGTATATAACTCGAAAAATATATATATATATATATATATAATAGGACTTTAAGGTGATATAAAAATCTTGGAAATCGGGTAAGGAACAAAAATTTGCTAGTGGTTTAACATTTTCCATGACACTAGTACTCTATTTAGAACCCCCATAGTTCCGCTCCTGATGCGTATATTGGATCCTGCTTAAAAACTCATAATGCCACTGTCCTTTATTACGTCTGTGTGAAATTTCATACAAATCCAAACAGCAGATTAGAAGATGCAGATATATTTCGATTCTTCTCCACTGTTTAATGTTTGATAAAGCAAAGAAAATATTTGCACTTAAGCTGTTTTTTGTATGAAATCTACTGGAGTTTTTTTGAAAAAAGAAAATATATTTTCTCAAATCGGGCTATATATGCGCACTATTTTTTCATAATATTAAAGTGGACAATATGTACCATTTTTCAGAAAATTTTCAGAACAAACATCCTGTAACCAGGGTTGTCAGATTTTTTTGAGCCTCTGTCGCCAAATTGTTAATCAGAAATCGCCAAAATTAAATTTTATATATTTTTTTTTTATGAAAAACTAAAAACAACTAAAATATTTAGTGCTTCAAATTTTATATAATTTTAAAATATAAATTCAGATTCAACAAAGTCAATAATAATTTCAGTAGCTAATAATAAGTGAATAACAAAAATATTAATTTCAATAAACTTTTCTGACATACATAACTCAATTTTAGGTCAACAATTTTAAAAATTTATTTAAATTTATTATATTTTTTAACAGAATAATTCTAAAACTATATAATGAACATTTGTCCTACTAAACTTATACATTGTTTCGAAGAATTAATTTATTCATGAACGTTTTCTTTTCATTATGGTCCATAAAATATTAATATTCATATTTGAAAGATGATGGAAAACAAATTATCAAACATTTATTGAAGATATTTATAAATTAAGGATCTTGATTTTGTTAGTCGGGGTTCATTAACAGCAATTTTTCTTGCTACAATTTTGAGTTCGTAGACGAGAGAGGTGAAGTGAATGTTAATGTTTAGTATTGCTGCGTGTGATCCCCGACTTAGGTCAGGGGTTTTTACAAACTCTTGCTTCGTGCCTTTAACTTTAATAATTTAAAGGTATTTCTGAAAATACGTTGAATTTCAAGTTTGAATAAAAATTAATATTCATTTGAAAAAAAGGGATACTTTGTCAATTTCATACCAAATGTTATTCCTAAATAATTCTTAATCCAAAAATAATTTAATACTTAAAGATAAAAATTAATGGCATATTCTCAATTTGATACCAATTGCTTTTGTTATATCAGGCTATATTTAAGAAAATAGTAAACATTTAACTTCAATTAATTATAAATTTAAGATAAAACGTTTGTATTTAAAAATGGATTTTAAAATTGAATTGAATTATTGAATTAATTCATAAAGAATTCACTCAATTTTTGTTAATTCAAATCATTTCCAAATTGAATGAAAATATTTTTTTTTTTTTTTCATTCAATTTGAAATATTTTGTGTTTTATTATTTTACAAAATGAATTAAAAAATATTTTCTGAAGCTAATTTGTAATAGATTTGAAGTGAAGAAAATTTGAATGATTCAATATACTTTGTTGAGAACCATTTGAGAACCGCCGTTTTGGATAAAAAATACTAAAAATAGACGTTAGCTAGTAAGAAAACGTAATAGTTTTACTATGCGAATACCTATTTAATAAAGTTTTAAAAATTAGCCAAATAAATCGCAACCTTGTTAAAAATCGCCAAAAAATTCGCCATGTCGCAAAACGGAAAATTCAGTCGCCACGTTTGGCGAAAAATCGCCACATCTGACAGTCCTGCCTGTAACATTTTAAGTTGCATTCCATGAAAGTTAAAAATTAGTGTATTTTAGAACAATTTTCAAAAAAATATTATAGTATTAGGATATAGTATTAGGACAAAATATAATATAGTATTAGGACAAAATATAATTTACAAATATTTGAAGAAAAGTACACTTAAATATCTGAAGTTGATGGTTTTATTTAAAATTTTTACCTTAAAAGACTTTATTTAAAATAAATACACTGAAAACTGATGAAAATTGAATTTTTTACTATTTTTTTAAAAAGGTAAAAAAATTCTTAACTTCGACAGCTTCTTATAAGAAAACAATACAACCTAGCTTAAAGATTTCAATGGATATTGATACATTATTTTGTCTATTTTTATTCGGTACCCAACTTTATTACAAAACACATTTTACCCCAACGTGCGTCATCTGGAAGTTCTAGAAAGGGAAAACACGTTAAGGAAATTAAACATAAAACCCGTGTATCTCCGCTCCCTGATGGAAATTTCAAAATCTGTCTCCATTAGGATTTACAGATTGAAAATTTTTATATGTAAATCGAATTTCAATTTTCTATGGCATCTTTTTTTCTTGTAAGAGAAAATACGCTTAGGAAATTAAATATAAAATAAGTGTATCTCCCCTCCCTGCACGAAATTGCAAAAACAGTATTTGTAGAACGATTAGCTCTGAACAAAGAAAAAAATAGAAATGACACATAAATTTGCATGTTTCCACTTAAATTTGCCACCATTTAGAAGATTTTCTGTCTGATAATAAAATATTTCAATAACATCTTTTACTCTATGTTTAAATTGTTCAAAATTTTCTAGCGTTTTTTATTTTCTATATTTATGTTGTTAACACTACTCATGCAAGATCCTTGTATCTGTAGCAAGAGAAAGAGAGTTTTATGTTTTGTAAACTAGAGAGTATACATCCCGTTGTTTGCCCAAACTCAGTTGTTTTTAAAAATCCTTTTTTGTTAACTTTATTGAAGGTCGATATTTATTGCAAATGTTATGAATTGAATTCGATTTTGTCAATATTTTAACAATAATAATTATCAATTTAATGGGTCACAGTTTGAGCCAATAACAAAAGGCTAAAAATAGATAAACACGTGCCGACGGTATGTTGGAGGCAATCATAATTTTGGCATTGAGTTTTTTTTCTTTTTTCACAGCTGCCTACAGGTTTGCTACATATTTTTTGTTAACCTTAATATGTCATATTTTTTAATTTAAATGAAAAAATTTTAAAATATTTAAATGTGTCACTTGATTTAGTTTTGAAGAGTAGATTATTTATTTAAAACTCAGATTTTCTTTAATATTTTGAGCTCAAGATTAGTTAAAGTGTTTATTGTTTTATGGCGGTAGATTTTAATTGGTTTTTAGTTTAAGCAGCAGGCGCAGGTAGTGAAAAATGGGAAGTTTTGAAAAATTCCAAATGTAATTACAATTTGAAATTAAAAAAAAAAGGAAAAGTAAAGCAATTGGTTTTTATTTCAAACTAGTTAGAAGTTTTATTATATTTTAAATGATTCAAAAATATTTTAATTAAAAATTAATTTTAATCAAATTGTATTTGTTGTTTTCTTAATATTTTTGTTAGTTCTAAGGTTTTGAAATATTTGAAATTTGTTTGTTTTTTAAATAAAAGATTGAAATGTTTTTTTTTTATAAATTTTATGTTTTTTTTATTAATTTAAATTTAAAATTTTGATTATTTTTTTAAATCGCTTAAAAACTAATTTATAAATTTGTCGTTTTAAAATCTAAATTAAACTATTTACAAATACATATAAATATTAACAATTATAAATATAAAAAATGTGTGTTTTGTACAATTAAATGTTATGTTATGTTTTTTTTTTTTTTTTTGATTATTTGATTTTTTTTAGCACCACAATCACAATTAAAAAGTTTGGTTAGTTTTACAGCCACTGCAAGCAGTTGCTCTTGCTTAAATTCTCTTCTAGATCTAAACTCTTTTTTTTTTTCTTCCTTCAAATGAAGGTATTTTAAGCTTCAGTCTTGTAGGGCTTGAAGAGTTTGGGTTTGGGTTCCGAGGGTAAACCAGTTTGTGGTGGTGGAGACATGGAGGAGGCAGGGCGTTTGATGGTGTTGGAGGTGGGCATTAATAATCCTGAGTTAGCGGATGAAACGGCGGCAGCAAAATGCATATTATTGCAGGCAGATGATGAAGAGGAAGATTCATGTTGGGCAGGTTGCAATAAAGGCAAGGTGATGGGTTGTTGTACACTGTTTCTTAAAGGGCTTAAACTGCGATCGAAAACTTTAGTATGATCCGAACCGGCGGGACTCAGCGATAAGGTAGAAGAGTGAGGCGAGGAGGATGATTGCAAATCTAGAGGAGGTGTTTGTGTTTTGTTGGCATAGGCAGAGGGAGGCATGGCACCCAACATAGAGGGATAAGCAGCAGCGGCGGCAGCAGCAGCCATGGGATTAGCAGACATATGTGGAGGCATGGCATGAGCTAAATGATGAGCGGCAGGCTGAGGACGTTGAGGAATATGATAGGGATTGTAGCGGTATTGACCATAGGGATTATGGCTATGAACTGGCATAGAAGGCATGGCGGTGGCTAACATGGGATTGGCAGCAGCAGCGGGATAAGGAGGATAAGGCATACCCACACTATTGGCAGCAGCTTGCAAAATGGAAGCAGCGAAAGCGGGATCTGAATAGACAGCAGCATAAGGCCAGGCGACGGCAATACGTTGACGCTTATCCTTCATGCGACGGTTTTGGAACCACACTTTAATGGTGGACTCTGGCAAACCCAATTGGGCAGCCAATTCGCAGCGGCGTGGCCTTGAAACATAGTTTTCCTTGTAGAATTCCTTTTCCAAACGAGCCAATTGATCCCGGGTAAAAGCAGTACGATAACGACGTACTGAGGGATCAGCGGGAATTTCACAGGAATTATTACGGCTGCCATTCAAAGAAGTATCAGGACTGGATAAACATTCTAAAAAATAACAAAAAGAAAGAAAACAATTAATAAATTTGTTTTATTTGAGAGGAAAAAAATTAAGTTTTTTTAACTTAATTTTTTTTTTTTTTTTAAAAATTTTAAGAAGTTTGTTAACTTCTTGTAAAGAAAACTTACCAGTAGGAGAAGGTGGTGGAGTTTGAGGTTTGCCATATTGGCCAGTCATTAAATCCACTACTAAAGGTTTTTGATCGTTAGAATCATGATGAATGTTATGATGATTTTCCATGGTGTATGATCTGTATCCTTGCATATTGTAGGAGTTGTTTTATTTTTTGTTAATTAAAGGTAATTTTAAAACTTTTTTTTTAGATTTTTTTGTAATTAACACTTTTCACGTTATTTCTCTTTTCTTGTTTTACTCAAAAGTTCCGAAAAATCGTTTAATTATTTAATAAGTAAATTAAATTTTTATTATTTTTTTTAGTTTAAATGCTAAATTAGCTGAAATGATGTTGCTTGTTGTGAAGCTACAGCTCAAGTGTGCCTTTCTCAACTACCCCAGGATGCTTTTATACCCGACACAACGAAGTGAGAGGCTGAACAAGAAGTTAAAGGCGTGCTCTTTAACGGGAAATTACCCTCAACATAGTAAATGTATACCTAACACTGTGTGTTTTATGTACAAAACAAAAACAACCAATGACCAACAACAATTATGGGGTATTTATTAGAGAGGTATACAAAATAATGTAATGACTTAATATTCTCTTACAAAAACTCTCTTGTGTGTGTTAAAGAAATAAAGTGTAAATTTGAGAGATCTATGGGTGGTAATTTACATGTTAAACTCTCTATTTTACTTAAATAATAACTAACATACTCATTCGTCCTATCATTATGGCTAATATTAGTTGATGTTGTTGTTGTTTTTGTTTTTGTTATTGGTGATGGCAGCCAGAACTGCTGTTTCTCAATTATTTTGTACTAAACGCAGATGATAATGTGGCAATGACAGCGATTACGATGTCAGAACAATGGTTATAAAAAACCTCATACTCTGTACAAATATACTATATTTTTACTATGTATATGTTTATAGTGTATAGAAATATGTTTTTATAAAATTTCCAAGAAATCTCATTGTGATATATTAAAAAAAAAAATAATAATAAAATATATTTATTAAAATTATATTCATACTTGTCTTTACAAAATTTTGTTACTTATATATAAAATTGAAAACTGTATTAAAAGTTATAAAAAACTTAAATTTAATTACAAATTTATAAGAAAATTCTCAGAAATATCAATAATAATCTTGAAAATATTGTTTAATATAGTAAATTTTCTGTTAATAAGTAATTTAGTTATAATAACGGTAAATATGAGTATAAATAACCCACCAACTAATTTCCTATTCATAGTCCTTATTATTAATACAAATACAATAACATTTATGTTTGTTTCTCACTAAAAAAAAATCTCTTGAAACCCCCTTACAAATACATATGTACATCTTGAAGGAGTAAACAACACACTAGTTCTTTTTTTTTTTTTACTCTCCAATGGTAAATTAACCCCTCAAAAATAACAACAACTACAACAAGAAACTGTAATAATTGTGTATTTATCATCTTAATATTAAAACATTAAGGGTGTGGTTGTATTATTTCTGAATATAATTTAAAGAAATCTATGGTATGGGGGCTATTTCTCTTGCTCTCTCTCTTTTTATTATAAATTCATATGTACACACATACTCTCAAACCAAACCTAAGCTGCCATTATTATACCTTTTAGTATGCTTTAGTAAATTATTTGTTTCTCCACCAAATATTCCTAAATATTAATGTATGTGTGTATGTATTTGTGTTGTTTCCTTTTCATTTTTAAATTAAATTATTATATTTCCACCCCCCCCCCCGCCATTTAGTACTCATTCATTCATTCATTGTGTTTCCGTTCATTTTTATTTTATTAGATGTTGGCTTTATTAACATCATTTGGCTTTTTATAGCAATTTAATATTATTAGTGTTAGTGTCCTAGTGTGTCTGTGTATTTATTTATTATATTCTACTAAATACACCTTTTATAATAAATATTCTTATATCTTTAAATTTAAAATTTATGTTTATAAGTGAATGTGGTTTTATTTTAGGATTTAAGATTAATACATATTTATTTTAGATATGAATATATTTTAAGTTTGAGTCCTATTGAATGTTAAGTTTATGAAAATTGTATCACAAATTGGTGTTTTATAAAATTAATTTCTTTAGGTTTAATATAATAAAATATAAATTCAAACGATTATATGGTTAACTAGTTCTAGTCAAGTCAATCAATGGCTTAATTATTAAATTCGTTTAACAAATATAATCCAGAGAATTAATAAAATCTCTGATGCAGCTTTGGCGTTTTAGGATGTTTTTTTAAGGGAATTCTGATGTCCGTCCTTCCGTAAGTCTGTTTGTTAATTTTTCAAATTAAAAGTAGTTTATTTTTGGACTCAATAGATATATCGACTTTAAATTTTCTTTTCCTCGTATATGGAGACTGGATAATTGCGACGCAAACTGAATCACTATTTTTTATGTATTTATACTGTTTTTTTTTTTTAATAATTGCTTCACACACAGTTACTTTAACTTCCAAAGACATAAAGTATATCGTGACGCAAATCGAAATCATAACGACGAAAGCATTAAAGTGATATAAAAATCTTTGAAATTGGGTAAGAAACAAAATTTTCGCAAATGGTTTTCTATGTCAGAAGCCCCTATATGTAGAATTCTTCTTTCAAACTTAAAATTCGACTCTCCTCTGCTACGTCTATGAATTGAATTTTTTTTATTTTTTTCAATTACTAAAAAAACTCTTAACTTTGACAGTTTAGTACAAAGAAACAAAGCATCCTAAAACAATGGTTTTTATTAATATTGGTATTAATTTTTATTACGAAAAGATAATTTTCAAAATTCAATTAATCGCCAATTTAGACATATTTTACTCCAGAAATTTCTCTAACTACAGAAAAAATTATTACCGTATATTTTTCAATTAACACAGTTGTTTAATTTTATATTAATATTTAAGAAATATGTATATTCAAGTGAAAATAAAATAAAAACATAATTTAAGTAAGATTTTATTTCCTATTTAAATCGTTAATTCATTCAATCATCAGCTTGATTGATTTAAAAATTTGTTTTATTGGAAAAATTTTGTACAGTTTTTAGTACAATAATTCAATTTAAAACTTTTACAGTAAAAAATTTAATTTAATGAATTATTTACAAATATATTTAGTGACTTTTTTCTGTGAACAATAGTATAAGAATTTAATCCTCAATTTTATAAGTTCCTTGTTATCGATTTGTCAGGAATAGAAATAAATATTTATATTTGGGTTTTTAGTTGAAAGGCAAAAACTAACAAATTAAAATTAACCATTAAACACTTAAATGAAAAGCAATAAACATTTTCTAAGAGTAAATAAATATTGAAATCCCAAAATTATTAAATATTTATTTTGTTCCTTTAAAATCGACTATCACTTAATTGTGACATTTTGTTATGAATCCTTTGGATAACTTTAGATATTTTAAATAAGATTGGTAAATATATTGTGTCAAATAAAGTTTTATATGGTCTATAAAAATATAGATATTTTCAAATTATATTTCATTGGAAGAATATTTTTTTATGATTCGTATTCATTGTTTTTGAAGTTCTTCTCTTAAAACTATGTTCATAAAATTTGTTATGCTTTGTTCGAAGAAAATAAAAATGCTTTTAAATTTATTGATATATTAATTTTCTTAAAAATTATCACTTTTTTGGAAGTAATTATTGTCAACTTCCAAAAAACCAATTAGTTTTAAATTTGAAGTGGTGAAAATGTACTTTTTTTGGAGACTTTTTTTTTTTTTGCTGGATAGTAACAGATATTTAGTTGTAAGGAAATATATTTGTTATGCCAGATGGGACAAATACAAAAATAGAACAAATAAAATATTATCACAATATTTTGTAATTGCGAATAAAAGGTTCGTATAAACGCTATATTTCAAATTAATAAGAATTCAATACTTGTATAAAATATTGATAATTTATATAAGATAATTTTGTAATGTGAACAATTATATGTTTCTAGATAATTTGTTTCTTAAGAACAAATTATATTGGTCTGCAAAAATATATTTTGTCTCCTTTAAAAAAATATATATATGGAATTTAACATGCTGAATACGAATTTGTTTTCAGTTTTTTCTATCAGGTCTTAATTTATTTATATGGGCATGTCAAATATTGTCCCATTAATAAATCAGTTACACAAATATATTTCACAATTACTCAATAACTGTTTTTGAACGATTTATACAAATTAAACGCCAAAAGATACAGACAAAAATTATCTTCTAGTCATCTTAAAATTTCTTTTAATAAATAAAAACGGTGCACAGTGAACTAAACCCATATTAAAATTAAAAAAAAAAATTGTATAAATAAACAATACTGAAATTATTGTTAGTAAAAACATAATTGTTTCTTTGTTTTTTTTTTTTTTTATTTTAAACCAGAGACCAGAAATTACGAACAAAAAACATACAATTTTAAGTTTTCATTGAAAAAATAAAAAACACTTTCGTTCAAAATAAAATATTTTCTTAACTGTTCAAAAACAAAATAATATAATAATTAAACAAACATTTTAAGTGAATTACAAAATAATTTTGTACTTAAAAAAAAAAAATGTTTTTGAAAAAAAGTTTTAGATATATCAATTTAGAAATGAATTCGTTATAAATAACTGGAAATTCGATAGTTGCTTAGTAATCATATTGGACTTTGGACGTAATAAATGACCAAAGTCGCTGTGGATTATCGAAAAAAGCAACTATATAATTCACGTTTTAAATAGTATATATTAGAGTGGCCCCGAAATGAAAGGTATCGATGTTCCCATCTCAAATGAAAATTTACTTCATTCTAAGGTACCGTTTCTCAAAATTTAAGTCCTGAAATTATCCTTTCATGAACTAGATCAAAATGAAAATAAGTTCTTTTTTCGGGTTTTTCGGATTTTTTAATATTTCTGCCAAAGAAACAATATGAAAATTTGGTATTGCAAGAAAGGACTTTGGAGCGCACATTTAATGACGTAACAAAAATTTAGGTTCAAATCCAAAAAATTTCAAAATTTTGCAGTTTTTCTCAAAAAATTTATACATTTGAATGTTTACACCAGAGATGCGCAAATTTGCAAATTTCCTGACTCGCGAGTTTAGACTACAAATGCTGCTTACGCAACGTTGCTTCACACGTACACTATAAACTACTTCGTTTGACTGCTGCTCTCTCATTAAGTTCAATGCAAATCAAGTCAAGTTTTTTGCTGCTTCACACACACAAGCGCAAATATATAGTGTATGTGCGCATCACAGTTTTACACCTAAATATTGATATCATTAAAAAGCTTAGAAAAATACGCATATTTCGATGCTAAATTTATTTAAATCCTTCGCATATAGAAACATTTATATATATGAAGGAAATATGGTTTCAAAAATTCTAATGAAATTAAAACAAGTTCGAAAATTAAAAAAAAAAAAAAAAAACAGAAAAACTCGTTTTGGTATAACTGCTATAGGATTATATTGTATTATTTTGGTCCAAATTATTTAAATATTTATGTGTAAAAAATTCCAATATATAAATTTTGAAATGTGAGCCCCAAAATCCTTTCTTGCGATACCAAATTTTCATATTGTTCCTTTGGCAGAAACATGAAAAAATATTTTTGGAGAACTTTAGATTCTTAAATAACATCCCTAAACTATGTTCTAAATTGGTTTTATGGAATGTTTTTGAGAACTAATTTTATATGACTTCTACATCACTTCTCTGAACAAATTACTGGTTCTTAAATAACTAGAACTAACTTTCTAAAAAAAAACTTAAATAAAAAATTCAAATAATAATAAATAGAAACAAAAGAGTTCAATTTTGTTAAACTCGTTTGTTTTTATTTATTATTTATTTATTATTAAATTGATTTTAACAGAAAGTGACCTTTAGAAAATGGCTCATCAGAATAAAAATTAAGTCATGATACCATTCCCTAACGCTTATATGCATTTAATTCTGAATGTACAAATTTTGAACAGAAATCATTGAATAAAGAACTAGTTCTAACACTTCTGCAGAACTAATTCTGAAGGTGACAATTTTTCATGCGTTCTGGAACTAGTTGAAGAAGTAATACAATTTTCCAAGGTATTTTAGATAAAAATTAATTCATATGTAAATTTTGCCTCTTACATATTTATCCCATCAAAAATATATTAATTGGTAACTGAATTAAAAAATATCAATTTTCAAAAATCATAAATAATTAATTATATATCAGGTTAGAAATAAGTAGTTAGTATGCAACTTCTATGCAATGCAGACAATGTGTTGTTGTCATTACAAAGTAACTACATCCGTAACTACAAGTCATTACCAAGTTTTTGCTGGATTTAATTAATACAAAATATTATTTGCTGATGTGTTATGTATTATTTCAAAAATGTTAATTTTGTTGTATAAATTTTTAGTTGAAAATTAAGAGTTTTTCAGTTCTTTAAAGAATATTTAACATATTCATGAGTTTTAAATTAAAGTTATATCAAGTAAACTCTAAAATTTATACTCAGCGCAATAAAACTATACAAAAACAGTGTGTTAGGAAATTACTTAATTTCGAGTATTTTAATTTTGTATGTCTGTATATAAAAATAAAAACTTAATTATATAATTTGTTAGAAGTCATTCATAAATTTCTTCGATTTTGTTTATTAATTTTTTACATAAAATTTAAATTATTTTACGTAGTTTACATACACATCCAACATACTTTGTTTACAACATGTAAACAATTATTTTGCTTATGAAATAAAATTTTTTTTTTCGTTTTTTTTTTTATTTGATAAATTTTACATTGAATATACATTTTTTACTACAAAAAATGTACATACTTATCATTTACAGTATCAACAATACTAAAATTGTAAAATTTTAAAAAATTTTTATAATCTTGACATGAAATTTTTATTATTTACAAGAAAATTACATTACTTACTTATTGTCAACCATTAATTTTTATCACAATTTAAAGACAATTTGTAAGATTTTCATGATTTAAAAGAGATTTTATATTGTTTACCTTAAAAATAAATTGTTTACGATTTTATGAAATTTAGTAGATTTAATTAATTTTAAGTGTCAACAATTTATAATTTACATTAATTAAAGAAAATTTTCATTAATCCATGGTTTTCGCTTACAATTTTGAACAATTTAATTTTAAATACATAGATTACACAATGTCAACAATTGATTTTTTTTAAGAAATTATACAAAACTTTATCATTTTGAGTCATTTTACTAAATAATTTTTTACATCATGTAAAAAATTAATATTTTTGTAAAATTTTAAATATTTAATACAATTTCCTAAATTTTATTAATTTAAATAAAGTTTATGTTGTTTATCTCAAAAATAAATTGTTTACATAATGTCAACAATTAATTATTTACATTAATCAAAGAATATTTGCTTTAATCTATGATTTTGGCTTGAATTTTATATTATTTACTTTAAAATACATAGTTTACACAATTTCCACAAATGATTTTTTAAAGGAAATTATGCAAAACTTTATCGTGTTGATGTTTTGAGTGAAATTTGTATTGATTACCTAAATAATACATTGTTTACATTATGTAAAAAATAAATATTGTTGTAAAGTTTAAAATATTTTATACAATTTCCTAAATTTTATTAATTTATTTTGTTTATCTCAAAAATACTTTTTTTACAATGTCAACAATTTATAATTTATATTAATTAAATAAATTTTTTATTAATTCATGATTTTTGCTAAAAAAAAATTTAATTTAAAATACATAGATTACACAATATCAACAATTGATTTCTTTAAAGAAATTATATAAAACTTTATAATTTTGAAGTTTTGTGTGAAATTTTTATTGTTTACCTAAATAATACATTGTTTACATCGTGTAAAAAATTTATATTTTTAAAAGGTTAAAAATATTTTATACAATTTTATTAAATAAAACAAAGTTTATGTTGTTTACGTCAAAAATACATTGTTTACATAATGTCATCAATTATAATTTACATTAATCAAAGATTATTTCCTTTAATCTATGATTTTTGTTTGAAATTTGTATTAATAATTTTAAAATACATAGTTTACGCAATGTCAACAATTGATTTTCTTATAAAAATAAATAAAACTTTTTCACTGATAAATTTTGATTGTTTTTAAAAATATGTTTTACCTTAAAAATACATTCTTTACATCATGCAAAGAAACGGTTTATTTAAGAAAATACTAGAGATAATTTTTGAAAATGTGACAAATTCAAAAAAATACCAATTTACAAAAGAAAAAAAGATACAAAAAGTATAAATTTGTAAAAAAAAAAGTACTAATTTTTTTAATAAAATTTTTCAAAGAAAGTATAAATTGTCAAGATGGGTACCAATTTAAAACAAAAAGTTCCAAAAAAGTATACATTTTCACAAAAAGGTACCAAATTTATAAAAAAGTTAAAATTTACCAAAAAAAAAAAAAAATAGGACTTTTTCAAAAATTACTGTTTCCATTTTAATAACTACAGTGCAGTTTTTATTTAAGGAATGTATTGTAAATTTGTATATTAATTTCAATTAATATTATTTTTTTAATTTCCTACTTCCCTATTCAAAAAAGGCTTAGAAAAGGCATAAAACCAAATATCAAAGTTTCCACAATTTGACCTTAAAAATATATGATTTAAAATAACTCGCCATTACTTAATTATTGTTGCTGCTAAAATATATATAAATTTTAATAATCCTACTAAACATACCGCCTATAATTTTAACCATAAATAATATCCCTTTACTTAGAATATTTTAAAATTCCTAAGAAAAACGGGAAAAATTTTATGAAAATTGTTACAATTTTTGTATATTGCGACAATAGAGATGAAAGAGCGCGCAATGTGTAGCAATGAAAACAAAAAAAAAAAAATTGTTCTATTTATTTTGTGTGTAAAAGTATTTAAAATCACGATAGTTAGATACAAAATATTGTACAAATATTGTTCATAAAACCAAGGACTTTCCAATGAAATTGTTTGTTTAGTTAGTTGGGTTCAGGATGGGTTGGGTTGATTAAACTAACTTAAATGTTAAACCAGTTAAAAACCAAATGAAAACACACACACACAAACACGCATATAATTAACATATGTATTAAAAACAACAGCAACAATAAGTATTACAATAATAATTTTCATTATGATGTTCTAAATAATCAGACAGTTAAATAGAGTTTAGTTGACAAACAATTATTTAAATATACATACATACTAACACTTAGACAAATATGTGTTTTTGTGTATGCGTTTGTATATTTGCAATTGTAAAGTCATAAATGTGTAAATTGTGTTTTATTGTTGTTGTTGTTTTTTGCTGTTATATTTAGAAAGAGTAGATTTTTGAAAACCCAAAATAACTCTGTCGGATAGTTAAATAGTCATTGGTTAAAATTAACAGAGTTAAAGTGCTAACACACATATACAGTGCTGGGCAATAAGGTAGCATACATTTATGTTATTGGAGGCAAATAAAATAATTTTTGTTAAGTAAACTATTTTTTAATAAAAAAACTTTGACCAAATTTAAATTCTAATAATGTATGGATTTTAAAAATATCCCAGCAAAAATTTGGTAATGACATATAGTTACGGATGTAGTTACTTTTCAAAGGCAACAACATACCGTCTACATTACATAGAAGTAGTTTAGTGACTACTTATTTATAACTCTGTATGCAATTATTTTGAAAAACTACTGTTTATTATTCAGTTTTATTGTTGAGTTTTTCAAGTTAAAATTTATAAAAATCTTTCCACGTTTAAAATTAAAAAAAATAAAATAAAAAGGAAACAGCTTTTTATATCCAAAAATTTCATTTCTTTAGTTATTTAAAACGCAACTAGTTCCTCTTGTTTTAACTTATAATGACTTCAGAAATAAGTACTTTAAAATCAATGAGTTTTTGAACAACTTAAAATTAACTAGTTCTGGTAATGACATCTAAGTAATGACATGAGGTAAGTAGTTGCCTTTAATGTTATCACCTTGTTAAAATAATGGGTTATTCATCTAATGTGTAAGTAGTGTAAAGCCTAAGTTTTTGCTGGGAAATTTTGAAATTCTTGTAACAATATAAAAAATTAAATTTTTTATTAAAAATTTGATTCTTTGGTGAAAAGTTTAATTATTAGGCAAATTATTGATTTTTATAAAAATTTCAGATTTTTGGCCGATTTCGGTGATTTTTTTTTTTTTAATAAAAAGTGTTAAGAATTATGTTTAATGAAAATATGACTTTTTGGTTCTTTGGCAATCCAAGAGAGATTTATAAAAAATGGCAAGATTTAGTTCATATTTGGTTCGCATATAACCTATGGAGCCATTTAAATATTTCCATTCTTTTTTTTAAATTTTGAAAAATTCGCGAATTTATTCATGATTTTTACTCTCCGAAAAGCCAAAAAATTCCAAAAGTATAGAACTTTAAACATTAGTATCTCTATAAGTTGTTAACGGTTTTTAAGTTAGGTTGTAAGGATGACACCGACTATTTCAAAGTCGGTGCCCATAGAGACCAAGGTGGTCCATTATGATTCCTTAAAAGCTATACTCCTCTTCTTCGTGTTGTAGTGCATTCTACGCCTTCCATTTCGTTACCTTGATATATACAAGGAAAATCCAAGGATTTGTACCTTTGATATCAGTCAGCCTCTGAAAGAAAAAAGATCCAAAAACATTAAATCGCCTATTGGATAGGGCAGGGCATTCACATAAGAAGTGATAGCTGTCTTCAACAGCATCCCTAGACCACCTACATGAATCATCCTCTTTAATTCGTAATCTTACCATAAGCTTACCAAGAGTATTGTGACCTGTAATTAGATTAATTACCATTCTCAATTGCGTCCTATTAATTTCCATAAGAATATTACTATATTTTATTTTTCTTCCTCCCACAATTGCTTAGTCTCTATAAAGCTATCAGATTCTTGCCATCGACTCGACCATACAGTTCTCGATTCTTGTTTAATTTTTTGAATGACTAAGGATAGGGGTGGAAAACTTCCCTTACTGCGTTCTCCTGTGTTAGGTGCGTTCCTCTTTTTGCCAATTCGTCCGCTTTCTCATTGCCTAGAATATTCTTATGGCCTGACACCTAGCAAAGATTAATGTTATGCTATTCCCGAAGAGCTAGAAGCTCTTTGTGATAGCTGCTGACTACCTTAGACCTAATATTACCTGTCTTTAATGCCTTTATAACAGCTTAACTATCAATGAATAAGCTAATTACACTTGGATATTTGTAACATTGATATTTGTCTTGCTGCCATGGCTATCGCGTAAATTTCGGCTTGGAAGATACTACAATCGATTTTTAAACGACAAAAAGTCTCCAAATTTAGTTTATTGCAAAAAACCTTAGAACCATCAGTGTAAAAATTTAATCCTGAAAACTTGATATTTCCTGTTAGCCAATCATCCAGTGATGAGAATGTGGTATTTAATTCCTCTTCCATTACATTGTAGGGTGTTAAATAGTCTGTTATACAGCATCCAGTCACATCCCTTATTATCTCCGAGTGACGCACCAATTTAGTTTTCAATGAATCAGTTTGCTTTAGTCTGTTAAGGGTTATCCTTGCTGATTGTTTAACATGCTAATCTAAAGGTATAACGTTTAATAGGACCTGTAAGGCTGCTGTTGGCGTAGTTTTCATCACCCCCGTGATACTCAACAGTGCTAACCTATTAAGTTTGTTCAGTGCATCAGCATAAACCTTTTTGTCAAAAATAGGCCACCACACATGGCAGGATTATGTGGCTACAGGCCGCACCACCGCAGTGTAAAGCCAATAGAATAATTTCGGTTTTATACCTCATTTCCTGCTAATAAGTTTTTGACATGAATAAAGTGCAGCATACGCTTTTTTAATTCATACATTCAGGTTGTCCCTCCAATTTAATTTACTATTTAGATAAATCCCCACAAATTTCGCAGAACGGATTTTAGTAATTTAAATTGCGTATGGAAGATACATATATAGAAGATGAATATTTTACAGAAAAATATAACTTTTATAGTTCTAACCACTGTTCATTAACTCGTAAGCCTTTCTCGGTAACCCTTCTATTAGAGATTTGATAATTGTTTCAGTTATTTTTTTGTAACAGTTTGCCCATCTCGTTTTAAAATCTTCGATGTTTTGGGACCCCTTTTTTGTGCTCTTCAATTCTCTTTTCACAAGAGCCCAATATCTGTCCACTGGTCTAAGCTCAGGACAATTTGGAGGATTGACCTATCTTGGTACAAAAACTATGTTATTATTTTTGTATCACTCCAGAGCTTTCTTACGGTAGTGACATGATGCCAAATCGGGCCAAAAATTTTTATTTAATTTATAGAGCCCACTGTAACAAATAACTTGCTTCTTTTGCCAAAACTGCATAAAGATGTCATATTAGGATTTTTTTAGGAAATTTTGTCTTCAACATTTCCTCGAGCATTAGCAACATAAAAATTTTGACGAAAAATCAGTCAGTACATACGTTTCGTCGTCCATTATACAACATGAGTATTTATGTATGAAATTTTATTTTAATTTCCGTACCCTATTATTGGCTTCTTAATTTTTTTCAGCATTCCTATCCGGAACTTTTTGGACTTTGTATGTTTTCAAGCCTGCATTTGCTTTAACTTTTCGTACCAAATAGTCAGAGAACTGTGCTAATCGGTCTGCTTTTCTACCAGATGTGTTTGGAGCTCTTTTCAATATGCTTGCAAATTTCTTGGCCTTTTTGGCCAATTTTTTGTTAGACCAATTTGGATTTTTGGAACTCACAAGAAATCAACATGGTTGTCATTAAAAATAATGACTGACATATTTTTCAACGATAAATAAATTAAAAAAAATAAATGTTGCTTCCAAAATATTTAAGAGGCAAAACGTGTGTTAAGATTTTTCGATATCACTCGAACTAAATGTTTTGGGTGAAAATATCACTTTTTTGACAAAATTAAATTTCTTATAAAAATTCGATTTGAGTTTTTCGATGTACCTATATTTTTAGTAAAAACCTGCTTATTTGTGATTAACCCAGCAAAAACTTGGTAATGACATGTAGTTACGAATGTAGTTACTTTGTAATGACAACAACATACTGTCTACATTACAAAAGTTGTTTAGTAACTAATTATTTATGACTCGAATATAAATAATTATTTATGATCAGATTTTTTAAAATAATAATTTTTATTGATTTTTATAATGCAGTTACCCATTCATATTTTTGAAGAAGGGATACAAATTGAAAGGCAAAATTTTCGTATGAATTAATTTGTAATCTAAAATAGTTTATTTTTATTAAATTTATTTTAATTACATTTTTGGTTGTTGTTAAGTTTTTTAAATTAAAATTTAAAAAATCTGACATTTCATTACTTATTTATAACCTAAAATGTAGCTAGTTCCTATTGTTATTGCTAATCATGACTTCAGTAATGCTTTAAAATCAATGCCCTATTTAACAGCTTGGAAGTAATTAGTTATTGTTATGACATCTAAGTAATGTATAGGGTAAGTAGTTGCCTCTAATGTCATCACCGTGTTAAAATAATGAGTTATTCAGCTAATGTGTAAGTAGTGGAGAGCCATTATATTAGCTTCTTAACTCATTACATGGCAACCAAAGTTTTTGCTGGGAATATTTAAAATGTTTTTGTATGAAACTTAAGTTCCTTTTTTTATTTCAAAATTAAATTCTTTGATAAAAATGATATTTTTATTTTTGTAAAAATTCTATTTTTTTTTGGGAAAATTCGAAATTAGTGAAACCGGCTTAGGTTCAAACCTAATAAAACTTTTCATAAAAATTAAATTTTTTATAAAAATTGTTTAAAAAAATACTTTTTGTTAAATATTTTTTTTATTTTATTATTATTTTTATTTATTTATTTATTTTTTTTTTTTTTTTTTCTTTTTTTCCGAAAATTTGATATTTTGTAAAAATTCAATTTTGTTAGCAAATCCTGGTTTATAGTGAAAATGCGGTTTCTTTGATTTTTTAGAGATTTTTTTATTTTTAATTTGTTTAAAAAACATAATAATAAAAAATACTTTATAACTTGGTTTTTTATGAAAATTTAATAAAAAGTTCAGTTCTTTGATGAAAACCAGATTTGTTTTATCAAAAACATAGTTTTCAACTATTTTATAAAAGATCAAAGTCCGTAGCTTATCTGGAAGCTTTAAACAAACATCTGTCCGTCCGTCTGCTCTACACTAAGTGATAACTATTTAAGTAAGTACTTCAATAACAAAAAATTCAAATAAAATAACTGCTCTTTTATTGCTCAACACTGTTAACAGCCGGAAGGATAATAAGGTCTACACACAATTATAGTTGACAATCTATATTTAGCAGGTATATAGACATAAATGAAGACAACCTTTTATTTTAAACACTTTCGTTGTCATATCCGACCGTACAAGCAAAACCAAACTAACTCGCTTAATTTAGCTGAGTAAAACTAAATACACATACACACAAAAAAGGGTATAATACACAAGGACTATAGAGTTAACTTGGACATTTTACCCAGGCAAGGCTTAGTAAACACTCACTCACACAATGTGTAGATCTCACGGACAGACAGGAAGAAACAAAATAACACTAACAATAATACACCTTCAGTACTTCTCCTACACATACAATCACATATACCAAAAACAGAACCGAACAGATTAAATCAAAAGACTATATGCAAACATAATAAAAACGGATTGGTTGACAGCGAAAGGGATTAAAAGTTACCTCGCTGTTAATCCGTTTCCCATAAGCAGCGTTATTATTAGTTAATTTTCATTTTGTCATATTGTTAAAATTGTTATTGTATCCTATAGTTAGATTTTATTGCAGCATCTTGAACAATCGATTACAATAACAAAACAAAAATATTGTGTATTGTATAGATTGCGAAGGACATAATACAGGATATGTTTGTTTTTCACTTTCGACAAAAAAAATTAGAGCAATAATTTTCAAGAATTTTATTGTTCCTTTACTACATCTACTTAACTCAAAAGCAAACAAGCTAAAAATGGTTATAAATGACCACATTATATCTTACTGTTTTACTCACTCACTCACTCTCTCATTTACTACAAAACAAATATTTTTGCATCCTTCGTTAACAATGACATTTATTGTTGTAATCTATTGTTTATTTGAACAAATTTGCTCTAATTCTTGTGATATTTGTTTACTTAACGTAATCGGTTCGTTCATTCTTTCTTTTTTTTTGATAATATTTAGATGGATTTGTTGACTTTTATGACAGGATCTAAGCTATTGTCATTGACTGACTATGTCTCTGTCTGTCTGTCTATATTGTTGACAATGGTTTATATAGCTATGTTATAGTAATTTTTCTCTTCTACTCCTTAACTATTTGCAATTATTATGTTTGTTTTAACTTTGCTCTAATTTTACGTTAATCCCTTAGATTAACTGTCCAGATTATTTGTATAGGATTTAATGTTTGTTGTTGTAAATATTCTAATGCTTAGCATGCCTGTATGTGTTAATTTTGCAAATATAAGAGATTACAGCAAGTAAAGTATATGAAATTTAGTCAATGTTTTTGTTAGTTATGAAATTTTGTCGCTTGATCTGTTTTTGATCCCTTTCAATTTTGAGGGAGGGCGTGTTAAGATTAAACATAACCTGGTGGAGATTTAACATAACTTGAACATGACTTGTTACAGAATAACGTACATAACCTGGCTTAAGCATAACATTTGGCAAGATTTTGTCTTAAATCTTTATCCTTAACTTCCTAGATATGATCCGCTTATTACAATAAATGGTAACTTAAAGCAAGATTTGGAATTTCTTTTAAAATATTTTAAGAAATCAATTTTAAATTTATATGTAAAATTTGTTAATGCGACATTTTTTAAATGCTTTTTGATTCAATAATTTAGTTTAAGATGTTAATTTAAATAAAAAATAATTACCTGCTACACTTTTTTCTTTACTTTTTTTTAATAAAAAAAAAACTAAACATTTTTAATAATTTTAAATGTAATTTTTAAAATGGGGAGAAATATGTATGTATGTATGTATGTATGTCGGTACCTGACATTTTTTCAGCAAAGAATTCGTTATATATTTTAATATAATTTTTATAGTAAATATGTATGTATTATTTTATAGGTATAATTTATCATTTTGTTGCAATTACGTGTATTGATTGCCAATCTATTAATTTAGTTTTCTCAACCAAAATTTATATTTGCTGTTACACGCAAAGAAAAAACATGGTTGGTCAAATCATAATCGGTAACTATCATTAATGTTTAGGTTTATGATTCCCTCAATCATATCAGTTATTATACCCTTTTTTGAACATAATATTGTCCTATCCAATATTAATATAATATGGACCTCACAATCATAACATTTATATGTGATAGTCCTCACAACCATACTGCATAAATATAACATGATCCCTATATTAAATATTATAATACCCCCAATCATAATACTATGCATACGGTTAAAATGTATTTTTATTTATTATTATTTTTTTAATTTAAATTTTGCGAATAGAAAATAATTAAAAAACAAATACCACAGCCTTCACTGGACGATTTCGTTCAAGAAAATTCATCTTCACATTCACACACCTAAAAGAAAATTGTAGAAATACATTTTTTTTATTATTATTTTTATATTTGACCGCACTGAATTATTGATATTTATTGTACTTACCGAAAAATATTTCCAATTTGAAATGTGGCCATTGATGATTTGCTCCGTCAGCACTCCGTGGATCTCGTTATTAAAAAATAATAATAAAGTTTTTTAATAAAAATTTTGTGAACTTTTTTAAACGTTTTTATTCACTTTACGTCCGTCACATTTAAGATTTCATTACTGAATGAGTAAATTATTTCGAAAGAGAGATAACAATAAAGACGAGCATATTATTGTCACCCCTCGCATTAAAATATTACATACAAATATTTCATTGAAATAATATGTTACTATGAAACATATTATTCTTTTAGTACACCGACTTTATATTATTACAAAGTATCATATGTTAAAATGATCAGAACAAAAAATAATTGATTCAGCTTAGTCTAAAACACAATAATTTGATTGTGTTAGCCATATAAACTACTTAGGAACATCACTTGATTTCCGCGAGCATTTCGGAATCATGTTTTTTCTTTGCGTGTATACATATTTAGTTTCACCATCAAATATTCACCTCTATTAAACGAGAAAATTTAACTAAATTTTGATTTACTTATTTCTTAACATATTTATTTAGATACATAGTATAGATAAATTAATCTTCTAATAATGAAATTTAGATTCAAATGTTTGTCGTAACGACGACACATTTTTCAGTTATGTCGTTTTTTACTAAAAAAAAAACTATTTTGAAAACTCATTTTTTTTCATATTTTATTTCATTTATTGATATACATATATATGTATGACAGTCATTTTCACTTATGACATTAAAATTCCTCTCGAAAGGATTTCAAAGTTTCAAAGTTTTTATCATGTGTGAGAAAATGTTTGGGAAATTGTTACTCAGTGTATACAAATTAAATAATTCAAAAAGTTCATTTTTGGAAAATTCCTAATATTATATTGTATACACATTTTTGTTTTTAATTACCGTCGTCGATTAGAGGAAGTGTAGGCTTTTTTTTTACAAAATAAAAATCTAATATAAGAAAAAAAGTCTTCTCTTAAAAAATAATAAATATATGTAGATTTGCATTACTTCTTTGCAAATAATGTATTGTATTAAGAAAATTATATTTATCCTCATATGATCAATACTAAAATGTCATTCTTTTTAACTCAATACGTTTTGTGCTCCTATCTAAAGGCAACAGTTTAAGAGTAGAAGAGAGAGTATTCATAGATCTCTTATCCATCAAACTGATATTTTCAATTTATTTACAAATATGGGATCCTAAAATATAAAAATTTGGTAATGACATGTAGTCACGTAAGTAGTTACCTTGTAATGACAACAGTATATTTTCTGCATTACATAGAAGTTGTTAAATAACTACCTATTTATAATACAGTATGTAATTAATTTTTTAAATATAATCAGATTTATAAAAATACAAATTTGTATTGATTTTTTTAAATTCTGTGTCCAATTTATATATTTAAAGAATGAAATTTTTAATTAATTTTAAATCTAAAATAGTTTATTTTTATTTTATTTGGAATTCTTGTTATTTTTTAAATAAAATTTTTTAAATCTTTTTGCGTTTAAAACAAAAAAAAACAGCTTTTTATATCCTGACATTTCATTAGGTTTTTGTTAATTAAAATGTAACTAGTTCCTATTTTTTTACCAATCATGACCTCAGTAATGCTTGAAAATCAATGTGTCATCATTATGTTAAAATAATGAGTTATTAAGCTAATGTGTAAGTAGTGAAGAGTCATTATATTAGCTTCTTAACTCATTACAATTCAACCAAAGCTTTTGCTGGCTATTATATTTTTTTAACATGAGAAAATATTAAGCTTTAGGTATTTTTTTCTGGTAATGTTCTTAGCTTTACGATTAACAGAAAAATAAATAGTTGGAAGATGGTTATAATTACCGAAATGCTATGTTATATACTGCATTTTAATTGTTTTTATTAAAATTAAAAAAAAAAAACACTGGAGAATTTCTATAATGAAAACCGTTTTGATATAAATATAATAGAAATAATGTTCCCGGGATTATAAAATTTGTTTACATAACCAATTCAAACCTTTATTAAACCATGTATAACAGAATCAGCAGACTCAACCAAATTAAATGTGTTATAAATTCGTTTCAGTATCAACTATTCGTTGTTGCAATCGAAATAATGAGGTAAATCAAAAGGTATTTGTATCGAAATGGTATTTATCGTGGCAGAAATCATCAATTGATTACGAAAATAAACAAATCGCTTATAACAAAAGTAAACCTAATTCGGTGTTCCCAAAAAATTATTCGGTAGATTTTTACTGACATTTAAAAATATATTGAAACAATTTAAAAAGAATTTGTATAAAAAATATTTATAAATTTAAAATATACCATAAAAATATAAATGTTAGACCAAACTACAGCTATTAGCACTGGCAGACTAATAAAACTAAGTATATGTAACAAAAAAGAAAGTTTTATAAGTATATTTAAAGAGAAGTTTAAATAATTCATTTTATTATCTAATTTTTCCAGGCAGAATAATTGTTTAAAGAAAATTGCTCAAAGAAAACAAAAGTGGGATTTTTAATATTGCTGCCAATATACATTCATATGCGTATCTACAAAAGGAACTGCTTTACAACATTTTAATAAGGATTCTAATATATGTGGTTCAGTATAGTGTTGAAAGTTTCATTAAATGACGTGACTGCTTGAAAAATATTATAGAGGATCCTAATTAAATTACTAGAAGAAGCCCATACAAAGTATTATAAAAAATAGTATATTAATGTAAAAATTTTATTTATTATATTAAACATTTGTTAGAATGTAAAAAATAAAAAAATACATATTTTTGTCGCATTATTGTAATTGGTTTTGGGAACCGAATTTTGTATTGTACTTTTCAGTTGTATGTACCAATTATTTCATTTCGTTGAACCGATTTGATTTTTCCATCCTTATTTCCTATCGAATTATTTATTGGTAAAGAACGAAATATTCTTTAGGTTCAATTAAATTACTTGATAGTTCGTATAACCGAACGAATTCGATTGGCAAAAAATTCGGTTGCCACAACGAATATGTTTTCTCTGTGTATATCGACAATGAAAAATTCACTTGAAAAAAGAAATGTTTGTCTTTCGATTTCTATAATCATAAGAAATGTCAAATTCACGATAATACTTTATCATGTGTAGACCACATTTATTTATATTATTGCAGCGTTGTGATATAATTATTAGAGTTTATACGAATATAATATTGTTTTTACTACACAGAGAAAACAGATTCATTGTGACAACCGAATTTTTTGCCAATCGAATTCGTTCGGTTACACGAACTATCAAGTAATTTAATTGAACCTAAAGAATATTTCGTTCTTTACCAATAAATAATTCGATAGGAAATAAGGATGGAAAAATGAAATTTGGTACAATGATTGATATCTACACAAAACTTCTTTTCATTTCATTAAAATAATCTTATTTTTAAGGCATTTTTGAGTGTTGCAACTCTATTCCGGGGGGAAATTTGTATGGAAGCTAGATGAAATAATAGACCAATCACAACCAATTTCAATAGGCTTCGTCCTTGTATCATAAAAGTCTTACGTGACAAATTTCATTGAAATATCTTAAATGTACACAGAGAAAACAGATTCATTGTGACAACCGAATTTTTAGCCAATCGAATTTGGTCGGTTCTAACAACTAACACACAATTCGATTGTAATTGCTGAATATTTTTGGTACTTGCAACTCTATTTAAAAACATTTCAGTAAAAAATATAAAATAAAAAACGCTTATTGTGAATTACCATTCAAATATAAAAAATAATTTGACTTTTTATTTTTATAATATTTTTCTTTAATACATATATATAATAGAAATAAAAAAAATTCAAATTTGCAAATACATATAACATACACATGATCCGAATTAGCTGATGATTTCATTAGGATGATCTTCAAAACATTAAAAGAATGGCCACAGATAACCCGAGAACATTGTTTACATGGCATCTATATTTCTGCAAACCGCATATATTCAACTTTGGAAAAAAAAACGTGCTATTGTCTGTTACCTTCTTAGAAATTCGATGGACATTCCGACGTAGTAATTGTTTCCTTTCAGGCTTAATTCTTGTGTAAATTTTTGTATTTTGAATAATTTCATATACAATTTTTTTTTTTAAATATAAATAAATTTATTTTAATATAATAAAAAAATGTCAAAGATATTTCTGGTTTCTTTCGGTTGAAAACACCGAATCATAATTTTTGTTATTTTAGTATCACAATTATTGATAACTGCGACTGAATATTCAATTCAAGTATGAATGTTTTTCACACAAGCAACATTTCGATTGTAACAACTGACTTTTAGTTTTGGAATGTTCATATAATTTAGTGATTCCAGCCAAATTAGATATATGTACTACAACCTTCTCATATTGACTCATATGACCATTATTATTATAAAAACAATCGTTACTTCGTTATAATCCTTATTTTACATCTATAATTAATAAGAATCAGTTTCATTCATACATTTTTAATAACTACAGTACAATTTAGGTGCATTGAAACAAAATTTAGTAATTGTAATGATTTTCCAACCATTATTTTTTCTGTGTGTATCTATGTGTTCTCATACATAAATGCTAATATTAATAGAAAAATTGTAGTAGTTCTTCCGTCGTTTTGTTACTTGTTATGATACCAAAATCTCTCGTGTGGACACTATGTAAAAACATGTTAACTTTTATAAAAATTTGAATAATTTTTTTTTTTTTCCTTGGTTTTCGAGAAAGTGGTTTCCGAAAAAACGTAATGAAATCGTTAGTTTTCGCAGTTTCTCGAAACTGAAATCAATATATGTATTTATGTAGATACCTGTAGATTATGTGCGTGTAAAATTACTTCCGCAAATATCTACAGATATCCACATTAAAAATTATATATTTCTTAAAAAATTAAGTTTTAATTTTTAGCTTAAATTATGTCATTATTTTTATATAATTTTGCAATTTTTATACGTAATATTAGCTTTACTAAAAACTTAGCAACAGTCATGTTTAGAATAATTTGACATCAATATGCTTCCTTCCCATCCTAAAAACGTAGAGGATCAGATTTTATGGAAATGTGTATTGAAATTTGTATGATATAATTTTTACTCTCTGTAAAAGAATTTTATTTTATTTTCCACTTAAATACACAGCTGTTCATTTCTTTTCAAACCAACCATTTATTTCAATAAGTTCATAATTTTTTCCCAGTTCCATTTCTCTCTTCTTACTCGCCATTTTTTGTTCTACGTTATTATTTTTTTTTCTTCCATTCTAAACTAACAACCATAATGTGATAATGTGATTTCCAACTTTTTATTGGTTCATAAAAAGATCACATCTACGTATGCCAACCAAATACAAGATCACAATTACAATTAACTAAAATAAGAACAGCAAAAAACAAATATTTACCTTTCGAACGGAGAAAAAAATGAAAGAAACAAAAAACAAACACAAATCCACACATACTTTAAGCAAACATTTGTTTTAAACCTCAAAACACACGCCACGATCACGAGTAGCGATCACCGTACAAAAAAAATGTATATCACCTAATTATTTGCTGTCATTGTTTTACAAGTTTTTTTTTCAGTTCACTTTTTTGTTTGTTTTAAATGTTTCCTAAAAATGAAACAATTTTTTTGTTATTTTTTTATGATCTACAAAACACACGATCAGTTTTTAGTTGTTTATTATTGGGACATTTTTCATTTAAATTTCCCTGCGCTAAAAATATGACAAGAGTAATAATCGCGCACTAATTATCACTCAAATACAGGTCATTTTCAAAAATTAGAAGAAAAAAAGAAATAGACGAAAAAATATTTCTGAGATCAACAATGGGAAATATATGAACGACCTTGCTATTGTTTTTTGAGCAAATTGTTTCTAAAAATTAGAACAGTTTTTTTTTCTTCTTTAGTTAGTTAGTTAGTTAGTTAGTTAGTTAGTTAGTTAGTTAGTTAGTTGTAGGTAGAAGATGACAATTTTTATTGGTTCATTTAAAAACCGTGGTCTCATAAAATCGCATAAAACACACAAACAAATTTTAGTTAAAATTATGCTTTTTGTTCTATTTTTTGTGTATGTGTCTGTACTGTATCCTGAAAAAAGATATTTTCGCTGTGCTCTCATTGTATTAGGAAACTAGATCAGTTTTTTTTGTTGGTGGCAAATTTTGTTTTATATTTTTATGATCTTGTTCTAGTTTCCTTTTTGTCTTGCTAAACGTTGTGTTCTAGTTCTAGTTACAATTTTAGTTATTGGACTAAATTGTCCTTTTTATGACTTTTTTGTTTGTTTCCTTCGTCCGTTATTGATGACCTCGCGGATACATAAATACATGCATACATTATTAAAAATATGAAACATTTTTATGAACTAATTTTTGTTTTGTCTTTTTGTATTTTTATAATGTTTTTGTAAGTTTTTATTGAAATTTTCTAGGGGCCGCTGGAAGATTGTTGTTGTTTTGTGTATTGAGATTCGCGGAATTTATCGTGTCGTGTAAGGACCAAAACTATATCATGAAAGTAGATCAAGTTTTTTGTTACAATTTTATTGTTTTTCTATTATTTTTAGTTTTTGGGTTTGTTTTTATGAATTTTGAATATGTGTTTGTGTGTTGTTTTTAAACAAAATTGCTCTGCATAAATAATTTGTTTTTTCCCGTTAAAAGTAAAAACAGCTTGAATATGCTCTAATTTTTTTACAAATAGGACAATATTTTCCAAAAATATGTCTGCATTGTAGAATTTCAAAAAGGTCTTTCTTTTTATTTCCTTTATTACAGAGTGTTTTACATTTTGACATTGACATACTATTATAAATACAAATAAATAAAATAGTAGAGACTAAAAATACCTGTTAATAGAGCGTAAAATATTTATTATTATAATTTTTATTGATGTTCTAAATATTTTATTTTTTTTTTCGCTTTTCGCTTTGGTTTATTGATTTTGTAACATGCCCTAGTTTGTTGGTATTTTAATTTTTCGTATTCCATGAAAATGATCGCGCCCTTGTAGTTTTTACTTTTTCGCCTTTTGAATGCAATTATTACTAGAAAAACTGAAATGTTATTTTCCTTAGAAATTGTGTTATTAAATATTATATTTATATCACTTTTAAGTTTCCCAGAGTTATTAAAGTAATTTTACTAACCCTTTTTGTCACAAAAACTAATTTGAGTAAGAGTTCGCAGTATTTGCTTTAATTTACTTTTGTGTTTAACTTTGTAACAATTTTATTTGAGTATGTAATGTCATGTATCCTTGAAAGTTTCCACTTAACAACGCAATTGTCTATGGTTAAAAGTTGTATTAATCTTAAGAGTTCTGTAAGGGGTTTCTTAGCGGGATATCAAAAGGTCTATTTTAAGGTACAGTAAAATAAAATGAATTTTTTTTCTAACTTAAAAATTTAAATCAATAACTACTTATATGCAGGCAAAAATTTTAATCTCTTTTGGAAGCAATAGATAAATAATGAAATTCTAATATAATGAAATTATAATTCAGTTCACTAAAACAAAAGTATTTATGATCAAATAATTTTTCGGTTCAAACTACTATGAAATAAAAACGAAAGCTTTCGATTTGTAATAAATGTGGCTGTTTCAACAAAATTGATTTCTCTATTTATGTGTTAGAGAAAGTTACAGTTAAAGCTTACAGAAACATAACACAGGAAGTAATAGCGTATATAAAGATACAAGATAGATACATACTTAGCTTTTAATTTACTGAAGAGAATCGTAAGAGCTTCAAAGTTATGTTGCAAATAACTTGCTAGCCAAGGTGCGGAAAAATTCGGATTACAAACGCAATTTTCAGTTCATCTTCAGTTTTAGAAATTATTTTCGAAAATTTAAAAATAAAATTAACTTTTTGAATTAAGGACTGAGCACGAAAAAATCCGTGCATGCTCTTGGGCTTATAACTTTTGATGTGGTGAAAAATAAATAGTTCTGTTAAATCAGTTAACAGAACTATTTATTTTTCACCACAACATTCATAATTATGCTCACTAGCCATGTGCTAAGTTTTATGGTTGTAGCGAAACTACTTTTCCTTAAAATGGAAATTGAACAAAAACCACCAAAACACATAATTGAAAGTTTTCAAGAAATCTTACATCGGTCATATAAAACAATTGCTAGGAAGGCAGTTGTGTCAAAAAATACAGTTTCTTGGGTCATAATATTATACAAAGAAGTCATGGTCACTGAATGGAAACCTGGTAGTGGAAAAAATTAGTATGTTCAAGCTGTAGGGCTCAGATAAATAGAAATGATTTTCAGAGAAAATCCCCTCATCTCTGGAAGAAAAGTGTCACAAAAAGTTAATTGCTTTGAATTTTTATCAGAAAAGTTGGAAGGAAATCTAGCCTGAAGATGTATAAAGTACAAACAAATTCTAATAGAAACGCAAAACAAGAATTTGGAGGTAAACAATTACGTGAAAGTTTTCAGACGAATTTTTTCCGTAATTATGATTAGTGTATAATAGATGATAAAACGTTCGTACAGGATAGCTTTTTTCAACTTCCTGGCCAGGAATTATATTTTGCAGATGCTAGAGGGAATATGGCAGATAAATATTGTGTATCAAAGAAATCAAAATTCCCAAGAAAGTTTTTGTTTTAGGAAGCCATATGCATATGCGGAAAAGAAGCACTTCATTAATAAAAAATGATTCCATTAACACAGAAATATGCGTGAATGAGTACCTTTGGAAAAGACTTCTCTCTTTCCTAATAAAATACAGTGTATCCGTTTTTTTCTGGCCTATGCTCTCTTCTTCTCGTTACAGCTACAAAAAACTGGAGTGGTTACAAAGAAATTGTAAGTGTTTGTACCGAAAGACGCTAATCCATAAAATTGTCCGGAACTCCGAGCAATTGAAAGATATTGGGCTCCAGCAAAAAATAATTTAAAGAACATTAAAAGCTCAGCTTAAAATGAAACGGAGTTTAAAAATGAGTGGACTTATTCGAGCAAAAAAGTAACCGAAACACACAAAAAAACTTTAATTGGAAGAATTCTGGAAAATATCAGATATTTTTATTTCCTTAAAAACCAACAGAAAATAATTTATTCTTTTATGTTTAGAACTTGAACATAACAGTCATTAATATAAATATAATTTTAAAAAAATTCGCCCATTGGTTTAGTTTCTATAAGCAGATTTGTATGCACGAATTTTTTCGTGCGCAGTCCTTAGTTTAAGTTCTTTTACTTTTTTAGTTCGAGTTTAAAATTAATCTCAATTGTAATTTGTGGTTGTGAGGAAGATCGCTATATTACATTTGCGAATCGTGGAATGTGTAAGCGAGAAAAAAGTGGCTGGTAAAAAAATATTTAAAAAAAAGAGGTTTATACGTTTCAATGTATGTTCATTAGGGTGGTTCAACATTGTATGAAGAAAACCAAAGTATGTCGCACATTTAAACGTACCTCAAATTATGAAAGGGGACGTCTTTTAAAACATCTGTGGCAAGTTTCAACTTCCTACAAAGATTGGAACGGGATACTACGTGGCTCCTGAAAAAATCGTAAAAAATTTGTCCCATCAAAATTATTTATATATACATACCTCAAACGATAGCTAATGAATAATAATTATACCCATATTTCGTAATTTTTCCAAAAAAAAAAAAAAAAAAGTTAATAGGATCCAAAATACTTAGGGACATTTTATGATAATTATTGTCATTTCAGTTATAATTTTAAACAATTTAAATTAAAAATTTGACTTTTATGCATAAATCATAATAAAAAAGATACAATATTATATACAATAAAAATTTTTTAATTTTCCCATATCTTTATTTAAATTTAAATTTAAAATTCTTATCTTCGCATATATTTATAAGTTACTGTTACAAATAGAAAATTAAAAGTCATTTTAAAAATTAAGGTTACATTTGTGGAAAAAAAATATACATTCCGAGCGAATGAGAGTTCTTCTTACCTTGTTGCTAACAGGTAAAAAAAACATAGTAATGTAAGTTTTAATACACAGAGAAAACAGATTCGTTTCCACAACCGAATTTTTAGCCAATCGAATTTTATCGGTTGCATTTACCATCTTATCATTCGAAGTACTGAATATATTGTTGATGGAACCGTTTCAAAAAATTCAGTTTGGTTATGACGAATAACAATTTTTTACAAAATTAATCAATATTTATTAGATTTGTCCATATAAAAAAAAAAACATATATTTCGTGTTTATTTATTTTATTGGCTCAAATATTAGTAAATAAGTAGACACATCATCTATACATATACATATAAAAGAATGTTGCTAAAAAAAATAACGAGCACATAACACAAATCCACTCTGATACACATTTCCAGACAGATGATATCGGTGAAAGGATTTCAAGTCTTGGTTAATAAATAGAAATTATCTTTTGATTTATTATTGGTGAATAACTACAGCTTTAAATGTTGAGATTCTGGCAGCCTATCTCCTTGAAAAGACAACATCCCTGGCACATACTTTCAAAACACTCAAACCACTGCCACTAATTTATAACGCCATGATTTCAGGATTCCAATAGCATATAGCCTCTTGAAAAAACAAATATTTCGTAGTAATTCCGGTCAGTTTTCCTATAAACAAACTTTTTGTGAAAAAAAAAAAAGAAACACATTAGGAGCTTTTAATTGTTACAACATGTGTATGTAATTTGCAGATGCAAGATACTTAGAATTTTCTTACATTCTTTATCCACGGGGTAGCTCTGCGAGTTGCACTTTCAAAAAATATTTATGTTTATCGAAGTTGTTTTAAGAGGAAAATAAAATTTCAATTGTTTTATTTCTAATTTTTATTCTTTTTTTTTTTTTTTTAAATATTCGGTTACAAACCCCGAATTTAGTTATTTTCTATCTTAACCGTATATTCATTACTTTTAATTAAAAAAAGCTTGCAACTACCAATTCTAAGTACTAAATTTCGGTTGTCGTTCTCAAATTATTTTAGTTCATTCAATTAAAATACAAATGGTTTTAGCTGGCAAAATTTTCTTTTATAGGAATTGTTAATCAATCAAAATTATGGTTAGAATATTATGAATAACAAAAAAAATTTACATTAATATATTTTTAATAATTTCTATCAAATATCAGTCCGTTTAATAAAAATTGTATTATTGGAACCATTTTCCAACTAATCTTTTTTCTGTGTGTGGCACAATCATTATTCTATAACATTAATTTTTTTTTCAACATTTAGTTCGCGGGTAAATATCTCGATAAATTATCTTTTTAAAAATTTAAAAAATATATATGATAATGGTGAATATGTTTTCTATAACCGTGGAAGGTGGCATTTTGGGACTCGCAATATTTTATGAATTATTATTACAGTAAATGTCATAATAAATACGAAATATTTATTTCAATTTGTATTGTTTTGTTTATAATAAAGGAGAAAAATCGTCAATTTTTTCCAAAAGTCATCCGAATATAATGAAATTCGGCAAGAATATTAAAATTGACGATGGTAACGCAAATGTTGAGTTTTAGTTTGATTTCCGCGATAGTTTGCGATTTATAGTATCTCAAAAATAAGAAGAATTGTCATTTTAAAAATACGAATATCTTCCAAAATATTTACGTTACAACATTCATTAAGGCGAATAGTTAAAGGAAATGAAATTACTTTTAAAATATGGATAATTCGCGAATTAAAGTTCGCGGTCTTGTATCTCCAAAAATGGTATTTTTAAAATCGTGAAAAATATATATGTAGAGGATAGATCCATTCTGAATGTTCTCTGTAAGTATCGTGCTGGGACTCTCAATGGCTGCTGAGTTATTACAAAAAATATAATGCAGCATGAAACAAAAAATAATTAATTTGAAAGAAATTTCAAGCATGACTTTGTTCACTTTACTCGGTGCGAATTTTTTCAATAACTCAGAAACTATTGAGAATACCAGCACAATATTTTCAGAGAACATTCAGAATAGATCCATCCTCTACATATATATTTTTTTCACGTTTTTAAAAATACCATTTTTGGAGATACGCGTAAGCGAAATTTTATTCGCGAAGTATCCACAAATAAAATTCATGTTATACGTCATATTAAAGGTAATTTTGATACCTTTAGTATGACATCTCAATAAATCATATATCATAAATACTTTGAAAGATATTTGTAATTTTGTGTATACAACTTTGTATATTTTTTGAGCTATTTTGCACTTTAAAACTTGATGAAATTATCTGAAATTTTTAATTAGTCTTAGTTTTGGCAAGATATAATATTGTACCAAATATTATTAAATTCGGGGAGGTAAAGTCCAAAATTGTAATTTTTCGTGTTGGTTTTAAATGTAATGACTCGATAGTTGAAATATCAAATACATATAACTCGAAAAATATATGATATAAATAGTATATGCAAGCATGTTCTTCAAAGGCCTTATCAAGAGCTTTAAGGTGATATAAAAATCTTTGGAATCGGATAAGAACAAAAATTTGGCTACTGGTAGAAACATTTTTTTTATTTCAGAGGACTCTCCTTTGAGTCCCCATTAGCTCCGCTTCTGATATGAATTTGAAATCTTTCTTCTAAACAATTTTAAGTTTGGAAGGACCCTACCTGTTTAATATTTGATAAAGCAATAAAAGATAAAAGTCTGCACTTAAGATTTTTATTATATGACAGCAACTGGAGTTTTTTCACGAAAATGGAGACGAAATTTTGCTCAAATATTTATCTTATATAAGATATTCGGTATTGAAAATGGGCAAAAATAAACTAAAAAATTATAGGCCAAATACCAGAAACACAAGGTGTTCTTTGTAACTTTAGTTCATACTTTTCTGCTAATAACTCTTAAACAAAAGCCACAAAATTTTATAGATAGTTTGAACCAAAAATGTTGTGATTATTTTTTAACCTAAGAAATTTTTTTAGTCCATAAAACTTTCAACTTCTGAATATTTTTGATGCGCCTCCACATTTCCATTAAGCATTACAAACACACCCAAATAAAAATCGTTCACATATTTACTTGTTGAAAATGATACATAATTACAAATTACACAAAAATATTTAAAAAACTTAAAGAATCACAAAATAAATTTAATTTATTTAAATATTTCTGTGTAATGTATAAATGAGTATCTTCACTAATTTAGAAATAAAATCAAAATTTATGCATTGATTTGAATGAAATATATCTTATTTTATTGGCAATAAATTTATCTTTATGATTAAAGAATGAAAATTTGCATTTTTAATATTTACAATTTTTTATGATTTTTTTGAAAACATTTTTTTAGAAATTTTGTACGAAATTAAATTTTTTCTCACAAAATAGGCTTAATATGTCTTTAACTGTTGAACGTATATAAAAAAAAATATTTTATTTCCAACAGATTTACCTTTATGATCAAAAAATAAAAATTTTAATTTTTGCCATTTTCGATTTTTTATTGGTTAAAAAAAAAAAATAGAAAAAAATTTGGAAATTTTTTACAATTTTTATTTTTTTTTATAGGCTTAATATCTCTATAACTGATGAGCGCATTAAGAAATAATGTGCAACTTTAATTCGAATTTTTTGATATTTTATTGAATCAAATCAGACAAGTCGTTTTCGAGATATGATTCAATATACGTTATTTATTTTACAAATAGCTATTTATCGTTAGAACGATCGTCAGCCAGTTTGTATAATTTAATACCAACACAGAAAAAATATGGTCTAACGATTTATCAAAGATAAAAGTATTCCCATTAATTTTTTAATTGTATCCACTTGTTAAGATGTGTAGGATGATCAGATTTATAAGTAAGCCGATTTTTAGTTTTTTCACCAAGTCTGGAAGCGAAAAAATACTTAGAAAAAGATACATAAATCCGATTATGTCCGCTACCTGATAAAAATTTCAGAATATGTCTCTGTTGTAGGACAGATAGTTCTATAAGTGAGCCGAATTTAAATTGTCTACATTGTCTGGGAGCTTCAGAAAGCTCCGAAAAGAGAAAAAGCTTTAGAAAATTACATATATAAATCCGATTATCTCCGCTGCCTGATAAAAACAAAAATCTGGGTCTGTTGGGATTTGTAGAAGTTACCCAGTGCCCCATGACAATTGCTACGAGTATCCGTAGCTGACGTCTAGGCAATCCCAGAATATAGTTCTAACGCAAGTGATCATACTGGAGCCATATCCTTCTCAAGGTAGAGCATGTTCTGGCTAGTTCGTCCGCAATAATGTTTCCCGGGGTATTCGAATGACTCCTTACCCAGATCAGCTTTAGGTTTGAATGTCTCGCCATCTCATTTAGATGTACCAGCCTGGATGTTGAGTAGACAGCCGAGAGAGATTTAATCGCGGGCTGACTATCGGTACAGATTTGAATATTCACTTCGAATATCCTACAGTACATTAGCCAATTTACCGCGCTACAGTTGTAGGGCTTCGGACATTTAGTTCCGGGCTGATGGCCTTGCAGCTGTGTCTTCTCCTCTAACCTTTGCCGTTTAGGCCCGTCTTTCGACGCAGGTGAGGGTTTTCTCTGCAATTCTGCCATTAAAGTTTTGGCTCAATTTAGGGAAACAAGTTCCTCTGGGGTTAGGAATTCGGCTGGCTTTTTACCAAGACGATCTAGGAAACTTTCGGCGGCACGCCGTCTTAAGAAGGCCCTTTTGACGGGTGTTATTTGCCTTTGGAACGTATTATTGTCCGAGTGAGCTGGAGCACATATCCAGAGCTCGAAGGCAAGTTCGCAGGTCCTTTACTGGCGGGGGGTGGTGATACTTGAGAACTCGACGTCTTTACTGCTGCTCGAGTTGATTTCGAGCAAACAGCTTGGTTTGAAGTTCAGAGGCACCTCGCTGCTTTTTGCTTCCAGATTTGGAAGCTAATGTATAACAGTTTCGTGGATTTGCCACCTTCTGTTTTTTGTTGGACACTAGTAGCTTGCAGATTAGATTGGTAAATATATATCTTCTATATATAGATAGAAGATAGATATTTACCAAAATTAAACCAATATGGATGTCAAATGAAAGCTATGAATCCCTGCAATATAACAAAAATTTTTATTTAAATGTTTCAGAACAAAATGTTAAGAAAAAATCATTTAATTTAATTAATAATTAAGTAATAAATATAATATTACAGTATTAAATTTTCAGAAAGATATTTTCTTAAGTTTTTGTATCGGAACATTTAAATAAAAAATATTATTATATTGCAGGGACTCGTAGCTTTTATTTGACACCCATATCGTTAATATAATCTTCGTATGTAAATATTTTATAATATTCTTAAAAATTTTTCATCTTTCAAAAATTTGAAATCCTTTCGAATGGAAATTTGCAGCAAAATTTATTGCACAGTTTTGTCATAGATGGTCTCTACTTTTATCCATATAACGATTTTTTATACCCACCATCAAAAAGATTGGGGGGGGGGGGGGGGTTTATTGATTTTGTCATTCCATGTATAACATGTCGAAGGAATCATTTAAGACCCCATAAAGTATATATTTTCTGGGTCCTGGTTCGATTCTTAGTCGATCTAGCTATGTCCGTCTGTTGAAAGCTGGATAGGGCTCATAGGGCGACGAAATTTGGCAGAAATATTTATCTTATATAAGGTTTGTTTGGTATTGAAATCGGTTAATAAACAAAAAAGTTATGGGCCATATAATGTAAAATTTGAAAAAGTTAATGGTGGGTATATAGATTCGGCCGATCCGAATATAACATTCGCGCTTGTTCATATGTGAGAATGATTTTTGTAGGCTGATATGTATATACTTCAAAATAAATAGTAAAGGGTAACATTTTCAAAAGGATATTTTATTTAATTTTTTTGCTGCAAACTTTTGATAAAAAATACTACAATATTGCAAGGATTCTTAGGTTTCATTTGACATTAATATTGGGTTGATATAATATTCGTAATTATTTTATAATTTTTTTTTTTTTTTAAATGTGTATTCTTCGAAATTTTGTATTTCTTTTTGGAGAAAATTTGACGACCTAAAGAAAAACTGAGTACACAGTTTCACTACGTATGGTCTCTAGTTTCGTGCGTATGGGTTTTTTCATATGTGAGTATGACTGTCTCACAGTGTAATTTAATTTGAATTCTTTTCAAAAATATTTTGTCTCTGTGAAATATAAAACTTTAAAAACGTATTAAGAGAAAATATTTTTATGACGATTTCAATCAAATTCACTTGAGTCCTCCTGGCAAAGAAATTTATGTCTCTTGTAAATTCTGATTTATTTATAGTTTGATAAGAATATTTATATCAATAAATGATGAAGGGACAGATTGACGGACACTGCAGAATCGGTTAAGTAAATTATTTGGTGCTAAATTAAACACCTGAAGATGGCTAAATATAATTTATATTTACTGCTTTATAAGCCTAATAAAAAAACGTAATAAAATTGTGTAATTTTTTATGATGCAAAAAATAATAATTAAGGAAAAAGATCTCCGTATAATTTTGCTTTTTATTTATATTTTCCAAATTTAACTATATAAACTTATAGTTAAGTTAAAGCTATTAGAGTTAAGTAAAGCCACAAAAGCCTGTTTTTTCCCAGTGCACGTTGGGGTAAAATGTGTCAAAAATGGCGCTTAATTAAATTTTAAAATTTAAAGTTTTGCAACAAAGTTGGGTAACGAATAAAAATATACAAAATTATGTATCAATAGCAATTAAAATCTTTAAGCTAGGTAATGTTGTTTTCTAATAAGGAGCTCAAAGTTAAGAATTTTTTAAAATTTTTGAAAAATAGTAAAAAATTAAATTTTCTTCAGCTTTCAGTGTATTTATTTTAAATAAAAAGCCTTTTAAGGTAAACATTTAAATTGAAATCATCAACTTTAGATATTTAATTGTACTTTTTTTCAAGTATTTGTAAATTATATTTTGTCCTAATATATTTGTCATTTTTTTTTTTTTTTAATTATCCTAAAATATACAGAAAAAATTAAAAATGGACTTCAATTACGAAATTTGTAATATTAATTGATTTTTAATTGATTTTGCACCAATCATCAAAATGATAATATTAATAACTAGAATAATTGATATTATTATTACTTCTTTTCCTTAAAAAGATATAATCAGGTGAAAATTTGTGAAAATTTACTTAAATTTATTTTATTTCTGTACTTTTATAGACAAATATTTAAGTTTACTTTATATTTTATTAACAGCTGTCAATTTATTAAAAAAACAAAACTGTAAACCAATTAGAAAATTAATTATTTTAATAAACAATATAATTAAATTTCATTATAGAGTTAATTAATAATTTTTTTAAAAAATTATTTGAAATATTTTTTTCTGTGTACACTAATTTTCATGTATGTTCCAAAAATTTTCTCAAAAATAGTATATATTGTCCACTTTAATATTATGAAAAAAAAAAAAAAAACGTGAGCATATATAGCCCGATTTGAGAAAATATATATATATATATATATATATATATTTTTTTTCAAATAAACTCCAGTAGATTTCAAACAAAAAACAGCTTAAGTGCTGACATTTTCTTTGCTTTCTCAAGCATTGAACAGTGGGGAAGAATCGAAATAAATCTGTAGCTTTTAATGGGCTGGATGGATTTTAACCACTAGCGAATTTTTGTTCCATACCCGATTTGTTCCTTACCTTAAAGTCCTTGATAAATTCTTTAGAAAACATGCTTGCATGTACTACTTGTCTTATATATTTTTTGAGCAAAATTATCTATCGAACAAAGAAAATCTTGAGCCGTAATCTTTATTGAGTCAAAAGTTAAACGATTTTGAATTGGAAAGTTTGCAAAAATTAACAAAGAGACGGACAGATGGACGGACATTAGAATTTCTTTCAAAAAATCTTAAAATTCGAAAAATATTTTTTTTTTCCACTTCTCGATTAATATGAAAACCAAATGAAAGTATTAAAATTTTGATATCACCTTTCCCTGAATTAAGTGGCATTTTCGAGCCATTTTACCCAAATTTATAGACGGCCAAAATTACCATTTAGCCAAAAAACATCTTATATTTCTAAAAATTCATTTTTTACTTACTAATAAATAGAAAAATTAAACGTGATCATTAAAGTGTTTATACTACCCTTCTCTGAATTATGCATAATTTTTGACCCATTTAACTCTAATGTATAGACAGACGGACAGACATTACCGTTCTGCTAAAAAAAAATCTTAAAATTTTAAAACTGAATTTGTTTAACAAATAATCAATAAAAAAAAATAAAACATGATCATTAAAATATTGATATCACCTTTCCCTGAATCAATCGCCATTTTCGACCCCCTTTTACCCAATGAGCAGTGTGAAATCTTTTTAAAATTAAAAGAAATCTTCCAAAATTGAATACATCCTCATAATATGCATTTTAAAGATTTTTTTTCTTATAACTAAAATCTTCAACATTTAAGAACCTCAATTTAAAAAATTGTTACTGTCATAATGATTTCATCATCAAAGTAATCATTTTAAAAATTGCCAAACTCAGTTTCACAAATTAAAAGAAATTATGGTGACAATTTGACTTCCACATGAAAAAAAAAAAACAAAACGAATCTTGGGCTTCGTATTAACACATAATAATTTTTAGCTTTAAATAACAATAGACAGGTCAAAAAGAACAACAAAAACATTCATACTATCTCCAATATAGTTTTTAAACATCAAACCATTAAAAAGGTATAAAAAAAGAGAGAAAGAAAAAAACATTTTTGATAATTTGTTACAATTGAATTGTGTTTAAGAGACTCAGCCAGCCCCTGTTGACAAATACAACACCTACACAAGTAAATACATACATACATATAGTATATGCAGCACACAACAACAATACAACATGATGAGTAAATTAAAGGAAAAGGAAACTCCTAAATTGTAACGTCAAAAAATTTAAAAGAACTCACACAACTAAAAATAATTTACACTGACACATAGTTAGTGAAATGAGAAAAAAAGTAAGCGAACTAACAACAACAATAAGAGAAACAGAAAAAAAATACAAAACAATAGTTTAGTGTAAAGCGTAACAATTCAATTTAGCTAAAAGATGTTGTTTGCGCTGACTGTCGTCTATTTAGTCAAGCACCCTGGTGTTTTGTTGCTCTAGCAAAGACGCGGTTTGGGTTTGACAAATTTGTTCTGCTTGCAGAAACAGGAGTAATAAACCAAAATATTATGAAAACTCCTGCAGTTATCCAACCTGCTGAGTTCTACGATTTTCTGTGGTCGATCCTCGGCGAGATGAGAGTTGTATAGTTAGATGCTCATACATCGATAGATAGTGTATAGAAGAGAGAAAATTGTCTATGTTAAGTTGGTGTGTGGTGACGCTACTGCTACCATTTCTTGTGGATTTCCAACAGTGCAATGGTTTTTCTTTGGCTATTCTTTAGTTTATCTTGGTGTTTTTGTTGTGTCTTGTTTTATTTTAGCTGCTATTCGGTTGGATCTTGCTGGGCATTGCAAAAATATAAACACTATGTTGCATGTATACAAATACATGCATATGTATGTAAAATTCGATGTTTTTGTCACATAATTTGCAATGCTCTCCTAGAGGTCTCTTTACATAGCAACTTTTCTTGCTTTTGAAGATTTTCCGTCTTTCGTTTGTAGTTTCATTTTTGGAGTGCTATACTATAATTTAGACAGCGATATGACGGTGTCTATGAAAAGAAAGAGAATGACCGAACAATTGCAGTGTTTGCGGTTATTTGCGTTGGCTATTTCTAAATATTTACCACGAAAGATTTTCTACGCTTGGATGGCAGAACTAAAACGTTGACAAAACATTGTCTTGTTTTCCTGGGGATATTATAGCAACAAGCAGCTAAAAAGGAATAGAAGCTAAAGGTAAAAACCACCATAGCAATGTAACCATATCAAACCAAATTGACTACTTCTTGTTTTATTTTAAAACGAGCAGTCAGTTGGGTAAGACAAAGTGAAATAGTGAAAATAAAAATGGTCCTTTGGTCCTTTGGTCATTTCATTTTTTTTTTTTTTTTTTAATTAAAAATTTATACTTTTTTAAATTTGGTAAATTTAAATATTTGAGTATTGGTACTTTCTAAAAGTTAGTACTTTTTTGAACATTGATTCAACAATTTTTTTTAATTGGAATCTTTTCTAAAAGTTGTACTTTTTTGAAAATGTTGTTTTTTTTAGAAAATTTGTACTCTTTTCTGAAATTTTTTACCTTTTTTTGAAAATTATATTTCTGTAAAATATTTGTAATCTTTTTTTTTTTTTTTGCAAATTTTTTAAAATTAGTACTTTTGAAAATAAATTTTTTTTTTTTAATACTAATACTAATAATTTTTTAAAAAATAAAAATTTCTACTTTTTTGAAAAATTGATTGTTGAGGCCCGAGAGGACGATGACTACCTGGACATCGATATGGAGCCCCTTTTATGAATGTGACCCTCCGCAGCTCTGACTGTTGTAGCCTTTGCTATTGTGAATGGCAATTAGGAGGTGACAGTTGATATTCGCTCTAAGTCCTGTCAATCTTCCTAAGCGCCATGACAGTTTTTTGTAAAAGCTACAACAGCAGCAACAGCCTAAAACAAAGAAAACCCTTTTATTAAATAAATAAAATTATAAAGTTTTGTGAAATACTTACCTTTTATTTACTCATTCCGGTCAAAACCACACGTAAGTGTTTATTCTACTTTATATTCCAAAATTATTTCCTTAATAATTTTGGTTTTTTTCTTTCAACCCCCGTTGAACAGAAACACAACCAAACCAACAAACTTCTGACCATCAGCCAGAAATTTGTTTATGGTCCTTCGTACCGGATGTCGGCTTACGACACTATGTAACCACATCTTAAATAGCGTTTACGACGCTAGGTTCAACCTCTTTTTTACTTGCCCCAAACGCCTGGCGCTGCTGAGTCCCTCAAAATTGCACCCAGTGCAAGGCGGGCGACATTTTTAGGTTTCAACGAAACCGAAATGGATAAGACACCACGAATGCTGATGAAGTGTGTAGCGGCACAGAAAATACGTATTCCATTCTGCTGGTGTCTAATTATAGTTCACAAACTCTGCTTTGGTACCCCAAACAAAGACAACAAGGCAATTTACGATTGCAAACTTGTTTATTGATACTAGTGAAAATACTAGAGAAAACATTTTTTCAAAAATACTTTAAAAAATTATACTTTTTTGAATTTTTTTTTTTTAAATTGGTACTTTCTAAAAAAAAATAGTACTTTTTTTAACATTTTTGGATACCAGATTCTTTTTTCAAATTTTTAGTTTTTCGTAAAAATATTAGTTTTTATTAAATATTTGTACCATTTTCGCAAATAAGTACTTCTTTCGAAAATAGGTATTAAAAAAATTAAAAATTTTCAAAATCTTGATTCTCTTTTGATTTTTTTTTTTTTTTTTTTTGCATTTGTATTTAAATGAAGATTATTACTTTTTTAAGTCTTTTCTTTTTTTAAATAGGAAAATTTTTAATACTAGTACTTTTTTAAATTTTTTTTTTTTTTTTTTTGTATTGTTAATTTTTTACTTTCTTTGAAGTTTAGTACATTTTTAGAAAATTTTAAATTATGTAGTTCTTCTTTGAAAATGTGTACCCTTTTGTGAAAATTATGTACTACTTTTATACTTTTTTTTTTTTTTTTTTTTGTTTTGTGAATTGAAACTTTTTAACATTTAAAAAAAATGCATATGAGAAATGAAACTTTGTACAAATTAACACTTCATTAAGAATTTATTTTTTAAATCATTTTGAACATTGGCATCCTTTTAGAAATTTTTTTTTTTTTTTTTTAAGTTACTACTTTTATGTGAACAATTTTTCTGAAAATTGGAACCTTTTACGAAGAATAATACTTTTTTAAAATAAGCTATTCTTAAAAAAAATCCGTCATTTATTCCTTACACCTTTTTCTACATATATATATTGATAAAGAAAACATAACCCTCAGTTACCAAGGCCTTGGGAAAATTGATTTCAATCAAAGATCATTATTTCGACTTCTATAAATTTCCGCAATAATTGTTATTTATTTGAAGAAGTTGTTCAATAATAATTTAACCAAGATTTTATTTTTCTATTTCAAATTTCAATATAAATATAGCAAAAATAAAATATCAATATTTTTTAATTAAGTTTATTAAATTTGGTATTTTACTGGGCATAAAAGACACTAAATATAAACTTCAATAAAACAATAATTTAAATACATAATATAAATAACATTCAAAAACATCTTATTATATATACATTAACAATATTTCCTTTTCCTGTTATATTTTCATTTCCTTTACATTGAACATACCTCACTAACATGTAATACATCAATATGGCAACATCACCATCATAATAAAAGTTTTCTAAAGGCCAAGGGTCCAAACCAGTGTTGCCAGAATTTCTCTGAGAAATAGTGCTAAATGGCTATTAAAAAAGTGCAATTCTTTAGAAAAAAGTGCTAAATTTTAAATAAAGTAATTAGAATAAACATTTTTGTTATTTATGCATATATTCACTATCTTAATATATTTTTTTTAATTTGTATAGTTTACGCACATTATATTGGTCATATTCTTAATTCCAAAGGAACAAATCAATTCAGAATAACTTCCCATCTTAATACTTATTAACGTATTCACATTATATTTGGGAACACAGTAAATTTCATACATAAGTATGTCTTATTGAAAAATTTATAAAATAATTTTAAATAATTTTGTTAAAATAAGAACATTAAGATTTTCATTCAACCGGATAAATCTACACAACTCGTAAATTTATAAAATATTTTTTTCCTTATGTAAGAGCTTTTATTGCATTTCGGGTACTTTTTTGTGAGAATGGGTTTACTTCTTTTATTTTTTCGTAGGCTGTCCTTATAATCGGTATTTTCCTAAAACTATGTTCACATTTGTCAAATATTTGACCAAAATTGTGCAACCACTACTTTTACAAATAATTGTTTACAGTTGTTTGATATTGCAAATGTTTTGTGAAAGAAATCAGCATCGTTCTAAATTTGGTACAATGTCAGGTATGAATAATAACTAGTAAAAAATGTTTCCATTAAAATGGAGGTCAGAAAATATTTTTATAGTAGTTACGTTATTTTGACTAGTCTGACCATAACCTTAAGACTATTAGTTTTGGAGTTGTAAAAAAAAAAAGATTTGATCGGTAAACTATTTTATTTATCCAAAATTAAAATTAAAATGCAAAAACTAAAAATAAATGCTAGAAATGCACTTTTAATGCTAAAAAATTCATTTTATTTATAAAAAAGTATAAAAAGGTGCTAAACAGCACCTAGCACCTTTTTTTCGCAAAAAGGTGCAGTACCCGAAAAAAAGTGCTAGAATTGCACTTTAAATGCCGTTATGGCAACGCTGGTCCAAACATCTAAAAAGGCCAGATTTCAAATTAGAAAATGATAGGTAGGTTGTCATTTTATAAGTAAAAAATACAACATGGTCTTCGTGTCTCCGGTAGTTTTTTCCCCCTCAGCTGTCATTCAATGCTGAATGTCATAACTCAGAAGAAGAAGAACTTGCAATATTTACGTGTCACAGTGAAAATTTTTAATAAAATTTCTTTTTTATTTTGTTTAAAAATAAATACAATTTGTTAGAAAACAAACAAAATATTTAATAAAAATGGTAGATGAATGTACGAAAAAAACTTTAAGCAGTTTGCCTTTGCTGCAAACTAGAGCCAGTCCCAGAGACAAAGACATATGGGTACAACGTTTGAAAGAGGAATATCAGGCTTTAATTAAGGTAATTTTATGAGAAAAAATGTACAAACTTAAAATAAATACATTTACTTTTGTTTTTACTTGTTCGATTAGTATGTACAAAATAATAAAGAATCGGGCACAGATTGGTTCCGCTTAGAATCCAATAAGGAAGGCACCAAATGGTTTGGTAAATGTTGGTACATGCATAATTTACTTAAATATGAATTTGATGTGGAATTTGATGTAAGTTGGTTAACGATTTTTTTTTAGTTTATTGTGCTCAATTAAATTTTCTTTTAGATACCCGTAACGTATCCGGCAACTGCTCCTGAAATAGCTTTGCCCGAGTTAGATGGCAAAACAGCTAAAATGTATCGTGGTGGTAAGATTTGTCTTACGGATCATTTCAAACCTTTATGGGCTAGAAATGTGCCTAAATTTGGTATTGCTCATGCTATGGCTTTGGGGGTAAGTATTTTGTGAATTTATTCACATTTGCAAAAGAAAAAAATAGTATATTATAGAATGGGATATATGCAAGACTATAGACCAAGCAATAGTCATTACTATTGTCTAGGATGTAGACTAGATTATAGTTAAGACTATAGATGAGACTTTAGTCAATATTATAGACCAGACTATAGACGAGACTTTAGTAAAGACTATAGACGAGACTGTAGTCAAGACTATAAACTAGAACATAAGATTATAGTTAAGACTATGGACTATAGCATAGATGCCCACGCACACTAACACAACACATGTAGTTGTGTTAGTAAAATAAATAAAAAATGCACTTAAAGAAAAAACGGGTGAATTAAATAAAATATGTCATCAAGTTTAATGATTAAAAAATAAATACTAAACAATCGAAAAATAACACAAATAATATTTATTTAAACATCATTGCTAAATTTAAAAAATAAGGAAATAAATGATGCTATTTTTATATTTAATATAACAAAATGTAAGTAGTAACCTTATAACATGTATTGTTAATATATTTTCCCTTGTCCAGTCATTTAAAGTCAGTCATGTTGAAAATCTAATACAATTTTATAAAAAACAATGTTTAACTGGAAATATTCAAAATTGTTTTCATACAATGTACAATTTTTTTCAGTGCATTTGTGTACTTATCGCTCTCTCAGCGAAGAATAAATGAAAGAGAATAAGAATATGTGTTAAGACTAAGCACAAATGTGCTTGAAGTGGGCATCTATGGACTATAGTCATAACTATAGTTAGGACTATAGTCAAGATTATTGACTAGAGTATTGTCAAGACTATTGACTAGATTATAGTCCAGACTATGACAGACTATAGTCGAAACTATAATCAAGACTATTTACAGACATAGTCAGGAATATAGACTAGATTTTAGTAGACTTAACTTTAGTTAAGACTACAGTCAAAACATAATTAAAACTATAGTCACAATTGTAGTCATAACTATAATCAAGACTTTATATAATCTATATTCAAAATTAAATAAAAAATCAAAATCTATACTTATCAATTTAATTTTCTATTTTATTATTTTTTAGTTGGCTCCCTGGCTGGCAGTGGAAATTCCCGATCTAATAGAAAAAGGCATAATTACCTATAAAGAAAAGTAGTTTAATGATGAAAACAACTTGTTTAACAAAAATTTTTTTTTTTTTTTTGTTAACCTTTTATAGGTTTTTTGCTTCTTTTATTTCACATTTAAATGTTTCTTTTTCATGTATTTAAGTTTTCCGTTTTCTTTCTTTTTTATAATTTTGTAAATTTTTAGAATTAAGAATTGATGAAAAGTAAACAAAAAATATATATTTTTACAATTTATTATTGAAATATATAAAACAATTTTTTTTAATCCAAGCTTAATGCTTTTTGTTTTTATAAAAGAAAATAATAGCAAATAAAAATTAAACTTAACAAATTTCTCAAAAAAATGTAAAGAAAACGACTTCTTTTTTAATATATAAGTAAAAGGAGAGAAAAAAAAATAATTTTATTTTCAATATTAATAAACTTCAGTGCTTGGCAGTTTAGTAGAAAATATTAAAAAAAGGGAAAGAAAACAAAAAATTTATAGTTTAGTATAACTAAAAGAAAAAACTAAGTTTAGGCGATTTTAAAATCTTAAAAATTAAAATAGAAACTAAATTAGCATTGAAGGGTGTAACATTTGTAAACTTTAAGCAAAATTAAAAAAATAATTGAGTATTTTTAAATATAACACGATACAAATACATATATTAAATATGTATTTTAATTTGTTAAAACTTTATGTGTTTATTTTGAAATAAAATGACCATAAATTATGGAGAATTTAAATTGTTTTAAAGTTTTAATTTTGATGACTATTATTTAATTGAGTGTTTGTGTGTGTTTTACTTAAAATTTAATTATTTATTTTATTAGTATCAGCTTTTTATATAGTTTTTGGTATTAAGAACATAAATCTTCTTTTTAATCCTTAATATTTTATAAACATTAAGGATTTCTGGTATTTTAATATTATAATTTAAATAAAAAAATATTTGAAAAAAATGTTTTATACTAAAATTAATCAACAAAAAAGAATTTAAAAAATATGAGAAAAAAAATTAAGTCAAGTCTAATTCTAAATAGTAATGGGAAGGAAGGAATTATTAAAGAGAAAAGAAAATATTTGGATTTTATTTTGTTAACCATTCATTTTAGTAAAATTAGTTTCTTTTAGAAAATAATTATGTAATTCATTTTTGAAATACGGCAACCGAGAAAACATATTGGAAGAGAATTTCAAAAATTACTGTGCGTCACAAAGATGGCGATCTTTCGTTATCTGTTACAAATCGGATTTCTGCAAAGAAAAAAATATAGAAAATAATTTAAAGGAGTTTTAAATAATTTGAGAATTTTAAAATATTAAAAAAATATAATAATAATTAAAAAAAAAAACAAATTAAAAAAGTACAATTTTTAATAAACTACCAAATTTTTTAAAATTTTCTTAAAAATAAAATATTCATGCTAAAATAAATGTTTAAAAACGATAGGCAGGCACTTACCCTTTTTATTCACTGTGGATTTTGTGGTGGCTGCTGTTGCTGATTAGTTGATTGTTTCCAATTGTCATTCCAAATGGAGCTTAAACCACCGAATAAATTAAACATGGGCATATTATCATTATCTGTAACGGTTTGTGTTAGACTATTAGCCGACGTAGACATTGTATCGTTAAAACTTGAAGCCAGTTGTTGTCCAGTTGAAGGAACGCTTGCAGAAGTAACTGCAGTTGATGACGATGCCAAATTACCGTTAATGGGAAAATTTTGTTCTAAACCGGGTGGTGGACGTACTAAACCACTTGAAGGCGATGAAGAAGAATTTGGTGTTAAACTCCAAGTAGAATTTTGTGTTTGAGGTTGACCAAATATCGATGTTGTAGAATTATGGATATTAGCAGTTGAACCATTGCCTAAGATTGGACTCCATAAGGGTGAAGAAAGATTAGACCAATTGTTATTTAAAGCATTCGAATTCAGAAATTGTTGTTGTTGCTGTTGTAAGTGTTGTTGTTCCAAAAGTTGACGTTGTAATGCTAATAATTGAGCATGAATATCTTGTTGATGTTGCAGTGTAGTTGAAGAGAGTGTCGTTAAGTCGTTGTAGCCAAAATTCGAATTCATGGGATAGTAACTTGATGCCGACGATGTGGAGGACGAAGTAGCTGTTGAGGTTGTATTTAATGGCCGTGGTAATTGCATTGTTATGGCACTTTGTATGGGCTCCCAGACTGGTGTGGATGAAGGAGATTTTCTAGAACCAATGGGTCCTAAATCCGAAGCTGTGTTCTTTGGGCGTTTTGGTGTTAGGGCAGCTGTTATTTCGGAATTTTCCATACCATTCGGAGAGTGAGATATAAGATCAAATAATGATCCTTGCTGTTGTTGTTGTATGAGATCAGTAGAAGTAGTTGACTGTTGTAGTTGGGATTTTTGTAAAACATCACTAAAGGTAGCATGACTACCACAATCCCAAGGCGATAAAATGTCCACATGTGAATTTGCACTTTCGGATTTTAACACAGTCGCTGTTAATGATGTCGGTGATGACGAAGCTGAAGAGGATGATGGAAACATATTTGTTGCATTGGTATTATTAGAAAATTTCAATGAATTCGAGGCTTTAACTTTTGTTTTACGTTCATTTCGTTTAGCTGTTGTATTGTGATTTGAAGAACACGATGATGAAGTCGAAGAGGAACAGGAAGAACCGGTTAAATCTGAAATGACTGGTGAACTATTTTGGGCCGATTGTTTACGTCTCTCTCTACCCGGAGTTTTGCCAATTTTCCTACCATTTGTTAGTTCTTTAGGTGAATTTTGATTTTTATCTGTTGTAATTGTGGTATTTTCAGAACTTGTTGTTACATGACTAGACAACTCTAAGGATTTTCTTTTTTCTTTGTTTTCTTTTGTTGGGGCGGCAGCTTCTTGGATAGAAGAATTATTATTTGCTGGTTTTGTTTGTAGCTTAGGAGAATTCTTTTCCTTTTTCAACTCCTTGTCTACATTTTCTTCTCTTCTTACTTTAACTTCTTCTGTTTCGGTTTTATCGTGATTTTTACTTGGAGCTTTATCAGCCACCTTCCATTTTTTACTAGCTTGCGTCTTTTTCATATCACCATCCATTTTATCAATTAAAGATTTTTCAGTGAATTTAGATTTTGTTGTTTTCACCACATCGTTCGCCACTGATGTTGAATTTACTTGGTCTGCAGCTTTGGAATTTTTATTATTATTATTTGTAGCAGATTTCTTTGCAGTTTTTGTGCCAAATGTCCAACTAACCATATCGGCCAATGACATACCACTTCGTGCCGATGATGAAGACTTTGCCTCGCCATTCAATACTTTTGAATTTTTAACATTACGCTTTTTTAAACCCAACATGTACGAGGAGTTATCATTTCTTTCGCTCGATGTTGAAACTTTTGTTTTATTTTTTTGAGTCGTTTCAACTGTTGCTACAGTTTCGTTATTATTTTGTGTTGAACGCATAGCAATATTACGCAAATTAAATGTCGGATGTACAGTACCTTTATCACGGGCTTCATATAGGGCGGATTGATTGTATATAATATTACCATAGTCAATATGTACCGCTATAAGTACCAACACAAATGTTATCAACAACATTACCATGGCAGCATTACGTATCTTCTCCTCCCATGGTGGTCGAGGCAACAGGAACTCACATTGTTCTAAGCCTTTAGAGGGCAATTGAGCCACTAGTGTGTAACTAACATCATAGGTAAGGTTTGTTTTAAGCTTTAGTGGCTTCGAAATGCGAGTTACAGTAAAATCAGATTGAAAAGAAATTTCTATCTTTTTAGAAGAATTTGCCAACAGTTCAAAACTGGAGCAATCCATTACTTTAAAACCGTAGCCCTGACAAGGTTGATCATCTATCCAAAAGCCATCTATTCTTATGGGTAATTCACCTGAATTCCGAGCTGTAAAAATCCGACGAGAAATAATCTGTAATAGAAATTAGAAAAAGGTTTATAGAAAATTATCCATCATATTTTTGAAAATTTAAATACTTACTTGCGGTACAACATAATGTTCCGTTGTATCCCTATTAATTCTCTCGTCGCTGGGTGGGCAAGCTGATGCCACATGTTGTTCGGTAATTTCAAATAGCAGAGGAGTTTGTGAACCCGGTTTTCGATTACCCAAACGAAATTGTGATTGTACAGTTTTTGCGCTTATCCAAACACCTTCATACAATGTCAAATTATTGCGTATATGTAATAGCGTACAAATCGTACCCACATAATCGGCTTGAAATTTAATTGGCACCTTAATACTAGATAAACCCGGTATAAGGATGGGTTTTTTAGGTGGTGGATTAACTAGCGAAAACACTGCTTTGTCAGTTAAATAACAACTAGGCGTTATAACGACCACTTCCAAAGGCAAAGAAATACGTGTTTGTTTGGCCAATGTTGGATCGGCCAATGTATAATCGATTAGTATGGGATTATCCGAGGGATTGGAAATCTTTACTTCATATATATGAGTTTTATTAACTTCAATTGTGGGCAACATTTGACGGCCACTGACCAGCTGAGGCCATTCTAATTCTATCATTAAGTTTAATTGAAAATGTTGCATTTCTTTGGTTGTCATTGTAAAATCCATATTTTGAAAATAATATTTAAAATGTCGATAAAGTTCGGTGCGACGTCTCAATTCGACTTCATCAAAGTTTGGAATATTTAAACTGTTTGCCACTATAGAACTTGGGAAGGTAGCGGTTTCATCTGTTTGTTGTTGTATATAACAACGTGAGCCACATAAAGCAGAGGGTCGAAAATAGATGCGACCCACAGTGGTAACAGATTGTGGTGCTATCTTGGAACCTAAAGGATTTTTATCTTCAAATCTTAAACCGGAATCGGTAAAATTAATATATTTTATATGTATGGGCTGTTTAAAAGTCGAACGTATGCTCAATTCAGAAGAACATAATTTACCCTGTAATTAAATAAAATTTAATATATTATTTTTTTTTTTACGAATTTTAACTAAAATAAACTAACCGGAAAACAATTAGCAAAATGTAATTTCTCCTGATCCACTTCAAGTCTACCCAGAGCAGTGCTATATTTAATATTCACTGTTATATTTTCATACTGTGTTGATAGTCTAAAATAAGCTGAACTATGTTCCGTAGTATAGGATTTTACATTTACCGTAAAGACAGCAATATCGCCTTCTTCCAATTTCGAACTTAACTTAAAGTTTGCCTTCTCCAAATCAATAGTATAATTATTAGTTTCATTTGCGTCCGAAGATTTTATGAGACCCATGTAGAATACACTATAATAGACGCCTTGAGGTCTTTGAAAATCCATATCACTCCATCTTATTGGTATGGAATTACGATTTTGAAAAATAATAAAACCTTTAGTGGACATTTCATGTAGGGGCACAGAACCTAAATCTAATTCTTTGGTATAAACAGATGTATTGGAGCGCCATATTGTAAAGGTTTGTGTTGTTACAAATAAACGTGCTGATGTTATGACAATGGGTATTTCAAAGTTGGTTATATTCGTATAAACATAAATGGCAGTCTTATAATTTGCAAGATCTTTAAGATCTTCTTCATTTTGTTTACATAAACTAGAAGCCACTAATAGATCAAAAGAGAGTCCTGGTCTTATTACCATACCCGTTTCGAAAGATTTTATTTCTAAGCTAAGCTTAGCAGTATCACTTGTATCTTGTTGTTGTTGTTGTGTGGTTATATTATAAATGGCCATTGGAATTTGAAAATCATTACGCACCGTTAATAGTCTACTGTTGCAGTTAACATAGCCCTCACTTTCCACTATATTATTTTTTGTATTTGTATGTGTAGGTATTAAAAATAAAGTTTGATTAATGTCATAATGTAAATTGCCTTTAAATATATCGGCTCTTATTATTAGCTCTACACTGTGATATGTATGCGCTTTTATATCTTCTAATTCTATTTCCAGTTTTTCATTTAAACGTACAACTGGTTCCTGCATTTCATTTGGATAGAGCACAAGCACATTGGTATCTTCGACATATACCCCAACAATATATGTAACAGACTTAAATTCCAAATCATTTATTTCCAATTGACTTCTTGAATGTCTTAAGAATAAATTTTGTTTTAAGACTTTGTTTACACCGTTACTAGTCGTCGTCTCATCTACGGCTATATGACCAAATTCTATTAGCGGATTAACAGCATACAAACCATATTGAGGTAATATTTCAAATTCTACAGGTATGACTAAAACCTGCTCTTCTGTCTCCACTTCTTCCTGATTTACACCACTGGATGAAGAATCACTATTATTGGGAGAGTGTGGTTCAGCGATTTTAATGCGTATATAAGCTGAATAATTACCAGCTGCATAACCTTGAAATCGTATGCGTATCACAGGTTTTGTTGTTAGGGGAGGTATTTCCCATAGACCTTTAGGTGCTTCCGAATCACCGCTAGGTAATTCCAATTGAAATTGGCCACCGCTGCTGTAAACCTATAGAGTGGTGAATAAAATAATATATTTAAAATATTATACGATTTTTGAATCAGCTATTTTTGTTATCAGCTATATTCTAAATAATTAAATATTTTGTTTTACCAACAACAAAAGTAATAAAATTTGTAAATATCAGCAAAGAAAATTTTAATATATTATTGTTTACAAAAACATACTATCGCTTATTTGCTGCAACACAACGCCATAACTCAAAAAATATATTTTTTTCAGGAGACACATTTTTAATTTTTAAAGTTACACCAATTTTTAATGAAACTTTACGATAATGACTACACAATAGCCGAGGGAAAGATAAAATAATAGGTTTTTGCTAAGAAGAATACAATTTGTAGAAAATTCTTTTATCGCGGTCCTGCGTAAAATATTAAAAACTCGTACACAAGACTTTGTCAGTTCATAAAAAACATTTTATGAGTTATGATGTTGTTGCTGCAAATGAGCGATATGTACCTATGTCTATGGTAGACCCATTAAAAAAATACTTTATCTTTACCTCAAAAATATTGTGGTTTCAAATATAAATTAAATATTTATTTTATAAAATTACAAAAGAAATTCTAAAATTACTGTTTGCAACTACAATTAACTTTTTCTTTAATGTTCAACTTTGTTGAAAATTTATATTTTTTATTTATATGGAGCAAAAGTGAACAATTTTTTATGACAATTTACTTTTTTGGCCATTATTTTCTTAACGATAGATCCAAAATAAATTAAAAATAGTAGAATATATAGTTTTAATATTTATATAATAAAAATTATAATATTTATAAAATAAATCTCTAAAAGTGTAATAACCACGTCTATATCTGTTTTCTAAATTTGTTTTCTAAAGTATATAATTCAGCTTCTTAGGATTCTGTTAAAAATATTTAAATAAATATTTTATTTAATATTTAAATATTACAAATATATTTGAAGATAGATTTCCCCCAGAACAATTTGCAAGGACATGAAACTATCCTAATCGTTGATAACAAAAATAAAGAAACTAGCCATCAGACAAAGTTTAGTGCACCCTATATATTTCTAAAAATGGTATAAATTCTGGACCGTGGAAAATTGGAAACGAGTTTAGTCGGCAGAAGAGACAAGCGCGAACATATTTTTGGCTGAATATAACAACTGATTTCGGTTCCAATAAGAATCGCCTCCCATTATCGCTAGATTAAGAAAACTATAAAACAAAGGTATGGTTATCTAATGGTTTAGGGAAGTTTCACATACATATGTATTGGTCCGAAGGTACTAATTATTAGCATTGTGTGCTAACAAAATTTCCTTGCACTATTTGCTAAAATTTTTCCAGTTTCTGGGAATATAATATTAAAAACATTGCATTGCAAATTAATACTGACCCAAACTTAATTCTAAAAACAAGCCCTTACTTATTCAAACTTTTCGAAAACTCGCTTAAAACATGGAGTGGCACGTTAAAGAGAGATCCATAAAAAGCTCAGACTTAAACGCATTTAAAAATGTGTAATTCGCATTAAAAATTAAAATGTAGATACTTGCAACTGCAGCCAGGGAGTATAATGATATAGTGGAAAATGATATTGTGAAATATTTTATGAGTCTATGACACATAATATTATGGATTTAATTCGCAAAAATAAAAAATATTTTTAAATTTTTTTCTTATTTTTTAACAATATCTTTATATGAATTTTGTAGTAACTAAACTAATTTTAATACGTATTATTTTAAACAAACCCGTGATGAATTTACACTATTAATTATTTTTGTATTACATCACTTGTTAAGAAGATAGAGCCTAAAAAAGGAAATAGTCACAAGAAAAGTGTTTATTTTAGCACTATAGTGTTTTTTTTTTATGAAAGTTATATAAAGGACAATATATAACTTTCATAAAAAAAAAATACTTTTTTAAAATGTTTAAAAATTTGTATTATTTATTTATTTATGTATTTATTTTTTTATTTATTTATTTATTTATTTATTTATTTATTTATTTATTTATTTATTTATTTATTTATTTATCTTTTTGTTTTTAGTTGATTGCAATAATTTATAATGATATGTATATCTTCTAGATACTAGTAAAATTTTGTTGGAGGAAATTTGTATCATATGAGGTTTGGTATTGAATTTGTTAAGAATTTTTGGAATTTTTTTTTTTATTTGTACAGGATTTTTAAATAAATATTTTTTTTACTTTATTAAAAAACTGGTACTTTTTGTGGAAAATTTACTTTCACCCAAATACTTTATTGAAATTTATTTATTTATTTTCAATTCAGGTAATATAAAAAAGCCTTTCTAGGCCAATAAACTTATTTTACAAAAGCCATTTTATTTATTTTTTTTTTTTTTTTTTTTTTTAATTAGTATTTTTTAAAAAATTGGTACTTTTCATTAAAAAAATTTAAAATAAACACTAATTTATATTTATACATTTTTAATTATTAATTTGCAAATTTTTTAAAATTTAACTTATTTAAATTATTATTATTATTTTATTTTTTGAAACGGCACTGCTTTTGCATATAGTACTTTTTAAATTTTGTAACATACTTATATCTATTGTTTTTAAATTTGTAGAGTACCTAATTCATTTAAAAATTGGAGTTTTTTTTTTTAATGGTACTTTTTTATCTTATTTGAAAACTGGTACATTTTTAAATACTTTTTTAAAATTTGATATTGATGTTCGTTGTAAAAAAGGTACATTTTATGATACCTTTATTTGAAAATTCGTACTTTTTTAATAATTGCATTCAAAAATAGTGCATTTTATTTAAAATATATGTAAAATATTTTTTGAAAATCTGGTAATATAATAAAAATAAAAAAGGTCACTGCTTATGAAAATAGAACTTTTAAATTTGTTTTTTTTTTTTTTTGAAATTGGGTACTTTTTTGAATATTTGTAAAGTATCACACTTAAAAATTAAAGCACTTTTGAACAAATATATATATATATATATATATATATATATATATATATATATATATATATATATATATATATATATATATATATATATATATATATATATATATATATATATATATATATATATATATATATATATATATATATATATATATATATATATATATATATATATATATATATATATATATATATATATATATATATATATATATATATATATATATATATTTTTTTTTTTTGTAATTTATTTAATATTTAAAAATGTTTCTTTTTTTTATTATTATGTTTAGATTTATTCAATCTATTAACTCCTGTGAAGAAATATGTATTACGTTTTGCTTTGTATATAATTATAGTTCACAAACTCTACTTTTGTACCGCCAAACAGAAATAACATTGCAATTTTCGATTACAAACTTGTTTAGCGCATTTTGGTAAGATTTATTAATTTCTATGAGTTTCCACAATTTCTTAAAAACCTAATAATATGCTTACAGAGTCCCCTAATTAGGAAATGATGTTCAAAATTCAACTACAAAAAAGGTATATAATTAATACACAAATTCAAATTTATTTTATTTTGCTGGTATAGATATATGTAAGTTTGTACTTGTCAAATAAAATTAATAAATAATAATACTCTTTCAAAAAAAAAAAAAAAAAAACTAGAGAAAATTATCTCAATATTTAGACTAAACCTATTCTGAAGGTCAAGGTATGGAGTGTGTATTATAAATACAACAATAACATATAACAAAAACAACAAATACTTTTAAATATTAACATATTATTTACGTTAAAGATAAACAACTACGTAATTGCTAAACCCTCCAATCCATCCCCTGCTTAGTGCTGCTGGCTAGCTAGCACGCATTTTAAATTATTAAACAACATACTCGTACACACACACAGACATACATTGTATGTATATTGTATGTTTAAACCACAATTAAACACCCATTTTATCATATAGAAACATTATTGATAAATAGATAGATTTACTGGTTTTTCTACAAGATCAATGTTATAGTCATAGATTAATCTATGGTTATAGTTTTCAATGTTTTTCTTATTTCTTCTAACATTTATTGTTTTTAATATTTAAATGAAAATGTTTTAAATAAAATATTCTACTAAATAGTAAAAATGTATACCTGTTATTTTTTATTTGTTTATGTATTTAGTTTTCTATTTTCACTGTTAACATTTGTATTTTTAATAATTTAATAATTTTATGAACACGTACTTATGCTAATGAAATCATCATAGTTTATTGCATGTGTTGAATGTTTAACATAAAATTAGTTTATAACTTTTGTGCAAAAAACAACAAAAAATGCACTTCAAGTAAAATTATATTTTTTATAATTTTTCCATAACTTAAAATAGTATATATTTTCCATACTATTTATCCCAATGCAAAGATTTAAGTATCAATTGTAAGATCGTAAATAGAATTTTTTAAAAACACAAATAATTTTCTATTAAAGTTCATTTAACTTTATTGTCCAATTCACAACCTCTGTCGTATCGTTGTACATATACATTGTATGTAAAATACTTTACAAACAAAATTTTTTTAAAGAAAAAATAAATTCATTTAAAAATTTTTACGACAAACAGTGATACAAGGATACAACAGAGATTGTGAATTGGACAAATATTTTGTCATTTCTCTTAATAGTCGGTCTTTGGCCTGCGAAAGATTTTTTAACTCTATGGTAAGTCCAAAAGCAGATTCGCTAACATATTTCCTTTTTACAAAATTTCTTAATAAAAGTGTTCATTTATACCAAAATAATGAATAATGTGGATTATAAAAAATATTCTTTGGTCTTGAAGAATTTATGTTAATTGAATACATTAAAAAATAATAATAACACGTGAGTGCGACATATTGTTGTTTGTTTTCACGAAAAAATACAATTAATGCAACTTATGGGAATGAAAAAAACAGAAATGGAATTTCTAAAATATAAAATAAAAATAAAAGCGAGTTATACATTTTTATTGATAAAAGAAAATCTATCCATGAAATCTATGAAAGTAAAAATTTAACTCTATAATGTATTGTTTTAAAAATTACCAGAACAAATTAAAATTTAAATTGTTAAACACACATTTTTTGGGTATTAAAATATTATTTTCCATATCAGTTTTAAGAACCCTTAAATAACATCTATATAATGTGCATTAATTATTAAATTCCTAAAATAACCTGAACAGGAAAAACAAAAAAATTCCATTACTTAAAACAAAACCAAAAGCTTTAACACCATTATCAAAAATAATAAACAATTCGAAAAAACTCACCTCTAAAATTTGTAGTGCTTTCTCATGAGGATTGTACATGTGTATTTCGGGCATTAGAGTAGCATTTAATGGTGCCCGTATGCCCACCAGCGGCTTTAAGCGATACGGACACTCTCTCCCAACACCACGCACCATTAGACGCAGTTTACCAAACGAGGTGTGTATATTTAGGCTGGTACTTATAGCACCTTGTTCTCGGGGTAAAAAAATTACATTAAATGTGGTATTACCATTGGGAGGCACCATTTTCGCTTCAAAAAAGCTACTCGAAAATGCTGGCGTCCTGCCCGACACCGAACTTAAATAAACACTGCGATTTCGATTGTGATTGATCAACGTTACTGTATGTGAACGCACGGTACCCACTGACCAGATACCAAAATCTAATTGTGGCGGTTCAAAGCGTATACTACGATATAATTCGACTGATAAGTCTTCGCTTAATTCTGGTTCTGACATTTCCTTGAGCGAGGCAGCCGCTTGTGTCTGCAAGTGGGCATCGTGTTTAATGTTTTCATTTTCAGAGACATCATGCTCATTTGCAAAACCACACATACTAGATGTGACTATGGCTAAAACTAGCACCGATAACCACAGACGATGATAAGAAAACATCATTCCTGTTTTTTTGGTTACAATTAATTGAAAAACACTCCACACTACTTCTTGCAACCGCAATAGTCTTGAACACCAGTTCTATGGTACTATTTTTAATCTGTCCGTCTAAATAAAAATCAAACAAAAATCGAAAAATAAAAAATAGAAAGCCAAATTTTACAAATTTTTAGCGTGAGCAGCAGTTTCCTTATTTCCTTTTTTTTTTTTCTTGTTTTTGCTTTCCTTGATGCTGACTGACTTGCTCTCTGTATGTTTTGAGTGGTGTTAGTGTGTGTTGTTGTGATAATCAATGTCTGATTATTTTTGTTCTTCCTTTTTTTATTTTAATTCGTTTTCCTTTTGTCTTGTCTGCCGTTCTTTAATTATTATGAATTTTGCTTTTATTTTAATAATTTTTAATTGTTTTTAGTTTTTTTATAACACGATCACAGTATTTTATTTGCAGTTTATTTTGCATAATGTTCTGTTTTGTTTAAACAAATAATCTTTTTTTACCGTAATAATAGTCAATTTTTTTACGTCTATATCAAAAACACTCTTCTATCAAGAGTTGCCAACGTTACATTTGTGAGTTGTATTACAACATTAATTACTAAAATACCAGCAATTTAATTATTTCCATAATCTTAATAAAAATCATTTTGACTTAGTTTTCACTTTTCAATTTGTTCATCAATGATAGTCTCTTTTAATGCAGAAAGTATTGATGTTAAAATTGTTGAGTGCAATTGCTCCCAAAAACGTATTTCACTTAGAAACTCGTATGAAACATTTTTTGTTATTAAAAAATCAATTAAAAGGAAAACTTATAAAATAACCACTTTTGGCCGATTAATTAAAAATATTAACAAAATTATGTTAAATGAACTTTTAAAGAAAATTATTCATGTTTTATGATAATTTACATATTTTCGATTGATACTTAAATCTTTTTTATAAAATAAATAGTTAAGGAAATGTTTACTATTTTAAGCATGCTAGGAACCGCAATAAGTTCCAATAATAATTTTCAATCAATTTTGAATATTATTTAATTATTTTTTTAATCGAATTTTAGGTTTATTTTTAATTTCTCATTGAATTCCCTAACTCACTTTAAATTTTGAATATTGTATTTCTAATACTATGTTCACATATAAAGGTTTTTTGAACAACGAGTCGTTTTCATATATTTCTAAGCCAGAAAACATCTCGATTCGAGTTGTTTAATTATTAAAACACAATAAAAACATACTAAATTTCCATACAGGGAAGAAATATTTAGTATTTTTAGTACATAGAAAATGGTTAAAAAAAGAATTAAAAAAAAAAAAAAAAAATTAAAAATTATGAATGAAATTTATATCTGTTCATAAATTTTATTTGTTTGAACATTTTATTTTTTAATTAGAGAGTGTCTGTGTGAGATTTTTATTTAAATTTAAAAAATTGTGAAAATATTTTGACAAAATAAAAACAGGCCAAAAGGAAAAACACAATAAAATAATATGTGAACAGTGATGTTTAAACTCTTTGTGTTTTTTAAAAAACAAGTCGAAAACTAATACATGTGAACATAATATAATGCTATATATCCAAAATATTAAGGTATGAATGAATGCTCTTGAATTGACATAAAAACAAACATTTTTTCCACTAACCACAATTTTTTTAATATTTTGTCATTTCTGTTTTATAACCAAACCATCGAAAAAATAATTCCCATAAATCTTAATCCTGAATTAAAAAAAAAAAAAAAAACACAAGTTCTTCATTCCAAAATATTTATACAAAAAATATTATTATTATTTTAAATTATTTTTTTTTTTTTTTTTTTTTTTCAACTTTATAGAGTTTTTAGAATTTTGTAAATTTATTCAGGCTCAAGTTCATAGAAGAATACATTCTCTAGTCAGTCACGATCGTCATCAGCATCCTCTGTAAACTTATTATTTCTTATAAACATTTTTTTAAGAATAGTTTTAAAACCAGTTTTGTCCAACAGCACAGCATACTTTTTCCATTTTTTCCAATTTTTTAATAATTTTTTTATTACTATTTTTTTTTTGAAGTATGTTTTTCAAAGACCTATAATTCCTAAAATAATCAATTGCACCCAAACATTATTACATCAATATCTTTATCGTTTCAATGGTGAAGATTTAAAAAATCTGAGGTGAATCAGGACATACAATTTTTCGCAATAAATTAATAAATGTAAATATAATTTAGTCTATTGTAATTGTGCCTAAATTGCATTGATAAACTTGAAGTAACTATTTTATTTTACTTATATGTTTAGTTTAATTCATTTTCAAACAATACATATTTACCCGTAAAGTATTTTTAAACTTCCCTTTGCTTAATAAAATACATATAGTACTAGTAACTCTTATCTGAATTTGACAGCTTTATAATAACAATCTTTTCATTCACTCTTTTATGTAAGCATACAAATGACACAATAGTGATATCTCTTTCTAAATCCAACCAGAAAAAATCAGCTGACTCTGTTTATGTTTCTAATAATCATGTAATGTACCACCGAATATATGAAATACTCACCGAATAATGATAACATGTTTTAGGAATTTGAAATGTCAATGTCGAATAAAAATTTTTAACGGCTAAAAAAATATAATATGGCGGCTCGGACAAGACTTTTTTATAAATATTATATATTAAATATTATCATCAAAAATCTTTATGATTTATGATTATTTCTCCAAAAAAATTACATATTGCTTTAAACTAAAGAATACACTTTTAACATTCCAAGTTTAATTTGGAAATCTACACAGTATATATTTATTATTTAAATTTTTGTCTTGAAAGAAAAAAAAAAAAATTAAAAAAATGTTCAATGAAATTATTAATTGGAAATTTAAAATGCTTTTAATTATATTTAGCTCGTAAATAAATATTTTCTTAGTAATATTTATTTGGATTTTAAGTTGTTTTTTTAATTCACTTAATTATTAGAACGATACGTTCATTTCACAATAGGAAGAAAATATTTCGAATTTATGTAATATTTACTCATATTGTAACAAATTTGTTTATCTTGTGATTTTAATACATAAAGCTAAGCACAATTAAAAGGGTGTATGATTTTGTTAATAATTTCAGCAAATTAATTCGAAAAAACCAGTAAACAACTAGTTTTTCAGGTCCGATCATTTGATATCCTAAGCCTACACGAAATTACATGGGACCTCTCTAGTTGTCAATATAGTGAAAAAAATAAGCTATAAAATAGAAAACGAATCGATAGAAAACAATTTCTAAACGAATACATCGTTTTCAATATTGATGAATTTTATATATAAATCACTTTTTTCTCGATTTTCACAATGATGTATTTATATCTCTCTCCCATTCTCTCAAATTATTTGTTTGTTTTTCATATGAGCTGTATCTAAAAAAAACTATAAAGCATTGTTGCAAAAACGATTCTTGAAATCGATAGAAATTCATCACAACATTTTAAACCGATTCTATTAGAAAACAATCACAATCGGTTTTCATCTCATACCTTAATAACTATATTTACCATTACAGTTTAACGGTAACAATTATTTTTTTAATTTCATTGTGAGACCAAGCAAACTACACAAAGTATTTTAATACATATATTTATTAACTCTTTCCTTTGTAATTTTATAGATATATATTTTTTTATATAAATTAATTTATGTATTTAAAATGTAATTACTCCAAACATAATTGCAATTAATTTAAATTTAGTATATTATTACATAAAAGTCATTAAACTTTGTGCATTCTAATATACATACATATAATTAATTTTTGCAATACAATTTTTCTATTTTTAAATTTTGAGTGCACTTTCATTGAAAATTAGTGTAAGTTTTATTTTAAATATAGAATAGTTAATTAGTTGTTTCAAATTTATATAGAATGTTGAATAAAAATACACATTACAATTGTGTAATAATGGTTTCGTTAAACAATTAAGTATCAAAATGAAAAAGGAAATAATAAACAAAATACATGTAAATAATAATATTTAATTAATGAAAAAATAAATGCCATTATAAGTATAAAAAAGTTATAAAATAATAATAAAAAAAAAAAAAAATAATAATAATTTTTAAAAATGAATTTTACAAAAAAGATAAGGAATGAAATTTAGTATGAAGAGTAGGAGAATATTAAAGTAATATCGATGAGAAGGAAATAACATTATTTAATTATTTTTTATTAATTTTGCCTGTGATGTTTTATATTTCAGCTTTAAGAATAACCCTCACAAATACAGGACGATAAACTTGTGTTAAGTTTAATTAAATTGTTCGGGCATAACATAGGAAATATCATCCCAAGGATGACGATAAAGACCTTGCTTCAAACGTTTTTGATCCATGAAATGACCAATAAAACCTATGCTACGACCCAAGACGAATAGAGAGTTAATGGCGCCAATGTTAATATATTCCTGAGCTTCCTCACTGAAAATAAAAGGTTATTATTAATATATAAGAGAGGAAATACATTGTTAAATACTGAACTTACCTTGTAAATGAGCCACAATTACGTAACATATCTACAAAGCAGGTGGCTATAACACCATCAACATTTAAAATCAAGTTTGGTTTCTTACTGGTAGTAATCTTTTCTACTTCTAAAGCGTATTTCAGCAATGGACAAGCTGGGAAATTTTCCATAACGAATTCTTTGATAATTTTTACGCGCACATCGGGATTATTAATGGATTTGACACGATGACCAATACCCATAATCAATTGACCATTTTTACGCATTTGATTAACAAATTCCATGGGATGTAAATTTGAGTCATAAGCTTCGGAGAATTGACGGGCCGCACCATCTAAAGCTCCACCAAAACGATCACCCTACAGTGGAAAAATTACGATTTTTTCCTAATTATTTTATGAATTCAACTTTATTTGTTGTTTTTACTTACAATAGTTAACAAACCGCTAACCACCGATGATACTAAATCTTTACCCGCACGAGCACACACAATGGTGTTGTGGGCACCTGATACAGCGGGACCATGATCAGCGGTTACCATCAAACACATCTCAAAGAACTTGCACACATAGGGAGGTAAACAACGTTGGAACCACAATAAAGAAATAACACCACCAATACCAACATCCTTATTGAGCACTTCACTAATGGGCATGCCAGCATAAATCAATTCTTGACCTCTTTCATCACAAATCGAGGTCATAAAGGAAGCTGGCTTACGTATAAGACCCAATTCACGAGCCCAAGCATAATCCATGGGTACAGTGGGTGGTGGCACTTCTTCACGTGGCACTATACGACCTGATTTAACCAACTCAGCGTATACTTGTTGCACCAAGTCTCCCAATGAATCAAATGAATCAGGCACATAGGCACCAGCTTCACGTAAAGCCTTATTTTTGGCTGAGGCGGTTTCTTTATCGGAATTGGCACATGAACCAGCATGGCCAAATTGTACTTCAGAGGTAAACATACTGGCACAGGTACCTATACACCATGCTACCAAAGGTTTTGTGATACGACCATCTTTGAGAGCTGCACACACTTCATACTCTTCGGTGCCACCAACTTCACCCAATAGCACAATAAGTTTGGCCTCAGGATCAGCTTGATAACGCATAATATGATCCATAAATGTGGTGCCAGGATAACGATCACCACCAATGGCTATACCCTCCAGAACACCATCAGTTGCTTTTGAGATAATGTTGTTCAATTCATTCGACATGCCACCAGATCTTGATACATAGGCAACACTACCAGGTCTGTATAGCTTTGAATGCAAAATATTATCCAACATACCACCAGTATTACCAATTTTGAAACAACCTGGCTTAACGCCACCCACAGTAGCTGGACCAATAATAGCTACACCCTTCTTATTGGCTGCCACAATCATTTTGCGTGTCATATTTTCTGGTATACCCTCAGCAATAATGGCCACTGTACGTATTTGTGGATAATCTAATACTTCCATTGTCGATTCGTAGGCTGAACGTAAGGAAGCAAAATTAACCATGACATCAACATCTTTGTGTTTATTAATGGCATCGGACATTTTTTTGTACACGGGAATAAGAATTTCTTTGTGACCCCAGTAGAATTTTTGCTTATGATCACCGGTGAAGGGATAAACCATGGCAACAACAGATGGCTCCTCACGACTAAAATCAGGAAAAAGATGGAAATGTAAATACATACATATGTATAAAGAAATTTAATATGATGACAAATTAAAACATAAAATGGCAAATCGTGAACTTTATTTCACTGCTATCGAATTAAAATAAAAAAAAAAAAAAAATAAAATAATGTAAATAAAATTAACTTATGTAAAGAAATATTTAAATATTTTTGCTTTACCAATAGAAAAACACGAAAAATTAAAAATAAAATAATCTAAACCAACTATTTTTTCTTTCTTCTAAAAATCTTTAAAAAATGGAGACCGAATAAAATCTCTGAGTAACTATAACGGATTTTTTTTTTTTTTTTTTTTGCAGTTTGACGATTTTTTTCATTCCATAATTTTCTTGATGTGATGATTTTTTTTGAATTATAGCGTTTTTTCCCTTTTTTTTTTTTGTTTTTTTTTTATTTTATTTTATTTTGGCGTTTTTTATTTTGCCTTTTAGTTTTTTTTTTTTTTCATTTTACGTTTTTCGCTTTAGCTTTTTTATTTTGACAATCTTTTTTGTTGTTTTAGCGTTTTTATTTTTATTTTGACGTTTTTACGGGTTTCCTTAGCTAATAATATTTTTCTGAAAATAAAATCTGTAAAGTACTATTTGAATATTTTGGTATTACTTATAAAAAAAAACACGAAAAATAATTTTTTATTATATAATTTTTTTTTTTTTTTTTGCGATTTTTTAATTTGGAAATTAATTTTTTTATCTCGTTTTAGTTTTTTTTTTTTTTCATTTTACATTTTTCGCTTTAGCTTTTTTATTTTGACAATCTTTTTTGTTTTGTAAATTTTTTGGTATTTTCAAGTTTTTGTGACATTTTTATTTCGTTGTTTAAGTGATTTTTTATTTTCAATTTTTTTTCGGGTTTCCTTAGCTTTTTTCATTTTGGCATTTTCGTCAACATTTTTATTTAAGCAATTTTTTGGTTTTGTCGCTTTTATTTCGTTTTAGCGATATTTTTATTCTGTTTCAGTTCAGTTCAATTTCATTTTCCCTTTTTTTTTTTTGTTTTTTATTTCGTTTTAGCGTTTTGACTTACTTTTTACCGTTTGAATTTTTTTTTTTACTTTTTCGCTTTAGAAATTTTATTTTTTAATTTTGGCGACCTTTGTTTTTGTCGACATTTTTATTTAAACCATTTTTTTTTAATTTTTTTTTTCTTTTACGTGAATTTTTTCATATTTTTGGAAATTTTTATTTAATCAATTTCTTTTGTCGTTTTTTTCATTGTAGCGATTTTTTATTTCACGTTCTTTCACATTCTTTCACTTTAGCGTTTTATTTTATCGCTTTGGCATTTTATTATTATTTCTTGTATTTTTTTTTATCGACTTTTTTAATTTTGGCAAATAATTTATTTTATTTTTCAGCGGTTCTACTTTGATGTTTATTTTATCGTTTTTGTCGCAAATGTTTGTCATAGTTTTATAATACTATTATAAAATAAGTTTTATATTACTTCGAAAAAGTGAAAATCTCATTAAAAAAATCTCAACAAAGTAAAGTTCTAAAAATATTAAGTGAAAATATATCTTCTGTCTAAAAGTCATAACAATTACGGCCCCCATTTTAAATATCAAAAATAAAAGAACAATAATATAAGCTTATCTAACAATATAAATTTTCTAAAAAAAGTAAATATGTTTTACTTACGTGCAAATAAAATCAAAGTCCAACATGGATTGCACTGCTCTTTGTTGCATACCCCATACGATGGCTTTGGTTTTTTTGGTAAAGAATTTACGTGTTGTTGCATTGACTACACTATCCAAAACATCATTGGTTTTAACATCATCTGCCGAGATAGGTGGTAGTTTAATCGATTGTTGTGGTGAGCCTAAACCTTTTTTATTTTTGTGTTTTTTTTTATAGTTTGCATGTGTTGTGATTTTGATTTTTTTGTTTTTGTTGGTGATTTTTACCACACAAATGAATGCAATTTTTTTATTTTTAAATTTTGGATTTTATAATTTTAATTTTGCAGGCAGTAGGAGACGGACGATACACAACAAATCAGTTTACGTAGGAGTGACATGGATATGGTAAACATTTCAATCAATCAAACACGATAAGGAACATAACGGAATAAGAGGTACCAAATTGTATTTTTTTAATAGTCATGGAACATAAAAAACAAATACATAAGACATACAAAAAACATATACACATGTAACAGGGATAAAGCAGGTGGATGGTGTGGAGATGATGTCAGTAGGATTACGAAGCACACATGGTTGTTGGAAAATGGTATATTTTGATGGTATTATTGAAAAGAAGATGCAAACAATACAATATGACAATTATAATTATGTTTCAAATGGTTTTAAATAAAAAGTTAATTTTTAAGGTAAATGAAGGATTGAAATTGTGGTGTGTTAGCAGATTAAAAATGTTACAAAAAATAGTAAATAAGTTTTCAGATATAAAATAATCAATTACATATAACAAGAGGATATTAAGGTTATTATTTTTTAGTCCAAAATAAAACAATCGAAATAGACGAAAGAGATTGAAATAAATGTTTAGATTTTATTGTAGATATGAATGTATAGTAAGTATATTTATTATGATGCAGAGTAAGGGAAATAGGTTTTATAAAATTTTTAAATTTTTGAATATTAGTACTTTAAAAAAGTTTTATTACTTAAAAAAAATTGGTACTTTTTAATTAAGTACTTTTTACACTTTTTTTCCATTGTCAGTTTGAAAATTTATATTTTTTAAAATTGTTAACTTTTTGAAAATCGTTACTTTTTTATTATAAATTTAGTACTGTTATTGTACAAATTAAAAAAAAAGAGAATTTTTTTTTTTTATTTTTTTTTTTTTTTTTTTTATTTCGGCCTTTTTTGAAAATTAGTTCTTTTGTAAAATGTTCAACATTTACTTATACGGAAAATCACGGATTAGTAAAAACCTATTTCCCTTTGATTGTATAAAATATAAACTTTATAAATAAGAATTATTAACAAAATATATATAAGCGCACAAACTTACCATTACCAGTATCTCCAGTTAAAGTTCTTAATTCCGGTTGAGCATTCTGTCCACCAGGCAATAAAAAGTTAGCTGTGGAAAATTCAGCACTGGTTGTCTGTGGTATGGGGCGTTTACCCAATGCCATGCCACAAATAGCTGTCATATGAGTTTCAGGACCGAAAACATGTAAAGGAATACCCAATGAGCTACCAAATTCACGCATCTTGCGTAAACCCTCTTGATAATTGGGTCCAGCACGACGCACAAAAATGGATACATTGTGTTCAACCAATTTTGGTTGGAATTCCCTTAGGGCAGTAATAATGCCCCGGAAAGTGGCGGCCACATTCGTAAAGTTTGCAATACCACCACCAGTAATTAAAATTTTGCCTTCAGGATGTTTGGGCGATGAAGTCATAAGATTCAAAATAGTTTTGGCATATTCATAAGTTTGTTGTTCCGAAGGTGCACCACTGTATTCACCGTAGTTGGCCAATTCGGAGGCACCACCCAAATCACAAATTGTATCGGAATAAATAACACTAGCACCACCACCAGCAACCATTGTCCAAATTCTACCATTTCTATTAAGTATAGTTAACTAAAAAAAATTAAAGGAATTATTTTAAATGTTTAGAAATCGTTTATATGTACGCCTAAACTCACTTTCAAAGAAGCACCACTCTTGGCATCTAAATCAGCTATATAAGCTTCTTCGGGATAAGCATCACGTCCAAAGGGTGGTGGGTATTCAATATCACCCCATTTAGGACGGCATATAAAATCGGCGGTCGAGTCCAGCTTAGCCGCCAAATCCAATATATACATATTTTCATCGGTCACCACCAAAGGATTTATTTCCAAATATGTGAAATATAATTCGGCAAATGTCTTATACAAAGCCCAAATAAATTTGGCAATACGCTCTTTTTTGTCCGCAGGTACTTCTTTCAAAAGTTTACTATTAATATCTTCCAAGGAGATATCACTATTTACGGGTATATCCAACTTTAAGGCCTTAGCATCAACATCACCAATATCAACGCCACCTTGATGATAGAAAAGTATGGTATCGGCCGAACGATGCGAATAGATACAAACATACATTTCTTCAGCCTTAAAAAAGAAAAATTCTCATTATTATTGTTGTTCTTTAACATCAATCCAGTCATTGTAGCAACTTACATCTGTATGTGCCACAAATGGTTCTATAATAAAGTTTCTTAATTTTCCTACAGCATTACCAACAGCTTGATCTTTGCCCATACGTTCTTCAACCCATTGTTTAACTTCTTGGAAATTTTTTTTCACACCAACCAAACCCAATTTACCACGTCTCTTTATTAGTTGATCGGGTTTTACTACCAAGGACTATAAAATAAAATAAATAAAAACAAAAATTAAGGCAAAAATAAATAAGAAAATAAAATGGAAATAAGAAGAAGAATCATTCCCAGGAAAATTTTGGAATTCGTTCTAAAATCATTAGTTCTAGAAGTGATGTAATCAGAAATACTTCAGATTCTATAATATCCTTAGCACTTGTGGTGTTGTAAATAATTACGACTCTAAAGGAATGAAAAATTAGGGCTTTTGTTAAAAAAAAAAAAAAAAAAATCTAAAGAAAAGTCGAAGTCACCTTTTTTCGGAAATTAACTTCCTTCTTCCCGTAGAATGGAAAATTCGAATAAAGTGGGAAAAAGTAAAAAGTAAGCTACTTTCAAAGAACAGTTTCTAATCAGTTTCAAAAGAGACAAAAGTGATATAAAATATCGAAATATTGAAATATGTCGGAAAACGTTAAAAAAATAGCTAAAAAGTCGTCTATTCCAAAATTAAAAAATCTACTATTTAAAAATTTGAAAAAAGTAAATAACTCTTGTATTCAAGCCACCCTAACATCATTTTCTATGTGCTCAATATTTCGGAGTTATTTAGATATTAGTGTTCTTGTTGAATTTAGGCTCTATGAGCTTGCGGCAACACTTATTTGAATTAAACAATAAAATAAATAAATTGAAGTATTTTTTTTTCGACCTGTGTTATAGGTTATAGATCGAGTGCTGCCTATTTTCATGCATTCTGAAACTAGTTGTAGAAAATGTATAAAAGCAAATAACAATTGAATTTGCGATTATTATCAAAGATTAAAAATACAAAAAAAATTTACATCACCTGATTAGTTTATAGTTTATTCATAATTCAATAATAGTCTGTTAATGAGATAGTACCTATTCAATCAATATTTGCCCTTTAAAATAAAAAACTTATATTTACATACATATACATACGTACATAAATATTTATTAAAAGATTATTATTTAAAAGATCTGTTTGCGATTAAAATCTATTTCATACAAACTTTTTACATATAATTAAATACTTTTACATGTTAAACGAATTAAACAAATGTATTTACGTCATATTTGTTCTATTGAATAGAATCTATTATTAAAGTGCAAAAGAGTAAATTGCATAATTCTAACACAGTTCATTCAGAATAGGAAAATGATTTCCATTCTTTATAAGGTGAATTAGAAATAATAAATCAACAAAATTGCAAATTCTCTTTCATTACTAAGGCGAAATAAAATATCAAGAAAATTGCAATTTTTCTTTAAGTTTTCATCAGCTTATTGGATTTGCAAATATTGTTTTTATGTTATTTTAGAGAAAAAAATGTAGAAAAACTTTTTAAAATCTTTGCCAGTGGCTTATCAATAAAATAACTCATCATTAAGAAATTTCTCTATAAAATAAATTTTGATAAGAAGACAAGCTCATAACAAAAATATAGGTTATAGAGTGGAACAATTAATACTATGAAATTTGTTGCCAAATAATCATAAAAGCTATAAAAATCATTATATTAAATCACACACTCAGTCCATGGTGGTCGTCCACATATACTAAGTATATTAATAAAATTTAATAAAAAACTTAAAGTATGAGATAGTAACACAAATTAAACAACAACAGGTTGTTTTTAATTTTCTGAACAACAACAATAAGAATCGAAATTCTTTAAAATTATGTCGAAAAACAATATATGAGTGTATACATACATAAATGGATCGTCAGTCAATATTTATTTATAAAAGTAAAAATAAATAAAAATAATAATTTTATTACGGTATGGCGTGGCGTGGTGTGGCTTATCCATGTTTTATTTGTATGGCGTGTTGTACCTCAACACATAAATATGTTAATACAACAATAAAGAGAGATATGTAGAGCCTCTCTCACACTGGTTAATACTAAATAAAATTCCCAGATGTTGTTCACAAACTTGTGCACTTCACCTTGACTTTTAAGTTATAATTTTCATAACTTTTTTATATAGTTTTTAATCTTTTTAATTTTTAATCAGTAATGTCTGTTTAATAAAAGCAATGACCGAGTATGTGGGGTTATTATTCTATCTTCTTCATATGTACATACATATATAGAATTTTTTATTTATTTTGCTAATTTTTGCAAGATAAGAGAGAGCAAAACAATTTCGTATTATTTATTATTAATATGAAAATTTTTATTTGCTATAGAACTTATGGCAACTAATAATTCAAACAACAAAACAATTTTTTGTATAAAACAGAAATTAAACAAGTGAGAATTTTATATTCGACTTGGTCGAATATATATTCGACTTGATCGAATATATATATATACCCATTATCGATAACTTTATAAAATTTCACCTGGTGGGCCCATTATTTGTTTCCGAGTTTACATTGGTTATTAAACTATTTGTGCAAAATTTCGAAAACTAATAAAATTTTTCTAGTATTTGGTCCATAACTTTTTTGTTTATGAACTGATTTTGCGCAATACCAAACAAACCTTATATAAGACAAATATTTTAGTCAAATTTTCCCCCTAGGATATCCGACGAACCGACGGACAGACATCATTAGATCGTCTTAGATTTTCTCGAGGACCCAGAGGACAAAATTAACTTAGTTTCCAGGAATTCCCTCAAATATTGGGAATATTAATAAAAAAAATAGTTATAATAAGGGTTTTCATTTAAACGGATAAATTTACACAATTCGTAAATTTCTGCGTTTTACTCACATTTTGCATGAACGCCCCTTGTAAATAACTTGGTATTTTTTTATTAATATTGCAGAAATTTTCAATTTCTTTATTCTAGTTCTATGTTTTTTTTTATCGATTTGAATATTAAAAAAATTAAAAAATAAAACAATTTTCTTTCTTCAAATTTGACTTTTTCAAGTATAAAAGTTTACGAACTCATTTACACATTGAAATTGAGGCGTTAATATTTTTAAATTGTGTAAATAATTTTTCGAACAAACTTTGGAACCGTTTATGAGCTTTACGAGGCATTTATTTGATTGTATGAAAACCCCTAATGTTTTTTTTTTTTTTAATGAAAATTTTTTTTTAATAACTGGATTATAAATATATTAATATTTCTCAGGTATTAATATTTCTGTTATGTAATATTTTTATTTTGGCCACGAAGGCTTTGTATTACATATTTTGTAAATAAATAAATAAATAAATAGATAAAGTTCTTACGTTTTTTAATTAAAATTTTAAGTAAAACTCTAGAATAATTTAAATATTGAACCTATTAAGAATTTCAATTAATAAAATAATTGAATATTTCGAACAATGATCATTGGACGTTATGCCAAACTAGAATTAGTATAAGTTTTTTATGCATTTTGGAACAAAAAGCGAATAAAAAACAAAAATAATCATTTTTATTTTAAATTTAAAACCAGTATAACCAGAATATATCTGGAATATTAAAAACTAATAAATTTCAAAAATATGCACTCAATTTTTTTCGTGCGCAGTCCTTATGAAGTTTTAATTTTTTCTTACGAAGTTTTAATTAGTTTTCATCAGAGTTAAACTACATTTCCAATGATTTCTTTATAATTTAAGTTATAGCTCAGATTAAGCAAATATTTGACAAAAATAACATAACTACTTTCTTATTATTATTATTTTTTTTTTTTTATTTACAATTTATTTAATACTAATGCTTACAAAGTACTTTAACGTCAATTTGTTTTCTAAAATATTTGGTCACGCATTTTTGTCAAATGTGAAGACCATAGCTTTATATTCGTGTGAATTTAGATTTGTCTCACTGTAGATCATTTCAAGGAAAATTAAGTGTAAACAAACAAATAAACGTTTGTATGCATAATATGGGAAGATTGTCGCGTGTTCTATGTTATTTTATTTTAAACGATATAATAATTTTTCGCGGGTAAACCAATTGGTCATCTTTAAAAATATTTATATACTTATTTATGTACATATGTATTTAACAATCAATAATAATAAAAATATTGTTTATTATTTGATTATGATGGTGTTAATAAATCAATGTCAACGATTTAGATAGTTAAAAAAATTTTATCAGTTAATAGTAGTTAAAGAAAATCAAGATTGTTTAATTTTATTTTTTAATTTATTTTTTTAAAAGATATAGTGACCATAAATATTGAGATAGTGAAATATATTTAAAATGGAAAAAAGTACTTTTTTAATGAAAAATTTTGGCGAAAACGTTATTTAAAAAAAAAAAAAAAAATGCTTATAAATAGATTATTTAAAAAAAAATTTCGTAAAAAATTGGAATTGTTTCTTTTTTCGTAAAAAAATTAGACTCAATTAATAAATATCTTATTTCTCTTGAAAATTAAGATTTTTGGTGAAAATTAAGAATCTTGTTGAAAATTGAGATTTTTTGTGAAAATTTAAATTTTTGGTAAAAATTTAAATTTTTGGTAAAAATTGAGATTTTTGGTAAAAATTGAGATTTTTGGTAAAAATTTAGATTTTTGGTAAAAATTGAGATTTTTGTTAAAAAATTAAGAATTTTGCTGAAAATTGAGATTTTTGTTAAAAAATTAAGAATTTTGCTGAAAATTTAGATTTTTGTGAAAATTGAAAATTTTGGTAAAAAATTAGATTTTTGGTGAAAATTTAGATTTTTGGTGAAAATTAAGATTTTTAGTGAAAATTGGGATTTTCATTGAAAAGTCAACTTTTTAATTAAGATTTTTTATGAAAATTTGCATTTTTTGCAAAAATTTTGATAAAAAATCGAACTTTTATAGAAAATTCGAATTTGTAGTGAATATTAAAATTTTTGGTGAAAATTTAAATTTTTTGAAAAACCAACTATTGATATAAATTTTGTTTTTTTGCAAAAAAAAAAAAAAAAAAAAAAAATTGGATTTTCGGTCTAAGATTTTGTAAAAAATTTAATTTTAAGTAAAAAAATTAATTTTTGTAAGATGAAAAAAAATGTTAAATAAATTTTTTTTTTGTGAAAATTTGGATTTTTTATTAAAAACTAGAACTATTTGTGAAAAATATTTTGTTTTGTGAAAATTAGGATTTTTTCGAAAAACCGATTGAAACACATTCCGATTTTTAGAATAATATAAGATTTTTTATGAAAAGTTTTGTAAAAAATTTATGTTTTGAATTAAAAATTAGATTTTTGTAAGATGAACAAAGAATTCATAAACAGAAAAAATATTTTCCAAAAAATTTCTATCAAATTATTAATTAGAATTTTGAAATGATTGTAAATACAAATAATTTTTTATTTTATATTTTATATTTATTTCATTAAATGAATTAATCAAAACCGAAGTATTCAAACAAAAATGAAATTTCAATCAGATACATTTCAATTATTTTATTAATTAAAATTCAACCTATTAAAATATTGTATATTTAATTATTGATCACTTAATTTTGATTAAATAATTAACAGTTGAAAAATAATTGAAAATTAAAAATTTTATCACTCAAATAATTTATACAATTAAAATAGTTATTAAAACAAATTCAATTTTTGATGAATCGTTTAATTCAATATAAATTTTTAAAAAATTTATTAAGTATTAAAATACTACGTATTTTGTCAGTATGTCAAAAAATCCAAAAGAAAAATACTTAAGTAATTTATTTTTCTTTCAATATTTTTTTTTAAGTAAGAAAATTTATTGATACAATTTAGATATTTGCGCATACTAATTATAAATACCATTTGTATTTCAAAAAAAATATATATATCGACCATTCCAGGAAAGAACGCCCGAAAAAGTATATTTTTTTGATGGCTTCCAATTTCGATAAAAATTTGTATACATAATCTCCATTAAGCCTTTTATCAATTTCAGTTTTCAGTTTTGTAAAATTGCAAAAACTCGCGATTTAATATCGCTTTTTAATTTTCTCAAAAACCAAAAAAAAATTCAAAAGTATGTAACTTTGAATAGCAACATCTCTGGGAAGATTTTGTGAATTTTAATGATTTAATCGGTAATACGATTAAATGTTTACGACGAACATTTTAAAAATAAGAAAGATTTTTTAAAAATGCATTTTAATGCAATTGCATTTTTAAAATGCATTTTTCTTTAAATATGCTATTAACATTTTTTAATTTTTTAACATAAATGAAAAGTTTATAATCTTTACATTATGATAAAAGTGTCAAATTTTTGGGACGCGAAAATCTTATATGCAAAATCTAATTTTTATAAAAACATGTTTAAAATTTTTCATATAAAAATAAAATTTTTTCTTGTTTTTGGAAATTTCTGTAAAATTTTTATAAAAGTTAACAAAATATAAAAAGTCTGCAATTTTAAATATTCATATCTCTTGAAGTTATTGATGGATTTCTGTAATTTAAAAAGTATTTAAAAGGCCATTGTATATTTTTTGTGTAATTTAGTCAGCATTTCAAAAATCACCTCTTCGATCCATAATATTTTAAAAATATAAATGCAGTTTTTAGATGCATTTTTGTTAGTTGCGAACTTATTAAATTTTAATTTTTCAAAAGTGTATTTAAAAATGATTTGTTTATTATAACTTAAAATAATAAATAGTCTGATACATAAAGTTTTACTATTTTTAAGGATTTTTTAAAAAATAACACAATAATTTTTTTTTTAACAAAATACGTAAAGATACTCATAATACCAGAAAAATATAATTTTTATATGAAAAAATTTTAACTAGTTGAAGAAAAGGGGAAATTATGCACAGTACATGTGTGCGTCCCAAAAATTTGAGATTTTTATTTTAATGTAAAGATTCCATGCTTTCCAAATACGGAAAAAAAAATCAAAAAAATTTAATAGCATATTTAAAGAAAAATGCTTTTAAAAAATGCAATTGCATTAAAATGCATTTTTAAAAAGTATTTTTTATTTGTAAAATATTCATGTTAAAGCTGATATAATTACAATTCAAACGCCGTTTAAATCATAAATTTCCGCAAAACCTTCCTAGAAATATTTGTATTTAAAGATGTATACTTTCGAGATTTTTTCGAAAGTGAAAAAGCTAAATAAAATCGCGAATTTTCTGAATTTAGCGAATCTGAAAACGGAAACATTTATAGACACCCATAGACCTTATATGTATAAAATTTTATAAAAATCGGAGGACACTTGGTATATTTTTGGGCGTTCTTTCATGGAATGGACGATATATATTAAGAATTTCATTTTTTATGTTATGTATAAGAATTTTCGGCAAATCTTAATACAAAATACTACAGTGTAGAAATAGCATAAATAATGTATTATTTTAAATAACATATAACACAATAACTCAAATAATATACATACTTTTTGAATTGTGTAATTGCTTTGAAAAAGTCCCCACGTCTTAAAAATGTATAAATAATTAATTTCTATTATTACTTTCATTATTACTTTGCGCCTTACAATTTTTTTTTAATATGTAAACCAAAGAATAAGTACATTAAAAAAAAAACACTATACAAATTAATTAATTAAAAATCCAAACTATTCAGACATTCCTAAAAAATTTATGTAAATATTTAATACGTAATATAATACAAATATTTTATAAATATTGCGCTAAAATAGGGAGCAGTGTAAAGACACAAAAATGAATTTAATTTTTTTTTTTTTTTTTGCACCGGGGTCTGTTGGTGTCATTAACACAAAATTAATAATAAAAGAGAATAAGTAGAAAAGACAAAAAAATATAAAAATTAAACTAAACCAAAATACAAATGTCAAGTTCAATGTAAAACATTAATAATAAACTACTACTTAAAAATTTAATTATTATGCTATTATTAACAACAACAAAAAGTCTCTTACCGTATTCAATAGCCAAGGTTGTTCAGCAGCCAATTGAGACCAATCCGTTTTCATATTAACTGTTGCAAAACGGCATGTTTGTACTCCAGCGCCATTGACATTTAAATGACGATTTAAAATATCCTTGCCGGTGGCTTCACTAATTGCCTTTGCTGACATTTTTTCTACTTTTAATAATCTCTTTCAGAAGGATTTGTATTTAAATATTTTTTTATTATTTAATAAATGAATGTGGAGGTTTTATACTGTAATAAGAAAAATAAATAAACAAATAAAATTAAAAATTATGTTGAATTTTAAATACCAAAATTTAAAATGTTGAAATATTTGTTATAAAAAATTTATCAATAATATAACGGTAAAAATTTCTCTTTATTTATTTTTTTTTCTTTGTTGAATAATTGTTGATTTCTTTTCGTAATGAGAAAAAAACCTTAAAAAATATTTAAAAGTAAACAAGTAAAACAACAATAATACAATTTACATAATATGTAAGTCTGGCTATATTTATATACATAAAATTTATTATATCACTGTATTTAACTTAAACCTGTTGAAAAACCCACAAATTAACAAAAAAAAAAAAAACTAATTCACTCACAAGCTTTTAAATAAAAATGATGATTTTAGGCACTAGACTAGCTCCTCTTCTTTTTTGGAATTTTTGGAAAAAAGTATAAAACAGAAATGAAAAAATTGTACAAAGTTTAAAATTTCTTTTAATTTATTTTATTCGTATTTCTAAAAACCAAAGTTCGAACACTTTTAACACTTATGTAGTACGTATAACGAAACAACCAAATGACACGATCAATAATGGTGTTTCTTACTAAGCAGGTGACTTCGATCTACACCTTAGACGAGTTAAATGAAAACTAAATGCTTTTGTCGTGCTTACAAAAGCCACAGTAGTCAATTCATTATAAAAAGAGGGAACGATACAAACTTCGACTGAGATTTCTGGATGACATTATTTAGGTTGTGCATGTGTAAGTGCGATTATGTGTCTCTATTAAGGCGAATTTATATATTTATATTGTATTTGAATTCGCTTTTGAACCAATATTTGTATATTTATTACTGTGTTTTGAGACAGGTTTATAATTTAATTTTTATTTATTTAACTAAATATACATATATATATATTTTTTTTTTTTGAAATTACGAGTTCCATACATACAATTGGTATATAAAAGAAAAATCAAATTTTTAGAGAAAAATCAAATATTAAGTGAAAAATCAATTTTTTAGTGAAAATTAGGATCATGTGAAAATTTTATTTTTTTTTTTATTGAAAATATCGAATTTTAGTAAAAAAAAAATTGGATGTTTAGTGAAAAATTAGATTTTTTTTTGAAAAATAAATTTCTTAGTGAAAATTAGGATCTTGTGAAAATTTGATATTTTTTTTTTGTTTATTGGAAAATCGGATTTTTAGTGAAAATATCGAATTTTATTAAAAGAATTAGATTTTTACTGAAAAATTATATTTTTAGTGAAAATCGATTTTTTTAAAGTAAAATTTGGTTTTTATTCAAAAATTTAATTTTTAATAAAAAATTGGAATTTTAGTGAAAATTGAATTTTTAGTGATAAATAAAATTTTTAGTAAAAAATTTTTTTAGTGAAAAATTGAACTTTATGTCAAGAGTATTAAATCGCAATTAATAAAATATTTGCCTCTGCCGAATAAAGCATTCTTAACTCTTTATAGGTTTTAGTTTATTTATTTGTAAAAATTCCATTGAAATGATGTTGGAAGGAAACCAGTTTTTTTTATTAAAACCTTGGTAAAAATTTAGTTTTATTCTTAAAATTTTTGGAAAAAATAACGTATTTTGTTTAAACCCGGCTTATGGTTTAAAACTTCGGATTTTGAAGCAAACTAGTTTTTTTTTTCATTAATTTTTGCAATTGGATAAATAATAATCTGACATTAAGTAAAAAAGTTATATTCACTATTTTTATTACTTCAAAATTGAATTGCCACTTAAAGTCGTATGATTTTTATTGTTTACACATAAACGATTCATAAATTTGAGTATTAAATGCATTTATACTTAAAGTGAGCTAAATTTTAATCCACAACTTGCTCTCTCAGACGATCTCCCTTAATTTTTCTATGTATACATTTTTCTCAAACTATTTCTTTAAAAAAATTAAAAACATCTATTAAAAATATCTATTCAATTTGTATTCAATTTAAACTAGTGTTTTAATAATATATTATAAAAACGTTAAAACTCTAAACCGAGAGAAATATAAAGAGAGCACTTTTTTCTCACTTACAACTTAATTAAATAATTATTGTATTTGTAATTAGTAAATTGGAGGCAAATGCAAACAAAATCGCACGAACCAATAGTGTTGCCGGGTTCATCGGATGATGTTACCTTGTCGTTTTTTTTTTTTTTTTTTTGAGAAAATAAATAACAAGCCGGTGAAATTGTTGATTTCTTTCATAACATTTGCTGCTGGTGTTGGTGATTGTATGTTTGTGCACACAAGTATTTGTAAGCACATTTAAATTTATGATTAATTAATATACATTTGTACGTGTGTCGAAAATCAAACGACAAACAACTATAAAGAAATCTTCATTTTTATTTGTACTATATGTTCAACTTTTTTCTTTTTATTATTTATTTTTTTGTAATAAAAACTACTGTGTTGGCGTAGTAACATATGATGTATTAAATGATTATTTAGCTGTCAATGTTGTCATCTTATCAATTTTCTTATTTTATTGCATTTCAATATTAGCAATCGTATGATATTTTCAAACATTTTGAGATCATTTGCATTTTATAAAGCAAGTTAAATAATAGAAGATAATTCCCACGAGAAATTTCTCTTTGCTAATAAATGACCGGTCAAAGCGACAGCTATATAAATAGGATATATTCAACAACACAATAACCCAGTAAAAATAAGTAATATAGTGCTAATATAGAAGGAAGTATTTATTGCTGAAAAAGAGCTGCAGAAGCTATTTTTTAACCTATGGTTGTCATTGATAAGATGTTATTCTTTTAAGCATAGGGTTGTCAGACGGGCTTGAATGAACTTGATTGTCAAGATATTTTAGAAGTTGTCAAGTTACAAGTTAAAATGTAATTTGTCAAGTTGAAAACAATTTGTAGTTTTTTTTTTTGATAGCATATTTTTATATTTTAGAGAATACTATACCATATGATTTATTACACAATAAAAGTGAAACTTGTACAGAACTGCACAGCATAATGAATTTATTTTAAATAATCTTAAAATCATATGTATATGAGATATAAGAATCGTTTTAAATTTGAACAACATTTTTTAGAACAAACAACATTTTTCCGAACAAACTGGGTACCATAAGTTAAACATAGATCACTGTTTCCTCGAGATTTATTTGAAAACTTCCAGAACAAATTCGCTTATTATTAATTCATTCTGTTATTCAAATTTATAAAAAGTGTTTTATCGTTTATTATTACGTCATAATGTCATTTAACGTAAGTTTATTGTAGGTTCATACCTACCTAACCTAACAAACGTTTTTGCATACAACTTTTAGGAATTTAGCTTAACAATGCTTTGTAAAGCTGTGTTAATTTTTTTTGAATATGGCCGTAAATTTTCAAAAGCAGTATTAATGGATATCAGTGTTGCCAGTTTAGCCTTTTTAAGGCTAAATATTTATTTATTTATTTATTAAAATTCAAGAAAAGCCTTTAAGGCCAATAAACTTATATTACAAAAGCAATAGCCTAAATAAAATACTAATTATAAAAATTATATAAAATATTATATAAACAAAATATATGCAAAAAAATACTTCTACAAGTTGGATCCCCAGTCAAAGAAAAAAAAAATCGTACAATAATAAAATTACCTTTTTATGTGTATTAATTCGCACAAAAAAAAATCGAAATTATTTATATTTAACGAAAATTTTCGCATGCGGCGGTTAATTTTACAAAAATATAATAATTATTTTTTAAAAAACTTTATTACACATAGAAACTTTTTTGGCGAAAGTCGATTGTCAAGTTTTTTTTAGAAATCAAGCTCTTTTTTCAGAAATGTCAAGTTAGATCACAATTCGAATCTGGCAACCCTATTTAAGCATCTTGTTGATAGCTTTTAAAGTACTTATCGTAAAAATATGATTTAGCCCATGATAGAATTACTAAAGGTAAAATCACTAGAAAGTTTGTTCTCATTTTTATTTACCCTGAAAAGTCAAACACATAAATCAAAAGAAAATGTAAAAAAAAAAATTTTAAATAAAACTTCAAATTAGAAAAACAAAAAAAAAAAAAAAAAAAATATTTTACAACAATTTTCTTTAAAAAAATGTATGCAACTAAATTTTATTCTAACAAATATTCACAAATATATGAATTGTAAATGTCCAGTTGGACAAATGTACGTATTAAAAGTTTACACTGCATGCCAAGGATAGAATTCGGCATTTCAGGAAACAATTTTAATCATATACTTATGTGTGTAAACAAAACATTTTATATTTTTTTTCATTCTTGATTTTTGTTTTTTGCTTTTCATTTTTCAGTTTTTTGACTTAACAAGAAATAAAATTGACGACTCTCTCTAGTGATTCTACCTTCTATTATTATATTATGATTTAGCCTTATTAAAAAAAAATAAATAAAAATACTTTTAAATTTGTAAAATTTCACAATTCTAATGTGTTTTTAAAGCCTTCCACAATGTGACAAGAGTTTATATTAGTTTGTAATTCCATTTGTAATTAGGTAAAGGAGTTAACATTTTTATCTGTTTAAATCAATATTCCGATTACTGAGAGACATATTTTATACATCAAAATTTTAAGGTCAAAAAAAGTCTAAAATTTAGACGATACTAAACGGAATGTGCAATATATTGATAGTCAGACTGCGAAAAAAGCTCTGAAAATGTTCATAGCTTTGAAGGTAGTTAGATTGAATTTGCCCGACATAACTCAGTTTTGAATGTACTTTAGATCAAGGTTTCAATATATTGTTTCTACTTATTTTACTAAGTAAAATAATTTTCACAAAATAATTAAAGTTAAAAAATGCGTTTCACAAAGCATATTAGCTTTTACAAAAAAAATTTACCGAGTTTAGAAAAAATTAAAAAATTCAAAAACACTAATTTTGTCAAAAAATTTATAATTTTCAAATAAGTAAAAAAGAACAAATCAATTTTTAAAGTACCAATTTTTAAAAAGTATAAATTTTCAAAAAAAAAAAAAAAATTGCACTTTTTTAAATTTGCCAGGATCTAATAGGGTTTTTTTGTAAAATATTTACATATTATTTTTCTTTAATGCCTTATCTATAATCTCCACATAAATTTATTGCGATTTCTTCACCTTTAACTAAAAAATATTGTTTTAAAAATTTGATTTTGTACAAATTTTTTAATGTGTGTTTGAATTTGGCGAAAAACTAAAAAAATGCCACAAAAATTTGAAATCTTTTTATAAAATCATACTAAATGCATAGAAAAGAATTTGTGTTAATACCTAGCATAAAAAAATTTTTCATTTAAAATTTTTTTTTCCAAAATGGGACCATTTTTGTGTTTTTCGATTGTGCCCCAAAAAATATTTTTATGCGATTTTCCTTTATGATGAACAAAATGTAAAAATATCACTAGTTTTGATCCACGCAATAAAAACTTGTAGCGAAAGGGTTAAAATCGTAAATATTTCCTATACAATTTATCTGGTTGCAAATATTTAGGTGTCAATCATGGCACAAGTATTATAAGGTATATGCAAAACGGCAACAACTACAACAACGTAACTCTGTCAGTGTAACACAACGTCAAAAACAACTGATTTTTGTTTGTAAACATTTTATTGCGCTTCTTGCTTTATTATATTTTTCGTTCTAAAAATTTAAATATATTTGAGAAAAGTAAATAAAAAGTTGTGTATTTTACAACTTATATTTATTTATTTATTTATTTATTTATTTATTTATTTATTTATTTATTTATTTATTTATTTATTTATTTATTTATTTATTAAATCAAGTAATATAAAGAAGCCTTTCAAGGCCAATAAATATATATTACAAAAGCAAAATCCTGAACATTAAAACATCTTAAGAATATCAAAAACTATACAAATGTATATAAATATAAATTAAGGATTTAATATTAAATATGCTATATTATAAAAAAATCATTACAATTTGGCCCCCCAGCCGAATAAAAAGTAAAAGTAAACAAAAACATGTCCCAAAGCGGTAGTTTTTTAAAAAAAAAAGCAAGTTATATTTATAAATATTAAATAAAACCGAATAATCTAGTACATTTATCCTTAAGCAAGCAAGCAAGTAACCAAATAACTGCTGCCAACATTGAAGTATTATTTTCTTCAACTAACAATACCGTTACAATGAAAAATAATTACCTATAAAAAAAGTAAAAATGTTTAAAAAAGTTCAAAAATCAAACCAAAAACAACTCGTGTATATATAAACACAAACAAATCAGTGCACCTCATAAATATTAAGAATACTAAAAAATAATTAGGTATCAGTACTAGATGTGGAGAAATGTGCAATCAATTTCAAACGAAATGCATTATTCGAATGCGAAAATATGCGGAGCTCAACAGGTAAATAATTCCAGCAACGAGCTACTCTAACAAGAAAAGATCTCTCAAAACAACTGCAGGTTATTCTTGGAATCACTATTTGAGGGTTCCTAGTGGAATGAGAAAAACGAAATCGCGAACAAAGTTGAGAAGGCTGGCCACTCTTAAGCACTCTAAAGAAAAACAACAGGCTTCTAAGAAGCTTAAAATGTTTAAAGTCACATCCAAGAAAATCAGTAACATATCCAGAAATGTGAGATCTCCTGGGAACGTTATAAACATATCGGACAATGGTATTGACAATACGATTCAATCTGGAAGAAATGTAAGCCAACGTGCCAGATATAACTTCTAATCCATAAAAAATATGCGGCATTAATAATGCATAAGCCAATCTATACCGAATACAACAAGGTAAATAAATACTATTCGAATAAATCCTACGTAATATTCTAGACACTCTTCCAAAAATATTGTCAACATGACTCTCAAACGTAAGTCGATCATCGATATAAACTCCAAGACATCTCAGCCGATCAACAAAAGAAATTCTGTTACCTCTAACAAAAATATTCAAGTCAGAAATATGATGTCCACTATTACCGAAAAGAATAGCCTTAGTTTTAGATGTGTTTATATACAATAAATTACGTGAAGACCATTGTTCAAAGCGAACAAGGCTATAATTCATATTTGCCTCAAGAACATCACCATTATCCCGATCTGCACAAAATAAGAGAAAAACATCATCAGCAAAAAGAAATGATTTGCATAAACTAGTGTCAATATAATCAGGAAGATCATTAACGTACAATATGAAAAGAAGAGGGCCCAATACAGAACCCTGAGGAACACCCGAAGATAAGGGAAGTACACCCGAAAATTCACCGTTAATATCAACAAACTGATATCTAGCTGACAAATACGAATAAATCAACTTACACGCAGACCTGGAAAATTTAAAGTAGTCCCTCAACTTTGCAATCAAGATAGGATAACTAATCGAATTAAACGCTTTAGTCAAATCCAATGAAATTAATGAAATTAATTTATTTTCATTAAGATTATCACGAATAACATCCGTTAAGTTCAACAATAAAGAAGTAGTACTATGACCACGACGAAACGCAAATTGAGAAGCAACAATATTCGTATTCACAAAATTTAAAATTTGTTTCTTAAGAATGTGCTCCAAAATCTTTGAAATAGCCGGAAGGATAGAAATCGGTCTCAAGTCATCTAGGGAGTGAACTACCCTAGCCTTGGGAATCGGTACAACACGAGCCACCTTCCAATTGGATGGAAAAGTAGATGAGGTAAGTATTGAATTAATATGAAATATAAGTAAGTCAGAAATATGTGGAAAAATAATCTTAAGAAAATTAATAGGAATGCCATCAGTACCAACAGATTTGGACTTTACCTTACAAATTGCACTCCAAAGATCATTCACATCTATGCATTCAAAAGAAAATGTTCCATTAAAATCACCAATATCAAAATCATAAACATCATCAGCAACAACTCTGTCAGCATGAGGAATATCAGCAAAATGGGCATTCACTTCCTCAACACCAAATCCAAAATGTGAATCATGATCATCAGTAAAACCACTACGATTCAGAAATTTCCACATATCAGAAGAATTCATTCCAGAAAATAATCTCGTAAAGTACCTCTTTCTCTCCCTACGAATAATTGATTTAGCTCTATTCCGATAACGACAATAGACTCTCCAGTGCTCAGCAGATGCAGACGACCGAAAAGCAGAATAAGCTAGATCCCTCAAAGATGTAGCTAGCACAACACAGTTAGACTGCATCCAATTGGAAACACTAACCCGAACTTTCCTCTTAACAACCGGCACAAATTCAAAAAGCTTTTCTATCAACGATGACAAAATGTAAGACTGATTATCAATGCACACAGATCCAAAAAAAGCAGTAAAATCAAAATTCCTCAAAAATGAAACAATACCATCCCAGTTAATTCTATTAAAGTCCCTATACTGAACAAAATCCGGAGAACGATTTACATTACAACAGAATGTAGCAAAAATTAAGGCATGATGTGATATTGAAGAACATTGCACTTAATCTGAAAAAGATAACATCGACCTATCACTCAGCATCCAGAAGTCCAACAAGGACGTCGAACCATGATTTACATCAAAGTGTGTAGGTTTGGAATTATGGAAAACTGATAAATTACATCTCAAACACATCGACCTAACTAAAAACGACTTGGCTGTATTAAAAAGATTGCAGTTAAAGTCCCCTACAACAACGATCCTAGAATATCTCAACAACAAATCCGAATGCATACTCTCAAAGGAATCAAGATTACCACTAGGCAAGTAAACAACACCAAAAAGAACCTTAACATCACCACTTAAAAATTCAATAAAAATTGACTCACAACTACCTAACTCAGAAACTCTAAAAACCACTTTATACCTAATGCTACCGGAGATATAAATACCAACTCCACCACCACGTGCATTAAGCCTATCATTCCTGAGCAAGGAATAACCAGGAATATTGACAGACGAACTTGATACATAAGGTTTTAACCAGGTCTCAGAAAGTCCTATTAAATCAAAGTTATCTTTTACAATATTACTGAATTCATCAAATTTCGTAGAGTAATTAGAAGGCCTAATACTTTGGCAGTTAATATGACAAATTCTCAATTGATCGAGATGCTTGCGTAAGGACAACTTAAAAGGAACACAACCACTTATATTGGGACCAATATTCTCATTACTTACTGACATATTGAATACAAATAATAAAGATGGTGGGGAACCAAAAGTAAAAATTAAATCTTACATTATTCATAAATAACAATATATTAATCATAATTCAAACTCAGCTATCAAAGGTAAAACAAAGAGATCAATAATAATACTGAGATCAATAATAATACTGAGATCAAAAATATTACATAAAAAATAAGAAGAAAAAAATAGATACTAAATAAAAAGTATTATCCTATAAAATGGCTTAATGGCAAAATAAAGAAAAAAAACGAAACTAGAAAAAGTTTCCAACAATTCAACAACTGTCATTAAACCAATTTAAAGAAAATAAAAAGAAAGAAAAACAATAAAAATATTAATGAGGAGCAGAATAATGTCCATCAAGCAACGCCGCACATTCACCCAAGTCACAAGTAACCTCCTTGCCATCCACTAAAGTCAGCTTAGCCTTAACTCGATCAGTATTCAGAACCCGGAACTTCAAAATAGCTTTCTGACGCACCAACTTCCGGCACAGAGCACTCAAATTCGAAGCAGCAGGACAGTAGTGGTCATTAAGATACACCCGACTATCAACATCTCCACCCAAAATATCACTCACTTTAAGATTTTTTGTTTTGAAGTAAGTTTTCATAATTTTGTCTCGTATTGACACGTTATTAAATTTAACTAAAATTAGTCTCTTGCCACTCATATAAAAAACCTGACCAATGTCACGGTCAGAAATACCAATATCATAAAAGGAGCATAAGGATATTCGTCTTTTTAGTGGCAGTTTATATTTGTAACGCAATTTTTATCATTAAACAATCCAAGTTACTTTGAATTAATAAAGCTCTTAAATGCACAATTATATAAAATATTAATGTGTTTGTATAAAACTTGTATATCGTCACCGAAAATGCAAAACAACGTAACATCATTTTTTATAACTTTACAGGAGGCACAGAAAACTTTCCAAAATCTAAACAAATTGTCCTACAAACAAGATTTTTGGGATATTACATCCTTAAATATTGCCTAATATATTGATGAAGATTATTTTTATTTTTATTAAATATTTTTTAAGTTATGTGGTTTACGTTTTTCAAGATTTCAATCTTCTGAAGTCAAAAAAACGTAACATTAATAAAAATTTTATAAAAATTGTAATTAAAGAGATTTCTGATAACTTTTTTTTCCAAAAATTTAATACGAATTATATTTTTAATAATTTACAATCTAAATTCGTAAAAAAAAAAAAGATTTATTTTTTTTTATTTTTTTTAGCAAATGTGATGTTACGTTATTTTGACTTAAGAAAATCATTGTTTTCGTTAAAACAATCGTTATTTTTTGAGCTACAAGTCTGAAAATATGTGATCACACGTATTTCGGAAAAATAAACTATATTTCATCAAAAACCCAAATTTTATAATTTTGATGTTAGGTTGTTTTGTATTTTCGGTGACGATATTATCTTTTATTTCTTTTTGCTTTTTATAACACAAAACACACCAAATGTAACAAAAAATAGTTTATTAATAACAACACAAATATATTTTAGTATTATAACACAGGAATTGTATTATAAAATTATTTACTTTTCTTGGAAACAAACAAATGTAAACAAATTTTGACAATATAGTCTGCTTTGAAACAACGAGCAAAAAATAATCAGTTGATCTTATAAGGTTACCTTATTTAAAATGGTTGTGCCATGGTGTCAATTAAACAAAATTACAAAAATAAAACAAAACAATTTTTATGTCCTAATTTTCTAAATACGTATCTGTTTCCAAAATTAGTACTATATTTTAAAGAAATTGCATTAAAAAAAAAATACACTTATTTTTTTTTTCTTTAAGGAAGTTTGGCGTAAATCAAGATCTTCGGCACAGTTGATTTTTAAACAATTTTGATAGTGATTCTATAGTACTTTTACTTGTGATTATAGTGCAATAAAAAATATTGTCCGCTCTTGCTCGGTTTACGAGTTATAGGCCCTCAAAGTTTCAATATATTTTCCTGAATATCTTTATTAATAATTGTCAGATCTTAATTATATTGATGTCATTTAAAAGCACTTATAAATACCTTTTCAATGGTATATAACACTATCATATTAATTAATTATTTGGGAACAAAATTGACATTTTGTATAAAAATGGCGGAACTTAAACAAATTTTTGATATTCGAAAAAAAGCTTATTTAGCGAAGCCGATGTTCGAAATACCCAGAGGAGAAAGTCTTTAAGCCCGGCCGCAGGCCGGCTACACAGAAAAACCTTTTTTAAGTCGGAAAAAAAATATAATAATTTCAAGTGTGCCGAAGATCTTGATGAGTGCCGGAAGTTTTTGTATCTAAATTTTCAAGGTGAATAAAAATATTGAATTTATGGCCAAAATTATTATTGAATCACATAAGATAATCCGGTATAAATAGACCACCCTGGTTTAGCTCCGATTTATTTGATTTTTTCGCCATTGATAGCACTTTTAAAGGTGAAAATAATAATGTAATGAGATGTATAAAGTGCAATTAAATAGTTTGGAAGTTATAAGGCTTTGAAAATCGTATTTCCCTAACAAACTCGTATCAAAAAAAAATTCGTTATAAAAAAGTTGGTAAAAAGGAAAAATTACGTTAGCGAAGCCGCTTTTGGACATACCACAGAGTTAAAAACCCTTCTGCTATTAATAAAAAAATTTCCACAAAAAAAAATTTGTACACTAGAAATTAAAAAAATTTAAAAAAGTTTGTGTTAATGAAACTTTTATATTTTTTTTATTTTATTTTTATAAATGCACAATTAAGAGCTTTTAATTGACACCTTTAATCGGATAAATAGTATATGGAATTTTTACGATTTTAAGTGATTTAGGGAGATAATTGATTACCGATAATTGCTATCCATAAAATCTTAATTTAGATCACAATTAAAAATAATTTACTTTATATTTTTCAAATAAATCTCAAATTTGTTTATTCCCAAGTAAATAATAACAGAATGAACACGTCATAAAAAAGAAAAAATGCGTTAAAAGTGCAAAAACATAAAACATTTGCACACACTGACAAAAAAAACTCAATTACACACACATACACAAGACATTTTTTGTTCACTTTTTTTAAGTTTTTGGTCATACAAGTGAAAGTCATTGGCATTTTATTCATAGAAAATTTGCATAAACTAATGTTTTATATAAAAAATTAAATAGTTAATGATATTTTAAATTAGCTTTAAGTATTTTTCCATGTTGTTCTGTCATTTTTTATTTTTTGCAAAAAAGAAAAAAGGCAAATGTTAAAAAAAAAAAATAAATAAAATAGGAAAAAATCGATTTTTTTTAAGAAAACATATTATTTAATAATTTTGTATTATTTAATACTTTGAATCATTTGGAGAATTTTTGCATTACTTAATTTAGCAATTATGTATTTAAAATTAAAATGCAACTTTTATAAATTATATTTTTTTATTAAGAGTTGTGATAACTTCGGTGTTTTATTCCTTAACTGGAATTTTGTCCTATTTGTGCAATATTATTGGCTCTTGTATTATTTAACATTTTAGGGTATAATTCAAACTAATTTATTCACTTTTAAGGTTTTAATTTAATATACTAACTTTTTAATTCTAGCAATTTATCCAACACAATAAAAAAACACCGCTCGTTCACAATGAAATAGAAATTACCTATCAGGTACTAGCAGAGACCTGCGCCGAACGATTTTAACGGCGGCGGCGGCTTTTCTAAAAATTATCGGCTGCGACTCAAAATCGGCTGTTAGCCGGCTGAAAGTTGAACATAACAACTTTTTATTTCCTAGTTTGCGCATCGTCTTATATAACACATTGGTTTCCAAATGTGGGTCCACGTCCCCTTAGATGTAAGGGGAGACGAAGACCGTTTGAACATAATCTATAAGTATTTTCTAAAAGATTTATAACATAAATTTTTGTATTTATTGTACTTCTAAAGTGTCAAAACGGACAGCTATCTCTGATTTCAATAAAATTTTCAACTAGTATTTACCATTGTAAGTGTTTTTCAAATCATACGATTTTAGACCCATTTCTCTATCCGCTCCAAAGGTGTACTATTTTAATTGGTAACAACTTCTAAAATGTTACTATACAAAGAAACTATACAAAATATTTATTTAGTGTCATTTTAAAGACTTTCAAAGGTCAAAATAAGACTAACAAAAATTAAACCATTATATCTCCAAAAACTATATCATTAAAATTCTTAAAAAATTATACAATGTTAACATATCTCTAGGTCATTATAAACTATGCATAACTTTTATAGTTAAAGGTGTCAATTAAAAGCTTTTAAGGTTGCATTTACAAAAATAAAATAAAAATAATATAAAAGTTTCATAAACACAACTTTTGAAGTATTTTATAATTTCTTGTGGAAAAAAAAAATTTCTGTGGAAATAATTTTTCTTAATAGCCGGCCTTCGGCCGTGCGGAAGGGTTTTTAACTCTGCGGTATGTCCAAAAGCGGCTTCGCTAACGAAATTCTTTCTTTTTACCCAACTTTTTTTATAACGAAAAATTTTTTTTCAAAGCCCTATAACTTCCAAAATATTTATTTGCAGCCAAAAATTTTTTACATCATTATATACACCGTTAAAAGTACTATCAATGGCAAAAAAAAATCAAATAAATCGGAGCTGAATTAGGGTGGTCTATTTATACCAATTTCTTTAATTCTTTTTGTGGAAAACATACTTTTTTATACATTTGCTTGTCAATAAGTCATTTCGCTGCAGCAGAGAATTTTAAGCTGCTTCAGCTCCAAATGCCTTCCAATTTTCCACTCCCGAGCTTTTTAAATGCAATTTGGAAGTGTTTTGGTCCCCTGGCCGTTAGAAAATTTTGGTTTGAACCACCAAAGTACTTGTAAAAACGCCATGTTTGCTGTTATCAAATCGATTACCAGAGACCTGCGCCGAAAGATTTTAACGGCGGCGGCGGCTTTGCTAAAAATTGTTGGCGGCGGCTCAAAGTCGGCTGTTAGCCGGCTGAGAGGTGAACATAACAACTTTTTATTTCCTAGTTTTCGCATCGTCTTATAGAGTACATTGGTTCACAAATGTGGTTCCAAGTCTCCTTAGATGTAAGGGGATCCGAAGACCGTTTGTTTGAACATTATTTTTTATTTCCTAAAAGATTTATAACATACATTTTTGTATTTTTGTACTTCTAAAGTGTCAAAACAGAAGACCGTTTCGAACATTATATTTTTTAAATTATTAAAAAAAGTATATATGATCTTGACACAGCTCTTCCCTCTACACATATAAAATTGGATATTCTGATATTTTGAAACATTTTTTATTTTATCACAGATTTTAACATTCGGACATTTTAAATACGTTGATTTTGTTGAAATGAATCTAAAAATTTATCATTATTTTTATTTTTCTTGAAAAATGTAACGGAAATAATCTTAAAATATGGTCTTAAAGTAGGGTCGAACCATTATTAAAATTTTTAAAGTTTACAAGGCTTTACCAATGGTATAGTAAGCAAATCAATGTTTTTGAATACAACTTTAAGTAATTTTGATTATAAATGGTTGGTAAAGCTGTTTTAAGTTTTTTTTTGAATACGGCTGTAAAATTATAGATTATACGCTTCTCCTTTTAGATAGATCTAAATTATCCAAACATTTTGTTTAATATCTTGTTTAAAAATTGTTCTACAGAATAATATTATTTTCATAATAGAGGATACAAATTCTAACGTAAGCTTGATAACAAATTACTAATTTTGTGTATGTAAATTTCCGTAAGAGGAAGTTAGAAACTCTTTATGTAACCTACATTAATTTTTTGGAATACGGCTAAATATTTATTGAAAACTGTAATATTGAAAAATGCAGAATGGTGATGTTTATTCCAAAAAAAAAACAAATTGACTCGTTTTTTAATATATTTCAAAGCCAGAAAACATCTCGATTTGTGTTGTTTAATAATTTAACACAATAAAAACAACTAAGTTTCCATAGGAAAAAAATTTTTAGTATTTTAGTACATTATCAGAACCACTTCAGATTCATTAATAACATCCTCAGAATTAGTGGTATCACAACCAATTCTGACATTCGTCTAAATTCGTTTTGAAAAATGTTTTAGAGAACTAGTGCTTAAGAACTAATTCTGTATGACTTCTACATCACTTCTGAGAACTTCCTAGAACTGTTTAAAAAACTTGTATAAAAATTTCAAAAATTAAAAAAAAATATATATGTATATATTTACAAAATTCAATTGATTTCAAAAGTGGACTTTAGAAAATAGCCCATTAGAATACAAAATAAAAATAAAAACACATTCTGAAACCTTTCCCTAACTCTTCTATGGCAGTAGTTCTGAATGTGACAATTTTGAACAAAAATTATTGATTAAGGAACTAGTTCTCGAACCGTTCCATAGAATGGGTACTGGCTAGGTAACACTTCCACAGAACTAGTTCTGGAGGTGACAATTTCAAACAAAAATCATTGGTCGTAGCCAAAGTAGAACAAATACAGGCTATTTTTATGTGTTTTAGAACTTAAATTAAAATTTTAAATTAAATTTATATTTGTTCACATTTATTATTTGTTTAAAAATTTTATTTTTGGAATTAGAAAGTATATGTGTGTAAAATTTGTATTTAAATCAACAATATATGAAAATATTTTGGCAAAGGAAAAACATAATAAAATTATATGTGAGCAGTGATGCATAAACTTATTTACTTTTTTAAAGAACTACACCACTTTTAATGGTATTTTTTAAAAATCAATTGAAAATAAATTTAAATTTTAAAAAAAATCATTGGAAAATTAGATTTTTCATTTAAATTTTTGAAAATAAAAATTTAAAATTAGATTTTTCATTTAAATTTTAGAAAAGAAGTGTTCTGAAATTTTTGAAAATAAAAACTGAAAATTAGATTTTTCATTTAAATTTTAGAAAAGAACTGTTGAAATTTCTATATTTCATTAATAATTCAGAAAACAATTATTTAAAATTACAATTTCTATTTCAGAAAAGTACAATTTTAAATAAGTTTTTATATTTTAAATTCACAAAAGATCAATTTATAATTAAATTTTACGTTTTAAATTCAGAAAACTACAAATGAAATTCAGTTTTATATTTTGAATTTCAAAAACAACAATTGAAATTTAGAATAATTCATTAAAATTTAGAACATTGAATAAGAGTGATTTAAATGATGAAATAATGTTAGATCAACTTAATTTATGTGACCTTTAAGCAAATAAAATTAAGAAATTGTTTCAAATCCATCTGGAAAAATTATTCCTAATGTAAATTTCATTCTATATATTATTTCAGTTAAAGTTCTGAATTTAAGTAAGTTTTTTCAAAATTTCAATATTTTTCTGAATTTTAAATGGAAAAATCTTCTTATAAATTGTTCTTTTCGAAAATTTAAATAAAAATTACAATTTAAGTTGTTATTTTCAAAATTATAAATTGAAAACCTAATTTTCAAGTAATTTTTTTTCAATTCTAAATAAAAAGTTTCACTTCTGAAATTTATATGAAAAATGTAAATTTCAATTGTTATATTCTGGAATTAAAAGAGAAATATTATTTTAATATGTTCTTTTCTGAATTATAATAAAAAAATCATAAACTAAAATGATATTTTCAAATTTTGTATTGGAATATCTCATTCTCATTTGTTCTTTTCTGAAACTGAAACCTCATTTTAAATTGTTGTTTTCATAATATCATATAGAAAGTTTTTATTTTAACTTAAAAATAGTGTAGTAAAAAACATATGTGTCTGAACATAATATTAAATAACATATAACACAATAACTAAAATAATATACTTTGTGAATTGGGTTAGTATGTATTTAGTTCATATTTTTTAATCTTAACACACATTTTCCTTCATAACTTTTTTCCGAAGCAATTTTTAAAATTCTTTTATCATTGAAAATATGTCAGTTATTATTCTTGAAGACAAACTGTTGATTTGTTGGGAGTTTGACCAAAATGAGTAACGAAAATGATGTACGTGCTATAAATTATTAAAAATTAAAGAAAAAAAAAACAACAAATTGGTCCTACATATAATTGGTCAAAGAATTAAATGTCCTCTGTCATACTGTTTTCAACGTCATTCAACACTATCAGGGGAATTCGACCATCGATAGGAAACATGGTTCAGAAAAAAAAGACCACATGATATTGGATGGACAAGTAAATTGAAACCATATTGAAAAGCACTCCAAACACATCTTGTAGAAAATCACTCCATTCTCTCCAGTTAAGAGATGATTTTTTTTTTTTTTTTTTTGAAATTTAATTTTTACGTCACGTTACGGTCTTTTGCATTTTAATATGTATATATAAGAATATTTTTATCTATAAGGTAATTCATTACAATCAATCTTGGATGTTGAAATAAAAAGATACCAGTACCTATGCTACTGAATTACCTCTTATTAAAAACTATGATGAACCATATCCCATAGACGGACATCTCCTGATAACGGACAAAATCACCGCCTATGGAAGCTTTCGCTGTATATGTAATTTCCTATAGTAGCTTCTTGGCTTGAGATTAATGTTGAATTTTTATTATACAAAAAGATTGAGTGAATGCGTCCATAATATGGATGAAAAATAATTCATATAACCATCGACGATTTATGATGAACACGCTAAAGTTGTTACTGACTCCGGAGAGAAATGAAATGTATTCTACAGCGTAACGTGTGATAATCTTGAAGACATGTGTCGTTATTCCTCTTCCTTTTTAAAGTGAATAACAAATTGCAAGACTCTTGAGATTTTGCTACACACTAATATACAGTGGCTCACAGCTTAAATTATGCATTATACAATTTTATTTTTAAAGCTCTATGACAAAGTAACAGACTGAAATTAAAAATAAAATTTGGTATCATAAGAAAGAGGAAGATTTCTAGTATAATATAGAACCATTATTTTGTGTTAAAGTTTACCTTTAAGCAAATTAAAGATATGAAAACAAAAAATCCAATATTTTTATCTCAAAGCTTATTTTAAGCACCCACTTATGACATAAAAAAATTAAAAATTACGACCAATAATTACATTCAGATATGTGATGAAATTCGGTCAATTTCAAAAGTAAATCGTATTCTTAAATCGATTAGGTTGTGATGTTCAATATGTTTCTTGTCAAATCACAATAAATTAATTTTGAAATTTGTATTATTTAAATGAAATAAATTTTATTTTAATGTTTTTATGTTAATTTTTTAATAAAAAATTATCAAAAGTTAAGTTTTGCGTGAAGCTGCCACAAAGGAGATATTCCTTGCTTCTAAAAAAAAAAACATTGCCCATAAAAATAACATTTTGTGGAGGAATAATAAATTTACATTTTTGGCGATTATTTAATAAATCCTACAAAAATAAAAATTAATGCAATATTTTAATAGAACGCTTTTTAGCAGATACAGTTTGGACTTTGCATTGGTTTTAAATTTTTACTGGTGATTTGAAATTGCGTTAGCACAATGATTATTTTGAATATTCAAATCAGTTTTTTCCTTTGTGGTAGATACATATATCCAGAAACCTTAAAAGTCAAATTGTAAAACCCATATGTGAAGTTACAGTTTAATTCGAGTGTCTGATAGGTTTTTAAACAATAAGGTACATCGCTTCATCACAAGTTCCATCACAAATTACAAAATATATTTTAAGTTTTAAACTTAAAATTCAGTGTTTTAAAGCAACAGAATAAAACATTTTAGGATTTACAGAATTTCTATACTTTTCTTAACCTCTGCCTCAATATATATTCTTTAAAAGGTATTATTTATTTTATTTTTCTTTCTACAATATAGCTTTTATTTTTTACCCACATGATTCTAATTCTTTTGTAACAGTTTTAATCAAATTCAATTTTAAAACGAGTACCAAAATTTGTTCGATTTGAAAACGATAAAATCATGTCAATTTCGTTTTTATCACAACCATGCATTATTTTCAGTTTGTTTATGTTGTTGAACATTTTTTAATTTTAATATTTTTATTTTGAAGTTTTTTCCAAATGTATGTTTTTTATTTTATTAGAAACACAATTTTTGGAAATTTAGATATCACAGCATAAATATTCCAATAAATTTGTAATACGACTACACTACGAATGTTATGAATGGGTTTTGTGACACCAGAATCTGGCAGTGATTCGCCATGAAACGAGTACCAAAATTTGTTCGATTTGAAAACGATAAAATCATGTCAATTTCGTTTTTATCACAACCATGCATTATTTTCAGTTTGTTTATGTTGTTGAACATTTTTTAATTTTAATATTTTTATTTTGAAGTTTTTTCCAAATGTATGTTTTTTATTTTATTAGAAACACAATTTTTGGAAATTTAGATATCACAGCATAAATATTCCAATAAATTTGTAATACGACTACACTACGAATGTTATGTATGGGTTTTGTGACACCAGAATCTGGCAGTGATTCGCCATGAAGACGAGTACAATAATCCAGTATTTGCAATGTATGGCAAAAAGTTTTCTTAAATAAATATTACATGTTTACTCTGTGACTGAATGAAAATAATGAAATATTATGAGATTTATTAGAATACATTTACCCCTTGTTTAAGATTTAACGTAATATTAATAAAATGATTACTCTCTTCCGCCGGCGTTATCTTACATATTATATCAATGTGGAGACAGTATGTTACATATTATGTGGGGTTTTTCACTATGATTGTCCAGTCATGATGTTTTCTTTTATTTTCTTTTAAGCAATCTTTGTAAAATCTCGTACGTTTTGACGATGATTTTGAGCATGATTGTTTGAAATTTTATGTTAGTGTTGCCGTTGTCAATAGAACTTTATTTAAGAGGAAAAAAGTATTTTTAATTCAATAATTATTCCATTTTACTAAGAAAGCATATTAATTACATCATTTATTAATGAATTAATTAATGTTAACAATAAAATAATTTAACTATACAACAAAATTTGTATGTATATTTCTTCATATAAATTATAAAATAAAAATTATTTTCCTTCATATTTGGGATAAAATTACTTTTATTTCAATAATTATTTCTTTTTATTGCCTTTATGAATGATTTAAAAAAACAAAATTACACATTTTTTTAATTCTATGTATAAAATAGAAATTTTACTTGTTAAATTTTGTATATCACAATTTTTCCATATGGTAACACTTATATAAGTTTAAGCATCATAGCGACGATCTTTACACTCTGAAAAGCGAAAATAAATAAAGCAACATAAGAAAAGTGCGAATGCTGTAAATAAGAAACATAAAAAACACGCACGAAATCACGATTCGTGCTTGTTTTCTTAGTGGGGTTTTTCACTATGATTGTCCAGTCATGATGTTTTCTTTTATTTTCTTTTAAGCAATCTTTGTAAAATCTCGTACGTTTTGACGATGATTTTGAGCATGATTGTTTGAAATTTTATGTTAGTGTTGCCGTTGTCAATAGAATTTTATTTAAGAGGAAAAAAGTATTTTTAATTCAATAATTATTCCATTTTACTAAGAAAGCATATTAATTACATCATTTATTAATGAATTAATTAATGTTAACAGTAAAATAATTTAACTATACAACAAAATTTATATGTATATTTCTTCATATAAATTATAAAATAAAAATTATTTTCCTTCATATTTGGGATAAAATTACTTTTATTTCAATAATTATTTCTTTTTATTGCCTTTATGAATGATTTAAAAAAACAAAATTACACATTTTTTTAATTTTGTGTATAAAATAGAAATTTTACTTGTTAAATTTTGTATATCACAATTTTTCCATATGGTAACACTTATATAAGTTTAAGCATCATAGCGACGATCTTTACACTCTGAAAAGCGAAAATAAATAAAGCAACATGAGAAAAGTGCGAATGCTGTAAATAAGAAACATAAAAAACACACACGAAATCACGATTCGTGCTTGTTTTCTTACCCCTCTTGCTTCTTTACACCTCTTGCCAACAAACTAAAACCATCAGATGCAAAACCATCATCGTCAAAATTGGGCCTTACCCCTCTTGCTTCTTTACACCTCTTGCCTACAAATTAAAACCATCAGATGCAAAACCATCATCGTCAAAATTGGCCCTATGATAGAAAAAAATCATGTGTAGCCCCAATGTTAGAATACATTTACCCCTTGTTTACTAGTCGTATTCACCTAACATAAAATATTTAACATTAACATTAACATCATGTTAATGATAAATTTAGATCGTTCAATTTGATTTTAATATTAATTTTTTCGATGTTTAAACATGGTTCTTTTAACATTTGCTTTAACAACCGTGTTTAAACATTGAAAAAAATAAAATTAACATCAAATTGAGCGAACTATATTTATCATTAACATGATGTAAGTGTTAACATAATATAAACAAAATGTTTACTCTCTTCTGCCGGCGTTATCTTACATATTATATCAATATGGAGACATTATGTTACATATTATGATAGAAAAAAATCATGTGTATCCCCAATGTTAGAATACATTTACCCCTTGTTTACTAGTCGTCTTCACCTAACATAAAATATTTAACATTAACACTAACATCATGTTAATGATAAATTTAGATCGTTCAATTTGATGTTAATATTAATTTTTTCGATGTTTAAACATGGTTATTTTAACATTTGCTTTAACAACCGTGTTTAAACATTGAAAAAATTAAAATTAACATCAAATTGAACGAACTATCTTACTCTACGTCTCCACGAAGAAACTTTTATTTCCTAACATAAGAAATAACGTCGGCAGAATAACGGGAACAAACTTTTATTTCCAACTTTATGTTAAGGGGTGGAGAAAACGTACATGAGAAATTAAAATTTTAATTAGTCTTTTTTGAGGAAAATTTTATTTTATTTTTTATTTGCGCTTTTAAAACAAAATTAATGCATTTTTCGTCTTTGTTTTGTTAGAATAATCAAAATTTTAAAAAATAACAATAAATTTGACAGCTTATGTTAAACATTATTGCTCGGCTTTGTGTTTAAACATTTATTGCGAAATAGATTTCTTATTGGTCCACACGTAACATTTTGAAAAGAGAGATAGAATTTGACAATTGCGGACACAAAAATGTCTGCGTGGAGACTAGGGGTTACATATTATATCAACGTGGAGACAGTATGTAATTTGCAAGAAAAAAGTAAAGTTTGGCAAGTGCTACCAAACCTTACTTTTTTTTCTAATAATAAACAACTATCTGGCAGCTTTTTGCCTTAAAAAAATTACTTGTTTACTTTTTAGTTATTCATATGAAATCGGTGTAAATTGTTGAATTATCTCGTGTTCTTATCAGTAATTTAGTAAAAACAATTCAAATCAATTTTACGATGTCTTCAATTTATGACAATTTGCCTTTGGTAAGAAATAATAATGAGAAAATTTAGTGATAATAAAATAAATTGTGCAATTCATTCGATAGGAGCATCCTCGAAAACTGATACCGGCTTTGTGTCAACAATTTTATCATTTGGGATGGGTTACTGGAACGGGTGGCGGTATCTCTATAAAATTAAAGTAAGTTTTTTACGACATGATTACGAAACAAACTTAAAAAAAAACCTTTGTATATATTTTTAATTTAATCTAAAGTTGATATTGGAAAATTTTAAATGCTACCATATCCTTGAAAAAAGTAGTCGAGACATTAACCTAGGAAGTTAAACTCGAATTATTTTAAAATTTGGATTTGTGACAATAAGAGTTTATAATGTTACTAACATATCAAGGCATTAGAGGTATTTTAATAAAAAGTAATGAATAATGGCTATTATCCAGATAATTTAAAAACGAAACAAAGAAAGATTTTCTCAGAACCTTCATAGAAATTCTATAATTACTTAATTAATACCTACTTTATTATTATTTTTTAGTAATGAAATTTTCATAGCTCCTAGTGGTGTACAAAAAGAACGTATTTTACCCGAGGATTTATTTGTACAGGACGAAGAGGGCAAAGATATACAAATACCACCCGATTATAAGCAGTAAGTTTTATAAATATACTTACGTTAAATATCAAATTTACTTAATATTTTATTTCCTCAAAGTTTATCAAAAAGTCAATGTACACCACTATTTATGTTGGCTTATCGCCATCGAAAAGCTGGCGCTGTTATACACACACATTCTCAGCATGCTGTTATGGCCACATTGTTATGGCCTGGAGGAGAATTTCGTTGTACCCATTTGGAAATGATTAAAGGCATATTCGATGATGATTTAAAACGTTATTTACGTTATGATGAAAAACTTGTAGTGCCAATTATAGAGAATACTCCTTTCGAAAGAGATTTAGCTGATTCTATGTATGCAGCTATGATGAAATATCCCGGCTGCACTGCTGTATTGGTTAGACGTCATGGAGTTTATGTTTGGGGTGCCACTTGGGAAAAGGCTAAAACAATGTAAGTGTTTGTTACAGTAAAGTATGAAATTTTCCATTTATTTTCTTTATTCTAGGGCTGAATGTTATGATTACTTATTTTCTGTGGCTGTGGAAATGAAAAAATGTGGTTTAGACCCTGAAAAGTTCCCTTAAACACATTTGCACATTTATTTGTTACTTTTTGTTTTTGTATTTTCCTTTTGAGTGAAAATACTTTTATTTGTTTATTTTTTTAAATAAAATCTCTAAAAAATATAAATTGTTCAACATAAATAAACAAAAACAAATATCTTAGCCACAATAATTTGTTGCTAGTGACTTAGTTAATAGCCTAAGATAATCAATTACGTAGGATATTTTTATAAAAAGCCTTCTCCAAACTAAATTTTGTTTTTTTTTTCATTTTACCCAACAACATATGGCTTCTTAAGCAATGTAAAACATTATTTTCTAAACTAAACCTTTAAAAAAGTAAATAAAAAATTTTTTCATCTCATACGACGCATTTTACGTTCCATTTTACGTTGTTTCTTTTCATTTACTTCTGGTTCTTCTTGAGAATTTCTTTGATCCAACCAGGGTTTAATAACACTACCCCAAAGCATCCATAAAGCTCTAAGAGGGGCCAATAGTAATAAATACCAAAAGTAATTCGAAATTAAAACCAACAGCATAGTACCCGAGGTTAATATAATCAAGTCCTTGACATTCCTATAAAATATATGATGAAGTTTATTTCAAAATTACTTTGTTTTTAGTTTTTAACTTACTCAGCAATACCACCTTCCATATTTAAATCGTTACCAGAATCTACTAAGGCACCCGTTTCCGAATATACAGGTCTTGACATAAATACCATAAATTGATAGGCAGCCCCCAAAGTTATCAAGGCCAAAATGCTCATAATCTTTTAAAAATAAGTTTTGTATTACAAATTGTATGTTAATTTCCTATTGCGTCTGTTTTTACTTACCACCGTCACCTTGCTAATTTCAAAAAATATAAAATTAACTAATAAAGATGCAGCTGCACTTCCTAAAGCCATATTACGATAAAAACTTAATGTGCCCTTGTTTTCTTCTACTATTTGTTTGGCTCCTTTGGTGCCTTGTTTACCCTTTTGTTGAGGCTGTTTTAAAGTTTTTATTATAATTTCCAGTTTTAAATTTTTGTATTTGTAATAAACTTACCGCCATTTTATTAAATTTAATTAAGAATTTATTAATAAAAGCTAAAACAATTTATTAACAATTTTCCTAGCAGTTAAACTTTCTACTTCGTTGATCAAGGGTTTTTTTTCTAAAGTGACAAGTGTTTACGAAAGTATGATGACACGCGTCAAAAAAGAAGACACGAAAGTAAGTGTCAAATGGGAATGCAAAAACAGACATGTTATAAAATAATTTCATGCAGTAATCGACAGAGAACTGCGCCGATCGGCTGTAAGCCGGCTGAGTCGAGCCGCCGGAGGTGTTTTAAGAGCCAATTTGTTATTCACTTTAAAAAGGAAGAGGAATAACGACACATGTCTTCAAGATTATCACACGTTACGCTGTAGATTACATTTCATTTCTCTCCGGAGTCAGTAACAACTTTAGCGTGTTCATCATAAATCGTCGATGGTTATATGAATTATTTTTTCATCCATATTATGGACGCATTCACTCAATCATTTTGTATAATAAAAATTCAACATTAATCTCAAGCCAAGAAGCTACTATAGGAAATTATATATACAGCGAAAGCTTCCATAGGCGGTGATTTTGTCCGTTATCAGGAGATGTCCGTCTATGGGATATGGTTCATCATAGTTTTTAATAAGAGGTAATTCAGTAGCATAGGTACTGGTATCTTTTTATTTCAACATCCAAGATTGATTGTAATGAATTACCTTATAGATAAAAATATTCTTATATATACATATTAAAATGCAAAAGACCGTAACGTGACGTAAAAATCAAATTTCAAATTAATTAATTATTTGATTTATTCAACAATTTGATTAAATATATTTATGATTAATCAATTAATCAGGAATTTAAATAGTGAAAATCGTGAATAATTAAATAATTTTAAATTTATTTCACTTTCTTTTTTTTGTTTTTAATTTTCATTATAACATAAAAAAAAATGAATGCAAAGTCGTTAGAAAATATAAAATGTGGGTCGTTTAATCACCAAATAACATATATATTTAGCATTTTTTGTTTCATTTAATTGTAAACTAAATTTGAGAACATTGAATAATATTATTCAAATTTGATTAATCAAAATTAAAAGTAATTAATCAGAATTTTTATTAATTAGAATTGTTGATTAATCGATTAACTGATTAATATGTGTATAGATTAAATAAAATTTTGTATAACCGATTAATCGCACATCTATAGTATTGACAAAAGTCAAATGATAGTAACATTAATTTGTTCCATTTAAGAAAAATGTTATTTGAAAAGTGTTTTATTATTTATCTATTTTTGCATCATTAAGGGAAATTTTAAAGCAGAAAAAAAAAAAAAAAACTAAAAATAGTGGTTCCTCTTTTATTTTGCTTCAGCGGCAATAGACGTTATGCATTTTCTTTAGACATTATTTGGAATAAATTATGATTTTATGGAATAATAGCTACAGTTTGCTTCTCTCCATTTTCATTCCATTTTTCTAAAATTTCTAAATTTAGTTCGTACGCAAAAAAAAAAAAAAAATCATCTCTTAACTGGAGAGAATGGGATGATTTTCTACAAGATGTGTTTGGAGTGCTTTTCAATATGGTTTCAATTTACTTGTCCATCCAATATCATGTGGTCTTTTTTTCTGAACCATGTTTCCTATCGATGGTCGAATTCACCTGATACTGTTGAATGACGTTGAAAACAGTATGACAGAGGACATTTAATTCTTTGACCAATTATTTGTAGGACCAATTTGTTATTTTTTATTTTTTTTTTTTATTTTTAATAATTTATAGCACGTACATCATTTTCGTTACTCATTTTGGTCAAACTCCCAACAAATCAACAGTTTGTCTTCAAGAATAATAACTGACATATTTTCAATGATAAAATAATTTTAAAAATTGCTTCGGAAAAAAGTTATGAAGCAAAACGTGTGTTAAGATTAAAAAATATGAACTAAATACATACTAACCCAATTCACAAAGTATATTATTTTAGTTATTGTATTATATGTTATTTAATATTATGTTCAGACACATATGTTTTTTACTACACTATTTTTAAGTTAAAATAAAATGATCTATATGATATTATGAAAACAACAATTTAAAATGAGGTTTATGAATTCAGTTTCAGAAAAGAACAAATGAGAATGAGATATTCCAATTCAAAATTTGAAAATATCATTTTAGTTTATGATTTTTTTATTATAATTCAGAAAAGAACATATTAAAATAATATTTCTCTTTTAATTCCAGAATATAACAATTGAAATTTACATTTTTCATATAAATTTTAGAAGTGAAACTTTTTATTTAGAATTGAAAAAAAATTACTTGAAAATTAGGTTTTCAGTTTATAATTTTGAAAATAACAACTTAAATTGTAATTTTTATTTAAATTTTCGAAAAGAACAATTTATAAGAAGATTTTTCCATTTAAAATTCAGAAAAATATTGAAATTTTGAAAAAACTTACTTAAATTCAGAACTTCAACTGAAATAATATATAGAATGAAATTTGCATTAGGAATAATTTTTCCAGATGGATTTGAAACAATTTCTTAATTTTATTTGCTTAAAGGTCACATAAATTAAGTTGATCTAACATTATTTCATCATTTAAATCACTCTTATTCAATGTTCTAAATTTTAATGAATTATTCTAAATTTCAATTGTTGTTTTTGAAATTCAAAATATAAAACTTAATTTCATTTGTAGTCTTCTGAATTTAAAACGTAAAATTTAATTATAAATTGATCTTTTGTGAATTTAATGAAATATAGAAATTTCAACAGTTCTTTTCTAAAATTTAAATGAAAAATCTAATTTTTAATTTTTATTTTCAAAAATTTCAGAACACTTCTTTTCTAAAATTTAAATGAAAAATCTAATTTTCAATTTTTATTTTCAAAAATTTAAATGAAAAATCTAATTTTCCAATGATCTTTTTTAAAATTTAAATTTATTTTCAATTGAAAATACCATTAAAAGTGGTGTATTTCTTTAAAAAAGTAAATAAGTTTATGCATCACTGCTCACATATAATTTTATTATGTTTTTCCTTTGCCAAAATATTTTCATAAATTGTTGATTTAAATACAAATTTTACACACATATACTTTCTAATTCCAAAAATAAAATTTTTAAACAAATAATAAATGTGAACAAATATAAATTTAATTTAAAATTTTAATTTAAGTTCTAAAACACATAAAAATAGCCTGTATTTGTTCTACTTTGGCTACGACCAATGATTTTTGTTTGAAATTGTCACCTCCAGAACTAGTTCTGTGGAAGTGTTACCTAGCCAGTACCCATTCTATGGAACGGTTCGAGAACTAGTTCCTTAATCAATAATTTTTGTTCAAAATTGTCACATTCAGAACTACTGCCATAGAAGAGTTAGGGAAAGGTTTCAGAATCTGTTTTTATTTTGTATTCTAATGGGCTATTTTCTAAAGTCCACTTTTGAAATCAATTGAATTTTGTAAATATATACATATATATTTTTTTTTAATTTTTGAAATTTTTTATACAAGTTTTTTAAACAGTTCTAGGAAGTTCTCAGAAGTGATGTAGAAGTCATACAGAATTAGTTCTTAAGCACTAGTTCTCTAAAACATTTTTCAAAACGAATTTAGACGAATGTCAGAACTGGTTGTGATACCACTGAGGATGTTATTAATGAATCTGAAGTGGTTCTGATAATGTACTAAAATACTAAAAATTTCTTTCCTATGGAAACTTAGTTGTTTTTATTGTGTTAAATTATTAAACAACACAAATCGAGATGTTTTCTGGCTTTGAAATATATTAAAAAACGAGTCAATTTGTTTTTTTTTTTGGAATAAACATCACCATTCTGCATTTTTCAATATTACAGTTTTCAATAAATATTTAGCCGTATTCCAAAAAATTAATGTAGGTTACATAAAGAGTTTCTAACTTCCTCTTACGGAAATTTGCATACACAAAATTAGTAATTTGTTATCAAGCTTACGTTAGAATTTGTATCCTCTATTATGAAAATAATATTATTTTGTAGAACAATTTTTAAACAAGATATTAAACAAAATGTTTGGATAATTTAGATCTATCTAATAGGAGAAGCTTAACCCGCTAACTTTAGGAAAAATTTTTAGAAATAGTAAAAACGCAATGAATTAAAATATATATATCAGTGGACATAGTAAAATATAATTTTATAATATAAAGAAATCGGAAGCTGTGAAAATGGCAGTATTTTCAAAGAATTTAGTTTGAATATAATCTATAATTTTACAGCCGTATTCAAAAAAACTTAACACAGCTTTACCAACCATTTTTAATCAAAATTACTTAAAGTTGTATTCAAAAACATTGATTTGCTTACTATACCATTGGTAAAGCCTTGTAAACTTTAAAAATTTTAATAATGGTTCGACCCTACTTTAAGACCATATTTTAAGATTATTTCCGTTACATTTTTCAAGAAAAATAAAAATAATGATAAATTTTTAGATTCATTTCAACAAAATCAACGTATTTAAAATGTCCGAATGTTAAAATCTGTAATAAAATAAAAAATGTTTCAAAATATCAGAATATCCAATTTTATATGTGTAGAGGGAAGAGCTGTGTCAAGATCATATATACTTTTTTTAATAATTTTAAAAATATAATGTTCGAAACGGTCTTCTGTTTTGACACTTTAGAAGTACAAAAATGTATTTTATAAATCTTTTAGGAAATAAAAAATAATGTTCAAACAAACGGTCTTCGGATCCCCTTACATCTAAGGAGACTTGGAACCACATTTGTGAACCAATGTACTCTATAAGACGATGCGAAAACTAGGAAATAAAAAGTTGTTATGTTCACCTATCAGCCGGATAACAGCCGATTTTGAGTCGCAGCCGATAATTTTTAGAAAAGCCGCCGCCGCCGTTAAAATCGTTCGGCGCAGGTCTCTGGTCTAATCTCTAATGTTTTCTTTTTGATTGCATTAAAATATTTTATTTGTTTATCGTTTTGTACCTTGAACCTTTGGTAATAGAAACTATAACTAGAACATAAAAGCTAGTTAAATGCTTTCCAGGAACGTTGGTTAAAACAGTATTAACAATTTGCTACAGGAAAAAAAAAAAAAATGAATATGGACAAATGGGTTCAACTCAATAACCAAGCAGCCGGAAGGGATAAAATTGCCCGGTATGTAAATAATGTTATTTATTTATTTATTTATTTGTTGAAAACTATAATCATATTTAAAGCTTAATACAATATGCCTCACGAGCATTATGGGATTCTTTGGAATCGGCTGATATGCGTCCTGGCATGGTTGAAGATTTTAAATCTTTGGAATATATCTTAAGTACCTTTCGTAAATGTGAGTATTTTTATTATTATTTTATAGAATATTATAGAATTTTTGTTAATCAAAATTTATTTTAGTATTACGTTTTGGTAAATGCTTAGATGTTTTCTATGCCAGTTTACGTACCATTCACTATCCAGATTTGGCCATACGTGTTACCCTTACCATGGGTAAAATTTCTCAGTCTTTATTCCTATTTGCTGATCACTTTTTATGGCTGGCACGCACTGGCCTCTTTAAAAGTATTGATGCCAAAAAATGGGGCAAGTATGCCAACAAATATTGGTTACTTTCGATAATTATGAATCTATGCCGTGATATGTATGAAATTTTACGTTTAATTGACCTTCACAAGGCCAGCGTTAAAAGTGGCATCTCCCGCTCTATACCAGTACGCATTAATTCACCTAAGGATTTCTCTCGCTTAGCTTTACATTCCTATGGCATAGTTTTGGGTCATAAAGATGTATTTGTCGATACTGTTAAGAATGTCTGTGATTTCTTTATACCTTTAACAGCTTTGGGCTATACGAAGCTGACACCACGAACAATTGGTATTCTAGGTGCCATATCCTCAATGGCAGGTTTAATAGCACTAATAGAACCAACAGCCAAATTGACGCCCGCTTAAATGGAACTTAATTTATTAAAACAATTGCTTAAATTAATGTTATTGTATTGAACACAAAAAAATTGTTTTTAGTTATTAGAAAAAATGCATTATTATGTGGTATAAGAATATAAAAAATATATATTTTATATAATAAAATCGATTTTAAAAATAATGAAAATGTAAGTCTATACTGAAACTTTTAAAACTGAAAAGGGGAACAAAAATTATTTTATTATTAGATATCAGAGTTTCGAAAGAATTACTTAAATCTTAGCTTCCCTTAAATCTTAATTCTTAAGTAAGAAATAGTAGTTTTTCATTCCATAATACCATTCCAAAAAAACATAGTTATATAGTTTCATTAAAAGGCTTTTGTTAAAATATAATAAATTTTTAATTGAATTTATTAATAATCTTCCAATAGAATAAGTATATATTTTTATTCAATTTTTAATATTTTAGTTTTTTGATCTTTTAATTTAAAAATTTGATTTAAATTGAAGAAAATTTTAATGATTCATTATAGTTTATAAGCTTGAATTATATAATTGATTGTGAATTATATATGAAATTAGTTCTTTACAGAAAATTTGAATCTATGAATTAAATTTAAATGAAAGTTTTAAAAGAATGACTAGGCTAATATAAAGCGGGTTCGTTTACTTTTACTGGATCCAGTAAAGTAAGAACGAATTGGAAATAATAAATTAAGTATTTACAAATTATACTAGTTCTATTTTTCTTTTGAATAATATAGTTGCAAAAAAATAAAACAAAAGTAAACAAAGGTAAATAATACGAAAATTTTCGAAAAATTAAAAAAAATATATATATATATATATATATATATATATATATATATATATTTGCATTTAAACTACTAGAAATTCGTTAAAAAACAATCAATATATTTATAACAAAATGAAAAATTAAGTTTTTGTTTACTAAAGTGCAAATATTTCGATAAAACTATTGGTTTTTGTTGGTGTTTTATGTTATTTTGTTTGTGTGGTTATTTGTTTACAAGTTCTTTTGATACTATATATATATATATATATATATATATATATATATATATATATATATATATATATATATATATATATATATATATATATATATATATATATATATATATATATTTGCATTTAAACTACTAGAAATTCGTTAAAAAACAATCAATATATTTATAACAAAATGAAAAATTAAGTTTTTGTTTACTAAAGTGCAAATATTTCGATAAAACTATTGGTTTTTGTTGGTGTTTTATGTTATTTTGTTTGTGTGGTTATTTGTTTACAAGTTCTTTTGAGAGTAGAATTTTTAGTTTAATCGGTAAATACTCAAGTTTTCTGGATTTTACTGGAAAAGTAAAAGAACGGAATTAATTCGATTTTGAAAATCTTTGTTAGATATTTATTTCAAAAATCGCATAATTTCTTGTGAACAGCTTAAGTACTATTTTTACTCAATACCTCCTAAAACCGCTGGATTTTTTCAAAAAAACAGCTTGATACACATTACAAAACAGCTGACTAGTGAAAATTTTTGTTTTGATTTCGAGAACAAATTGTTAACAAACAAAATTTTTAATTTTATTTTGTTAACTTTATTAAAAATCGTAGTAATTTTTTGAGCAAAGGTAACTGTAAATAATAAAGGGCGCGATGTATGCCCCCACACATGGTATGTCAACGGGAGATCCACACAATCGCTGCTGTGGTGGTCGTGCATGGTGCGTTAAAGATATTTGTGGTATCTTTTGTGCCGTCTTGACATGGCTTTTGATATTGTTTGCCGAATTTGTTGTAATGCGAGTCATTTTATTGCCCAGTCCTCATCCAGTATTTAGTACAGTGAATACAATAATTTTTCAACTTTTAGCATTTTTAGCATTTGCTTCACACATACGCACTATGTTATCAGATCCGGTAAGTTGCGTTGTAATACAAGAGGTCAAACAGATAACAAGTTATAGTTAATGTATTTTGATTGATTGTACTTATTGGATTTTCTTTTAGGGTGCTGTGCCGCGGGGTAATGCTACTAAAGAAATGATTGAACAAATGGGTTATCGTGAGGGACAAATGATATTCAAGTGTCCCAAGTGCTGCAGTATTAAACCAGAGAGAGCCCATCATTGTTCGGTGTGTCAGCGTTGCATACGTAAAATGGATCATCATTGTCCATGGGTAAATAACTGTGTGGGCGAAAATAATCAAAAATATTTTGTTTTATTTACGGTGAGTAATAGATAATTATTAAGCGAATTCTTATTGAAGATCGAAAAATCAATTTAATACACACGAATTATCGCTTAGAGAGAACTAATTAAAGATTTTATGCCTGTTCATATTATATATATATATATATATATATATATATATATATATATATATATATATATATATATATATATACATATGTATGTATATGTATATATATATTAGAGTTGTGTCGTTCATGAACGAATCGATTCAATTGAACGACTCAGTAAAATGAACGATGTTGACTCGTTCTTTCTTTTTGATTCATATCGTTCATTTTTGCATTGTTTTTATATAGCTTCGGCCAAAATTTTGTTATTTTAACTTATTTTATTACACTTTTATAAATTATTTTTAAAAACAATTATTTTAAAGTTATTATTAATTATTGTTTGCTAATAAAGTTTTATAAGAAACAAATGAAGCAATTGGTTCAGTTTCAGCTGTTGTCTCTTCATTCAAACATTAATCGTTCACTTTCATTTGTTGTCTTTACAAGCACACACTCATAGTTCAGACTCTGATTAATGTTAAAAAATGAACGATGAACGAAATGAACGAACTGAGTCATTTTACAATTTTGAACGACGTGAACGAAACAGTAAAATTAACGATTATGCCCAACTCTAATATATATATTTAAAAATTATTTTCTGGACCCATTCTATCGAAATTATTTTTTTTAAGTAAAAGTTCTTTAAATTTTAAAATTTAATTAGAATTTATCTCTTAACGAAATATGTATATATATAAAACTCGAAGAAAATAAATTTTTTTAAAAAAATTTTTTCATCTGAATAAAGTACTCTTAACTTATTAAGTTTGTAAGAAATTACTTAAATTAAAAATTTTCTTTACCAATTTCATAATAAAATAAGTAATTTGTTAATATAATATCATCTATTACCATTTTTATTTACTAGTTTTATATAGCATCTATATCGGTGCATGCCATATTTTTGGTATTATCTTCCTTTTCCGAATGTGTGCGCAACGAATGGCGTCAATGTTCACCATATTCACCGCCTGCTACCATATTTCTTTTGCTATTTCTAACATTTGAGGCATTAATGTTTGCCATATTTACGATCATTATGTTGGCCACACAATTAACTGCCATACTCAATGATCAAACGGTAAGTATTTTAAAAAATAAACTTTTAAAAAATAAACTCAAATACTAATTCAAATAAAATGTTACTTTTTCTTTTAGGGTATTGAACAACTGAAAAAAGAAGAGGCCAGATGGGCGAAAAAGTCACGACTAAAATCTATACAATCAGTATTTGGAAGATTTTCTTTAGCCTGGTTTTCACCATTCACCAAACCATCGGGGAAGTCAAGATTTAATTCTCACTTTTATTCAGTGTAAAAAGCAAAGTGCCTTTCAAACACTATTGAAAATAATGAACTTTCTCAACAAGAATAGATTTATTGAGCTTTAAAGTTTAGTAAGCCAAGTTATATTTAAATCTTTTAAATTTCTATAATTTGTCCATGAAAATCTATTCTTAGTTAGTTACTTAGTTCACTGTGCAATACATTCTTCAGTTGTTATAAAATTTCATTTTCGTATTGAAAATTTTCAAAGAAATTCTACTTATAAACAATATATGTACATACATATATTTTTATATAGTCAAATGATTGATGGTCTATATAATTAGTCTTTATGTTGTTGTGAGCATTAGTTGTCTGTTTTTTACGGGCTGTTTTATGTTTTTTTTTTTTTCTTGGAGAACAACAACGTCTACCAAATTAGTAAGGTTATGAACAAAATTAATAATAACAAAAAACAAAATAATATAGTATATAATAAAAACAAAAATTGAGGATTTATATATAGTATCGTGTAATTATGTTTGTGTGAGCGTATTAAGTGTTTTTGTATATGTTTATTTTCTCTATCTTTCTCTTAATAAACATAAAATATATATATAACTTTTTTGAACTTAGACTTACATACATATATACATACTTATTTACTATTTACAAATAAAATTAAAAAAAAAATATGTTTACGATTAATGTAAAAAAGAAACGAACAAAAAAATGTACTTAAATGTGTTCTTAATTTAATTAAAAATTGCACAAACTCATAAAGAAAACAATACGCCGGTCATATAGAATTATTACAATCACAACAAAATCTCTTAAAATGAAATTATAGAAACTGCAACATTTTTATATTTTCTTATTTCAGCATAAAGAAATAAAGTTAAAAGTTCAAATTGTATATTAAGAAAATTTATTTTCATTTTAATTATTTCTGCTTAATTTGTTTTTTACTTTCTTTTTTGTTTTAGAATTATTAAAAGCAAGATTCCATTCAGTTTTTGGTGATGAAATTTTCATTCAAGCATAATTTTTATATCAAGATACGATTTCTTCCAAATTTACATATAAACATAGTAAAGAATATATACAAAATATGTAGGTAAGTAAGTATTAAATCGAAGTGTTTGAAAAAAATTGTATTTAGTTTGCTTAAACAAAATTTTATTAAAATTTAGTTTTTAAAGATAAACGGTGTATAACAGACTTATCAATACCGCACAGTGGTACCAAAACTAGTTTTTTAAATAGTTCTGTAACTAATGAACCGTTGGAGATTAAAATCTACATGAATACAGCTACAATGAGTAGAGCAATTTAGATGCCATATGCTATACTTAAGAGCATAATTTTGCATTATTATACTAAAGAGGATAATTTTGCATATTTTGTAGCCAATAGACTTTTTTTTAGAGAATTTGCATTACTGAACATTTCTTATTACTGTCGCCTACATGTTTTTTAAATTATATTCATCCTATAAATTGATAAAAGTTTTGTAATTTTCTGGTGAAGTTGATGCAAAATGAAAATATTTTTTAGCAATTCCTAAGAAAAGTTATAATCTGTATTCGTATGTTTTGTTTTACGACGGGAAACATCGATATTTAAATATAACTGTACAAAGTAATTAACATTTTAGATTCAAGACAATGCAGGGACCAAATATTAACATAGATATGCTCTCCCGTCTACATTTTTGAGTGGGCGGAAATCAGTTTAGTGTCAAATGATTTTATACATATGTATAAAATTATTAAAACTAAACTTAAATCGATTCAAAAAGTGATTCTGTTTCGATTGGTATACTTTAAGGTGGGGGTTCGAAGATTTTTTCTATGCGTTACAAACATCAGCACAAACGCATTGTACCCCAACCAACTATGGTGGTGTAGGGTATAAAAAGTTCAACACATTGTTTTGGAATTTATTGGGAATTTTAGGATATTTTAAAAAAATTTCACCAGCAAGTCACAGACAAAAAATCATTTTAACCAGTAGAGATAATTTAGAGTTAAAATCAAAAAGTGTATTTCTTTTAATATTAGACTAACATATACAGCACTGTGCAGAACATAAGCAACAAAATAAGAGTTAACCCATAGTATAATAATAAAGTACTCGCACATCTACAAAAACAACAATTGCTTGTATTTTGTTAGTGTAAAACTACTGCCCACAATGTCAAAATGCTTTGAACGGAAAAATGAGAGAATAAAGGAGAACAAGAGTAAAAAAACTCGAAAAAAAATTGTACATATGAATACAAAAACAATTTGACAGTACCGCGAGGTTTGCCAATGAAAAAATTGTAAAACAGCTGTTCTTACGAGTATTCTTTATAATTTTTAGTTATCATTTATCATAGCTGACATTTTAACGAATTTTGTTTGATGCTGTTTTCTCTTACAAAACATTTGCAAGATCAAACAACTTCAAACAATTTTTTTTTGTGGAATCAGTGATCACGCAGATTTGGTAAATTATTTGACAAATTTGAACATAGCTAAATAATTTATTTTATGTTTTAAAATGTTAATTTTAAAACGAAATCACTGAATTGAGATATTTTTACTATAAAACTGCTATTAACTTTAGAAAAATTACCAAAAAATTTAAAAATTGTCGCATTTTTTACATTTGGAAATGTTGTTGCATACAGTTTTTTTTTTCTCATTTTCGTAAGAAGAGACCGATTCACACCTTCCAAAGTATAAATTGTTGTAAAAATTTAAATATGTTAACAATTTTATAAAATTAGTTTTGTTGCATATTCCATACTTTGAAAATTAAATTAGCTTGTAGAATAACCCCTTTTTTGTTGTTTATGTTTTGCACAGTACTGTATGTTATTTAAACTTGTTCGCAAAAATTGTTTTCGTCCTCCTGTGAAAAAATTTTTCTACTTTCTGCATTCTAATCTCGAGAACGTTTTGTCCAATTTAGACTCCCATAGAAACCGATTTAAAAATATTGAGCTAATAAAAAATAATGTCGACATTTGTTGAAAACAATTTTCGTCTGAAACTTTTAGTGTATCATTTCCATCAATCGTATACACCTCTCTCAAGTTGGTGATGTTATTGGTTTGAAAGTTTGACAAAGAATAACGAAAAATGTTATTTCCATTATTACATAAAATACAAATCATATTCAAAGTATATTATACTCTTCAACACCCCCACTAGATTGAGCATCTATAGACATAAGTTCACGGCAATAGGAATGCTTAGGACTTTTTAATGTCTTCGATAAAATGTCTGCAACTATTTCCTCAATATTAAGGTATTCAATAATGACTTTCTTTTCTTCAATAAGATCTCTTATAAAATTTTGACGAATATTAATATGTTTTGATCGGGAATGATAAGTACTATTTTGTGTTAAATGAATAGCATTTGATTTTTATGGCTAATGGTTCCCCAAGCTCACTAAATAACGATCGTAACCATAATGCTTCCTGATCAGCACCTGTTGCAGATAGTGCAGTTGTTTGTTGCTTTTTGGAGTTCCAAGATATACAGCCGCCTTGAACTTAAAAACGTAAACTGATGTTGAGTTTCTATCATTTTGGTCACCTGCCCAATCAGCATCTGAGCTACCTCTATGTTTTCTTTTGCAAATTGTAGTTTGTAATGCGCTGTTCCTTTGAGGTATTTCATAATAAGTTTTACTGACTACCAATGAGCTTCAAGATTTCTTGAGTTTACATACCTTGTTTTATATGCATTAGCCTTCAGTAATCTTCATATAAATCTCATCTTCAAGTTCACTTTGCAAAAAAGTGAATTTGAATTTGATCTATATCTAAATCGTGTTTCAATGCTAGACTTAGTAGAAGACGTATTGAGGAGTATATAACCACTGGAGAAAATGTTTCCTCATAATCTATACCAACTGTTCTCAAATGGGGGTTCGCGACCCACATTCGTGGGGGGTCGCAAAGAGTTCCTGAAAAATTTTCTAAACAAAATTGTTTTTAAAGACCAAAGCATTTTTTTTAGTAAGTTCTTTTAGGAATTAACTAGCATTAGCTGCAAGAAACCCAATGAAGAAACTCGTTGATTTTGAAACAATTTTGATAGTGATTCTATAGTACTTTCACTTGTGATTATAGTGCAATAAAAATTTTTGTCCGCTCTTGCTCGGTTTACGAGTTATAGGCCTTTAAAGTTTCAATATATTTTCCTGAATATCTTTATTAATAATTATCGGATTAATTAATATTGATGCCATTTAAAAACACTTATAAATACCTTTTCAATGATATATAACACTACCATATTAATTAATTACTTGGGAACGAAATTGACATTTTGTATAAAAATACGGAACTTAAAAAATTTTTGGATATTCGAAAAAAGCTTTTTTAGCGAAGCCGGTGTCCGACATACCCAGAGAAGAAACCTTTATTAAGGCGAAAAAAATATAATAATTTCAAGTGTGCTGATAATCTTAATTTGTTCCAACGATCTGTTGTTGTCAAAAATGAAAAACTCAGTACACGGACCTATCATAAAAAAGGTTTCACGTTAATGTGTATCTATACGAAATTGCTTATCTATATAAAAGTTATTTTGTATATCGTTATTATTGCTCTAAACACTCTAATTTAAGTGTTTAACATTTAAAATTTGATGCACTTTTATTAAAGTAATTCACGACGTTTCTGATTTTAACGCACAAAAATAAAAATTTTTGTAAAAAAAATAGATACATAAAAATAGCACACACATCGAATGCAGTATATATTCGAACAATTTAACCCAGTCGCTGGCTGCAATGTTAAGAAATGTACTTGGTATGTAGTTCATATATCCCGGAAACAAGCAAAAGTCCAATCGCTTACGCACACAACAAACACTACACTACGACACACATTAATAAAAATAAATTGTAATTATGTGCTGAGAGACAATTTTTACTATTCACTAGCGAGGAGGACGACACCATGATCAGGCGGGCATCTTAAAATCTATACAAAAAGTTGTTTTTAAGTTGTTGTTTTATTTTATTTATTTTTTATAAAAATAAAGAAGAAAACACTTGCTGAAGATCATCACACTCTTAACCAAAATATAAATTGAATCTATTTTAAAACACAAACCTCAACTCTTACACTCACAATTTGTTTAATTTATTTTTCTTTTTTTTTCAAATCTTGCCGAACACACGAAGGAAAGTTCTTTTTTATTTGGGAGGTTTTTTTTTTTTGGGTGAGGGGGTTGTGTAAAAAGAAAATGCTCGCATTATTTTTACCGGCCAAAAAGAAAATTATACTTCTCACTTAGTCAGTCTGAGGAAAACTATCGAAGATCCAGGTACTATTGGCTGGATGAGCGCGTACGAAATTTTTTTTTTTTAACGATTAACCAAAAATAAAATTCAGTGAATACATAAATACACATAGAAAAATATACATAAATATACATATTTTAAGAAAAAGTGATAAATGGTAAAAAACGGCTAAAAAATAAAAAAATGTACCTTATACTTCTCATGATTCATGCAGAATTTAATAAAAATATTTTCCACTCATTAAAAAGAATATAAATTAAATATTTAACTTAAATGTCCCGAAAAAAAATGGTTTCATAATAATCACCGCAAAAGTGCAATTTTTAGAATTATCTAAAATTGAAAAAAGGAAAAATAAAAAAAAAAAAAATTGGAAAAACGAAACAAAAAAATTCATATTTTAATCCAACCGAAAAATACATTCACCACACTATATATGTATATAACCGAATATTATACATTTGAAAAAGAAAATTTTAAGGAAAAAAAAAAAAATATTAAATAAAAAAAAAAACAGACTTTTTTTTCAGTATTCATGCACTAACTAGTGTAAGTGAGTGACTGTGTGTGTGAGTGAGTGTAAATTAGTCAGTGCCTTGTTTGTACGGCGTGTGTTCCTTAAATATGAAATTTTGTGTGTGCAAGATTTTTTATGAGTGTACTAGATGTTTTTCGAACACCATTTCCATTTGGAATATTAGCATCTCAACAGCATAAAAATTTATAATAAACAGAACTTATTCTCAGATTACTTTTAATCGTATGAATTAATTTTTAGTACCGTGAAATAACTTAAAATAAAAAAAATTAGCCACGTGATGGGAATCGCATAAAATTGTCGATTACGTTTTGAAAGAAATTTCGTCGATTTTAAATCACATGCTTATACCAAAGTGAAGTTGTATATTTTGCTTGGACAATATTAAAAAATATATGTACAAATAAAATTGAATATTAGTAATAATTTAAAAAAAATTTTAAGTGAAAATGTGAAATTTAAAATTTGAGTAATTATTCTCATTTTTTTCTTTTCTCATACATTAACGATTTAATTAGAGTTGGGTTTATTAGCTCAATGGATTGGCCGCTCTTTTTAGTTCAGCTCAATCAATTAAACTAGTTCGCTCTTTTAGTTCATTCGCTCTGTTAACTTTCAATGAATCAGCTTGTTATCAGCTGATTCATTGAAAGTTTTTTTGAGCCTCTGTCGCCAAAACGTTAATCAGAAATCGCCAAAATTAAATTTTATATATTTTTTTTAAGGAAAACTAAAAACAACTAAATTATTTAGTGCTTCAAATCATATATAATTTAAAAATGTAAATTCAGCATCAACAAATTCAGTAATAATTTCAGTAGCTAATATTAATTGAATAATTGAATAAAAATATAATTGAATAAAAATCTGAGTTCGTAGACGAGAGAGGTAAAGTGAATGTAAATGTTTAGTATTCCCTTCTCTTCTCTCTCCTACGAAATCAGAATTGCAGCAGGAAAAATTGCTATGTGTTATCCCCGACTAAGATCAGGGGTTTTCACAAACTCTAGCTTCGTGCCTTTAAATTTGATAATTTAAAGGTATTTCAGAAAATACGCAAGTTGAATTTCAAGTTAGAAAAAAATTTATATTCATTTGAAAAAAAGTGATACTTTCTCAATTTCATATCAAATGTTATTCCTAAATAATTCTCAATCCAAAAATATATTAATACTTAAAGATAAAAATTAATGGCATATTCTCAATTTGATATCAAATGCTTTTGTTAAATCAGGCTATATTTAAGAAAATAGTAAAAATATTTGATTTCAATTAATTATAAATTTATGAATAAAACCTTTGTATTTAAAAATGTATTTTAAAATTGCTAATAAATGTCTTATGCCAAGGACGAAATATCATTAAATGTTTTTCACAATTTGCAAAAATTACCAGAATGATAATAAAAATCATGCACAAACAATAGTTTTAGAATTTTTAATATATATTTTTTGCAACTTTATAAGTATGGAGAAATTAATATACATATATGTGTGTTATCTGTTTAAAGAAATAATTTTAATGTTATGTTCAAGCAAAAGGTTTTAGCGATCGCCTAACAATCTTTATAGGGACCCCCATTTGAGAACCGACGTTTTGGATAGAAAAATACTAAAAATAGACGTTGGCTAGTAAGAAAACGTAATAGTTTTACTATGCGAATACCTATTTAATAAAATTTAAAAAATTAGCCAAATAAATCTCCACCTTGTTAAAAATCGCCATGTCGCAAAATGGAAAATTAAGTCGCCAAGAGCAATTAAAAATCGCCACGTTTGGCGAAAAATCGCCACATCTGACAGCCCTGCTTGTTACTAAACATCTGCATCAAATCATTTGCTTTTCAATTCACAGTAATGTTTTTTAATATATGCTCTCACATTACTGCTAAAATAAAAAACAAAACAATACAAAATAAACCACGCAAAAAAATATTATTTGAATTGAGTTGAATTGAAATGATGAAACAAAAACAAATCATGTTATGTTCTCTTTGAGAAATTGTTTGTCATAAGAAATTTTTTTCAAAAACAGTAATGTTTAATAAAAGACATAAAATCAAAACTGTGAATTACTGTCATTCCCTTACTTTAATATGAAAAAATGCATGGAAAGTAACAATTATTTATTTTTAAATAAAAAATAGATTATGATTACGTTTGCTTTAAATTTTTTTGCTAAGAAAATTTAATTATTTTTTATTTCAATTATAATTAATTATATCTTAAATGAAATAAAATTTATTTTATTTATGATATTTTTATTTACTTTTAATTACAAATCTATACTATTTAAATTTTTTTCATTTAATATTTCCTTCACTTCAAATTTTGTAAACAAAAAACAAACAAATGACAGTATTGCATTTTATATTTAATTCAATTCAATTCAGTTGCAAATGATTTGTTGCTAAATTGTTTTTATGACTCCCTGCACAAATGATTTTGTTTGTTTTTGTTTTGGTTTCTTTGTCTTTTCCATCCGTACGCACACACAGCGAATTGATTTTATGTTTAAAAAACAATAACAGTCAACAATTGAAAAGAAAGGGAATCATTAAAAATTAGTTACAAATGAATTGATGCAGATGTTTACTTGTTACACTGGGTCTCCACGTAATATTTTTATATCATAATATGTAACAGAGAGTGTCAAATCCGCTCTCTGAGAGAATTATCTCACGTGTAGACTAAAATATTAGTATTATAAGAAATATTGTGAGACTGTTGTGATAAGATTTTTCTACACAACTATCTTATAAGATTTATACTCAAAAAATACACACATACGAAAGTTTATTTGTGTATGTGAATGTGTATTTTTAAAAGTACTTAAAAACAATGTTTTTTTGTAAAATAGTTTTATTTTAATGGTTATTCTACATTCAGAAATATATTTTCATTAATATTGTGCTAAAAAAATTCGAATTTCTTAAATAAAAATTACATGTTTACTCTGTGACTGAATGAAAATAATGAAATATTATGAGATTTATTAGAGTATATTTACCCCTTGTTTAAGATTTAACATAATATTAACAAAATGTTTACTCTCTTCTGCCGGCGTTATCTTACATATTATATCAATGTGGAGACAGTATGTTATGCGAATAAGTTTTAGTAAACATTTCTCATAATGAGCTGTTTCCAGTGTTGCCAAAACTTTGAGGCCATATCCCACCAGATTGCATTTGAAAAACCGCTAGAAACCATCTACACTTAAAATCGCCGATTTTTACGGCTAAAATATTTCATCTCTTCAAACATGTTTAAAATTGATAGCTAGTCCTTCAAAAACTTAATTTTGGGTACATAAATGCATTTCAGAGTCATCAAATCAAATTTAAAAACTTATAATAAATTAAATTATAATATAATTCCGAGTTTTTATAATAAAGAAAAGTCGCTAGAAACCGGCAGCTAGAAAAATGTTGCAACTAGAAAATCCACTTAGCGGTTTTTTATGGAATGTGCCCGCTATGCACAACAAAATACCGCCAGATCTAGCGGGAAAACCGCCGTTTTGGCAACACTGGCTGTTTCATTAAGAGACAACTGAGCGAATGAGCAAAAAGAGCGACCTAGTTCAATATGTCTGTTTACTGAAAACGATTCACTCAATAAGACGTTTCTGTTTTCTGCAAACATAAAAAAATTAATAGACTAAAAGTGGACACTAATAATAACATTATTAATTTGTTGAATGGATTTTTTATATACAATATTTCAAAAGTAGGAGCAAAATGTTAAAGTGAAAAAATGAGCGCAAAAGAAAATTACTCATGCGTTTTGTAATAACAGCTCAGTATTAAGCTAAAAGCGCTCAGAAAAATGAACAATTTACTTCGCTCAAGTGAGTGCATCATTCAATTGAACTAGTTCGGTCATGAACTACACAACTTTAGATTTAATAGTAACATCTGATCAAATTGAGAGTATACCATAGTGTAATAAAAAAGTGACCTCGTAAGCGTAGCTGATTTGCAATTTTTTCATGAGCGTACCTCGCGAAACTGTCAAATTGTTTTTGTATTCTTATGTAAATTTTTTTTTTGCGTTTTTTACTTTTCTTCTCCTTTATTTTCTCATTTTCTGTTCATAGCATTATGACATAATGTGCAGTAGTTTTACACTAACAAAATACAAACAATTGTTGTTTTTGTAGATGTGCGGCCACTTTATAATCACACTATGGCAGGGGTTCTCACAAGATTTTGCTTCGCGACCCACTTTTGACATTGTAATGGAAGCGCGACCTACTATAACTTTGACTAGTTAAAAAATCAGATAAAATGTTATATAAAGATAAAATAATATTAATAATTGCGACATTGTTTTTGCTTAATTATTTCTTTAATATTAAGAGATTTTTTCAAAATGAAAAAATCTCTTAATTGTCTCTGCGAAATAAATGTTTCGTGTACTTTGCATTGAGAAGTCACACCATTCGAGTAAATTTTAATAATCTTATTACACAGGATGTTATTTCATGGTTAAATATCGAAAGGTCATTGAAACTACTTTATAAAAAATATTGGCATTATTAACTTATAGTTTCATCAAGTTAAAGTAAAATATTAATCTTTTTCATTAAAAGTAATCCCTGCCACATCATAGTTTTCTTTATATTGTGTCATTCGACAGCATCACTTTCTTTATATGATCATTGCTTTATTTATCAAACAGAATATTTCCAATAGAAGCTTGGGTTTCTGCAGCGGGTTTCTTGCAGCTAATGCAAATTGTTTTCTTAAAGAACTCATTCAAAAAACATTACTTCTGTCCTTAATTGGGGGATTTTTTGTATAAAAATATCTTTGTATTTTTAAATAGTTGTATGCTTATGTTGGAATTTTTATTTAAATTTCTAGTAATATTTACATAAAAAAATTCTTTATCCAAGAACATTTTTCTGAATCTCTTCGAGACCCCCTACGAATGCCTGTACGGACCCCCTACGAATGCCTGTACGGACCCCCATTTGAGAACCGTTTATGTACGACAAAGAAATTGCGTATAGTTCGGGGATCGATATAAACTCTGAAACCAAAAATGGGCGTGGTTCGCCCACTTTACCGCCCACCTCCCATATAAGGTGAAAATCAACGAATTTGTGTTCAAATATTTCAAGGACCAATGTAAACTCGGAAACAAAAAATGCGCGTGGTCCTTGTTTACTTTGTCCATGAAGTATTTATACAAAATTTCTTTGACCTTTCACCTTATATGGGAGGTGGGCGGTAAAGTGGGCGTACCTCGCCCATTTTTTGTTTTCAAGTTTATATTGACCCATGAAAATTTCGTTATAGTACATGCTTTTATTTAAGAGAGATATAGCAGAAAAGTATGAAATTAAGCTATAACGGACACCCTGTATTTCTAGTATTTTGCTCATAACTTTTTTGTTTATTTACCGATTTTGCTCATTTTCAATATCAAACAAACCTTATATAAGATAAATATTTGGGCCAAATTTCGTCCCCCTTCGTTGTGCCGTTCGAGAATATAACCAGGACCCAGAAAACATATACTTTATGGGATCTTAAATTAAAATTAGTATCTATGGTCTTAATTACTAATGCATAATTCATTTTAGTAACATAAACTTTTAAACTTTGAAGTCATTAATATTTGTGTTGAATAACAAGACATAATATTCAGCCCAATTTGTGCCGAGTTAAATGTTAGCAGTAGTATTTTCTTACTTCCAAGTTTTGTTGTGGCCATTTTGTTTTTCTCAGTGTATTATTGCAACAATATCCGTAAATGGAAGATTACTACCCAGACTAACTATCTAACTACCCAGCAAAAACTTCGCCTACTAAATAACGTGATTTGTAAGCGAAATCGGTATGAAAAACAGCTTTCATTTTTAGTGCTATAACTGATGAATTTTGTTCGAGATGTCCAAAACTAAATAAGTTTTTATTTGGGTTCCAAAAAAGTTGTTTTGGATGCTGATTTTTTTTTTACGTACAAAAAAAAAAAGCTAAATTTTTGCTGGGTAATAAAAACATTGAATTTGTAGCTGTTAACATAAATAATGCGTTAAATTCATAAAAAGTTGAAAAATTCAAGTTTTAAAGGCAACCCTATATTTCCGTTTTATGACAAGTGAGGGACACCCTAATTAGATATTAAGGTAGCTGACTCTACCCCCGAAGCATTAAAAATCATTTGGCATTCATAGCTTGAAAATGAAAAAGTACTTTTTTTTTTTTGGCATATTATGCTTCTACCTTATTGACTAATAGGCACAAAAATAATATAAATTGAATGAACATTTTATTAAAACCTTGCACTAAAAAATCATTAGTATTTAATATTGTTAATTTTATTAAAAAAAATTGTCTTTATGGAAATGGTGTTCTTTTATATAGTATTATCATCATATTTTGTCTTGTTTTGAGATTTTCTTGTTCTATATCTAATTATAATACCAAAAAAAAAAAAAAAATATATATGTATATGTATTTATACCTCCATACATATGCACATACAAATGTCTTCAAGTGTTCATAAATAAAAACGAAAAAAAAAAAAAAAATGAAAATGAAAATATATTTTTAATAATAAACGAAATTATTATTTTTTGTTTTAAATGCAGTATTTTTAAAACAAATTATTCTCTTAATTCAAATCAATTGTGTCTTGTATTTTGTGAAAAAAAAGTCATTGAAAATATTTACTAAATTTAAATCATATCAATTAAAAGTAAAATAAAATCCATAAAATTTTTCATAATAATAACAAAAATATTCAAAACAAAATAAAAATTAAATTCGAAAGTGTTTGTGTGGTGATTTGTTGAATTTGTTAATGTTGTGTTATATTTGTATGCAAATTGTTACCTATGGAGAATACAAATTTAAATCCTTTAATATCTCCTTCTTCTGCAAATGCTTCAGAAAATGAAGTGGATTCAGCGGTAAAGGCTGAATCAACTACAATTGAAAATCCAGCAGCAGGTTTGTTGAATGTTTTATTTTTTTATTTGTTTTTTTTTATTGTTATTTTGTAAAAATATTATGTAAGATACAATTTTTAAATATTTATTTTATATTTTGTTTTATATATTTTCATTTATTTAGTAAGAAAATAAATTGATTTTAACATTTTTATACCTTTAACCACAGGTGATAAGGGTATATATAAGTTTGTCAATCCGTTTGTAATTTCTACAATATTCGTCTAAGACCACAAAAAGTATATATATTCTGGATTCTTATTGTTAGAGAAGTTGATATAACAATGTCTGTCTGTTGAAATCAGTTTTTAGAAAGCCCCAGTTATCCGATATGTATGTTTTATACATCAAATTATAGGGAATATTCCTTAGAAGAACGCTAATAAAAATTATCGGTTTATAAATAGCCGAGATATCGCCAAAAAAGAATATACTCCAAAAATCGTTTTGTTGTCGGCTTCTCTAAGCTCCTATAAAAGCTAACGACTTCGCTCTTGCACGGAAAATTCAGAATCTTTTTTTAATTCATTTTTTGTTGAATAAATGAAAAAAAGGTCCATTAGTATCTGAGATATTGGTCAAAATGCGTTTTAGACTTTTTGACGCTCCTATATAAGCCACGTGTTTCGTTTTTGTATAGATTGATCATAAATATTTTTCTAAAATTTCAGTTTTTTAATCAAAAAAATCGGTTTATAAACAACCACGGTGTTGGCAATTCTTTTTGTTAAATGTAATTAATGGATGCTTTGCATATTGTTGTTGTTTTTATGGGCACTGAAAAACAACAACAACAATAAGCTATATAAAATTTTATAAGTTAGAGACTTCATTTTTTCACACAAAATTCGAATTTTATTATTAGATTTTTTTTTTTGCTGAAGGTATGAACTCAATCGGTCCATTAGTATCTGAGATATCAGCCAAAACGCATTTTTAGATTTTTTGAAGCTCTATAAGCTACAGATTTTGTTGTTATATAGAATGTTTTTAAATATATATTTTTCTAAAATTTCGGTTTTTTGAATCAACCAACTCGGTTCGTAGACAACCGAGTTATTGGCTGGTATCAACCTAGATTTCAGGCAAATCGAATTTTTGAACTTACAAGCTACGGTCTTCGTTCTTGCACAGATCTGTAACAAATGTTTGTTGGAATTTTAAGACAATTAATTAGTCCATATATTTTAAAAGTACCATTTTTTTTTTTATTTAAAAATTTGTAAAATTATTTGAAACTCATAAACAGGGCAAGTTTTTCAAGCTTTTCGCTTGGAAAGTAAGCATTTGCATATTTCAAAAGAATTTCACAAAAAATGCTTATATTTTAAATCTTTGCATAAATTTGCATATAATGGATACAAAAGTTAGTTTTCTTAACAAAAACAAAATTTTTTGGTGATGTTTTGGAATTCAATCAAATGATTTCTAAAAATTTGCTATGAGTATTTTGAGTACATTGTAAATATTGTAAAGAAAAAAATTCGGAAGCGTCAAATATGATACTTAAAATTAAAATAGTTATATTTTTATAAACATCGAAATATATTAGAGATTGAAAGTTAAAAAATGCATATTTGTGCATATTTTCTACACATTAATATATAAGAATGCATGAATTCGTGGCTTTTTATATACATATTCATGCTATTTTTGCATATTATACCATTTTTTCGTGCTTTTTCAAGCGCATATTTCAACTTTTTTTGTGCATATAAAAACTTGCCCTGCTCATAAATAATAAATATTTTGGTTTATTTGATGCACAGGAAAAAATATGATTTTGCATTTTTTTTATTGTCCTGGTTATTACTATTTATTGCAACGGTCAGACATGTCTAGATAGCACAGTGTCCCATTTTAAAAATTAATATAGACCTACAGGGGGTGTTTCCACATGTTCATATTTTATCTCTTTAGTTTACGAGATATTTGGATTCAAATATTAAAATGTTTTCTTTTTACTGAACCTTGGCGAAGTTTTTCGTTATAGCGTGTCCAACTTTTGCACGATTTTTTTATTTTATTAGCAACAAATAGCAAAATAGTTTAAAGGAAGAATTTTCAAAAAATATTAACAGAGCCAAAAGTTATAAGCATTTAAATTTAAATTTAAAAAAAAATTTATATTCTTTATATTCATAGCTACATAATCTACTCTGAGAGGGCTCTAGCTGGAATACGCTTCACCATCAGAATTTGTAACTAGTTTTAGGGCTCAAAAAATTTGTAGGAATTAATAAATTGCCAGAGAAAGTCTTAGCTTCCGAAAAACAATACATTTTATATCCTACACCACCATAGGTGATTGAGGTATTATGTGTTTGTGCAAATTATGTAACGCAGAGAAAAAATTTTCCGACCCCCACCTTAAAGTATGTCGTTCGACTCAGAATCACTTTCTAAGTCGATTTCTATGTCCGTCCGTCCGTCTGGTCGGCTGGCTGGCTGTCCATATAAAGCTTGTGCGCAAAGTACAGGTCGCTATTTTGAAGATAATTAATGAAATTTGGTGCGTATGATTTTTTCTGCACAAGGACAAAGCCTATTGAATTTGGTCATGATCACCTGACCACCATACAAATAGAGTTTTAACACTCATAAATACCTTAAAAATATAGTATATAAAATAAAATATTTTAATGCAATTTGGCACAAATAAGTTTTGTGTAAGTATAAATCCGTATGGCCGTATTCCGTGAAGATCGGTTCATAATTTTCCATAGCTCCCATATAAGACCCAATTTCGGGAATCACCCAAAAGTGCATAAATACATATGAATCTCAGTATCTATGTAATATTCTGTATTAGCATTTTTTATTTTACACTTAATACAAGTATAGGTCCATAATTGGCCCCTTCCCGAATTTTGATACACATGGTGTAGCAAAATTCTCTCGATTTAAAATATATTTATGTGGAAAAAAAAAATCATTTACATAAATTTCTATAAGGAATAAAAATTAATGCGTTTTTGTTGCTGGAAAAAAATTTTATTTTGTTTTATTCCACAATTACACAGAAAAAAATAAAAATAAGTTTTAATTACGAAATTGTTTACTTTAATTCAATTTTGAATTGATTTTGCTCCTATCATCAAAATGTTAATATTAATTAAGTGAAAATAATTGATTTCTGTATAAAATTCAATTATTTTTCTAATCAAATTAATTGCTTTTATGATTGAAATTTTTTCTAAAATCAATTAAAATTTTTATTGACGCTATTCAGTATTAATTAATTCTGCTCATTGCAAAAAACTTTTCTTTAAATTAGCACACAGTGTAATACCGTTTTTTAGCTTGATTTTTATTATTATAAATTATAAGTATTATAATAAATTACATACATATATTTTCAAAGCTTACAAATATAAATAAGAATATTGCTAAGATTCACGATTCGTTTCAGGAAATTCAATCGACTTACAGCTGATACTGTTTGGAGGATCATTCCAACAAACAGACTAATATTTTAGTAGATATCTCTCACAATCTATGGAATCAGTCAATTTTAATAATTTTTTATGATAGTGATTGGTAAAATGGTCTAAATAACAATAATGCTTACCTAAAAGGAAGTATTTTTTAAAAAAATTTCTTTTGGCAGCTGCAATTAAAGCAAACCATAATAGGGAGGTGTATAATAACAACAGAAAAAAAATTAACAAATTTTCAGAAGTAACGTTAAAAATGCATACGTACCGCTTAAAATCCTCAAGTTTTCTATCCTTTATTAAGTTCTTCTAGATGATTCAATTAAAAAATGGTCGTCGTACAAAATTTTAGTTTTATTTGATTTTTTCCTAAATGTTTTTATTTTTTATTTAAATATTAAAATGCCAAATTTTTTTTATTTTTCTTATTTCCTTTTTAATTTTTAAATTCTTAATTGTATAATCGTATTAAAAATGAAATTTATTAAATTAAAATAAAAATCCAATTAATAAATTTATTGAGAAGTATTATCTAATATTTTTTTCTGTGTAGCAAATGCATATTCAATATGTTTTTCATTTATTTATATTAAAAAGTAATTATATGATTTAATATTATTTAATTATTTTTGAAGTGTGTCGGCTATTATAAAATGATGTTACATTTCTTTTAAGTAATAAAAATAGTCATATTCTATAAATTAGAAAATGTACGCAAACATACATAAATACATACATACATATACATATAAAATAAATACTGCATTTAATTTGAATATGGTATAAGTCCATTTTTATACCCAACAACAAAAAGATGGGGGGTATATTGATTTTTTCATTCGGTGTGTAACATGTCGAAGGAATCGTTTAACACCCACAAAGTATATATTTTCTGGGTCCTGGTTAGATTCTAAGTCGATCTAGCTATGTCCGACCGTCAGTTGAAAGCAGGATAGGGCTCGAACGGGGCAACGTAGGGGTACGAAATTTGGTACAAATATTTATCTTATATAAGGTTTGTTTGTTGTATTGAAAATGGGCAAAATCGGTTATTAAATAAAAAAGTTAAGGGCTAAAAACTAGAAAAACAGGGTGTCCGTTTTTTTTTTTTTAGGTATTTTCACATTTATCAAATTTTTGACCAAATTTGGGTGACCACTAGTTTTACAAAAAAAAAAAAAAATTGTTCGCCCTTGTTTGATCTTGCAATTTTTTTTGTAAAAGAAAACAGCGTCAAACAAGATTCAGTAAAATGAGCCATGATTAATAATAAGTAAAAAAATATTTTCCCATTAAAATGTAGGTTAGAAAATGTTTTATATAGTGGTTGTCATTTTGGTCAAATATTTCATTACTCTGAACATACCTTTAGTTTTTGGGATTTGATAAAGATTTTGTTCAGCTTTATAAAGAGAAATGAAAAATTTATAAATGAAAGATTTATAAAAACTGTTTGTAATGAATTCATTTAAAGTGTGCAAAAATGTTCATTGATGCATAAGACACCTCCTGGGGAATACTCCGCCAGACTCCTGGTAGGTCAAACTCAACTTATCCTCCCGGAATATGGCAATCAGCTATAAAGTTCTTACTAGTTTTAGATTTTTCACTACAGTTTAAAACAAAAAATCTGCGCTAAAAAATAATTTTATGCGCTTAGAAAAGATTCTTAAAATCGGAAAATATGCCTTTAATACTAAAAATAAATGCTCTTAACCCAGCAAAAACTTTGGTTGCCATGTAATGAGTTATAAAGCTAATATAATGGCTCTCCACTACTTACACATTAGCTGAATAACTCATTATTTTAACACGGTCATGACATTAGAGGCAACTAATTACCTTATACATTACTTAGATGTCAATAGAATAACTAATTACTTCCAAACTGTTAAACAGTGCATTGATTTAAAAGCATTACTGAAGTCATGATTAGTAATAACAATAGGAACTAGTTATATTTTAGGTTATAAATAAGTAATGAAATGTCAGGATATAAAATATTTGTTTGTTGCTGTAAAAAGATTTTTTAAATTTAAATTTAAAAAAACTTTACAACAACCAAAATTGTTATTAAAATAATATAATAAAAATAAACTATTTTAGATTACAAGTTAATTCATACGCAAATTTTGCCTTTAATTTATGTATCCTATCTTCAAATATATGAATTGGTAACTGCATAATAAAGATCAATAAAAATTAATATTTTTAAAAATCTGATCATAAATAATTATTTACATTTGGGTTATAAATAATTAGTTACTAAACAACTTCTATGTAATGCAGACAGTATGTTGTTGTCATTACAAAGTAACTACATCCGTAACTACATGTCATTACCAAGTTTTTGCTGGGTAAAATAATAGTATTTTCTGGCTAAATTTTAAATTATCTATTACTTAAAAACACAACTGAAAATAACTTGATTTTTATAAAAAAAAATATTTTCTTTTGCATTTAAAAACATTCGAAACTAATTCATCGTATCAGAATAATACACAATTCTTCAAATTCGTTTACTTTTGGGGCTCGAAAACATTTTTTATTAGCACATCAACGCTATTTAGTACCAATATTCCTTGGCTCTAGGGGAACGCAGATCTGTTCTCGTGAATGACTTTTACCGAAAGGCGTCAACGTTATGGAGGTTTAACATAAAAATTAAAAAAAAAAAAAATTGCAAAAATTCTATTTATAGTCCTCGAACGTAAAATCGGTTAATAAACAAAAAAAGTTATGGGCAAAATACTAGAAACACAGGATGTCTGTTTTAGCTTAATTTTATACTTTTCTGCTGATATCTCTTAAACAAAAGTATGTACGATAACGAAATTTTGTACAGATAGTTCGAGGGTCAATATAAACTTGGAAACAAAAAATGGGCGTGGTCCGCCTACTTTACCGCCCACCTCCCATATAAGGTGAAACGTCAACGAAATTTTGTACAAATAGTTCAAGTGCCAATGTAAACTCGGAAACAAAAAATGGCCGTGGTCCACTCACTTTACCTCCCATATAACGTAAAATTTGAATATTTTTAAACAAGCGCGAATATAACATTCGCGCTTGTTTCTTTTTAAATAGGTTACAAAAAAAAGGGTTTGACGTCAAAAAATTATTTTTTGAATATCAATATAATCCATTGATATTCAAAATAATGTTCTTTACTATAAAATATACCGCTATATGTCATATAAATTGCTAAAATATGCTCTAAAAAATTATGCAGCTAAGACCAAAAAATTTAAAAATATGCTTTTAGTACCAAAATATGCTGTAAAAAATCGTTGCCAAAATTATTAAAATTTTCTGAAATAAATAACTAACAGTTATAAATATTGATTATTATTTCTACATAATTATCATTTCCTCCACAACTGTAAATGGAGAGCTTGACTGTAATATATGTATTATAAATATTATTTTGACTAAATTAGACAATGTGTGGAAAAATTGGATAATGATTGCATAGTTAAGTTTACCATAGAATGATTTTTGTTCTTCTTATGGAAGTTTTTTTTTTTTAATAAAACATTTTTTTAAAAATAATTACCCCCTGTTTTTATAAAACGAACGAAAAATTCGTTTCCACAATTTATATTGAAAACAACAAATAAATTTGAAATTTATTTTTTGTTTTCCATACATTTTGACGAAACGAATTTTTCGTTCGTTTTATAAAAACAGGGGGTTAATTCAATTACATTTTCAAAGCCTTTCCAGAGACATTTCCATTTAAAATTACTTTGATATTTTTTTGGTTTCTTAAAAAGTAAGACTTATTGTTTAAATTTTTAAAGTCATTTTTAGGCGCATATTATTAAAAAATATATGCATAAAAATCTGCACTCTACTTTTTGTTTGTCTAATATTTAGCTTTGAACTCTACTTAATTCTTAACTAATTATTAATTCATTTTTGAAAAAATGGACTAATATCGTTTTAAAAAATAAACTAACATACATACATATGTTTGTATATTGATCATAAGTATGTATTTTACTATTGCTATGTAATATTTTTATTTCATTCATGTAAATATTTTAATTGTTTGAGATATTGTATGCATATGCACATATACGATATTTTTTTACAAATATATTTTTAACATCATAAGTTCATTCCACTTTTGAACTACATATTGGCCCAAAATTAGAAAATACATATAATAAAAAGAAACTTTTATGGGCTTTATTCTATTTGTATACACAATAATTGGTCTATATGTACGAGTATGCATGTACTTTTCCTATACTATATGTATTAGGGTAGCTGCAATTATAAGCTTTTAAGTTCACATCTTTATATAAGTTTATTTAACTTTGGGAATATGTAATATCTTTAAATGAATTAAATATAAACTTTTAGGTATCAACGACAACTTTTTCTGTTGGCTTCCCTAATGTACATAAATAGTATGTATACAAACATATACATACCTACAATATGTATACATATTGTCATCTTAGTTTTTCTTTTCTTTTCGTTCAGTGTTTGTTAACTGTATGATCGATCCTAGTTCTAGCCATAAACAATGTGGGGTGCCAACAAAATTCGTTTTTTTTGTTAATTTTGTATATTTCAAAACAAATTTGTCTTATTTTTTCTATTTTAATGGCAGACGGAATATTTTAACGTCAGACATTCCAGAAGAGTACCAAATATTTATATTATTTATTATTTTCTTTTAAATTTTGTTGTCAATTTATGGGAAGTTTATAATTAAATATTATCAATTATATGTGTATATAGAATGTTTGGCTTATTATCGTTTAATTTCATAAATAATAAATATTGTTACAATAATTTCCGGTTTTAGTTTTAATTCTTTTGAATCTATTCAATATTTTTCTTATGGTTCTATTAGGAACTTTTTTTACTTCGTGGATCTTCAGGCAGCTTTTCTTAATTTATAATAAAAGATACAGAGAAGTTTAACGAACGCACATTGGGGTAAGAAGAGGTTGAAAATGGCGCTTAATTCAGGGAAAGGTATTATATATATTAAAAATCACGTTTTTTTTTATTTGTTATTAGGTAAAAAAATGCGTTTTTAGAATTATAAGATTTGTTTTTTTTTTTTTTTTAGCAGAATGCTAATGTCCTTCCGTCAGTCTTTACATTGGGATAAATGTGCCGAATATTATGCCTAATTCACTTTAATAATCACATTTTCTTTTTCTACTTATTAGAAAGTTTAGAGAACTCTGATGTCCGTCCTTCCGTCCGTCTGTTTGTTATTTTTGGCAAATTTTCCAATTCAAATTGTTTATTTTTGAACTCAATGAAGATATTGACTTCAAATTGACTTAGTTAATTAATTTTGTTCTTTAAGTAATTACAAAAAATAAAATCAGTTGAAGATATTGGGCTATATTTGGAAAAAACTTTTTTTTTATTTTGTTATTTTCCAAAATTTTTTAGAGCCCGAAGGCAAATTAGCAATAAATTTTGGCCAGGATTCACTTCGGTCTTTAATAAGATGGAAATCAATAAGATTATTTAATAGGTTCAAAATACATTTTAATTGATTTTTATAGTTTAAATCCCTACATCATTGAAATTTACTTTTGCATTTATTTCTCTGACTAATTAACATTTTACTAATATCAGAGATTTCTTTGCCAAGAATTTTTAAGACCAACAGGTATTTTGATAAAAGCTTTTTTGACTATAGATATTAATTTATTAAAATAAAAATATATAGACACATCATTTGATTTTCTAACCAGTTTCTGATTGCTGACCAGTCTGCGCGGTGATACAAGGGAACTGAATATATTATGTTTTGAGCATGTTCAGAAATAACACAAGAATTTGATACATGATCTGACTGTAAAAGATTTGGATGAGAGTCTCAAGGTCAGAAAAATGGAGACACGAGTTTGATAAAAGGATGTCTACTGTAGACGGTTGCACAGGGTTGATATTTTGTCCAAAGCGAGTATATTCATTTGGGTAATAAATGTAGTAGCTGGATTGTATGCAGTGGCTGTAGAGCTCCTTACCAACCGAATTGTCTGACATACAATTCCAATGTGTATTTTGGGCATTTAGATCTCTGAAAATAGAATAGTCATTTGAAAATGAGGTTAATTCATCTAAATCAGCTTTAAACACTGAAGTAAATATAACTGGCCTTCTATTAATCATAATTTGTACTGAAATACTTTCAGCTTATATTTGTTTTTATATTGATAACAACAAAAGTTTAAGATTACCTTTAATTGCAATAAGAATCGATCCTTTCTATAAATTTATAGCCACCATAGCTGTAACTTATGAATGAAATAAAAAATAAAAATACTTTTTATTTCATTTCTATTTCTTATTTCTAATTAAAAAATATTTGTTAATCAATGTATTATCTTTTGAATAAAAATATTAAGGATTTCTATTTATACTAAAACAATTGGATTTATTATAAATTTGTATCTGATTGAACAAAATAAATTAAAAATTAAAATATTTTATTTAACCAAGAGAAAAACTAATATATTTTTATAAGAAGATAATCAAAAGTTTTTTATTTGACTACTTTAAAGTTTAATAATATTCATATGTATTTTATTTAAATAAAAAAAGTTCAACAAATTTTTCTGATTTTTATTCAAAAACTTTATATTCAAATAGAAACATTTAAAATAAATATTTTTTTATTTTATTCAACTAAAACTCCAAAAAATAAAAATATTCAGCCTCAAAAGGCTTGAATAACAAAAATTTATAAAATTTTTTCAAATATTCAAGTATATAAAAAAATATTACTTATTTTTCTTTTTCAAAGCAAATTAAAAACTATTCAAACAAATTCATGTTGAATAAAAATATTCAAAAGTTTTCTATGAATAAAAAAAATTGAATGTTTTAAAACAGATTTTATTTTACTTTTAAAATAGAAAATAAAATAAAGAACAATTGTATTCAAACTAAAGAAATAAAATATATTTTAAAATTAGTTAAAGACTTAAGAATTTGATTTATATTTTATAAATTTATATTCGAATACTTTTGTGGAAATATTATTTTATCTAACTTGTTAACAAATGGAATAATATTTAAATAATTTTTATTCAAATTAATTTCAAGTAACTGAAAGTCATATTACAAAGAGTATAAAATAATTTTAAAGAAATTTATTTCTAAAAATATAAATAAAATAATTTATTTTTAACAAATATTTTGATTGAAAAAAGCTTTGGTTGTTTGCTACAGGAAAATCATGATCGTTTTGATTAAAATAAGACACAATTCTTCTGTTAGTCGCCTTAGATCTAGATTCGATGGCGGATTTCCAAATATTTGGGCACATCTACACTCGATCCAGTTCATTAATACGAGTACTTACTGATCTTATTCTATTGTGGTAGTTGACAAATTCGTCGAGGATTATTTTTGCATCTAATTTTGATAGTCCAAATAAAACCAATTTGAAGGTTTTTGCGTCCTTCCACTCATGCGTGGAAAATTAAAATTTTCTTTAAGAACACTTAAGGCTTCCTTGTACAGCGAAAGCGAATTGGATACAATTTTCGTGCCAATAGTCATCCTTTTATATATGTATTTGTCGCCAAACAAACTGATCACAGCCACTGTTGCCAGATTTGACGATTTATCGTCATTTTGACGATTTTTGGGTCTAAAAATGGCCTGTGGACGATTTGACGATTTTTACCCCTAATTTGACGATTTTTTCTAAAAGAAAATTTAGAACTATTTTTACACATTTTTTTTTTTTTATATTATTCTTTAAAAGTAAATTAGTTGGTACAAAAATATTAACAATTTAAATAAAAATCTTCTTAAATTTGGTAATATAAATGGTTCATTTATTAGGATTGATTTATGGAACCAATATAATATTAATTTATTACGAAATGGCGAATAAGCCCTACAAATGGCCTAAATACTTAAATAGTCGAACTAAGAATCCAAAGACATTTTTGATGAATTCATTTAAAATTAAATTTTGTATATATTGTAGATAGGTACACAAAGGAGCCTATTTGTTTTTTTATAACAAGGTAAGATACATAACTTATTTTGGTTTGAAAGTCATACAAAATTACATACAGGTAACCCTCGATTTACGCAACTCTTCATTTACGCAATTTCTTTATAACGCGATTCTATTATTGACCATTTTTTTAAATACGAGTTTTTATTTAACGCGAACTTGGTATAACGCGTATAAACAATAGTGACAAACTTTAACTTGCGCAAATTACGGAGCGTATTGGAAAGAATTTATTGAAAAAATAGATTATTTAATGAAATAATGGCTACAAAATAAAAAAAAAAAAAATTTTAAGCGAAGTGTTGCATAATTGCTTAAATATTTTGTGTAAGATTAAAAAAGGGGAAACGGCAAAATATGTAACAATATTATAAAACTTTAATAAAAGTACAATAAGAACAAACCGAAAATATGTATATTTAAATAAGTATGTATACATATAATCAGACTTAATAGGTAATGTTTACTTGATTTTCATAATATGCCACCAATAGAAAATTAATGTAATTTTTATTAATTTTTTTTTTGTCAATTAAACATTTTATTTTTCATTAGAAAAAGCATAAAAACTGTTCACTAACATATAAAATTGTAGTTTTTGACATTGACGATTTTTTGACGATTTCAAATAGTTGATTTGACGATTTTGACGATTTTTTTCTCTAAATGTGACGAGTTTTCACCAAATTTATATGGCAACTATGATCACAGCAGAAAAACTGTGGATAGAGTCCACAATTATAGGCGGAATTTTTTCTTTTAAAGCTATTGCTTTTTCTTCCTCGTCTTCAGATAGAAACTGGAATCTGTTAGCAGTGTTGGGACCGTCTAATGTTTTGGCACCTTCAATTTAGGGCCAAAACATTCTCTTTTCAGCAGACATTGCCATTAAAGAAAGTTAAAGCAAATTAAGTTGTTTTTTTTGTATACTTTTTAATTTAAAAATTCAATTAATTCTTTCTAGCAAAAATGAACACGATATTTTTATCTTGAGGTAAAGATGCCAGTTTCCCGTAATAACCAGGGCAAGTTTGAATATGTACGAAAAAAATTAAAATATGCGCCTGAAAAAGCACGAAAAAATGGCATAATATGCACAGAAATATGCAAAAATAACATGAATATGTATAGGAAAACTGACGTATTTATGCGTTTTTATTAGTGTTTATAAAAAACCGACTTTTCAAAAAACCGGTTTGACGGTTAACCGAAAATTGGGTAAAATTAAAAAACCGGTTTTTCGGTTAACTGTCTACTAAAAAACCGGTTAAACCGGTTAACCGACATTTTAATAATTGCTCTAATTTGAAGCTTAATAAAAATATTTTGGTTAAAAAAAGTGTTTTTTCAACTTATTGGTTTAACCATGCACCAAATAATAAACAGTGCACTGCAGTGGTCTTAATAAATTGCGATTGATTTACATAGAAAATTTACAATATTTTCTTTCAGCCTTTAGACTAGTTTTAATATAATTTATAAAAACAACTTTTATGGCAACTTTTAAGCTTTTGAAGCTTAGTAATGATCTAAAATTATTCTATAAAGTATTTTTTAATTTATTTATTTTTTTTTAATTTTTCCAGCATAAAAATAAAATTAAATTATTGAAATTTTACAGAGGTAGCTTTAGACCAATGATATTGTACTTTACATTATAATTTATATTCACCGCTTTTAAAGTTTTTTCAAGGAAAAGTTTATATAATTTTTATAAAAAAATGTAATAAAAATATCTGTATAAAATTGGAAAATTAATTAAAATTTTTTCTGCTAAAAAGAGATTTGTTTTTAATTTTAAAATTATTAATCATTTAAAAGTACATTTTCTGCACTTTTATTCCTATTATCCACATAAAATCTTATTTTTCTCTAAAGCTATACATTAGAAGGTACAATGATACATATTTCCTTCTTTGGGAAAATTTCATTCGTATGAAATTAAAGTTTTTGTAAATGGAATGCTTAATTATCTGATTTATTATATTTACAGTTTTAAAATATATTTAACTTTCCACAAGTAAATATGTATATCTATCACTTGTTAACTCAAACAGCAAGCATTTTTAGTAGTTTCAAAATATTTTCTTATATTTTAAATTCAGAAAAAGCAACTAAAGGACGAAATTTAGTGATATTTTTAGCAAATTTTTGAAACCGGTTAACCGACACAGAAAAACCGGGTAGACCGGTTAACCGAAATTGAATATTTCAAATTAACCGGTTCGCAAATAACCGAAATTTGAAGAAAAAACCGGTTTTTCGGTTAACCGGTTTACCGGTTTATAAACACTAGTTTTTATATATTGATATGTAAAAAACATGCATAAATATGTATTTTTTAACTTTCAATCTTTGATAGATTTCGATTTTTATAAAAATATAACTATTTTAATTTTAAATATCATACTCGTATTAGACGCGATCGAATTTTTCTCTTTACAATTTTTACAATATACTCACAAAAAAATTTTAGAAATCATTTGATTGAAATCCAAAAAATTACAAAAAAATAGCGTTTTTGTTAAAAAAAACTAATTTTTGTTTCCATTATATGCATTTTTGTGAAATACTTTAAAAAAATGCAAATGCTTATTTTCCAAGCGAACCAAGCGAACTTGCCCTGGTAATAACATACAATTTTTAGGCATTAAATTCAAAGTCCTTAGATTACATATCTGCTGAATTGGACTTTTTAAAAAAAAAAAAAAAACGAGCTTGTGGCCCAGAGTGATCAGGTTGAAACGACCATAAAAAACACGTTTGTAATTACATTTGCTGTCCTTTATTGATGTTACCTAAGCTAAGTTTGTGAACTGAAATTAATCACTCGAATAATAATAAAAAACCCCCTTATAATTTACAATCTTTCTTTTATTTGTAAAAAGCTTTTGTTAATGAAAATGTTAACATCTTAAAATAAGTTATTATATACTTACGTATATGCTTATTAATAAAAATTCAACTGTCATACAAACAATCCACTTTTCATTTTTAGAAAACAAATGCATTTTTTATTTAACATTTTATTTGCTTCAAACAAATTAATTATTTTGGCTCTAGTCCAAGAAAATAAATGAAAAGTTTAGGTACATATGTATGTATGTATAAAGATATGACAAAAATATTCTAAATATTTTTTAACGTGTACGTAAATATTCAAATTTATGGAAAATCACTACTAATCGGTGGTGTTCATAATTAAAAATAAATGAATCTAATTAAAACTAAAAAAAATATTAACTTGAGTTATACATCAATTAGATTTCCTGATTCTAGTTTTATCTCATACACGAATAGTTGTTATTGATAAAATTTTTTGTTAAAAAGTTAAAAATCCTAATTTTCTTTTCTATGAGATATAATTCTGTTTTGCATAAACATACAATGTGCCTACAATACCTTAATTTACCAGCCATTTTTTTATGTTCTAAAATTTAATAATTAATACAAACTGTCATATTAGAAGACATATTAGATGTGACAGAAAAAATCAACTTAAATTAAGTGATAGGCAGGCGTCGGCTGCTACATACATACATCAAATAAGAACTTTTTTATTTGTGTTAAAAACATATACAATATGTTTGTTCGCCGCCTTAGAGCAGTGGCGGCATGCTGACATTTAAAAGTAATTTTTTACAAAACATGTCTCGTATTAAAATAACTTATAATATTTTACGTCATTTACAATATGTGTAGAGAAATATTTAGAAAAAAATTTAGGATATTAATTAATGAGAGAAGATCGGTTCCTGTAGCAGTTTAAGGTTTTTAGATAAAGTGATTAAAATTTAATTTGGAACGAATTTGAATTCCTAATATAAGTGAAAAATTATATAAAAAATTGATTTCATAAATAGGAAATTTTTGGTAAAACATGCAAAACACAAAGAAATGTCCTTCTGTATGTTAAAAACGTTTTCTTTGAAGTCTGTAGACCATCACTGCATTTCCTTTTAGAGACATACATACGTCGCATATAATTTCGAAAATTTTGGTATTGCAATTCAGTGAAATTTAATTCTTAATTGTACTTTTTTATTATAGGTACTTTTTTGTAAATTAATAGTTTTTAAATTAATATTAACATTAATGTTCGGCTGTGCTGAATCTTTTATACCCTTCACCACCATACCGACAAATATTAAAATTTATGCCTTAAAGTATACTTTTATTTTTTTTATATCTATATGTGAAAGCGAAAAAAAATTGGTAAACATATTATTTAGTGGTGAAACAAGAACTAATTTGTTTGCAAACGACTACCAAAGATGTGTCCGCGGCCCCAAAGTGGTCCAAATCGAAACAAATTAAAAAACTTTTTCAAAGTTGATAAAGTTTGGATAGGGCTTGAGGGAACCCGTAAATTTGCTTCGACCTAAATATCTCTTAAACTAAAAGAGATAACTTGCACATATAAGCATGTTTTTGTAGAGATTTATAAGGACTATCCACATGCAAATTTTTTTACATAAAAAAAAATTACATACCCGAGGTAACCAACTTTGTAGGTCTACTCTCTATCCCCGTGAACCGCTAGTAAATCGGGAACACCTCAGCTCTGAACATGAGAAATTTTCTTTAGATATCTCCAACGGTTCACAAGTTACAGAGTTATTTCCAAAAAAAAAAAAACAAGCGCGAATGTTATATTCGTCCCGGCCGAATCTATATACCCACCATCAACTTTTTCAAATTTTACGTTATATGGGAGGGGGCGTGAAAATGGGCGGACTACGCCCATTTTTTGTTTCCGAGTTTACATTGGTCCTTGAACTATTTGAACACAATTTCGTTGATTTTAACCTTATATGGGAGGTGGGCGGTAAAGTGTGCGGACCACGCCCATATTAGGTTTCCGAGTTTATATCGATCCCCGAACTATAGGTACAAACAAACCTTATATAAGACAAACATTTGTGCCAAATTTCGTACCCCTACGTTTTTCCGTTCGAGCCTTATCCTGCTTTCAACAGACGGACAGACGGACGGACATAGCTAGATCGACTCAGAATCTAACCAGGACCCAGAAAATATATACTTTGTGGGATCTTAGATGATTCGTTCGACATGTTACATACGGAATGACAAAATCAATATACCCCCCATCTTTTTGATGGTGGGTATAAAAAAACGATTTGGGACCACTGTGCGCCTTCAAGAAAAACATTTCAGGTTTATTTCATACTATACATTCGAGCAAGATAATGGCCCCTAACGCAATTCGAGTTCAGTTAAGAATATGTTCTCCGTACTTCAAGCTGCCCAAATCAATCTATGGATCTAAATACTATAGATAACTTATTGAATGATTTAAAGAAAAAACTGTCGAAAGAAGTTTTCAAAACTAAAAATGAATTAAAAGGAATAACACAAAAAAAAAAAAAAAATCTGTTACAACATTCCATTGGAAATTTGTCAGAAGTTGATGTCTAGTATGGCCAGACGAACACAGAAAGAACATTTTCTAATACTTTTTAATAAAAACTTAACTATAGTTTTTACTTTATGTATTTTTATTTCAAATGTATCTATATAAGCCAATAAGTGTATCTATTCTTTTGAGCAGGTGTGTAAATGTTTGTGTGTATGTATATAACGTCGAGTCTATATTAGAGAAATTTGTATCAAGACAAACGTCAAATTTTTGTTTGAGTTGCAGATAATTTTTTATCTCTCTCAATTATAGGAGAAAACGTATGTCATAATAAACTATGTAAAAAGTACCAACAACAATCAAGATGGCGTCTTTTACCAAGCATTATCAATACAAAGTTGTCAGAGCTCGAGTGTTGACAATTTTCTTTTAACGCTGCAATAATACTGACAAATTCAGTATACATTAGACAAATCTTTATCATGATAAAATTTTGACGTTTGTCTTGATAAAAATTTTTCTAATGTAGACTCGAAGTTATGAACAGATTTTTTAAATTTTTGGCCCATTACTCGGATGTTTTTAAAAGAATTTAGTTGATTCAAAAACCGAAATTTTATAGAAATATTTAGGAACGATTTAAATAAGGGCTTCAAAAAGTCCAAAATGCTTTTTGTTCGATATCTCTGTTATTATTGGAACGATTGAAAAAAAATTCTCTAGCTTTTTATTTATGAATCGATCTTTGGGCTTCATAAACGCCACTTCAACCGACAAAACGCACGGATATGGTCTATAGACATCATTTACAAGAATCCAGAAAATATAAACTTGTTTGCTCTCCGACTAAAATTGTGGAAATTACAAATGGAATGACAAATGTATATACCCTTAACAACTGTAGAGAAGGGTATAAAAATGATAAAATAATTTAAAATCCCAAAATATTTCCATCTGTATGTAGCAAACATTCCTATCTCCAAATAACTTATTCAAAATAAATAAAAGTAACACAGATTATTTGCTAAACAGTTTTCTATTGGAAATCTCATTAATAGAAAAAGAGTTACAGAACAGAATATAGAACAAACTATAAAAATAGTATTTATATCTTAATAAAATTTGCAAACCACTTACCTACTTATTTATTCTGCCAAAATCTAGCAGACAAAAAAAAAAAAAAAAAAAACAATTGAAATAAATAAAATTGTTTAACACATTTTTTATTTTTGACTTTTTCAGATTCCCGGTATTTTCCTCAAGGAGGTGATGAAACAGAAAAAAATCATAAGCCTCCAAAAATATCCTTTAGCGAAAATTCGAGTTCATTAATACGATGTATGCCAAACGAAAGAGCAACATTTTTTGTTAAAATCGATACAGAAGAAAATGATGCAGATATTTTACCCCTAGAATTTGAGTGGTAAGTTTTAACTAAATAATTACAAAAAAAAAAGATATCAAAGGTTAACTTTTTGATTTTATATATTTTTGGTTTCTCTGGTCATCATATATTTCATTATTTTATTGTTTAATGTTGTCACATGCTTTTAAATGATGTCATTATTGTTTATTTTTTTATGAATCGACTGAAAATCTATTTTTATCCTCTTTAGTCTACAAAAACCGACTCTTAATCGGTTATATGTGTAAATATTTTAAACCAAAATGATTTTGATTCTTTTTTATTTAGATTCTATTTATTACGCTTTGATAATTTATAAAATTCGTCTAACTAGTCATATGTGTAGTAGTAGTCCTAATTAGAAATAGTTTATATTTTTTATTATGTATACGCAAGTCGATCGTAAAAGACCTTAAATTTATATTAAGATTGATGACGGAGTACATTTTTCTATTGTCGTTTAAAATGAAAATTTTAATTTTTGTTGTTGAAAATACTAAAATATTACAAAAGAAAAGTATCAACACAGATGAATTTTGAAAATTTATTAGTTGAATGTATGCCAACAAATATTGAGTCAGTTTGAAAGACAAAAAAAAAAAAAAAAAAAAAAAAAAAAATTGCATATGGGTTTTTAACCTTTTAAGGGGAGCAATTTGTAATTTTATTTTGTTATGGGGTTTTAAATCATTTGCATTTTAGAGCTTAGCAAATAATAAAATTGATATGAAGTTTATAGGGAGTAAAGCATAATTTTAGTTATAATAATATAAAATAACAAAATAAACTTATTCCATTAAATGTAGCCCATTTAAAATTTAGGATATTTTTTAGTATTTTATGGGTCAGATCTATTATATTGGACTTAGGTATGTAGATTAATCAAAGTACTAAATTTTGCGTTTTAATTAAGAAAATCGCAATTAACACATACAAGAAAAAAATCGGTTATAATGCGCTTTGTTATGCTCTAAAAGCTATTTGTGCGGGAAATGTACAAAAAAAAAAAAAAAAATATATAATAATAACAGAGTTACAAAATGAATTTCTGCGCCACGGGGTTTCTCAGTCAATTCGGATACACGGTATTAATAAGTACTAAGCCTTTAATCTACTTTTTGTTTTTTTTTAATTGAATCTAGTTTTCGCGATAAATCGCGATTTGTAAAATTGAGCAGGTTGCACTATATATTTAAGCATATCTCGAAAACGACTTGTCTGATTTTGTTAAAAAAAAGATCAACAAATTCTAATTAAAATTGTTTTCAAGTCGTTCTAACACTACTTTTTAATACAGTCAACAGAGATCAACTGAAAAAAAAAAAAATAAAAAAAATTATACAAAATTCCAAGATTTTTTTTTAATCGTACAAATTTGAAATGAGTATTTTTTGATTATTTTTTTAATAAAATCAAAGTTAATGCATTGATTTTAATGAAATTTGTCTTGTTTTATTTGCAATAAATTTCTCTTTATGATTGTAGAATACATATTTTAATTTTTGACATTTTAGAATTTTTATGATTTTTTGAACAATTTTTATACCCTTCACCACAGGTGATAAGGTGTCATTAAGTTTGTCATTCCGTTTGTAATTTTAACAATTTTCGTTGGAGAGAAAAAATTGTTACATTTTCTTGATCCTTATAAGAAATGATGTCGATAGGACGATGTTCGTCTCTCCGAAGCCCACCGACAACTGCCATATATAATATATATATCAAACGATCGGAAATTCTTCCGAAATTTTTGCTATTGAAATTCAGAATTCGGTTCATAAATGGAGGAGATATGTCAAAAAAACAGTTTTTTTTTTTTTGCTTAAAAATGCTGTAAATAGTGTTTTTAAAGCCTTCCGATAACATAGATACATGATATATATATCAAAAGATCAAAAACCGGTTTTTGATTTTCTGAATCTATATAACTATATAACCTATTGACTTCGTTTTTACGACAAAAGATCAGATTTTTTTTTTTAGAATTTTAGTGTAGAAGAAATAAACTCAATCGGTCCATTATTAACCGAGATATTGGCCAAAAAATATTTTTTACCGATTTTCTTATCTTATATAAGTTACTTAGATATTTAGAATATTAGAATATTTTTCTTGAATTTCGGTTTTTTGAATCAACTAAATCGGTTAATAAATAACCGAGTTATTGGCAAATCTTATTTTATTTATTAAATGCGCTTTTCCCTTATAGTTGTTGTTTTCATGGGTGCTGAAAAACAACAACAATGAACTATGGCATATAGTTTTTTTTAACTTTTTGAAGGAACTATGTAAGCTAGACGCTTCGTTCATTCAGTGAAAATTCGGATTTTTTTAATTTTTGTGTTAAAAAAGTGAACTAAGTCGGTCGAATATTTACCGAGTTATAGGCCAAAACGCGTTATTACGATTTGAGCTATGGAATTCGTTCTTGCACAGATCTATCATAAATATTTTTTTCGAATTTCGGGTTTTTAAATCAGTCAAATCGGTCCATAAATTTTCACGATACCCTTTTTTAATTTAATATTGTCTTAGAATTATTATTATTATTATTATTATTAAACACTAGCTAATACCCGGTGTGCTTCGCCACCCCCCGATAGATAGATGTTTCCCGTGCAAAATTTGAAAATTCAAGCTCTAATAGTTTCCCAGATATACTAATTTTTGAATTTAATTTTTATGGGAGGGACCATACCCCCATAATCCGCTAATTTATTAGAAAATGTTTTCATGGATGTCAAAATAATTTGTGCAAAATTTGAGCATTCCAACTCCAATAGTTTCCCAGATATACGAATTTTTGCATTTAATTCATATGGGAGGTACCATGCCTCCTACTTCTAGTCCGCCTATATTTTTCTTAAATATTAATATTGATACCAAAGTGGCTACGACAAAATTTTAGAACTCTAACTGTTATATTTTCTCAGATATGATAATTTAATATTTTCTTTATATGGGAGGTGCCACGCCCACTATTGCTAGTGTACCAATTTTTGTCCAAAATATTCATATTGAAGCTAATGCTAGTCGTACAAAATTTGAGCTCTCTAACTTTTATAGTTTCCCAGATATAAAAATTTTGGTATTAACTTTATATGAGAGATGACAGGCCCACTATTTCTTTTTAGCCCATTTTTGCACAAAATGTTCACATTGACACTTAAGTTTATTGTACAAAATTTGGGAAATGTAACTGTTATAGTTTCCTGAATTTACGGCATTTGGTATTGGCAAGCAATATTAGGCGTGGGATGTGCCACACCCCCTATTGCTAGTTCGCCTATTTTTTTCCAGAATGTTCATATAGCTGTCAAAGTTGTTCGTGCAAAATTTGAGGACTCTAGTATTACCAATATACTACTTTTAATAGTTATTTAGTAAGTGGGCGCCCACATGGAATTTCAAAATAAAAAGTAGACTATTTTTCCTTCCAGGCATATAGGAACACACTGTGAAAAATTCAAGAAAATTGGTTTAGCCGTTTAGGCGGATGTAGACTTCAAACAAACATACATACATACATACAAACAAACACACATTAATTTTTATATATATAGATAGATTCAAACTATTTAATTTATTATTTATTGTATCTCTATTAGTTTAGGAGATAAGAGGTTATCGATTTTACCCTTTTTTACCCCCTAAACATTCGAATTTCCAAAAATCCCGTCTTAGTGGATAGGAGACCAATCCACAGTCCATATTTCTAGCCTTAACCATTTGTGCTGTGCGATGATGAATCATCAAGTAAATCAGTCAGTCAGTCAATTACTCTGTCATTACTCTTTTATATATAAAACCAAATCTATTTCCATCTCATCGATGGTGAAGGTATATAAGATTCGTCACAGCCGAATATAGCGCTTTTACTTGTTTTTTTTTTTGTTTTATTTTTTTATTTAATTTTTGATGAAAAATAAAATTTTTAATGCAATATCAGATTTTGTGTGATGAATCAAATTTCTTGTAAAAAATGGAATTTTTGGTGAATAATAGGATTTTTAGTGAATATTTGGATTTAGGGTGAATAATATTTTTAATGAAAAATTAAGTTTCATAATGTTTTTGAAAAATCAAATAAATAATTTTAATTTTTAGTGAAAATATGAATTTTTGTTGATAATTTTTATTTTTTGTGAACATTTTACTGCCTGTTTCTCTATGTCGAACGAAAAATTCGTTTCGAATAAATGTATAGAAAACAAAAAAAAAAAAAAAAAATTTTAAATTTATTTTTTTCTCTATGTTTCTCTATGTCGAATTTTTCGTTCGACATAGAGAAACAGGCAGTTAATTTTTTGGTCAAAATTTAAATTTTTGTATTTTTTTTTTTTTAATTTTGAATAAAAAATTAAATTTGTAAGAAATCAAAAAATTTATAAACAAAATATTTTTTAACAGAATTAATACATACAAAATGTTATAATGTTACTTTAAATTTACATGAACATTTTCAAAAAATGTTAAATAAAGGTGTTTTTACTCTATAGTACTCTGTATTATTACCAAAAATATTTTAAAATGTATTATGGTGTAAATATCTTCAATACTTTGTATGTTGAAATCTTGAAATTTTTGAAATGTAATGGCATCTTATAAAGCAAATTTCGGCACACTTTTTTATTTGTATATAATTTTGTTCAATTTGTATTTTTTTTTTTAATTTTAAAAAAGAAAATAAAAATATTACATTTAGTAATACTTTTCTTAATACATTTTGTATTATAGAAAATGAAACTCTGGTATTAATACAAAGTATAATGGTGTAAAACCCCCTTAATGTGTAATTTTAAATAACATATAACCCAATAACTCAAATAAAATATTTTATGAATTAGGTAAATATTTCATTTATAGTTATAAAGATTTTTAATTTATATTAACATATTTAAGAAATTTATAAGCTAAAAAGTATTCCTTAGGTGTAAGTATATCTTATATGGTTTCAAGCAAAGAATACAAAGAATGGAAAATAGCTCTCTTTCGTACAACATTTTCTCTTCACTTGTGTGGGAGAATTCAAAATAAACTAAACTTTCCTTTAAAATTTAAGAAAAATTATACTCGCTGCACTTTTTTCCAGAATTTGTTATTATTTTTATTATTTTTTCACGAACTTTTAATGCGCATTTTAACTTCCTTAACACAAATATTTTCCACAAAAAGAAAAAAAAAAAAAAAAATAATAATTTTTATACTTTTGACATTCCTGATTTATATGTTAATTTATAATTTAAATTGAATGAACAAAGGTTGCTACTTTTGGTATTAAAAATAAAATAGGATTAAATTTAAAAAAAAAAACCCAAAAAATAAATACATATAAATAAAGCTTGACTAACATAAATATAAATAATCATAAATTATTATTATTTATTTTTTTTTTTGACAATAGAGTTAGGTTTTTCCACTCTTTGTATTCTTTGGTTGCTAGGGTTAATAGTAGACCAATGCTTTTTATATTTTTCAATAAGAATGTTATGCACATAAAATATTTTAAAAAATATTTTCGAAAAAATTTCAATTAAATTACACTGCACAGTGGGGCAGAATCGAAATTTTTTGGAAATAAATCTGTAACTTAATAAACTTAATAAAGTGGCATAAAGTGGTTCTGTAAAAGATATTGATTTCAATCTTTTTCTGTATAACGAAGAATTATGTCAGCTAAGCAATGTAATTTAGATGAAAAAAATCGAGTCTATACTTTTTCTGATTTTTGCAATTAAAATAATATTTTTGTAAAAATTTGGTTTTTTGAGAAACTATAAATATTTTATATGTAATAAAATCTTCGTTATTAAAGATATCTTAAGGAAATTTTCGGTGAATGAAGACTTTATCGTATGAAATGAAAAAGTGAAAAAAACTTTAAAATTTTTGTGAAAGGAATCCCACAATTCCCAAAAAAACGCCAAAAATTCCAAAAATGGGTTTTTTCACATTTTCGGCTATAAAATCCACATTTTTCCGAAGTCCCATAGATTTTGATTGAAAATTTTTAACAACATATTATAGATTCTTAAACTGCATTCCGTTTGCCGATTCGTGCTTTCAGATTTGAGAAAATATAGACTAAAGTCAAAACTATCATATAAAATGGGTCAAATTCGGGAGAGTGTGTACCTTGACCACTTGAGTTATTGGGTTTACTTTTTATTTTAGAATATTCTCTGTGAAGATACCTTTCAGAAAAGTATAAAATTATTACATGTTCTTAAAGAAAATTAAATTTTTTAAAAAAGAGTGTAGATACTTTTTCGCCCAAAAAAACACAAAAAGTCGTAATTTTTGCAGTTTTCAAATTCAAAATTGTTTATTTTTGGACTCGGTAAAGATATTGTCTTAAAATTTCTTTTATTCAAAAGATAATATTAGGATATATATAAAAAAACTGGACTAAGAACATTGAGGTACTTAAAAATTCAAACGCAAATAACTCAAAAACTATAAGAGATAAATAGGATATGCAAGCATGTTTTATAGGTCTTATCAGTTCTTACAATAATGTATAAAAATATTTGAAATCGGACTACAAACAAAAATTTGGCAAGCGATAAAAAAATGTTTATGTCAGAGATACCCAACTTTGAGCCCCTTTAGCTCCGCCCCTAAGGGGTCTGTTCGATCCACTTTCCAAACTTAACATTGTACACTCCTTTGCTACGCCTATACCAAATTTCATGCAAATCCAATCTGCCGATTTATTTCCAAAAACATTTCGATTCTGCGTCACTGTGCACTGGTCGACAAAAAAATTTTTTTTCGTGCTCCTTCAAAAAAAAAAAAAATATGTGGACTAGATGGAATTCCGTATGCTAAATTCGAATCTGCTTTCAGTTTTTTCAAATCGGGTCAAGATTTTTTTTATGGGCGTGTCTAATATTGCACCCTAAATAAGCCGATTACTCGAGTATATTTCATATATTTATATAAATAATACAAAAAAATGTGTAGAATGAAATTGGCTTTAAGTCGTTCCACTAACAAATTTTTATCCGCTCAATAGTTTAGGAGATATTTTGAAATAAGTGTCCGAAAAAATTTTTAATGCTAAATCCAAGATTTCTTTTTTTTTACTAAAACTTCTTTTTAAAAGTGAAAACATCAAAAATCTTTCAGTTTATCATCTTTATTTCAAAGCTGGCAAAACTACGAGTAAATAAAGCCTCATATCATAAAAATTGATGCACAAATCATGATTGCATTCACACACGCAGAGAAAAAACATTTCTCAATATGGTTGCCCCAACAATATTATTTTCATTGCAGAGAAATTTTTCCATCGCAAACATTCTTATTGTTGAATATATTTTATTTTAAAAACAATTTTGTTGTAGCAATTATACATTTGTTCTCAACTCACAACTATATTGTTGGCACAACATGTTAAGCAATATGTTTAAATTAGAACCACATTATTGTTGTTAAAATTGCATGTGCAAAAAAAATATTTTCAATACCTAAATATATTATTTTGTTTGTAATTTTGAATTGACAACAAAATGTTTGTTTTGTATTGGCAACAATATACATTATTAGTACTTGACAATAAGTATACTTGTTGATAATAATTGTTTCTCGACGCTAAGTACAGTTATTGTGATTCAACATATTATAGCTGTATACATGAATCAACTATATACACAACAAAAATATTGTTGTAGGTCAACAATATTTTTATTATGATTTAAACATATTATTGCTGTATATATGAATCAAGTATATATACAGCAAAAATATTGTTGTAGATCAAAAATATTTTTATTGTGATTTAACCATATTATTGTTATTTACATGAATCAGGTACTTACACAACAAAAATATGGTTGCAGTTCAACAATATTTTTATTATGATTCAACCATATTATGGTGCTACATCTAACCATATTATAACTTACAAACAACCATAAAAACTAACCATAATATGACAGTACTCGATTATGGTTGCTATTAACCATATTTTTTCTTAGCGTGCAGTTAAGTTAGGATACCCATGCATACCTACAGTTAAATGGAGATACTTTAGGGGTCAAACATTTTTTTCGTCTTAAATAGAAAAGTAGTTGGATTAGATGGAATTTAACGCTCTCAATAAGAATCAGCTTTTAGTTTTTTTCTATCACGTATTGATTTTTTTTATGGGCATGACTATTATGACCCCGCCTTTAGGCAGTCACACTTGTATAACTCGAGAACGGTTTGTCCTATTAAGATAAATTAAAATCCAATATATAGCGACTTAAATTGTCTTTGAGCTGAAATTACATAATTGTTTGTCCAGTAGGGTGATCGATTATTCGACTTTTTTGAGAAACCGGTTTTCGAATAGTTCGAATAGTTGGTATTTTAAAAAAACCGGTTGCACTTTTTGAAATTCAGAAAAAACCGGTTAACCGGTTTTTTGCAGAAGTTAATATTTATATCAAAAGACTACATTTCTTTAAAAAAATCAATTCTTATAATTAAGTTAAAATTTATTAAATACAAGCGTAAAGGCCTAACAATGTCAGGAAAAATAATATAATAATGAAAATATGCACAAACAAATCAGAAAATTAAAAGAAAAAAATATGAACAACATTTAGACACCTTCCTCTCCCTAATCGAAGTCAATTATTTGAAGTCGTTCAAATTTATTGGAATTATATTGATTAAAGTTTTAAATTCGTAAACCTTTCAAAATAAAAAAATCTTCGTAAATGCGCTCCCTGGCCGAAATACAGAATCAGTTTTTTATAGGATTTGGAGAGCAAACAATAAGTATAGCAACTCAAAAGTTCTTAATACCAAAACAGACTTTTTGGTCCCTGATAAAAATATCTGGTACTGTTAGAATTTGTTGAACGAATAGTTTTATAAGTATGCCGATTTTTAGTTTCTTACGTCGTTTGGGAGCTTCAGAAAGCTCTGGAAAGGAAACATTGCTTAGGAAAGATATATTTAAATCTATATATATAGATCCACGTATTTTCGCTCCCTGATAGAGATTTCAAATCATAAGCAAATTATATATCTAGATGACTAGAAGATAATTATGTTTCAAAATTGTAGAAAAAATCATCTAAATTTTAGTCTCAATTGAAACGATTCTGCAGGTGAAACTTTTTTAACACAACACCTTTAAAAAATAAAGGAAATATTGGATCAAAAAAAAAAAAAAAAAAAAAAAATAAATTGGGTCATACAGGATAATTATCAATTATTTATTTGTTTAATATTACAGAATAAATTCCAATTTAGACTTAAACTATATTTTAAAAACATAAGAAATCAGTCTTTATGAATATTTTAAAATTTTTTCTACAAACTATTTAGTACATGTTTTCTGAAATAAATTGCTTTTTTTGAAACCGGTTTTTTGTGTTCAAAAAAACCGGTCTATTCGACATTCGAAAAATGAACATTTTGAAAAAACCTACAGCACATTGACTGAAAAAAACCGGTTTTAAAACCGGTTGGAAAACCGCGTCGATTACCCTATTGTCCAGTTAATATTTCCGTAGTTATTTGGTAATAAGTAGCGAAAAAATTATTATTTTTTTTATTTTTTTGAAAAATGGTGAAAATTTTGATCCATAACTGAAATTCTTAAGCGAATATAAAATATTGTTAACATACCTTGAAGACAATTTTTGTATGCATTTTTTGGTGTATCATTTATCAAAATTGTCTAAACGGTTCTTGAGTTATAGTCTAAATTTGACAAACCATTCTCGAGTTTTATAGTGTGACCGCTGAATAAGGTGATGATATTAGTCATGCCCATAAAAGCTGAAAGAGAATTTTTCGCCCTATAGCATATGTATACATATGTATATATAATATTCTTAATTTTTACAATTACCATTATTTTGTTTTTAATTAATATAATTTACTAATTTAATTTGAAATAATATTTCGTTTATTTAACCCTGCCATAAGTAAATGAATTACTCCAATTTAATACAAATCTAAATTAATTAAATTTCGAAAAAATTTTGTTTATAGTTTTTACAGAAAATATTCAATATACCTAAATTTTGTAATAATAAAACAATACATCTGTATTTCCAAAATATTATTATCCCATCAAATTGTTTATATATATATATTGTTTATCAATTAGTCTCTTTTTGGGCCTGGTAATAACAAACGTATTAATGAATATACACTTAGCCCTCTCAAAAAAACTTGTCTATGCTATCTAACAAACATATGGGACAATAGAAATGATCAAATTGTTTAGAAAAAGAAATAAATAAATTTAAAAATTTTTAAACAGAGTAAAAATTTTGCGTTTCTACTCATAAAATGAGAAATATTTTATAAAATGCGCATAAAATTTTAATAAAAATTAGCTGCGCCAAGAGAATATAGAAAAAAATTTTAAACTTGTATAAAAAGAATTTTGAATTTTTTTTAGTGGGTGCTCTAATGATCGTGCTACAATTTACGACAGTTTTACTTTGTCGATCGCCTATTCAAGAACTAACCGTTGTCCGAGCTAATAATTTTATAACAATTTGAATAATAATTTGAAAAGTTATACAAAACTCAAAATAAAAATAAAATTTCGAAATTTTTTAATAACGAATACATACATAATAAAGAATAAAAGAAAAAAGAATTGAAAATAATATAACGAAATATAATTTATTATAAAATATTTATTAAATATAAAACGAAAATTGAAAGTATGGTGTTTTAAAATAAAAATGAAATTTATTTAAAATTAAAAGTATATTGAAAATATATTTTTCTTAAGCGAATGAATGTGTTTTAATTAATTATATTTATATAGTGTATAAAGAAATTGTTTATAAAAATCTAATCACACAATATATAATAAAGAAATTACAATTATATGGGTCAAGAGGCCAGAGCGGAAAATGTCCGATTGCTCAATGTCTCGCTGTCTGTCTGTCTTTACGCCTGTCTCTATAGTTTGGCCTGTCTACCTGCTGTTCTATGTTAAATAAATAAACAAAAAAGAAAAAAAAAAAAAAATAATAATAATAATGAAAAGTGTATTTCATTTAATAAAAAATTTACAATATTGTATTTTCGAGTATATTATCAATAAAAATCATAGCATATGTGTAATATTTATTTATTTACTTATTTTTTATTACATAATAAACTTTTTGTCTAAATGTGAAAATGAACGTTTTTTTTTGTTTCAAAGAAATAAATAAATTTAAATGACATCGCAACATTTTGTATTTGTTAAAAAAAAAAAAACGGAAATACATTTAAAACTAAAAAAGAAAAAATTAACAAAAATAAAGTGAAATAAAATAAAACAACAAATTATTAGTGTTAGAGTCTATAGAAAACACACAAAAAAATATAAATAAAATCTTGTAGATGCGTGGAAAATCTCTTGTTTTTCTTCAAGATGAAAAGCTTTTTAAAAATAGCTAAATTGCAAAAAACAAAAAAAAAAAAAAAAGATAATAATAAATAAATTAGACAAAAAATATAAAAATAACAACAGAAAACATAATGTATAGAACTATAATTTGAACCACAAGAAAAAAATATTTGTTTGGCATTTTTATTTATGTTTATTACTTAAAAGTAAAAAAAAATTTAATGGTTGTCTGTTTTTTTTACCAAGTCTAATTTATGTTTTTATTAAAACAAGTGGTGAAAATCTATTAAATAAAAAAGATAAATTAAATCTACATTAAAAATCATGTCGAAATTAATTTATTTTTAATTAAAATGTATATTTTTACTTTGTTTATAATAAATTTCCAAATTAAACTATAAAATAATTTTAGTCTAAATAATTACACAAATTCTGAGAAACTCTGCACATAAAATTGGCAAAAAATTTGCAAAATTTACATCATTTCTTGAGGAGACAGTGGGCGTCTTTAGAATAAAATACATGATATTGTGTTTACTTTTCTAAAGTAAACATCAAATTTATTTAATGAGGTAAAATGGCTGCTGAAAGGTTTATTTTTTAAACATGCAATTGTAGAAATTTATCCAAACGCCCAATACGAAATATAAGTGCTGATCATAGATTTTCATGTTCTTAGATACATAATAAGATACATAATAAGTGATCTTTTAATCCTTTTTACTCTAGCGGCTCAAGAAATTTTACTACAAACTTGATTTTTGGGGGCAAATAAAAAAAATTACATATTTTTATCCTTCTTGCTCTAGCGCCACCATTTTCTTTATAAAATTGTATTTTATTTAATATAGCGCTTTGCTACCCCTTTTGATGCTATATTAGATATTAACGTTATACTACTTTCCCTCGATCTTTTCTCTCTATTACAATTTTAAATAAATTACTGTATTAGATTTGGGAAAAGTATAATATGACAAGAAAGTAGTTTTAACAAAATTTGAGGTCTTTCTTCATAATAGTTTTTTAGATATCCATTAAAAATAATTCCTTTGAATAAGATGTACAATTCTCCCTTGTCCTATTCGTTCCATTTTCGTCTTAAATTATAGAGGTTAATGAGAAAGTTTTGTCTATATACAGTATATTAAAATATTTTCGTTGTATGAAAGCATATGGAATGTAAATGAGCTACCCTTTCTGTAATATTTTTATTTAATGAATCCAATCTGAAAAAAGTAGTTCTCGCAAAATTTGCTTTGTGGGTATCAGATATTGCAATAACATGTTAAGGTTTTTGGTGCAACAGTAACAAGTATTTTACCATTCCTCCTAGTTAAAACCCTTCTTATCTCAGTTCTTTAGATGTGCGATAATTAGGATGAGGAGAATACAGTGGAGGACAAAACAAAAACAAAGCTTGCATTATTTGGACAAGTGATATAACTATTCAACTCAAGTTCAATTTCAGTTTTAGTTCAGTAATATTTCGTAGTACCGTAGTAGGTACTACGTCAGTATACGATCAGTTCTAGTCCAATTAGTTCTAGTTCATTTCTAGTTCAGATCTGGTTCAATTCTAGTTTAGTTCTGGTTCAGTTCTAATTCTGTTCTAGTTCAGTTCTAGTTCAGTTCTAGTTCAGTTCTAGTTCTAGTTCAGTTCTAGTTCAGTTCTAGTTCAGTTCTAGTTCAGTTCTAGTTCAGTTCTAGTTCAGTTGTAGTTCAGTTCTAATTCAGTTCTAATTCAGTTGTAGTTCAGTTCTAATTCAGTTCTAGTTCAGTTCTAGTTCAGTTCTAGTTCAGTTCTAGTTCAGTTCTAGTTCAGTTCTAGTTCAGTTCTAGTTCAGTTCTAGTTCAGTTCTAGTTCAGTTCTAGTTCAGTTCTAGTTCAGTTCTAGTTCAGTTCTAGTTCAGTTCTAGTTCAGTTCTAGTTCAGTTCTAGTTCAGTTCCAGTTCAGTTCTAGTTCAGTTCTAGTTCAGTTCTAGTTCAGTTCTAGTTCAGTTCTAGTTCAGTTCTAGTTCAGTTCTAGTTCAGTTGTAGTTCAGTTCTAGTTCAGTTCTAGTTCAGTTCTAGTTCAGTTCTAGTTCAGTTCTAGTTCAGTTCTAGTTCAGTTCTAGTTCAGTTCTAGTTCAGTTCTAGTTCAGTTCTAGTTCAGTTCTAGTTCAGTTCTAGTTCAGTTCTAGTTCAGTTCTAGTTCAGTTCTAGTTCAGTTCTAGTTCAGTTCTAGTTCAGTTCTAGTTCAGTTCTAGTTCAGTTCTAGTTCAGTTCTAGTTTAGTTCTAGTTCAGTTCTAGTTCAGTTCTAGTTCAGTTCCAGTTCAGTTCTAGTTCAGTTCTAGTTCAGTTCTAGTTCAGTTCTAGTTCAGTTCTAGTTCAGTTCTAGTTCAGTTCTAGTTCAGTTCTAGTTCAGTTCTAGTTCAGTTCTAGTTCAGTTCTAGTTCAGTTCTAGTTCAGTTCTGTTCTAGTTCAGTTCTAGTTCAGTTCTAGTTCAGTTCTAATTCAGTTCTAGTTCAGTTCTAGTTAAGTTCTAATTCAGTTCTAGTTCAGTTCTAATTCAGTTCTAGTTCAGTTCTAGTTAAGTTGTAATTCAGTTCTAATTCAGTTCTAATTCAGTTCTAGTTCAGTTCTAGATCAGTTCTAGATCAGTTCTAGTTCAGTTCTAGTTCAGTTCTAGTTCAGTTCTAGTTCAGTTCTAGTTCAGTTCTAGTTCAGTTCTAGTTCAGTTCTAGTCCAGTTCTAGTTCAGTTCTAGTTCAGTTCTAGTTCAGTTCTAGTTCAGTTCTAGTTCAGTTCTAGTTCAGTTCTAGTTCAGTTCTAGTTCAGTTCTAGTTCAGTTCTAGTTCAGTTCTAGTTCAGTTCTAGTTCAGTTCTAGTTCAGTTCTAGTTCAGTTCTAGTTCAGTTCTAATTCAGTTCTAATTCAGTTGTAGTTCAGTTCTAGTTCAGTTCTAGTTCAGTTCTAGTTCAGTTCTAGTTCAGTTCTAGTTCAGTTCTAGTTCAGTTCTAGTTCAGTTCTAGTTCAGTTCTAGTTCAGTTCTAGTTCAGTTCTAGTTCAGTTCTAGTTCAGTTCTAGTTCAGTTCTAGTTCAGTTCTAGTTCAGTTCTAGTTCAGTTCCAGTTCAGTTCTAGTTCAGTTCTAGTTCAGTTCTAGTTCAGTTCTAGTTCAGTTCTAGTTCAGTTCTAGTTCAGTTCTAGTTCAGTTCTAGTTCAGTTCTAGTTCAGTTCTAGTTCAGTTCTAGTTCAGTTCTAGTTCAGTTCTAGTTCAGTTCTAGTTCAGTTCTAGTTCAGTTCTAGTTCAGTTCTAGTTCAGTTCTAGTTCAGTTCTAGTTCAGTTCTAGTTCAGTTCTAGTTCAGTTCTAGTTCAGTTCTAGTTCTAGTTCAGTTCTAGTTCTAGTTCAGTTCTTGTTCAGTTCTAGTTCAGTTCTAGTTCTAGTTCAGTTCTTGTTCAGTTCTAGTTCAGTTCTATTTTGTTTGTATTGAGGTACATATCTATTTTACTATTGAGACCTTTAATATTATGATGTAAAAACTTAAAGAACATCGGTTCAGCGGTTTAGCTGTCTGTAGAGTGCATGACACAACTAATATTTTATTTATGTGGAGCCAACTACTCCCCCTCGACCTATACCCTTTAATGCACGAAAATTAATATTTGCTTTGTATAGGCAATACTTTTTCCCCCGGTTTTTTTTTTTTATAAATGCAATATGTTAAGAAAATGGTTCGCAAAAAAATTGAGTGCTCTCACCGTAATAGTTCTATTAATAATATTTAATTTTTATGGAGGTAGCATTCCCCCAGGTCCTATCCGTCTCGTTTTCATCTCAAATATTTAGGTTTAAGAAAGTTATACCAACAAAATATTCTCACTTTTGTTGTAATAGTTATCAAGTTATGCGGATAATTAGTATTTACTTTGTATGGGGGATATCACTTCCCCCGGCCCTAACAATGCTATTTGTATTTCATGTATGCAATATGATAAGAAAACAGTTCCCACAAAATTTGAGGGCTCTCACCGTAGTGGCATATCTTTAAATATGCCGCTAAGGATACAAACAAAATGTTAAAACTTTTGCTGTAATAGTTTCTTAGATATACGATATTTAATATTTTCGCTGTATGGGGGGGTATCATTTCCTCTGGTCCTATCCTTTACATTTTCATTTTAAGTTTGGTGGTTGATGAGAAAGATATTCCAGCAAAATGTTAAGGCTTTTGCTAACAGTATTTAAGTTATCTAATGATTAGTATTTTCTTTGTATGGGGTCTATCACTCCCCCTAAACGTACCCGCCCCATTTTCATGTTAATTATGTAGATTGATAATAAAATTATTTCCAAAAAATCTCAGGATTTTATCTGTAATCTTTATATATATGTATAGATGACGGATAGATGACAGATTTTCATCCTTTTTCGCTAGCGCCTCTAATTTCCTTATAAAATAGATTTTTTTTTTTTTAGTAAAAACTCAATAACTTTTAATTAGAAAAGTACTTTAATACTTACAATTACAAATACATTTGTAATATTTAAATGACTTTTTTTAGATAGAAATTATAAAAGAAAACTTTCGCTTCAAGTACACAATTTGTGTTTTTGTTTGAAAAGTTTCAAAAAGTATTTGGCAATTAAAAGTTAAACTAAACAATACATTAATTAGTGTAGATGCACATTTGAGGTTTGCCCTATTTATTAAATAATATGTAAATTGCCAGTGTTTATCTTGTTATCTTTTAACATGTCTGTAATTTCGAAATCACATTATTATAATTTTCATTTTATGAAATGATGTAAATTTTATATTAAAATTGTCAAAATTTAATTTATAATACTAAAGAAAAATAAGTGTTTTAATATGTGTGCTTAATAGTCATGCATACTTGCTAAATGAACAGTTTGTCAATGACATTCATCATCTTCATTCCAACTACAATATCTACGTAATGAACAAAGAACTCACATAAAAGCATATTTCTTTAATTAAAAATATTAATTTTAAGTGAAAGTTAATTGAAACAATTGTATAAGAATATTTTAAAATAACGGAAAAAAATCAAAATGGGCAACGGTTGTTCGAAATGTTGTCAATGTACCGATCATAAAAATTATCATGGCACACTGTCCTCTTCTTCGTCAATATATAGGAAAAGGTAAATATAATTAAATAAGTACTACGAATTAAATATATACATATATTTTTTTTTTAAATAAAAACATACAGTGTCGAGCACAAATGTAAATATTTTGTGGATTTTTAATAGAAAAATTCTCTGGTTATTGAGGACTTTTAAAAAATTAATTTTATCAGGCGGACGGACTGACGTATATCATTATTTGGAATATTTTAATTAACCATAATGATCGAAAGTATAAAAAAAAAAATTGTATTACAAATGGAATGACAAATTTAAATACCCTTTACTTTTGATAAAAGGTATAGAAATATATGTACATTTGCCAATCAATATAAGACTGTATTCTTATTTACAAAATTTTAGAGGATGAGACCGATAATTTGAGCACGTCCATATAAAAGAGTGTCACCTTAATGTACATATCGTCACCTAAAATGCAAAAGGTCGCAAAAACATTATGAAACTCAAAAAGGCCATAATCACAATTTTAAATTTTTGCTTTAAAATTAAGCAATTAAGTAAAATTTGTTAATCGTTCACTTAAAGCATAAATAAATAACACAGGGAAACACTGATTCAGCGGCACGGGGTTTCTCACTAAATTCGGATACAGGGTATTAATAAGTATTAAGCCACTAATCCACTTTTTTTGAATTGACTCTATTTCGAAAACCACTTGTCTGATTATATATAAAAAAAAAAAAAAAATATTCAAAAATTTTAATTGAAATTATATTTAAATCATTCTTACATCAATTTTTAATACGCTCAACAGTTATGGACATCTTTTGAGAAAATTTTTGAGAGAAATTCAAGCACACGAAATTTCAAGAAATTTTTCTTTTAAAAAGTCATAAAAATTTGAAAGTGTCAAAAATTCAAATTTTTATTCTTTATTCATAGAGATAAATTTGTTGTTATATTCGGCCCGGCCGAACTTTTTCAAATTTTACGTTATATAAGAGGGGGCGGTAAAGTGGGCGGACCACGCCCATTTTATGCTTCCGACTTTACATTGGTCCTTGAACTATTTGAACACAATTTCGTTGATTTTCACCTTATATGGGAGGTGGGCGGTAAAGGGGCGGACCACGCCCATTTTTGGTTTCCGAGTTTATATCGATCCCCGAACTATACGCACAAAATTTCGTTGTCGTACATGCTTTTGTTGAAGAAATATCAGCAGAAAATTATAAAACGGACAACCTGTGTTTCTAGTTTCTAGTTTTTGCCCATTTTCAATCCTAAATAAACCTTATGTAAGACAAATATTTATGCCAAATTTCATCCCTCTACGTTGTCCCGTTCGAGCCCTATCCTGTTTTCAACAGACGGACAGACGGACGGACATAGCTAGATCGACTCAGAATCTAACCAGGACCCAGAAAATATATACTTTGTGGGGTCTTAGATGATTCCTTCGACATGTTACATACGGAATGACAAAATCAATATACCCCCCATCTTTTTGATGGTGGGTATAAAAATGTTAAAGGTGCTATATTTTATTAATGTAAATATTTTGTTTAAATTGGCATCTGTTTATAAATAAAAAAGGCATTTTATGAATAAACAAATATTTCTTTTCAAGAGTATTTTCTTAATAAACTAATTTGAAAAACATTTTGATATTGCTAAAGACATATGTTAATAAATGTCTTGACGTATGAGTAATTTTTATTGTGTGTTATAAGAAATATTAATTATACCTTCTGTAGTATTTTGTAGAGTGTCAATGTTGTCAATTTAGTGGTTTTAGAAATTGAAAATATTTAAAACACTTTAAAATAAAACAATGACTTTAAAAAAATTAAAATTAAAAAAAAAACTTTCCCAGGAAAAATGGTATTAGTTCTACAACTAGTTCCAGAACATATAAAAATAGCCTGTACTTGTTCTACTTTGGCGTTACGACCAATGATTTTTGTTTGAAATTGTCACCTCCAGAACTAGTTATGTGGAAGCGTTATCCGGCCAGTACCCATTCTATGGAATGGTTCTAGAACTAGTTTTTTAATCATTGAATGTTTTTCGAAATTGTCACATTTGGAACTAGTTCCATAGAAGCGTTAGGAACCGGTTTCAGAATCTATTTTTTAATTTTTTATTCTAATGGGCTAAAGGCCATTTTTGAAATCTTTTAATTTTTAAAATTTATTTTAAACAGTTCTAGGAAATCATTCGAGAAGCAGTAATTTGTTCTCAGAAGTGATGTAGAAGTCATACAGAATTAGTTCTTAAGCACTAGTTCTCTAAAACATTCCTTAAAACGAATTTAGAATCAAAATAAGGTTCTATTCCATTAGTGTCAGAAGTGGTTGTGATAAAATTAGTTCTGAGGAAGTTATTAAAGAATCTAAAGTGGTTCTGATTAAACCAGTTCTAGAACTAATGATTTTAGAACATGTTCTAAAATTTTTCCTGGGTTATTAAGTTATAATTTTATTAAATAAATTAATACTTATTTACTCTTTAAAATATATTTTTTGTTACATTTTTTTATTATTGTTAATTTTATTTTTATATTTATATTTTTACATTTTATTTTTATATTTACTTCACAGGAGTCGCGGTGATAATCCCATTTATAATTCTGATCGTTTTCGCATAACTAAGACCAGTAATGCAGTTCAATTGGCGGTTGAGCATGTACAACGAGAAGATGCTGGTCATTATACACTCTTTGCTAGAACAAAGGGTAACGATGTCATACGAAAGGATGTACAGCTTATTGTTGAGGATAGATCAACGGGCGATGATCCACCCATATTTTTAAGACGATTAGTGGACTTGCAAGTTAGAGTTGGTTCCAGCACCAGACTTATAACCGAGATACGCAGTTCCACAGATGTTAAGGTAAGAAATTTTCTTCCAAACGATTAATTATATCGCAATGCTTTTCTTATTGAAGTGGAAGAAAACAGAAAATAAAGTATTTTTAATCCAAATCCTAAGTTTAAATACCATTTAAATAATTTAAATTATATATATATATAAAAAAAAAACATTTTATAAATTGCGATTGGTGTCCGGTGAGTTGAACTATAGCGAAAATGAGGATTAGTTCAGATAAGCTTTAATTTTAAAAAATATATATCTTTTTTATTATATATTCATAAATAGTAGTAGTAGCATTTTACAAAGTGAAGTTTCAAAAAATTTGTTTAAACATTTTTTTTTTTGTCCGCAAAGAAAAAGGACTATTGCGCTTGAGACGATGCACATTGGGGTAAAAGGTTCGAAAATGGCGCTAAATTCAGGGATAGGTTTTATTTTTTTATTGATTATTAGGTGAAAAATTAAGTTTTTGAATTTTAAGATTTTTTAGCAGAGCGGTAATGTCTGTCCGTCCGTCTATACATTAGAGTTAAATCGGTCGAAAATTATGCATAATTCAGAGAAGGGCAGTATCAACACTTTAATTTTTCTATTTATTAGTAAGTAAAAAAAAAATAATCTTTAGAATTATAAGATATTTTTTGGCTAAATGATAATGTCCGTCCGTTTTTACATGTGGGTTAAATTGAACGAAAATAACGCTTAATTCAGGAAAAGGTGATATCCAAATTTTGATGATCACGTTCTATCTTTTCTATTTATTAGTTAGTAAAAAAATGCACTTTTAGAATCTTAAAATATTTTTTGGCAGCATGGCAATGTCCGTCCGTCGTCTATACATTTGGGTTAAATGGGTCGATAATTTCACTTAATTCAGGGAAAGATGATATCAAAATTTTAATACTTTCATTTGCTTTTCATATTAATCGAGAAGTGGAAAAAAATATTTTTCGAATTTTAAGATTTTTTTGAGAGAATTGTAATGTCCGTCCATCTGTCCATCTGTCTGCTAATTTTTGCAAACTTTCCAATTCAAAATCGTTTAACTTTTGATTCAATAAAGGTAACGACTAGGGTTTGGGGTTTCCCGTGATATTTTGTTTCCCGGGAAACGGGAATAAAAAACTCGATTTCCCGGGAATTCCCGGGAATCCCGAGAAATTTTAATTATAAGAAAAAAGCAATGAATTCTTATGAAGAATATAATTTTTTCTATTCAATACTATAAAATATTATAAATCAAATTTACGATTAGTTCAGAGGGTTTTACACTATAATACTATGTATTAATACCAGAGTTTCATTTTCTGTAATACATATCAAACAATTTATTAAGGAAAGTATTATTAAATATCATATTTTTCATTTCCTTTATTAAAATATTTTTTAAAAAATTAAAAACGAAAAATTGAACAGAATTGACCACAAATAGAATTAAAAATAAAATAATGTGCCGAAATTTGCTTTAAGATATTTTAAATAATTTTTATATTAATACAAATTACAGTAGGGCCTCGATTATCCGTGATTCGATTAACCGGTAACGTCGATTATACGGGAAATAAAATTTGTAGTTGTTTTCTGCTTTTCCATCCATTTAATTACCTCTATTATCCGGGATTCCAAGCATAATTTTTTTTCGATTGCTTTTGAACACAATGTGAATAAAACGAAAAAGGGGAATTCTCTCGTTTAAATAAGATGAGCAAGATAAAATCAAAGTTTACATTCATGAGAAGCTAGTTAACAAAAAAAAAAAAAAAAAAAAACGAGAGAAGAAGATATAGTCGGTCAAGCCCGACTATATGATACCCTACACCATTTCGATCCACATAATTTTGTTTTTACGTATATGTGTACAACTTACTTGTGTTAAATATTAACATAATACTAACATTATTTTTATGGGATCTATGAATGGTAGTGATTTTCGGGAGAGGAGTTTATATGGGAGCTATGGTCAGTTATGGACCGATCTTCATGAAATTTGGCAGACAGATTTCTACTGATATAAAACTTATTTGTACTAAATTTCATTAAAATATTCCTATTTTTAATCCATCTATAAGTGTTAAAACTCTATTCCGGGAGGACATTTGTATGGGGGCTAGGTGAAATAATGGGCCGATCATAACCAAATAATGGGCCGATCATCGTCCTTGTGTTGAAAAAAGCATATGCACCAAATTTCATCAAATTATCTTCAAAATTGCGACCTGTACTTTGCGCACAAGCTTTACATGGACAGCCAGCCTGCCGTCCAGCCAGCCAGCCGACCAGACGGACGGACGGACGGACATCGTTAAATCGACTCAGAAAGTGATTCTGAGTCGAACGGTATACTTTAAGGTGGGGGTCCGAAGATTTTTTCTCTGCGTTACAACTTGTGCACAAACGCATAATACCCCAACCACCTTTGGTGGTGTATGGTATAAAAAAATGAAATTGAAAAAGAAGAAACAAACAATATTATGATTTTTTTTAGAAACTACGCAAAATCACTGTTTTTTTTTTCAAAATAATTATTTTTTCCTTATATTAAATATTTGAATAATTGAATTATATAAATAAAAAATGTTCAAAAATACTACTCAAAATTTTTATTCAATTAACCGGGAAAATTGATTATCCAGAATGCTTCCGATCCCGACCATTACGGATAATCGAGGTCCTACTGTATTATGTAAAACCCCTTTAACATTAAAAAATAATATTGAAGTATGACTTCTAATTAAAAATTTTATCAATTGTAAACATTTCAAATAAAATAAGTGCCTATTGTAAGTAAAGGTTCCAAAGGTTTAATTCTTTAATTCAATTTTCAAAATCGAATTAAATTTATTTTCCCAGACATTTTTTTAATGTATTCATAACAATTTATTTCATAGACCTAAATTGTTTGACTTTACAAGAATTAATTTCTTAAAGAATTCACTACCAATTATACAATTCAAGCTTAAAAAATATTTTGAATCATTAAAATTTTCTTCTATTCAAATCTATTGCGTATTAGCTTCAGAAAATATTTTTTGATTCATTTTGTAAAACATTAGCTTTGTTCCTGTACTCTAAATTGGGAGCATGCAGAATCCCTATTTTACCGAAAAGTGAAAATTAGGAAATGAGAGTGATTTTGAGAGAATAATGTTCAACTTCTTGCACGAAACAGCCCAGACTATTTCTTTGAATAGACTTAGTAAAAACGTTGAATGAAAATATATATGTTTGTTTTTTCTACTAAGAAGAAAGTTTCAACTAAAAAAATAAGAACGTTGATATATACTAAAAAATAAACTAACATTTATATATGAATTTCCAAATAGTTTGGTGTTTTCTTTATGGCTAAACAGATTGTTTTTTGTACATTTTTGAGAGAAACATCAGGCTTTTCTAATTTTACCTATTTTTTACTAATTTTTATTTTGAAAAAGTAGCGGTATAAGTTCTTATCAATATTTCATATAAAAAATGTTTACATATTTAATTTTTGTACATATTTCAAAATTCGTGTATTCGTAATGTGAATTGACAAAATAAAGTTTTTTTTTTTTTTTTCTAGTGAAAAACAGTAAAATGGTACTGACTTCATCAAAGCACCGATGAAATGTCTTTCAATAATATAAAATATAACTTGTATCGAATTTTATATATATATATTGTATTAATATCTAAAAATGCATTTAGTAAGCAGTATGTTTACATTAATGTAAAATTTTTACTGAGGTGGTACAAATAGTAACACTTTTTGTTATAGGATTATAAAACTACATGAATATTAAATTTCCCGTTTTCCCGGGAAAATTGGAAAAAATTCCCGGGAATTCCCGATGAAAAATTTCCGGGAATTCCCGGGATTTCCCGCCCGGGAATTCCCGGACCCCAAACCCTAGTAACGACTCAAAGTTTTCTTTGTTCGATAGATAATTTTGCTGTTTAAAGAACCACATAAAATATAATAAAATCGTTTGAAAATATTTGGCTATATATAGAAAAATCTTAACCAAGATCTTGTAAAATTGAGATTTTTGAAATTTCAAATGTATATAACTCGAAAAATATATAAGATATGTAGTACATGCAAGCATGATTTCTTAAGGATTTATCAAGGACTTTAAGGTGATATAAAAATCTTGGAAATCGGGTAAAGAAAAAAAATTCGCTAGTGGGTAAACATTTTCCATGACACTAGTACCCTCTTTTAAACTCCCATAGTTCCGCTCCTGAAGCGTATATGAGATCCTGCTTCTAAACTCAAAATACTACTGTCCTCTGCTACGCCTATGTGAAATTTCATCCAACTAGCCGATTAGAAGTTACATATTTATTTCGATTCTTCCCCACTGTTTAATGTTTAATAAAGCAAATAAAATGTTAAGTGCAGCTATTTTTTGTATGAAATCTACTGAAGTTTGTTTGAAAAAAAAAAAAAAAAAAAAAATATTTTCTCAAATCGGGCTACATATGCGCACGATTTCTTTTCATAATATTAAAGTAGACAATATTCCATGAAAGTTGAAAATTAATGTATTTTGGGACAACTTAATATTAAGACAAAATATAATTTACAAATACTTGAAGAAAAATACACTCAAGTACCTGAAGTTGATGGTTCCAATTTAAATTTTAACCTTAAGACTTTTTATTTAAAATAAATACACTGACGATTTATGAAAATTGAATTTTTTACTATTTTTTAAAAATGTAAAAAAATGTTTTACTTTGATAGCTCCTTATAAGAAAATAACACAACCTAGCTTAAAGATTTTAATTGATATTGATACATAATTTTTTCTATTTTTATTCGGTACCCAACTTTAGTACACAAATTTTAATTTTAAAATTCAATTAAGCGCCACTTTTAACACATTTTACCCCAACGTGCGACGTACCGTTAATGGGATAATGTTAAAGGATATTTTTTATATAGGTTTATAATTCAATATATTCGAAATTATTTGGCTTTGAAAGTATTATTCTTTTGCATAAAATTTTGTCGAAAATTCGAAAAATTTCAAATAAATATTTTGACCCTATTAAACAAGTTTGCAATCGTAAATTGCCTTGTTGTCTCTGTTTGGCGGTACCAAAGCAGAGTTTGTGGACTATAATTAGACACCAGCAGAATGGAATACGTATTTTCTGTGCCGCTACACACTTCATCAGCATTCGTGGAGTCTTATCCATTTTGGTTTCGTTGAAACCTAAACTTGTCGCCCGCCTTGCACTGGGTGCAATTTTGAGGGACTCAGTTAGCAGCGCCAGGCGTTTGGGGCAAGTAAAAAAGTGGTTGAACCTAGCGTCGTAAACGCTGTTTAAGATGTGGTTACATAGTGTCGTAAGCCGACATCCGGTTCGAAGGACCATAAACAAGTTTGCAATCGTAAATTGCCTTGTTGTCTCTGTTTGGCGGTACCAAAGCAGAGTTTGTGGACTATAATTAGACACCAGCAGAATGGAATACGTATTTTCTGTGCCGCTACACACTTCATCAGCATTCGTGGTGTCTTATCCATTTTGGTTTCGTTGAAACCTAAACACCTATTTTTTTTGTCTGTAACTGTATATTTTAAAAACCCTATATTTGGGGTATTTTGGGTATAATTGCAATTAAAATTAAAATTAACTTAACTTTGAGAGAGTATAGCAAAAAAGTAGTCAATATATGACAATAAATTTTACAGTTAATGATGAGGAATTTTATTTTCTATTACCCAATATCAAAATTTATTGTAAAATAGTTCAACCCAACGCACATTGGGGTAAAAGTCATAACTAAATACAAAAATTATTTTTGCACCTAATGAAATTACACAAATAACACGAACAATTCTACAGAAAAACATTTTAAGTTAATTCCTTTTTTTCAAAATAATTATAATTTGTTACATCTTTTAGCTTACTTGGTTCCGAAATGATCGTCGCATTTGTGAAAGCGATCGTATTAAAGAGGTTCATGAAGGAACTTTCTATTATTTGGAAATAAATCCTGTTGTATTAGAAGATGGCGGTCAATGGATGGTTATGGCAGAAAACTTCAGTGGTCGTAATTCATGTATTTCACATTTAAGCGTTATCGTTCCAAAGGCCTACAAAGCTCCTGAATTTATAGAAGAATTGAGAGCAATTTTAACGCAACAGGGTACAGTATCGCTGGAATGTAAAGTTGTAGGTGTGCCAACACCTCAGTTGCGTTGGTTTAAGGATTCCAAAGAGATAAAGGCCGGTGATGTATTTGCTCTAACAGCCAATGCAGATGATCCTACTTCTTTGGGTACTTACACGTGTGAAGCGGTAAATTGTGTGGGTAAAGCGTATTCAAGCTCTAAATTGCATGTTGTTGGTCGTGGTAGTAGAGAGGGATCTTTAAAACCAGCCGATAGGTAAGTGCTCACTTTTTTCTATTCTCTCTTGTTTTTACGTTCTTCTCTATTTATTTTCTAGTGTGACTAACACTTCTCCCCCGCCGATATTCACAAACGAACTAAAAAATACGAGTGTTCGCATTGGTGATACAATTATACTCGGATGCCAAGGTGAGTGAGTGTGTTTTGTAGTGGTTTGTTTTGTTTTTTTCTCATTGTTCAATTTGGCAATTTGCCAAATTTGAAAGAAAATCACGCGTCAATGTGGCTAAAGAAAATACCGGCATTCTGTATAATATAATTTGCTCAAGAAACATAAACTTGAACTGATTTGAATGCTTCAAATACCGAACATATATAGTGAGGCAGGTCAACTATATAATTTGTATTTTCTCATCAAAAAACTAGAGAAAAAGTAAATAAAATGAAAATACAAAGAGATTGTGAATGAAGCGAACAAAACAAATAAAATAAATACAAATGTTTTAAAATTGAGTATTTATTTTAATTGAGAATACAAAAAGGAAGGAAAAGAATATTAACAAATATTATTTTTATGTTGCAGTGGCTGTACCACCATGGCCCCAAAGTGTAGTGTGGTATAATAAAAATGGACGTGTTGATTCTGGTGATAGATACAAATATATTGAAGATGGTTTGGGTGTGTATATGATTGAAATTAAACCTTCGGAGGCTTGTGATGAGGGCGAATGGAAATGTGTTGTTACAAATGAAGAGAGTTGTGTGGGTATTTCATCTTGTGTAGTCGATATGGAAAGTAAGTAAATTTAATTCAAGTATCTAGGCATAATTATTCACTTGTTTACATTTAATTATTTTAGTTCCGAAAAATTATCGTAAACCTCGTTTTATGGAAAATCTAAGAGCGGTTTTAACCGAAGAAGGTTTAGTATCGTTTGAATGTAAAGTTGTGGGTTTTCCTACACCTCAATTGAAATGGTTTAAAGATGGACAAGAGCTAAAACCAGGTGATGTGTATCAGTTAACGGGTACAAATTCATTGGGTACCTATTGTTGTATTGCCAAAAATTGTATGGGTGAAACGAGCAGTATTGCTGTCTTGACCGTGGAAGATATACAAAATCAATTAAATGATGAAGAACGGCTTACAATTGCCGCTACAACATCGCGGCCACCAAAGTTTTTGATGGGTCTTAAATCGCAAGAAACTAAAATCAATGAACCTTTTCAATTTACCGTTAAGGTAGAGGCCACACCAGATCCTTTGTTATCCTGGTTCCGCGATGAGCTTCCCATAGAATCTAATGAGCGTTACAATTCTTATCGTGGCGAAGAAGATAATTGGCATTTGGATATAAGATGCGTGGAATTTATAGATCAAGCCGAATGGAAATGTGTAGCTGTTAATGATTTTGGTACAACCGTGACATCGTGCTTTTTGAAATTGCAAATTCCTAGACATTATAAGAAACCTCGCTTCCTTGAATGTCTAAGGGCCGTTCTGACCGAAGAGGGTGCTGTTAATTTGGAGTGCAAAGTTATTGGTGTTCCTCAGCCCGTGCTGAAGTGGTATAAAGATGGTGTCGAGTTGAAACCGGGTGATATTCATAAAATTATATCTGGACAGGATGGAACCTGTTGTTTGGGAACTTATACTTGTGAGGCTCGCAACTGCATGGGTGTGGTGGCTAGTTCAGCCGCTTTACTAGGCTTTGAAGATGATTATGCGAAACAAGAAACTCAACAACAGAATGAATTACAACGTAACTTTTCGCTGTCCACCATACAAGAAGAACACACCTCTCAGTTGTATGAAACACCTCAGGGAGATATTACCATTACTGACAAGGGAGATGTATCATTTTCATTTGATGGCAAAGAAGTCTCGGTATCATTGTATGAAACTCCAGATCTAACCGAGGAAGAAGCATTGAAAATTGTTGAAATGTATGCAGATCAAATTTCAGAACATATAACCGAACATAATGTTGTTGAATTACCGCCTCTGCGTTTTGTTAAAGAAACTTCACAGTCAGGTAAATTACTTATGGAAGCAATGGTTATTGACATTTCTCCCGAGTATTTCTCCCATGAAGAAGATTTACGTACTGAGGCTGGCATGGATGATATATCCATAAATGAAGTAACCATACATGGCTCCTCCTTAAAGGATGAAGCAGAATTTGATAAAGAAACAGAAGATTTTGCCCGAACATCATTTGAAAAAATGGAGGAAGAACTTTCATTAACGGCTCCCATTAGAAAACGTAAAAAATCAAAACCTACCGAAACCGATGAGTTCTTTAGTTTCTCTAAAGCTTCCGATGGCAGTGTTGATGAGAACTCTTCTGAACTACAAACATTTGCCAGTGCCCAAATGTCGAAAATTGAATCTTTGGAAAATCAATCGTTTAGTGAATCACTACAGGCGCCCGCCCGCAAAAAGGGCAAAAAACAAACTGATAGCGAATCTTCGAAAACTACAGAAAACGATGCTAAACTTCAAGATATCTCTGGTGCAGTGGGTGATGGTTTAAAGCTGTCAGCCGACAAACCGATGAAGGTGGTAAGCAACGAAGCTGATATAGAAACGAATTTAAAATCATTGCTACCTTTAGCCAAACTTTTGACTATCCTAGACGGTCATTTAAAAGCTGTTGAATCCGAAGTTATCAATCAGTCTGCTTTATTAATGACTCCTTCTTCTGCTGATCAAAGTATAGCCATCATAAAGAATATCATTGAACCTATTAGTCAGATACAAAGCAAACTAAAAGTGTACTCGGGTGAAACGCCTTTGGACGCTTTATTTGAGACCATGAACAATGATATACGTAACCTTCACGTAGCTTTGCAAGTCATAGAAAAATGTGTGGAAATAGATGAAACGGGCACCACATTGATACAAAGAACTAGTGTTTGCATTATAGATAGCATAGCTGATCATTTGATAAAAGCCTTGGAAGAAGTAAAAACAATTTCAAACTTATTCGAAAACGAACATTTAAAGTCACATTTACAATTAACTGTTGATGATATTAAACAAGGTTTGGAAATAACCAAAGACACTATTAAGTCTCAGGCTTTGTTGCAAGAGGCCCAAGAAATCGAAGCCACAAAACATTTTACCGAAACTGTTGCCAAATTACAAGATATTCCCGAGCCTTTACCTTTTGCCAAAGTAGCTGAAGCCAATTTGCCTAAATTCTCAGAGTCTGTTAAAATTATTTGTGAACCAGTCGTAAGAATTCAAGCTGCCTTAGAAAGGGTTGAACATGAATTGACTCTCGAAGAAAGTGATGAAGATATTTATAAAAAGGTTCATGAAAAAATAATGCTAAATCTAGTGGAACCTATTAACGATTTACAAACTGTGGTTGCTCAAATCGAAAGCAAAGTTAGTTCCATGACAGGCATGGATAATGTTGAACAAAAAGTAAATATGGCTATATTGGATATTGTTTCACCACCCTTATTCGAATTGAATAAAGGTCTGGAAATTATTCAACAACAACCTTCACACAATATTGAGGCTGGAAAGCTTACCGTTAGTACAGTTGAATCTATGGTGCCACCATTACAAGAAATTCAAAATGGTTTGGCTCAATTAAGTCAAGATATCTTAACGGGTCAAATAACGGATGATAATTTTGTGGATACTGATGATTTGAAGAAACTATTACAGTCTTTGGCTCAAGCTGTGCTACATCTGGAAACGAATATAGAGCATATTACAACACGTTTGCCTGAAAATGTTTCAATGAATTTATCGAAACTTAAGGAAGAAATTTCTTCTCTCATCAGTCAAGTTATAGACAAAGATCTCGATAAATATCACCTAACAGTATTAGAAAATATTAAGAAGCCAATAGATGAACTGAATTATTGCATACGACAGATAGAGCAGAAATCGATTTCAGGCTCTTTAACTGACTTAGTAGATCCCTTGCATAGTTTAAATGACAAAGTAAGAGTGAGTCAGGAAATCATGCAACTAGCGTCGACCAAACAAAATAACGATATTATGGAAACATTGGAAAAAATGCGAAATCTTATCAAACATATAGAAATCGATATCGAAGAGAACGAATTTAAAAATATACAAAAGGAAATTGCTCTAGATGAAGAGCAGGCCTTAAAGGACAATAACCTCTTCTTATCTATGAGACAAGAAATGGAAATGAAAATTGAATTAGAAGAGAGTCTTAAGGCATTAGAAAACTTGTATACTAACATCAAATATTTGCAAAATGTACAATACTTAGATAAAGAACTCAAAGCTCAATTTATTAATTTAGCTAAGCCTTTTGAAGAACTTATTTATACCCTAAAGGATAAAGATACTGTTGAACAAAATAAACCTTCCTTACAGTCTTCTCTAAATATCCTAAGAAATACTGCAAAAGCCACAGAAAATATAAACAACTCGTTGGAAAAGTTGAAGACTGTAAAGAGTAAAAATGAATTTTCAAAAATATTTTACGGCAATTGCCGCAACGATTTAGAGGAATTGAAAACTGTTATAGATCAAGTGGAGGATTTTGGTGCAACTACACAACCTGTTGTCAATTCATTTAACAAGATTTTGGTTGAATTAGAAAATATATTACCTAAACTTATTTCCGAAGTAGCGGCAGAAGACATATCCACTTTGGAAGAAGTCTCAGCTTTAAAATCTGCTGCTGAATCTTTGCCTCTTGATAGTGATAGAACCTCAGTGCAAAAAGAGCTTAAAGAAGAAGGCGTTATTTCAGGACCTTTAAAATCATTCGAAGAGAAAAAGGTTCAGGTCGATGAGTTATTAGGTCAATTGAAAAATAGTATTGCCTCCGTTTTGGCTCATTGCAACGATTACGATATGGGTTCACTGCGTACAGAGGCAGCTAAACAAATGAAAGCTACTGTCAATAAAATGCAAGACTTTAAGCAATGTTTAGAACAAACCCTGCAACCTCATGTACTAGATGTTGTCCACACTTCCTCCGAATGCACAGATCCCCGTACAATGGCTGAGGCTGTTTGTAGTTTGGAAAACTGTGCTCTCCAGATACAAGAGTATATAGATAACTTTGATGTAAAAGACCTGAGCGGAGATGAAATTTCTGAACTAAAAACCATGGCTCAACCTTTAAAAGAATTGGTTGAAGGTGTAAAAGTATTCTATACTCAGGAATTGGAACAGGTGGAAACAATGAATACATTGTCTGCAGTTAGCATGTCATCTGCTAAAGTATTACAGAGTTTGCGTCCTTATGTTCTGGCAGTGCATGAACATCAAGCATTGGAAACTTTAGAGTCTTTGGTCGATTCGCAAACATTTTCTCATCTCAAGGAAATTATACAACCTCTAAGAGAATTGGAAAAGGCGGTAATTTGTACAGAGGAAAATCTTTTACTATCCCAAATGTCAAATCTTACAGATGAGACCAGCATAGAGCTATTAAAGACCTGGGCAAAACCCATATTAGACGTTAAAGAAGCCATTGTAAATGTAAAGCAAGATCAGGCATACAGTGCCTTAGAGGAGTGTCCCGAATTTGAGGCAATTAAAGAAAAATCCGATGTTCTCTTCAATTTGTTAAAGTATTGTGAAAACTTTGATGCACAAATATTTGAAAATGTTGAAGATTTATCATCTTTAAATATTTCAAATATAAAATCCTATGCTGAATCACATCAGGCATCAGCAATTGATTACCAAGAACCTGCAAAGACTCATATGCCAGAAGTTAAGACATTTGACTTAAAAGATTATGTAGCTGGAGGTATTAAACAAATCGAAGAGTGTTTACATACCACTAAAAACATAAAAGACATTGAGGTTTCTAGTTTGGAAGATATAATGCAGGAACTGAAAAAAGATCTACAAAACATGGAAAGTAATTTATTGAAAACAGGAGAAAAAACCGAAGATCTAATTGAGAAAGAAACGAAAGTAGCTAAAACTATGTTTAGATTAAAAGAATGTTTGGTTCATACTTATGAATCCACTGACGTGGAAACTGGACTCGAAGATATAGAGAGAACATTTGAAGACTTACTTCAAGCTATGCCTTCATTAGAACTTCAGTTGGCTTTAGAAATGAAAGAAAAAATTGTTTTAGGATTTTCTGAATTTATAGTGGCCTGTTTGGAAGCAAATACTGAATCAACTTTTGAAAACTTAATACAACCACTTAGAAATCTAATGGAAACCGTTGATGTTATAAGCAAATTAAATAAGGTAGATGTGGAAACCTCTTCCAGTGTGATGGTCCAATTACAGACACAACTTATGACTGCATTTAGAGTGCTAAATGATATAAGCGAAAAAGCCGGCAGTGAAATGTTGCCTGCTCTTTTGAAAACCCAAAATACCTTGGTTTCTATTTATGATTTTATTGAAAACAATGAAGGCAATTTAAGAATTATCGAATTGCTGCAAGAAATCGATTATCTTACACCCGAGTTGAAGGAAATTAAAGAAATAATCTCCTTAGATAAACAACGGGTAAATGAAGAACAAATGCAAGTGCTATTGGAAACTATTCATGCTGCCCAACTATTCCTTACAGAAATACATGAAGGATTAATGGAAAATAATCCTTTGGTTCACGCTTTTATGGAGGAAAATCAATATACGGTGGAAAAATTGAAAAACACTTTGATTGTGGTAGAAAGTAAACTTCAAACAAAAACTGACTATGGTGTAGATCAAGAAGGAACTATAGACATATTAACAGATCTTTTAAATAATCTTAGAGCTAATTTAGAAAATGTAAATAAATTGAAAATAATACCTGTAACTGCTCAACTTGAAGATGAAACATCTAAGGTATCTAAACACGTTGAGGAGGAAAGTAAACCAAAAGAACAAATGGAAGAGAAAACTATACCAACTCAGCATAAATCCACTAAAGTTACCCAAGTTGATGAAGAAGTCAAGACTGTGGAACAAAAAATTACTGAAATAGATAAAAAAGGCGATGTGTCTGATATAAAACCCGAAAAGATCGAAAATGAAGAAAAGGTTGGTGAAGCATCTGCAATGAAAACCGATAAATCTGAACAATCTAAATCGGAGGACACACAAAAGAAATCTAAACTGCAATCAGAAACCAAAGAAGAAAAACAATTGACACCATCTATAAAAGATTTGCTGCAAATAATTAATAATACTGCTCAATATATACAAACATTGCCAACTTCAAACGTTAAACAAAGCACCTTTGAATTTGCCAAGTCAGTTGCCGAAAACCTAAAGGAGATACAATCTGCTATAGAAGGTACTACTGCTCTTGAAGACAGCTTATACCTGCCTCTATTCAAAACCAAAGAACTTATTAGTTATGGTATGCGTAGTGATTGCGCTGATGAAATTACACATAATATTTTGCAAAATCTTAATCAAGTTATTCTAAACATAGTAAATGATAACGATAAATTACGAAAAGCTTTACTTTATGATATTCTACAAGCAGTAAACCCAATTATTACACACATTATCAAAAATATTGATGAGAATCCTAAAAAATCACCCATATTGCAAAAGGTTTCTAACAGTCTCAGTCAAATCGGAGCAGAATTAAATAATATTCATCAACATAATCAAGGAAATATGACACCTTTATCAGACTCCTTTGTAGCTCTAAAAAATGCTTTACTTCAGCTAAAAGAAGTAACCGATGAAATTAATAAAATACAACCAACTGCATTGGATTCCACAAAATTAAATCAATTAGTGACTAAACTTAATAATAATGAATTAAGTGATGCGTTCCAAATATTAATAGAATTAGAAAATATGAAAGAAATGTTTGAACAACTTTTGAAAACAATTGAAACCGAACCGCAGTTATTAAGTACATCTATAGAGGAAGCTGTGGCAAGTGTTTTAGAAAAAATTGGCGATGACAATGATTTACAAGATATTAAGAATGATTTAAAAGATGCACTAGAATCTCCTAATAATGAACAAAAACGAAAATGCATATTCAAGCTCAGGGAACATATTGTCCATACTTATGATGGTAGTTTAAATGAAGATCTTGAAAACTTGATTGATCAAATTTTGGAAAACAATACTGATTTAATAGAATCCATTAATACAGAATATGGTCAAAAAGTAAATGAAAAGATTATCTCATTAAATTTTCTTATTGAGTCAGTGACAGCCAAACCTTGGCAAACAAAGTTTTCTGGTTTAACTACAAAACTTTCAAATGTACAGTCAATAGCTGATCGCCTTAGAAAAGTAAAGGATATTGAAAAATCCTCAGTTCAGATGATAGAAATGCAAAAAAATTTAATGGACATTTTTGTTTTATTTGACGATATGCTTGAAGTTACAACTTCGAATATAAACCCAGATTTGGAAAATGTAAAAAGTCTAGCCTTAAAACAATACGATTCAATAGAAAATTCAGTAGAAAATATTAAAACTCTTCGGGTATATGATAACATAATTGATCTATGCAACTCAATATCGATAGTAGTTGACAAAGTCTGTCAATCTGAAGGCAAAATTGAAAGGTCGGAAGAAAAGCTCCAAGAAACTGATGCGAAAAATGTTGAAGAAAAAGAAAAGGTAAAGCTCGAAAAGTTAGAAGAAACGAAATTGGAAGCTGAGTCCAAGAAAGCTGAAGAAAAAGATGTAAAGGCTGAAAAAGAAAAGGCTGAAATATCCGAAGTTAAAGTTGAGAAGTTGGAAGAAAAGAAACTGGAAGATGAGTCAAAGAAGGCTGAAGAAAAAGATGTCAAGGCTGAGAAAGGCAAACTTGAAGTATCTGAGGTAAAGGCAGAAAAGTTAGAAGAAAAGAAATTGGAAGCTGAGTCAAAGAAAGCCGAGGAAAAAGATGTCAAGGCTGAGGAAGAAAAGGCTGAAATATCCGAAATTAAGGCCGAAAAGTTGGAAGAAAAGAAACTGGAAGCTGAGTCAAAGAAGGCCGAAGAAAAAGATGTCAAGGCTGAGAAAGAAAAGGCTGAAATATCCGAAGTTAAGGCCGAAAAGTTGGAAGAAAATAAACTGGAAGCTGAGTCAAAGAAGGCCGAAGAAAAAGATATCAAGGCTGAGAAAGAAAAGGCTGAAATATCCGAAGTTAAGGCCGAAAAGTTGGAAGAAAAGAAAGTGGAAGCTGAGTCAAAGAAGGCCGAAGAAAAAGATGTCAAGGCTGAGAAAGAAAAGGCTGAAATATCCGAAGTTAAAGCTGAGAAGTTGGAAGAAAAGAAACTGGGAGCTGAGTCAAAGAAGGCCGAAGAAAAAGATGTCAAGGCTGAGAAAGGCAAAGCTGAAGTATCTGAGGTAAAGGCAGAAAAGTTGGAAGAAAATAAATTGGAAGCTGAGTCAAAGAAGGCCGAGGAAAGAGATGTCAAGGCTGATAAAGGCAAAGCTGAAATATCCGAAGTTAAAGCCGAAAAGTTGGAAGAAAAGAAACTGGAAGCTGAGTCAAAGAAGGCCGAAGAAAAAGATGTGAAGGCTGAGAAAGAAAAGGCTGAAATATCCGAAGTTAAGGCCGAAAAGTTGGAAGAAAAGGAACTGGAAGCTGAATCAAAGAAAGCCGAAGAAAAAGATGTCAAGGCTGAGAAAGGCAAAGCTGAAGTATCTGAGGTAAAGGCAGAAAAGTTAGAAGAAAAGAAATTGGAAGCTGAGTCAAAGAAAGCCGAGGAAAAAGATGTCAAGGCTGAAAAAGGCAAAGCTGAAATATCCGAAGTTAAAGCCGAAAAGTTGGAAGAAAAGAAACTGGAAGCTGAGTCAAAGAAGGCCGAAGAAAAAGATGTCAAGGCTGAGAAAGAAAAGGCTGAAATATCCGAAGTTAAGGCCGAAAAGTTGGAAGAAAAGAAATTGGAAGCTGAGTCAAAGAAAGCCGAGGAAAAAGATGTCAATGCTGAGGAAGAAAACGCTGAAATATCCGAAATTAAGGCCGAAAAGTTGGAAGAAAAGAAACTGGAAGCTGAGTCAAAGAAGGCCGAAGAAAAAGATGTCAAGGCTGAGAAAGAAAAGGCTGAAATATCCGAAGTTAAGGCCGAAAAGTTGGAAGAAAATAAACTGGAAGCTGAGTCAAAGAAGGCCGAAGAAAAAGATATCAAGGCTGAGAAAGAAAAGGCTGAAATATCCGAAGTTAAGGCCGAAAAGTTGGAAGAAAAGAAAGTGGAAGCTGAGTCAAAGAAGGCCGAAGAAAAAGATATCAAGGCTGAGAAAGAAAAGGCTGAAATATCCGAAGTTAAGGCCGAAAAGTTGGAAGAAAAGAAAGTGGAAGCTGAGTCAAAGACGGCCGAAGAAAAAGATGTCAAGGCTGAGAAAGAAAAGGCTGAAATATCCGAAGTTAAAGCTGAAAAGTGGGAAGAAAAGAAACTGGAAGCTGAGTCAAAGAAGGCCGAAGAAAAAGATGTCAAGGCTGAGATAGGCAAAGCTGAAGTATCTGAGGTAAAGGCAGAAAAGTTAGAAGAAAACAAATTGGAAGCTGAGTCAAAGAAGGCCGAAGAAAAAGATGTCAAGGCTGATAAAGGCAAAGCTGAAATATCCGAAGTTAGAGCCGAAAATTTGGAAGAAAAGAAACTGGAAGCTGAGTCAAAGAAGGCCGAAGAAAAAGATGTGAAGGCTGAGAAAGAAAAGGCTGAAATATCCGAAGTTAAGGCCGAAAAGTTGGAAGAAAAGGAACTGGAAGCTGAATCAAAGAAAGCCGAAGAAAAAGATGTCAAGGCTGAAAAAGGCAAAGCTGAAGTATCTGAGGTAAAGGCAGAAAAGTTAGAAGAAAAGAAATTGGAAGCTGAGTCAAAGAATGCCGAGGAAAAAGATGTCAAGGCTGAAAAAGGCAAAGCTGAAATATCCGAAGCTAAAGCCGAAAAGTTGGAAGAAAAGAAACTGGAAGATGAGTCAAAGGAGGCTGAAGAAAAAGATGTGAAGGCTGAGAAAGAAAAGGCTGAAATATCGGAAGTTAAGTCCGAAAAGTTGGAAGAAAAGGAACTGGAAGCTGAGTCAAAGAAGGCCGAAGAAAAAGATATCAAGGCTGAGAAAGAAAAGGCCGAAATATCCGAAGTTAAGGCCGAAAAGTTGGAAGAAAAGAAACTGGAAGCTGAGTCAAAGAAGGCCGAAGAAAAAGATGTCAGAGCTGAGAAAGAAAAGGCTGAAATATCAGAAGTTAAAGCTGAGAAGTTGGAAGAAAAGAAACTGGAAGCTGAATCAAAGAAAGCCGAAGAAAAAGATGTTAAGGCTGAAAAAGGCAAAGCTGAAGTATCTGAGGTAAAGACAGAAAAGTTGGAAGAAAATAAATTGGAAGCTGAGTCAAAGAAAGCCGAAGAAAAAGATGTCAAGGCTGAGAAAGGCAAAGCTGATGTATCTGAGGTAAAGGCAGAAAAGTTAGAAGAAAAGAAATTGGAAGCTGAGTCAAAGAAGGCTGAGGAAAAAGATGTCAAGGCTGAAAAAGGCAAAGCTGAAATATCCGAAGTTAAAGCCGAAAAGTTGGAAGAAAAGAAACTGGAAGCTGAGTCAAAGAAGGCCGAAGAAAAAGATGTCAAGACTGAGAAAGAAAAGGCTGAAATATCCGAAGTTAAGGCCGAAAAGTTGGAAGAAAAGAAACTGGAAGCTGAGTCAAAGAAGGCCGAAGAAAAAGATGTCAGGGCTGATAAAGAGAAGGCTGAAATATCAGAAGTTAAAGCTGAGAAGTTGGAAGAAAAGAAACTGGAAGCTGAGTCAAAGAAAGCCGAAGAAAAAGATGTTAAGGCTGAGAAAGAAAAGGCTGAAGTATCTGAGGTAAAGGCAGAAAAATTAGAAGAAAATAAATTGGAAGCTGAGTCAAAGAAGGCCGAGGAACAAGATGTCAAGGCTGAAAAAGAAAAGGCTGAAATATCCGAAGTTAAGGCCGAAAAGTTGGAAGAAAAGAAACTGGAAGCTGAGTCAAAGAAGGCCAAAGAAAAAGATGTCAAGACTGAGAAAGAAAAGGCTGAAATATCCGAAGTTAAGGCCGAAAAGTTGGAAGAAAAGAAACTGGAAGCTGAGTCAAAGAAGGCCGAAGAAAAAGATGTCAAGGCTGAGAAAGAAAAGGCTGAAATATCAGAAGTTAAAGCTGAGAAGTTGGAAGAAAAGAAACTGAAAGCTGAGTCAAAGAAAGCTGAAGAAAAAGATGTCAAGGCTGAAAAAGGCAAAGCTGAAGTATCTGAGGTAAAGGCAGAAAAGTTAGAAGAAAATAAATTGGAAGCTGAGTCAAAGAAGGCCGAGGAAAAAGATGTCAAGACTGAGAAAGAAAAGGCTGAAATATCCGAAGTTAAGGCCGAAAAGTTGGAAGAAAAGAAACTGGAAGCTGAGTCAAAGAAAGCTAAAGAAAAAGATGTCAAGGCTGAGAAAGAAAAGGCTGAAATATCCGAAGTTAAGGCCGAAAAGTTGGAAGAAAAGAAACTGGAAGCTGAGTCAAAGAAAGCTGAAGAAAAAGATGTCAAGGCTGAAAAAGGTAAAGCTGAAGTATCTGAGGTAAAGACAGAAAAGTTGGAAGAAAAGAAACTTGAAGCTGAGTCAAAGAAAGCTGAAGAAAAATATGTCAAGGCTGAGAAAGAAAGGGCTGAAATATCCGAAGTTAAAGCTGAGAAGCTGGAAGAAAAGAAACAGGAAGCTGCGTCAAAGAAAGCTGAAGAAAAAGATGTCAAGGCTGAAAAAGGCAAAGCTGAAACATCCGAAGTTAAAGCTGAGAAACTGGAAGAAAAGAAACTGGAAGCTGAGTCAAAGAAGGCCGAAGAAAAAGATGTCAAGGCTGAAAAAGAAAAGGCTGAAATATCCGAAATTAAAACTGAGAAGTTGGAAGAAAAGAAACTGGAAGCTGTGTCAAAGAAGGCCGAAGAAAAAGATGTCAAGGCTGAGAAAGAAAAGGCTGAAATATCCGAAGTTAAGGTCGAAAAGTTAGAAGAAAAGAAACTGGAAGCTGAGTCAAAGAAGGCCGAAGAAAAAGATGTAAAGGCTGAGAAGGAAAAGGCTGAAATATCCGAAGTTAAGGCCGAAAAGTTGGAAGAAAAGAAACTGGAAGCTGAGTCAAAGAAGGCCGAAGAAAAAGATGTCAAGGCTGAGAAAGTAAAGGCTGAAATATCCGAAATTAAAGCCGAAAAGTTGGAAGAAAAGAAACTGGAAGCTGAGTCAAAGAAGGCCGAAGAAAAAGATGTCAAGACTGAGAAAGAAAAGGCTGAAATATCCGAAGTTAAGGCCGAAAAGTTGGAAGAAAAGATACTGGAAGCTGAGTCAAAGAAGGCCGAAGAAAAAGATATCAAGGCTGAGAAAGAAAAGGCTGAAATATCCGAAGTTAAGGCCGAAAGGTTGGAAGAAAAGAAACTGGAAGCTGAGTCAAAGAAGGCTGAAGAAAAATATGTTAAGGCTGAGAAAGAAAAGGCTGAAATATCCGAAGTTAAAGCTGAGAAGTTGGAAGAAAAGAAACTGGAAGCTGAGTCAAAGAAGGCCGAAGAAAAAGATGTCAAGGCTGAAAAAGAAAAGGCTGAAGTATCTGAGGTAAGCGTCGAAAAGTTGGAAGAAAAGAAACTGGAGGCTGAGTCTAAGAAAGCTGAAGAAAAGGATGCCAAGGTTGAGAAAGAAAAGGCTGAAATATCCGAAGTTAAAACTGAGAAGTTGGAAGAAAATAAACTGAAAGCTGAGTCAAAGAAAGCTGAAGAAAAAGATGTTAAGGCTGAAAAAGGCAAAGTTGAAATATCTGAGGTTAAGACCGAAAAGTTAGAAGAGAAGAAACTGGAAGCTAAGTCAGAGAAGGTTGAAGAAAAAGATGTCAAGGCTGAGAAAGAAAAGGCTGAAATATCCAATGTTAAGGCTAAAAAGTTGGAAGAAAAGAAACTGGAAGCTGAGTCAAAGAAAGCTGAAGAAAAAGATGTCAAGGCTGAAAAAGGCAAAGCTGAAGTATCTGACAGAAGTATAAAGACAGAAAAGTTGGAAGAAAAGAGACTGGAAGCTGAGTCAAAGAAGGCCGAAGAAAAAGATGTCAAGGCTGAGAAAGAAAAGGCTGAAATATCCGAAGTTAAGACCGAAAAGTTGGAAGAAAAGAAACTGGAAGCTGAGTCAAAGAAAGCTGAAGAAAAAGACGTCAAGGCTGAGAAAGAAAAGGCTGAAATTTCTGAGGTTAAGGCCGAAAAGTTGGAAGAAAAGAAACTGGAAGCTGAGTCAAAGAAGGCCGAAGAAAAAGATATCAAGGCTGAGAAAGAAAAGGCTGAAATATCCGAAATTAAGGCCGACAAGTTAGAAGAAAAGAAACTGGAAACTGAGTCAAAGAAGGCTGAAGAAAAAGATGTCAAAGCTGAAAAAGGCAAAGCTGATGTATCTGAGATTAAGGCCGAAAAGTTGGAAGAAAAGAAACTAGAAGCTGAGTCAAAGAAAGCTGAAGAAAAAGAAGTTAAGGCTGAAAAAGGCGAGGCAGAAGTATCTAAAGTAAAATCCGAAGAAGTAAAAGAAAAGAAACAGAAAGTTAAGTCAAAGAAGGCTAAAGAAAAAGATGTCCAGGGCGAAAAAGAAAAGGCTGAAGTATCTGAGGTAAACGCCGAAAAGTTAAAAGAAAAGAAACTGGAAGTTGAGACTAAGAAAGCTGAAGAAGAAGATGTTAAGGACGAAAAGGAAAATGCTGAATTATCGGAAGTGAAGGCAGAAAAGTTAGAAGAAAATAAACTAGAAGCTGAGTCAAATTCCAAGAAGGCAGAAGAAAAAGATATCAAGTCTAAGACAGAAGAGGCTAAACTATCTGAGGTAATGGCCGAAATGGTAGAAGAAAAGAAACTGGTAGCTGAGACTAAAAAGGCTGAGGAAGAAGATTTCAAGGCTAAGGAGGAAAAGACTGAAGTATCTGAAGTAAAAGCCGAAAAAGTAGAAGAAAAGAAACAAGAAGCTAAGACCAAGAATGGTAAAGAAGAAGATGTTAAGGCCGAAAAGGAAAAGGCTGAATTATCGGAAGTGAAGGCAGAAAAGTTAGAAGGAAAGAAACTGGAAGCTGATTCAAAGAAGGCCGAAGAAAAAGATGTCAAGGCTGAGAAGGAAAAGGCTGAAGTATCTGAAGTAAAATCCGAAGAAGAAAAGAAACAGAAAGTTAAGTCCAAGAAGACTAAAGAAAAAGATGTCAAGGGCGAAAAAGAAAAGTCTGAGGTATCTGAGGTAAGCGCCGAAAATTTGGAAGAAAAGAAACTGGAAGCTGAGACTAAGAAAGCTGAAGGAGAAGATGTAAGCGCTAAAAAGGAAAAGGATGAAATATCTGAAGTAAAAGCCGAAGAAGTAGAAGAAAATAAAAAGGAGGCTAAGTCCAAGAACGCAGAAGAAAAAGATGTCAAGTCTAAGAAAGAAGAGGCTGAACTATCTGAGGTTAAGGCCGAAAAGTTAGATGAAAAGAATTTGGAAGCTGCCAAGGAGAATGTTGGGGTATCTGAAACACAGGGCGAGAAGGTTCGAAGAAGGTCGAAGAAAAAGAAGGTTGAAGATGAAAAGTCTGAGAAGTCCGAAGTAAAGGCCGAGAAGCCTGAAGAAAAAAAATTATATGCTAAAGCGGAGAAGGTTGAAGAGAAAGCAGAAACGTTAAAGGGTGATGAGGTATCAGAGGTAAAGCCTGAGAAGCTGGAGGAAAAGAATATGGAAAATGAATTGAAGAAAACTCAAGAAAAGGATGTTAATGTCGTGAAGTTAGATGAATGTAAGTTAGAAATAAAAACAGAGGAAGTTGACAAGAAATCGATAAAGACACTGGAGGAGACCGAAAATTTAGAAGGAAGAGGGCGATTTAAACGAGACGCTACAACTTATCAAGACAGTGGCAAGGTTGAGATGTCTGAGACAGAAATTTGTGAAGTAAAAGATGGAAAACCTAAAAAAACAAATGAATATATGGACCTTCGAGAACAACGAAATGCTAAGCGTATGCCATGTGTAGATATAAAACTTACCAATCGCAATTCATCAGTGGGAAGCGATATAAAATTGACATGCGGAATATCTGGCAATGATTTGGAAGTCCGCTGGTTTAAGGAAAACATTGCTATTGAAAACAGTTCTAAATACATAATCACTCAAAAGGATGGTTTATCTTGTTTAGAAATAAAATCAGCCGATATGAATGATGCAGCTGTATACAGATGTGTGGCCGCTAATAGAAACGGTGAAGTGGAAACTAGTTGCCTCGTGACACTGTATGATGTACCCACGAATAAGTTTGGCACTCCACCAATATTCACTCGTAATATCAGAGGTATGTTAATCGATTAATTGTTTTTGTTTCTTTAAGTTTATTTCTCAAATTTAATTTTCATTGATGCCCTACATACAATTAACAATGAATATATTTATTCTAAACTAATCGGACGAACAAGTACTAAAACGCATACATTTGTGTATGTGTTTAACGCTAAAGTTGTGGTAGGGTATCTGAAATACAGATATTACTGATTTAAGATTGATTAATGTTTTTAAGCGAATGGTATTAATAGCTTTATTTAATTATTTTAAGATAAATAGGAAATTACTAACCATGCTATTTTTGCCAGAAATCTTTTGATTTTATTTTATTCCTCTTTATTTTGTTTTTTTTTTTTTATATATTTTTTTTATTAACAAACTTTTACATACAAAGTACTAAGAATTAGATTAACATAAGTAGAATATTAAAATTTATACTTAGTTCACGTGGATTCAATACAGGTGAGATGATATTTAAGTAAATTTATAATATTTATTACACTTTTTTTATATTTTTAAATATATTCTAAGGTCAAGTTCATATTCAAATACTTTTCGTAATTAAAATGATTTTGTTTTGTTAAGAATATAATTTGTATTCGATTGCGTTTCATTTTGAAAGTATTTTAAATCGTAAATAAAAATAAAATTTACCTTAACGTAAAAGTAAAAGAAAAAAGTTTGATAAATCGTTACCGAGTCCATGACAATAAATTAATTATAGATTCTTGGCAGCCAGTGCAATTAGAACAAAAATTGATCAACTGTTTCGCAGATCATTTGAAAATAAATTTTCGAAACGTACGGTTGTTTTAGTTCGTTCGGAACAGTCGAATCATATACGTCGCTACGAACGGACCGATCACCGATCACGTCCTTAATAAGAATACACATTTATTTCAAATTTAACGAATTGTGTTTAAAAACAACCGAAACGAAAACAAAATAATAAAAAAAATCGAACAATTTCCCGATATATTTATTAATTTTTAGTTGTGTGACCTCGAAATCCTTTATTTAAAGAGTGTCTACTAACAACGATGGGCGAAACTGAAGGCGAAACCGCGGCAGCTGATGCTCGTGGTTCGGAAGAACCAGAAGCCACACCTGCCCAGGATACTTTGCAGGTGCCAGCCCAAAAGAAACGGAAATTAAAATCACCTACTCCGGGAAGTTTGCGTGGACGAAGTGCAACACCGATTCGTGGTCGTTCTCAAACTCCATTTACCTTGTACATGACAAGACGTAGTGCTACTCCCTCAACATGGCGTAGTATAACCCCTTTTTTGAAAAGGGAGGAGAAGGAAAAAACTCCCTTTGAATTGGGTAGGGACTTAAGAACTCTACTAACGTGCAACACAGCAGTTTTTGATCGTGCCTTAGTTATGGATATATCAGAACCTTTAGAAGCACAAAAACCTGTGCGTTACATAACCTCTGATCTGTCTGTTATTGATCGTGCTGCTGTTATGGATGTTTCTAATGTTGAGGTTATCTATGTAGTTGAAGAATATGAGGAATATGAAGAGGAGGAGGAAGAGGAAATCATAGAGGAGGTAGTTAAGCCCAAAAAGAAATCTAAGGGTGGCAAAAAAGGACGTACTCCACGAAGGTCAGCCGAAAAGGATGGTAGTCCTTCCGGTAGTGGCGCGGATAGTCAAGATGGTGAGGGCAATGATAACCAAGAGGATCGTGAAGATAGTGTTGATTTTGATGATTCTGACGAACCTAAAAAAGCTAAAAAGAAAGGTGGTGGCAAAAAGAAGGAAAGAAAAGAAAAATCTCCTAGCCCAAAAATTTCTTTAAAACTTGAAATGGGTGGCGGTCAAAAGGCCAGCAAGAAGATGTTCGAAGAGAAACAGCAACAACCAGCTGGACCAGGTCCAAAACCACCACCAAAGAAAAGTAAATTGGCATTACAAATGGAAGAGCAAGCTAAAGCAGCTGCTAAAGCTGCCGAAGAGGAAGCTGCTAAAGCAGCCGCTAAGAAACCGGTAGAAACCTTTGAAGAACGCCAAAAACGTTTGAAAGCTGAACAAGAAGAACGCGAACGAGAGGAGGCCGAGAGACGTGCTCAAGAAGAGGCTGAGGCTGCTGCCGCCGCCGAAGAGGCTGGCGATGAGGAGGATGAAGGTGAAGGTGAAGGCGATGAGGTAACAGAATACGATGAATCTAGATACGACGAAGAATCTAGATATGATGAGGAGTCTAGATTTGATGAAAATGAAGAACAGGATGAAGTTGGAGAATTGCCAGACGAAAGTAGACGTAGTAGCAATAGTTCTGAAGGATTTACACGACCTGATCCAGATGATGAAGAGCGCTGGAAGAAAATCGCCGAAGAGGAAGGCGAGGAATTCATGTTGCAAATGCGTAAATATAGCTTGCTTGCAAGAAAAAGCGAAAAACAACGTGATGTCGAATGGCAACGTTTGCGTGACCAGAGACGTTTGCCACATTTCATTGTTTTCTTATCTGATCGTACCGTCGAAGCCGGTAATAACGTGCGATTGGCCTGTGCTGTTGGCGGCCCTGAACTTTCTGTGAAATGGTTTAAGGATGGAAAGCAGTTGGAGAGAGATAATACCCATCGTATTATCAACAATAATAATATTTTAGCTTTAGAAGTAATAAATACGACGATTTTAGACTCCGGCGAGTACACATGTGTTATTGCGAACATGAATGATGAAGTCACTTCTTCATGTTATGTTACGATCTATGAAGTTTTTAAAGATCAACCAGCACCACCATCGTTTAGATTAGTCAAAGGTATGTACATATTGATACTCAGTTTCGTAAAAATAACATACTCGTATACATGATATTAATTGTGGTCACAAATAATTTTCAGAATATTATCACCTGCGTGATGATGAATTGACCATTGAAACTCATGTTCATGGTGTACCCAGACCGGTAGTAACCTGGTGGAGAGGTGCATTCGAAATCAAGCCAAATGTTAAATTTACCAAATTAGAGGAAGCTCACGGTGTTTATAAGCTCTTGATTTATAAACCTAATAATAGAGATAGCGGTGTTTACACCTGTAAGGCCATTAACTCAAGTGGAGAAGCTCAAATTAATCATACTGTTGAAGTGGCCAAGAATCTACACTATCATGTTCATGGAATATTCCATGCTAGAGATCGCATACAAGTGGACATAGAACAAACAGCCAAGAAAGCCATGGAAGAAGCTTTAAAATCTAAAGGAGAATCTGATAAGAAGAGAGCTCAATCAGTAGTAGAGATTAAATCTAGAGGTTCAAGATCTTCTCCAGAAACCATAATATCTGATAGACAAAAATTGAAGTTTGCCACACAATTACGTGATCGTATGGCTTTAGAAGGTGCAACAGTAAAACTGGTGTGTACCGTAATTGGTCCTGATCCAGCATGTAGATGGATGAAGGACGACAAGTGGGTTGTATATAGTGACAAAGTAAAGAATCGCACAGAAGCAGATAAAGCAATAATTGAATTAATAGATGTCACATCGGAAAATTCTGGTGTCTATAAGTGTGTTGCCAAAAATGAATTCAGTGAAATAGAGACATCTTGCTATTTCAAAGTATATTCTGCGCAAACCGAAGGCGACGAGCATGAACCCATTTTCGCACTACCACTAAGAGGTATTTTTTTTCATTTGTCTTTGTATGTAAATCGATAAACTGCTTAACGAAGAATACCTATACACTTTAACAAAATTGGCGATAATTTAACATTCAGAAATCAACAAATCTATCTATTTATCTGTCTGTCTATATATCAGATCGATCGATCGATCAATCTTGTCATTTAATGAAAACAAAAAAAGACAAAATCGTTTGATCTTTTCGCTAGTGTTTTGTGTAATTTCGATAGTATTTGTTTTTGTACGTGTGGGTTATTGTTAAAAATTCATTTGTATGTTGCCAAAAATAGTGTCACATATACGGATCACATTATAGTTGATTTGATTCTATCTATCTCACAAATATACATACAATTGTTTTTGTATTTTCTCAGATGTCTATCATTCTTCCCAAAACGATTTGATTCTCGACACCAAGATACGTGGCAATCCACGACCAGCAATTACTTGGTTAAAAGACCAAATACCCGTTGTACTAGACGATCGCATTGTGCAAATTGAACATTTAGATGGTATTTGCGAACTAATCATCAACAAGCCCACAACTAATGATAGTGGAAAATACACCTGTGTTGCACAGAATAAACTAGGCACTCAACAAACAACACATTCGGTTGTTGTTGATGTTCATCAGGGTTCCAGACGCTCTAGTGTTTTATCCAGCGTTATGAGTGATTCGGACGGGGGTAGTAGGAAGGGTGGTGCGGGTGCTGGCGGCGATAAGGCTGGCAGACCACCAAAAACTAAAAAGAAGGACGAAGAAGGCGACGCTTCCTATGAGAGACGCAGCCGTTTACCTGACCCCTCCCCCAAGCAACAATTGTACTTTACAACATATTTATCGAATCGTTATGTTGCAGTTGGATCCAAAGTGAAGCTACAGTGTGTAGTGGATGGTCCAAATCCTACAATGAAATGGACAAAGGATGATCAAAATATAACCTTTGGTCCTCGTATTCGTAATATGAATCGGGAAGGTCTTGCCTGTTTGGAATTTTTGAATTGTCAACCAGAGGACTCTGGCATTTATACTATGTTGGCTCAAAATGAATTTTGTAAAATATCGTCATCCTGTCAACTCCATGTTTATTCTCCAAGCGTTTCTGCCGATGTCGAACCTGTATTTGTGCGTCCCATTAAAGGTGAGCGATCACAAGCAAAAAAAAAAAAAAAAAAAAAAAAAAGAATACCATCGTTTATTTTTAACGTATTGTGTAACATTATGTGCAGAGATGCAAACAAAAAGAAATCTCTTATGCAATAGTTATTTTACTTGTTTCTCTATTTCTATTTCTATTCTATTCTGTACTTTTATTTTTGTTAATAGATACTTATCACTTGAATTCAAATGAATTAATTCTGGAAACTGGCATTCGTGGCGTTCCTACCCCACAAGTGCATTGGTTCAAGGATAGCATTGAAATTGAAAATGGTGGCAGATTTCATATTTTCCAACACCCAGATGGCAGCTGTGAATTAGTCATAGATAGTCCAAGTGACAAGGATAGCGGAAAATATGTGGTTAAAGCGGAGAGTAGTGCTGGCAAAGCAGAGACTGGCCATCATGTGTTGTTCTTGGGTAAGGAACATCATATAGCTGACAACATTCACGGTGTTTTCCATGCGGATAAGAACTTATTGAAACCAAAGCATGTTGAAGCTGAGAAACCAAAGGAAGCTGCCAAGTCGGAGGCAGGAGAATCCGAAGGAGATGATAGCAGCAAGGGAAAGAAACGTGTACGCAAGCCAAAGAAGGATGATGAAGAAGCCGAAGCCTCTTCAGCTAATGTTACCGATACTGGTTCCGAAACTAGTAGTCTTAAGAAACGTGAAAAGGTTATTGGCATTCACTTTGCCACTGCCGTAAGAGATCGTGTGGTAGCTGAAGGATCCAAAGTGAAAATATCCTGCTTCTTGGAGGCCAAAGAACCTCAAGTTAAGTGGTTCAAAAATGATGAACAAATTCAAAACAGCCAGAAGATCAGAGGTCGTTACGTTGAGGGCATTTGTTCATTGGAAATACCATCAGCTGCTCTAGACGATTCTGGAGAATATAAATGCTGGGCTAGAGATGAAACTGGTGAAGTTTCAACATTTTGTAGACTTGAAGTTTACTCAAATCCTGGTACTGGTGATGTTCCACCAACATTTACACGCAACATCAAGGATACTTATCATGGAAAAATTAATGAAGTCCAGCTGGATTGTCATGTACGTGGTTTGCCAACACCCACCGTTACCTGGTATAAAGACAGCGTTAAAATAGAAGCTAGTGAAAAATATCAACAGGTTGAGCATGAGGATGGTACTATAGAACTATTTATTATGGATCCATCACCAGCTGATAGTGGCAAATACGTATGCCAAGCCGAGAATCGCGAAGGCACGGCCGAAATTGTACACATGGTTACTGTACAGCCAAGACGTAGGAGACCAGTCTCGCCAACCAGAGACAGGCCGCCTGCATTGCCACCAACGGAAGAAACCGAAGAAGAAAAGGAAAAGAAACGCAAGAAGAAAGAGGAAGATGAAGAAAGTGGCAGAAGACGTGAAGTTCCACCACCACCAGATCTAAGGAAACGTATCTACTTCAGGAACTTCCTATCGAATCGCACAGTTAAGGAAGGAAGCAATGTTAAATGGATGGTAAATATTGATGGTCCCGAGGCCGCCGCTCGTTGGTTCCACGGTGAAACGCCACTAGCATTTGGGCCTAAGTGTAAAATGTCGATGGCAGATGGTATTGCCTGGTTAAATTTAATTGGCGTTACCGAGGAACAAAGCGGCGAATATACACTTAAAGTTAAAGGTCCTGAAAATGAAATAGTTTCCAGTTGTAATTTGTTTGTATATAGTACAGGCAAAGAAGAACTGGTTGGCCCTACATTTACAGTCGGCATTAAAGGTAGGTTCTATGTATTATTTATGTATGTGAAAAATGAGATGTAGTATTTGCTCTGTCTGCCAAATAAAATGTTCAGGTATGTTCTTAAATATGTTTTTTTTTTTTCTTTTCATTATTTCATAACTATATACTTATAGTATAGACCTTTAAGAATTGTCTTGTTTTTTTTTTCATATAAATTTATGTTTGTATGTTTCACCAATACAATTTCATTTCAACTATAGATGCATATCATTCTCATGAAAATCATATTACTTTGGAGTGTAAAGTTTCTGGAAATCCTAAACCTAATGTTTACTGGCAAAAGGACAATACTCTCTTGTCAGAGGAGGGCGATAAATACAAGTACGTGGACCTGCAGGATGGTGTACGTCAATTAATTATACAGAATCCCGTTAAAGACGATACAGGTCTATATACCTGTTATGCTGAAAGTGAGAGTGGTCAAATGAAAATTAGCAAATTTGTTGATATTTCCGATTATATGAAAAAGATAAACGAAAGAAGGGCATCTCGAATGTATCAAGAACAAAGAGATGAAGAAGAACAACAATTAGAAAAAGTCAAAGATGAACTTGATAGCAGCGAAAGACAAGAACAAAAGTTACGCTCCAGAGAAGCTAAATTTAAACTTAATGTTGAAACTCCTATGAAACCCATGACTATTGCTTCGGGAACTAAGGCTCAGTTGATCTGTTATGTAACAGGTTTAATTGAAGACGTATATTGGTTGCGAGGCGATGAACGTGTTACGAAAGATTCACGCCATAAAATCTATAACATAAATGGAGCCTTGAGTTTGGAAATTTATGATGCCCGACCCGATGACACCGGAGAATATAAGTGTGTTGTGCGTAACAGTCGGAATATTACAGAGTCCACATGTGAGCTAACAGTTTATGATAGTAAAGCAGAACAATTGCCATCAAGTTTCTCGAGTCCCGTAACAGGTAAGATCGATATAAATAGAGTTTAATGCGCTAAACTTGGCAAAATGTGCTTAAAGAGAGTGAGATATAGTGAAATTAATGCTGTAATGTTAAGCTTCAAAGGCAAAATCTTCGGTTCTTGAACTTATGGTCTAATTTGTCCATTTCATCATCATTTATGACTGAATGGACCAATGAACTGAAAGCTTTATGTCGATCGTAAAGCAAAGCTTTTTACTTTTCTTCCCTTTTTCCAATTAAGTTAAGGATCGTCTGGTCGGTTTTGTAATATTTTAATTTAATATTTCTAGCTACATTCGATGCTGAACGTTGTGAAATCATATTATCATGTCATGTCCATGGTCGACCTTGTGTTACATGGATACGCGATGATCATACTATATCCAATAATCGTTATCGTGCCGTTGAGGAAATTGGAGGTGTACGCAAACTTATTATACGCAATCCAATACCCTCAGATTGTGGCACTTTCTCTTGTTTTACCGAAACCAATGAACGTATTGAATCCATAACAAAGGTTATTAAAATAGCAGATCTGAAGAAATTAATGACCGCAGCAGCTGAAAGCGAAACCAATGGTTTTTCAAATATAAACGAAAATGCCAACAAACGCTCTTCGGATATTGTGGAAATTATCAGCAACGATTCATCGAATATTAAACGTTCTACTTTTGGTCGAACTCATCAAGTGGCCACACAAAGAAAACCTTTGTTTAGTACTCTTTTACATGATCGCACGGTTGGCGAATGTTCAAATGTACGTTTGAATTGTAGTGTGGTCTATGATGGTTGTACAACTATTGAATGGTTAAAGGATAACCAACCCTTGCCCAAGAACAATCGCTATCAGACCATATTCCATAACGGTGAAGCTATATTGGAAATCTTTGGAGCTGAAGAAAGTGATAGCGGTCGTTACACTTGTCGAGCTACTAATGATTACGGTGAATCTCTCAGTCACAGTCAATTACGTATTTATAAACATTACGAAGATGCTCCTCAACCTGCAACATTTGTACAGTCCATCAAAGGTATTTATAAAAGATCTACTTAAATAGGCGCATAGTAGAGCAGTAAATTTAAAACTACTTATATTCAGATAAAATATACATACAAATTTAATATTGGCTAGGTATAGACGTGTTATTATTGCTGTGTACATAGATCCGCAGTGTGGCGAATGAGATATAAATGATAAAAATGTATAACTTCTTAATTAATAGGTGTGATCGATTTGTTTTTCCGATTTCAGAGTTATACTGTTAAAAGAAGCTGTAAAAATATTTATGCTTCAGTGGGGTATAATCGATTACTTTGAGTTTTTTTTTTTTTATTAATTTTCTATTTAATTAATATATAATTAAAAGCAAAAATCTCACAGTGTATAGAATTTTTCGTCAAACAGATCGGACCAGTAGTTTAGAAGTTTTATATTAATTATCATTGATATATATATTACAATATAACTTAATAATATTTCTTTATTTCATTCATTAAAAAAAAATGTATACTCATATTAGTTCATCTAATGAATACGTTTCTTTTTTTCTTAGCAGAGTAAGACTGACTTTATTTTCCACAGTGCATTCGAATTAAATCATTATCAAGACATTTGAATGTTTGAATGTTGTTGTGGTTTTTGTCCAGTGTTTTTTTTTTAATTTTATTTAAAAATGTTTTATTGCTTGAATATGTTTAAGCAAAAATATATTACGAAAGTATGTTTAATAATAATGTTTGATTTTGTACAGACACCTATTCTATTAATGAGAATGAGTTGGTTTTGGATTGCCGTGTACGTGGTAAACCACGTCCGGAGATACAATGGTTAAAAGGAACGGATATGATTATACCAGGCGATAGATACGTGCAAATTGATCAACCAGATGGTTACTCGAAATTAATTGTAACCAATCCCACAGAAAAGGATTCGGGCATGTATGCCTGCGTAGCACGTAATGAGGTAGCTGAAAGCAAGATTACCCATCAAGTCGATTTTAAGGGACGTGAACGATTTGCCTTGGAGAAAACTATGGGCTACTTCCATCGTGATCCCAATAAGCCTCACTTTATTACACCTTTGGGCAATCAAACTGTGTGCAATGGTGGCACAATTGCCATTTCAGCTGAGTTTATGCAAACTCATACACCTATTGATGTTCAATGGTTCCGTGAGCGTCAACCCTTGGCTGGTCAGCCTAATGTTAAAACTTTCTATGAACATGGTGTTTATACTTTGGCCATAATGAATGCCCAACCAGAAAATGAAGGTACTTATACCTGTCGAGCTCAAAATGCTTTCGGTCGCATAGAATCACAAGCAACAGTTGATGTTTCTGTTGGTGCTTCAAAAGATGAACGTCCACCATTGTTCCTTTCAAGACCTGAAACTGAAATGAAAATTGCTGTTGGTGATCCTTTCTCCATTTCCTTCAGAATTGCTGGTGATCCTAAACCAAGATGTAAATTAAAATTTATAAAAACAAATTTTAAACATTTGATATTAATGTATAAATTGTATATATTTTTTATTTAGTGGTTTTCATGAAGGGTACCAAGGATATAACTAAATCTGATCGTGTTAGCAAAGAAGTCTCAGATGATTATACTAGATTTACTGTACAAAAAGCACAAATTTCGGATTCTGGCACTTACTTTGTGGTTGCTCGCAATAACAATGGCACAGACCGAATATTCGTTACAGTTGAGGTAATTATTTATTAAAAAACAAAAATTTGGAAAAAAATTTTTTATGTTTTATCATTTAAATGTTTCTTCAGCCTTAGTCCGTCCAAATTACCATAATATAGTGCCATTAAAAGTTTGTCGAATTTCTATTTAAACTGCTTTTTACTGAAGCTTAAAATGTTTCTTTTCTTTTGCTTTTTTTTTTAGATTAAAACTCCCAAAAAGAAAGATTAAATTCAGCTTTAGCTTCTTTTTAACTTCATAGCTTGTTAACCGCTTATAAGTACTTGCCATAATAATTTATTGATAAAAACACAAAACCGAAAGAAATTTTTATTGATTATTTACTTTATAATTTTTATTTATTATTTTAAAAATTTATTTGAGTTTTTGTTAATGTATTGAATGTCATAAAATCCTTATCATCTATACTTAATTAGGTAATGCCAAGAGCACGTTCTGAAACTCCTTCGGCTCCGCGCTGGGGCCTAGCATTAGAAAGTTTTCCCGATGTTTCATATTTCAAAGGTAAGTTTAAATATGGTATATTTAGTATTTGTAAATGTATTTATTGTTGTCCAATGTATAATGTAAAACAAAATTCAAAATTATATAAAACACTTGATTTTCAACAGATCCGTTAAGATATTACAAAACATTACATTAGATTGTACAATATGTTCAAAGTGTTTTTAAATCGTTACAATATATGTACGTATATAAGTAAATATTGAGATTGTATGTACATATGTAGGTGTGTTATGTATGTGTATTGTTAGTTTCGTTATAAATCTGTAAAAGTTTAAGTTCTTATTGTCCTCTAGAAAGTCCTTTTAAATCGTAAAAATGATCTGCCAACTGTTGTTTGTTCAAATTTAATCTTGCATTTTAATCCTGCTTTTGAATTTTAATTTTTTTATTCCAGATAGTTACTTGATCTAAAAATGACTTACATAAATATTTTCCCAAAAAAAAAAATAAATAAACAAATTAAAATGAAATGAAAATTTCATCTTTATCTAACATACAGGTTTTTACCCTGGATTAAAGGCTCAATTTGAGTTCAACGTAAAAATAAAACAACAACAAACAATTAAAATTAAAATAATAATTTTTGTATTAAATTTTATTTTCCATTGTCACAGATTTAGTATTTAGTTTTTCATTTAATTCACTCACGATTGTATTATAAACGTGATTTCAAATTTTGTTAATTTTTAATTACCTAATTGATTTTTTTTATTTTTATTTTATTTTGTATTTCCAAAATGGATTATGTCATTCTAATCCAGGTTTACATTTACGTACAAAAAACACACTTACAAACTTACATACATACATATATAAAATAAATATATTAAATATTATAATAAAAACAAATAAAAATGTTTCTCCGGGGAAAAGAAAAAACTGGTGTTTTATTTAATTTGATTTTCTTTATTAAGTAAAGCAATTAAAATTTATAAAATGTGCATATCGATAATTTCATGAAAGAACTCTCAAAAATTTACCCAGCGTCTTTCCATATTCATAAAATTTTGCACGCAAATAGATTACGAATATCTACTTACAGCTACGAGCAAATAAATAGGTTAAATTCGTAAGTCCTTTTTTATTTAATTCAAAAAAATAAAATACTAAGATTTCAAAAAAGTTTATGACCTCTGTTGCAATGCTTTATGGCAGCCTTTAATAAACCATAATGTAGTATCTACATTAGGCAATTTTTATCAAGACAAACTTAAGAATCAGTGCTAATGTATACAAGGTAACCTTTGTTAGACAGCTGGTTATTATTTTTGGTTTTTGCAGCTGCCAAACTGCATAAAAAAATATATAAATCAATTTTATTTTTTGTTATTTTTATGCAACTGTTATCACCTTCTGTAAATTCGCATAAAATTGTCTAATGTAGACACTACGTAATAACATTTGTTTATATTATAGAAAGAGAGTATATCTCTCTTTCAATTCTGTAATCTAATTTATGACCTCTGTTGCAAAGCCATAAAGCATTGCAACAGAGGTCATAAACTTCTCAGTATTTTATTTTTTAGAAATAAAAAAAAAGAGCTTACGAAGTGAACCTATTTATTTGCTCGTAACTGTATGAATATCGATTTCAGTTTTCTGTTTCGCAAAATTCATAAAAAATATTTTGCTTTTCTCTTTCTAAAAAAAACCTAACAACAAAAAAAATTTGATTAAGTTTAATAATATTTCTGGGAAAACTTTTTAGAATTCAATGATCTGAACGGCTTACATTGCACTATGGTTTCGCTGACCACTTTTCTTGGCCAAAATTACCAAAGTGGAAAAATAACTGATTTTCTTGTTTAAAATATGATTTGGATAAAAATCAAAGCAATTTAATATATTTATTTTGTGTTTCAAAAATTTAATTATTTTTTACACTTTTTATGTGTCAGAAGTAAAGTCATTACAACGGAAGTTTTCACATATTTCACTTATAACTTAACCTAAAGGCGTGCATTTAGTTTATTTTTTATCTTGTCATTTTTATTGAGTTGTTAGACCTTTGTAAATGATATGAATTTCCAATGCTAATTTATAGTGAAAAAAATTGATTTTCTCGAAAATCGCTAAAAATCGCAAAATGAGACAATATGGAAAATATAGTCCATATATATGTTTATTTATTTCCGTTGAGTTTTTTGCTACCAATTTTCACCAAAAAATTGCAGGTCTAATGAAATGTAAAATTTTTTACGAATCCAATTTAATTTTGGGTTTTGTAAAACAAGCAGTATTTTTCTAAGATGACAACAAGTTATAACTAATTTCGTATTCAATTATAAAAGTACTTATCCTAAGTTCTATTTTCCATAATAAACTTATTTAAAAAATTGTTGTACTCAATAATTATAAATTAATGAAAACCGTTGGAAAATTGCAACTTTTTTATACATATTTTAAATTTGCTTTAGAAACTCACCTTTGATCTACTGTATTCTGACGACAAATTAGAAAAATTAAGAAAAAACTCGATTTTCTGGCGTTTCAAAGTGTTTGCTATGAAACTACGATAATTAAAACACAAAAAGAAAATGTTACCAAAATTAGTTTTGGCCAAGAAAAGTGGTCGGCGAAACCATTGTGCATTGGGTTGAATGGTGTTGATAATGTGGATTAATTCAAAAAACTGAAGTTAGCATTTTATAATAAATTTTAATATTGGCTAATAGAAGATAAAATTCGTCCTAAGTAATGGTAAAATTTATAGTCATAAAAAAATTGGTAAAATTTCAAATATATTTTTGCCAGATTTTTTAAAGTATAAATATTTAAACGATACATTAACTTCAGGTACAATACAATATTAAAAAAAATCTAAAATTTTTGTTATGAATATTTTTTGAAAAATACTCAAAAAAAAAAAAAAAAGATAGGGCATTTCTGGTATATATGTTGTGTTTTAAAGTTATTGGTTCAGATTAATTTTTGATATTTTCAGTTACATTTATTCTGATATAAAACATTTTTGTATTATTTTCTTTTACAAAAACAAAATCTAATTAAGCCCATTTTCCACGAAAAATAAAAATAACCATTACAATTATTATTATTATTTTTTTGCAATATATTTTTATTTTAAATTACCAGGAAAAAATTTAGAACACCTTCTAAAATTATTTGTTTTAAAACTGGTGTAATTAGAAGCACTTATTTTCTGTAATAACATCCTTAGAATTAGTGGTTTTACATTCAATTCTCAAGTTATTTATATTAAAATTAAAAAAACAATAAAAACTTTGTCCTATACTTTGACCTCAATGATTTGTCTTTCTTTAAATTCATGTAATTTTTAAAAAAAATGACTCATGCTCATCTGTTGCTAATAAATTCTTCAATATTTATCGAACTAGTGCTTAAGAACTAATTCCGTATGACTTCTACATAACTTCTCTGAACAAATTACTGGTTCCCAAATGACTTCCACTTATAAAAATTTTAAAAAAAAATCAAAAGAGTAACAAAATTATATTGATTTAAAAAGTGCCCTCTAGAATAGTTCATTAAAAAAAAAAAAACAAAAAAAAAAAAAAAAAAACAGTTTTTGAAACCGTTCCCTAATGCTTCTATGGCATGAGTTTTGAATGTAATAATTTCGAACAAAAATCATTGATTAAAGAAACACTTTCATAGAACTAGTTCTGGAGGTGACAATTTAAAACTAAAATCATTAGTAGTAACACTGAAGTAAAACGTTCTGGTACAAGTTGTGTACTTGTCCACATAAATATTTTTAAATTAAATTCTCATTTTCGCTGTTGTTCAACCCACTGTGCGGCATTTGAATTGTGATTACATCAGCTTCAATACAAATATATTTGTTTATTTTGCAAATATTTTTGAACGAAAAAGATATTTTGGAGACTATGACTGAATTACTCAAAATGACAATAATAGCCTTTTATGTGCTTTTTAAACTACACGAGTCCCATAAGAGATATGAATGATAAAATTTTACAAATTAATATATAATATATATAGTATATTAAAGTTGACATAATTAAAATTTAAAGACCATTTAAATCATTTAAATTTACAAAGCCTTCCCAAAGATATTGCTAATTAACATTAATTTAAAATTTTTTGTTTTTGAAAAAGCGAAATATAATCGAGAATTTTTGCAATTTCGCAAAACTGAAATCGATAAATGGTTTAATGAAGTTTGGGTACAAATATTTTTATTAAAAACATTTTAAAAATATTCCCTTTTTCTGGAGTTCTTTCGCGGAATTGAGATTAATCTTAAAAGCGTAGCCATTAAATCTCTTTTATTTTATTAGATCCACCGGCTGCTATTTCAACGGAACCTTTGCTTATTGATTCGGGTCCCACACACATTAGCTTGTCTTGGGGTAAACCACCCACTAACAATTCAGCTCCGGTTATTGCTTATCGTGTAGATGCTTGGATGGTGGGTCATGATGGTGGTGCCATGTGGAAAGAACTTGGTCTTACACCCATTAATTCCTTTGATGCGTTTAATCTTAAACCAAATGTAGAATATCATTTCCGTGTTACACCTAAAAATCGTTATGGCTGGGGTCCTTCTGTGCAAACTTCTGTACCTTTGCAAGTTGGTGGTGTTGAATGTTTGCCAGAGTTTACGGTGATATTGCCGGGACAGGTAAAGGCCTTACTAAACAAGGAATTTGTTTTGGAAGCAGTGGTACGTGGTACACCCCGCCCAGATATAGTATGGTATAAAGATGGTCTACGCATAAGCAGTAATGTGGAAAATGAGCGTATTAAGACCCGAAAAATAGGCTCCACCTGTACTCTGACTATTAAGCAAGTTACTGAAGCTGATGCTGGTCGTTATACTTGTGAAGCTACCAACTCTAAGGGTAGAGTATCTACATTTGCTCGTCTGCAAGTTGTTTCCGATCCCAAACTGTTTGAGGCCGATAATCGCCTCAAAGAAATTGTGCGCCAGGATAACATTTCTTCCATAGGCGATACTTTGCCCATCTTCACCATGCGTTTAAGAGATAGACGTGTTCAAGTGACTTATCCCGTACGTTTGACCTGTCAAGTAGTGGGTCATCCACAGCCTGAAATTACCTGGTACAAAGACGATGAACTTTTGCAGTCCAGTAGACGTTGCCTCATTACCGAAGAAAATCAATTCTATACTTTGGAACTGGCCAGTGCTCAGCTTAACGATAGCGGTGTCTACACCTGTACTGCTAAAAATGAACTGGGTTCCGTATCATGTCACTGTTCATTGGTAGTGGATAAAGGTATAAGAGCCTACATATCGCCCGAGTTTTATATGCCTCTCGATCCTCTTTACATTGTACAAGAGGGTCAAGAATTACGTTTAACTGCCAAAGTTGAAGCTTATCCTGCAGTTGGTGTTTCATGGCATCGTAATGGTGTAAAATTACGACCCAGTCGCCGTTTGGCTGCCTCATTGGATGCAAATGGTTTTGTCGAATTGGTGATATCTGAAACAAATATACGAGATGCTGGCATTTATACATGTGTGGCTTCGAATGCTGTAGGCAAACAAGAGAGTATGTGCCGTGTTTGTATAGAACCTTTAGAAGAGGACGACAATGCCAAGACACAAACAACAAGGAATGTTCCTGCTATATGGACAAATGATATGCCGTAAGTTTAAAGTTATTTAATAAAGGATTTAAAAGTATTAAATGTTTATATTAAGATATTAAAGTCATAGTTAAGCCTATTTTATAAGTAGGTTATCTAATCTATTAGGTTTATGAAGACTTGTTGTTTAAACATTAATTAATTTCTTTTATTCAAATCATGTATATTTGATACATTTTTCCTATATTTAAAATGTGTTTAATATGAAATATAAATCCCGACAAATCACGAGCTCCCAAAAAATTCCGGGATCCTGGGATTTGAAATTATGAAATCTTGAATTCCGAATTTTCAAAATCAAGTTCCATTTGGCATCCCTATTAAGTACTGTAGGATACCCTTAGGCATCAAAAGATGTTCATCAAAAGATGTTCAAGTTTCACAATTGAGATAAAATAAATAACTGGGTCCTGGGTGAGAAGTAGCCCCCACAAAAAGTAAATCTTAATTATCGCATTTCTAAACAACTGTTATAGCGAAAGTCTCATAGCGGTATTAAGAAAAATGAATGTATGTTTAAAGCATATACTAGCTAATGCGCACATTAGTCTTAAAGTTTTTATAAAAAAATAGTATTAAAAAATTGTTTAAAGTATTTAATTTTTTGCGAGAATAATTTTCTTATTAAGTTCCATAATTGAGATGAAAATAGGACGGTAGGCCTTAGGGGAGTGGTAAACCCCATAGAATCATATGTAAAGAATTATTACAGTGAATGCCTTAAGATTTTGTGGGTATAATTTTCATTTTAAGCTCCACAATTGAGACTAAAATAAGATGTGTAGGGCCTAGGAGAGTGTTAATCCCCAGATAAAGTAAATATTGATTATTGCGTAAAACTTTTCTATCACTATTAAAAATTCAAATCAAATTGACAGAAACATGAACCAATTTTCCAAAAAGGACTAATTTAAAAAAAAGTTAATATAAGATTAATATGTTTTAAAAAAAGTACCTGTCAATTTTTTACAAACAATTTTTACTATTTTATTGTACCATTTTTCTAAATTAAAAAAAAAATACAAATACATAAGTATACATTTCCCAAATATTTTTTTTAAGTACTAAATTTCACAATGAGGTACTTTTTAATTTTCAAAAGAAATTCCGAAAAAGTATTAATTTTAAAACGACCTTTTTTTTGGGGAGAAAAATAGCGAAAACTAAATTTTTAATTGTTGAAGTAGGAATAATTGTTTTTCTGAAAATAATCTGTACTAATAAATATTCTATTGTCCTTTTCAGCTATTCCAAAGAACCTTTGTTTGTTGTCAAGCCACGTTCAAGTGAAGCTTATGAAGGTGATACTGTCATAATATTCTGTGAAGTTGTGGGAGATCCCAAACCAGACGTAGTATGGCTCAGAGATTTCTTAAATGTAAGTTTTTTTTTTATTTTATTTTTTTATTTATTTTATTATTTTTTAAAGAGAAAATTAAATTTAATTCACTTATCTCCTGATTTTATAATACAAAAGAAAATAAATTTCAAATTTATTTCTTGTTTTTTATACAATTTGTCGAAACGAATGTTTCGTTCGAATTATAAAAACAAGCGGTTAATTTAATTGTAAAAATGCTAAATTTAAAACAAAGTTTTAAGAAAACTTTTATTGTTTATATAGGAAAATCAAAAAACCTTGAGCTAGTTTTATAATTTGGGAACTGATTAGTTGTATTTCCAACTTGAGTATTAGTTCCGAAAGAAATTTTCAAATATGAGAGTATTTTTTTTTAAATGACGTTAATAATGATGATTCTCTTTTTGGATTCAAATCTATATTTGTAGCCAGCAAACTTGTATATGCAACTTATGTGCTCTAGCTATGAATCACCAAAATGTATGTTTTTATTTTTATTACATTTATTATTATTGCGACAATGTTGCACATTATAAAACTCTTATACAGGAGTGTCACAGATAAGGCACCAACTGCGACCAACAAAAGTAATCATTAGCGATTAGAATCTTGAAAATTTAGGATCACAAATCGCACAAAAAATGTTTTTTTTTATAGATATACCTACCATATGTAACTTTTAAAATTTTCACCTTATCTGGGAGGTGGGCGGACTCTAAACATATTAAATTTTCAAGGCCTTTCTTTCCAAATAAAAAATTACCGAAAAAAAAATAAAAAATAAAAAATATATGAAAATTTTGCCCTAAAAAGTAAACAAATTCAAAAAATTCTTCTTTGGTAACCAGATTTCTTTCATGTGCAGGTCCATATTTATCTTCAGAAAACTGCTTAAAAAAAGTCTTAAATTTTCAAGTTTGCTCCTCTCTGCAAACTCACAATGCCTGACACTGGCTGGGCCCAACCAACAAAAAAATTCACAAAACAGTATGCACAGTTGCGCAGTTCAGTTCATCTTAGTGGAACAAAATATATTTAGTTATTTTAAAAACGCTAAAACAACAAGTATTATATACGAGTACATGAAACAAAAAAAATTGTAACTTCAAAGTCAAGTTCAAAAAATATGCTAAACAAGAATTACATATAAAAATAAATTACATTTAATGCAATAAATTTATCAGAAAATAGATTTATAATAAAAAAAATAAAAAAAAAATATATATATACAAATATTTAAATAACTTATTAAAGTTTTAAGTGGGCTATAATAATTTCATTATTATTATAAAAAATTTCAATTGGGCGTTATAAAATATTATAAAAACATTAAAATATTATAACAAAAATTTAGTTCAATTTAAACAATAACGGTTAACGGAAGAAAAATTGTTAATAGTTGTGCGTGTATTAAAAAAAATACCAATTAAAAATAATAAAGATATTAACCACGTACAAAGTGTTTTACAATTGCTTTACAATTTAAAAAGAAAAAAAATTATAGCCAAAAGAGAAAAAAAAAAAAAGTAATAAAATAAAAATATATAATTAAGTGTTAAATAAAATATTAAAAAAAAATCAGAAAAAAAAGAACAACAATTACATGCTTTGTTTATTTTAAAAAGATATTTATACACTATAATAATAAAATTATTGTTACCATATTGGATTACAAATTGTATGACGTATTTACACCATATTCATACATAACTATATTTTTATTAAGGTAAAAATAATATAGCACATACAGCGGGTGTCAAAAATAAGTAAGCAAACTTATCATTTCTGTTTCGCTTTAAAAAGCGGCAAATGTAACGGACCATTTACCGAAATATTTTGGGAGTGAGTTAAAAACATATCAATCTTTAATTTTAGGGGGGTACATTTGCAACTTTTTTTGTCCCCTTACAAATCAAGGCACTGTAATGTATAATAGTATTTCGAAGGAAAATAATTTTTATTAAAAAATGCGCTTGGGTAATTTATTAATATTTTTTCCACCTTTTTCTATATTCAAAAGAATTCCGACAGTAATATTACATGTATAGTTAATTTATATTATTACTTCCGTTTTTAAAACAACCTACATTCTTAGATTCAATTTTATTTTTAATATGATAGAAGGTTTTTACTGAAAGTATTAAAAAAAAAACTGAGAAAATATTAAAAAAATGCTTAATTTATTTTTAAGATAACCATTATTATATTTAAAAATTATTACATTTAGAAATGCTCTATATACCTACTATATATTATGTTATAAAGACAGAAATTATAACAATATAAAATATATGTTCATAGATTTTTTTAAAGCTTTAACCATTCATTTATTTAAGTTCGATATACATACATATGACGGTACATATTTCCATCTCAATCTAAAATCTATTAACATGTTTCTGGTTGTAAATTTTTTCTGTGCATTATGCGATATGATCGGCCAATTTAGTTGGACTTGCTTTTGGTTTAATACTATATGTATTTGTTTAAAAATGCCGCTAACATCTCGCCCAGAAGTTTTTTTTATTTTAAGTTTACTTTTATACTTCAAATGTACAATAGACAAGTGTCCGGATCTCCGAGGTAATACGCAAGTGTTTGATTTTAAATGCTTTAAGTTGGTGCAACCCCACAAGGGTTGAGAAAACTTTAAAGAAGTAATTTTGTTGACTCATCTCTTGTTTCAGTCTCATAACCATAGATCAAGATTTCGTCATCTGTTACAATCTCATTTAAATAAATTACAAAGACCGAATTCATCGTTTCCTTGCAAAATTTAACGCGGGTCGTTTTTTAATGGTTTTTAAATTATATGAGGTTAAATAAGAAAAACTGCTCTGGATGTTTAAATATTTAGAAAATGTTACTACAATTAATGCCCAGGAATTCTTCTATACTATGATATGTTATATGTCTGCGTTTCTTATTTAGAACACGCACAGCATCAGTGTTTTTTAGCAAAACAACAATTTTTATAGGGTCTACACGAGAGATTTTTCTATTATAAGAAACGTAAAATTTTTATCATAATAAGAATTTATCACGTGTGGACGAAATTTATTTATATTTTTGCAGCGTTACTTCGAGTCTACATTAAACAAATTTTTATCAAGACAAACGTCAAAATTTCATCATGATAAAGATTTGTTTAATGTAGACTGAATTTATCAGTATTATTGCAGCATTAAGCCTAAATTACAATAGCGCGTAGTCAGCAACAGTATCAGCAAAAATTATCAGCTGATCACTGTCAGCACAACATGTTGCTGCCGTTATAATTACAATTCAGCGTAGGCAGCCACAATTTACAACCACCATCTAGCTTTGTTCTACTTGTGTATTTTAGCCTCTCATTTATTTGCTCACTCTCTTTGTCTCGCTCTCAATCTGAATGCAGCGCAGTAAATTTAGAAACAGGGCTAAATGAAACAGCACTGCAAACTGCTGCTGACTAAATGTAATCAACACCTAACAAACAGTGCATTCTAAATAATCAGCTGATTATGGCAGCACACACTGCTGCTGACTACGCGCTATTGTAATTTGAGCTTTAAAAGAAAATTGTCAGCGCTCGAGCTCTGACAACTTTGTCTTGATAATACTTAGTAAAAGACACCATCTTGATTGTTATTGCTAGTTTTTACATGGTTTATTATGACCTACGTTTTCCCCTATAATTGTCAGAGATAAAAAATTATTTGTAACTCAAACAAAAATTTGACGTTTGTCTTGATACAAATTTCTGTAATATAGACTCGACCTTATGATATAATTATTAGAGCTGAAGCGAAGATAAATTTGTTTTGCTTTCAAACGTCTTTCTGTTGTTGTATTTTGTTGAAGTTTATTTTTTTTAATGAAAATCTCAATTAGATAATTATTTGGAGCAAAAATAACACAAAATAAAATTACATTTAAAAATATATTAATATTACCATTAAATTTTAACAACATTTCTCGACGAAAACCAAAAAAAAAGTGATTTAATATATTAGGATTTTTATCTACGAGTATGCTGATATAAATAAAAAAATTTCAGTAGCTCTGCCGACGTTTTGTTAATTGTTATGATACAAAAATCTATCGTGTAGACCCTACATTAAAACGTCTTCATAAAATTCGTTCTGAAGATATCCACGTATATGATTGAATTTCGGTGGCCATGTGTGGATCTTCATTTTCGAAAGCTATTAAACTTAATCAATAAATTGGTTTTCAATTAATTCAAATCGCAAGTTGTAGAAAATAATCGTACGAAATTTTTTCATTTTAAAATTAAATATTTTGACGAAGTAGATTTTTTTAATTAAATAGCAAACAAAAATACTCCTCGTATAAAAGAATTTTCTGAGAACATAGTTGCTAAAAGCTTTACTTTGAGTCTACATTAGACAAATTTATTAAAGTTTTTTATGTATGCAGTTTGACAGCTGTAACAACCAAAAATAATAATCAGCTGTTTAACTGAGGCTACCTTGTATAGATTCGCACCGATTTTGACGTTTGTCTTGATAAAAATTTGTCTAATGTAGACTCAAAGTAATATTTAACGATTCCGGTATCAGATTTAACATACGTTGCGTATTTGTGTCGTTTCACAAAATATAAAAGACGCCCCTCGTATGAATAATTGACAAAAAATATAATTCTAACTCTTATAAAACATCTAATATTAAAAGTTATGATATGTCTTTTATTTTATTATTATTATTATTTTTTTTTTTTGTCTCTTGAGTTATCGGAATTTTTACAAAATACATATTACTACCTTATCGCAATGGGGCCAAAACTTTTGGTAAAAAATCTGTATCTCCTAACTTCAGATCTAATTGAAATGTATGAAAGAGTTGTAGAGGAGGACCTACGCTTTCAGAAAAATTATTTTGTAATCACCCTGTGATAACACGGAATGACGTACAGGGTGTCAAAATTTAATACTTCGAATATGTAAACGTTTTAAAATCGTAACTTCTGCAAATAAAGTCCGATTTTTATATTTCTGTAAAGAGCTTGGTAAAATAAAGTAAAAATTCTACTGTAAGTGATATCTTGGTTTGGTAGAAGATATTTATGCTTAAATTTTTAATTTTTTACGAAGATACAAAGCGCTTACTATCTGTAGATTTTTCACTGTACAAATAGACTCTTTAGTATAGTCGAAGACGGTTATAACGAACACCGGTTATAACGAACTATGGCTATAAGCGAACACTTTTCTTCGGTCCCATTAATTTTACTAACATTTTCAATACAAATAACTAAGTACGTTTATAACGAACACGCTTATAGCGAACTTTTTTTTATAACGAACACATTTTTATGGTTCCAAGAAGAATTTTTCATACAAAAAACTACGCTTATAATGAACTCCCACAAATACTTGTTTAGATAAATAAAATTACAGATTTCAAATATATTCCAAAAATTTAAAAACTAGCAGAAATAACTTTTATTTATTTCCATTTATATTATAGGACAAATAGAAATAATTTTCATTAATTTCTATTGAAATGATCGGCAAATAAAAGATGAATTTTATATTTATAGTTGTTGACCTTTTTAACATAACATACAGTTATCGAAAATAATAATAAAACAGAAATTATTTGAGGATTAAACATTAAATATTCTCAAAAAGTAAATATCTCAAAACATGCCAATTTAAAAACATCGGTAATAAAAGAAAACATTGAATTAGTATTAAAAATACATTTAATCTCAATTTGACATTTGTGAAATGAATTATGAATGCAAAAAAAATATTATTCCTGATATATTTATATTTAAAAATTATAAATACCATTAATTTTTAAAGGAAAGAAATATGCTTTAATTCCATATATTAGTATTGTAATGAAATATTTCTTTAACCATTTCTTTTTTAATTTTACGGATATAACGTTTATAACGAACTAAATATGTCGGTCCCTTCGAGTTCGTTATAACCGTGTTCGACTGTACATATTAATTAAATTAAAATAATCATTTTGTGATTTTCTCAATCATAGACTTTGAATCGCCATTGTTAATTGAATTTTTATTTATTTTACATAAAATTAAATTAAACATATTAAATTTTGTTTGTTTTTTCAAATGCTGTATTAAATTAAAGTAAAAAAAAAAAACATTACATATAGGAAAATGATTCTGCCCTCATCACTTGGCGAATCTACCATATGAATGGGATAGTTCGACGTTTTTGATAACTTCACAAAATCATAATTAACGAGAGAAGAAGATATAGTCGGTAAAGCCCGACTATATGATACCCTACATAAATATTAACATAATACTAACTAACATTTGTATGGGATTTATGCACGTTAGTGATTTTCGGGAGAGGAATTTATATGGGAGCTATCTTCAGTTATGGACCGATCTTCATGATATTTGGCAGACGGATTTTTGTTGATATAAAACTTATTTGTACTAAATTTCATTAAAATATTCATATTTTTAAGGCATCTTTATGTGTTAAAACTCTATTCCGGGAGGACATTTGTATGGGGGCTAGGTGATCATAACCAAATTCAATAGGCTTCGTCCTTGTGTTGAAAAAAGCATATGTACCAAATTTCATCAAATTATCTTCAAAATTGCGACCTGTACTTTGCGCACAAGCTTTACATGGACAGCCAGCCAAATTAACTTAACATGGAGATAGTCAGGATCAAAAGGGCTTAAATATAAGCCAACATATCAATGTTTTTATTACTGAAGAAAATTTATTTATATCGTATACCGCTTTGAAAATAACAGCATTTTAAACAAAAAAGTTTTCAATATTTTCTCTGTTTTTTTAATAGGAAATCTTTTTGTTATATATTTTAAATTGATTTAGGTGTGCACCCTACATCCAGGAAAAGGAAAATATTTTTCGTTATCAAAACAATTTTAAAATAGTATCTACTTTTTCCACCCTCGTATTAAAAAAGTCAACATTTTTGATACCTAGTCTTTAAATGATTTTATTCAAGTTAAATATTAGATATAGTAAAATATGAATTTCTCAATAAATGTAGTTCTGTTATTGTATAAAAGCATCCAAGATCAATTCCTTAAAATCGAGCACTTCAGCTTAAGTTTTATTAAAATATAATTTTTTTTTCTAATGTCTTTGAAATTCGGAACATTTTAACTTCAATTTAGTTTACAGAGCGGAGAAACTTGTAGATGTTAGTAATGACTCTAGGGAGTACTTCGGTATTAACTTTTTGATCCCTGGCAGGAAATAAACTCAAAGTAGTTTTACTCTACGTCTCCATGCTAGAAATATTTATTTCCTAACATAAGAAATAATGTCGGCAGAATAACAGGAACAAACTTTTATTTCCAACTTTATGTTAAGAGGTGGAGAAAACGAGAGAAATTTAAATTTTAATTTGTCTTTTTTTAACGAAAATTTATTTTTTTTGTCCGTCTTGGTTTTTTATTTGTCTTTTTAAAACAAAATTAATTAATTTTCCATCTTTGTTTTGTTAAAAAATTTTAATTTTAAAAAATAACAATAAATTTGTTAAACATGACTGCTCAGCTTTGTGTTTAAACATTTATTGCGAAATAGATTGCGCAATAGATTTCTTATTGGTCCACACTTAACATTTTGAAGAGAGAGATAGAATTTGACAATTACGGATACCAAAATGTCTGCGTGGATACGTAGAGTTAGGAATTTTCTTAAAATCGTCGCCAGTGAAAATAATATTAATATATTTTTCTTTTTATACTTTACTGCTAAAATTTATAAAGAAATAAATTCAAATATTTTTAAAAATAACTAAACTTTGTTGATTATTTTTGTTGGGATTTTTTTCTATGCAAACTATAAATATTATAAATAGTAGAAATATAAATTCAAAAAGATTTTAATATACAATTTTTTTTTTTTTTTTTTGACATATTCTAAGGACACTTTGCTGCTAGACATTTTAAACGTTCTGACTTGATCATGACTTGTTTGTTTGTTCTCAGTTGTTATTGTTTGTAGTACTCATGTAGATATGTATCTTTGTTGCAAATTGCAATAAAAATGATTCATTTTAAACATGATTTTATTACAGTTAATTTATTTTATATTATTTTTTTAATGCCATATAAGATCAATTGAGTACGAGGCATTGTACATATAATTTGAAACACACGCACACAGTAACTAACATATAAGTATATGTATATATATGCAACAAACAAAATATTTTAGTTAAACTTAAATATCTGTTGAAATGGGGGTTTGAGGAGGGATATAAGTTAACCTAAACAACTTGCTGACGTCTAAAGCGAAAAGCAAGAGGAAATAACATAAATAATAAACGAAAGAATATAAAATATACCAAATTATTAACTGTAGATTTTTAAGCGAAAACATTTTTTTATTTATTATTTTCCTTTTAAATTTAAAATGGCATTGAACGTCATACTCATATATTATACATATGAGTACTAAATATGTATGTATGTAACATGTTTCTTTATTTATAAATAGTTGCACGTTAAATGTCTAATTATTTATTTAATTAAATTTGAAATATGATGCAACAAAATGTTGAAAGTTTAATAACATTTTCAATGTGCATATACAAAATTAAGCTTTTAACTACATGGAATTAAAATGTGACGTTCTTAAATTTACATACATAAGTAGTTCAAAATTGAAATAAGTTTAAGGTAAATATTTTTCTTTAAATTTTTATTTATTTGCAATATTTAAAGTTTTAATTTATTTTAAGTCAATTTTAAAACTCGATATTAAAGACTTTAAAAAATTGAGATACATTGTTATTAAAAATATTGTAGCATCTATATAAGTTAGAATTTCAATTTTCAACCCATTAGAAATAAACTCTAATAGGTTGAAATTTGGCCTTCGATATTAGCAAATATTTTTTTTTTTTTATTCTTTTAAATATTAAACTATTTTTTCCATTTGTATTTTTAGCCTGAATATTATAAGGACGCTCCTCACTTCCGACGCATTGGTGAAGGTCCTGAATATCGCTTGGAAATTCCTTATGCTAAATTAGATTTTACTGGAACTTATTCAGTTATAGCTACAAATTGTCATGGCGAAACAAAGGCAGTGATATCATTACAAATTTTTGCCAAAGGTAAGTAATTATAGTTCTCTATTCATTCAGCAGTGTTAAATATCTAAACATTTTAATTCAATATCCTTTTTTTATTTAAAAACGATTTTTTACAGAAAATGGTAGTTTAATGGTTAGGTTTTGGTATAGTTTTTATTTGTTTTTTTTTTTTTTTTTTTTTTTTTTGAATAATCAGATTTTTGGTCAAATCAAGTTTTTTTTTTAACATTTTTTTAATAAACAATAATTTTTTTCATGATTTTTTTTTTATAGAAAAAATCTATATAATGTAAGATTTTTTTTTTATTCTTCTTTTTTGGCATAAAAAAAAGAGATGTTTTCCCGTATTGAGATATTGGCCATTTTGGTACAAAAAAGTGGGAGCTTTTTTAATTCTTTAAAGATCATTCACTTTATGTCAAGACTTCAATAGGATACCTTTATTCGTTAAAATTTTATTTCAATATAAATATGAACATAATTTTTCGCAAAAAGTGCTTCAAATCTTATTTTTAAGGATTTTGGATCATGGAAGTAATTTGATCGAATTTAATATCGCTCATTTGCTGTAACAACGTAATAATTCAAAAAACGGAAGTGTTGAGTTTTATTAACTGACAAAATCTTGTTTCAAATATTTCTTGCAGAATTGCGATAAAAGAATTTTGATAAAATTTCATAAAATATTGTGTATTCCTTGCACCAACGTATTATTTTGTTTGTGTTATATGGAAAAGTGAAAAAAATATATCATGATAACATTTTCATCATATTGAAAAGAAGGGCTTCAAAAAGTCCGAACTTCAAGAAGCCAAATGTATTCATATTTTGAGATTGGTTTCGTCTATAAGTAAAAATTGAAGTCATATACTACAGCTTCAATATTTTTCGATTTTGAGTCTTTTTATTTAAATGTCATTAATTTTATTCCAAAAATAAAACGAAAAATGCCAAAAATTAAACCCTCTTAATATAAAATGGCTTTAAAGGACTATTAATATCAAAATCGATCTGAAATTAATACAGTTGATAGTCTATGATTAATAAATAAATAAATAAATGAACTCACTACACCCTTGGAAGAATTTTAACTTTTCCAAAATATATAGTATTTAGCATCATTTCATGAAGAATTAGAAAAAAATAAATTTTTTGCGAAAGTTCAGATCTTCCAAAAATTTGATAATAATATAATCCCAATATCTGAACGGAACCCACTGAAAATATCTTTATTCGTTAAAATTTTTATAAATATATATATTTTTGGTATAAATTTAATGAAATTAAGATACAAAGGTTCTAAATCGAAGAAAATATTATAGTTGCAGTATATGACTTAAATTTTGTCCCATAGACGAAACCAATCTCAAAATATTAATGCAGTTTTACTTTCCAATACACTTTGCCAATATAATTTTCCTTAAAATATTAGGAAATAAATAAAATTTTCTTGCAAACCATTTGCATTACCGCAGAAGTTTAGTGGTCATTAAAAAAACTTATATATCAAATACATAAGGCTCACACTTCAAACTAAAGACCCATTGACCCATTTAATATTAATTTATTTACTGTGCCAATACTTTTTTCGGCCTCTATATGTATAAAAAAATGTAAAACTCCCTTGTAGTTAAATTTACAAACTTAACCTTGCATCCCTTTTAAATATAAAACTTTTTTGCTAAAACATATTCAACATATAGTTAGGGGGTGAAAGTGATTTTTTATTTTATAAAATTTGAAAATGATGGTAGGAGGAACAAAACACTAAAAACACAAATTAATATATGTATATATCGTTTAATTACGAATTTCCAAAATAGATCTTAGCCAAACGAGGAAATACAACTTCTTTCCAAAAATCCTCAGCTGCTCCTAAAAGACTCGCCACAAATTCCATGTCAGCTTGAACCCAAACATAATGCAAGGCGCCATTTGTATCGAAGGTGGGACTGAGAACACAATATAAAGCTTTGGTTACATTAGACATATACATTTGTATTTGTATCTGAGCCATATATTTGGGCGCTATAGTTTCTCTACCCTCTAAATATTTTTCGAATTCTTCATCGGTTTTGGGTGCCTTTATTTCTACAATATGATCATCGGTTATGCCATCGGGGGCAGCACATATATAAGGATAACTTTCACTGAGCAATAGACCACATTCATGATAGGTTTTATTTTCCAATTTTTCTGTTTGTTTCAAAATAAAACGTTTGTGTTGTTTTAGTTGTTGCTTTTCCTCAATATTTATATCACGATCTTTACAAAATAATGATTCCAATATCTGTTCATCTTCTACGGAATCTTTTCGGGAAGCAATGCGATGTATTAAGGAGCAACGCAAACGCATATATTGAGCCTCTAGCCATAAAGAACTTTTATAGTTAGATTTTGATATTTCGGCCAGTCTATCGAATAGACCCTGTTTGGCTTGATCTTCCATATGTTGTATAAAAGTCGTGGGATCTTTGACACCAATATTTGAAGCATCCAATAAAGTGTGATGTATATACAGAGGTTCAAACTCATCCAAAACACCACGACAATGACGATACAATGCAGTATCTCTTAGACCGGTAGTTTCCATTTCGTCTAGCACATGTTCTAAGAAAGCGGTTCCCTCTAGGTCTGTCATGGCTGCTTGTTCAAGGTCACCTTCTATTCGTAATTCATCGCAGGCAAAAAAATCTCGTATTCTTATAGGCTCGACACGGCCTTCTTCCATAAGCGATTCGGTTTCATGACCCCAAAAGTCATGGATCACAGGAGATTCTGTACAGCTGGTGCGATGAAGCCAGAATATAAAAGCCAATAAGTGGCAGCAGGATTCTATGAAAGGAATGAAAATAGGACATTTTTAATATTGAAATTTAACAATAAATTTTAAATGAATCTATGATTACCTTTGTCCGTACATTGATAACACGTGGCTTCCAGAATCTCCTCCTTTTTTGTATCAACTTTTAGACTCACCCGTATATGAGTATCAGCGGAAGAAGCCAAAGCAGCTGCTGCTGAAAATACCAAAGCTTTTACATCAGTAATTTCAGCTACTCTACGTACTTGCACATAATCTACTCGTAGATCTGAATCCTTGGTCTGTCTATTACAATAGTTGCAAAAAATAAGAAAATTTATAGAATTTACCTTAAATATGAATGAAAATTTTTCTATTTTACCTTGTTGTTTGTGGCGTTGTTGCATTTGAGACTTTCGCTATGAATGCAAATATTGTTTCACTTCGTATTGTAGGTATATTGTTAATATCTGCTTTGCGAAACCCAGGTTCTAAATCCACTTGCATTATAATCATTATTAATTTTTAAACAAAAAACAAAATATTTTTTAGTTGTTTGTAAGTAAATGATAAAAAATGCTTATGATTATAATTAGTGATGAGAAAAAAGAAATCTAACCTTAGTTGCAAAATTTTGTACTATAACATTGGTTGTATAATTAAGTTCTAATCGTGCTGCCAAGTTTACTTGTAAACAAATTGTGGGTTTGTGTATTTGCTTGGGGAGATGGTAACACGAATTACCAACTATAAAGAGGAAATGAACAGCATTACCATTTTTATATAGACTGAATTGCATTTCCCCCTACAATTTTTATTTTAACGGTAATAATTAAGCTTAATTAATATTATTAATTGGATAATAACAAAATTATATTAATAAAATTTCAATATTATATACTTATGGAAAAATCTACTCTTAAATAACAATTTACAAATTTTCATTATTAATTTGCATATAAATTTTTGAAAAATCGCAACTTTTTTGGCAAGATTTACGATATTTGTCTCTGTAAATCAGTGTAGGGCACCACTGCTGGTACTGGTTTGTGTACTAACTAAAACTGCAAATCTTACGGTAAGGCAGTGCCAATTTTTGATGGATGAAGCTGCGCTGCACTTATGTATGATCATCATATCATCATACAAGTTAACACGGGAGCTTATGAGTCGTGTATGACAACATTAATTAGCCAGGTTTGTGCAACTCATCATACCATTTGATTTACATGTAAATCGTGTATGATGAGTGTATGAAAGCAAGTACAACGTCGTCGATGCTGTGACACAGTCAGCAGAGATTCTGCTGCTTCAGAAAATAGTAAATACAAATGTCAAAAACTTGAAAAACAACATAATTTAATTGAATTTCTTTTTATAAAAATTAAATTTAAACAAATTTAAAGAATAAAATGAAAAATAAAATAGGTATTGTCGACTATAAGCCTTTTATATTTTTTTGTAATACAAATTATTCCGAAATCAATGGTTTTTATGTTTAATTTTTGCAGATTTCGAGATTTTTTGTTGTTTTGATGATTTAAGAAAACGAAATTTATTTTTTCAACAACATACAGTGGCGCACAGCCGCTACTTCTTTTTGGAAAAGTACTTCCATGCAGGGTCCACGCACTGTGCGTGCTATATAAAGAAGTATTGGTTACAAACCATTTTAAAATGGTCACTTTAAATGGTTAAAATATATGCTTCTAATACAAGAAATCATTATGAGTTTTTTTTCCATGAAAATCGGTTGGACTATAAAAGCCATTGATGAAGTACCGAATAAACATTTATACAATCGTAGTCTGCGACAACCTACGGATATCATCACCAAAACTGACATCCGGAGTTCAAACAATGTTACGTTAAAACTTTTGCCATACATTGCAAATACTGGATTATTGTACTCGTCTTCACTGCCGGATTCTGGAGTGCGGAATACGGAGGACCGGTTCGTAGAAAACTTCTCGTGCCTACATGTCTTTCGTAGAACTGTGGGTCATCTGTCGTCAGTTTATTCAATTTTGATATTTTTTAGTCCTTTATTTTTTCTTCCTGAAAATTGATTTTCGACTAAAATCGAAATCGATTTACCTTTCCCTAGACAGTAGTAGATACCTTTATATCCTAAAGGATAATTTGTTGCAGAGTGCAGGGCATATTATCATATTTTTGATATTGCCAACATAACGATCCGAATAATAAATTTGGTATTGTGTGCAATTTGCTAATATATAAGGGCCCAATTTTAACAACGCTCTCTAAATAGTCGCCAGACCTCAATATTATTGAAATTTTGTGGTCCATATTGGAAATTTACATAAAAAAATAGGTATTAGGACCTAAAAATGCACTATGAACACATTTCACCTAATATTACATAAAAACTGGACGCACGCAAACCGCCTCTAATCTATTGCATACAATTAAGACTACCATTCCACACAAAAAATAATCATGTATGTGATAATAATCGATTTCGAGCCAAAAACAAATAAGGTTGTGATACACATAAAATTTTCGATTTCAATTTCGTTTTATTGTAAAAACGAAATCGATTTCGTTTTCCATTTTGTTTTATGAAAATCACAATAAATTAGGTTGTAATCATGGTTGTGATAAAAACGAAATTGACATGATTTTATCGTTTTCAAATCGAACAAATTTTGGTACTCGTTTTAAAATTGAATTTGTTTAAAACTGTTACAAAAGAATTAGAATCATGTGGGTAAAAAATAAAAGCTATATTGTAGAAAGAAAAATAAAATAAATAATACCTTTTAAAGAATATATATTGAGGCAGAGGTTAAGAAAAGTATAGAAATTCTGTAAATCCTACAATTTTTTATTCTGTTGCTTTAAAACACTGAATGTTAAGTTTAAAACTTAAAATATATTTTGTAATTTGTGATGGAACTTGTGATGAAGCGATGTACCTTATTGTTTAAAAACCTATCAGACACTCGAATTAAACTGTAACTTCACATATAAATTGGCTCTAGTTCCTTTAAAAGACCTCAAATCAAGAAAATAAACAAAATCTGTGATCACTTATATTTCTCATCAAAAATCGATATTTTATATGAAAAGTCTTAAATTGGCTCTAGTTCCTTTAAAAGACCTCAAATTGAGAAAATAAAGGAAATCTGTGATCACTTATATTGTTCATCAAAAATCGATATTTTATATGAAAAATCTAAAATTGGCTCTAGTTCCTTTAAAAAGCCTCAAATCAAGAAAATAAAGAAAATCTGTGATCACTTATATTTTTCATCAAAAATCGATATTATATATAAAAAATCTAAAATTGGCTCTAGTTCCTTTAAAAGACCTCAAATCAAGAAAATAAAGTAAATCTGTGATCACTTATATTTTTCATCAAAAATTTATATTTTTCATCAAAAATCGATATTTTATATGAAAAATCTAAAATTGGCTCTAGTTCCTTTAAAAGGCCTCAAAAAAAGAAAATAAAGAAAATCTCTGATCACATATATTTTTCATCAAAAATTTATATTTTATATGAAAAGTCGATATTTAATATGAAAAATGTAAAATTGGCTCTAGTTCCTTTAAAATGTCTCAAATCAAGAAAATAAAGAAAATCTGTGATCACTTATATTTTTCATCAAAAACTGATATTTTATATAAAAAATCTAAAATTGGCTCTAGTTCCTGTGATCACTTATATTTTTCATCAAAAATCGATATTTTATATGAAAAATCTTAAATCGGATCTAGTTTCTTTAAAAGGCCTCAAATCAAGAAAATAAAGGAAATCTGTGATCACATATTTTTCATCAAAAATCGATATTTTATATGAAAAATCTAATATTGCCTCTAGTTCCTTTAAAAGACCTCAAATCAAGAAAATAAAGACAATCTGTGATCACTTACATTCTTCATCAAAAATCGTTTTTTTTTATGAAAAATCTAAAATTGGCTCTAGTTCCTTTAAAAGGCCTCAACCAAAAAAATAAGCAAAATCTGATATCGCTTATATTTTTCATCAAAAATCGATATTTTATATGAAAAATGTAAAATTGGCTCTAGTTCCTTTAAAAGGCCTCAAATCAAGAAAATAAAGCAAATCTGTGATCAAAAATCGATATTTTATATGAAAAATCTAAAGTTGGCTCTAGTTCCTTTAAAAGGCCTCAAATTGAGAAAATAAAGGAAATCTGTGATCACTTATATTTTTCATCAAAAATCGATATTTTATATGAAAAATCTAAAATTGGCTCTAGTTCCTTTAAAAGACCTCAAATCAAGAAAATAAAGACAATCTGTGATCACTTATATTCTTCATTAAAAATCGTTTTTTTTATGAAAAATCTAAAATTGGCTCTAGTTCCTTTAAAAGGCCTCAACCAAAAAAATAAGCTATTTTTCATCAAAAATCGATATTTTATATGAAAAATCTATAATTGGCTCTAGTTCCTTTAAAAAGCCTCAAATCAAGAAAATAAAGGAAATCTGTGATCACTTATATTTTTCATCAAAAATCGATATTTTATATGAAAAATGTAAAATTGGCTCTAGTTCCTTTAAAAGGCCTCAAATCAAGAAAATAAAGGAAATCTGTGATCACATATTTTTCATAAAAAATCGATATTTTATATGAAAAATCTACAATTGGCTCTAGTTCCTTTAAAAGGCCTCAAATCAAGAAAATAAAGGAAATCTGTGATCACATATTTTTCATAAAAAATCGATATTTTATATGAAAAATGTAAAATTGGCTCTAGTTCCTTTAAAAGGCCTCCCAGCAAAAATTGCTGCATACCCAGAAGCAGGTTTGTAAGGGAGAGATAAAAGAACTCTCCCTTACCAACCTGCTTCAAGAAGGCATGATTTTTGTTCGTGATGTCCCACTTGGTAGGGCTCTTTGCTGCGTTATGTATTAGGTTCATACATGCCTTTATTATGCGCATCTTAAGGCATCATAGATGTGATGATTTCATGCCTCTTTTATGTGCATCTTTTAGAGATCCCAGAAGCTGTGAAATCATGCCTTGAATTAAAATAATGCATTTATAAAAAATATTATTTTTATTTAATATTATTTTTTATTGGATTTGTTTTATAAAAATTTAAAAAGAAAAATCGACAACAGATCATCAACTGGCCTTTTTATTGGGGTAATCCTTAATTATTTAATCTGCAAAAAAGATAACAATAATAATAAAAAGATATATTACTTAATAGAAAAAAATTCACACAAAAACATAAGATTATGTTATTCGTACCGTATATTAAAAAAATAAATAACCCACTGTTTTTCCTCTAATCGATTTTTTTTCTAATCGTATAAAAACAAAAACACAAAATTTCTTCAAAACAAATCAAACTGAAAATTAAAAAAAAAAAGTAATAAAACACAAAATACGTTACGAAACATGTCATTTCTTGTATATTATAAAGAAAACTAAAAACAATATACATATTTAGAGCTTTATTAATTTAATAAATAATATTATTTTATTAATATAATAGTTATTTAAAATAAATATAATAATTTTACTTACAACATAAAAAAATCGATATTTTATATGAAAAATCTAAAATTGGCTCTAGTTCCTTTAAAAGCACTCAAATTAAGAAAATAAAGAAAATCTGTGATCATTATATTTTTCATCAAAAATTGATATTTAATACGAAAAACTTAAAATTGGCTCTAGTTCCTTTAAAAGGCCTCAAATCAAGAAAACAAAGAAAATCTGTGATCACTTATATTTTTCATTAAAAATCGATATTTTATATTAAAAATCTAAAATTGGCTCTAGTTCCTTCAAAAGCACTCAAATCAAGAAAATAAAGAAAATCTGTGATCATTATATTTTTCATCAAAAATCGATATTTTATATGAAAAATCTAAAATTGGCTCTAGTTCCTTTAAAAGCACTCAAATTAAGAAAATAAAGAAAATCTGTGATCATTATATTTTTCATCAAAAATTGATATTTAATACGAAAAACTTAAAATTGGCTCTAGTTCCTTTAAAAGGCCTCAAATCAAGAAAACAAAGAAAATCTGTGATCACTTATATTTTTCATTAAAAATCGATATTTTATATTAAAAATCTAAAATTGGCTCTAGTTCCTTCAAAAGCACTCAAATCAAGAAAATAAAGAAAATCTGTGATCACTTATATTTTTCATAAAAAATCGATATTTTATATGAAAAATCTAAAATTGGCTCTAGTTCCTTTAAAAGGCCTCAAATCAAGAAAATGAGCAAAATCTGTTATCACTTATATTTTTCATAAAAAATCGATATTTTATATGAAAAATCTAAAATTGGCTCTAGTTCCTTTACAAGGCCTCAAATCAAGAAAATAAGCAAAATCTGTAATCACTTATATTTTTCATCAAAAATTTATATTTAATATGAAAAACTTAAAATTGGCTCTAGTTCTTTACAAGGCCTCAAATCAAGAAAATGAGCAAAATCTGTGATCACTTATATTTTTCATCAAAAATCGATATTTTATATGAAAAATCTAGAATTGGCTCTAGTTCCTTTAAAAGGCCTCAAATCAAGAAAATAAAGAAAATCTATGATCATTTATATTTTTCATCAAAAATCGATATTTTATATGAAAAATCTAAAATTGGCTCTAGTTCCTTTAAAAGGCCTCAAATCAAAAAAATAAGCAAAATCTGTGATCACTTATATTTTTCATAAAAATCGATATTTAATATGAAAAATCTAAAATTGGCTCTAGTTCCTATAAAAGGCCTCAAATCAAGAAAATAAAGAAAATCTGTGATCACTTATATTTTTCATCAAAAATCGATATTTTATATGAAAAATCTAAAATTGGCTCTAGTTCCTTTAAAAGGCCTCAAATCAAGAAAATGAGCAAAACCTGTGATCACTTATATTTTTCATAAAAATCGATATTTTATATGAAAAATCTAAAATTGGCTCTAGTTCCTTTAAAAGGCCTCAAATCAAGAAAATGAGCAAAATCTGTGATCACTTATATTTTTCATCAAAAATCGATATTTTATATGAAAAATCTAAAATTGGCTCTAGTTCCTTTAAAAGGCCTCAAATCAAGAAAATGAGCAAAATCTGTTATCACTTATATTTTTCATAAAAAATCGATATTTTATATGAAAAATCTAAAATTGGCTCTAGTTCCTTTACAAGGCCTCAAATCAAGAAAATAAGCAAAATCTGTGATCACTTATATTTTTCATTAAAAATCGATATTTTATATTAAAAATCTAAAATTGGCTCTAGTTCCTTCAAAAGCACTCAAATCAAGAAAATAAAGAAAATCTGTGATCACTTATATTTTTCATAAAAAATCGATATTTTATATGAAAAATCTAAAATTGGCTCTAGTTCCTTTAAAAGGCCTCAAATCAAGAAAATGAGCAAAATCTGTTATCACTTATATTTTTCATAAAAAATCGATATTTTATATGAAAAATCTAAAATTGGCTCTAGTTCCTTTACAAGGCCTCAAATCAAGAAAATAAGCAAAATCTGTGATCACTTATATTTTTCATCAAAAATCGATATTTTATATGAAAAATCTAAAATTGGCTCTAGTTCCTTTACAAGGCCTCAAATCAAGAAAATAAGCAAAATCTGTAATCACTTATATTTTTCATCAAAAATTTATATTTAATATGAAAAACTTAAAATTGGCTCTAGTTCTTTACAAGGCCTCAAATCAAGAAAATGAGCAAAATCTGTGATCACTTATATTTTTCATCAAAAATCGATATTTTATATGAAAAATCTAGAATTGGCTCTAGTTCCTTTAAAAGGCCTCAAATCAAGAAAATAAAGAAAATCTATGATCATTTATATTTTTCATCAAAAATCGATATTTTATATGAAAAATCTAAAATTGGCTCTAGTTCCTTTAAAAGGCCTCAAATCAAAAAAATAAGCAAAATCTGTGATCACTTATATTTTTCATAAAAATCGATATTTAATATGAAAAATCTAAAATTGGCTCTAGGTCCTATAAAAGGCCTCAAATCAAGAAAATAAAGAAAATCTGTGATCACTTATATTTTTCATCAAAAATCGATATTTTATATGAAAAATCTAAAATTGGCTCTAGTTCCTTTAAAAGGCCTCAAATCAAGAAAATGAGCAAAATCTGTGATCACTTATATTTTTCATAAAAATCGATATTTTATATGAAAAATCTAAAATTGGCTCTAGTTCCTTTAAAAGGCCTCAAATCAAGAAAATGAGCAAAATCTGTGATCACTTATATTTTTCATAAAAATCGATATTTTATATGAAAAATCTAATATTGCCTCTAGTTTCTTTAAAAGACCTCAAATCAAGAAAATAAAGGAAATCTGTGATCACTTATATTTTTCATCAAAAATCGATATTTTATATGAAAAATCTAAAATTGGCTCTAGTTCCTTTAAAAGGCCTCAAATCAAAAAAATAAGCAAAATCTGTGATCACTTATATTTTTCATAAAAATCGATATTTAATATGAAAAATCTAAAATTGGCTCTAGGTCCTATAAAAGGCCTCAAATCAAGAAAATAAAGAAAATCTGTGATCACTTATATTTTTCATCAAAAATCGATATTTTATATGAAAAATCTAAAATTGGCTCTAGTTCCTTTAAAAGGCCTCAAATCAAGAAAATGAGCAAAATCTGTGATCACTTATATTTTTCATAAAAATCGATATTTTATATGAAAAATCTAAAATTGGCTCTAGTTCCTTTAAAAGGCCTCAAATCAAGAAAATGAGCAAAATCTGTGATCACTTATATTTTTCATAAAAATCGATATTTTATATGAAAAATCTAATATTGCCTCTAGTTTCTTTAAAAGACCTCAAATCAAGAAAATAAAGGAAATCTGTGATCACTTATATTTTTCATCAAAAATCGATATTTTATATGAAAAATCTAAAATTGGCTCTAGTTCCTTTAAAAGGCCTCAAATCAAAAAAATAAGCAAAATCTGTGATCACTTATATTTTTCATAAAAATCGATATTTAATATGAAAAATCTAAAATTGGCTCTAGGTCCTATAAAAGGCCTCAAATCAAGAAAATAAAGAAAATCTGTGATCACTTATATTTTTCATCAAAAATCGATATTTTATATGAAAAATCTAAAATTGGCTCTAGTTCCTTTAAAAGGCCTCAAATCAAGAAAATGAGCAAAATCTGTGATCACTTATATTTTTCATAAAAATCGATATTTTATATGAAAAATCTAAAATTGGCTCTAGTTCCTTTAAAAGGCCTCAAATCAAGAAAATGAGCAAAATCTGTGATCACTTATATTTTTCATAAAAATCGATATTTTATATGAAAAATCTAATATTGCCTCTAGTTTCTTTAAAAGACCTCAAATCAAGAAAATAAAGGAAATCTGTGATCACTTATATTTTTCATCAAAAATCGATATTTTATATGAAAAATATAAAATTGGCTCTAGTTCCTTTAAAAGGCTTCAAATCAAGAAAATAAGCAAAATCTGTGATCACTTATATTTTTCATCAAAAATCGATATTTTATATGAAAAATCTAAAATTGGCTCTAGTTCCTTTAAAAGGCCTCAAATCAAGGAAATAAAGGAAATCTGTAATCACTTATATTTTTCATCAAAAATTGATATTTAATATGAAAAACTTAAAATTGGCTCTAGTTCCTTTAAAAGGCCTCAAATCAAGAAAATAAAGAAAATCTGTGATCACTTATATTTTTCATCAAAAATCGATATTTTATATGAAAAATCTAATATTGCCTCTAGTTTCTTTAAAAGGCCTCAAATCAAGAAAATAAAGGAAATCTGTGATCACTTATATTTTTCATCAAAAATCGATATTTTATATGAAAAATCTAAAATTGGCTCTAGTTTCTTTAAAAGGCCTCAAATCAAGAAAATAAAGGAAATATGTGATCACTTATATTTTTCATCAAAAATCGATATTTTATATGAAAAATCTAATATTGCCTCTAGTTTCTTTAAAAGGCATCAAATCAAGAAAATAAAGGAAATATGTGATCACTTATATTTTTTTATCAAAAAACGATATTTTATATGAAAAATCTAAAATTGGCTTTAGTTCCTTTAAAAGGCATCAAATCAAGAAAATAAAGAAAATCTGTGATCACTTATATTTTTTATCAAAAATCGATATTTTTTATGAAAAATCTAATATTGCCTCTAGTTCCTTTAAAAGGCCTCAAATCAAGAAAATAAAGGAAATTTGTGATCACTTATATTTTTCATCAAAAATATTCATATTTTATATGAAAAACCTAAAATCACTTATATTTTTCATCAAAAATTTATATTTTTATTAAAATATCCTTTGTATTAAAAATTAACCCTTTAGTGCGCAGTGGTGCATTTAATATATTAATCGCATAATACTGGTATCATATCCTAAAGTATTGAAGTCATTACGTTTGAGACAGCCTATTGTTTAGTTTACGAAGAAATATTTTGCTTTCTATTTCATGTATGAATCACTAAATTTATGTGCATTAAGGGGGGGTTAATGCGCAAAAATATATAAGAGGCTTTAGTTTTTTAAATAGATCTCAAATCAACATAATGAAATTTATTGATGAAGAATATAAAATGTCCCTTTATATTCTTCATCAATTAATGTTTTTCATGGAAAATCTGAAATTGGTCTTATTTATTGGATTAATTACTGTAAATGTAAAAGACATTAAGTTTTTTATTTTTGTTCTGTTTCAGATATTCTCAAACAAAATCCAATGGAGAAAGGATCAATACGACATGGGTAAGTTGAAATCGAAATAATTCTTTTAAAAACATTTTAATTTTGGTAACGAAGTGAATTTTCATTGCAAAATTTAATACTTTCATTTAATTCTTTTATCGTGTTTCAATCTCTTTGATTCAACAAATTTTTAATTTATTTCTGTTTTTTTCAGAAATGTCGAAACTTTACCACGATTTATACGTCCTTTACGCAATTTACGTTGTTGTGATGGTGATGCCATTACGTTAGAAGCTCATGTTGAGGGTCTGCCCGAACCTGTTATCATTTGGGAAAAGGATGGCCGCGTTTTGCATAGCGGCAAAGATTTTGAAATGACCTACGATGGCATTAAAGCCACGCTCAGTATACCTCGAGTTTATCCTGAAGATGAGGGTGAATATACTTGTGTAGCCAAAAATAATATAGGACGTACTTTATCCTCAGCCTGCATAATTGTTGATGTACCCGAAGAAAAGGAGAATATGTTAAACAGACAACTGACGCGGCCCTCTGGTTTCTTATCGGCTACCTCTACGCCTCTATCAACGCCACGTTCTACACCTATTAGAAGTTTTTCTCCCACACGCCGTCTTTCTTATCGTAATTCCATAATTGACATAAGCGAACCACGCTCTAGTTGCAATCGCAGTTTGGTGGATGGACGACAAGCTTTATCAGCACCTAAATTTTTAGCCATTCCGAATAGTCGTGTTGTAGAAGAAGGTGACAGTGTACGCTTCCAATGTGCCATTGCTGGTCATCCTATGCCTTGGGCTACCTGGGATAAGGAAGGCATCATTGTTACCCCCACAACCCGTATATCGATCAAAGAAGTTAATGATTTGCGTTATTTAGAAATCGAAGAAGTTACGTTCGATGATGCCGGTCTCTATCGTATCACTTTGGAAAATGATTATGGTCGCATAGAAGCCACTGCCCGTCTTGATGTTATTGGTAGTTCACGATATTCTAAATCACCTTCGGCCAGAAGTGCCTCTTCCTCGAAACGTAATGCCTTTTTACATCGACGTATAATGGGTCCTTCGACGGCTATTGGTGGTCGTATGGCTTTAGCTTCAGGTTTTAGAGGCTCTTCAGTGCCTTCTTGTAAATTCTATCACAATGGTCTGGAATTACATGACAATGAGCGCGTTCATATTGATTTGTTACAAGAAGAGGCATTTTTATTTGTAGACAATGTTACCAAAGAAGATGAAGGTATTTATACCTGTGTAATCGAAGGTCATGAACATGAACCTATAGTCACTTCCACTTTGGTAACATTTTTAACTGAACAAGAAATGTTACAACCGCCCAAGACTATATGTGAGATAGTACAACCCCTGCCAAATGAAATTGAACATTGGGAAGGCGAAACTATTGATTTATGTTTTGAATTAAAGACCAATATGCCATATACCTATATGTGGAGCCGTAATGGTGAACTTATAAAAGAATCGGATGATTTCAAGTAAGTTAGAGGAGAATTTGGGTTAATTATTATTTTAATATGTGTAAACAATAATGTGAAAAACATAAAAAAGTTTAAGAAAATTTATTATTAAATTATTATTATTAAAGAAAAATTTATCGTAAATTTTTATAGAGCAGAATTTATTTTTTATATAAGAAAATTAAATTTTTTTTTATAGAAATTTTACGATAAATGAAGACAATTCTTTCTGCTAACTCTGGTAGTAATTACTATTTTTACTAATATTTTAATTTTTCTCTTTTACTCTTCAAGTTTTAAATTTTTAGTTTAAAAATATTAAAATCTGATTACTCCGGAAACATTTCAAATATCTTTACATATTTTATGCTAATAAACCAAATTAAATTTAGTTTTCACTTTCAATAACATATATTTTTTTTCCAATAATTTCAAAATAAAATTCACTTTTTCTCTTTTTTTTAATGTCTCTTTTACACAATAAGTTACATTGATCATGGCAATGGTTTTCTCTGTTTACGCATTCACGATGCATTCGATTTGGATTCTGGTTGTTACAACTGCACCGTAACCACAGTTGATGGCTGTCAATGCTCTACTTTTACTAATTTAAATATTGGGCGTAATTCCGAAATCATCGACGATAATGGTTTGGCGGTAATAAAATCTCTTTTGCCTGTCGTAGCCGATTGTGGTGTTAAGGCAAAATTTTGTGCCCGTGTTTTTCCCGCAGATGCTCAAGTGTTTTGGTATGTGTGCGGTCGTTTGGTTAATGAAAATGATGATTCATATGAATTTACGGTAAGTTTTTGTGAGATATTTTTATTGGTATTACTTCTTGTTTATATTGAGCTGTTTTTTAAATTTTATTCAAACATTTTCTTGTATATCTTTTACAATAATGTTATGATTATTAGTGGAAATTTAAACAACTTGTTTATAAGCTATAAAAATCTTTAGTCTGTTTTTTAATAAATGCGAGAGCAATTTTGAAAGTTTTTAGGAAACTGTTAAAAAGAGAAAGCATAGGTTTGTAACTTTATACAAAACTATTATTGTTTTTAAATCTTAAATAAGTTAACAGATGTTTTTATATAAATTCTCGATTGAAATATATAAAGACTCAGACTATATTTATAGGTTTGTGAGTTGATAAAATGATGACCGTTCGTACTTCTGCCTGAAGTCAATATAAGTATATATAAATCATCTCAAATATTGGCAAAACAACACTTTTATGCTTATGTCCCCATTTAAGGGCTTATCAAAGAGAATGAATCATCTAATATTAATAATGTCAAAATTTGATTCTAGATTAAATATATTCTTGCGACAAATGTAGGGTATCTTATGATGGGAATTATCTATCTTGTTTTTTATTACATGTTCTTTGTGACATATTGAGATTAATTTATCCTAAACGTTTTTATTTTACACCCAAACATTTTCAATAAATCTTGCAAAATAAAAGAAATAACTTAATTATCCAACCAATTAGTTCCGCTATTCAACTATAACAAATTTGTTAATACTTATGAATACATATGTAAGGAGTGCGATCGAAAAAATCTTAACTCACGTTTTGCCTCATAACTTTTTTCGGAATCAATATTGAACATTTTTTTTGATCTAGTTATCATGGAAAAATACGTCAGTTATTATTTTTAATAACAACCATATTGATTTGTCGTGATTTTCATCAAAATGAGTGACGAAAAAGATTTACGTGCTACGAATTATTAAAAAAATTAAAAAAATCCATATAATTGGTCACAGAATCAAATTTCTGCCGTCAACAGTTTCTAATGTTATTAAACAGTATCGGGAGAATTTGACAATTGATATGAAACCAAGTGCGGAAAGAAAAAAAGGACCACATGATATGGGAAGTCCAGAAAATTGAAAGCATATTAAAAGGAACTAGAATGCTGAAAAAAAATTTAGAAGCCTAGAATAGGACACGGAAATTAAAACCAAATTTCAAGCAAAAATACTCAAGTTGTATAATTGACGAAGAAACGTATGTGCTGGCAGAATTTTCGCAGCTTATGTGTCAAAACTTTTTATTGTTAATGCTCGAAGCAATGTTGAAGATAAGTTTAGGACCCAAAAGCAGAAAAAATTTCTTAGAAAATTCCTGGTATAACAAGCTTTTTGCAGTTGCGGCAAAACAGGAAAGTCATTTGACACATTCGGATCTATAAATAGCAAAATATGCATAAAGGAATATATGCAAAAAAGACTTCTTCCTTTCGTAAGAGAGCACAACGTGTCCACATATTTTTGGACCCATTTGGTATCATGTCACTACGGTAAGAAAGCTCTGGAGTGGTACCAAAACAATAACATAGTTTTTGTACCAAGAGAGGTCAATTTTCAAAATTGTCCATAGCTTGAACCAGTGGAGAGATATTGAGCTCTTGTGAAAAGAGAATTGAAGAGCACAAAAAAGGTGTCCCAAAATACTGAAGATTTTAAAAGAAGATGTGCACACGTTCCAAAAAGAAACTGAAGCAACTATCAAATCTCTAACGGAAGGGTTATCAAAAATGGTCCACAAGTTTATAAGTAGTGGTTAGAACTATAAAAGTTATATTTTTCTGTGATCTGTAATAAATTATTAATTAATTAATTAATTAAATAAAAAAAGAATGAAAACTTTAAGAGCAACCATTTTCAAGTTATTGAACATTATATATGTTAAGATTTTTTCGAACGCACTCCTTATGTATATAAACTTACATATTTACTTACGTGTAATATCAATTAAACAAATTCTCTTACGCATGCATAAATAATAATAATAAAAAAAGAGTTCATAAATAACAATAACAATTGAGAACTGTCTTTGTTTACAAACTAAAATTGTGAACAAACGTTGTCACTTGTGAATCACGCTTAACACACAAAATCACGTAATTACCATAAACAAAATCATACATACTTACATACATAACTATGTACTTAAAAAATATTCGTCTATACCTATGGGCAAAATAAAGCTCACAAAAATTCAAACAAAAAAACAGGGAGGCAAAAAAATACCCATAAAAAAATAAATAAATGAAAATGTTTATTTATAAATTTAAAATTAACCAATTTATACTAATACATGCATAACTACTATGTGGTTGCCAAGATCAATACCGATTTTGTTTCGTTTATATGCACGCACATCTATCTGTCCGTCCATCTGTATGATCTACAAGAAAAAAACCATAACTAAACAGTGACTTTAACTAAAAAGCTTGAGTTGAGTCAGTTAGTATTTAAAATTAAACACATAAAGACAGACGACTGGTTGCTGATGGCTCTGATATGCATCAGCAAATTGAAAGCCTTTAGAAAATTTATTTTTGATTGATAGTGAAATTAATTTATTGTTTTATTCTGTAAAACATATAACAAAAATGGTTAAAGTATGTAAATTGCGTTAGAAAATTATTAAGCTTATTAAAATAAAACATGCATTTAACTAAACATATGAGTAAAAATAGTAAACTACTAGTTGTGTTATATTTTTTTTTATCATATTTATAGTAAAAGATTAAGATAAAAAAATTGTAAGTTAGAAAAAAAGTGTCTTTAAACTTAACAAACCGACCCTGTCAAATATTAATTGATGTGTAGTGTATTGTTGTTGTGAAAAAAGGTATATATGTACATTAAAGTGCCTTACCAAAAAATATAAAAATGCACTGATTTGTATGAAGACAAAAAAATGTTGCAAATGAAAATAAAACAAAAAATAAAGATTGATAACTTATTATCTAATCTCCAAAATATTTCGGTTCAATTATTTCATTCTTGTAAGCTGGACCATTTTTAAAATACAAAATTTTTAAGCTTTTGCCACATATTGATTAATACTTAATCAGCACATTTTTATTTTTATTCTCGTTAAATAAAGATTTTAGTAAATTTTTCTACGAATTTCTTTAAATACTATTTTACTAAAGTTTTTAACAATTACCCTCGTAATTTATATTTTAGATCATCATTAGAATGGTTTTATTCAGCACTATTGATATATGCATTCATTTAACTCTTTAGTAAAAAAAGTAATATTTTGGGATCGCCACTCCATTATAGAAAGTTAATTTTTATGACAAATAAATTGTTATTTAAGAAAATAAATGCCACAAGAAGTAAACATTTTTCAAAAAACTATACATATATTCGGGCTGCCAGCAAAATGACCCAAAACCAATATAGAACAAGTGAGAATGATATATTCGGATTGGCCGAATCACCTTTTGCAACTTTTTAAAATTTCACCTTACGAACCACGCCCATTTTTTTTGTTTGTTTCTGAGTTTACATTTCGTTGATATTTAACCTTAGTGGCCGGTTTACGCTCCTTTTTGGTTTCCGATTGATCCTCTAACTATGTACAAAATTTCATCGTAGTACAATCTTTTGTTTAAGAGATATCAGCAGAAAAGTATAAACTGAAGTTACAACGGACACCCCGTGTTTCTAGTATTTGGCCCATAACTGTTTTGTTTTTGCCCATTTTCAATACCAAACAATTATATAAGATAAATATCTGAGCAAAATTTCGTTCCCCTAAATTTTTTCCTCGAGCCATATCCTGCTTTCAATAGACAGACGGACATAGCTAGATCGACTGAGAATCTTACCAAGACCCAGATTATATATACTTTACGACGTCTTAAATGATTTTCACGTTATGTTACAGACTGAATGAATAAAATACTAAAACCCAGGAAAAATTTTATTGGTTCTACAACTAGTTCCAGAACACATGAAAATATCCTGTACTTGTTCTACTTTGGCGTTACGTCCAATGATTTTTGTTTGAAATTGCCAACTCCAGAACTAGTTCTATAGAAGCGTTATCAAGCCAGTACCTATTCTATGGAACGGTTCTAGAACTAGTTCTTTAATCAATGATTTTTGTCAGAACCAGTTTTTATTTTTTTTTATTTAAGGGGCCATTTCCTAGAGGCTATTTTTTAAATCAGTATAATTTTGTTAAACTCTTTTGATTTTTTTTATGAAGTTTTTGAAATTTTGTCAATTTTTTATTCAAGTTTTTTAAACGGTTCAAGGAAGTCATTTGGGAACCAGTAATTTGTTCAGAGAAGTGATATAGAAGTCATACATAATTAGTTCTTAAGCACTAGTGCTCAAAATCATTCCTTAAAACGAATTTAGAATCATAATAAGGTTCTGCTCAATGTGTTCCAAAATTAGTTGTGAAACCACTAGTTCTAAGGATGACCTTTCTAATTGCTCCTTGAAATCCAAAATATGTTGAAAACTTTCCCAAATATTTCCAAATAAACAAAGTATACAATTACATGTTTAAATAAAAATGGTTCCGCTTGCGTAAATTCAGACGTAATATTTTGAGAATCATACAAAAACATATTAATATTCAATTCTTGAGTGATACATTTGCTACTTTTTTTCGTAAGGCACTTTAATGTACGTATGTATGTAAATATGACAAGTATGAAAGTTATAGTCGACAAGCCCGACCTTATGATACCCTACACCTGCTTCAAAATTCGTAGAGGGGTCTTACATTAGACCTGTGGCCAGCCAACGAACATCATTAAATCGACTCAGAAAGTGATTCTGAGTCGAACGGTTTAAGGTGGGGGTCCGAAGATTTCTTCTGTGCGTATGTATATCTCAAGAACTATTAAACCGATTTAAATTTCTTTTAGCAGATTCATACTCAGCATGTATTCATTTGTCAGAAATGATATACACTTCTGATAGAGTATTAATAAAGGAATTACAAAAAAGTTGATAAAATTAGAAAAACTTTAAATATTTGTTTGAAAATCTAATATGGAAGTTTTTTGCACTTTTAAATTATGTACTTGTTTATGTTTTAAAATTATTCCTTAACAAATTTGAGATCCGTTGAACTAGATCATAAGATTATTTGTGGACTTTTATTGAAATTGAATTTATCACAAAGTTTTGCATTAAAGTTGAAAATAATTATAATTATATTGAAGGGAATTTAAATTAAATTATTCACTGTGCTCAAAATGTTGTCTTAAATATTGAACAAAAAAATTAAGTGATAACAAAATTTCTATTCATCGTTCTCTATCATAAACAAGAGAAAAACAAATGTTAAATTTATTTAAAGAGTCAAGAAATAAATAAAAAAGAGAAAAGAAAATTTTCAATACTTGTACCTAGTGTAACGAGTGTAATTGCATTTTTAATTTAAATAATCTTTTGATTTACAAAAATAATTAAATATTGTATAAATATGAATCCATTTAAAAATCTATTTTTTCTTAAATTATTTATTTGTAACTTGAATTTTATTAAAAATGATTATAGCAGCTGAACAAAGCTTCTCCCCTAATATTTATTATATTTTAAAGTAAATAAAAATTGAAATAAATTTCATAATTGATATTTTTGTTAATATTATTTGTATATTTCCCTAACAAAAAATGAGTTTTGTGTTTGTCTTGGATAATAAATTTTAACAGTTCATTTAATTTTCCTTCTCTTAATGGGGTTGGGCTCAGTAAAGGGGGAATTAAAATTATTACAAGAACTTCCAAAGTACAAATTACTATTGGGCATATCTGATAAGTATCATAATTTTTAATGAATTGTTGATGTTCTAGATCTCCAAAGAGTTCATTATTTTCTTTGAAAATCTCGTTAAACGAGTTATCACTGTTGTCTAACGTAAGCTAAACAATAAAATAAAGTTAAAATTTTCTTTTTATATTCTATTTGCAAGTTTTCTCATTAGTTAGTTGTGCGCCAATTTCGCGATCGTTCAGAGTTCTAATTTTCACATTTACTCCACAAACAGTCATGAAATTTTAAATTATTTTATAACAATTGTGAAATATTAACATTTATAGCTTTTTTAGAGTTTATTATTTGCATTTAACCTATTTTATGTACGTACTCGTTCGTTTGTTTAAATATTATACAGCTGTTAAACGTTTTTTTTTTTTTTTTTTTTTTTTTTTTGTCAATACATATTACGGAAAGATGTTTATACAATAAAATATGAATTTATTATATTTTAAGTGATGTTTTGTGTATTTTTACGAATATAACATTTTTAATTAATTCGTTTATATTGAAATTCATTAATTTTAGTTGGAGTCATCGACTACAGATGGTTTACGCATTTTGCACATAAACAATGTTACCTTGGCCCATAGTGGTGAAGTGCAATTAGTGTTAACACATCCCGGTAAACCCCATTCATCACTTAAATCCTATACATCACTAGCCGTAATACCACGTTCAACAACAGCAGCAAAATTATTGGAAACGACAAAAATTCCCACAGACTTAAAAATAGACTTGAACCATAATAATCATAAAAATAAGGAGCGGTCTCAGCAACCGGCTTACATATTGGAAGGTCCTAGTGATTGTACTGCTTTAATAGGTGGTTGTGTACGTTTGTCGGTCATATTTGAAGGATTACCTAAACCACAAGTTAGGTGGTTTAAAGCGGTAAGTTTTGTTTTTTGTTGTTTTTGTGCCTAAAGAAAAAATGTTTATTTGAGTGCTTAAACAAAAAATAATAATAAACTTAATTTAAAATAATATTAGTGCCCATATACTTTATATTTATTCAGTAATTTTTTTGACGTCAATGATAAGTGTGTGTATCTAATTAAAAATTACTTACTAGTATCACCTTTTATGGTTGTCGGTATCGAAACGATAACAGCATCTCAATTTTATTTGTATCTACCTAAATACTGTATTATATCCATCTAATTGTTTATGTGCTTGTCGTACATGGAAATATTTTTGTTTTATATGTCATTTTATGAATTTAAGGGCCTACATTCACGTACAAATATGTCATGTTATTAAACATAGGTGGGAAATGCTATTTTTTTAATTCATATAAAATGGGAACTAAAAGAATGAATTGTAGAAGATTATTAAATATTATCGGGAGGGTTAAATCTTGTTTAATCTCTATAAAAACATATATTTTGTATTAAAATATATTCAACCATATTTATAATAAAATTTGAAAATAATTAAAATTTGTAGTAGATAATATCTATTTTATAAAATGTCTAAATTAGCACTCCGATCTGATAAGACAATGATGTTTTTCTTCAATTTAATTTATTTACTCAGAATTATTTTCTTACTTAATCTAAAATTTGTTTAATAGTTTTATTATTAATGTTTAAACAAATACCACATTAATTTCTTACTTTTTAATTTAAAAAAGCTTATTATTTAAATATAATATGGGCTTGCCTGTCATATTATAATTAATACATATTTTCATTTTAAAGTAAATATTTTCTTACATTTTTTTTTTTTAATTCGTTTAAATTCATCCTACTTTACTTTTAAGTTATGTGATCTATTTATTTTTTCGAAATTGTTTTATTAATTAGGTTTCTTTAAATAATTTACATAAATTGCATTATTTTAAAAAATTTTGCATTGCTTTGAAGTTTTGTTTATAAATAAAAATTGTTTATTTATTATTGCTTTCACTTTAGTCAACTGTTAAATGACATTTTTTCTATTTTATGGAATTTGTAATTCTATGTACATAGTTACATTGGAAATATAATTGTTTTTTGTTCGAAATGTCTTCTTTTGAATTATAATTGTTTTTTTTTTTTTTTTTTTTGTCGTTAAGAGAAAATGCCTTATAAATAGTTAATTTAAAGATTTATTTAGAAAAGTTTTTAAATACAATATTATTGTACATTTTACATACATACATACTAAGAGACTGCTTTGTTTAAATTGGAGAAAATGTATACAAAAGATATTTATTTAATTCACTTAAATGAATGATAAAAAGTATTAAAATAAACTAACTAATTATAAAACGATAAACTAATTTAGTTCTTTTTAAAATATTGACAGTTATATTGTATAATAACTCATACGAAAGTCGAATCAAAGAGTAACAAGAGACGAAACTAATTGTCAAAAACCTAAGTCGGTTGTCAAAAACCTAACTCATGCAACAACAAAATACATGTAATCAAATACATTTTGTTGTTGCCAAAAAAAAAATACAAAACAACAATTTGGTTTAATTGTCAATCGCGAATTTCGTCTCTATGTGTTACTCTATGAGTCTAATCATTACTTTGGTTTTCATACTGTCCTGTGAGTTAAATTTCCCTCGATATTTTTACGGAAGTAAGCTCTGTTAAACTTTAAAATAATTTAGAAGCCCTATTATTTCCAGGTTTAAACTAAATCCCGCTTGGGTTTTACCAAGAAAAACACTTGTTGCACTCAAGACCACCATTGGTTAAAAATTAAAAAATTCGAAAAAATTAATCAATAAAATGAAGATTTGTGCATAAATTTTGATGATACATGCCTTATTTTATTCGCAGAACTACCAGCATTGTGTTAAACATAAAAACAGAAACAATTTTGGTATTTTCTTTTCAATTTAGCAAGAAAATTTTGTAGCACATAAAAAATTAAGTTAGGGTGTCTTAAAGAACTTTTTAGTCCGCATATTTTGGTGTATCATTCTTGAGTGATGGTGAAATATACTAAAGTAATAACATTATTGTGGGGAAAATATTAGACACGCCCATAAAAAAAATCCAGAACTGATGGAAAAAAACTAAAAGCAGTTTCGAGTTTAGCACCTCAAAATTCATCAAGTCTAACTATTCATCTATAAGAGAGGATTTTTTGGTATTAAAAAAAGAAAGAAGACAAAAATTCGCCTTTCCAGAATTGTCTTTTCCAATGAAATCTCAATTACTACAATATTTTTATAATAAAATTTTTTTTAGCTTTTATGGGAAAACTATTAATTTTTCTCCATATTGCACAAAGTTAAAAAAAAAATAAATAACGTAAATGTTTTTAGAAAACATGGCTTAGATTATTAAATTGTTTTAATAGTTTAACACAAACAACAATAACAAAAATAGATAATAAACCAAAAAAAAAATAAAAAATATTTGTTTATAACTAGTATATGAATGCGATGCATATAGAATCTATACACATGTGCATGTATGTATGTATATATGTATGTACTTCCAATTCGATGCCTATTTGGAACGTAACATCGTGTCACGATCAGAGGTTGCGGTAAAGCAACGTAATAGTTTTTTTTTGTCTCCATTTATTTTTTTCTAAAACCACAAAATTCAAAAAACATTGTTGTTTATTTTATTCATTGGAAAACATTTGCTTTTTCAAACATTTAACGCAAAAATTAATTAATCTGGGAGATATTGAAATTTAACAAATGTTTATCTTTTGTCACATTTTAGAGCCGTCCAATTGTTGAAACTTCAAATATTATCATAAATACTTCGTCACGCAAATCCGTCCTACAGATCTCCGATATTGTGACCGATGACAGTGGAAAATATACCGTTGAAGTAATGAATGAATTTGGTACAGATGCAGCTGTAGCTTCAGTGGCCGTTGAAGGACCACCGGAACCACCTAGTGGTAAACCAAGTATTTCTCAAGGACCTGATCGTGTGTCTATAGCTTGGTGTGGTCCACCCTATGATGGAGGTTGTATGATAACTGGTTTTATGTGAGTATTTAATTATACATAATTATTTTTGTTATGTTATACATAAATTATATATTTTTCTATTTTATTTAGCATTGAAATGCAAGAATTATTATCAGCCGATGCCGATGAAAATGAAGCTGCTTGGTTGGAAATAGCGTCCGTTGTGGATTCCTTGGCCTATACCGTGAAGGATCTTAAACCTTTGTGTTTTTATAGATTTCGTGTTCGAGCTGAAAATGTTCATGGTCGTAGTGAGCCGGGTTTTCCAAGCGATCGTGTTCATATCAATGAAGAAAATGAAGACTTAACTGAAGGTAAGAAAAAAATAAAAACAATAATAAAATTAGAGTGTTAAAATTGATTATATCTTCTTTTTGTTTAGATTTCCAAAAACCGATTTCTATAAAAGCCGGCGGTGACTTTAAAGAACGTTTTGAAATCTTAGAAGAATTGGGCAAAGGCCGTTTTGGTGTAGTCTATAAAGTGCAAGAGAAAGAAGAACCCAAACGCATTTGTGCCGCCAAAATAATAAAATGTATTAAATCCCGAGATCGTGTCAAAGTCCAAGAAGAAATTTCCATAATGAAATCACTAAAACATCCCAAACTTTTGCAATTGGCAGCTTCCTTTGAAAGTTCTCGAGAAATTGTAATGGTTATGGAATAGTAAGTTTTTTTTAATAAACTTCATAGAAACAAAATTACTAAATTAAAAATAACACTTTCAGCATTACTGGTGGAGAACTATTTGAGCGTGTTGTGGCCGATGATTTCACTTTAACTGAACGTGATTGTATATTATTCGTACGCCAAGTGTGTGAAGGTGTGGCCTACATGCACAGTCAGTCAATAGTACATTTGGATCTTAAGCCTGAAAACATTATGTGCAAAACACGCACCTGCCATCAAATCAAAATTATTGATTTTGGTTTGGCCCAACGTCTTAATACAGGCTCACCAGTACGAGTTTTGTTTGGTACACCCGAATTTATACCACCGGAAATTATTAGCTATGAACCCATAGGTTTTCAATCGGATATGTGGAGTGTGGGAGTTATATGTTATGTACTGTAAGTAGAGATTTTCATTTTGTGGTAATTTTTTAACAACTGGGTTTTGAAATTATTCGGAAAAATTTATTCAATATCGAAAAAAATGTATAAATATAAAATGTTTGATAAATTATTTATTAAAGTAAACAAAAATATAAAACTTAATGAAAATTTTCTTTTTGCTAAACGAAATTTTTCTTTCCATAGAAAATTTTCGATAACTGTTCTTTCGGTATAAAATTTTCGATAAATTCTCTGTTTATAGAAATTTTTAGATAAATTTTCTATTTGTAGAAAATTTTCGATAAATTTCCTATTTATAAAAAAATTTCCATAAATATATTTGTATAGAAACTTTACAAAAAATGTTTTAATAGAAAATGTCTTTATTTTCAAAAAAATTTAGAAATTTTAGAACATTTTTGAACAATTTTATATTCATAAATTGGACAAAATACTTAGTTATAATAACATCGTTTTATACATTTTTGTATTTTTTATAGTTTATCCGGCCTTTCACCTTTTATGGGTGACAGTGATGTCGAGACCTTTTCGAATATTACACGAGCTGATTATGATTTCGACGATGATGCCTTCGATTGTGTATCACAACAGGCTAAAGATTTTATTTCGAATTTGTTAGTCCATCGTAAAGAAGATCGTAGGACAGCTGAACAATGTCTGGAATCGCCCTGGTTGAAACAGGGACATTATGATGAAAATTTGGGCAATAAGAAAATATGTACCGATAAACTTAAGAAGTTTATCATAAGACGCAAGTGGCAAGTAAGTATAATAATGTTTGGGAATTGCTGTTGTTTGCTTGCATATTTAAACATTTTTATTTTAATTTTGGCTTAAAATCCGTTTTCAAAATAACCTTTTTGCTTAATTTATTTCATGTTTGTTTATTTATTTGTTTTTGCTTAAATTAATTATAAAAATCAAAAAATAATTTAGAAAACTGGCAATGCTATAAGAGCTTTAGGTCGCATGGCTACTTTATCTGCTTCACGTCGCAATTCAGTTGCATCGAATACTAGTTCTGTGCCTAATAGTCCTCGTCCCTCCATATCGAGTGCCTCAATTTTTAATCCCAATATATCTGTTCAAATGGGTTCACTGCACGAAGAAGATGATGATTTTAGCATAGAAATACCCACTTCAGAGATTAAACGAAAAAGTCCCAAAGTTTTAGATAAATCTCAGTGCAGTGAACGTAGTGATTCTGGTTACAGTGAATGTTCAAATTGTAGTGCTTCCGGTTCAATGCAATGTCAATGTTCGAACAATAAAGATAGTACCGACCATCAATTGGTCAATGAAGATTTATCATTAACTGTACCTCACGATTTACTTAAATTAAAACTCGAAGAAATTGCCCATCAGGCTGACAGTAATATTGAAGAAGTGAAATTGGAACTTGTAGTACCTCATGAAAAATGTCCTCAATTGGATGATAATCAAAATGAATTGAAAACCTTAAATATTGTAAATACTGAAGAAAAATCTATAGCTGTTGTTGAGGAACTAGATATACTTAATAAAGAATTAAATACAACATCAACGTCAACGTCACCGATAATGCGTTCGGATTTTACCAATACCATACAAATGCGTAAAAAATCGCTGGAGAATAGTTTACAAAAGGATAAACAATTGAAACCAGTGAACAAGTCTATGTTTTTTGAACAACCGGGCAAAGTAAGCATGTTGAAAAATAAGTTTTCTTGCATGCAAACACAAGTGAGTAATAGTAATGTGACAACTTCGTCATTTGCCAAGAGCAAAGATTGCATGGATGTTTTGAAGCTAAAACGCAAAGTTGTTGCCGAAGCTTGCCCTAACAAATGTAATTGATATTTTGTTTATTTATTAACTTTATTATATGCTTGAGAAAATTGTAAATTTTAAATTTCTTTTATATTTTTCCTTTTATAGCAGCAAGCTCTCTTACCTCGTCCTCATCCAGCCTTCATACCCAACACTCTACTTCGTTGCCAAACTCTCCAATACCCCTACGCAAGACGACCAATGCGTGTTCTGCGTTCCGGTTAAGCGATCGAGTACGCGAGGTCACCGATCGATTGGCTCAACAACAAACTGTTTCTACCGAGGCTAGAAGAACACAAAAATCACCATCACCCAATCGAAAAAAAATTCTATCACCTTAAATTAATATCTTATTTGTTTTCATTTTTATTTTTTTATTATTATAAATATTTATAAATATAGTGTATTTAAGAAATTTTGTTATTATTAAGATCACATCCAACAAAAGAAAATTGTTAATCGTTATAATTTGTAGTTGTTTTTTTCTTAAACAAATGATAATTATTTTATTAAAACACAAAAGTAAACAAAAAATGTTACCCCAGAATAAAATAAACATCTCGAATATAAGTTAATAAAAAAATTCTAATACTAAATTTATGAGTTAGTGTTTTATTTAACTAAATTGAACAAATTGGGGCCAAAGTTGAACAAATTGGGGCCAATCAAAAATTTTGGTAATTAATCTGTATCCCCTCCTAAGCTACTGGAATCATCGAATTAGGGAGTAAATGTAAATCTTGTTATGTTTACAATAAAAATTCCTTTAAAAATTATTTCATCATTAGATAACCGTTTTGAGAAACGTTGTTATATATACATATGTATATATATATTTGTTTGTATATACTTTACCAAAACATAATAATGTTATATGGATAGCTAGCTAGCTTGATTGCTTTAGCAATTTTTGGCCGAGATATCTGGATTGAGATCGTTATTTTTTCTTCATTTGTAAAAATTTTTAATTAAAAAATAAATTTTACATTTGATAATTTATACAAAATCAAAATGATTTTTAGTACATAAAAAGATTGATTTCTTTCTTAGGCATTTAATTGAAAATTAATGTTAACATTAAACAAATTTATGTTAACATTAAAAATTAATGTCTACATTTTTGAACACTAATTTAAAGTCAAATCAATCTATATATAAGTATGTTATTATAGAAACAATTTTTTTAAATTTAAAAAATTTGGTGGTACATTTTTTTGGCTTGATTAAAATTTTGTTTAAAAATCTACCACTTTTGAATAATGCTGTGCATAGAGTGCAACTCAAAACTTTAAACAAAATTTATTTATTTTTTATTTATTTCTATTTCAAAATACATATCGTCATCGAAAATGCAAAACAACGTAACAACACTTTTCATCAATTTTTGGGTTATTACAGCCTTAAATATTACCTAATATATTGATATTTTTATTCTTATTAAATATTGTTTAAGTTATGTTGTTAAATTTTTAGAAGCCAATACAAATTTTAGAAAAATTGTAAAAGATTTCTGATAACTTTTACTCCAAAATTTTAATAGCTTTTAATTTTTAATAACTTGTAATCTAAATTCGTATTTTTTTTAAACAAATGTGAAGTAACGTTATTTTGATTTAAGAAAATCATTGCCTTCCACACAAATTTGAAAATTTTAATGTTTCGTTGTTTTGCATTTTCGGTGACGATATGTAAGCATAAAATTTAAGAAAAATATAAAAGAGTACTAGCATCTATTTTGAATATAAAATGTTTGATTTAACTATTTAAAAATCAATTTTCCAACTGCAGTAGTTAAACAGAAACGGCTACATATGTACAGTTAGGGACAAAACTATTTGTACACCTCATATATTTCGTATACCTTCACGCACATTTTCAACAGATCCGCTGTTTTTATACTTGCTTACAATGTATTGTACTGTGGAATGTTGCAAATTTACTAAATTACTTATATTCCGGAGAGATTTTCCTTTTTTATGTTCATCAATAATTAAATTTTTAATATCCAAACTCAACTCTTTTCGCTTTCCCATTTTTGATGTGCTTATTATTCAAAACGTTAAAACCAACTTCTTATTTTGTAAAATAAAACTCGATTAACGAAGAAAATATAACGGTATTTAAAAAAATCATCATACAAGAGTCCAACGTACAAATAATTGTACAAAGTACTGATGTACAAATACTTTTGTCCCAAAGATTTTTACTTAAATTGTACTTTTTTTTAACAATGTGTTATATATTAATTTATTTTTTATCAAATAATTCAATAAAAATGGACCTGAATTAAAACTACATATAATAAATTTTTATTCTTTATAAATTATTGAAGATATACGAAATGCATGGGTGTACAAATAGTTTTGTCCCTAACTGTATATATTAATTTCCTGTTTTCATTATGGTTTTTATTAAAACAGCGCCCTCTTACTAACTCAGCAGTACTTATTCTTCACAAAACATACCTGTTCCTCCAAAAATCCATTTTCTTTATATCCGTTTCCTGTTAACTTAACTCGAGCTTCACCTCTAAGCCTATTAGCAGGAAATTTCTAAAGTTTTAAAAATTGTCCTTTATCAAATTTTACATATTTCTTCTCCTATACAAACAAATTTGAAAGTTATTTTATAAGTTATAAATTTTTCCTGTACACATTTAGTACATGAAAAGCTAATTCATCCAAATTTTTTGTCCTAGAGAAAACATTTTTTATAACCTTTCAATAAAGTAAGAAAATATACATAGATATCTTTGGACATTTTTGTGTCCATTTTATTTAAACAAATTAAAAGTGACATCTAAATTCCGGAATGTTTACATTACCCATATATTAGAATTTCCGTTCTATCACCAGATATATCAGACATGGTTTTCGGTACGAAATTATTAAGAAATTGTGCAACAAAGAAAAAATAATTTTAAAATTTAAGTACAATAAAAAACATTTTTCTTTAAATTCCTAATAGAACCAGCAAATTTATGGCCTTTAAAGAGTAAGATTTACTTGCGTGGCAATTGTTTTTCCATTAAAATTTCATCATTGTTTTTTATTATAATTAACAATTATATTATAAATTTATTAAACAAAAGAAATGCTAAACATTTTCCTATAGGTAGTACAGGAATAGCTGTTGTGTCAAACCGACCGACCCCTTTAGACATTAATTAAAAAACTAGTTTTCGTCTCCTTAGATTTACTGCCATAATAAACTCATCAATGATAGTGGTGGCATACCGGGTTCAGCGCCTTTTTTAAAACCTAAAATAAAGCAAATATAAATAAACATATACATATTCGATTAATAATAAAGCCACAAAATGAATACATAACACCATACAGCATGGGTACTATGTATAGATTTTTGATCAAATACCAAAATTAATTTTACTTACCCAAATACAAAACCATGGGTATGAAACCCCAATGGAAAGTAGTTTTGGCAATATCGTAGACAACTTCTAAGCGTTCTTTTACTCCAGGTGACATGGCCATGTTAAAATTTAATTGATAAAATTACAATATTTAGAAACAAAAATATCTGGAAATTCTGAGTTTTTTCACACCAGAAAGAAGAAGAAGAAAAGACAGCTGTTCGTTAATTAGAGTGAAGTTGGAAGCGGTTTTTAAAACTATAAGAGCTGCCAGATAGGGAAAAATTGTAAAAGTCTGAATATATCCCACATGGTCCAACTATATTACGTAGTGGCCGACAATTTTTTATCGAGGCAAACGTCAATATCAGTGTGAATCTATAATGTAACTTCAGTTAAAGAGATTATTATTTTTGGTTTTTATAGTTGTCGAACTGCACATATAAAAACTGTTGTGTATATGTATTTTTTTGACAGTTCATCGTTTAAGATAGTTGTGACGACAAATATCATAACAACAATCTATAATATATCTTGTAATACTAACATGTATTTGAATCTACAAGTGAAACCTGTTTTACAATATAAAATTTGCATAAGTTCGGTTAAATTCGTTAAGTCATATAGACTTATTATGTTACGTCCAGAAGGTCTGTCAAACAAAATAAAAAAAAAAAAATATTATATCACAACATATTCAGTCTACACTAGGTAAATTTTTATCCTGATAAAATATTATACACTTGACGTAATATTCAATTTCAAAAGTGTTATATGCGGTCTTCACGAACCTTTTTCTTGTTCTCACAATTTTGTGCGAACATGCATTTGGTTAGTACGGTCCCAACTTGTTCATGTTTTGTTCCTGTTCGCACATCGTTGTTCGCACAATTGTTCGAACAACCATGTCTGCCATCAAACGTCATTTTGTATGCGGAGGCGCTGCTCGTAAAAGTATCGAAGCGACACTTACGGCAAACAAAAAATTATGATTTGTTCGACAAATGTTCTGCCCACTGAAAACAAAATGAAAAAAACTGTGTGTGTTGCTCTGCCGACGTTTTGTTTTTGTGCGAACAAGAAAAAGGCTATTCTGGACGTAATGTTAAACCAAATTCATATGATGTGTAGAACGGTAGAAATATTACGAATATTGCCATATTTAATTTTTAATACATACGTAGAGGTTTGTGTCGGTGCTAAAACATAGTTAAGACTTTAATCTGCTTTTCAGGTCTTATAATTTAAAATAACAGTTTTGATAAAATTACCATAATAATATTTTTATACACATTTTTAATACAAATCGTATTACAAGTCAGTTTAAGAATAAAATTAATTTAATTATCTTCACATGCTTTTTATTTCTAGCCTTAAACCATACATATCTTAATGAAAAAAGACAATTAGTTGTAATTTATCTTTAAACAAGAAAACATCTCTAGCTTTACAGCTAAATTAAAATTAAATAAAATATGCAATTGCTATTTTTATTATCAATTCTTTTGTTAATTATTCATTCAATAAACTCAATAGAAAGTGAGAATAATAAAAATCCTATAAAATGGTTCATACGATATAATTATATATTTTATATTGAAATGGAACCTAAAGTAAGTTATCTAAACTGATTTTTTTTAATTTGATTTTGGAAAATATTGTTATTTTTCGAAAATTCTATTTCTATTCAAAATTTATTCTAAACAAAATTTATACATTTTCTAAGAAGATAAAATGAAACCATAAAATTAATAATAAGCTTCTTGCCTGAAATATATTTTTATAATTTGCAGTTTTAGATTCATAAAAGTTCTATAAATGTAAATACATGTCCATATATGTATGCACCTATCGGCGGTTCGCTGACGAATAGTCCTATATTTTAGAATTTTGTTTCCGAAATTTGTTTATTTGAAAATTTAAGCTTTATTGATCGTGCTTTTGAAATTTTTATATTTTTCCAAATAAATATTTGGATAAATCCGAAGTTGTAAAAAGTAGTAATGTGTAATTTTGCAATACTTTCATAAAGAAAAAAATGTTTTTTTTTTTTTTTTTCTTCTGAAAAGTGTTTTTAAGCTTTATCAGTTTTCGTCAGCACACCGACTATATGTAATTAATTGCGGTTTTATATGGCAGTATAAAGAAATAAAATTGTATGTCTAGAAAAGCTTTTGAATGGATCATTATAAAAATTGTATAATGTAATTGTTTGGTAGTTGTACTGCTGATATTGAATCAGTTATATTTTTAAATATTGAATTGAGGAAAAAATGCCATAAATTTTATAATTATTTGATTGTTAAATTCAACTTTAAAATCACATCTTTTTTATTCGAAAAATAGGTATTTTCTTTCGATTTTTCTTGTTCAGTTTTATTTTTTATTTTATTTTTTAAGCACAAGAACCAAAATAAACGAATTTTTAATATGTATAATTACAAATATTTTAAATTTAATTTTTATATACTTACATTTTACAGTTTACATCGAATGAATGTCAAAAGTTTTGTAGAAAAAATGACATGATGTTTACAGTAATGAAATCAGACTCTATCTCACTATTTGACTGGATAAATGAACTTTATGGTAAAGTAATTAATAAGAAAGGTAATAATAGCATCACTTAAACAAATTTGCTTTTTTAAGGTAACTTTTCGTCATTTTGGACTTACGACAATCAATATTATAATCAAGTAAATAAAGCAAATAATAATGCCTGCTTTAAATTTACTTCAATTGATCCTTTTTTCATAGAGGAAAGCTGTTCCACTTTGATGGGTTTTATATGTAAGAGACGTATTTCCGGTGCTTCTTTACGCTACAAAAATGGCACAAAAGCTGAAATTGATGTAGATGATGTTCATCGTTATTGTGATCCTTATTTGAATGAATATGAAGATGTTCTTGATTATTGTATAGTTCACTTCTTTTCAATAAAAAAAGACTTAAATATTTCTGTAAAAGGTTAAAGGTTATATACATAAACAGTTGTCAAAATAAGTATTCGACATAATCTTTAATGATACACTTATTAAATTGTTTCGAATAAAATGACATTCATATATTTATTTGAAATATGCGTTTTCTTCTAGTTTTAGTAATGAACGAAATCTGACCCCGAAATTCATTTTTCGCTATTCTTCAAAAGAACACGAATTCAAAGTTAAAAATATATTCGACATGTAGAATTTGTCAGGGAATATGCTTCGATCGCCAAAGAGTTTTGAAAGTTTAAAATTTTATTTCAAATGGGATAAAACACAACTTTTTTGGATGCAATAGGAATAGCCTATCGAAAGCCAAGAAGGACCTAGAAGAGAGAAATAATGTAGCTTTTATAAAATATAGTGGTATTTATAGAAAGATTATCGGTATAAAAGAGATAAATTGAATTATACATAAATGTAATGAGGAATTGCCGATCGATTTATTCTGCTATGATAATTATACAAATCTTAAAGCTTAAAATTCCTATTATATTCCCCAGATATTAATATTATTGAAATTCTGTAGAGTTAAAGAAAATTAAATGTCTAAAGTTCACGAATAAAAATAGCATTAAATTGATATTGCATTCCTGAGTATGACAAATTTCATCTCAAAACTATATGAAATTACTTAAAAGGGGTTATAAAGTAAAAGAAGCATCGCGTTATAAATATTTTAAAATTTTGTGGTATTTCGAAAAATACTTTTTTTGCTTTATATTTTAATGTTGGTAAATTGCTTTTTAAATGAACTTTTGGAACAAATAAGATCTCCGGCTTAAATAAAATAAATTCCTTTTTAACCGGGCTCAGGGACTTTCAAAACTATAGAGGCTCATAACTCGTAAACTGAGGGAGAGCAGCCGAAATGTTTTACATTAATTTAATCACAAGTCAAAGTACTATTGAATCATAATAAAAATTGTTTGAAAATCAAGTCAAGGCCGGTGATCTTAATTTAAGCCATTTTAAAAATCTTGGAGTATGATATTATTTTTTCAAATAAAATTAGCATCGCTCATGTGGAATACACAGTTAAATGTAATAGTTTATAAAATACCAATGCCAATAAATACAAATACAAAAATATTAATAATTAAGCTATAATTTTATTTGTAAATAATTTTACTTAAAAAAACAATAAACATTAAAATTTTACATGTCTTAAATACATATGTTTGGATGTAGATAATTATTGCCACAATAAACTCATTAACGATAATGCTGGCATACCGGGTTCAGCACCTTTTTTAAAACCTTTAATATAGAAATACAAGATTATTTTTCATAAAACTCACAGGTAACATGCTTTATTTATTTACTTACCCAAATATAAGACCAAAGGTACAAAACCCCAATGGAATGTTGTTTTTGCAATTTCGTAAACAATTTCTAAACGTTCTTGTACTTCAGGAGACATCGCCATATTGGTATTTGTTGTAAAATTGAACAAATTTCCATAAAACAAAATTATTTATATTATTATTGTATATTTTGCGAAAAACAAAAATATAACTCGAAAGGAAATAAAAGAGGGGAACAAAAAGTCAGCTGTTTATTTATACGATACAGGGACGGAAATGTTATCGGTTATTTTGTTTGACTATCAACGTATTCACATAAACGTATCAACGTATTCACATAAATATTGTGTTAATTATTTTAAATGTAAATTTAAGATAATTATTTTCAAGCTATTTAAATATGTAGGTGGTATATAATATGTTCTTTATCTTTGGACGAATAACTTATTGTTTTTACCATAGTAAAATAATAAAGTACTCGCACATCTACAAAAACAAAAATTGCTTGTATTTTGTTAGTGTAAAACTACTGCCCACAATGTCAGAATGCTTTGAACGGAAAAATGAGAGAACGAAAGAGAGCAAGAAAAAAAAAAACTCAAAAAATATTTTACATGTGAATACAAAAACAATTTGACAATACCGCGAGGTTTGCCAATGAAAAAATTGTAAAACAGCTGGTCTTACGAGTATACTTTATTATTATACTATGGTTTTTACATTTGTTTAGTTTCGCAACAATACTTTAATCTTTCCATCCCGGATAACAAGTGAAGTTGGCTGCAGTTTATATTTTTTTCGCTGCCAGATTGTTGTAAAATCAATTTAGTCGATAACTGATTTTTAAAAAATAATAATTTAATTTTATATCAACCAAATCAATAAATTCCCATTTTATTGTTTTTAATTAACCATTTAAACATATTGTAAGATGTTACCAACCAAAGTAAGAATTTTGAAATACAATTTCTCAAAACTTTTGTACTTGCGTCCCACTTTTGATTGTATTTTTGTGAATTTTGAAGGCGATTCAAGGAAAAATATATAAAAGCAATGATTTCTATAACATACATATATATATATAAGTATATTCATATTTTTTTAGATTATTATAAAATAAATGTCAAATGTTTAATATAAAAAAAGAATTCGAATTAGTCTCTTTTATAAAATAAATAGTCTTGATATCTAATTATGTATAGAACCTAAGGCCAACGAAACATTTGTGTAAACCAATTTCCTTTATCTTTTAATGTATGTACTTTATAGTCCTTTTCACTCCTAAATTGCTAATAAAACATATTAATATGTTATAAATTTTACAATAATTTAATGAAACATTGTTAATTTAGTTACCTTTGGATATGGCCTAAGCTTACTGTAATTACTTTCATCTATATTTGTGACTGATTTTCTAACACACTTATTAGCGTGATCACGCATAACACAATTTTTTGGAATCGACATTTTTAAACATTCTACCATTTGGAAATGAACTATTAAAAATGTTATAAGAGTTAAGCTTATAAACTGTTTAAGCATTTTTAAAAACTATTACTATTGTATAAAATATTTAATTAAATAAAATCGATAAATAGTTAATCTACAGCTTTTATAGTGTACTAATTTCAATTATGAATAAACAATAGAATTTATACGTACATATCTTGATTAATTATAAATAAAGAAATGATTAACTATTGTGGTAATATATTTAAAATAATTTTATTAATCGAATATTGAAAAAAAAAAAAAAAAAAAAAACAGAGTACGGAAAATTTAAACGTTCATGCAATTATGAAAAGAGGAAACCATTTATTTTGCAAAGGCCCCACTGTGTATTGTCCTACAAAGAATTAATATGATTAATGCTTATTTTAATATATAATATCTGGACCATGTCTATGTAAACTTTGTAATCGAATTACAGGTGGCAATTTTGAATATAATGAAATTTGGTACACCGAAGGACAAAGCTTATTGGAATTGTTTATTTTCGGTTTATTATTTTACGTATACAAATGTTCCCCCCAAATAGAGGTCTAACGATTATAAATTCCTTAAATACAGTAATATTTTATACAAGTATAAATGTATGCCGAATTTCAGGTAGATCGGTCCATAATTCACAATAGCTCTCATATGTACCTCTTTTCAGAAAATCACTTTATCAGGCATAATTCTCATTAAAATGTTAGTATCAAATTAATATTCGATATAAATAAGTTTTATTAAGTAGAATGCCAAATTTGATAAAAATTGCCATATTACCACAACTCCAATATAAGGCTCACTTTCGGGAGTTGCCCAATAGTGATTACCGATACTCTTGACTGACTATATCTTTCTTACTTGTTTAACAAAAAATATTTAACCTTAATCACACTCTTCTTATTTAATAGTTTATTTTCATTAAAAAACCTATAACAAATGTACATTAATTAGTTAAGTTTAGAAAACATTTTTTCAGTTTGCCTTTTCTTCCACACAAACATACCCACAAAGTATAAGCCAATCAATAAACTTAACACTACAAATGACATAAGATAATTATAAAATCTTAAATCCGATAAATGCAAATGATTTAAAGGCATTCCCACACCCTGAGTTTTTAACGGACCATTACCATAACGATCCAAATAATCCAACCAAAAGATGGCATTGGCTAAACCGCCCAATGGTCGGTCACGAAATACTTTTGAAATATCTCTAATATTGAGAACATAAAAATCTTTATGCAAGATAGTTTCCAGAGCCCAGTTTAGAGATGACTCTGTAAGATTAGTATAATCGACACGTACGCCAATTTGTAGCTTTTCTGCCAGCATAATGTTTTCAAATTCATTTTGGAATAATGGTAAACCCAGTAAAGGTACATGACGGACAATACTCTCTTGCAAACCCATAATATCGCCATTCATTATAAATAATCTGATGTGGGGATGAGCTAAAATATCAGTTTGAGGTACTAAATGTTGGATCATTATATTTTTCGGTAGACCTTCCATTTTCTGGATATCATGACAAGTCCATAAAATGCGTTCTTGACGTTTGCCTAAAATATGAAAAAGAACATCTAGTTTATCTTTGGGTATGTCAGCACAAAGTTTTTCATCTCCCAAATTCATGTAGATTGCGCCTGAACGAGCCTCATCTAGGTAACGTCTGATATGCCAGGGTAATTCTTTGGGTGCTCTAATGTGCAAACCTCCCACCGGTATAATGTTGGGTAGCAAGGGTTTTGGTGTTGACAAAGGATAATAATTGTTGACTAACAATAAAGCTAAATTTGCCTGAAGATCCATTATAGAAGGTTTTAAACCTTGAAAATTAAAATAGAGAAAATATAATATAAAATAATTTTTATTTAAAATTACTTAGATAATTTTAAACTTACCTTTCAACTGTTTAAAATATTTTTGTATGACTTTTTCCTGTTTGTCATAATGATCATTAACAAAACTCTGTCTTTGGCTCAGACATGTTTGTATATTAGCCAATCTCTGCCAGTATCCCAAATTTTTATCATAATTCTCTAAATTATAAGGTAAACAAGCCGAAGGTACCATCATATCTTGAACTAGTTGCATATAATTGTTAAAATCTGTTGTTAATACACCCACTACCGGTACACTGAAATAATAACCCAAAGCCAATAAAGCTTCCGAATAGAATAGATCCACAATAATCATATCATAATCAAAATCATCGGGTGAAGTTTTTAATAATTCTTGCATTTGATTGTTGCTGAAAAAGTAATCCATTAAGGAATGACCAGCTGAAGCTAAATATTTATTTAGTTTGTCTTGATTGATTGCACTAAGGGCCTGTAGATCCTTAACGCCCGATTGCTTTTGTACTACAATCAATAAATATACATAATAATGCTTTAATTATTTAATTTATGAATGCAATTTTCTATCTTACCTTCTTTCCAAAATGGAAATTCTGGTTCTATTATAATTTCTTTTAGATTATCAAAACGATCATCTAAACGATGACTACTGTAAAGGGTGACATTGTGTTCTTTTTTTGCCAATTCCATCATGAATGTTCGCATCATTACAAAATGACTTTCACTGGCATGTGGAAATATGCCTAAGATTTTTGCTCCATTTGTTAGGCCAATTAGGCTAGTAGCTAGTAGTATTAGTAACCATTTTAACCAGTATTGTTTTTGATTCAATATCTAGAACAAACAAAATTTTCTATTTGATGAGATTTCTTAAATTCTTGATTGATGCTTATATTAAGAGGCTTTTAAATATCTTATTAATTTTAAAATATTATAAAATATATTCCCTGAAATGTTGCATAAATGTAATAAATGACGCATCATAAAGGGTTTCAATAGGTCATGGGCTCTTATAAATTCAAGTGATCCTTCAGTACTCTTGTATCACAGCGAGAACGTCACAATTACCATTAAGCTAGTATGATTTGAGGGTATGGTTATCTTTTACATATCTCACGATATATATGTGCGAAAGCCGCTAGGCTTTTTTTTTTTTGATTTTCTAAAGTCACAGGTCTATGCCGATTAGCCGCAGTCATTCAATGCTCTCGTAATTAACATAATCTAGACTTTTGCTTAAAATGCTTCTGTATTTTTTCATCAGAGTCATTGAAAATTTATATGTGTAACCATAGACGATTGTAAAAAAATTATAATTCATCACACCCAAGATGGCTTGCTCCATTTCAACACCGACTCGAAGTTATTGAAAATCTTTTATGATAAGAGTTACATTCCACAAATGTTTCTTTAATGCTTCTTCATTCTTTTAGATTAAGCTTTTTTAAGGTAACTGATCCTTTCAGTAGCCCTTAACACCCTCAGAGTATAAGGAGGCGAATGAAATTTCAAAAGTGTCCTATCTACGTTCCTTCTCTCTTAGTGTACATCAATTTTTAATATTACAAATTAATAGATATTTGTTGAGACGTTTTGACACTTTAATCTTACCACTTTAGAATTAAGAACCTTCATTTAACAAGACTCCACGTAAATATCAATGAAATCGCCGTATTTATTTCCTAATATATCGTTAATTTCCTTGAGGATGTTACAAATTTGAGAGATGTCAAGAGGTCAAGATCGTAATAAAAAATTCTCGAACTAGTGCTTGTTTCCGCCATTAAACCATCATAAAAAATAGAGATTTAAATTTTTCTTTAGTTATCGTTTGATATATGTATATATCACTGATATTAATCTCAGCCAATAGGTTTTTTTTCCTACAAATTCACTTATTGTGGGAAACACTTTCTCTTTTATCTAGAGTTATGTTAGGTATCGGCTAACACTTCCACTAAAAAGTCTAATACTATAGATGGGAAGTGAATTTTGTGTTTGTGCTAATGCACTATGGTTTCAATGACCACTTTTCTTGGCCAAAATTATAAAAATGGGAAAAGCAGGTTGTCCTGTTTGAAATATGATTTGGGTGAAATTCAAAACAATTTAATGTATTTATTTTGTATTTAAAAAATTTAATAAATTTTTACACTTTTTATGTGTCAGAAGTAAAGTCATTACAAAGGAAATTTGTAAATATTTCACTTATAACTCAACCTAAAGGCGTGAATTTTGCTTTAGCTGCATTAATTTTGATACACAACTATATTTTAGTAATATCTGCTATTTTATTTTTTAATCTTGACATTTTTATTCATTGGTTAGACCTTGTAAATGATAAGAATTTCCAACGCTAACTTATACGGAAAAGATGGATTTTCTCGAAAATCGCAAAAGATCGCAAAACGAGACAATATGGAAAATATAGCCCAGATACATATATGTTTATTTATTTCCGTTGAGTTTTTCTTTACAAATTTTCACCAAAAACTTGCAGGTCTAATGAAATGTAAAATTTCTTACGAATCCAATTTCATTTTGGGTTTTGTAAAACAAACTGTATTTTTCTAAGATGACAACAAGTTTTAACTGATTTCATATTCAATTATAAAAGTACTTATCCTAAGATCTATTTTCCATAATAAACTTATTTAAAAAATTGTTTTACTTAATAATTATAAAGTATTGAAAACCGTGGAAAAAAGGCATCTCTTATATACATATTTTAAATTTGCTTAAGAAACTGAACTTTGACCTGTTGTATTATGAAGACAAAATAGTAAAAGTAGGAAAAGACTTAATTTTTTGGCGTTTTGAAGTGTTTGCTACAAAGCTACGATAACTAAAACACAAATAGAAAATGTTACCAAAATTAGTTTTGGCCAAGAAAAGTGGTCGGCGAAACCATAGTGTAATGTTTGTAACACCCAAAAATATTGTTGTAACGTTGTCGGTCCGTCTGTCCGTTTGACCGTCTATCTGTCCATGTAAACATTATAATCAAACTACAGGTCGCAATTTTTAATGTAAATAAATGAAATTTGGTATTCGATTTCTTATGGCCTAAAGAGAAAATTGGTTATGATCGGTTCGTTTTTTCACCTAGCCTCTTAACAAATTTCCCCCAGAATAGGGGTTTAACGATCACAAATCACTTAATATTGAAATATTTTAACGATTTTCGTCAATATCGGTTCATAATTGACCATAGCTTCCATAAAAATCCCCTTAAAGAATCATTTTACCAGCCATAAATCCTATACAAATGATGGTATCAGGTTGATAACCAAAGGATCGGCCCATATTAGACCATAGTTCCCATATAAGGCCCACATTCTGTAATTGCATAAATAACATAATATACGCAATGTTTTATAGAAATACATTTAAAAAAGTATTGGTCCATAATTGACCCGAATTTTGATACACATATCTTATGGTTTATGCTCGGCTTGGCCTACTATATACTTCTAACTAGTTTATAAATGAGTAAAAACATTTTAGCAAAAAGATCTATTACGATTTTTGAGATCGATTACCAAAACAAGATAAATTTCTTTATTCTTCTATAATTTTAAACCATTAGTAAATAAGTTTAATCGTTGTCGTTTTTAACACAGGTCTTAATTAATATGGGTCATTCAAAAACAATTGGTGTACCAGAAAATATGATTCCAAAGTAAAATATGTACACCACTATAACATAAAAATAGTAGGGTAAAAGGAGTCACATTCGTTTTTGCCAATTATCTTGAAAACGATCTTTAAGTTAATTTTTATTATCTTTCACTGTACATACAGACTCCCTAGTCTTAATTGAATTTAAATAAAAATCATTTAGTGATTTCCTCATGCATAGACTTTGGGTCGCCATTGTTAATTAAGTTTTTATTTACTTATTTTACATAAAATTCAATTAAACATATTAATTTATGTTTGTTTTTTCAAATGCTTTATTAAATACGATTCTGCCAACATTTACCCCATGGGATGAAGTAGTTTCGACGTTTTTGGTCACTTCACAAATTCATAATAAAAATTAACTTAATATGGAGATAGGATAAAAACGGCTGAAATATAAGACATCATATCAAGGTTTTTATTAATAAAGAAAGTTTATTGATATCGTGAACCGTTTTGAAAATACAGCATTTTAAACAAAAAAGTGACGAATACTCCCCCGTCAACCACACTAAATTAATCCAAATACAAATAATTTGAGGCATATTGCTACTATAGAACAACAAGGTTTGTCAGAACTTATAACATTATTTTACTAAAACAGTTTTTGTGAAAATGTTGAATGCTACTCGGCCTCTGAGGATTATGGAAGTCGAGCACTGTTCAAAATTAAGATAAAAGTTCTATGAAACTCTTCTTCACTTTGATTCCAAGAATTTCCAAGTAAAGGTTATTGTAACATTATTTCGGAGAACTATTGTTTATTTAATGAAACTAATTGTAAAAGTAATAATATTATTAATATACGAGCTTAACCCGGTGCGCTTTGGTTTCAAATATTTACTACCGGTTAAAAGTTTTAAAAAAGTAGACGTAAAATATGGGTTTGACATCCAACCCAGTTCTTACATAGCCTATAACGACCACCGGCACTGGTACTATCTGTGTGTCAAATATCGTAAAAATCGGTGCAGCCATTTAAGAATTTTAAAAAGTGGGCGTGATATCCAATCGAGATCTTAGATAGCCTATAACCAACTCCGGCACTGGTACTATCTGTGTTTCAAATTTCGTGAAAATCGGTTTAGCCGTTTAAATGTGATTGAAGCACAAACAAACAAACTTACACTTCATTTTTATAATATATATGTATTAGGATGACTTCAAACTTCGTTCATGACGATAGAAATATTATAATTTTTAGAAGAGATGATCTACACCATTTCCAGTTGTATTTCAGAAGTTTCTAATTATATTTCAGAAAATTCTATTTATATTTCAGAAATTTAGAAATTTCCAATTATATTTTCGAAATTTCTAATTATATTTCAGAAATTTCTATTTATGCTTCGAAAGTTTCTAATTACATTTCAGAAATTTCAATTTGTAGTTCAGAATTTTCTATTTGTAGTTTAGAAAATTCTAAATTTAATTTAGAAATTTCCATTCACATTTCAGAATTAATCAAATTCTATTTAAGAAATTTCTATTTGTATTTCAACATTTTCTAAATGTATTTCCGAAATGTCCATTTCTATTTCAGAAATTTCTTGATTAATTTAGAATTTTCTGAACTACAAATAGAAAATTTCTAAAATACATTTAGAATTTTCTAAACTACAAATAAAAAATTCTGAACTACAAATAGAAATTTCTGAAATGTAATTAGAAATTTCTGGAATATAATTAGAAACTTCTGAAGCATAATTAGAAATTTCTCAAATACAACTGGAAATGGTGTAGAAAATAAAACTAAAAAGAAAATTATTGAACATCAAAATTACATAGGACCTTTTGAGAACCATCAGTTTAGAAAAGTGTATTGAAATGGGACTTCACTATCAAATGACCTTGCATATAATGTGAATGTTAAGAGCTTCGTCAAAGTTTGTCTTTGTTTCTATGGTAAACACTAACTCAGTGCTCTAAGGAGATACAGTACATGTTCAAAAATTATTTTTTTTTTTTTTTTTTTGTGATTTAATTTTTAATAACAATTTTGTATTTTATATCACATGCACACTTTTGATTTTAAATGTAAAAATTAATTTTCAATTACAACAATTAAATTATTAAACGTGAGAAATAACATTGATATTTTTTTATATACATATTTGTTTTTTATGGCGCCTTGACATCATAATATAGTGTCACCGGAACATAAACAAAATGATTGGGACACATCATTTTAAACTACAAGTACGACTTTAATACATATTCTTATGTATTCAAGTTTTAAGTCTTATCACCAAATATTAATAAAAAAAAAACACGACCATGATTTTTATAAACTTTTAAGTCTTTTCTAATTTGAATTTAATTATTTTCAAAGTGTTTTAGAAAATAATACAAATGCATATGTATAAAAGCTTCCAGAATATTTATAATACTTTTCGTACCATATTAAATTTATGTTGTTGCTGCATTTTTTGTATGCTTCAATTTGTTGTGGGGGGAATAGTGTGAATGCACTTTTTTCAATTATTCATTCATACAAATTTAAAATGTTCTTTTTCTATTGAATGTGTAGGAATTATTTATACAAATATAAGATCACATCTGCTTTCCGGCTTTATTTTTTTGTTGTTTTTATTTCAACTTAATGAATGAAGGAATGTTTGTATATAAAGATTGTTGTTATTGTTTTAGAATCTTTTTTTTTTTTTTTTTCTTATAAATTCATATACAATTTATATACATATAATTTTTTTTTAATTTATTTCTGGAACTAATTTGTTTGTCGTTTGCTTAATTTTTATTTTCTTATTCACTTGTTTAACTTATGGTTTCGCATTCTATACTGATTTAATTCCGAACATTTGAGTACATGTGGAGTCCATCTGAAATGAATTGTTTTCATTTAATATCAATTATTTTAGTTGTTTATGGGTACGGGAGCATAATAAATATGTTTGTATTTAAGAACAATCTGAAAAAAAAATTGTGCAAGTATCTTTGTGGTTTTATGGAACTGAGAGAATACATACTTTTTTTTGGAAAAATTATGTCTGAGGAGTATTATGTTTGTGCGGATTAAATAGCAATTTTTTGTATATTTCTCATTTCTTCTCTTGGTCTTATACATATAAAAATGCTGATCTTTTGTAATAGAAGGCTTGTGTTTATTTTGAAAAAAAGTGTAATTAAAAGATTATTTATTTTAATATGAGACTTGTACGGATACAGACAATTTTTCAGACTATGTATTTGCAAATACAGAGGTGTAGTCAACTTTTAGATAGGATTGGGATGGGTTTTTTTACCGACTTAACCCCTAGTCTCCACGCAGACATTTTTGTGTCCGCAATTGTCAAATTCTATCTCTCTCTTCAAAATGTTACGTGTGGACCAATAAGAAATCTATTGCGCAATCTATTTCGCAATAAATGTTTAAACACAAAGCTGAGCAATAATGTTTAACATAAGCTGTCAAATTTATTGTTATTTTTTAAAATTTTGATATTTTTAACAAAACAAAGATGGAAAATGCATCAATTTTGTTTTAAAAAGACAAAAAACAAAAATGGATAAAAAAATAAAATTTTCTTTAAAAAAGACAAATAAAAATTTAAATTTCTCATGTACGTTTTCTCCACCCCTTAACACAAAGTTGGAAATAAAAGCTTTTTCCTGTTATTCTGTCGACGTTATTTCTTGTGTTAAGAAATAAAAGTTTCTTCGTGAAGACGTAGAGTAATGATAGCTAATAGAAATAATTTAGAATTGGCGGGTCAGGCCCTATGCTACTGATATATTATGTACGTTTACAAATATATTCTTCCGATTTACCGATTGAAAATTACATTTTTCTGTTGTAAAATTTTTCTAGAAATAATTTTGAACTCGTTATGATAAAATATTTATCATTATATACTTTTGAGTTTTTAGATGAAAATCGCTGTTTTTGAAAAAAAAAACAATTTTTAGTGAAAATCGATTTTGTGATGAGAAAAAAAAAAATTGGACTCTTTATAAAAAAAGTGCAAATTTTCGAAATTCAAGAAGCCATTAAAATGAAATTCGAGTTAACTTTGCATACATCTTTGGGGAGTAATTGAGGAAATATTCACTGATCTAAAATTAATATCATTCAAAAAAGTAACCTCCTGACCCCATTCCCATATATTGGGGTTGTTGATGTTTTCAACAGACAGAATCACTTTCTGAGTCGATTTAACGATGATCTACCAATTATCCGTCTAGGAGAAAGAAGATGTTCATACCTCAAAGGAAAGCTTATAATTTCTCAAAGTTGTGTACTAATTAATGTTAGATTTTGTGAGCCTAATCAAGGATAATAAAGTATTTTTTTCCAAGGACAGAAAATAATCATTATTCTTGAAATTTTGAAACAAAAAAATCAAATACAAGGAAGAAGTGTTAAATACAGAAATGTGACCTGATTACACTGGTCGACAAAAAAATCCTCTCCCAAAGACGAATAGTTGGACTTGATGTATTTTGATGTGCTAAACACATCATCCATCTGATCTGGATTTTTTTTTATGGGCGTGTCTAATATTTATTAGATTTTTTTTATAAATGAAAACATCAAAAATGTTTCAGTTTATCATCTTTATCTTAAAGCTGGTAATGCACTGAATAAAATAAGGCATGAGTCTTCAAAATTTTTTTCACAGTTAAGTAAAAATTCCCATGTATACATACAATTGAGTAGAAATACTGTCGTGGGCAAAAAAAATTGTTTTTATTTCTTTTTTAAAAAAAATAGGTGGACTAGATGGATTTTGACGAGTTCAACAAGAATCTGCTCTCACTTTTTTTCTATCGCGTACTAAATTTGACTTATTCAGCGGTCACACTATAAAACTCGAGAATGGTTTGTCCAATTTAGACTATAACTCAAGAACCGTTTACACGATTTTGATAATTGATACACTAAAAGATGCATACGATTGTCTTCAAGGTATGTGAAAAATATTTTTTATTCCCACAAGAATTTAAGTTATGGATAAAAAATTTTCACGATTTTTCAAAAAAAAATTTGTCACTACTTGTTACCGAATAACTACGGAAATATTAACTAAGCAAAAAATTATGGAAATTCAGCTCAAAGATAATTTAAATCGCTATCTATTGGAGTTTAATGTATCTTAATTGGACAAACCGATCTCGAGTTATACAAGTGTGACTGCCTAAAGGCGGGGTCCTCTTCAATTTCGCATGAAAAAAATTCTTTCTGACACTTATTTCGAAATATCTCCTATACTATTGAGCGGATAAAAATTTGATAGTAGAACGAGCCAATTGTATTCCGCATAATTTTGTGTATCATTTATATAAATCGTGCATACCGTTCTCGAGTTATAGTGAAATATACTCGAGTAATCGTCTTATTTAGGGCGCAATATTAGACACGCCCATAAAAAATCTCGACCTGATGGGAGAAGACTGAAAGCAGTTTCGAGTTTAGCGCGCGGAATTCCATTTAGTCTACATTTTTTTTTGTGAGTCGGCACGAAGAAAATTTGTTTGTCGACCAGTGTTATTTTTGTTTTATATTTGTTCGCTCACCTTTAAATGATTATTTTTATTTATCACAAAATAAACTAAATGAAATCATTTTTTTTAAAAAATTTACTTTTCTTATCTCAATTTTTTTTAATCTGAATTTCTATGTCATATTTTTTTATATTAATTTTTACTGAAATCCTATTTTAAAAATTTGGATTTGGTAAAAATTCCGACTTAGTGAAAAATTTTTAGAAAAATTTTAAATTTTAGAAAAATTTTAATTTTTTTTTCTAAAAAATATATTTTTAGAAAAAAATGTTGATTAAAAAGAAAAAAATGGGAATAAGTTTTATTCATTAAGTCAGGGGTTCCCAGCTCTTAATGCTTTCACGGACCTTTTTTGTCACATTTTCTTTTCACAAAGATATTTTGCATATAAAAGCACTTAATGAATCCAATTCAGTTAATTTAATTTACTGTTAAGATTGTTTAACGCCTCGATGAATTTAGAGATATAAGCAAAGAAATATATACAAATTTGTTCCTGTAATTTTTTTTATAAATATCTTTATTTTGTATAAAAGGAAAATGTTTACTTCTGTCTTTAATTTGTGTAATCTGTGTCCGAAATCTAACGGAAATCGGTATGAAGTAGTAATTCTTTATGTTCTGCACTTAAATCGGCACATAGAGCTTTAGGAATTCTATTTCTAGTAGTTTGAAGAGATATTTTAAATACATATATCAGGTAAGGTTTTCACAGCAAGTACTTTTCTACATAAGCAACTTTGAAAGTGGTAGACAAAGGTTTAATTAAATGTTTTCTTTATTTAACTTTCTGCAATAAAATAAAAGTTGGCTGACATTAGAAATATCATTCGTTTCATTACATTGCACAGTGGGGCAGAATCGAAAATTTCAGGAAATAAATCTGTAAGTTCTGACCAGCTGGTTAGATTTGGGTGAAATTTGGTATAGAAGTAGCAGTACAATATTAAGTTTGGATATTTTATTTAAGACCGATATTTTCACGAAGTGTAAAATAAAATATACGAATATTAATTAAGCTCTTTTGGCTTATTCTCGAACGAGAGTTATGGTAAATTATGAACCAATACCTATAAAATTTGGAAATGGGATTTCTACTTATATAAGACTTATTTATGTCGAATATTAACTTGATAATAAAATTCCTATGGGATTTATGCAGGTTATAAAATTTGGCACAAGGATTGACACTTATAATACTTACTTGCGCCGAATGTCATTAAAAAATTGCTATATTTCGGGAGCACATTTTACGGGTTGTTTACGACCGTAACCAATTTCAAGTGGCTTTGTCTTTGTGGTAAATTTCATAAAAATAGCTTTAAAATAGCCACTTGTACATTTTTCGCAAAGTTTACATATTGCGTTTTGTCATCAGTAACTTTTATATCGCCTTATTAAATAGTTATGCATCTAATGACTTTTTTTCCTTAAATATAATAGAACAAAATCAAGTTTTTTATAAATAGTGTGTCCAAAATTGGATGTTAAAGTTACACAGATCGCCTAAAAGCTTAGTATTGCGAAAACGCATCAATTGTAATTTCGGCAATATTTTTAAAACTTTTTTCCGAAAAAGTGTTTCTTAAGGTAAAAAAAAAAAACTATAAATTTGAGGTAAAAAATTTTCAAAATATTGTTCATTTTCCAGGCCCTGTAATTCGGAACCAAAATTATCTAAGCGTTCAAATCTTCAGAATTTGTTATCACAATGACAAAAACAAACTTTGTGCCAAATTTCGTAAAGTTATCTCAACGGCATCGATAAAATGGAATATAGAGATATTCAGCCAGCCGGACGGATATCATTAAATCGACTCTGTGCATTACAAACATCAGGAAATTTGCAAAACATAACCAAAAGGGAATGATTTGTGATTTTGTACATATTATTAATTTTTAATTTTGCAATAAATAAATTAATATTTTTTAATGAAATTTTACAACTGTGTAGACTTTTTGATATTTAATTTCACTTCTTTAGATTTGTCAACAGAATTCTTGAAAAACTAAACAATTTCCAAAAATGAGTTTTTTTTAACTTTTTTTCTAAGAACTAATATATATATATATATATATATATATATATATATATATATATATATATATATATATATATATATATATATATATATATATATATATATTATTTTTTAAAAAGTATGTATCTATTAAAAAAAAAAATATTCTTAAACAGATTTAATTAAGTTGAATGGCAGAGCTGTGAATATAACGTTCACTTAAATTATGATTTCAGTAAATTATAATCAGCAATTGAAAGAGTATTCTAAATAATTCAAAGTTAACGCTCAAAATAATTCAAACTCAACAACACTATAATGTTAAGACTGTAACAGTGTTGAACTAGGAGGGGCAATTTTTTACATATGAATGCTTAAAAGTACTTAAGAACTTTAGAAAAACTAAATTTAAATACTTTGTTACCATTATTGTATAAACGATTTTATTGAAAATGGGAAATTTTATTTGGTATTAACCCAATAAGCACAAACCTTTGAAATTTCATATTTATTCATTTGAAAGCAAGTTTAAATTTCAAACAATAGCTGTGAGAATAGGCTTTAAATTCATTTTATTTCAAATACAAAACTATGCCTTTCTCCAACAAAAAGGTTCTAATATATCAATTGTATTTGTCAAACGCTTTCATAATTTAAAATTAAGCTGGAAGTTTCTTTAACAAACAAATGTTTCTCAAATATTTTTAAAACGTTTTTTACAAATTTAAAACTACACTTGAGTTAAACATGAAATAAACTTGTTTCTAAACTATTTTTCATACTAAAATTTTGCATGAATAAATTATAATTTGATATATTTTTTATATTAGCTGAAAAGGAAATTTTGCATTCATCATTATGAGCATATTTTTCACCATTTGTAATGGACCTTAGTAGGTAATTTTGTCCATTTTATTGCGGCATAATTGCGTACAAATATTTTTATTTTATAATGTATGTATATTTTATTTTTTTAACAAACATGTCTAAGTTTAAAACTTTTTTATGAAAGAAAAAAAACTGAAAGTTTTTTTAAATATGAAAAACATTTGAATATTTTCTTTTAAACAATAGAAAAAATACAAAATAAATCAAATATAAAAAACTTAACTTTACACTTTAAAATCACTTGAAAATTTTATAAAAACCTAACATTATACTTTAACTGGAAATTTTTGAAATTTTCTTGTTTATTTCACACCCATATTTTTAAAATTTGAATTGAATTTGATAATTATGCTATTTATTAAAGGAAATTTACCAAAAAAATTATAAGGTTTGAATCGATGTTTATTGGGAATTAATTAAACTAGTACTTACATGTGTTTGCTGCTAAACTAATTAGACTTTTGCAGTAAACAAATGTGATAATTTCATATTTTTATCATTTGATGATTATTTCAAATGTTTATGTCTGTATAAATTGATGACAATATAAATTTGCAATAACACGAATTATGTTATTTACATATTTATGTATATGTGAGTTAACAAATTTATAATTCAAATCACGATTTATTAGCGTATTTTTGACAAATACTTAAGTCAATAAAGACCAAAACCAAAATAGAACAAGTTGACAAACAAAATAAATTAAGCAGAATTATAAATAAATTAAAACAACAAAGAAACTAAATAAATATTCCAAAAAAAAAAAAAAAAAAAAAACAGCAGATGCTAACAGAATTTGCAAATGTTGGTTTAAAATTTCAAAACGGGTTTAAAAGTTACAAACAAAGGGAAAAAGCAAGCAAACACTTAAGGTTATTTTTTATAAGCAAAAAGGTTTGCAAAGGAAACAGGTCGTCTGTCTGATGGTGTTTAAAACAACTTAACTATGGAGTTGTTTTTTGATGCTTTACAGTTCAATGACTTTGTTTTAAGGTACCCATCGACCAAAATCTAGTTTTAAATAAAATCCATAAAATAAACTTAAGTTGTGATTAAACTTCAGGTTTTATTCTTATTTTCTTGCTTTCTTATAATTTTTTTTAGATTTTAAATCATCACTAAGTTCTAAATGAACTTATTTTTTTTTTTAGAAAACAATAAATAAAAAAATCGGGAAGACCCTCTTAATAGTTAATGAGAATTAAATGCAACAACTTGTTTAACCTAATTTTTTTAAACTGGTTTTCTATTTTCTTTTCTCTTTTTTTTTAATTCTATAATATATATTTTTTATTATTATTAAAACAGATCTCAATTTGAAATATATTCTTAAATATGAAAAAACTTATATATATTAAACATCGGTTGTTGAAGCTGCTTCCAAAACAACTCTGTTAAAAATCTATTCAGTAGCATCAGTTTTAGCTACTGAAAAAGGTTCGGGCACGGGCAAAGAACCACTGTTGGCAATAACAACATCCTTAGTAGGACGATCACGGCCATCGGTGCTAACCTTTTCAATTTTACGTACAACATCCATACCAGATAATACTTTGCCAAAGACTACATGACGACCATCCAACCAGGAAGTGGGTTTGGTGGTAATGAAGAATTGAGAACCATTGGTATCTTTGCCAGCATTAGCCATGGACAACCAACCAGCACCATAATGCTTAAGCTTGAAGTTTTCATCCTCGAAACGTTCACCGTAGATGGAACGGCCACCAGTGCCATCACCACGTGTGAAATCACCACCTTGGATCATGAAATCTTTAATAACACGATGGAATTTGCTGCCCACATAACTGAAATTGAGAAAAATATGAAATGGAATTGAGAATATTAAGAAAAATACATAAAAATAATAATTTATTTATGAGTTTATTGCTTTACAAAGCATTTTTCTTTCGTTACATTACGTGTTGTTTATTGATTTGAATAAAAAATTTTAAATTGAGTTTAATACACTTTTAACACATTTGCATGTCAATGGACAAATGGCAAATGGAATTTGTGTTTTCCTTTATTTTTTACTTATAACAAATAGATGAAGTATGTATTTTCTAAGCAAATAATAAATATGAAAAACACAAGCTCTATTGCAGAATCGCGAAAATATATTTATTAGTTTTTTTTAATAATTTGAAGTAATGCCTGTTAAAACGATTCGTTTCATTTTAATAAGAAAATGGACAAAACAAGATTTTGTAATAGATATAGTCTTTAAAAAATTATCGCTTTTGTTGCACATTTTAATTGTGTATTTTAAAAATGCACTTCTTTTGTTTAATTTTATAATTGTTTTATTTGTTGTTTTAATAGTTTTATTATTTTTTAATTTTATAAACAGGAAATTATAAATGTTTTGTTTTTATAAAACAATGACATCTTTTATCAAACATAAACTAATTAAAATTTCCTTATCAGTACCAAACAATTATAACTCTATTAGCTACGAATATGTCTTTAATTAAACATAACTTCTCAAATAAATGTTTTATAAGATCATATTGTAAGCAAATTTTCCGAATATTTTATTTAATTTTAAATTAATTCTAAATTCTAACTGCCTTCTAAAAAAAGTCGAAAAATCGACATTCTTGTTGCCAGATATTCGAAAAGTTGAAAAAATCGAAAACAAACGAAAAAAGTTGGAAAAATTCAAAAATAGTCGACAAATTTTGCTTTAATTGAATAGTTAACTCATCGTCTTCACCTAATATAAAATATTTAACATTAACACAAACATATGTTAATGATAAATGTAGATCGTTCAACTTGATGTTAATGTTAATATTTTCGATGTTTAAACACGGTTATTAGAGCAAATGTTAAAAGAACCATGTTTAAACATCGAAAAAATTAACATTAACATCAAGTTGAACGATCTACATTTATTATTAACATATGTTAGTGTTAATGTTAAATATTTTATGTTAGGTGAAGACGACGAGTAAATAAAAGACTTTTTAAAAAGTCAAAATCTATTTTTTGTTTTGAAAATTGAAGAGAAATCTTGATTTTCTTGTTGCCATATATTCGCAGTCAGTAAAATTGGGAAATTTTCGAAAATAATTAAATAATTTTATTTAATTTAAAAAAAAAAATAGTAGAAATCATATTTTTGTTTAAAAATTATCTGAAATAGACTTTTTGATAAAAAAAAAGAAATAAAATTGGAAATAATAAAGTAAGTTGGAAAAAAATAGTTCAAAAAGTCGGAAAAAATCTAAAATAGTCGAATAAGTGTACTTTATTTTAAGGGATTTGTTATTGTTGAAAAGAGTTAAAACTTTTTTCTTTGGAAAATATTGAGAAATCGATGTTCTTGTTGCCAGCTAGTCCAATAAAAATGGTCAAAAAGTCGGAAATAGGCAAAAAATTTACAAAAAGTCAAAAACATGACTTTTATTTACAACATAATTGACGAAACAATTTTCGACTCACTTTCGTTCGACATCAGGAAACACTTTCCTTTCCTCAAAATATTTTTTTTTTTTTTTAATTGAATAAAAAAAAAAATCATTCACAAATTGTGTTTCTAAACAAGCTTTTCGTAGGCGAGAGCGGTAAAGAGAATGTAAAAGTTTAGTATTCCCTTTTCCTCTCCCTCCTATAAACTCAAAATATATTTATTATTATACCTCCTATAAACTCAGAATTGCGGCAATAAAAATTGCTGCGTGTGAACCGCGACTATTTAATCACGAATAAAATAAGATGTCATTTATCATAAAATCAAAACTTAATCATTATAATTTGAGTAAAAAATAAAAATCGAAACTTTACGTTAATATCATCCATATTAATATTATATATTGTGACGCAATCACGCCTAAACCGATTTTAACGAATTTTTTAATATAGGTGAACTTTAGGCCGGAAGGAACTATAGAATTTAAATTAAAATTAAATTGATGAAATTAGCGAAAATATTGCAGTTTTCTGCACCTAAAACTTTAATTAATTTTTTTGAGAAGTAGCTTTACGGGAAATATTGATATTTGAAAATAAAGGGGTAAAGCTGTTTTTTTACGTTTTTTAAATATTTTTTGTTAACCTTTTAGATAAATGCAGTTCGTTAATTAATAAAAATTGGGACATAATAAATAAATTGTGATTATAATGATATTTCTCATTATAATTACAGTCCTTGCTATTAAGAGAAGGGTAGTATTTTTGCAAATAATAGTAAAATTTTTTTAAAAATTTTAATTTTGAAAAAATAACTAAATAAATAATGCAAAGGTTCGAAAGGCTTAATTCTTTAATTCATTTTCTTAAATCGAAATATAACAAATTTAAATTATCCTAATCATTCTTTTAAAATATTCAAATTAATTTGATTCATTGAATTAATTTCTTTGTACTTCATATAAATTGAATTAATTCTGTTATGAATTAATTCCTTAAAGAATTCATTCATCAATTATACAATTCAAGCTTAAAAATCATTCAAAGTTTTTTTAATTCAAATCTATTACAAATTAGCATTAGAAAATATTTTGTAATTAATTTTGTAAAAGATAAAAAAACAAAATACTTATTACAAATTGAATGAAAGAAAAATATTTTCTTTATAAATTAATTCAATAAGGAATTAATTCTATTTAAACAAAAGCCTTTGAATTAAGCTATATATTATATTTTTGAGAATGGTATTATGGTATGAAAAATAAGTATTTCTTTTTAAGATTTAAGGGAATTAAGCTAACATTTAATTAATTCTTTCGAAGTTCTGAAATAATGAAATAAAAATGCTCTAAAAGTAAATTTTGATGAACCAATTAAAAAAAGTTGAAGTAAAGTTTAAAAACAAAAAAAAAAAAAAAAATAAGAAATTTGTTTATAAATTTTTTTAACAGGTTATTTTTATTAATAAAATAAAAATACTTTAAAATTAAATTTTTTATTAACAGTACAGTACAAATTTTCAAAAAATACCACTTTTTAACAATTTTTAAAGAAAACAAATCTAAAAAAGTACTTTAGCAAATATCAAATTTCGGAAACAAAAAAATATTTATTTTAAAATTTTTGAAAATTATTTAAATGAAGATGGCTTTTATTATTTCTTTAGTTTTCAAAATTATTCTAATGTTTAAAACTGCAATTTTCAATTAACAGATAAGCCCATAGATACGAAACTTTTAAACAAATGTGTTTGAGGTTACATTATTTTTTAACTAATAATCTCATAGTTTATTTATATTTTGACAGTTGTTTTTAAATACAGATTTTCATATCTATGTCTTGATCTGTGATTTGAACTTTAAAACATAAAATGATTAAAAATATAATCTTCGTATATACAAAACAATATTTTGTTTTCGTGAAATATGAACATAAATTAAAATATTTTAAGTATTATTTCAAATGGAAAATCTCTGTTTTTTTAATAGAAATATAATTTTAGTATCAGTTTTTTAATAAGTTATAATTAAAAATATTTTATTAATTAAGGTTGTTTTTTTAAATCGTTTTAAACAATTTAGAATAAATTTTAAATATATTTTAATATTGTAAATTACAATTTGTAATAATATAATTGTTTTGAAAATGTATTATTATCATACATTATAATTTTTAATATTTTTGAATAATAATTATTAAGAATAGTTTAAAAATGTTGTTTCTTGAAAATATTTTAATATTTTAAGGCTTAATGAAAATTCCCAAGAAAAAATGTGTTAGTTCTACAACTAGTTCAAGAACGCATGAAAATAGCCTGTATTCATTCTACTTTGGCGTTACGACCAATGATTTTTATTTGAAATTGTCACCTCCAGAACTAGTTCTGTGAAAGTGTTAGCTACCTAGTACCCATTCTACGGAACGGTTCTAAAACTAGTTCTTTAATCAATGATTTTTGTTCGAAATTGTCACATTCACAACTAGTTCTACAGAAGAGTTAGAGAACGGTTTCAGAACCTGTTTTTTTTTATTTTTTATTCTAATGGGCTATTTTCTAAAGGCCACTTTTTAAATCAATTTAATTTTGTAAATACTCTTTTTTTAATTTTTTATACAAGTTTTTTAAACAGTTCTAGGAACAAATTTGAGAACCAGTAATTTCTTCTCAGAAGTGACGTAGAAGTCATATAGTATTAGTTCTTCAGCACTAGTTCTAAAAAACATTAATTAAGACAAATTAAGAATCACAATAGAGTTCTATTCCATTAGTGTCAGAATTGGTTGTTATACCAATAGATCTAAGGATGTTATTAAAGAATCTAAAGTGGTTCTGATTACAATTGTTCTAGAACCAAAAATTCTATAACATGTTCTAAAATGTTTCCTGGGTTTTTAGTTTAAATTTAATTTAAACGAAAATCACAGATAATCTTGTTAAAACCTTTAGGCCAAGTTTCAAAATTAATAATTTCAAACAGGTTTTTGACTCACTTTCTAATATTAACATTTTATATCTTTATAAAAGATAATGTTAATTGAAACTTTTTCTGATGAATACTAAAGATAAAAAAAATGTTTTCATTATAAAGGCATACATTTCGAATTTATAGTCTCTATCAGCAAACGATGTTTTAAAAGTAGGACAAAATGTTCTTTAATTAATACATTTATCACAGTTTCAGTACTCATACGCCGTTTTAAAAACATCAACAATGTTAATTAATGCAAATTTATTAGAGAAAAATGTTCTCAGAGAATGAGAAATGAGTGCTAACAATAAAAGTCGAGCTAAAAATCTGCAAAACATCATCGAGCTATAAAAGACTAACAAATATGTATATTTTTTAACACTGTGACCTACTTTTGAAAGTTCAACAATCCATAGTTTAGGGCCAAACAACAATTCACGTTTGAAAAAAGTGCATACACAAAATTAAAGAATAAAATCTTTAGAACTGATTAAAGTTGAACTAAACCTAACCTTAAAATAATAGATTTTTTTATGCACAGCTTATCTCTTTTCCTCCCTTTAAAGTTTAACCTCTTGATTCTCATTTTTTTATTTTTTTGATTTCTATACAACTAATAAAACAAAGAAAAATACAAAACTTACCCTTCTCCTTTAGGCTTTTCAGCCAATTGTTTGAAATTTTCAACGGTTTTTGGAACTGTTTTGCCAAACAAACCAATTTCAATACGACCGGCCGGTTCACCACCAATGGTGATGTCAAAGAATACCTAAAACAAAAGCAAAATTATAAAGAACAAAGAAAACGCGATAAATACACACATAGAAAACTTGGAATATATAATATTTTTCATCTTATATGTTAAATAATGACAAGAAAATATGATTGAATTATGTGGATTTTATTTGATAAATTTATTTTTAACTTTTTCATTTACCTTTTCTGTTACTTTAGGTCCTTTGCTTTCATCTGCATTAACAATGCCACTGGCCAAAGCCACAAGGCACAAACTTAATAAAAACTTCATTTTTTATTTTATGTTTATTTTACAAAAAATAACTAAAATCGTATACTTTGAACACCAGATATCTTTTCAAGAGTTGTTTAATCTTTAACAGCCAACAAACGAATGTTAGTTTGTTGAGAGCAATTTTTGACCATAACCCACGTCTTGTTTAAATTTTAGTTTAACAGTATATTTTGTTGTTTTTATCTCTTTATATGTATTTAATACTTTGTAATTCTCTAGCTGCTATTTTGTGTGTGTGTTAGAGCAGCTCCACTAGTTGGTTGGTGAGTTGGGGAGACTATGTAGTAATGACACGTAATTATATAGAAAGAATCTGAAGATAAACAATGCTTTTTGCTCCCCAAATAAATCAGTGCGCAAAATCTAAAACGGAAAGTAGAAATGATGCCATATTGTTTGAATGCAAACAAAAAATGAAAAGGTATGACAAAGTGACTGGAAGGAAATATTACTCACGTTATTTGTGGCAGAACATTTGTTAGTTTCCATTTTTTGCAGTTCTTTTTTTAACCCATGTCATTGTCATTGGTAGTATATTCTTTCTTTATACTTCTTGTTAATTTCTTTTGAAGTACTTCCCTTATTGGGATCAATTTGCTTTAACTTTCAATATTTATTTTAAATACTTTAGGCATGGGAACCTATAAGTTGTTTTTTGGTTTACATTATTTATATATTTGGTTTATATAAATATTAAATAAATAAATAAATAAATAAAACTATGTTTATAAAATTTTTTAACAAAAACTCTTTATTAAAAGAATAAAAATGCCTTAAAATTTTAAAAACTTTAATTTTTTTAGAAATTATTAAATTCTTCCCCGCTAAAAATTCATTTATTTTCACTTTTTTGGAAGTTTTTATTAAGAACTTCCAAAAAAGTTCAAAGTCTTAAATTCTAACAGCCGTATTAAAAAAAAAAATAATGTAGGTTTGATAACGAGTTACTAACTTTTCCTTATGGAAATTTACATACGAAAAAGTTAGTAACTCGTTATCAAACATACATTTTTTTTTAATACGGCTGTAAGATGTTTAATAGCAAGAAATAATAAATAAAGAACTAACTATTATTTTTATAGGATCTTTTTTCATCTGAATAGGTTCACTAAGAATAAATTCAATTTGCGTCAAATATTTCTTGAATTCGTCCACAATTGTTTATATATGTTGGAAGCTGTTGATCGTTTTTTGCTGGGAGCCTTATTAAAAGATTATAAATTTTTTTATTTCACGAATAACAAATTAAGAAACACAGAGAATTAAATTTTCGAAACGATTTCAATTAAATTACTATTCGGATTTTTAAAATGATTTCAAATATTTTTTAAATTAAATAATTTACTTGAAATCGAAGTAATAAAATTTACTTATAAAAATTTAATTTCAATTACAAAAGAAATATGTACATTAGTATCCCGTGGGAATGCTTTTTGGATTTCGATGTTGCGTAATTTTAAAATTTGATCACTCAAATAATTGATGTAATTAAAACAGCTATTGAAACGAATTTTGACAAATCTTTTAATTGACTATTTTTTCTGTGAAAAAATTAAATTAAAACTTTACATAGAAAAATCTAAAATCCAATTTCTATTACGAAAAATACACATTAAATTATTTTGTTAATTAAAGTTCAACCGATTAATAAAATTTTATATATAATTATTCAAATTATATCATATTTTAATATATTCAATAATTATTCAAATTATCGCATATTTTTATTTATATTTGATTAACTTATTAACTGATACAATAAAAACATAATTTAAAGCCGATAAATTATTTTTTTAGTAAATAAATATTAGAAAATGTGAATTTTGATTAATTGAATAATTGATACAATTAAAAAAGTAATAGGAATAGTTTTTATTTTTTATAAATCGTTTAATAGATTGGTCAACAGAATAGGTTCAATATAGGCATTATTTTTAATATAATAAAGATATTTATGCTTTTTTCATCTTAATTTCTAAAGTATTAAAAAAAAAAAAAAAATAATGTAGGTTTGATAACGAGTTACTAACTTTTCCTTATGGAAATTTACATAAGAAAAAGTTAGTAACTCGTTATCAAACATACATTTTTTTTTTAATACGGCTGTAAGATGTTTAATAGCAAGAAATAATAAATAAAGAACTAACTATTATTTTTATCGGATCTTTTTTCATCTGAATAGGTTCACTAAGAATAAATTCAATTTGCGTCAAATATTTCTTGAATTCGTCCACAATTGTTTATATATGAATCTTTAAAAATTGGTCGAATAAAAGATTTTCCGATAAAGAAAAAAGCAAAATTATAGCGTATGGACAATTCAGACTTAATCTATGAAATATGGCAAAGAAAAATTGAGTGAAGTCAAAATGTTGTCAACACCTATTTAACAAATCAGTTTCGCTATGGAAAAATATGAAAAGAAGTACGTACAAAGCAACAACAAATGATTTTGCGTCAAAAAATAAATTAAAATCAGGTATTAAAGCAAGTGTTTTTACCGTTAAGCATGTTATTCGAAATTAAGTGCATCTATGAAAACTAAAAATTATAAAGAACCCACCTCTAAACACCATTCGTGATGTAAAACTACTACCGTTTACCCGTGAACGCTTGTTCTGAAAAAGGAATGAAACATATTGTTCTATAGCATGAACAAAAAAAATCAATCTGGAAGGCTCCAATGGCTATAAATATTATTATTTTCATTATTTGAGAAAAGAAGAATGCTAATAATGTATGCCATAAAGCTGCAAAGGAAGTGTTATGGCGTAGAGTGCAACCTCATATTATTAGACATGTGAACTTCGATTTTCTTCGCATAGAATTAAGGAAAAAATTTGCAAAAGTTTATTGGAAACAAAATTGTTACATTTCATACACTATTTTTATTCATTCCATGGACATTCCAACTCGATAATGCCACTATTCACACCGCAAGAGCGGTAAAACAATGAATTCGAAGTTCAAATTTTACCACTTCGGGGTGGCCACCATACTCTCTCAACCTTAATATAATAGAATATGTGTGGAAATTGCTATCACATAATACGAGGACAAAAATTCATTATCAGAAGAGAAAATAAGTTGGAGCAAATCTTTTTGGTTACAAGTTGAAAATCTTTAAAAGTCCCGTCCAAATATAATTTTTTTGGTTAAATTGCATAAGAAACGCCATTTTCATTATTAATAATTTCCTAATAATAAAAGTATTCACCTCAGAAATTGCAACGTTGCTAGACCCTTTCAAAGTAAATTGTGCAAAATTTATTCTATGTGGTTGTTGTGTTTACAGAAATCGATGCAAATTTTCTAATTTGCAAGGGTATTGCAAAGTTGCAAATTTCTAAGATGACCCAACAAAATTTACCTATAAAAATTGCTTGTTTGGGAAAAAAAATCATTAAAAATCGAACTTAGTTATTACTTAAATTTATTTTGCTTCTAAGATATTTAGAATTGAGGACTTTAAAAGTTATTATGAACAAAATATTAATTTCATTAAATTACAATAGTTTTAATGTAACGAAAATTTTGATCGTATTCTGTTGACCGGCAGTGTATACCAATCTACTCAGAAATACTTTTTAAATCGATCTAACGATGTCCGTCCGTCTGGCTGGACGGCTATGTACACCTTGTGCATAAAGTACAGTTCGCAATTTTAAAGATATTTCAAATTTAAATTGGTTGTGATCGGTCCATTATTTCACCTAGACCCCATACAAATGTCCCCCGGAATAGAGTTTCAACACTCAAAAATGGCTTAAAAATAAGAATATTTTAAAAAAGTTTCGTATAAGTATCAATTTTGTACCAAATTTTATGAAGAGCAGTCCACAATTGACCATAGCTCCCATATAAACCCCTCTTCCGAAAATGACTTTAACGTACATGAATGCCATATAAATTTAATATTTGACATATATATATAAAGTTAATATTCCACATAAATAAATTATATATAAGTATAAATCATAGTCAAATCATAGCCAAATTTTATAAAGATCGGTCCATAATTTACTACTGCTCCCATATATGGCCCCTCCCTGAATACAATGGTGTACTTGTTTTTCTGTGTATTCAATTATTTTATTAATTGAAATTTTACCTTAATTGACAGCTGACAAATGGCTTTATCACTCGAATATTTGATACAATTAAAAGCTATTGTAATAAATTACATTTTTCACAAATCGTTTAATTGATCATATTTCTTCATTTTGACGCATAACAGAACAATTTATATAGCATTATAATTTTTTATAACATCATAGGAAGACAAAAACTAAAAGAGCAGTCGTATGCATACGATTTATTAGTTTTTTTTTCTTTTCTTTATATTTAAAAACAGAATTTTTTGTCTAATCCGAAACCGAGTAATCGGTCATACTCTATAGATTATCGATATTTTCCATTTTAGGGATTTTACTTTTTTTAATTTAGATTTGTTGTCCAATTTAGATTTGAGTAATAAATGATCATAGTCTACACTAATTCGAATTTTTTGATATTTTATTACACAAATAAAAAAAATTTTCCCGATATATGCAATGCTTTATCCGGAGAACTAGAGTCAATTCGAAAAGTGATTTATGATCACGTGTATCTTAATTGACTGAAAAAATATTATTTTTTTTTTTTTTTTTGGAGCGATGAAAAATTAATTAAAACCACGTCTTTTTTCTACGAATTGTTTGGTTTTATTTATTCTTTATTTGTTTTCTTTTCTTTAACATCAAATTCATGTATTTTTCTTGACTGGTAATATACTCATTTTGTATTTAGCATAAAAATTGAGTATAAACGTAAAAATATGTTAATGCAATTAATAATAAATGTTTAAAAATTAATATGAGCTTATAAAAATAATAATATTACAGCTAATAATAATGATAAAATATACATACATATATAAAAATTATTTCAATTTTAAATACTAGTTTAGTAGATTATTACAAAATGCTAAAAAGCTATACAACTTTACAAAATTTTTACAATATTATTTTATAGTTTATATGTATATAAAAATAAAAAACAATGATAAAACAAAAATGAGAGATCCAAAGATTTTTTAGGAATAAGTAAAAAGTTAAGATGAAAAATAAAAGAAAGAAGAGTAAATAAGAAATAATAAAATAAATATTTTCAGATATGTGATGAAAGGTTATGATGAATTTTGATTGATTTCAAGAATAATTTTTGCAACAATGATTTATTTTTCTTCTAGAATTACATATCACATACCTGTATTACTTAAAAAGAAACAGGCACGTAAAAGAGAGTGTTAAACTATAACATTTCACTATTTTTGTGGTTATTTTTTATCTTAATTTGTTGAATGAGCAAATTTTGAGGCATTCTAATTTTTGTGTTATCTTTAGTTTTGTGTCTGTCTGATTGTGGGTTGGTAACTTAATAAATACTTATACTTTAAAAGAGTAAGTAATTTAAACTAAATTCAGTCATTATTGCCTATAAGAGACTCCTGTTGTTCTTCATCGTTTATTCTGGAAAAAAATAATTTATTTTTGAAAATTATTTATTAATCGCAGGATTAAAATATTTATTATAAAAAAATTATAATATTAATTTTACCTGACTATATTTGGTTTTTTACAATTACATAATTTTCTATAAATGACTTTAAATAAACGCATAAGAGGATCTGAATCATCATTGCGCATAAGTAAAGCTAATAATAATAATGCCATAAAAGTAGGTACTGAGCCTATATAAAACAGCGGTGAGTAGGGTTTCTTTTTGAGTAAAACATCAAATAATATGGATAACGGAATTTGTAGAGAAATGGCAATGGTGCCAATTAAAGATGAAGTTAAAAAGCAGCCCCTTTATTTAATAAAAATAAAAATAGATTTTATATATCTTATTAATGATTTAATGAATTTGTATAACAAACTTACCATAACCATAGAGCCTCTGATACTACGGTCCCAATTAAACCATTTAAAAATAAAATGGCAAATTGATTTTGATTGGGTAATTCAAATTTTTCTATTTTTGTAAAATTCAATATGAAAAATATTGGCCACATAAGGAGTAAATTCCATAAACCCACAAAGCCTTTAAATAGAAAGTTAAAATTTTTATAATTGTTTTAAATTCATAGTGTTGCAAAAGTTTACCAAAAAATAGTGGTATATCGATTTTTTCCTCTGTATCACTTTTTCTTTTAACGAATACTAAATATGCAGCATAGAAAAATGCACTAAATAATGCTAGCAAAGCTCCTCGGGAAAAGTTTGTATCATGAATATCAGAGATGGTAATGGTGATCTGAAAAATATAAAAAAAAATATAATAATTAACAAATTTAATTTTTTTTTCTATTATTAAACTATCATCAATTAAAAAAATTAAATATCAATTAAATTGTATTCTTTTTGGTAGACTTTATTGAAACCATTTATAAAATAATTAATTACAATGATATGAGAATTTACTTAAAAGTATTACAGCAATTAACATCTAAATAATTAAATAAAGAAACTACTAATATCACATTATTAAAGAAAAGTTGTCTAAACTTTAACATTATACGCAATTTTAAAAACAACCACTAAACAACTCTTTAAGTAAAAAGAGTCTTAGAGATTGTTTATAGTGTTTATAAAAAACCGACTTTTCAAAAAACAGGTTTGACGGTTAACCGAAAATTGGGTAAAATTAAAAAACCGATTTTTCGGTTAACCGTGTACTAAAAAACCGGTTAAACCGGTTAACCGACATTTTAATAATTGCTTTAATTTGAAGCTTAATAAAAATATTTTTCGTTAAAAAAAAGTGTTTTTCAACTTATTGGTTTAACCATGCACCAAATAATAAACAGTGCACTGCAGTACTCTTTATAAATTGCGATTGATTTACATCGCAAATTTATAATACTTTTTTCAGACTGGTTTTAATATAATTTATAAAAACGACTTTTTTGGCATCTTTTAGCACAGCTTTTGAAGCTTTAGAATGATCTAAAATTATTCTATAAAGTATTTTTTTTTTTTTTAATTTTTCTAGCTTAAAAATAAAATAAAATTATCGAAATTTTACAAAAAGGAAGATTTATACCTAGGATATGTACTTTATGATTTATATTCACCGATTTTAAAGTTTTTCTCTCAAGGAAAAGTTTATATAATTTTTATAAAAAAAATTTAATAAAAATGTCTGCATAAAATTGGAAAAATAATTAAATTTTTTTTTTTTTTTTGATTTTAATTTTTAGGACATAATTAATCATTTAAAATAAGTGCAAAAAAATTTTCTGCACTTATTTAGTACTACTCTTGAAGTCTTTATTCCTATTATTCTATATAAAATCTTTTTTTTTTCTTAAGCTATACATTAAGACCCCTTTAGACCCCTTTAGATCGAATACGACAGTCGTACGATTGTTTGAAGAAAATCAAAAATTGTTGATATTTTGTTTGGTTTGATGATAAGTTGTACAGTCTAAGTACAAGTCGTACGATTTAAAAATTAAAATATTGGATTTTATATGTAATTTTTTCAATAAACACAATTGTGCATATATTTATAAAAACATTTGGTAATCATTTATTAATTTATACAAAAGTTTTTGCGAAAACTTAGAAAATAAATGTGGAAGTGACTTAGAAACATTCGTCAAATCATCTGAACGTGTATTTTAAAGCATTTTTTAGTCGTCAAATTTATTGTTAGATATATTTGAACGTCTAATGGCCCCTTTAGTAGGTGTAATGTTATTTTCAACTTTTGGAAAATTTCATTCCCATGAAATTAACGTTTCTGTAAATGGAATGCTTAATTATCTATCTGATTTATTATACATACAGTTTTAGAATATATTTAACACAAGTAAGTAAATCACCTGACTACTTGTTAACTCAAACAGCAAGCATTCTTAGTAGTTTCAAAATATTTTCTTATATTTTAAATTAAAAAAAAGCAACTAAAGGACGAAATTTAGTGATATTTTTAGCAAATTTTTGAAACCGGTTAACCGACACAAAAAAATCGGGTAAACCGGTTAACCGAAATTTAATATTTCAAATTAACCGGTTCGCAAATAACCGAAATTTGAAGAAAAAACCGGTTTTTCGGTTAACCGGTTAACCGGTTTATAAACACTAATTGTTTAGCAAATTTCTTATTATTTCATGTGTAGACGTTCTGCATTTTTCATTAAATGACAGATTCAGTTCCCTTGCAAATGAATTAAACATTTTATGGTTAAAGTTTCTATGTAGTAGATCAGTAGAATATCTGGGGTGTAGATTATGAATTATTTTCAGATTTTTTATTTTGTATTATCTGCAGTTTTCTCATATAAGTTTTATCAGCTTTATGAAACCAGATTTGGCAATCATAGGTCAAAATTGGCCGAATACACATTTTGTGAATAAGAATCTTGTTTTTCATATTAAGTTTAGATCTTCTGTTGAGTAAAGGGTAAAGTGTACGACCATATTTAATTGCTTTTTCACAAATATATGTATGTGTTGTTAAAATTAAAGTTTCTTATCTAAAATAATTCCAAGATATTTGATGCTATCTTGTAGTGGTGTAAAAACACCCCTAGAATATAAATGTTTTGTGGGAATACGTTTCTGTGAACTATTATACGGAAATATAATAGCTTGTGTTTTGCTAACATTTACTTTTATCTTCCATCTATCAAAGTATTTGTAGGTGAATTTTAAACCATCTTCCATCTTTTTGATTATTACATTACAAATTTTACCACAGCAGATAAAAGCACAACAAAAGCAGCTTCTTGTTTCCTGCGAACAATAATTAATATCAGAAATATAAATTGAGCAAAGAGTAGGCTATAATACCGACTCTTGCGACAGACCTGCAGGTGTGTATCTATTACCAGATAGCATGTTATCAATAGATACAACAAATGATCGTGCATCTAAAAAAAATCTTTATTATCTTTTGCAGACTTTGTCCAATAGGCTTAGAATGCTGATTGGTCTGTAGCTGGACGGCAATTTAGGATCCTTCTCTGGCTTTGGAATTGGAATAACTTTAGCCGTCTTAAATCATTGTGAAATATACTTCTATTAAAGAATTTACTTAAAATTTCAAAATAGCAATCGGGCATATTTTTAAAAATAATGTTATTAATACCATCTAATTATTCTTTTTAAATAGAAATACAAACGATTTATGTAATTTCATCTAAGTTGGTAAGTTCCACGTTGATCTATCAATAATTTCATAATTAAGATTATGAATTAACCTTGAGACAACAGTGTTCATAGATGACGAATTATTTAAAGTAATGGTATGTGAATTACCAAATACGTCTGCTATTGAATTTGCCTTTTAAGCGCCAGTTTTTAAAACTTCACTTTTGTCAGGAAATTTATAGGAGAGCGCTCCTGTACTAAGAATCTATTATTATTTTGTTGTTTTTGTGACAATTTCTAACTAAAACTTATAATCTGACAAGTACTGGAACAGATCTATTATAATTTTTTATATTTTAATAAAAAAAAAACATTGGTGAAAAAGAAAAAAAAAATTATATTTTTTATGATAAATCGATTTTTTCTTGTATTAAATTAAAATTTTGATAAAGAATTTAATTTTAGTGAAAAATTAAATTTTTAGTAAAAAATTCATTTTTTATAAAAAAAAAAATAAAATTTTAGTTAAAAAAAGTCGACAAGAATTTTTATTAGCGCTCTTCTACAATTTAATGTATAAAACATATATATCAGATAACTGGGACTTTCTAAAAACTGATTTCAACAGACAGATGGACAACTTTATATCGACTTCCCTATCAATAAGGATCCAGAATTTATTAGATGAATATTGTAGAAATTACAAAGGGAATAACAAACTTATATATACCCTTTACACCTGTGATGAAGGGTATAAAAACAATTACAATTAGTGATCACTTCCCGACAAATATTTGTTCAAAAATCAAAATTTGTTAATAAAAGAAAAAATTCTAAATCATCCTTAAAATATTAAACACTTACCACTCCACCAATATTCATGGCCACCGCTATTACTTTTGTTATAGTAAATTTATCACCTACAGCTGAGGGAAAAAATGCTGCTAGCGCCAAAGTAAATAGAGACGATGATGAACTTAATAGAGTTACTACTGCAGTTTCGGTTAATTCCAATGATACTTGAAATAAATAATTCGCCAAAAACCACTAAAAAATAAATTAAAAAACACAAATTTTAAATAAAATGAAATATACATATAAAATAAACTTACTAGAATACAAAACATTAATGCTGTTTTTGCGGTTTTATTATGTGAAGTTTGTCTACGTATGCGTATGCTAGCAGCATATGAGAGTCGTGCCATTAAAGCCTCAGTAGCCTCATGAGCTGACATCTCACGAACTTCGGCCATTTTACTAAAACGTACAGAACGTATACTGGAATCATCACTTTCGGTACCAGAAATTGTACCACCCACACTAGTACTGGCTGGTGAACGTATGGGTATAAATGTGGGATCACTCTGGAATTATAGTAATAATTTTTATTATTTTTTATTTAAATTTCAGTCTTAAAACTTCAATTTTAACTTACCAATGAAGGATGATGGGAATAATAACTGTCATCTTCTACATTTTGATCCATCATCTAAAATCATTAAAAAAAATTATAATTATTTCAAAATTCTGTTATGTTTATTTTCTTTTACTTACCGCATAATTGCCATTTTGTCTTTCACATGATTCCTTCCAGGGAGCTATTAGTCCAATAATTACCAAATATATGGTAAACATGGAGGTTTTAAAATATGTACAGAAAAAGGGCTTCTTAAAATTTTCATCTTCATAAAGAAACTATAAGGAAAAGAATTAAACACATTATTAGATTACAATTTGAAGATGTACAGCGAAAGCAAAAGTCAAAATAATAGAAAAAACGTAAGACTACATTTTTCTTTTAAATAAATAATAAAAAACACAATTTTGTCAGAAAATAATAACATATGTACATATAGGTTAAATAAAGCGCTAAAATGAGGTTAAAAAATTTAGATTGAAAACTTATTTTAAAGATTTAATAAAATAATTAAGGGACAAATTGATGATTTAATAAACACTACTCAATGTTAAACTTAAGGTTTAATTAAAATGCGATTGAAAGTAAAACTTATGATACTATAAAATCATGTTTGAGAATTAAACTTTTGAAAGTTAAAATTTCCTAAATTTATTTCAGACGGACATTTCTATTTTGACTCCACTACCTAAAAATTTTCTGAACCTAAAACTATAAGGGGTACCAAATTAATATTTACATTTTATAAATATGTAATATAATAAATTAAATATGTATCTTTAAAAAATTGCACTTATTTCCATCAAGATTATCTTCCCCAAATTATTTAATTAAAAACTTACCTTAGTTAGCTCACTGGATGTAACCCATATAACATCGACTAGAATGAGTATTGTTATACCCAATATTAACTTTTGGGTTCTAGTTAACATTATTTGTTTTGTTTTTTATTTTTAAAGCTAAATACAAATTGTCTTTTATGTCTGCCGGTATTAATTTACTTAATAACACTAAAAATATACTCTTTTCACTCTTTTTCTGGTATGTATTAAGGAATTCTTTGTTTTATTTTTATCGTTTGGTGTGATGTTCTTATTATTATGGCAACAATTTATGTTTATTTTAATTTTTTTAGGCCACGTTTTGACTTCATTTTTGTTTGTTGTTATTATATTTCCTTGGCTTGATATTTAAAACAAATATTTATATTTTTATATTTGTAATGTTGTTGAAGTTGTTTTCCAAATGACGTAGGCGGCCGAGTTATTGTATGAATATTATCACCCTCTATATTCAATGAAATATGATATTATTGGCTTACTTATCTAACGTTGCTGCAGAGTCTTGTGCCTATCATAGTAAAATCTGTAAAAGAAAAATTTATTAAAAAATTATTTTTTTTTAGCATCTCCTTCAAGAGTATTTTAAAAGAGGCCTATTAATAGTTGACAACTACAAGTGTTTGAATGATTACTTTATTGATTTTCTTTTAGTTCTTTACTTTTATTATTTCCATTTTCTTGTAAATGATTATGAATTTTTTTTTTTTTGGAATACTCTTAAGTTTGATTGATGTTAATGATGCTACTAAATAGTAGTAGTTAGTTGTATGATAAATTCTTAAACACAACAGTATTTTCAAATAATTAGATACCTGTTCATTAGCAATCGATAGTCAAGCTAGAAAACTGTTCTATAAATAAAATTGTTTTTAATAACCTGCAGCTTCAAAGCAAAATATATAAAAGCCGGCTACATTATGACCTTTTGTATAATTATCAATATACTCTATGTTATTAGATTTACCCTTTTAAGATATAATTTTTATATTATTCATTTGAATATTACGGCAACAAAACCATAGCAGTTATACCCAGAAATTCCCAATTAATAATTTGTATAAAAATTGTTTTATTATCTTGATATATATTTTTATTTCATAAAATAAAAAATATTCAATATCAAATAGACAATTTGCAAAAGAAGTCTCTAACTGATAAAGTATGAATATTGACTCCCAGAAACAAAATAACAATGCCAGCATGTGTACGATTGTATGTATGTCATATTTACTTTCATTTAGAAACAAATATACAATGACATCAGATTGTAAATGAATAAAATCTTAGTGGGGAAAATTTGTTATTAATAAAGATTGAAATTAAATTGGATAAGTATATTATAAATGAATAATAAATAAAAAAAAAACGAGATCTAGTGCTATATTCGGCTGTGCCGAATCTTATGTACCCTCCACCCAAGTTGGGATGTTATATAAAAATTAATATATTTTAAAGTTAATGAAACAACATTTTCAAGACATTAATTCAAATAAAATTTAATAAATAAATAAAATTAAATAAAAATTAAATTAAAAAAAGATTCGTCTGTGCCGAATCTTTGATACCCTTCACCATCTTACCGGCAAATAATTAAATTTTCGCCTTAACGTATGCTTTCATTATTTCACATTTATAAATTTACATTTTTTTCAAACTACGAAAATTTGAATACGAAAAGAAAAAGAAACAATCAGCAAGCTTTGCTTTTAAAAAATAAACAACAACAACAACAATTCCATATTTATTTTTGTATGTGTGTATATACAAACTGACTGCATATACAAAGAACAACAACACTGTTATTAATTAGATTACTGCCGTTGCTAACTAAACTACTTGCCTATACAAAAAACAAAAACGTCACTAATAGTCATTACAATGCTCGGTTGGTAATGAACGAATTTGGTTGATTAAAAAAACCGAAATTTTATAAAAATATTTTTGACCGAATCTGTAGCTTAAACATGGGCTTCAGAAAACCAAAAATGCGTTTTGCCCGATATCTCAGTTGTTATTGAACCGATTTATTTCATCTTTTCAGCGCAAACATTCAGAAAAAAATGTCCGAGCCTTCTTTGCAAAAACGAAGTCCCTAGTATATACAGAGGCTTCAGAAACTGGAAAACCGGTTCCAAAAACCGGTTTTTTAAGCATATCTTCGCAATGTATGAACCGATCTGGCTGAATTTCAATACTCGAAAGGATTTCCGATCGTTTGATATATATATTATATATGCCAGTTATCGGTGGGCTTCATAAACGCCATTTCAACCGACACACGGAAGGACGGACATGGTCCTATCGTCATCATTTCTTACAAGGATCCCGAAAATATTAACTTTTTTGCTCTTCGACGAAAATTGTGGAAATTACAAACTTATATATGTATACCCTTTACACCTGTGGAGAAGGGTATAAAAATGGTATTTTGAAATTATGTGGGCCGATTGAGTTTATTCCTTTAGCAAAAAAAAAAAAACTAATTGTGATTTGTTCGATTCAAAAAACCAAAATTTCAGAAAAATATTTATGACCAAAGAACGAAGCAAGTACCTTATATAGGAGCTTCAAAAAGTCTAAAAATGCGTTTTGGCAAAATCATTTTTATTAGTGTTCTATGGAATTGGCGGATATTTAAAATTATTTTTATAAATAGGTGTAAATTGATTACTAACTCAATATTTTGCAAAAAACGCATTGAAACGTTGGTATCGCAAGAAAGCCCTTTGGAACGAACATTTAAGGAACATTTAAAATGTTTACTATTTTTACAAAAATAGTGGATATTTGAATTTTTGACGTTAATAAAAGTATATCTGTGTAACCTGTTTGTGGCCAGACTCAGGGACTTTCTTCTCTATGTAAGTCGAACACTGTCTTCGGTATATCAACAATTTTTTCAATATTTTGCATTTTATTTCCCTTAAGTATTTAATGAATATGGTCTATTATACATTATTAGGAACTTAAAAGGGGATAATATTATTTAAATCGCAAGTGTATTAATAAAGATAATCAGAGAAATATATCAAAAGTTTAGAGGCTTACAACTCGTAAACTAAGAGAGAGCAGACAAGTTAAAGTGTTACCGAATCATAATAAAACTTGAAAATCAAATAGACCGGTGCACTTAATTTAAGCCGAATTTTTTATACATAAATATTTGAAAAATACGACCAAAATAATATAATAATACTATAACATTTATTCTGACTTTTTTACGTTTTTTTTTCTTTTTTCTTTTAATTCCAACTTGTTTGAATTTTATTAGAATTTTTTAAACATCCCAGTAAACCATATAACATTATAGCGAAAACGATATCATTAGGTGCCGATCATATATGATATTATAATCGGCATATATTGCAGAAAACGATATTATTATGATATTAGGATTTCAAAATATTTCTTTTCAATAAAATAAAAAACATAAACATTTGGAAAAACTTCAAAGAAACATATAAAAATTAAACATTTTTCAACAAACAAAAACAAGAACGGAATCAAATAAAAAGAAATCAATAGTTTACAGATTTTTAATGGTAAAACCAATTTGTTTAGGTATGTAATTGCAGAAATATGCATGTTCCTAAGGAATAATTATGATTGCAAATATTATTATTGATAATATTTGCATAAAATATGTCATGTATGATGATTTTTATATGTTTTATATTAATTTAGTATTTTTTTATTTTAGCTGATTATGGTTGTTTATAATTATATTTAGTATATTTAAATGCAAATTTAAATAACATGTGGCTCATGAAGATTTTACTATCGTTATTTTTGGAAATAACGATACCGAAAACGTTATCATATTTTTATGGAAAAACGATATCATAAGGAAAGGTACACTTTAGTCCGTAAAAAATTTTGTTTTCGATTTGAAAACGATTATCACTAATGAGAATTTTTATCACCTAAATAATATCGTTCCCATATCGTTTTAATATCGTTTGCATTATTGGGATAATTTTTAGAATGTAGTAAGTAAATTTTGAGTTGCTAACATCCATACAAACGAGGCCACTCTATGTGTATATAAGGAAAAGTATTTACGCTCGTTTTAAAACCGGCAATAGGTTTTAAAATTGTGCCGAGAATCTTGTTCTGGTAATAAAAAAAAGAATGCATTCTTTTTAAACTCTTCTTCTACATATAAGTCATCAAATAACAGTTAAGATAAAATAACCAATCAAAGGTTTAACAACATTTTAATAAATAATATTATTTGTTTATCTATTGTATAAGGTATATTTTGATTAATTTGAAGAATTCTAAGAAAATTTCTAGACCTACATACAACTTCTTTCTACGTCTTGTCTAGTTTGTTCTTAGACAGAAATGCAATTTTGTCGAGATAATAACAAAGTGGGCGTGTGTAAATAAATAAACTGAATGAAAACCAGTTAATTAAATTGAGATATACTATTAAAATTAATAAATATTTATATGTAGGCATATTATAACTATTACTAAACATATTTACCTTTTTTCTAGTATAGAATTTCTTTATTCCAAGAACAACCACCAGCTGTTTTTTTTTTTTCTATTTTTCTTTTTGTGAAAGTAAACACTACCTTCCTAGAGTTCTAGGCTGTTTGCTGTTTAAATACTTTAGTGATTAATTTATTAAATTGTAAAATACTTTGTTGTTATTTACAAAACATATAATTTTTATTTTGTATTTTTATATTTTATTTTTATTTGGTTCACTTTTTCTTCCGTAATTCGGTAGAATAAAAATTCAACTGTCAAAATATTTTTCCTTTTGATAAATGACAGTTTCAACCAGTGTTGCCAGGGGTAGTTTGAAAAAAGTTACATTTTTTTATTAAAAAAGTTACATTTTTCATTTTTTAAATTGTAAATAAATGTAGACGTGTGATATAGTAATAAACATATTCAATTCGATATTTTAGAGAAAATAATACAAAAATACTTACATATATTGCTTAAAATATTTTTTGTATGTTTTGTATTTAAGTAGTTAAATAAATCAAAATTTTCTTATTTCACAAATTTTTAAATGAAAGTAAAATTCCTATATAACGATACAAAACCGCATAAGATCTTTGAGGTTATCGATGAGCTACATTCCGTAAGCAAAACTTTTTCGACTATAAAACTTTTTAAATAAGAAAATTAATTTAATAAATATTTTTCCGTGAAAATGGGGCCAGACTTTTTTTTCGTAAAATGATCTTATTTGAAACAAAATTTCAAGATTAATAATGCCAACTGGTTTTAAGAAGGATCCGATTAGATAGGATTTAGTGCTATGATTATTCTCGATTGATTATTCAGTATCAGGTTTGAAAAATATAAATAACGATGGAGACTCTCACTCCTAAATATTCATTAAAAACGATTGAAATCATCCGACAGAGAAAAAAAAAATTCTTATGGACAAGAAATGTGTTAAAAATATTAAAAATTTTGAAATATTTAAAATTTACCTCCCCACCCGAACTGATGTGCTCTTGTAAAAAAACGGCCAAAAACGAAAATATTACCATGTTACGTGGAGCGTTAAAAATTACGAAAAATGTAACAAATGTAACCAAACGGCAACACTGGTTCTAACTTTTTTACTTTTGCTGTCATTGAATTAGACAGAGTTGCTTTAAGAGTGTAGTTGCAAAAGTTTTTTACTACTATTTTACAAGTGAACAGTTGCAAAAAATAGTAGTAAAATATGGCGTGACCTTGAAAATATTAGTTCATTTTACAACCTATGGTTTAATGCTTTACTAATTAGTGGAGGTACTTTTAAGTTTATTTTTAAACCATAGATTGTGAATGAAAAAAAGGGCAACCAAGAAAAATCTAAAAAAACGGAAAATATGCCGTATCATGATACAACTAACTAAACCATGTAGAATTATTAGAGTGTTGTCTCAATTTCAAGCAGGGGCGGATAATAACTGTTATTTTTGAATTTTTAAATTGAATGAAGTTATAATCGCCGTCTTTAAATAGTTTTAGGAGTTTGTCTACGTATTTAACCATGATTTTTATTACGTTTTTTTTTTTTTTTAGCAAACATTTTCAAATTGTTTAAAAAAATATTTGAAAAGTATTTATTTACTATTAGTTGCAATCGTTAAATTTTTCTCTCAACATTTTTATTAGATTTTTTAATAAGCAGGTTGTATTTTTATAAAATATTTATATACAATATTTCATTTTATTCACACTAAACTTTTTTATTTCAATAATATAGAGGTGGCGGAGCACCCCAGGTATACTCTCGTTTCATTTATTAGGCCTTTTATTTAGGTTCTTTGTTCTATTTTTATGCCAATTTATTCAATTTAGATATATTTGCGAAAGGCTAATAATGTTTTCTTTAAATTAAAAATTTTACTATTTGCGCGTATTTACAATCACATTAGTTTTAAACTATAATTGGGCGTGTAGGTAATAAGTTTTAAAAAATTATGTGCTTATTCCTGATTCTTCAGCGTTTTTAATAAAAACAAAATAAATACCTAAAATAGTAGTGAAGTAGTTTTCTGATACCCTAAGATTTATTTTTGTAGAGTTTCATTTCGATATTATATTTTTTTCAAGAATTTAGTAACTGAAATGATTGTGATAGGATTGTTATAACCAGGGTAAATTAAAATATGCGCTTGAAAAAACACGAAAAAATGGTATAATGGAAATATGCAAAAAAAAAAACATAAATATACATATAAAAACCAACGAATTTATATATATTTATGTAAAAAATATGCACAATATACATTTTTTTAACTTTAAATTTCTGATAGATTTCGATTTTTATAAAAATATAAATAACTATTTTAATTTTAAATTAAATTAATTAATTAATTTTGCTGTCTACGCATTTTCTGTCAATGCGATTTTAAAAATTTTACTATTTTTATAATCTGCGGTCTTGTACTTATCCTTATCCCTCATTTTTCCATGGTTTTATGAGGTTTAAATTGAGAAATTCTTGATTTTTACAACTTTAAAGACTTCTAGGAGCTATGTGTGACAAGTTAGAGACTTGATTAGTACTACTCTTTTGTAGCCCCATGTCTTGCCTATAAAATATGATTGACTAGTTTCCTATACCTATTATCTGGACAATTTTATATCCTTAAAACTCCTCAAGAATGCAAATTTTCTTAGGTCCTAAATGGGTTAAAAATGTGAAGTGGCGGAAAATTTTCATTTGACTTTCTACACTATATCAAGTCTAAGGAATAATAATTTTGCAGAATTATTAGAGGTATAAAACCTTTTTGCGAGTTTGTTGACCTGTGCACAATGGTTCCAAAACGATTTTTTTTGGAAATAATTCAGTAAATAAAGATCCGTTATAGGTACCTCAATAAAATTTCACATGGTCAGAGCTGAGGTGTTTTCGAGTTGATTTGGAGGAGTACAGGCCCCTAGCAGGTCAGGGGGAAGTGGGTGACCCTCCAAAGTTGCCCATCTCGGGTATGTCATTTTTTTAAAAAATCGCCAAAAATTCATTTATGATATGACAGAAAAGAAATTTTACATATAGATAGTCCTTATAAATCTCTACAAAAAATACGCTAAAGTTATTTCTTTTAGTTTAAGAGATATTCGGGTCGAAATAAATTTTTACTTCATTTTTAGCCACGTGTTTTTTTTTAGTTTTTTTTTAACTTGGCGGGCTAAATATTACTTGAAAAATTATAATATATAAATAATAAAGTATTCGAACTCAATTTTTTCTTAAATTTATCAAAAAAAGAAAAATTTTTGTATTTAGTGTTATTTTTCGAAAACAAATTTAATATTTGAACCTTAATAAAATCTACATTAATTAAGCTATTATTGTGAAATTTTAGTAAAATATAAAAATTTTTTTCCTTAAAAGAAGATGATAAATAGATTCCCATTTTATTACTCCAAAATACCCAAAATTTCAGTTCGGGGAAAGCTTCTTTCAAAAATTTACTTTTTTCATTGAAATGGTCACCCTGTCGTTATAAGGGGCCTCCGTCAGAAAATTTTGGGTATATACCTTACATATAGGGCTAAAAAATTAAAATAATTTTAAGTCGATCCCAGCTTTGCGATTTGAGAACATAACAAAAAAAAGAAAACGATAAATTCCAAAATTGACAAAATTTGGATAGGGCTCGTGGGCAGACCTTTGCCCCAAACTCCTCCGGATTTACTTTACACGCATTTACATTAAGATTTCTTTTGGAAACATTAAAAAAATGATAAAGCCCAGAACAAAAAACTAATTTTATCACTGAATAAATATTGCCACCTTTTTGGAAAAAAACACAAAAAAATAAAATTTTGTTAAAGTTCCAACTTTAGATTAATATAACTTTTTAACGGATTCTTATAATTATATGATTCTTGCAGCAATATTATTTAGAAATTTGTGGAGAGTCTGGAAAATATTTTAGAAAAGTTCTAGGGGCAATATTTAGCCCGCCAAGTTAAAAAAAAAAAACTAAAAAAACACGAGGCTAAAAATGAGGTAAAAATTTATTTCGACCCGAATATCTCTTAAACTCAAAGAGATAACTTACACATGCAACCGTATTTTTTGTAGAGATTTATAAGGACTATCTATATGTAAAATTTCTTTTCTGTCATATCATAAATGATTTTTTGGCGATTTTTTAAAAAATGACATACCCGAGATGGGCAACTTTGGAGGGTCACTTTGCTGTGTAATTAATTGTACCTTGTTATTTATGTATCATGGATGGTGGGTATAAAAATCACAAAATAACTGTTATCCCCTGACATCATAACTGCTGTTACAGTCCCTAGGAAAAATTTTAAAGTAAGATGAAAAGGTTTTACAATATAATAATTATGACCCGAAACACACTACAAAAAATCGCCATTTTGTTCCAATTTTGATGTTATAAAATAAAAATTTTTTTTATAAAACTTCTTTAAAAAGAACATTTCTATAAAAAAAATTAAAAAAAAAAAAAAAATTTTTTTTGACAAAAGTATATTTATACATTTATATCATCAATAATTTTAAAAACTTTTAAATTTACTGCTAAAATTAAGTTAATTTGAATGAAATATTAAAATTGTTCTATACAAATAAATAAAAAAAAAATCCATATTTTACAATAGACTCATCCTCTACACGTGTTTAACCTTGGTAGATTGGAGACTTTTTTGTATTTATAATTATATCGTCGGATGCGCTGACGAAAAGTCCTATCTGTTTTTGAACAACTTTCAGGAGAGTGAAAATACAAAATAACTGAAGAAGATATTTTTGGAAAATATATTAAAATTTAAAATGGGCGATCAATACAAAAACGAAAATTACATATAGGACTTTTCGTCAGAGCACTGACGATATATTTATAAATACAATTTTTTAAAATTGTTGTTCTCATACACTAATAGTGTTTAATCAACTTGTACATATTTCAATTAACTATGTAGTTGTTCCACCCTTAGGGATATTAATACAAATAAAGTCTTTATTCTTCTTTTATCTTTTTTTTTATTTAATTTTTTATATCACGAACTTTTTTATTTTAAACTAATGCATGTGCATGAAAACTTTCCATTACAATATTTATTTAAACTCGTGACCATACAAAAAAAAACTAAAATTTATAATTCACTCAGTCAGACAGTCAGTCAGTCATTCGTATGACTGCACAATTCTCAGTTGACCACTGCATTTACTTCTAATGGCATTTTTGATTTTTGTTTTAAAAATTCTGTGGCACTACTACGACTATTCTTTGCAACATCAGTAAAGTCTTTGTCTTTATCATTGTCAGCGCTGACGTTGTACTTGTCATAGTTGCTGTTCACATTTTTCAAAAGTTGTTTTTGTTTGTTTTCCACTTTACCATGCTCATCATCAGCATCATCAACAATTGTAGCAATAGCACCATCTTCGTCATCGTCTTTCTTTACATCTATGACATTTACATAATTGTAAATACTTGTTATGGCATCACCAGCAGTTGGAATATTCGTTGTTTCAATATCATGAGCATCAGCGGCAGCAGCAATATTCTCATCAATGGCAGCCACAGTTGAAGTATTTGCTGTGTCATAACTTAAAATATGACTTGAGGAAATTTTCAATAAGGATTTTAGTTTGGTTGCTTGAAATTTATACTACAATGACAATAAAAAAAAAAAACAAAAACAATAAGATGAAAAGATAGAAGGAATAAAAGAAAAATAATAAAAAAAATTTTAAATATTTATGCTGCTGGTTAAATTGAAATTGTTTCTAAAAATATAATAAATATTAAATCGTCTCAAGATAAAATTTTCTTCCCAAAAGAATTATTGCTTAATTTAGTTCATATTTTGTCTTAGCTAGTTTGAAAAAGTTGTGGACATGATTTATAAAACAACCGCATTAAAAAACTCTTTTTATACCCTACACCACCATAGGTGGGGAGGGTATTATGCGTTTGTGCTGATGTTTGTAACACCCAAAAATATTGGTCTAAGACCCACCTTAATTTATACCAATCGGCTTAGAATCACTTTCTGAGTCGATTTAACGATGTCCGTCCGTCTGTCCGTCCATGTAAACCTTGTAATCAAACTACAGGTTGCAATTTTGAACCAAAAGTAATGAAATTTGGTACACAGATTTCTTATAGTCCAGGGACGAAGCCTATTGAAATTGGTTATGATCGGTCGATTATTTCACCTAGCCCCCATACAAATGTCCTCCCGGAAAAGGGTTTAACGATCATAAATCCCTTAAATATAGCAATATTTTAATGAAATTTGGCACGTATAAGTTTCATATAAGTCTAAATAAGTGTGGCGATTTTTAAAATGATCGGTTCATAATTAACCATAGCTCCCATATAAACCCCTTTTCAGAAAATCACTTTAACGGGCATAAATCCCATTAAAATATTAGTATCAAGTTAATATTCGACACAAATAAGTTTTATATAAACATAAACGATAGTGCCAAATTTTACAAAGATCGGTCCATAATAGACCATAGCTCCCATATAATGCCCTCTTTCAGGAATCATCCAAAAGTGAATAAATTCATATAAATGTCAGCATCAACGTAATATTCTGTATTCGTATGTTTTATTTTACACTTATGAGTATCGGTCCACATTTGACTCCAAGTCTAATAAAACACCCCTCCCCGAATTATAATGTAAACAATGGTGTAGGGTATCATATGGTCGGGCTTGACCGACTATATCTTTTTCTCTCGTTTTTTTTTTTAATTTGTATAAAATTTTCATAGATTTTCATTTCGTAGAAAATTTTCAGTAAATTTTTTATGGAAAATATTCGATAAATTTTCCATTTATAAATTATAAAAAATTTTGATAAAATATCTTTAAAGAAAATTTTCGATAAATTTTCTTTTTATAGGAAATTTAATTTTTATATTAAAATTTCGATAAATTTTATTCTTTTTATAGAAAATTGTAAAAAAATGTTTTTTACAGGAAATTTTCAATAAATTTTTTTCTTTCACAGGAATTTTTCAATAATTCACATGAAATTGTTAATAAAATTTCTTTTTATAGGAAATTTTCAATAAATTGTCTTTTTATAGAAAATTTTCAATTAATTTTGCTTTCATAGAAAAGTTTCAATCAATTTTCTTTTATAGAAAATTTTCAATCAATTTTCTTTTATAGAAAATTTTCAATCAATTTTCTTTTCCTAGAAAATTTCAATAAAATTTATTTTCACAGAAAATTTTCAATAAAATTTCTTATCACAGATAATTTCCGAAAATGCGATTAATTCAGGGAAGGTGATATCAATACATTAATGATCACATTTTATTATTATACCCTACACCACCATAGGTGGTTGGGGTATTATGCGTTTGTGCTGATGTTTGTAACGCATAGAAAGAGTTATCCAGCACCCACCTTAAAGAATACCAATCGACTCAGACTCACTTTTTAAATCGATCTAACGATGTCCGTCCGTCTGACTGGTTGGCTGGCTGTCCATGTAAACCTTGTGCACAAAGTACAGGTCGCAATTTTAAAGATAATTCAATGAAATTTGGCACGTGGGACTTTTACGATACAAGGACTAAGCCTATTGAAAATGGTTGCCATCGGTCTATTATTTCACCTAGCCCCCATACAAATGTCCCCCTGGAATAGAGATTTAACACTCAAAAATGCATTAAAAATATAAATATTTCAATGAAATTCGGCTCAAAGAAGTTTTGTACAAGTATCAATCTTTGTACCAAATTTTAAGAAGATCGGTATACAATGGACCATAGCTCCCATATAAACACCTCTTCCGAAAATCACTTTAATGTGCATAAATCCCACGAATGTTAGTATCAAGTTAATATTCGACACAAATATTGTTGTTTCTACAAATTTATATAAGTAGAAACAATATTGCCAAATTTTATTAGAATCGGTCCATAATTTACCATAGCTCCCATATAAACCCACTTCTAAAAACGCTAACAGGGCATCTCTTAAAATGATTTTCAACAGAAAATAAAAACTTTTATAAATTAATTTTTATCTAATTTTTTAACATAAATCTAAACAAATATGAATTGTAAGTATTTGTGTAATATTTTATTACATATATTTCTTTTTTTGCTTTACGTAAAATTTGAGTTTTTATATTTTGATTTTCTTTGTTTACATTTGTAAACAAAGATCATATGTTTTTTTCAACATATGTTTTGCTGATGGAAGTTGATGGAAGAAAAAAAGCCAGCAGCTTTCATCAATTTCCCCTTCAATGAACAGCCAATTTTTGTCTTTGTCTTGCTCTCAATTGCAAGATTTTTAAAGTAAACGAACGCGATTTAGCAACTTCCAGCAACATTTTGTGATAATTATCACAAAATATCAGGTACGCGAACACAGCTAATGTAAATTTATTTAAATGTTAAATTATTATTTATTTAAAGTTGTTTTTGTAAAATTAACAATTTAAAATTTGCAAAAGAACATTATACTTATAAGCTACATTTTCCTTATAAGCTTTTGTAATTATTTAAATGCATTAAAATATTATTAAATGTTTATTGGAATTTATGTATAAATTTTATACATACAAATGTATTAAATTTATATGAATTTTACCCAGCAGTTTTTTTCTAATTCTAATTTATTTAGTTTTCAAATTTATTTATTTTCCGTTTTATTATTTTTCAGATATTTTGTTATAGTAACGAAAATTAATCGTTAACTTCGAACTGAATACAAAATTTATTTAGTTTTCAAATTTATTTATTTTCCGTTTTATTATTTTTCAGATATTTTGTTATAGTAACGAAAATTAATCGTTAACTTCGAACTGACTACAAAACTGTATTTTGGTATTTAAATAAGTAGTTACCCACACAACTCGTTTGATAGTGATTCTAAATTCCAAAAGGACGTTCGTAACCACTGCTGGGTTAAACATTTGATTTTATATTTATTTAAATTTAAATTTGAAGATAAAAGTTCATACATATTGTTTTTATACCCACCATCAAAAAGATGGGGGTATATTGATTTTGTCATTCCGTGTGTAACATGTCGAAGGAATCATTTAAGACCCCACAAAGTATATATTTTCTAGGTCCTGGTTAGATTCTGAGTCGATCTAGCTATGTCCGTCCGTCTGTCTGTCTGTTGAAAGCAGGATAGGGCTCGAACGGGACAACGTAGGGTGACGAAATCGGCTAATAAATAAAAAAGTTATGGGCTTAAAACTAGAACCACAGTTTTGTAAGTAAAATATTGGAAAGTTTTGTAATAGTCTTATAGTAGTTTAAAAAAATGTATTGGAAAGACCTCTAGAGGACCAAAATCCCATGGGGAAGAATTTTTAAAATATATCTTTCCATAAGAAGCTGAACGTTTTTTGAGAAAAACATTGAAATTTCTTTGGCTTAAATGTATAAGACCCATGATTTTTTCAACGCAAATAGTGAACAAATTTTATTATTTTGTATTTTTACTATATTCAGCTTAAACGAGGCATTTGAGTGGTGTTTATACTCTTGGGAATATCAAAAAAAAAAAAAAAAAACAACAAAAAAAAAAAAAAAAATCGTTCTATAACACTGGTCGACAAAACAAATCCTCCCTCAAAGACGAATAGTTGAACTTAATGCATTTTGATGTGCTAAACACGAATCTGCTTTCTGTTTTTTTTTTTTTTCATCAGGTCTGCATTTTTTTTATGGGCCCATACTCTAGTTTATTTCCTCATAACTCAAGAACGGTGTGTACGATTGACATAAGTGATACACCAAAAGATGCGGACTAAAAATATCTTCAAATCACCCAACCTTAATTTTTTTATGTGCTCAATAGTTTCGAAGTTATTTTGAAATAAGTGTCAAAAAAAAAAAAGCTTTTTCATGCAAAATGTTAGATTTTTTTGTTATTAAGATTTCTTTTAATAAAACAAAACTTTCAGTTTATCATCTTTATCTGCGAATAAAATAAGGTATGTATCTTCAAAATTGATGCATAAATCTTGATTCACAGTTAAGTAAAAATACCCATGTTACATACTTGTGTAGAAATACAGTGGTGGACAAAATATTTTTTTTTTAATTTTTTCTTGAAACTAAAATAGGTGGACTAGATAGAGTTTGACGAGTTAAACAAGAATTTGCATTCACTTTTTTTTTCTAACACGTACTGATTTTTTTATGGGCATGACTAATATTCACCGGTCACACTATAAAACTCGAGAATGGTTTGTGCAATTTTGACTATAACTAAAGAACCATTTACAATATTTTGATAAATGGTACACAAAAGATGCACGCACAAATTGTCTTCAAGGTGTGTCAACAATATTTGTTATTGACTAAAGAATTTCGGAGATATGGATCAAAATTTTCACGATTTTTTAAATATTTTTTTAATTTTTTTGGTACTAATTACCGAATAACTACGGAAATATTAACTGAACAAAAAATTCTGTAAATTCAGCTCAAAGATAATTTAAGTCGCTATCTATTGAAGTTTAATTTATCTTAATTGGACAAACAGTTCTCGAGTAATACAAGTGTGACTGCCTAAAGGCGGTGTCATAGTAGTCATGCCCACAAAAAAAAAAAAAAAAATCAATACGTGATAGAAAAAAAGTGGAAGCTGATTCTTATTTAGTACGTTAAATTCCATCTAATTAACCTATATTTATTTAAGACTAAAAAAAAATGTTTTTGCCCACTAGTGTGCAAAAATGTAGGTATACAAGGGTATTTTAACTTAACTGTGAATGAACTCAAGATTTGTGCATCAATTTTTATGATATGTGGCTATTTATTCGTAGTTTTACCAGCTTTGAGATAAAGATGATAAACTGAAACATTTTTGATATTTTCACTTTTAAAAAGAAGTTTTAGTAAAAAAAAAAGAAATCTTGAATTTAGCATGAAAAATTTTTACGGACACTTATTTGTTATTAGAACGACTTAAAGCCAATTTTATTCCACACATTTTGGTGTAATATTTATATAAATCGTGCATACCGTTCTCGAGTTATAATGAAATATACTCGTTTAGGACGCAATATTAGACACGCCCATAAAAAAATCTCGACCTGATGGGAAAAAAACTGAAAGCAGATTCCAGTTTAGCATGCGCAATTCCATCTAGTCCACATATTTTAAAAAATAAAATTTTGTCGACCAGTGTAATTAATCAAAGATCCCATATAAGGTCCACTTCAGAGAAACTTCCTAAAAAGCATAAATAACATAATATAATGCAAACATATTATTCATAAAAATATACAATACTACTCTGAACATACGAGACTAGTCATATATTTGACAAAAATGACGTAACCACTATATAAAATATTTTCTAACATTTCCATTTTAATGGGAAAATATTTTTTACTTATCATTACTCATAGCTAACAAATAACCGAATATTATTTGATGCTGTTTTTTCTTACAAAACATTTATAAGATCAAACAGCAAACCATTTTTTTGTAGAACTAGTGATCACACAAATTTAGTCAAATATTTGATAAATATAAACATATCTATAATATAAGTATCGGTCAGCAATTTCCCTTTGGTCCTACTTAAGATTCCTCCCCGAATTTTGATGTACATATACTGAACCAAAAAGATACTTAAATACAATGAATAAGTTCATTGTTTCAATGAATTTGTACACTAAATTTGACTATATGTACAGGTACATTGAAACAATGTATTGCCATAAATTAATATTAAATTTCAGTGTACAAGTTAATTGATTAAATTTGTTCTTAAATTGATTTAATGAACACGTTGGTTAAAAAAAAAATAAATGATTCCAATGAACAGTACATTGATTTCAATGTACTCATACTTTGTCCCAACGAAACTGTACATTGAAAATGTATAATAATAAAAGACCTGTTCTGTCTTTTGGTTTTTATTTTATTTCAAATTAAATTATTTTATTTTTATTCCATTCAGTTAATATAAGTAAAAATAAATATAAATCATATATTACATTTCACTAAATAACATTGGTCGACAAAAAAATCCTCCTCCAAAGACAAATAGTTGCTTTCATTTTTTTCCTTATTTAGGCCATAGTAAAGCCATTACTCTAGTATATTTTCTCATAACTCAAGAATGGTGTATACGATTGACATATGTGATACACCAAAAGATGCGGACTAAAATTATCCAAGCAAACTTCATTTTTATAAGTGCTCAATAGTTTCGGAGTTATTTTGAAATAAGTGTCCAAAAAAAAAAAAAAATTGTTCATGTAAAATTTTAGATTTTTTTGTTACTAAAATTTCTCTTGATAAATGAAAACATCAAAAATCATATTTATCTCAAAGCTGGTATTTTTTTCGAACATTTATTTCGAAATATCTCCTAAACTATTGAGCGGATAAAAGTAAAGTAAGTAAGTAAAAGCCAATTTTATTCCGCATATTTTGCTGTATCATTTACATAAATACCGTTCTCAAGTTATAGAGAAATATACTCGAGTAATCGACTTGGTTAGGGCGCATTATTAGACACGCCCATAAAAAAAATCTCGACCTGATGGGAAAAAAACTGAAAGCAGATTCGAGTTTAGCATGCGGAATTCCATCTAGTCCACATATTTTTTTTGAAGGAGCACGAACAAAATTTGTTTGTCTACCAGTGTAATTTAAATAAACAAAATGCATGTTACAGATGTGATTGTGGACTTCCTATTTGCTTTTTCATTTATTCTACAAAGTACTTTCTGTTGTCTTCTATATTGCTCAATGATGGTATGGAATATCCATTTAGACACAATATTAATATGGCAACAACATTATCCTGAACCAAAAAAATTTATAAGTAATATTTTTTTATTTGTTCAAATGACTTAATTTTTTTTTTAAATTAGTTACCTTAAAATTTTTTTGTCTATAGGAATTTCCTTATTTTCATAAAATAAGAAAGTTACAAAGAATATCATGATGATCACCGGATGTGGCGTCCAAATCTTGGCCAGTCTGTAATATATTTTTATTAAAAATTAAAATACTTGATATCTTTATTAATACTGACTTATAGAATCCTCTTGGTTTTTCTGTTCACAATATTTTTTGGAATACATTCCACTGCGTCTTAGTTGTTTTATCTACATAAATATATGTTAAATATAATACACATTTTAAAATCTGTTTATAAACATTTGTTATCTATATGATAAGAAAACAAATATCTAAATTCCAGTTTTTAAGTAATTCCTTTTATTTGGTGTATTCATTACTGCTGCTTTAGTTCTGCTGTATGAATAAATATATATTTCTGGACTTTAATAATTTGAATGTCCATGCTTTCTGATTTATTTACTTTTTAATTATTAATTTTATTTTATTATTTACACAACACTTTTGTTTAAAACGTGTCATTTCTTGTTAAGAGATAAATATAAACTGGGTTGTTTTCGTTTTACTATATTTCCCATTAGAAAGCATTTTATGAATACGTTTAATTTAACATAGTTTAATGAAATATTTCATTGATTTAATGTATTAGTTCATTGTGTAATGCTTCTTCTTTATTAAATCAATGTATTAGTACACTGAGTTATTATTTTTATGTATATTATATTTTTAAATCAATGAACTAATACATTAAATTAAATAACCGATTTACTTATTTTATTAAGAAATTAATTTAATGAATAGTTTTAATGTACTGTTCATAATAGCCTTAATATCACTGGTCGACAAAAAAATGGTTTTTCGTGCTTCCTCAAAACAAAAATATGTGGACTAGATGGAATTCCGCATGCTAAACTCGAATCTGCTTTCAGTTTTCTACCAGGTCGAGATTTTTTTTTATGGGCGTGCTTAATATTGCGCCCTAAATAAGCCGATTACTCGAATATATTTCACTATCTTGTATCTGCTCAAAAGTTTTGGAGATATTTCGAAATAAGTGTCCAAAAAATTTTTTCATGTTAAATTCAAGATTTCTTTTTTTTTTTTTACTAAAACTTCTTTTTAAAAGTGAAAACATCAAAAATATTTCAGTTTATCATCTGTATCTCAAAGTTGGTAAATAAAGCCACGTATCATAAAAATTGATGCAAAAATCTTGATTGGATTCACAGTTAAGTTAGGATACCCATGCATACCTACAGTTAAGTTGAAGTACACTAGTCGGCAAACATTTTTTTTGTCTTAAATAAAAAAAATAAAAAATAAGTGGATTAGATGGAATTCAATGTGCTAAATAAGAATCAGCTTTTACTTTCTTTCTATCACGTATTGATTTTTTATAGGCATGACTACTATGACCCCGCCTTTAGGCAGTCACACTTGTATAACTCGACAATCGTTTGTCCTATTAAGATAAATTAAACTCCAATAGATAGTGATCTAAGTTGTCTTTGAGCTGAATTTATATAATTTTTTTATCTAGTTAATATTTCCGTAGTTATTCGGTAATTAGTAGCGAAAAATTATTATTTTTTTTTTTAAACTGTGAAATTTTTGATCTATAACTCTGAAATTCTTGGTCGAATAAAAAAGTATTGTTAACATATCTTGAAGACAATTTTCTTATGCATCTTTTGATGTATCATTTATCAAAATCGTGTAAATGGTTCTTGAGTTATAGTCTACATTTGACAAACCATTCTCAAATTTTATAGTGTGACCGCTGAATAAGGTGATGATATTAGTCATGCGTGATAGAAAAAAAGTGAATGCAGATTCTTGTTTAACTCGTCAAAATGCACCTAGTTTTGTTTTAAGAAAAAATTAATTTTTAATTTTTTTTTTGCCCACCACTGTATTTCTACGCAATTGTATGTAACATGGGTATTTTTACTTAACTGTGAATAAAAGATTTAAGCATAAATTTTAAAGATACATACCTTATTTTGTTCGCATCTTTACCAGCCTTAAAATAAAGATGATAAACTGTAACATCTTTGATGTTTTCATTTATTAAAATAAATTTTAGTAACAAAAAAATCTAAAATTTTGCATGAAAATGATTTTTTTTTTGGGCACTTACTTCAAAATAACTTCGAAACTATTGAGTACATAAAAAAATTAAGTTTGGGAGATTTGAAGATATTTTTAGTCTGCATCTTTTGGTGTATCACTTGTGTCAATCGTACACACTGTTTTTGAGTAATGGTCTTACTATGGGCGAAATATTAGACTCGCCCATAAAAAAAAATCCAGACCTGATGGAAAAAAATGCTGAAAGCAGATTCGTGTTTAGCACATCAAAATGCATTAAGTTCAACTATTCGACTTTGGGGGAGGATTTTTTTGTCGACCAGTTTTATCAAATGAAAAATATTTTTTTGCAAACATTCTTTGATGTATTTTTCGGTATTTATAGAGCACACTATAACAAATGACTTGCTTCTTTTGCCGCAACTGCAAAAATTAATATGATACGGGTTAATAACCTTTCCTCGAGCATCAGCAACATAAAAATTTGACCCGGAAGCTGCGAAAAATCTGCCAGTACATATGTTTCGTTAATTTCCGTGCCCTATTCTTGGCTTCTAAATTTTTTGCAGCATTCCAGTCTGAAACTTTTTTGGACTTTATATGTTCTTAACTCCGCATTAGCTTTAACTTTTCGCACCAAATAGTCAGAGCACTGAGCAAACCGGGCTTCTTTTCTACCAGATGTGTTTGGAGTTTTTTTCAATATGCTTTCAATTTTATGGCCTTCCCAATATCATGTAGACCTTTTTTCTTCCCGAACTATGTTTCCTATCAAAGGTCGAATTCTCCTGATACGGGTTAATAACCTTGGAAACAGTTTGACAGCAGACATTTAATTCTTTGATCAATGATTTGTAGGACCAATTTTAATTTTTTTGAAATTTTTTTTTAATAATACAGTACATAATTTTCGTCACTCATTTTGATTAAACTCACAACAAATCAACATAGTTGTCATTAAAAATAATAACTGACATATTTTTCAATGATAACTAGATCAAACAAAATTTTAAATATTGCTTCCGAAAAAAGTTATGAGGCAAAACGTGTGTTAAAATTTTTTCGATCGCACTTCTTAATATATAATAAAAATGCTTTAAAATTTGTAAAATTTTAATTTTCTTAGAAATTATTAACCTTTTTTCCCGCTAAAAAATCATTTATTTTTACTATTTCGGAAGAAATTATTAAGAACTTTCAAAAAAGTTTAAAATATGGTACTTTGTTCTACTTTTGAAATGGTGAAAATGGTGAAATTAAATTTTAAAATGAATAAACTTTCATTTCAATTTCTATTACAGTTGCTTTTATTTATTTCATTTTATAAATTGTAATATTTGTTTGGTCATTCAAGGTTTTTTAACTACAATAATAAAAAAGAAAAGGAAAACAGTATGTTAAGGAAAGTATTTTGACATTTTCAAAAACATATTCTGTCATTTATTATTTGAAAAGTATCAACGTAATTTTTTAGTCTAATATTTTTAGTAAAAAATTCTTAAAGATTTTTATTGTTTGCTTGTCTTTTACACTCTATAACTTCCAAGGTATCCACATAAAATACATATGTATGTGTAATCTTTTTCCATATTTGTTTTAGTTTACAGGCATAATTTTTATGTACATATATCCGCACACAAACAATATGCTTTTTATTTTTAAAAAATTTTTTTTTTTTATCTTTTTTATTCTGAATTATTTTTGCTTACACAATTGTTTAGTTTGCAAATATATTTACTTTTTCTGGTCTATTGTTCCAAAAGCAATCGACAGTCATTGTCATTGTCAGTGTCAATGTCAATGTCACTGTTAGTGTTAGTGTCAGTCAGGGTTATTATGTTAATTCCATTGCCCGACCGAGTAAATCCATTGTAAATCTCTTAATTGTGACAAACTTACTTCAGTTGGCAACAACATCAAATCCTGTGCACAGCCAACAAATCGATTGTATTGTTCTGTAGCTAATGCCAAACGACCAGTTTCATAACAAAATAGAGCAAAATTGAGATGTATCAAAGGATTATGGTAAATATTTTTAGTTGTAGTACTACTAGTCTTATTATGGTTGGTGGTAGCAGAATTAGAGGCTGTATTAGGATTCTTAATTGATGTACTGCTGGATGAACTGGTTGAAGTAGCAACTGCTGCGGCAGAAATTGCACTGGCACGTTCAAATGCTGTGAAAGCATTATCAAAATCCTCCAGTTTGCGCAAACAAACTTTAAGTGAATGTTAGAGAGCGTTACAAAAAAAGAAAAAAAAAAAAAAAAGAGAAAGGGGATTTAAAGCAAACAAAGTAGTTATATCATTAACAAGATTATTATATGTACGTATGTATGGACTTATATTTAACATGTTCTGCTATTTATTATATAAGTATGTATGTTAATAGTAAGGCCCCATACTTATGGTATCTAAATAATTAAAAAATCCTGTAGTTTAATTTCTAACAATTTTTGTTCTTTCCAAAGTGGTTAATGCAAATTCGTATCTCATTTAATATGCACGTTTTATAAAACTCTAGAAAAAACGTTAAAGTATACGAGTTTTATGATATTAAATAGAATAATTATTTTTTAAAATTTGTACTTTAAAAGATGTTCACTTTAAAGAAGAAAGATAATTTTTTTTTTGGATCCTCCTATTATATGTTTAAATACAGACATATGTATGTATTTAACTATGTATAGGGATATCAACGCTTAAGGTTAAAAATGAGAAGTATTTATATTAATATAAAGCGTCTAACAAAAATGTATATTTTGTTTTGGCTCAAGAGGTATTATTTTCTCATCTTAAACTTTTTGGAATATAATTTATACCAGGGGTAGTCACAAGCTTTACTCCGCAACCCACTTGAGACGTTACAATTTTGGAATAAAAAATTAAGTGTATCAAGATATTTATGTAAACAAATTCCTTGTTGAATTTTAAATTTGAGTTAAAATAGGAATTTACTAAAAAAAAAAAATAAAAAAAAACACCCTGTGTTGCCCTACGCAAAGTTTTTGATAATATTTCCTAAACTTCTTGCCAGATCGAAATATATGGAAGTGTTGCATAGGAGCATCTAAGCTTTTGTGGGAACCTTCCAGAATATTACTTAGTTTTACTTATTTTTATAAATTTTAAAGAAATCAAATTACCTTTTAAAAAAGAAACATTTTCTTCTGTCAATGAAAATTATAAAATAGTTTTAGTTTTTAGACTCCTTGAAATCAATAAAAATATTTTTTGTAAAAATAAAAAATTGAAATCCATACTTTCATAAAACTTGTAGTCACCCTGTGATAACACGATATAAGCGAATATTTAAAAGTTTAAAAAAATCGCAACTTTTACAAATCAAGTCCGTCCGATTTCAAAGATTTTTATATTTTTGTAAAATGCTTGGCAAGATAAAGGCATAGTCACCTAAGTTATCACCTAAGATATTTACGCATAAATTTTGAATATTAAATTGTTTTCTTGTAATCGGACTTGATTTGTAGAAGTTAAGATTTTTTGGAACTTTTACATATACGAGGTAGTCAACTTGGACAACTTGTAGCATATTTCCTGTTTTCACAGAATGACTACAAAATAATTTTTTCAATTCGATTCGACAAGGAAATAAAGATTTATTACTAAAAATTTTATTTTTAAATATTTAAAAAAAAAAAAAAAAAAAATTATAAAAAAATAGTATTTATTTAATTTGATATCAAATGCTATTGTGAAAACAGGCTAAATTTAAGAAAATAGTGAAAAAAAAATGAATTTCCAATTATTTTAAATTAAGTAAAAATCCTTCGTATTGAAAAAGGATTTGAATAATTGAATATTAAAGGTATTGGCCCAATAACAAATTACTATTAAATGTTTTTATATAAAATAGAGATTTAAGTCGATTAACCAGAAAAAAGGAGTATTTTAAACAAATTTCTAAAATATTAACATTTAACCGCGCACAGTGGTTCCAAAACGTTTTTTTTGGAAATAATTCAGTAACTATTGAACCGTTAGAAATATCTTAATAAAGTTTTACATAGTCAGAGCTGAGGTGTTTTTCAGTTTATTTGGAGGAGTATAGGTTCCTAGCGGGTCAGGGGGGAAATGTGTGGCCCTCCAAAGTTGGCCATCTCGTTTATGTATTTTTTTTTGAAAAATCACCAAAAATTCATTTATGATATGACAGAAAATTTAGATTTTAACTTGGCGGTCTTAATATTGCACCTAAAACTTTTCTAAAATATTCGCCAGATTTCTTACAAAATTCTAAATAATATTGCTGCAAGAATCATATAAATATATGAATCCGTTAAAAATTTATATTAATCTGAAGTTGGAACTTTAAACAAATTTTACATATTTTGGGTTTTTTTTCCAAAAAGGTGACAATATTTATTCACTGATAAAATTTGTTTTTTATTCTGGGCTTTATCATTTTTTTAATGTTTTCAAAAGAAATCTTAATGTAAATGCGTATAAAGTAAATCCGGAGCAGTTTGAGGCAAAGGTCTGACCACAAGCCCTATCCAAATTTTGTCAAATTTGGAATTTTTTTCTTTTTTTGTTATGTTCTTAAATTGGGATCGTCTTAAAATTATTTTAATTTTATAGCTTTATATGTAAGGTATACACCCAAAAAGTATTTTCTGACGGAGGCCTCTTATAACGACAGAATGACCATTTCAATGAAAAAGTCAATTTTTTTTTAACACGCTTTATACGGATTGAGATTTAGGGTATTTTTTTTTAAAGTGGGAATTTTTTTAATTATATGATTTTAGGACAAGTTTATACATACTATACTGAAATTTCAATAAAATATCACAATTCGTTTATATTTTATTAATGTTTAAATATTAATTTTATTAAAAAAAATCCTAAATTTTAATTCCTTTAAGAAATTCTGCGATCAAATTACTTTTCACTAACTTTTTTTTATAAGTTATTAATCTCCATATTCTAACCTTTTCTTAGATACCAAATACTTATATAAAAAGTTTATACTCATGTCTGACCATGTGAAATTTTATTGAGATATCCTTAACGATTCAATAGTTACTGAATTATTTAAAAAAAAAAAAAAAAGAACCACTGTGCCGTGACAGAATTTAAACTATTTTATGAAGAACTTTAAATTTGTTAATTCTGTATAAAGTTCAAGATTTGATGTATAAATGACAGTGCAAAATTTAATGAAGATCGGTCCATAATTTACTATATTTACTTCCCAATTTCGGGAATCACCCAAATGTGCATAAATACATGAGAATGTTAGTATCGATATAATATTCTGTATTAGTATGTTTTTTTACACTTTTATCGGTTTACAATTGGCCCTATCCAGAATTTTGGTACACATAGACAATGGGTATCATATGGTCGGGCTTGACCGATTATCACTTTTTTTCTCCTTTTTGTTTGTTTTTCAAATGCTGTATTAAAATAAAGTAAAAAACCATCATATAAAACGAAAGCGATTCTGCCCCCATCACTTGGCGAATCTACCCCATGGTGTGGGGTAGTTTCGACGTTTTTGGTCACTTCACAAACAACAATTACCTTCACAAGGAGATAGTCAGGATGAAAAGAGCTTAAATATAAGCCAATATATTAAGGTTTTTATTACTAAAGAAAGTTTATTGATATCGTGAATCGTTTTGAAAATACAGCATTTTAAACAAAAAAGTGGCGAATGCTCCTACATGTTATTTACTATTATAAACCTAACAGCTCTGTAAAATTTCATTAAAGTTAACCCAATTGGTTTTGGAGTTATTTAAAAAAGTTAAATGGTCTTTACGGATTTTTGTACTAAATTTAAAATTGAATATATTATAATAAGCAATATGCCAAAATCTACTTTTTGCGAAAAAGAACTTTTTTATTATTGAAACTGATTCTTTAGGGCTTTAGTAGCAACTTTTGTTCTGCGACTTTTTCATAATTCCGTTATTTACAAAATTACCGTTATTTTTGGTTTATTGAAGAAAATCACAATTTTGACCTTCAAATTTCCAAAATTCGACCAAATGATGTTTGGCAACTTTGAACAAAATCCTTTGGCGAGTATTTTTGCTGAACATATGAATTCATAATATTTGCAAATACAGGGTGTTTTGATGCATTTTTAATATAAAATGAATTTTAAAAAAATTTTTTTTGAAAATTATTAAAAAAAGTTCTAAACAAAAGCAGTGATACAAAGAAAAACAACAAAAAACAATAACATTACAAATGTAAACAAGGGCGAGTGTTGTATAAGAGGAGGGCGGTAAAGTTGTTTACATTTGTCCATGAAGTATTTGTATAAAATTTCTTTGACCTTTCACCTTATATGGGAGACGGGCGGTAAAGTGGGCGGACCACGCCCATTTTTTGTTTCCAAGTTTATATCGACCCATGAAAATTTTGTTATAGTACATGCTTTTATTTAAAAGAGACATAGCAGAAAAGTATGAAATTAAGCTACAACGGACACCCTGTGTTCAAACTTATTTGAACATATTTTATTACTTTTTTTTATAACTTTCTTTTAAGTATTATGTTAAATTTTAATTACCATTTGTAATATTTTTTTATAAATTTTATGATTGTTTACATTTGTTGTGGACATACGTATGTGCGTTGGTCTTTTACACATGTGTACAATCACCCTTATCTTTCACACTTGTGTGTAATAAGAATTATTGAAGGGTTTATGTGTATAATAAGAAAAGTACTAAAAATTATTTAGTCTAGATAGTTTTAAGAAATTCAATATTAGTTCTTAAGGTTTTTACAATTATTAATAAAATTAGTGCTGATTTAGCATTCAAGAATGTCTTACAAACATTCAGAAACAAAAGAAGTGTTTTATTTAAAATCTTTTGTTCACCCTGTGTTTTTAGTATTTTGCTCATAACTTTTTTGTTTATTTACGGATTTTTCTGATTTTCAATATCAAACAAACCTTATATAAGATAAATATTTGTGCCAAATTTTGTCTTCCTTCGTTGTGTCGTTCGAGCCCTATCCTGCTTTCAACAGACGGACATAGCTAGATCGATTCAGAATCTAACCAGGACCCAGAAAACATATACTTTATGGGGTTTTTAATTAAAAATAGTGTGTATGGTCTTAATTACTACTGTATAATTAATTTCAGTAACAAAAACTCCAGTTTTTTTTAAATATGCACTCTATTTTTTAAATGAATGAATAAAATTTGCCGAAAATAGGCTTTATTGTTTTTCATATGTCACAAATTGGACTGAATGTTATGCCTTGAAAGTCACATAGTTGTTGATGACAATGATATCTAAAATTCTGCGGTGGTGCTTGAAGATTACATTCCTACTTCAAAAGTTATATATAAATGAAGGTGAAAAAAATGCATTTTTTTCAATTTTTTAGATTTTTTTTTACATTTTCTAAATTTTCTCGTAAACGAAAAATGCGATCGTCACGCACCAACGCGAAATTTTAGATTTTGAAGTCATTAATAATTGTGTTGAATGACAAGACATAATATTAAGCCCAATTAGTGCCGCGTTAAATGTTAGCAGTAGTATTTTCTCACTTCCATGTTTTGTTGTTGCCATTTTGTTTTTCTCAGTGTATTATTGCAACAATATCCGAAAATGGAAGATTAACTACCCAGACTAACTATCCAACTAATAAAAACATTGAGTTTGTAGCTGTTAACATAAATAATGCGTTAAATTCATAAAAAGTTGAAAAATCCAAGTTTTAAAGGCCACCCTATATTTCCGTTTTAGGACAAGTGAGGGACACCCTAACTAGATATTAAGGTAGCTGACTCTACCCCCGAAGCATTAAAAATCATTCGGCATTCATAGCTTGAAAATGAGAAAGTACTTTTTTTGGCATATTGCTAATTACAATACTTATTTAAATTTTAATTACTTCAATTTACTTATTTACATTACAATTTATTATTTAACCTTTGTTTATATTACTTTAAAGAGGGTAGTACTACATTTCCTACAGATCGTTATTGAACTAAATATTGACCATATTGTGTCTGTCCGGCTGTCATTCTGGAAAATTATCATTTAACCCTAAAAGTCAACAACTTTTCTATTGGACCAACAGTTTTGAGCATACAATACGATTTTTTCTATTTTTTTTGTCGATCTGATAAAATCTATATATTTTGGAAATAAATAAAACAAAAAATTTCTAATCGGCTGTTCCGATTTACATATAAATTTATATAATCGTAGCATGGGGTTTTTTTGAGTTTAAGTTTGAAAGGTGAATCCCACAGACCACTCAAAAGCAATGCTACAAGGTCTCAAAGTTAGTTATCTCTAACTTGCACATTTCTGAAACTTATGCCAATTTTTTATATATCATGTATCCATTTAAATAAGTTGTTATATATAGTTTACAAAATAAATAGATATTCTTTAATGTATTTATGTATTAATTAAAAAAAAATTAAATGATTTAAAAGAAAACAAAATTCAACCTAATAACTACACAAGTTTTGTTCATTACTGTTTAATTTCTATTATTTAAGAGATTTTCTTACAAACACAAAATTCATTTATGAAAGAGTTACGTAATTCAATGCTTAACATGAACATAATATAAAAATACTGGTATTAAAGCATAAATCCAATAAAAATCTATATACCCTACAACTATGATAGAGGAAATATACCTTTCCTTTTTTATATGTAGTATTACTCTTCATTAACAATTTATTAATAACTACACATTTTTATCAGGCAGCGTGAAAACAAGATTATAAGAGTTTTGTAAGCAAAAAACAATTTCGCTTACTTTACAGTTTTTAAGTAATATAGAGAGTAATGAGTTTAATATATTACTTTGAATATTTATTGTCTCTTTAATATACAATTTATTATTTTAAACAATTTGCCATCGATAATAGCCATTATTTTCCGTGTTTTAACTTAAAATCAAAACAAGTTTCAAAGATCAAACTGCAGGGTATTTTTTCTTTAAAGTACATATTAATATATTTTTTGTATATAAATATTTGGTTGTATTAATATATAAGTATAGATAATAATACTTACTACCCAGTAGCATATAACATTCTGCATTATCCTTGCGTAAATTTATGGCTGCTGCTAAAGTATGAAAAGCACTGGCATACTGTTGGGCTACATAAATACATAAAAAAAAATAAGATAAGAGAAAATAGTATATCAACACATAAATAAGGCTTTTGTTTAAAATTTTTAATTGTTGCAAACCACATAAAAGAGTAAATACAACGCAGGGGTAAGATAACATAAATTGTACAACAAAAAAATAAAAAAATGTAGGAAATTAAAATTTTACCAGAACTAATATACATAATTAAAATAAGGTAATTAATTTTATATTAAAAAATTATATGGGTCTAAATAATAAATCGATTTTATTAGTGGTCTCTTATTAAGCAAGAACTTCTTTTCTTTATGTTAGAATAACTTGTACAACTTTTTATTTGTTATACTGTTTTTTTTTTTTTTTTTTTTTTTGTATTATGTTAAGCATTCTTTTCAATTATTACCCTTCCAACTACTTATAACAGAAGATTTAAATGTTTTGTTTTATTTACACTGGTCGGCAAAAAAAAATTCTCTTTTAAAGATGAAACATCAGCAGTTTTTTCGGTGTCAATTTACCCGCTTTTGTACAGTAAAGTTCATTTGTGACTATCCACCTAACTCATTCAAACGTGTACGTTTTTTTATTCACCCTAACTTCGCATATTTTGTGAGCGATAGTTAAGCTATCGCACCTTTTATTGACTCTTTAGAAAGCGTTGAGATGGCGATAGCACCATTTATTGACTCTTTAGAAAGCGTGGAGGTGGCGATTTATACTTTATTGACCCTTTGGTAAGCGTGGGGGTGGCGATTGGTTTTTTATAGGTCACAAAAACGTCAAAAAAGTAAATAGTTCATCCATTGGCAGTACAGGTTGGGTTACTTGACTAACGGCAATAAATACATGGTAGGACATTTGGCTCTGATGCATCTTTTTTAGACGTGTGTAGTGTCAAATATCAATTTATTGACTCCTTGGTGCTTAACAGTCTTTAGTATTTTACTTTGTAAGAAAAAAGTTAATAATGTTTTTTTTTTATATTTTTATGTTATGCGTACTACATTAATTAAATGTGTTTTTTTTAAACACGTGGAATACATCCAATAGAAATAGATTACCCCTCAATTATTTTATATAATAAAAAACTTAGTCTTGCTAATTAGAATTTTTAATTTATTAAAGAAATCAATTATTCTGCATTTATGTTTTTTTAAATTGACTTTTTCGTATTAGTCACTATATTGCCACCTTTTGGTCCTTTGGTGCCAATACACTTCTTCCTAGGACATCCCCATGTTAAAGTGACTAGTCAGGTGATTAGTAAAGTGACTAGTGGTGCCCTAATGTCGTCAGTTAAGTAACTGGTTTCCGACAGTCACTATTGACTGCAGGGATTAATCAGCTTTTAGTTTTTTCCATCACGTCCGGATTTTTTATGGTTTTCACCAAAACTCAAGAACGATGTACAGTAGTTCCAAAACGATTTTTTTCGAAATAGTTCTGTAACTTCTGAAGATATCTACATAAAATTTTACATGGTCAGAGCTGAGGTATTTTCGAGTTGATTTGGAGGAGTACAGAATCCTAGCGGGTCACGGGGGAGGTCTACCCCCTAGACCTCCAAAATTGTTAACTTCAGATATATATTTCCTTTAAACATTAATTTTTGACTTGAATTTTAAACTATTTTACATATGGGTGTTCATTGTAAATATCTACAAAAAAACAAAAAAAAAAAAAAACAAAGTGTAGGATATCTCTTTTAGTTTAAGAGATATTTAGGTCGAAGCAATTTTTACCCTCATTTTTGGCCTCGTTTTTTAAGTTTCTTAAACTTTGTCACAGCTGAGGTATTTTCGAGTTGATTTGGAGGAGTACAGAACCCTAGCGGGTCACGGGGGTAAACCTCCACAGTTGGTCATTTCCGATTTAAAACAATTTTAAATATGGGTAGTCCTTGCAAATATCAAAAAAAAAAGTGTAGGTTATCTCTTTTAGTTTAAGCGATATTTAGGTCGAAGCAATATTACCTTAATTTTTGGACCCTTTTTTAAGTTAATTAAACTTGAGGAACTTCTTAAACAAAATTCTAAATAATTATATAAATATATCTATCCGATAAAAAGTTGTATTAATCTGAAGTTGAAACTTTAAAAAGAAAAAAAAAATCAAATTTTTGGGGTTATTTTCCAAAAAGGTGGCAATTTTCATACACTTTTAAAATATTTTTTTTGTTCCGGGCTAGAGAATTTTTGTAATGGTTTCTAAAAGAAATCTTAACGTAAATGCGTGTAAAGAAAAATTGAAGGCGCTTTGAGCAATGGTTTCCCCCAAGCCCTTTCCAAACTTTAAGTCCATTTACATTGGGGATTTTCCCTGGAAAAAATCGCTGCAACTTTTAAGTTTGTAGGCAAAAGATGTAGAGAAGCAAGCGGGGTAAGAAAAGTTGTACGTCGCACAGTGGGGCCAAAAGCAAAATAAATGGTAATAAGTCTGGAACTTTGCAACCACTAAACCGATTTAGATGAAACTTGGAACATCGATAGAGAAGGAGTTAGGCTTTCAGAATATTGTTGGATAGAGTCTGTAGCTGCAGCACGGACGCCGCTACAGTTGACCACCTCGAGGGTGAAAAACATATCGGGGCTTATAACTTTTACAAATATAAACCGATTTTTTGTGGGTTTATACTTAAGCCATTTGCGGACGCCCAAATGTATATGCGATGTAAATCATCATTTAGATTTGACACATATTCATAAATTGACGTTATTTTACAGCTGATATAAATTTGGATGTCATCTGAATACATTCTTATTTTACAGTGCTTGAATTGATGGGGTAAGTTATTTGCATAGAGTGAAAAAAGAAGAGATCCGATTATTGAACCCTGAGGAACACCTCTTTTAACTTCCAGGCATTTAGAGTCAATGGATGAAATGTGAACATACTGGTTACGGTGTTCAAGATATGACAACAATAAGCGTGTGGTGGTGGACGAGAAATTGAAGAAATTTCGTAACTTGTATCCAAGTATTGTGTGGTCGACTGTATCAAAGGCTTTAGAATGATCTAATAAAATGAGAAAAGTAACGTTATTTTTATCAATTTCTTTTCTGACATCTTCAGTAACGTCTATTAATGCAGTTAAACTGTGATTAGCTCTAAACCCAGATTATGGAGAAGTTTTTCTAACGCTTTTGATAGAAAAGGAAGAATTGCTATGGGTCTGTAATCCATATTTGTTTTAGGTATTAGTATTATTTTGACATTTTTCCATTTGGATGGAAAATTATAAGAACTGATGATTTTATTAAAGATATAGGTAATTTGTGGTAGAAGTTATGGCAGAAGAATCTTTAGAAATTTTGAATTTATTTCGTCAGATCCAGCAGTATTAGATTTTATAGACATGCAACTGTTGTAGACTTCTATTTGAGTAACACCTATAAAATAGAGTTAGTTGTGCCTATTAGCTGTATTGATGTAGTTGGAGTAAAAAATTTTGATCAGCTTCAATCATAGGTAAATTCACAAATTTCTCGTTAATTATAACAGCGTCAATGTTTATGTTTGCACGATTGGTAAGCTTTCCTATTACTATTTCACGAATATGTTTCCAAGTTTTTTTAGAACCAATAGAATTAGAAAATTTGTTTGAGTAGTAATACATTTATTTGTTGCATTTCGGACAGAATGATATATATTGTGCAGCTGAGTAGTTCGAAACTGTTTCCAATGGGAATAAGCAATATTTCTTTTAATAATAAGTTGTTTTACTTCCTGTGAGAACCATGGTTTTACTTTTTGTCCAACTACTATTGTTTTCAGTGGTACACTCAAAAAATTATGTAAGTAAATTTAACAGAAAAATCAGTAAAAATAATTATAAATTCATTTAAAAAACGGACTGCTTACATTTCATTTAAATTAAATGAAAATTTGAATTATTTTTGAATGTTGTTTTTTTAACCCACAAAACATTAAAAGTTCCTGATTTTTCAGTTATTTTAACTAATATTATTCAACTTCCCAAAACAGTAATAACTACTGTTTTTTCAGTTATTTTGAACTACAAAATATTACCTACCAAATCAGTCAAAACTACTGTTTTAATATTAGTTAAAATTGAAAAAAATATATAATGTATGCATTTTAATATTTGTTGTGCGTTTATATTTTATACAAATAGAAATTGTTTTAAATGATATCATGAAATAAATTACAATATACATGCAAATAATGTTAACAATTGATGATGATGATTGATCCTTATTCTTAGAATAAAAAATTTTCTTTTTAGAAAACAGTGTTGGTTTTCCTCGCAATATGTATGTTTAACTTTGTCCTGCCAATGTTTTCAGCGTAATTTCTTATTAGATTTATTATCTATAGAAATACAGAAATTATGAAGTTAGCAAATGTTTAGAAGAAAGTTTTTATATTTAGGTCTTACCAGATATTAAAAATAAAGGACTTTCTTTCATTCATTCCACTTCTCTGAAACAATGCTGATCAGGAAATGCACCGCTTATCTGAAAGGCAAAATATTTTATAACACTTACTTAACACAATTTGCAATAATTACTTACCATAAATAAAAATGTGTATATATTGTATTCCATTTTCTTTTATTTATTATTTATTTTATTTTTTTTGACAATGAAAGCATTGTTTTTATAAAATACTTGAAATTTAACAACAAATTATACAATTACTGAAAATATTAACTATAACTAAAAACCATTTTTTTATGATAGTTAATTTTTGATCAACATGTAAAAAAAGTTAAAAAAATAATTTCTTTGATAAATAAATGAATATTCATTATTTTTTAACTTAAAGGAAAACTTTTTATATAAACTACAATCAGTAAATGTAGAAATTTTTTTAGTGTACTGTTTCGTGAAATAAACCATTGATATATTCTTCCAAGAAAGATAATTCATCATCTATGGATTCAATATAGTAGATGGTAGACCAGTCAATTTTATAAAATTCATGCTGCAAGAAGTTGTAATCAATGTTAATGAAGTCACGATAAGTTGTCACCTGATCAGAAATTTGTAGTTGAAAATTATACGACATAAAAATAAGATCATGTTTAGAAAAGCAAGGTGCGGATAACTGATCATATAAAAGAACATTTGATTGGTTGGAAACAAAAATTATGTCCTATAATGTACTATTGGTTTTAGTAAAGTGTGTGGGTGTGGTTGTAGTATTGGTTGGTGTTAGTCCAAGAGACTTCATATTGTCAGCAAGTTGAGAGTCAGTTAATATATTGCAGTTAAAATCGCCAAGAATGACAACATCTTCATACGATAAGGATAATAGTTTTAAAATATCTATAAAAAAGTCCATGAATATTCTACTATTTCCCCTTTTTTCCCCTCGATCACTATCTCAATCATCGACACGAGTTGCTCTTAGTGTGTTGTATTTTTTTACGTATATGGCAACAACACCTCCATGTTTTACTCTATCTGCTCTTAAGATTGTGTAGCCACTCAGAGATACATACAAGTCATTTATATCCGAGTTAAACCAGGTTTCCGAAACACATATAATGTCCACGCTCGAATTTTCAAAAATATATCTAAACTCATAAATTTTCTTGTTCAAACTCTGAGCATTTATATGGCAAATTTTAAGCCCATGCTTCTGTTTGCAGAGTATTTTTATTATTTCTCACTAGGTAGGGAATTATTTCTCGCTAGGTTGGGTATCTCCAGTCAAAGTATAATAAAATAATATTTATATAATAGCGTACAAAAGGTAGTGTAATTTTTATTAAAAAAGTCCCTAATGTTAATCCCCATGTAAATAGGCTCTTTGTCAATTTTAAAAAAGTTGTTTAGTTTTTTTTTTTTTTTAATTCTATAATATCATATCCGAGGTGACCAACTTTGGAAGCCCTCTACACCCGTGACCCGCTAGCGTTTTGTACTCCTCCAAATCAACTCGTAAATACCCTAGCTATGACCATTGAAGTTTTATTTAGATATGTATCTCCAACGGTTTACAAGTTACTAAAAAAATATTTTGGGAACACTGTGCGGTGTGTAATTACATATCTTCAAGTCACCTTAATAAAATTTTATTTTTATTTTCGGAGTTATTTAAAAATGAGTGTACAATTCTTTCTTGCAAAATTCACTTATCTGTAAATAAAATCAATATTTGTACATACATATATTTTGATGATATATGGCTTATTTTATTCATAGTATTATTAGCTTTATGATAAAGAATAAAAACTACACATTTTTTCCGGTTTCATTTCTTAAAAGAAATGTTGAGAATAAAAATGCTTCAATTTGAAGAATTGTTTTTTTCCGACAGTTACTTTTGAATAACTGCGAAACTATTAAAAAGGACTTGAAGACAATTTTAAGAAGAAAATCTTTTTGTGATTCAATGGTCTAAATCGGACAACCCGTTCTCGAGTTGTGATAAAACATACTTGTGTATTCATCTTTTTAAGGAGGATATATTAGACAAGCTCATGAAAGAAAAAAAAAAAAATGACTTGATAGAAAAAATATGAAAATAGATTCATATTTAGCAGTTCAAATTCAATTTTTTTTGCCAACCAGTGTAATTATCCTTGTGGTTGTTTATATGGTGTGTGTGAATTTGTAAAATACTCTTTCGGTGAAATGACTTCAATTAAATTTTTAATTTGTGCTTTGTTATCTTACAATTTTAAAGGTTAATGTTTAATAATAAAAGATTCTGGTTTTTAAATGAAAATTTAAAGCATTTAATTTTCTTTTCTTTATGCTTCCTTAAACAAGTGATAAACGATTCATGCTTGCATGATTTGAAATACATTAAAAAATAATTCGAGATATATTTGCAATTATTTAAAAATAAATGGAATTAATTTCATCATGCTTTTGAGATGATAACACAGATCGGCAAAAACAAATGTTTTTTTCGTCCTTCTTAAAAAAAATTCCAACTAGATGGAATTTTAACTACGAAACATGTTAGTAGTTAAAATTCCATATTTTCCAGGATTATTTTGCCAATCAGTGTAGTTGCCATTAAGGAATAATTTTCCAATGAAACTGGGTACAAATATAACAATGCGTATGAGCTGAATATAAAAATATAAAAAAAAATCTCCACACTGACTTATGTATGTAAAAATCTTCCTACTAGGTATTGCAATATACACAAAGAATTTGCTTTAGTTTTTCATATCAAAAGTTAGATTAAGTTCTGAGAAAAAATTTCAATTCTTTTTATACACATCATCAAAAAACATGTTTAGACATGTTTAACATGTTTAAATAAACGTTTAAAACCCAATAAAACAGATATATATTCTGGGTCCTCATGAAATCTAAGACGATTTACCTATGTCCGTCTGTCTGTTTTTGTGTGTATGTTAAATTAAGGATAGGGCTTTATTTATTTATGTTAATGTAATGTAATTTCCTGAAGATAGTTTTATACGAGAGCTATGATCAATTATAGACCGATCTTCATGAAATATGGCACGAAGATTAACACTTATACAAAACTTCTTTGTACCGAATTTTATTAAAATATTTCCATATGTAAGGAATTTATGACCACTAAACCCCTATTCCGATAAGACTTTTGTATGGGGGCTAGGTGAAATAATGAACCGATCATAACAAATTTCAATAGGCTTCGTCCTTGTACCAAAATAATTATTTATGCAAAATTTCATCACGATATCTTTAAAATTGCGACCTGTACTTTGTTCGCAATGTTTACATGGACAGCCAGCCAGACAGACGGACGGACGGATATCGTTAAATCGACTCAGAAAGTGATTCTGAGTCGAACGGTATACTTTAAAGTGTGGGTCCGATAATTATTTCTGTGCGTTACAAACATCAGCGCAAACGCATAATACCCCAACCACCTATGTTAACATTTATAGGAATTTATTCACTTTTGGGTGATTCCCGAAAGAGGGCCTTATATGGGAGCTATGGTAAATTATGGACCGATCTTTGTAAAATTTGGAACTATCATTTGGAACTATTATTTTTTTATGAAACTTGTTTGTGTCAAATATTAACTTGATACTAACATTTCAATGGGATTTATGCCCGTCAAAGTGATTTTCAGAAAAGGGGTTTATATGGGAACTATGGTCAATTATGAACCAATCTTTATAAAAATCGGCACACTTATTTAGACTTATATAAAACTTATATGTGCTAAATTTCTTTAAAATATTGTTATATTTAAGAAATTTATGATCGTTAAACCCTTTTCCGGGAGGACATTTCTATGGGATCTAGGTGAAATAATGGATCGATCATAATCAATTTCAATAGGCTTCGTTTCTGAACTGTAAGAAATCTGTGTGCCAAATTTCATTAATTTTTGTTCAAAATTGCAACTTACAGGTTGATTACAAGGTTTACATGGACGGACAGACGGTCAGACGGACGGACATCGTTAAATCGAATCAGAAAATGATTCTAAGCCGATTGGTATAAATTAAGGTGGATGTTAGACCAATACTTTTGGAAGTTACAAACATCAGCACAAACGCATAATACCCTCCCCAACTATGGTGGTGTAGGGTATAAAAATACTAAATTTATCGAAAATTTTCCTTAAAGTAAAACAAAATTTACAGAAAATTTTCTATACAAAAATAAAAAAATTATCAACAAGCGCGAATATATTCGGCCCGGCCGAATCTATATACCCACCATCAAAGTAGGCAGTAAGGTGGGCGGACCACGCCCATTTTTTGTTTCCGACTTTACATTGGTCCTTAAACTATGTGAACACAATTTCGTTGATTTTCACTATATGGGAGGTGGGCGGTAAAGTGGGCGGACAACGCCCATTTTTGGTTTCCGAGTTTATGTCGATCCACCAAATATACGTACAAAATTTCGTTGGCGTACGTGCTTTTATTGAAGAAATATAAGCAGAAAAGTATAAAACGGACACCCTGTGTTTCCAGTTTTTAGCCCATAACTTTTTTGTTTATTAACCGATTTTGCCCAATACCAAACAAAAATTATATAAGATAAATATTTGTGCCAAATTTCGTCTCCCTACGTTGCCCCGTTCGAGCTATATCCTGCTTTCAACAGACGGACAGACGGACAGACAGACGGACAGACGGACGGACATAGCTAGATCGACTCAGAATTCAACCAGGACCCAGAAAATATATACTTTGTGGGGTCTTAAATGATTCCTTCGACATGTTACACACGGAATGACAAAATCAATATTGATGGTGGGTATAAAAATAGTTTATAAAAAAAGGAAATTTATCGAAAATTTTCTATAAAGAAAAAAAGAAAATGTTTGTAACAATATTTGAATTTTATTTTTAGAGAAAATTTTTAAACTTAATAGAAAATAATTTTTAAAATGTCTCTAGCTATAAATTTTTTTAGTATAGAATATTTAATAATGTATGTAAAAGATAAAACATGGTAAATATAGTTTTAGTCTTCGAGTTAAAAATGAGTAAATGAGAATTTTTGTTTACTCAGACAATAGTAGAATTCACATTTTTAGCAGTACTTAGTGTAATTAAACAAAATCTGTTTAAATACAATGTGCTTAGTATGTGTTCTACTAATTCCTAAAAATTCTATAGCACATATTTATGAGTTACTTTTAAAGCTTATTATTTAGCAAAGTTAAAAAAAAAACTATTTTGTTTTTGTTAGCAGGAAACAAATATGAAAAATTTTTAAAAACAGAATAACAAAAGTAGTTTAAATAGTTACAATAATAGTATTAATAATATAATAATAGATTTTACTATATTAGCTATGCTTTACTTTTTTGAAGTTATGACTAACTAACTAACTAACCTGTTATATAAATTAAACTCAAATTGTATAGAGCATTGTAATTTAAAGGTGATAACCAAATAGCTTTTCGTAATGATGAAATAGCCTGAAATAAATAAAATATCATATTACATATGTATATATGTATAGTATTTGAAACAATAATATTTTTATGTTTTTCTTCATAGCTGTAACTTATGAATGAAATAAAAAATAAAAATACTTTTTATTTCATTTCTATTTCTTACTTCTAATTAAAAAATATTTGTTAGTCAATCTATTATCTTTTGAATAAAAATATTAAGGATTTCTATTTATACTAAAACAATTGAATTTATTATAAATTTGTATCTGATTGAACAAAATAAATTAAAAATTAAAATATTTTATTTAACCAAAAGAAAAACAAATATATTTTTATAAGAAGATAATCAAAAGTTTTTTATTTGACTATTTTAAAGTTTAATAATATTCGTATGTATTTTATTTAAATAAAAAAAGTTAAACAAATTTTTCTGATTTTTATTCAAAAACTTTATATTCAAATAGAAACATTTAAAATAAATATTTTTATTATTTTATTCAACAAAAACTCCAAAAAATAAAAATATTCAGCCTCAAAAGGCTTGAATAACAAAAAATTATAAATTTTTTTTTCAAATATTCAAGTATAAAAAAAAAATTTTACTTATTTTTCTTTTTCAAAGTAAATTTAAAACTATTCAAACAAATTCATGTTGAATAAAAATATTCAAAAGTTTTCTATGAATAAAAAAAATTGAATGTTTTAAAACAGATATTATTTTATTTTTAAAATGGAAAATAAAATAAAGAACAATTGTATTCAAACTAAAGAAATAAAATATATTTTAAAATTAGTTAAAGACTTAAGAATTTGATTTATATTTTATAAATTTATATTCGAATACTTTTGTGGAAATATTATTTTATCCAACTTGTTAACAAATGGAATAATATTTAAATAATTTTTATTCAAATTAATTTCAATTAACTGAAAATCATATTACAAAGAGTATAAAATAATTTTAAAGAAATTTATTTCTAAAATATAAATAAAATATTAAAATAATTTATTTTTAACAAATATTTTGATTGAAAATATTCACAATGAACAGCTATGTTTTTCTTCAAATAAACTAGTAAGAATAAAAGCATATCGAACGAAAAATTCGTTACGACAATTTGTATGGGAAAACAACAAAAGAATGTTTTTAATTTATTTGTTGTTTTCCATATAAATTGTCAAAACAACATCGTGGGACAAGGCAATGAGTACCTTACATTCACAAAAAAACAATATGTGCACAATAAACTATCTACGAACAATGGTAATAAAATACTATGCCCAATAATATTTTCTTCCACTTACCACAATAAGTTTTTGTTTTTTGAAAAAACACAAACCAATATTGTTCCACAACTCGGCAATGTCCGGTTTTAAGGCAGCAACTTCTTTGTATTTTCCCAAGGCACCATCAACATCATTGCGGGACTATACATGAAATGGATAAAAAGTTGTAAATATAGTATGTACATACATATACATGTATATATGGACTTGTAAAGTAAAAGCAGTTTGAGAAAAATTATATATGTACATATCGCCAATATAAGTGCAAAGTGGTCTAAGTTAAAATTTAGATTTTTTTTATCTATTTAAAATTTTCCATTGGTTTCCAAGTTATCACATAAACTCGTAATTTTATAAATCTTTCGAAATTATTATTATTATTTTTTTTTAACATTTAGGATTTTTATTAAAGCTAACAGCGCACGTTGGGGTAAAATGTGTCAAAAGTGGCGATTAATTTAATTTTGAAATTTAAACTTTTGTAATAAAGTTGGGTACCGAATAAAAATAGACAAAATTATCTATCAATATCAATTAAAATCTTTAAGCTAGATTGTGTTGTTTGTTTATGTCAAAGCTGTCAAAATTAAATTTTTTTTTTACATTTTTGAAAAATAGTAAAAAATTAAATTTCATCAACTTTCAGTGTAATTATTTGAAATAAAAAGTTTTTTAAGATAAAAATTTAAAATGGAACCATAAACTTCAGAGATTTAGGTGTACTTTTCTTCAAGTATTTGTAAATTATATTTTGTCCTAATATTTTTGTTATTTTTGTTGAAAATTGTCCTTAAATACACTAATTTTCAAATTTCATGGAATGCAACTTAAAATGTTACAGGATATTTGTTCTGAAAATTTTTTGAAAAATAGTACATATTGTCCACTTTAATATTATGAAAAAAGCGCATATATAGCCCAATTTGAGAAACTAATTTTTTTCGAAAAAACTCCAGTAGATTTCATACAAAAAACAGCTTAAATGCAGATATTTTCTTTGCTTTATCAAACATAAAACAGTGGGGCATAATGGAAATAAATTTGTAACTTCTAATCGGCTGGTTGGATATACATGAAATTTCACATAGTCATAGTAAAGGATAGTAAAATTTTGAGTTTAGAAGCAGGATTCCAAATACGCTTCAGGAGCGTAGCTATAGAGGTTCAAAATAGGGTATTAATGTCATAGAAAAGGTTGAACCACTAGCGAATTTTTGTTCCTTACCAGATTTCCAAGATTTTTATATCACCTTAAAGTCCTTCATAAATCCTTTAGAAAACATTCTTGCATGTACTATTTTTCTTACATATTCTTCGAGATATATTAATTTTAAATTTCAACAATCTCAACTTTGCAAGATGTTTGTCAAGTCTTTTCCATATATATCTCAACATTTTCAACCAAATTTACCATATTTTAAGCATTTTATTAAAGAACAAAATTTTCTATTGAATATAGAAAATTTTAAGTCGATATCTTCATTGTATCAGAAAATAAACGATTTTGAATTGGAAAGTTTGCAAAAATTAATAAACAGACGGACGAAAGGACATACATTAGAATTCTTTAAAAAAAGTCTTAAAATTCCAAAAATATATTACTTTTTTACTTCTTGACCAATATAAAAACTAGATATTAATACTAAAGTAATGATAGTCGTATCTCCTTTTCCTGAATTAAGTGCCATTTTCGACCCATTTAACCCAAATGTATAAACGGATGGACGGACATTGCCATTTTGCCAAAAAATATTTAAGAATTCTAAAAATGCATTTTTTTACTAACTAATAAAAAAAAAAATAGAAAGAGATCATAAAAATTCGGATATCACATTTTCCTGAATTAAACGCCATTTTCGACCCATTTAACCCAAATGTACAGACAGACGGACGAACATTACCATTTAACCAAAAAACATCTTATAATTATAAAAATGCATTAAACGTGATCATTAAAGTGTTGATATCACCTTTTCCTGAATTATGCATAATTTTCGTCCCATTTAACTCTAATGTATAGACGGATGGACGGACATCACCATTCTGCCAAAAAAAAAAAAAAAAAAAAATCTTAAAATTCTAAAACTGAATTTTTTACCTAATAACACAGGTCAACACTAAAAAAGTATCTGGAAAATCATGTTGCAGATATTGTAGATATAGTCATCCCAATCACCAGGAGCATTTTGGTTTTTTTCCATCATGTCACATTTTTAACCCATTGAGGACCAAAGAAAATATGGTTTCATGATGAGTTTTTAGGTTATAAAATTTTCCAAGTAATAGATAGTTACTTGTTTTATAGCCAAGATATGGTGCTACAAAAATGTAGTAATAGTCAAGTCTCTAACTTGTCATACATAGCCCCTAGAAGTCTTTAAAGTTGTAAAAATAAAGAAATTTTATATTAACCCTCATAAAACCATTGAAAAATTAGGGGTAAGGAGTGGGTGTAAAGGGAAAATTTGTATTTGGTATAACAAACAAAAGACTGTAGATTTCAAGAATGGTAAAATTTTCAAAATCTCACTGATAGAAAATGAGTAGCCATCAAAAATATAAAAAAAAAAATAAAAATACCAATTTAAATAACAAAGTCAACAAAAAATTAAATTAAAAAAAGATTCGGCTATGCCGAATCTTTTATACCCTTCACCATCCTACCAACAAATAATAACATTTTCGCCTTAAAGTATGCTTTTATATTTATAAACCTACATTTTTTTCAAACTACGAAAACTTGAACACGAAGAAAAAAATAAACAACAGCAATAATTCCATATTTATATATTATATGTTTGTATGTACAAACAAACTGACTGCATATACAAAGAACAACAACAACAACACTGTTATTCATTATATTACTGCTGTTGCTAACTAAAGTACTTGCCTATACAAAAAACAAAAACATCGCTAATAGTCATTACAATGCTTAATATATATGTTTGTATGTGTATTTATATTCTCAACAGATTTGTTTTAGTTTTTGGCCCATAACTCGATTGGTGAAAAAAAAAAAAAAAAAAAACAGAAATTTTATAAAAATATTTATGACCGATCTACAGTGGTGGCCACGAATTTAAGACACGACATTTCACTTATATATTTCTGATAATTTTTACATCTTATCGAACAAATTTTAGATCCATGTTATTTTTTAAAGATCCTAGTAAGGTTATGAAAAAAAATCAACAATAGTTTGTTACCTATATTTAGTTTCCAATTTTTATTTACATATTATACAGATTAATACAAGTTTAAGCCTGGTCATGAATTTAGGACATAGGCAAAATAAAAGTTAATTCACAAAAGTAAAGCTCAGCTTCATAAAACAATATTAGTATTTGGTGGGAAATCCTTTATTTTGAATCACAGCAGCGCATCTCCTGGGTAAACTTTCAACTAATGCCATACAGCGCTCCTTTGGAATGGCATACCAAGCCTTTTGAATTTCTTCCCATAAATCAGTCAAATTTTTTGGCTTTACTGCTCATACATGCTCCTCAACATCATTCCACAAGTTCTCAATTGGATTGAGATCCGGGGATTGAGCTGGCCATTTCAGAACTGTGATATTATTTTCCTCTAAGCAACTCTTCACTAGGCGTGAAGTGTGCTTAGGGTCATTATCATGCATAAATTTCCACATTAGAGGCATGTTGTCTTCAGCGAATGGTATCATGATGCTTGTCAGTATGTTTTTGTAAATATGCTGGTCCATTTTATTGATAATCTTCTGAATGGGACCTACACCATGCCAGGAAAATGCTGCCCACACCATGACATTTCCACCACCATGCTTAACCGTTTTAAGGGTGTACTTTGGGTGATGCTCCAGGTTTGGAGGACGCCATACGTACTGTTTTCCATCAGAACCAAAGCGACAAAACTTCGACTCGTCGCTCCAAAGTATATTTTTCCAAAATGTCATCGGCTTATTGAGATTTTCTCTTGAAAACGCTAGTCGGGATTTAATATTTTTTTTTGACACAAGTGGTTTACGTTGTGCAATACACCCACGTAAGTTCTTCTCATTCAGACGTCTTCTTATTGTCCTGGACGATATATTAATACCAAAATCCGATGAAATCTCATTTTTAATTTTACTTGAGCTCTTGAAAGGATCTTTAGCAGCTGATTTATAAATTAAGCTATCCTCCCTGGGTGTAGTTTTTCGGGCTCTAGGGTGCTGTTTGACATTTTTGGTAGTGCCATGTTGCTTGATGTGTTCCAGTGCATTGTAAATCTTGGATCTGGAACATTTTAGTAGCTTGGAAATTTCCATTACTGTTTTTCCATCAGTATTCATTTGTTGGATCAATTTTCGCTCGGCATCCGAACTCCAAGTACCTCTGGCCATTTCTAACTAAATATTTTGATGTATTCTAACATTAAATGGAATAAAACATTCATTACTTACCTTTTAGCTTCAAAAAACACCAAAAAATCACTTAAAAACCAAATATTTCTTATATGTTTTAAATTCGTGACCAGCTTCAAAAGCACGTTTTTACGAAAATATAATAAAAACAGCAACAAAATGTATACACAAACAAAACCAAATAACGGTAATTGATCTTAACATTACAGGGTACACTGAAAAATTAACAAAATCTAATTTTATATTGCAGGGTTGTAATAATTATCACAACTTAGTTCGTTACATGTCCTGTCTTAAATTCGTGGCCACCACTGTATATAAAAATCTGTAGCTTAAACATGGGCTTCAAAAACCAAAAATGCGTTTTGCCCGATATCTCAGTTATTATGAACCGATTTATTTAAATTTTTTTTTTAGCCAAAAAATTCGGAAAAAAATGTCCAAGCTTCTTTGCAAAAACGAAGTTCCTAGTATATACAGAGGCTGCAGAAACTGGAAAACCGGTTTTAAAAACCGGTTTTTTAAGCACATCTCCGCAATATAAGAACCGATCTTTCTGAATTTCAATAGCAAAATTTTGGAAAGGATTTCCAATCGTTTGATATATATATTATATATGTCAGTTATCGGTGGGCTTCATAAACGCCATTTCAACCGACATGGTCCTATCGTCATCATTTCTTACAAGGATACCGAAAATATAAACTTTTTTGCGAAAATTGTGGAAATTACAAACGGAATGATAAACTTATATATACCCTTTACACCTGTTGTGAAGGGTATAATTGTAAGAAAAATATTAACAAAAAATATATGTGAATAAATTGGCCTGATTTTAACTCTTTATACTAAATATAGTGCAGAAAGTTAAATAAAACATTTCCATGACGTCACAATTTTAAAATATATATATATATATATATATTATATTTTTATACCCTTCACCACAGGTGTAAAGGGTATATATAAGTTTGTCATTCCGTTTGTAATTTCCACAATTTTCGTCGGAGAGCAAAAAAGTTTATATTTTCGGAATCCTTGTAAGAAGCGATGACGATTGGACCATGTCCGTCCGTCCGTCCGTGTGTCGGTTGAAATGGCGTTTATGAAGCCCACCGATAACTGACATATATAATATGTATGTCAAACGATCGGAAATGCTTTCGAGAATTTTGCTATTGGAATTCAGCAAGATAGGTTCATACAATGCGGAGATATGTTAAAAAAACCGGTTTTTTGAACCGGTTTTCCAGTTTCTGAAGCCTCTGTATACACTACGGACTTCGTTTTTACAAAGAATTCTCGGACATTTTTTTCTGAATTTTTGTTCTGAAAAAATGAAATAAATCGGTTCAGTAATAACTGAGATATCGGACAAAACGCATTTTTTATTTTTTGAAGCCTTGGTTTAAGCTATAGATTTTTATTTTTATACAGATCGGTCACAAATATTTTTATAAAATTTCAGTTTTTGAATCAGGAAGATCGGTTTATAAATGGTGGAGATATGCTTTAAAAACCGGTTTTTAGAACCGGTTTTTTAGTTTCTGAAGCCTCTGCATATACCAGGGACTTCGAATTTTTAAAGGGGGCTCGAAAATTATTTTCTGAATTTTTGTTCTGAAAAAATTAAATAAATCGGTTCAGTAATAACTGAGATATCGGGGAAAACGAATTTTTTATTTTTGAAGCCCTTGTTCAAGCTATAGATTTTTATTTTTATATAGATCAGTCATAAATATTTTTATAAAATTTCGGTTTTTTTAATAAACCAAATTCGTTCATAATCAACAGAGTTATGGCCCAAAAACAAATCTGTTAAGAATATAAATACACCAACAAACATGTATATTAAGCATTGTAATGACTATTAGTGACGTTTTTTTGTTTTTTGTATAGACAAGTAGTTTAGTTATCAACAGCAGTAATATGATGAATAACAGTGTTGTTGTTGTTGTTCTTTGTATATGCAGTCTGTACAAAAATAAATAGATATGGAATTGTAGTTGTTTATTTTTAAAAACTAAAACATATCTGTTAAGAATATACATAAATACATACACAAACATGTATATTAAGCATTGTAATGACTATTAGTGACGTTTTTTGTTTTTTGTATAGACAAATAGTTTAGTTAGCAACAGCAGTAATATAATGAATAACAGTGTTGTTGTTGTTCTTTGTGTATTCAGTCAGTTTGTACATACAAAAATAAATATATATGGAATTGTTGTTTTTTCTTTTTTAAAAGCAAAGCCTGTTATGATTGTTTTTTTTTTTTCATATTCAAATTTTCGTAGTTTGAAAAAAATTTAGATTTAGAAAATATGCAAGCATACGTTAAGGCGAAAATTTTATTAATTGTCGGTAATATGGTAATATCATAGCTGTAACTTATGAATGAAATAAAAAATAAAAATACTTTTTATTTCATTTCTATTTCTTATTTCTAATTAAAAAATTTTTGTTAATCAATCTATTATCTTTTGAATAAAAATATTAAGGATTTCTATTTATACTAAAACAATTGAATTTATTATAAATTTGTATCTGATTGAACAAAATAAATTAAAAATTAAAATATTTTATTTAACCAAAAGAAAAACAAATATATTTTTATAAGAAGATAATCAAAAGTTTTTTATTTGACTATTTTAAAGTTTAATAATATTCATATGTATTTTATTTAAATAAAAAAAGTTCAACAAATTTTTCTGATTTTTATTCAAAAACTTTTTATTGAAATAGAAACATTTAAAGTAAATATTTTTATTATTTTATTCAACAAAAACTCCAAAAAATAAAAATATTCAGCCTCAAAAGGCTTGAATAACAAAAAATTATAAAATTTTTTCAAATATTCAAGTATAAAAAAAATATTTTACTTATTTTTCTTTTTCAAAGTAAATTTAAAACTATTCAAACAAATTCATGTTGAATAAAAATATTCAAAAGTTTTATATGAATAAACAAAATTGAATGTTTTAAAACAGATATTATTTTATTTTTAAAATGGAAAATAAAATAAAGACAATTGTATTCAAACTAAAGAAATAAAATATATTTTAAAATTAGTTAAAGACTTAAGAATTTGATTTATATTTTATAAATTTATATTCGAATACTTTTGTGGAAATATTATTTTATCTAACTTGTTAACAAATGGAATAATATTTAAATAATTTTTATTCAAATTAATTTCAAGTAACTGAAAATCATATTACAAATAGTATAAAATAATTTTAAAGAATTTTATTTCTAAAAATATAAATAAAATATTAAAATAATTTATTTTTAACAAATATTTTGATTGAAAATATTCACAATGAACAGCTATGGGTAATATGATGTCGATAAGATGGTAAGATGGTAATATGGTGAAGGGTATCAAAGATTCGGCACAGCCGAATCTTTTTTCAATTTCATTTTTTTTTAATTTCAACTTCATTGAAAAATATATGGATATATTTTTCTTAAATTAGGATTTAAGAACGTACTATTTTTAATTTTTTCTTATATTAAGAAGCAGCAATAGCCTGTCACTAAAGTAGGATTCCATATGCGTTGATACAATCTTTCAGTAACAGCGTTTTGGTGTAAAAGCTCCCATTGATCTTCACTAATTTATCCCATTTCTTCAGTGCTCTTAGCAATTTTAAAGACTTTTAGGTGCTATGTTAGAGACATGGCATATTCTACACTTTTTTCGCTATTCCTTCTCTATAAAATATAAATCCATAATTTGCTCCATCTATTACCCAGAAAATTATATAACCTAATATTTTCTTAGAGGTACATATTTCATTTGGTCATCAATGGGTTAAAAGTATGATGTGATGGAAATGTTTCATCTAATTTTTTATACCCTTCACCACAGGTGTAAAGGGTATATATAAGTTTGTCATTCCGTTTGTAATTTCCACAATTTTCGTCGGAGAGCAAAAAAGTTTATATTTTCGGAATCCTTGTAAGAAGCGATGACGATTGGACCATGTCCGTCCGTCCGTCCGTCCGTCCGTCCGTGTGTCGGTTGAAATGGCGTTTATGAAGCCCACCGATAATTGACATCGATAGGATAGGTTCATACAATGCGGAGATATGTTCAAAAAAACCGGTTTTTTGAACCGGTTTTCCAGTTTCTGAAGCCTCTGTATACACTACGGACTTCGTTTTTACAAAGAATTCTCGGACATTTTTTTCTGAATTTTTGTTCTGAAAAAATGAAATAAATCGGTTCAGTAATAACTGAGATATCGGACAAAACGCATTTTTTATTTTTTGAAGCCTTGGTTTAAGCTATAGATTTTTATTTTTATACAGATCGGTCACAAATATTTTTATAAAATTTCAGTTTTTTGAATCAGGAAGATCGGTTTATAAATGGTGGAGATATGCTTTAAAAACCGGTTTTTAGAACCGGTTTTTTAGTTTCTGAAGCCTCTGCATATACCAGGGACTTCGAATTTTTAAAGGGGGCTCGAAAATTATTTTCTGAATTTTTGTTCTGAAAAAATGAAATAAATCGGTTCAGTAATAACTGAGATATCGGGGAAAACGAATTTTTTATTTTTGAAGCCCTTGTTCAAGCTATAGATTTTTATTTTTATATAGATCAGTCATAAATATTTTTATAAAATTTCGGTTTTTTTAATAAACCAAATTCGTTCATAATCAACAGAGTTATGGCCCAAAAACAAATCTGTTAAGAATATAAATACACCAACAAACATGTATATTAAGCATTGTAATGACTATTAGTGACGTTTTTTGTTTTTTGTATAGACAAGTAGTTTAGTTATCAACAGCAGTAATATGATGAATAACAGTGTTGTTGTTGTTCTTTGTATATGCAGTCTGTACAAAAATAAATAGATATGGAATTGTAGTTGTTTATTTTTAAAAACTAAAACATATCTGTTAAGAATATACATAAATACATACACAAAAATGTATATTAAGCATTGTAATGACTATTAGTGACGTTTTTTGTTTTTTGTATAGACAAGTAGTTTAGTTATCAACAGCAGTAATATGATGAATAACAGTGTTGTTGTTGTTGTTCTTTGTATATGCAGTCTGTACAAAAATAAATAGATATGGAATTGTAGTTGTTTATTTTTAAAAACTAAAACATATCTGTTAAGAATATACATAAATACATACACAAAAATGTATATTAAGCATTGTAATGACTATTAGTGACGTTTTTTGTATAGACAAGTAGTTTAGTTAGCAACAGCAGTAATATAATGAATAACAGTGTTGTTGTTGTTCTTTGTGTATTCAGTCAGTTTGTACATACAAAAATAAATATATATGGAATTGTTGTTGCTTCTTTTTTAAAAGCAAAGCCTGTTATGATTGTTTTTTTTTCATATTCAAATTTTCGTAGTTTGAAAAAAATTTAGATTTAGAAAATATGCAAGCATACGTTAAGGCGAAAATTTTATTAATTGTCGGTAATATGGTAATATGATGTCGATAAGATGGTAAGATGGTAATATGGTGAAGGGTATCAAAGATTCGGCACAGCCGAATCTTTTTTCAATTTCATTTAACTACATTTAGTCTAAAGAGTAAGAATTAAACAAAATTATTCAGGATATAATTTTTTCTAATTTTTTGTTAGCTTTGTTATTTAAACTTAGATTTTTTTCAAACTTTTGCTGTCTACGCATTTTCTGTCAATGCGATTATCAAAACTTTACCATTTTTGAAATCTGCGGTCTTGTATTAGTTATATCGAATACAAATTTCCCCTATACAACCACTCTCTATCCCTAATTTTTTCATGGTTTTATGAGGGTTAATTGAGAAATTCTTGATTTTTACAACTTTAACGACTCTAGGGGCGATGTGTGACAAATTAGAGACTTGACTATTACTACATTTTTGTAGCCCCATGTCTTGTTTATAAAACATGAGTAACTAATCTGCTCTATCTGTTACTTGGAAAATTTTATAACCTAAAAACTTCTCAAGGAAACAAATTTTCTTTGGTCCACAATGGGTTAAAAATGTGACGTGATGGACAATTTTCATTTGACTTTCTACACTATATCAAGCTTAAGGAGTAATAATAATTTTGCAGAATTATTCCAGATATACATTTTTTTTGCCGGTTTTGTTGACCTGTGTAATCAATAAAAAAAGTAAAACGTGATCATTAAAATATTGATGTCACCTCTCCCTGAATTAATCACCATTTTCGACCCCCTTTACCACAATGTGCGGCGATATGAAACAATGAATGTGATGAATGGAGAAACCATTGAACAATGAGTAAAAATAAAACAATGTTTTTAGTGAAGAAGATTTTCGAACTAAGTAAAAAACGGTAAAAAAATCTAAAATAAATAAACAGTTAAGAGCGCTTTATTTATCTGGGTTGAAGCTTTTATATACATACATCGTATGTAAAGATACATTTGTATATGTATATTATGTATATGTATTGTTAAGTTTTTGCCTAATTTAAGGAAATAAATGTGGTTTAGATCCTTTATTGCAATAATAAAACAAGTCAGTACAACTTTTTCTTTATTTCTTAATACATCACTTTATTTTAAACTCAAAAAAAGTACACGCTATATTACACAAGTAAACAGCAACGACTGCCAACACTAGGTACATTTTCTACGAATTTAGGAGATACAGATTTATTACTAAAAATTTCGCGCTTGGCCCCACTGGGCACTAGTCGGCAAAAAAAAAAAAAAAACCTCCCTTAAAGGCCGATAGTTGGACTATATAGATTTCGATATGCTGAACTCGAATTTGCATTCAGTTTTTTTTCCATCAGGTTTGGATTTGTTTATGGGCATATCTAATATTTCACCCATAATAAGATAATTAAAGAAGAAAAATATATTTTTTGTCTTGCCGACCATTGTTGGCATTTAAAGTAATGTACTTAATTTTGTTCATGCAAATAGAAAAATCTCTTAAATACAAAATTCTTTGTAATGAGTATGCAAATGAAGGATGCAAATAGAATTAGGAAAAACTAAATATCTACAACTTTTACATTTGAAAAATAAAAACTACAAGCATCTACTATAAAACTTCTTCATACCTGTAAAATAGCAGCAAATGCCATTAAACCGCGCAAACAATTCTTATCAAATTGTATGACCTCTAATAAGCGATCAAATGCTTTTTGCGTTTCATTTAGCTTTAAATACAAAACGCCAATTTCCGTCAAAACATCAGTATTTTCAGGTGAAAGACTGTAATTAAAACATAAAATGAACAGGAAACAGTAGGAAAATGCTTTTTGTTCACCTAACACTTATTATACTTACAGTAAGCAGTTCTCTAATACCTCAATAGCCTTATTGTATTCTTTCTCCTTGCGATGTATTTCAGCTAAACGTTGAAAACTTTCTAATTTCTTGCCGGTTTGTACGGCTTTTTGAAAATAATTTTTAGCTTCTAATTCCTCCTGATGTGCAATTTCCACTTGATTGCGTGATGCTGCTGAGCGTAATAATAACTCGCCAATGAAATGGAAAATTTCATGATCTAAACGTGTCGATAGCTCTTCAGCTTCACGAAATATACTTAGAGATTGATTATAACGACCCATCATAAATCTAAGGATGGAAATTAATCAATAATAAAACAAATAAAAATATGTAGTAAAATGGCAAAGAAATTTTGTAAAGGTGTTTTATGGTGAAAAAATTTTTGTTTATGAGTTTTAAGGTATAATTTCATAGGTTTAGACTTTTTAATTAGTTTAACTTAAAGCTGAAGGATTAGATGTATTAAATGTATTAAATGAAATTAAATGAAATTAAATGAAGAGAGTCATATTTAGAGATATAGATAGATAGATGGATATATGGATAGATAGATAGATAGATAGATAGATAGATAGATAGATGAATAAATAGATAGAAAGATATATAGATAGATAGATAGATAGATAAATAGATAAATAGATAAATAGATTGATAGATAGATAGATAGATAGATAGATAGATAGATAGATAGATAGATAGATAGATAGATAGATAGATAGATAGATAGATAGATAGATAGATAGATAAATAGATATATAGATATATAGATACTAAGATAGATAGATATATAAATAGATAGAAAAATAGATAGATAGTTAGAAAGATAGATAGATAGATAGATAGATAGATAGATAGATAGATAGATAGATAGATAGATAGATATATAGATATATAGATGGATAGATAGATAGATAGATAGATAGATAGATAGATAGATAGATAGATAGATAGATAGATAGATAGATAGATAGATAGATAGATAGATAGATAAATAGATATATAGATATATAGATACTAAGATAGATAGATATATAGATAGATAGAAAAATAGATAGATAGTTAGAAAGATAGATAGATAGATAGATAGATAGATAGATAGATAGATAGATAGATAGATAGATAGATAGATAGATAGATAGATAGATAGATAGATAGATATATAGATATATAGATGGATAGATAGATAGATAGATAGATAGATGGATAGATAGATAGATAGATAGAAAGATAGATAGATAGATAGATAGATAGATAGATAGATAGATAGATAGATAGATAGATAGATAGATAGATAAATAGATATATAGATATATAGATACTAAGATAGATAGATATATAGATAGATAGAAAAATAGATAGATAGTTAGAAAGATAGATAGATAGATAGATAGATAGATAGATAGATAGATAGATAGATAGATAGATAGATAGATAGATAGATAGATAGATAGATAGATAGATATATAGATATATAGATGGATAGATAGATAGATAGATAGATAGATAGATAGATAGATAGATAGATAGATAGATAGATAGATATATAGATATATAGATAGATAGATAGATAGATAGATAGATAGATAGATAGATAGATAGATAGATAGATAGATAGATAGATAGATAGATAGATAGATAGATAGATAGATAGATAGATAGATAGATAGATAGATAAATAGATAGATAAGTATTTCGAAAAAAATGTTTTCATGCAAAATTTAAGATTTTTTTGTAACTAAAATTTCTTTTGATAAATGAAAACATGAAAAATGTTTCAGTTTATCATCTTTATCTTAAATAGGGATGTCAATTTCATAGCACAACTGTCTTGGCTGAGTTCACATGTATTCTTACGCTCTTTATTTAATCGTTGCTGAGAGTGCAAAGAGTGCAAAATGCACTGGAAAAAAATGATGGAATGAATTGTTTGATAAACAATTTCTTTGATATTAATGTTGTAAGATAAAATTGTAGGGAGGGTAATAATATTTGTTATGGCAATATTAATAGATTTAAGTGTGAAGAAAACGAAAGTGCATAAAAACAATAAGTATTATATAATAATAAAGCACTATGCATAACTAATATATTTCGTTTACTAAACCCAATTTTCTTTGAGTGCATTTTTTCCACTCTCATAAACTCAACTATATTTTTAGTTATAGACATCCCTTATCTTAAAGCTGGTAATGTTGTGAATAAAATAAAAGTGCATATTAAATTATTTAAATTATCACTTATTTTTATTTATATTTGTTAAGCTTTTTCTTGATACTAAAAAAAAAAAAATAATTGAAAGCCAACAAATTGTTTTATTTTCAATAAAAAATTTTCAAAAAATTGAATTTCGACCCCTTGAATAACACTATGCAACAGTATTTTTGGGGGCGGAATCATTCCGATTGCAATTGATAGCACTTGATATGTGTAATAAATCCTCCAAAGGATTTTTCGTTGGTAGGCAAAATTTTTGTTTTATGACCACTTCAACTTTTATATTTTTGCACAGAGGTAGTTTCCGATAAATCGAAAAAATAATATCAATATAGTTCGAAGCTAAAATAATATTGCATGAATGTTTAGAGCATTTAACGGGGAATATTTCATTAGAACTTTAAATTCATTTATCTTACCTTATAAGGGGTCATTTCTAGTCCGTTTTTAGGAAATGACATGAAAGTCGATTTAAACTTGAGTTTAATGGGTTAAAATGTTCTACAGATATTTTCTTCGTCAAATTTTACTAGGGGTCTCCAAAGATAAAAAATTCATCCGACTTATCATATGTTGTTAAAAAAGAAAATTATGGAATTTTCCCACATTTCTTATATAAACTCCTTAAACTAGGCAATGAAATATAACATAAAATTAAAAGTTTTGTACAAATCATAAATAAAATTAATAATAATTTCATCAATTTAATTTTTTTTTGGATAAATGCTTCATTGAAGGAACTTTGAACCTTCGATGACCCCTAGTGAAATTCGACGCAGAAAATTTCTGTAGAACATTTTAACCCATTAAACTCAAGTTTTAATCGACTTTTGTTGAATATTGTTTAAACGGACTAGTAATGACCTCATATAATCAGAGATTTTTTTCAAATATTTTTTTTCTGCTTAAAAAAATTTTTACCACAAAAAAAAGTAAAGAGGTTCTTGACATTTATCTTAGCTTCCCTTACGTGATAAGAAATACTTATTTCGTTTAATTGTAAGTATGTCAATACTTACAATGTCTTTCCAATTTCCTTATAAATTTCAATATTCTGTGAATTTAATTCCAAAGACTTTTGTAAATTTCTAAGAGCTTCAATGTTGTTGCCTTCTTCACGGTCTATTAATCCCTTTTTTTTTTGTTTTTGTTAGAAAATTTTCACAATTAAAAGAAAGTTATAAGAAGTAAATTTAATTGTTGAACAACGATAACATTATATTTTAAATTCTTACAAAAAATTCACTTTTATTTACCTTAACAAAGAAAAGATATTCGGGATTCAAATGTCTATACAATTCACGGTCTATTAGCTTTTTACAGCGTATAAAATCCTTGCGAGCAAAATAAATATGTAGTAACCAATCAATGTTGGTACCAGCTGACATCATGGGAGCTGAAGCGGTAGAGGGAAAGGGTTGGTTGGTTGGTTGGCGATGAAATGTGTTTAAAGGTTGTGATGATATTTAAAGACAAAAAAAAGAAAAAAAGTATTGTAAAATTTTAGTCAAACAACTCAACAATAAAGAATAATTACTTATTTTAGCTACTTCCAATGTTGGTAATGTTATTGAGCTACCATTTACTAAACTTTCTTTTTGTGCCATTTAAGGGTTCTCCCTTTCCTTTTCGCTGCTTTAGATTTTATTTTTGGTTCCTTTTTTTTTAATTTCTTTGTTCTTTTGATAATGATTTTATTATTTTTTTGTCGATTTAAACCTTAAGGTCTTATTTAAATTTTTTCTATTTTTTTTATATATAGGTATTATTATTTAAGGATTGTTTTATGTTTTGAGCGATTTTTCTTTTTTACTTTTTTTTATTTGAATATAGTCAGTTCTGTTTACAACATGTTTATTTTTATGCAGCTTTAACACAACACAAAATATCGTTATAACAAATAAAGCAAAACTAATAATAATTAAATTAAATTTTCTTCTATAGCTGGTTGCCATGGTTAACTATAATCCAAACAAACCAGGGCAAATTGTATACAAATTGAAACTATTGTTATTTAACAAACGATGAAGAGACAAATGGATAAGAAAACAAACTGACTACTTACTGGCAATGATGATAAATGATTACGAGTGGCAGAGAATGAAAAATATATTGACAGATTATTGTAGCAAGCAACTTGAAAGAAGTTGGAGAGTGATAATATTAAGCGACTGGAGGCTAACAATGCCATTAAAATGTATTTAAAGGGAAATTCGTCAAAACTTTAATATTTTTTCAACCGATTTTTTTTATTTTTTATGTTTTATTTGTTAATAAAAATTTTGGTCATATATTTGAATCTCCTAAATTGCTAAATTATTACAGGGTGACTACAAATAAGTAGTCGAATTCAAACAGATGACCTTACTTAATAAGCTGATTATTATTATTTTTTTTTTTTGTACTTAGAACTGTCAAAATCCATATAAACACAATTTATAAAGCACATGTATAAATAAATTATTTAATTCGCCTTTGTTGTTTTGTAGAATTGCTGCCACCTGTTACACTTCGTCATGGGTCCTCCTCCTCTATAACTCTCCCATACATCGACATTTTTTGAAGATAAATCTGTAACTTCTGATCGGCTGGTTGGATTTGTAGAGGAGTATACAATGTTAAGTTTGGAAGGAGGACCGAACAGACCCCTCAGGGGCGGAGCTAAAGGGGCCCAAAGTTGGGTACCTTTGACATACAAATTTTTTAATCGCTTGCTAAATTTTCATTTCTCGTCCAATTTCAAATATTTTTATACATTATTGTAGGCACTAATAAGACCTACAAAAAACATGCTCGCATGTACTATTTATCTCTTATAGTTTTTGAGAGCATTTGAATTTTTAAGTACCAAAATTTTGCATGTTCTTGGTCCAGTTTTTTTTTTTTCATATATATCCTAGTGTTTCCCACCGATTTCATTTGTTTTTTCTTTAGCTAATTAATTTGAAGTCGATATCTTTACCACCAAAAATAAACGATTTTGAATTTGAAAATCGCAAAAATTACGACTTTTTGTGTTTTTTTGGCCGAAAAAATATCTACATTCTTTTTTCTCTAAAATAAAATTTTCTTTAAAAATATGTAAAAATTTTATATTTTTCTAAAAGGTATCTTCACGGAGATGACTTTAAAATAAAAAGCAAGCCCAATAACTCAAAAGGTCAAGGTACACACCCTCCCGAATTCGACCCATTTTATATGAAAGTTTTGAATTTAGTCTATATTTTCTCAAATCCCAAAGCACGAATCGGCAAACGGAATGCAGTTTAAGAATCTGTAATATGTTGTTAAAAGTTTTCAATCAAAATCTACGGGACTTCGGAAAAATGTAGATTTTATAGCCGAAAATGTGAAAAAGAAAATTTTTTGGGATTTTCGGCGTTTTTTTGGGAATTGTGGGATTCTCCTAAAGTCAAGGAGATAAAGGAGAGTTGTAGAGGAGGACCTAAACTTTCAGAAAAATAATCTCTTAGTCACCCTGTGATAACAAAAGATATGTTACAGGGTGTCAAAGTTGACTACCTCGAGTATGTAAAAGTTTCAACAAATCGTAACTTCTACAAATAAAGTCCGATTTTAAATATTTTTTATATTTCTGTAAAGTGCTTGGCAGGATAAAGAAAAAAAAAATAAGCTTACTCACCTAAGTTATCTCTTACAGTTAAAAAGAATATTTACACTTGAATTTTGAATTTTTGATTTTTTGCCTAGACTTTCTTTTGCTTTTCGGGAATAAGTCCTGAGGTAAAAGTTTTTTAAAAATATTTTGGAATTTATTATATACTTCAAAATAATATGCTGAAAGAATTTTTGGATTATCTCAATTCGTTTAGACGTGAAAAATATGCAAAGTCAGCACTCTGAAATTAGTATGAAAAATGGCTATTTTTTTTTTTTTTTTAAATATAGTACAATTCTTTCACTTTTTTTTTAAAGTTCCGTTAACAAAAATGTTTTTTCTGGAAAATGGTGAATTTTAGAAAAAAGTTAAATTTTTATCGATTAATAAAAAAAATGTCACGTGAGCTTTTTTAAATTTATTGACAATATTTTATCAAAAAATATATTTAGAACGATTTGACAATAAAGTGCTTCCCGCTCGGCTAAAAACGAGTGCAAAAGTGCACATTTTATGAAAAAAGTAAATTTTTTAAACGACTTTTTTTAATTGTACAAAAAACCATACTTGCATAATATTTTCGCCATTATTTCTTATGTGATGTATAAAATATATATCGATCTTTTACTCCTGCAAAAATCATTAAAAAATCTTTAAAACCCGATTTTTTTCAATTTTTCAAAAATAAAAAATATTTAATAAATATAAGCGATTATTACGAATATTATCTCGTTCAACAACCACATCGCAACAAAACAATTGTGTGTTACGTATACGCACATATGGAAATAAGTCAAAAAATCAAAATTCAAGTATAAATATCTTTTTAAATGTAAGAGATAACTTAGATGAGTAGCTTTATCTTGGCAAGTACTTTACAGAAATATAAAAATCTTTAATTTGTAGAAGTTACGATTTTTTGAAACTTTTACATACTCGAGGTAGTCAACTTTGAACTTTGGCATATTTTGTGTTATCACAGGGTGACTACCAAATGATTTTTATGAAAACTTAGGCAATGTAAAAAATAAAAATTAAAAATAAAAATTATAAGCAACGATTTTTTTTTTTATTAATTATAACTGTTATAGGAAGAAGAAAATTTTTATTTGTGAAAAATAACTGTTACTTAAAGATGATTTTTATGAAAGCTTAGGTCTTCCTCTACAAATTTTTCATACATTTCAATTTAATCCGACCAGTAGTTTAGGAGATACAGATTTATTACCAACAAATTTCTGTTTGACCCCACTGTGCGGTTCCCAGTTAATACTAACTAACTTATTCATAATAAAATTTTTAAATTTATCAAAGCTTTATAGAAAAATTTTCCATAAGAATTTAATTAATAAAAAGTTTATAAATTTTAAAATTATAATTAAAGCTTTGTATACAATTTTTTTTTTTAATACATAAACATTCCTTTTCTCTCATCTTAATAAAAGTTTTTCATTTCTTAACTGTAGGAAATTAAAACGTTTAACAAAGAAATTATCACTAATGCAATTAATTGAATTTATAATCATTTATAGTTAGTCATTCAATTGAAGCCATAACAATAAATTTAGCAAAAAATTAATTCATTTAAATTCACCACAATATAAAGAAAATATAAAGCATATTTTGTACATGGTAAAATAACTTTGGATGAAATAAAATCGTTTAAAAGGAATTAAATTTACACTAGAGTTAAACTGAATAGAAATGAATGATTGATTGGTTAAATATTGTGTGAGTTTACCAATGAAGCGTTTCAAATATTTTATTTATTTTTTTACAATTTTCTTTAAATGGTTTTGTTTATCGTTTAGCTAAATTAAGATGTTAAATTTGCAGACTAAGAAGTGGTTTTTACTATAATTTCTTTAAATAGTTTATTTTATTTATTCTTTGTTTAATCTTGTAACAATAAATTCTTTTAACCATATTTAACCTTAAAAATTTGGTAATAAAAGTGCCTACAAAATTGAAATGAATTAAGTATTTAAATAAAAATATGGTCTAGTAAATAAAATACAGTTTTAGTGAACAAAAATATATTTAATAATACTAAAATGTACTTTTGGTTATGCTGCTTACATTCCAAAGTATCAATTTATCTTTCAGCTATTACTAAAGAATTTTAAATTTTCATTCATTAAGCAAAAATTAAATTACTCCATATTTTCTGTTTTAATTAAACCTCGACAACTGTTGTGTTAACTATACAAACTGTTGTGGGAATAATTTTAACTTTATAAAAAAAAAATGTGTTTATTTTTTATGTGGCAAATGGAAAAGGATACAAAACTAAAACTTTACTCTTACATAGTTATTTTTCAGTTGACAAATTATTTTTGAATTCACATTTGTATACCCTACGCTAACAAATGTGGTTGGGGTATTTGTGTTTCTGAGCCGATTTAGTGAAGTCCGTCCATCCTTCTGATTGGCTGTCTGTCTGTCTGTCTGTCTGTCTGTCCATGTAGTCCTTGTGAACAAACCAGAGACCATAAGTGTTATAAGTTTTAAAAAATAAATCAAATTTGAATTGTTATTTTTATTTTATTGTTTGAAAAATAAAAAATTACTTCTGATTTTTTTTTAAATAAAACATAAATAAAAAATCATAAAAATCAAACAATAAGTTTTATATTTTCAAATGGGAAGAAAAAATATTATAAGATTTTTATTTTTGTTTTTAAACAATATAAATATCATGTATTTAAATTTGTATTCAAATATAGAGGAAATAAATATGTAGACGAAGTTTTTAAATCAATTTCGATCATTACATGAATTCTTTGAGATATCTAACATCTCCCCCTCAATATGGGCCTTACGAGTATATTGTACAATAACTCGAGAACAGGTTGTCCGACTTAGCGACACCAAAAGATGCAGACTTAAATTATTATTATTTTTTTTTATCTGATTAATAGTTTCGTAGTTATTCAAAAATAAGTATCGGAAAAATCTTTTTTTATGCAAAATGGAAGAATTTTGTTTTTTTTTAATTAATGAAATGTGCAGTTTTTAAAACTTTATTGTATAGCTGATAATACTATGGATAAAATAGGCCATTTATCATCAAAATGTATATCTTGTCGAGCTAAACAAGAATCTGCTTTCACTTTTTTTCTATCACGTACTGATTACTTTTCATGGGCATGACTACTTTTACCACCTAATTCAGCGGGAAAAAAATTTCGACTTCTCGGGATATCCCGGATTAAAATTTATAAGTAATGCTACTTTCATTAGCTGAACAACTTAGATCCAAAAGTATATACATTTTGCACTAGCAGATTTGAAACAGAATTGTAAATTTCCTAAGAAAAAGAAATTTGTTCAATTGCTTAATCTACTGATTAATTAACTCGAGTGAAGGCTAACGTGAAAGCAGTGTTTTTAATCTTATTTAAAAGATATGAACCATAAGACAAATAAACATATCAGAAATTAAATTTAATAATTCTAAAAGTAATGGCTGACGCACAGTGTGCGATTCAAAAAATTAAATGGAATTAATTATAGAACTTCGGAACGGCTACTCCGATTTCCATGAAATTTCACATGGTGATAGTAGAGGTGTAGGCGGGCTTAGGTTTTGCCAAATTTTTGTTTCTCGTCCAATTCCAAATATGTTTATACACTATTGTAGGCCTTACCGGTAGGTCTTATCAGTACCTACAAAAAACATGCCTGCATGTCCTATTTATCTCTTATGGTTTTTGAGTTATTTGCATTTGAATTTTTAAGTACCTCAATTTTGCATGTTCTTGGTCCAGTTTTTTTTCTTATATATTCTAATGTTTCCAACCTATTTCATTTGTTTTTTCTTTCACTAATTAAAAAACAAAATTATCTATTGAATAAAAAAAAATAAAAAAATTTAAGTTGATATTTTTACTGAGTCCAAAAATAAACGATTTTGAATTTGAAAATTGTAAAAATTACGACTTTTTGTGTTTTTTTGGCCGAAAAAGTAACTACACCCTTTTTTCTCTAAAATGAACTTTTCTTTAAAAATATGTAATAATTTATACTTTTCTGAAAGGTATCTTCACAGAAAAGGCTTTAAAATAAAAAGCAAGCCCAATTACTCAAATGGTCAAGGTACACACTCTTCCGAATTCGACCCATTTTATATGAAAGTTTTGACTTTAGTCTATATTTTCTCAAATCCCAAAGCATGAATCGGCAAACGGAATGCAGTTTAAGAATCTGTAATATGTTGTTTGCAATCAAAAGCTATGGGACTTCGGAAAAATGTGGATTTTATAGCCGGAAATATGAAAAAACACATTTTTTGCAATTTTCGTCGTTTATTTGGGAATTATGGGATTACTTTTACAAAAATCTTAAAGTTTTTTTCACTTTCTCTTTTTATACGATAAAGTCTACATCTACCGAAAATTTCGTTAAGATATCTTTAAAAACAAAGATTTTATTATAGATAAAATATTTATAGTTTCTTAAAAAAAATGGTTTTTACAAAAATTTTACTTTAATTTCAAAAATCAGAAAAAGTCTAAACTCATTTTTTTTCATCTAAATTACATTGCTTTACATAATTCTTCGTCATACAGAAATATACAAAAAAATGAAATCAATATCTTTTACAGAACCGAAACTATGCCACTTTAAAGTTTTATAATTCATGGAAAATATTTGAAATCGGACGAGGAGCAAAAATTTGGCAAGCGATTAAAATTTGTTTATGTCACAGGTACCCAATTTTGAGCCACTTTAGCTTCGTCCCTGAGGGTTTGGTTCGGTTCCCCTTCCAAACTTAATATTGTATACTCCTCTGCTATGCCTTTACCAAATTTCGTTCAAATCCAACTATCTGATCAGAAGTTACAGATTTATTTCCAAAAAATTTCGATTCTGCCCCACTGTGCTGTGGTTTTGTGGTTTGGTTTTCTTCTTTGTAACAATTGCTTTAAAATTAAATTATTTCATTCATAGGAAGTCACAACAAATATTTTTTTCTAAAAGTAGTTTCTATAAACTTGCCCATGTGCATATGAAATCATAAATTACTTTAATTGTTATTTAAATTTAATTGAAATTTAATAGATATTAAGATAACAAATGATTTAAAATTTGTTAACCAAATAATTTCATCAAATATGTAATGTATCAAATATGTGCCTACTATTTTTATTTAAATTTATTTTATTTATTTTTGTGTACTTTCAAAAAAAAAAAAAAAAAAAAACTTAAATTGTTTGTATTGTTTTAAAAGGTCTTTTCATTTTAATTTATCTATATACATACACGTAAATATATACATATATATCAATGGTTTTAATATAGAAAACTTGTATCTCAAAATTTTTCAAATGAATTTGTTGTTTTCCCAAATAGCCTTGTTAGACCTTTAAAAACATTAAATGAAATTCAAAGCACCATTTTTTTTCTCAGGAATGTATATTTAAAAGAAAACTACTAGGAAATACAATTTCGGAAAAATTGAGATAAGCCCTTTTATATTGAGGCAGCAATATATAAGTATAAGTATTACTTGTTGGTATATTTTCATTTTAATTTTAAAATTAATTTTATTAAACAAAAATGATTTTTTAAACAGAAAACTATTTCTGTCAAAATAAATATGGATAAATTTCTGTTAAATAAAAATAAATATAAACAAGCACGATTGTTATATTCGGCCTGGCCGAATCTATATACCCACCATCAACTTTTTAAAATTGTTGATGGTGGGTAAAGTGAGCAGTAAAGTGTTAAAATGCATATAGTTACATTTTTTGTTTCCGAGTTTACATTGGTCCTTGAACTATTTGAATATAATTTCGATGATTTTCACCTTATATGGGAGGTGGGCGGTAAAGTGGGCGAACCACGCCCATTTTTAGTTTCCGAGTTTATATCGATCCCCGAACTATACGCTTTTGTTGAAGAAATATCAGCAGAAAAGTATAAAATGGACACCCTGTGTTTCTAGTTTTTAGCCCATAACTTTTTTGTTTATTAACCGATTTTGCCCATTTTCAATACCCAATTCAATACAAACCTTATATAAGATAAATATTTGTGCCAAATTTCGTCCCCCTACGTTTTCCCGTTCGAGCCCTATCCTGCTTTCAACAGACGGACGGACATAGGTAGATCGACTCAGAATCAAACCAGGACCCAGAAAATATATACTTTGTGGGGTCTTAGATGCCCATTTTCAATACCAAACAAACCTTATATAAGACAAATATTTGTGCCAAATTTCGCCCCCCTACGTTGTCCCGTTCGAGCCCTATCCTGCTTTCAACAGACGGACGGACAGACAGACGGACGGACATAGGTAGATCGACTCAGAATCAAACCAGGACCCAGAAAATATATACTTTGTGGGGTCTTAGATGATTCCTTCGACATGTTACACACGGAATGATAAAATCAATATACCCCCCATCTTTTTGATGGTGGGTATAACAAGCGCGAATTTATATTCGGCCCAGCCGAATCTATATACTAGGGTGATCGATTATTAGACTTTTTTGAGAAATCGGTTTTCGAATAGTTCGATTAGTTGGTATTTTAAAAAAACCGGTTGCACTTTTTGAAATTCAGAAAAAACCGGTTAACCGGTTTTTTTCAGAAGTTAATATTTATATCAAAAGACTACATTTCTTTAAAAAAAATCAATTCTTATAATTAAGTTAAAATTTATTAAATACTAGCGTAAAAGCCTAACAATGTCAGGAAAAATAATATAATAATGAAAATATGCACAAACAAATCCGAAAATTAAAAGAAAAAATATGAACAACATTTAGACACCTTCCTCTCCCTAATCGAAGTCAATTATTTGAAGCCGTTCAAATTTATTGGAATAATATTGATTAAAGTTTTAAATTCGTAAACCTTTCAAAATAAAAAAATCGTCGTAAATGCGCTTTCTGGCCGAAATACAAAATCAGTTTTTATAGGATTTGGAGCAACTCAAAAGTTCTTAATACCAAAACAGACTTTTTGGTCCCTGATAGAAACATCTGGCACTGTTAGAACTTGTTGAACGAATAGTTTTATAAGTATGCCGATTTTTAGTTTCTTACGTCGTCTGGGAGCTTCAGATATTTAGTTCTCATTGCGTGCGGTCGACTTTCTAGTGTGCTGTAATAAAATCGTATTTGAAACGGTGTTAAACGTGATAAAAAATTAAACAAAAAACATCTTTTAAAAGTTAATAATTTGCTTCAGAATAGTAATTATTGTTAAAGAAAAATCTCGATAAAAAAAACCCATTTATTCGTGAATATAAAAAGTTATTTTGAATATAATAAAAAAATTATAAAATTTTGGCAAAGAACAACAATAAAAGAAATAGACAAAAATGACTCTCTGTGCCCATTGCAATAACGAATTACCAACAAAAAATGTTAAATGCTACTCTTGTAATTCCCATTATCATTTCTCTACGTGCTGTTCTCTGTCAGAGAAAACATATGCTACAATGCAAATTGAGCGGAGAACTGATTGGAGGTGCCATAAATGTAGACCACGTAAGGGATCCACAAGCAGCAACAATGCCTATCATATCATAATTGATGATTGCCCTACACAACCAAATCAAAAACAGCAAAGAGATAATGAAAATGATGAGAATGATGATGTTAAACGTTTTAAAGACTCTTTGTCACTAAATGAAGTGAATAATAATGTGTATATGTTAAAAAACGATGTAAAAGAATTAAAAACGGACATGAAAAATGAAATCAGTGAACTAAAATCAACAGTAAATCAACTTGCTTTAATAATTGAAAACAATACCCAAACAAACACTAACCTACAAACAGCAATATCAACTCTTACTAGCTCTCTTACAACTTTAACCACTCAAGTAAGTGAGCTTTGTGAGAGTAACAAATTAAAAGAAAAACAAATTCATGAAATGGACACAAGAATAAATAACTTAGAACAACAACTACTGAACAAAAATATTGAAATAAAAAACGTTACAAAAGACAACATACACCCAACAGATGTTATTAAAACAATTGCTAATTCTTTAAATGTAGAAATAAACGATAACGACATAAGCAATTCGTATAGCCTAAAAAAATCAAAAAAAGTAATTATTGAATTCTCTTCTCTTAATAAAAAAAAGGAATTAATGAGCAAAATCAACCGTCACAGAGTAGATTCGGCTATAGTAAACGATGACACACAAGACAACAAATATATTTATATTAACGAACACCTGACTCCATTCAAACGCAGACTGCTTTGGCTAGCCAAAACAAAAGCCAAAGAGTCTAATTGGAGATTTATATGGGTTCGAAATGGAAACATATATGCAAAGAAAAATGAAATCTCAAATCCCATTATCATAGCCAATGCCGCAGATATTGAATTAATAACATCAGCAATTTAAATAAAAATATGAATCAAAATTCCAATAAAATATTATATAATTTCAACCAAATAAGCAAACATTTTTTAAGTTATCCCGCAACAATCATATATATGAACATTCGTTCACTGCGTTTAAATTTTATACCATTCTTGGCCAGCCTGAATACTATAATAAATAATATAAATTTCATAATCCTAGTAGAAACAAACATAACTAATGAAGAACAACACGCTTACAATATAAATGGATTCAACTCATATTTTTTAAACAGAGAAAGTCGAGGTGGAGGTGTAGCTGTGTACATAAGAGAAAACATAACACACACAAATATTCCCTTAAATACATCTTTCTTTGAATCAATACAATTAGATGTTACAGTTAAAACCAAAACATTCTCTTTAATTGCAATTTATCGACCACCAAGCAGTAATGTAAATGAGTTCATAACAGAATTGGATAAAACAATAAACACCATTAAGAGTAAACAAGATGTTATAGTAATTGGAGATATTAATATTAATATACTCAACCAGAATTATACAACAACAAAATATATTGAGATGATCTTGTCAAACGGGTTACAATGTGTAATAAATGAACCAACAAGAGAAGATATAACAAAAAAAACAACAACATGCATTGACCACTTGCATATAAGAAACAATAATAAAGCAAACACACAAACACAAGCTTTAGTAGTGAGGACAGATATCTCTGATCATTACTCTCTGTTTTGTTGTATGCAAGAAGAAAAAGAAGATGTAAACCAGGGTGGGGAAAACCTAATTTTGCAGGGTGACAATGTAACTAGGCTCAATAACTATAAAATAAATAAAAATATTAAAACAATCAACTGGAATGAACTTGTTAATCAAAATATGAACACTGATGAAATATTTAATAAAATATATGAAACATTTAAAAACATTTATAATAAATCCAAATCATACGGCAAACAAAATAAAAAACAAAGAAAAGTGAATCCGTGGATGAATAAAGAATTAATAACATATTGTGAAATACGGGATAAACTTTATACCAAATGGTTAAATAATAAAAGTAATAAAATATATGAAAACGATTATAAAAAATTTCGAAATTGTTTAAATAAGAAACTATACTACGCGAAAAATAATTATTTTAGAATTAAATTCATGGAGAATAAAACGAACATGAGAACTACGTGGCTACTAATTAATGAAATTTTAGGGAAAAAAACTAATAATATAAATACAACATTAATTAATAATTTTAAAAATGAAAATATAATAAATATTGCTAATAACTTCGCTAATAATTTTAATAACAATGTACTTAAAGTAATACATAAATGTGACATCAAAACATGTCAAAGTAAACCAATAAGAATACAAAACTCAATGTTTATGGCTCCTACATGTGATGAAGAAGTGTATAATATGTTAAAAAATCTGAAAATAAATAAAAGCCCAGGAGTTGATGAAATCAGGCCGAAAGATTTAAAATATAATTCAGTAACTTTAACACCTGTGATCACGACGTTTATAAACAAAAGTCTTGATAGCGGTATTATACCAAAGTTATTGAAAATCTCACTTATACGCCCTATATATAAAAACGGTACTAGAAATGATTACAATAATTATAGACCCATTGCCATATTACCAATAATTGAGAAAGTTTTAGAAGAGATACTAGTACGAAGGCTAAACGAATTTTTATGTAAATATAATATTATAAATCCTAACCAATATGGCTTCCAGAAGGGAAAAAACATAAACAAATTATTAGGAAACTTCTCGAACCATATAAATTCGTGTCTAGGAGAAAATTTACACTGCCTTGCTCTTTTCATTGATTTTAGTAAAGCGTTCGATACATTGTCACACAGTAACTTAATTAACATACTGGAACGAAATGGAATAAGGGGTAGAAGTCTTGAATGGTTTAAAAATTATCTAGAGCTAAGAACATACAGAGTTAAAATATGTAACACTCTAAGCAACGAAACACATTCTAGATATGGTGTGCCTCAGGGTTCCAAACTTGGGCCTATACTTTACCTGATATACTCAAACGAAATGTTAAATATGCTTAGGAACTGTTCATCGTTTGCGTATGCTGATGACACGGCGATTATCGTATCACATAAAAATATAGAGATTGCTTGCAAAAATATGCAGTCACAACTAAACGAAGTTTCTAAATGGTGTCACGATAATGGTCTCGTAATTAACGCATCAAAAACCAAAATAATGCACATAAAACCACAACATCTTGCAAACACGAATGTTAAAATCGTGTTTCATGACTATAATTGCCTTCACAACTATAATAACATGGGTAGTGCAGCAGATACTTGCGCTACTACAATAGAGGTGGTTAAAACGTACAAATATCTTGGTGTATATGTAGATGAACATTTTAAATGGCTTGCTCAAATACAAAACCTAAGCAAGAAACTTCGAAAAGCAGCCTATAGCTTATATCACTTAAGCAACTGTTCAACATTTGAAGTTTTGAAACAAGCGTATTTCTCCTTAGTAGAGTCTTATATTAGACACGGAATTACAGCTTGGGGAAACTCAACTTATTGTAAATCGTTACAACAAACACAAAACCAAATTTTAAAAATATTATGGAAAAATAAACAACACAATCAGCAAGAACTTCAAACAGAAATGGTATACAACATTAACTCTAACGCTAACACCATATACGTCAACACAAATACTAGTAACACACTTGTCAACAATAACATCAACAACGCAAACAACATACACACAAATGCCAACAATACATACACAATTATAAATACAAACAACACAAATACCAGAAACACACACACAGACATATACAACACACACTCAAACAACATACACACAAATACCAGCAACACATATTCAAATTTAAACAACACAAACAACATAAACGCAAATACCAACAACACAAACAACAACCATATTCCTATCAACATCACAATAGCAAACAACACTCTCAGTAGAACAGCCAACAATCCAAGAGCCAGGAAAACCCAAACGGTAACGAACATAGCAACCAAGTTACAGATACTCAATGTAAGAAGCATATACTACATAACCTTACTAAATGAGTTTTACAACGACAGAAGATTTCTAATTCCAATTGATCACAATTATAACACTAGGCGGAGGGCGGAAGGAAGGTTTAAAATAGAGAGATACCATAACAACTATGGCAAGAATACCCTAAATGTTACTTTACCTAGTATTACTAATAAACTGCCTATTTCAATACTTAATATAGAAAATCCTTTTAAAAGAAAATACTGTATTAAAAAACACTTAATAAGTACGCAATGAATATTGTATTTCTTATATTATCTTATTATTACATCCTGCAGACAAGCCATAATGGCTTCGCGGGATTAGAATTAAGTAATATGAAATGTAAAATATATTATATTATATTATATTCAGAAAGCTCTGGAAAGAAACATTGCTTAGGAAAGATATATTTAAATCCATATATATAGATCCACGTATTTTCGCTCCCTGATAGAGATTTCAAAATCTGGCTCCGTTAGGATTTGTAGGACGAATATGGTTATAATTAAGCTGAAAAAAATTCTTAGAAAAAGACACATAAATCCTCTTATATCCGCTCCCTGATAAAAATTTCAAAATATGGCTCCATTAAGATTTGTTGGACAAAAAATTTTATAATTAAGCTAAATTTTAATTTTCTACGTCGTTTGGTAGCTTCAAAAAGCTCTGGAAAGAGAAAAAATGGCTTAATATGGAAGCCTGTCTCAATTGAAACGATTCTGCAGGTGAAACTTTTTTAACACAACGCCTTTAAAAAATAAAGGAAATATTGGATCAAAAAAATTAAATTGGGTCATACAGGATAATTATTTATTATTTATTTGTTTAATATTACAGAATAAATTCCAATTTAGACTTAAACTATATTTTAAAAACATAAGAAATCAGTCTTTATGAATATTTACAAAATTATTCCTAAATTTTTAAATATCACTATTACTATTTAGTACATGTTTTCTGAAATAAAATGCTATTTTTAAAACCGGTTTTTTGTGTTTAAAAAAACCGGTCTATTCGACATTCGAAAAATGAACATTTTGAAAAAACCGACAGCACATTGACTGAAAAAACCGGTTTTAAAACCGGTTGGAAAACCGCGTCGATCACCCTACTATATACCCACCATCAACTTTTTCAAATTTTACGTTATATGGGAGGGGGCGGTAAAGTAGGCGGACCACGCTCATTTTTTGTTTCCGAGTTTACATTGGTTCAAGAAAACTATTTGAACACAATTTCGTTGATTTTCACCTTATATGGGAGGTGGGCGGTTAAGTAGGCGGACCACGCCCATTTTTGGTTTCCGAGTTTATATCGATCTCCAAACTATACGTACAAAATTTCGTTGTCGTACGTACTTTTGTTGAAGAAATATCAGCAGAAAAGTATGAAACGGACACCCTGTGTTTCTAGTTTTTAGCCCATAACTTTTTTGTTTATTAACCGATTTTTACCATTTTCAATCCCAAATAAACCTTATATGTGCCAAATTTCGTCCCCCTACGTTTTCCCGTTCGAGCCCTATCCTGCTTTCAACAGTCGGACAGACGGACGGACATAGCTAGATCGACTCAGAATCTAACCAGGACCCAGAAAATATATACTTTGTGGGGTCTTAGATGATTCCTTCGACATGTTACACACGGAATGACAAAATCAATATACCCCCCATCTGTTTGATGGTGGGTATAAAAAACAAGTAACAAATATATACCCTTCACAAAATTATAAATACCTAAGCAGCCTTATTTATAACGTAATTATTAAGGGGATTTTAATGCATATGAGCATAGAAAATACATTTAAAAATGAAAAAAAAAAAAAAAAAAAAAAAAAATGAACTTATTATTATTTTTTTTTAAATTTAATAAACCAAGAAAAAAAAATCAAGCATAATATTGGGGTCTTTAAGCTTTGCAATACAATATAAGGATTGCGAACAATCAATTTAGTGGATACAATTAAGCTTATAAAAATAAAACCATTGAATTCACCTCTTTGAAAAAGGCCAGCTTTTTTTATCTTCTCTGATATAAAAGATATAGAGAAATTTAAAGAATGAGTGACATTTCATCCAGAATTATACAGATTTTCTTTTCAAATTCGTATTATTTTGTACTTGATCTTGCAGTCTGTAAATCAACTTTTTCTTCGGTTATTGGGATTATTATCAAGAAACTGTATTTCCCGACTAACATGCATTCCTAGCAAATATTTTCTGTGTATGTTCGACATGTATTTTGATTACTAATTTGAATATGTATTTGAAGGAATTTAGTGCAATTTTAAGAAAAACTAATTATAACAACAAAGCAAAATTGTTACTGAGAATAATAGTAAATGTAAAACAAGTTAACGGTATTAATTTTTTTTTACGTACATATAAGAAAAGTTTTAAGCTTTTGGCAAAATTTTTTCATTATACATTTTAAAAGTCAAGGCTTTATAAATGGTTAATAAGAAATTTGAAATTGATTACATTACATCCAGCATTGGTCGAAAATGGTGAATTTTTGAAAAAAGTTTAGTTTTTTATCGATTAATAAAAAAAATGTCACGCGAGTTTTTTTAGTTTGCTTCCTGCCCGGCCAAAAAACTAATACAGGTGGGCAGATTTTATGAAAAAAGTATTTTTTTTAAACGAATTTTTTAAATTGCAAAAATAAGCATATTATACAAATAACACAAGTCAACAAAAAATTTTTTTCGTCCACCTTAAAAAAAAAATATGTAGACTAGATCGAATTCTACATGCTTAACACGAATTTGCTTTCAGTTTTTTCCCATCAGGTCGAGATTTTTATTTCACTATAACTCAAGAACAGTATAATAAAATGCGGAATATATTTGGCTTTATGTTGTTTTTTATGCGCTTCAATAGTTTAGGATTTATTTCGAAATAAGTGTCGGAAAAATTCCATGCAAAATTTAAGATATTTTTTTTACTAAAATTTCTTTTGAAAAGTGAAAGCATCAACAATTTTCAGTTTATCATCTTTATCTCAAAGCTGGTGAAACTACGAGTAAAATAAGCCACGTATCTTCAAAATTGATGCACAAATCTTGTTTTCGTTCAAAGTTAATTGAAAATACCCATATATACCTACAATTAAGTGGAGAACACTGCACAGTGGGGTCAAATGCAAATTTGTTGGTAATAAATCTGTGTATCCTAAACTACTGCTCGGATTAAATTGAAATGTAAGGAAGAGATATGGAGTAGGACCTAATCTTTCAGAAAAATCATATTGTAGTCACCCTGTGATAGTACGAGATAAGCTACAGGGTGTCAATATTGAATATCTAGAGTATGTAAAAATTTCAAAAAATCGTAAATTTTATAAATGAAGTTCGATTTTAAAGTTACTTTTATTTCCATAAATTGCTTGGCAAAATAAAGAAAAAATAAGCTTACTCGCTTAAGTTATCTCTTACAGTTAAAAAGATATTTACGCTTGGTGTTTTTGATTTTTTGCCTCGACTTTCTTTCGTTTTTCGTCTTGAGGTATTTGAGGTAAAAAATTTCTAAAAATATTCTGTAATTTTCTATATATTCTAAAATAATATGCAAAAAGAATTTTTGGATAATCTCAATTCGTCTGAAGAATTTCCCATATATAGATCGTTTTAAAACATTATATTATGGTCTTAAAGCTGACGACTTAAGTCAACTCTCATCAAATTCACTGTTTTACAATATTTCCATATGTGCGTATACGTAACACACAACTGTATTGGCGCGTTTTGGTTGTTGAACGAGATAACATTCGTAATATATTTATTAAATATTGATTATATTTAAAAAACTGCCAAAAATTTATTTGTAAAGCTTTTTAAATGATTTTTGCAGAAGTAAAAGATCGATATATATTTTATACATTACATAAAAAATAATGGCGAAAATATTATGCTAATATGCTTTTTTATGCTATTAAAAAAAAGTCGCTAAAAAAATTCACTTTTTTCATAAAATCTGCACTCCTGCATTCGTTTTTAGCAGGGCGGGAAACAATTTAGTGTCAAATTGATCCCAATATATTTATTGAGTAAATATCGTCTATAAATTAAAACAACCTCGCGTGACATTTTTTTTATTAATCGATAAAAATGAAACTTTTTTCAAAAATGTACCATTTTCGACCAACGCTGGATGTAGGGTGTAAGCCTAAATCAGTTCAAAGTTTCTATATTAACCATTTATGAAGCTTTGTCTTTTAAAATTTGTAAAGAAAACATTTTTTTATTAACGGAACTTTGAGAAAAAAGTAAAAGAATTGAACTATATTTTTGTTAAAAAATTGGCATTTTTCATACTAATTTCAGAATCCTGACTTTGAATGTTTTTCACGTATAGACGAATTGAGATAATCCAAAAATTTTCTTTGCACATTATTTTGGAATATATAAAAAATTACAGAATATTTTTAGAAAATTCTTACCTCATATACCTTTGAATCAAAAATTCAAAATTCAAGCTTAAATATATTTTTAACTGTAAGAGATAACTTAAGCGAGTAAACTTATTTGTTCTTTATCTTGCAAAGTACTTTACAGAAAAATAAAAATCGGACTTTATTTGTAGAAGGTACGATTTTTCGAAACTTTTACATACCCGAGATAGTCAATTTTGATACCCTGTAGCTTATCTCATGTTATCATAGGGTGACTACAAGATGATTTTTTTTAAAGCTTTGAAAGATCCTTTTCTCCAACTCTTCCATACATTTCAATTTGATCCGAGCAGTAGTTTAGGAGATAAATATTTATTACCAAAAAATTTGCGTTTGGACCCACTGTGCACTGTTGGGCAAAAAAAAAATTTTTTTCGTCTTAACCCTGAAAGGCTACACTTATTTTTATTACGAAAAGGCTACACTTCGTCGAATCTACGATGACGATTTAAAAACAGTTTTTGGTCACACTATAATCTTGAAAACTTTTCAAAATCGAACTTTTTGAATAATTTAATTTGTCTAATTTTGATAAATTAAACTCCGATTCAAATTATCTTTGAGTTATATTCACATAATTTTTTGTTGTTATTAGGTAATTAGTAGCAAAAAAATCGGGAAAATTTTGATCCATAACTCTGAAATTATTTAGAGAATAAAAAATATTGTGTATATACCATGAAGTCAATTTTCTTCTGCATCTTTTGTCAAAATCGTGCAAACGGTTTTTGAGTTATAGTCTAAATTGGACAAACCATACTCGAGTTTTATAGTGTTTTTATAGTGATGATGATAGGTGATGATATTAGTCATGCCCATAACAAAAATCCGTGCGCGTAAAAAAATAAGTGAAAGCAGTTTCTTGTTTAGGTCGTCAAATTCTATCTAGTCCTCTATATTTCTACTTAATTGTAATAAAAAATTTAATATTCTCCAAAGAACAAAATTAAGACAATATAAAAAAAAAAATTTATATACATTTTCATTATTTTTGCATTAATATTGTTCCGTGGGTTATGTTATTAAAACATATTTAAAATCTAGAGAAAATTATCTTTTCAACGATACCAATCACTTATGTTAAAATACCGCGGTTTGTTTAATGCCACGTTTGGTATACCTTTACCCCTATGTGCAGTGCTGCATGCTATTCATAAATGCTGCAGCTAAATAAATTGTAGAATTACATTCATTAGATTTAAATTGAAGTGCTGATAGTTGTTGAAGCAACTATAAAGAGAGTAATAAGTAAAATCTTTAAATAAATAATTCTTTGAATTTTATGTAGCTAAAAAAATAAAGAAGAAATAAAGAAAAAAATAAAATAAAAAAATAATAACTTTGCTATACCGTTTCAAGATTGCAGCAAATAATGTTAAACCGCACAAACATTTCGTAACGAATTGTATCAACTTTTAATAACCCATAAATTTAAATATAAAATGTAAATTTTCTTCAAATGATATTTAGCTGATTTTCAAAAGTAATCGGTTCAAATTGCCGAATCAATATTCAAAATTCTCTATGTCGAAAATCACAGCCTTTCAGTAGAGTAACGAAGTTATTACTATTATTTTTAAAGTTTTTATTTATAATTTTCATTTACAATGTTTTTTAAAGCCACGATTTAAATAGATTAAAAACTGAAGTCTAATGGAAGTCTAATTTTTGCATATTTTTAATTTTTAATTATGCAATAAAATTCTTGTTAGTGAATATTTTTGAATGAGATTTCACAAATAAGTAGATTTTCTGATGCTTAATTTCAAGCGCTATTCACTTTTTTAGATTTGTCGACGAAAATCCCGTAATTCCTAAAAAAAAAAAAATTAAAAAAATTACAAAAATGGGATTTTTTAATTTTTTTGCTATATCTTTTCAACTGATATCGGGGAGTAAAAATTTCTATTGCGAAAAAAATTAAAAATACTTTAGACTAAATAAAAAGTATAACTGTTTTTGGATTCCAGCTTTGAGATTTGAGAAATTAAGGCGAAAATTCGAAATTAGTTGGAAAAATAGGTCAAATTTGGGAAACCCTGTTTCTCGCAAAAATCGATTTTTAAAAGCTTTTTTTCCTTTAAAGTATTTCGTGTTTAGTTATCTTTCAGAAAAATATAAATAAAATTTTTATATAACAGAAAAATAATGTTACCACTTTTTTGGCAAAAAAAAAAAACGGGAAAAAATCAACTTTTTTTGAAAGTTTAAATTTAAATGCTTGTAACTTTTGACTCCGAAATATTTTTTTTAATTCTTTCTTTACACATCTTTTCTATTTGTTGCTTATGTAATAAGAGAAATTTAAAAAAAATAGGGTTAAAATTGGACCCGTTGTAGAGAAAAAACTTCACAAAGACAGGCTAAAAAGTAAACATTTTAATTCTTGAAGCCTAATATCTCTTAAACTGAAAGAGATAAGATATTTATATGATTGAAAGTTGAAAATTCTTCAACTTAAATAAAATTCTTCAATTTGAATACAAATAGTATTTTCGAGATTTTTTTTATGGGCGTGTCTAATATTGCGCCTTAAATAAGCCGATTACTCGAGTATATTTCACTATAACTCGAGAAACGATTTATATAAATAATACAATAATACAAAATATTTAGAATAAAACTGTCTTTAAGTCGCTCTACTAACAAATTTTAATCCGCCTAATAGTTTTGGAGATATTTCGAAATAAGTGTCCGAAAAAAATTTTTTCATGGTAAATTCAAGATTCTTTTTTTTACTAAAACTTCTTTTTAAAAGTGAAAACATCAAAAATATTTCAGTTTATCATCTTTATCTCAAAGCTGGCAAAACTACGAGTAAATAAAGCCACGTATCATAAAAATTGATGCACAAATCTTGATTGGATACTAAAGGGCTGCATGAATGCCGAAAAATGAATGCTGAATACATTCATCGTAAAAACAGTTAGTTCATGTTGTGTGCTTTTTCATTGTGAAATGAATGAATGAGTATTATCCACAATAACTGACCACGAAAACTCAAAACATATGAGTAGAGAATGCAAAACCATATAGTATAGAACCTATGTGAGTTGTGTGAATATGTTGTATACGATTTCATTGTGCAATGAAATAGATAATTCATTGTATTTTCTTTTTCGCTTTTGTTTTGATTTGTATATAAAAAGTGCGTGGCAAAAGCAAAGACAAAATCCACCACCAAAGAAGCACAAAAAAAAGATCAAAAGCCATATATGAGTTCGTACATGTATGTACTACCCATAAAGAAATACAAAAAATACAGAGCAATACATTAGTTTATACATGTGTGTTCTTTTTATAACGTTCTTTAAGTTGAAGTTTTGGTTGTTTGTTTACTAATGGACGAGTTGTGACCTTTTTGTTACTGTAGGGTATAGCATACGTGTTTTGTTGTTTTACAAGTTGAAATACGTTGATCCGCACCGAGTTGATTATACCTTTCTCAGTGACATATCTACTTTAAAAAGGTCAATTTATATCTTAAACTTTTTAAATTTAATTTAAATGTTATATGAAAATTTGATAATTGTTTAAGAAATTATTATTTGATTTTTATTGAAAGTAAAATTTTCCATTATTTTGTTTTGTATTTCTCTGATGAAAATAAGTTTTATTTCTGTTAAACTAATAATTATTATTTCAGGCTTTTATATATAATATAATAAGTTTTGAATGTTTGTGAATATTTTCATCTAAAATATTTGTTAAAAATAAATTATTTTATGTAGTTTATTTATATTTTAGATGTAAAATAAAAAAATGTAAAATATTCTTCAATTGCTTGAAAATAATTTGAAATAAAATTTTTTAAATATTTTTCTATTTGTCATATAAAATAAAAATTTTAAATCAAATTCCAAAGTCTTCAACTAAATTGAAAATATACATATCTTATTTCCTTAGGTTGAATACAATTAATCTATATTTTATATTCAATTTTAAAAAATCTTTTTCAAAACATTTAAATTTTTCTATTCTTAGAAAATATTTGAATATTTTTGATCATCATTAATATTTTGTAATATTTTTAAATTTGACTGGAATAATAAAAAATAAGTAAAATTTTTATATTTGAAAAAAAAACTATGTAACTTTTTTTTCAAACCTTCTGTGGCTGAATATTTTTATTTCTTTGGAATTTTTGCTTAATAAAATTATTTTTTTTTCTATTTAAATATATTGTTTTGCAATCAAAATCATAAAAATTTGTTGAATTTTTTTCATTTAAATAAAATATATATGAAAATTATTTAAGATTACAATAATCATATAAAAACGTATGAATATCTTCTTAAGAAAAAAATATTTGTTTTAATTTTGATTAAATTAAATATGTTCTTCTTTAATTATTATTATTTTTTTTTTTAATAAAATAGAAAATTATAACAAATTTAATTGATGTATTATAAATAAAAATAAAATTAAAATATCCCAATATTTCATTTTGTAACTATATCAATATGTAAAATCTTTAGAATGTTACCATAAACTTCTGTTTTTTTTTTACTACGTTATAAAGCAACCACCAAACAAGCAAAACATAATATCCATCACATAAAGCATAAACATTCATAGTATCTACTGATAATTCGAATTATTCATGAAAATGGTCGTACACTGAGTGAAGTTGATACGAACAGCGAAAAAAAACTCACAACGAAGTAACTGTTAGCCTACGATCATTGCCAAAACATACACAGAATTGTTTTTTTTATTTTCTTTTTATATACTCACACTTTCTTATAATGAATGAATGGTATACTTATCTATACACATAATTTTTCACTATAACAGAGTTCATTGAAGTGAATGTTTTACGCCGGCAAGAAAATGAATGTGTTTGCGCAGCCCTTTATTGGATACACAGTTAAGTTAGGATACTCATGCATACTTACAGTTAAGTGGAAATATACTAGTGGGCAAGTAAAAAAAAAAAAAATTTTTTGTCTTAAATAAAAAATAGGTGGATTAGATGGAATTTAACGTGTTAAATAAGAATCAGCTTTTACTTTTTTTCTATTACGTATAGATTTTTTTATGGGCGTGACTACTATGACCCCGCCTTTAGGCAGTCACACTTGTATAACTCGAAAACGGAATGTCCAATTAAGATAAATTAAACTCCAATATATAGTGATCTAAATTGCCTTTGAGCTGAGTTTACATAATTTTTTTGCGCAGTTAATATTTCCGTAGTTATTCGGTAATTAGTAGCGAAAAACTTTTTTTTTTTTTTTTTGTTTGAAAAATGATGAAAATTTTGATCCAAAACTCAGAAATTCTTGAGCGAATAAAAAATATTGTTGATATTATCTTGAAGACAATTTTCGTATGCGTATTTTGGTATATCATTTATCAAAATATTCTCGAATTTTATAGTGTGACCGCTGAATAAGGTGATGATATTAGTCATGCACATAAAAAAAAAATTGTACGTGATAGAAAAAAAGTTCACCTTAGTTCACCTATTTTTGTTTCCAGAAAAAATAAAAAAAAATATTTTTTTTTTTTTTGCCCACCACTGTATTTCTGTACAATTGTATGGAACTTAACTGTGGATAAAATCAAGATTTGTGCATCAATTTTGAAGATACATACCTTATTTAGTTCGCAGCATTACCAGCTTTAAGATAAAGATGATAAACTAAAACATTTTTGATGTTTTCATTTATTAAAAAAATTTTAGTAACAACAAAAATCTAAAATTTTACAAATTTTTTTTTATGACACTTATTTCAAAATAACTGCGAAAATATTGAGCACATAAAAAATGTAGTTTGGGTGATTTGAAAATATATTTAGTGCGCTTCTTTTGGTGTATCACTTATGTCAATCATACACACCATTCTTGAGTTATGAGGAAATATACTAAAGTAATGGCCTTACTATGGGCGAAATATTAGATACGAGACCTGATGGAAAAAAACTGAAAGCAGATTCGTATTTAGCACATCAAAATGCATTAAGTTCAACTATTCGTCTTTGGGGGAGGATTTTTTTTGTCGACTAGTGTAATTGTGCATGTTTTTGTGTCAATAAATTTAAATATTGTTTAAAAATTTTGTATACAAATATAAATTCTCGAAAAAAATAAATAAATAAATAATAATAAGTGTGAGTTTGTGTTAAAACAGATATACTTCAAGAAAGAGCAAAATACAACTATAGAACTAAAGCACTGTTAAACGTATGGACATTTGGAAGACTTTTTCATACTTTTCACGGTAATGTTAAACATTTTAAGTTTTTCATATTTTAGGTATATTAACTATTTTATAAATCATTTCGATAGCAAATATAAACAAATTTAATTAATCAACTGCTAGACCACTGTCATCATCAAGGAGCCATTTTGGATTATGGAGAACTGCACGAGAAAAATTTCCTTGGAAAACCTAAAAACAAACCTACTACATGTGACCACAAACGATTTGTAAATGAAAATTATTGAGTTATAAATCTGCATGCAGTGAACTGGTTGTCGATCACTCAGTACACATCTAATGTTCTTAATAAATGGTACAAAAATAGTTTGTTGTTTCCATTCGAATTCAGAAGCATTTTCTTTGCTTTATCAAACACTAAACAGTGGGAAGGAATCGAAATAAATCTGTAACTTCTAATCGGCTTTGCATGAAATTTCAAATAGGCGTAGCAGAGAACAGTAACATTTTGAGTTTAGAAACAGGATGCCATAAACGCTTCAGGAGCGGAGCTATGGGGGATTCAAAATAGGGTAAAATGTCATAGAAAATGTTTAACCACTAGCGAATTTTTCTTCCTTATCCGATTTCTAAAATTTGTATATCACATTAAAGTTCTTGATAAATCCTTTAGAAAACATGATTGCATGTACTACTACTCTTATATATTCTTCGAGATATATTCATTTGAAATTTCAACAAGATGTTGGTCAAGTCTTTTCATATATATATCTCGACCCTTTCAATTGATTTTATCATGCAATTTATTAAAGAACAAAGTTGTCTATCGAATAAGGAAAATTTGAAGTCAATATCTTTATTGAGTCAAAAAATAAATGATTTTAAATTGGCAAGTTTGAAACAATTAATAAACCGACGGACGGAAGGACAGACATTAAAATTCTTTAAAAATAGCATTAAAATTCCAAAGGTATATTATTTTTTTGCCTTTTGATAAATATGAAAACTAAATCTAAATATTGAGGTATTGGTATGACCTTTCCCTGAATTAAGTGCCATTTTCGACTCATTTAACCCAAATGTATAGACGGACGGACGGACATTGCCATTCTGCCAAAAAATATTTTAGAATTCTAAAAGTGGGTTTTTTACTAACTAATAAATAGAAAAAAATAGAACATGATAATCAAAATTCGGATATCACCTTTTCCTAAATTAAGCGCCATTTTCGACCCATTTATCCCAAATGTATAGACGGACGGACATTACCATTCAGTCAAAAAACATCTTATAATTCAAAAAATGAATTTTTTTACTAACAAATAGAAAAATTAAACGATCATTAAGGTGTTGATATCACCTTTCCCTGAATTATGAATAATATTCGACCCATTTAACTCCAATGTATAGAAAAAAAATCTTAAAATTCTAAAATTTAATTTTTTTAACTAATAATCAATAAAAATAAAACGTGATCATTAAAATATTGATATCACCTTTTCCTGAATTAATCGCCATTTCCGACCCCTTTTACCCCAATGTGCGTTGGGTAAAAATAATGTACTTTAAGGTGTGCCCAAAAAGAAGTTTATAGAAATTCCAAGCTCGATTTTAAGCGAAATAAACTGTCAACAATATTTTTAAAGCTACCCCGCTAAAATTTGGTAATGACATTAGTTACATTGTAATGACAACAACATACTGTCTACATTACATAGAAGTTGTTTAGTAACTAATTATTTATAACCCGAATGTAAATAATTATTTATGATCAGATTTTTATTTTTTTTTATTGATTTTCATATATTTGAAGTAGGGATAAATAAATGAAAAGCAAAATTTGTGTATGAACTAATTTGTAATCTAAAATAGTTTATTTTTATTACATTTTTGGTTGTTGTTAAGTTTTTTTAAATTAAAATTTAAAAAATCTTTTTATAACAACATTTTATAACCTGACATTTCATTACTTATTTATAATCTAAAATGTAACTAGTTCCTATTGTTATTACTAATTATGACTTCAGTAATGCTTTAAAATTAATGTGCTATTTATTAGCTTGGAGGTAACTAGTTATTGTAATGACATCTAAGTAATGTATAGGGTAAGTAGTTGCCTCTAATGTCATCACCGTGTTAAAATAATGAGTTATTCAGCTAATGTGTAAGTAGTGAAGAGCCATTATATTAGCTTCTTAACTCAAAGTTTTTGCTGGGTGGGTAGAAAAAATATTGTACTTGGAATAAATATATTTTACTATTAATTGTGGATGACCACATGTTTTTCAATAATATTTTATAAATTCGTATGAAAATAGCACATTGGTTAAAAAATGTAATTTTTGTTTATATTTCAACCAAGTCAAATAATAACATTTTCTCGCTAGATATATATTTTGTTAAAAAAAATGTAGGCATAACAGTTTTACAAAGAATAAATAATAACACTGGTCAACAAAAAAAATCCTCCCCATAGACGAATAGTTGGACTTTATGTATTTTGATGTGCTAAACTCGAATGTGCTTTCAGTTTTTTTCCATCAGGTCTGGATTTTTTTTATGGGCGTGTCTAATATTTCGCCCATAGTAAGACCATTACTCTAGTATAACCCTCATAACTCAAGAACGGTGTGTACGATTGATCAAAGTGATACACCAAAAGTTGCGTACTAAAAATATCTTTAAATTCTTTAAACTTAATTTTTTTATGTGCTCAAGAGTTTCAAAGTTATTTTGAAATAAGTGTCCGAAAAAAATAATTTCCATGCTAAATTTTAGATTTTTTTGTTACTAAAATTTCTTTTAATAAATTAAAACATCTAAAATGTTACAGTTTATCATCTTTATCTTAAAGCTGGTAATGCTGCAAATAAAATAAGGCATGTATCTTAGGGTGATCGATACGGTTTTCCAACCGGTTTTTAAACCGGTTTTTTCTGTCGATGTGCTGTCGGTTTTTTCAAAATATTAATTTTTCGAATGTCGAATAGACCGGTTTTTTTAAACACAAAAAACCGGTTTTAAAAATAGCTTTTTATTTCAAAAAACATGTACTAAGTACTGATATTTGAATCGAAATTTATGAATATTTTTTAGAGTATTATTTGTAATGTTTTAAAAATATAGTTTAAGCTTAAAACGAAATTAATTATTGTAATATTAAATAAATAAATTAGTAATAATTACTTCAATTGTAACACCTGTAATATTTTTACACATTTGAATGTTTTAGTATTTTTTTTATTCAATATTTTCTTCATTTTTCAAAGATTTTGTTTTAAAAATGTTTCTCCTACAGAATAGTTTCAATAAAATTGATTCTGGCTCTTATCATATTAACCCATGGTTTCTGTTTTGTTTGTTTTGATGATTATTTTCTTAAAATTTTTATATTATATTATTCGTTCGTTCATATGCTTTGTAACACCCAAAAATATTGGTTTAAGACCCGCCTTAATTTGTACCAATCGTCTTTAAGTCGATTTGATGATGTTCGTCCGTCCGTCTGTCTGTTTATAAAAGAAATAATTAATTAATTAAAATACAGGTCACAATTTTGAACATGTATTAAATTTGAAATTTGGCACACAGGTTTCTTATAGTCTAAGAACGAAGCGTGTTGAAATTGGTTATGATCGTTCCATTATTTAAACTAGCGCCATGCAAATATCCTCCCGGAAAAGGGGTTTAACGATCATAAATCCCTTAAATGTAGTAAGAATTTATTTTACACATGTAAGTTCCATATAAGTTAAAATCTGTGTTCCGAATTTCATGAAGATCGGTCCATAATTGAACATAGTATTGGCCCACAATTCCACAGGTTTAGAAAAGAAGACACTTCACCGAATTTGGTGCACATCATTGAGGAGGGTATTGTCGGACTTGACCGACTATTTCTTTCTCGTTCTTATTGGATTAGTAGTTATTTCCAAAAATAATTATGTGTAATATATTTTAACTTGAACATCATAATATTTATTGATTTTTCTTTAAGAAATGTAGTCTTTTAGTAGAAATATTAACTTCTGCAAAAAAACCGGTTAACCGGTTTTTTCTGAATTTAAAAAAGTGCAACCGGTTTTTTCAAAAAATCAATTTTTCGAACTATTTGAAAACCGGTTTCTCCAAAAAGTCGAATAATCGATCACCCTAATGTATCTTCAAAATTGATGCAGAAATCTAAATTTTATTCACAGTTGAGTAAAAATACCCATGTTATATACAATTAAGTAGAAATACAGTGGTGGCCAAAAAATTTTTTTTTTTTTATTTTTTCTTGAAACAAAACTAGATGGACTAGGTGGATTCTGACGAGTTAAACAATAATCTGCATTCACTTTTTTTCTATCGGGTACTGATTTTTTTTTATGTGCATGACTAAAATCATCACCTTATTCAGCGGTCACACTATAAAAATCGAGAATGATTGGTCGAACTTAGGCTATAACTCAAGAACCCTTTACAAGATTTTGATAAGTGATACATCTAAAGATGCATACGAAAATTGTCTTGAAGGTATGTCAACAATATTTTTCATTCGCTTAAAAGTTTGAAAGTTATGGATCAAAATTTTCACCACTTTTTAAAAAAATAAATTTTAAAATTTTCGGTACTAATTACCGAATAACTACAAAAATATTAACTGGACAAAAAATTATATAAATTCAGCTTAAAGAGAATTTAGGTCGCTATATATTAAAGTTCAATTTAACTTAATTGGACTAACTGTTCTTGAGTTATATAAGTGTGACTGCCTAAAGGCGTGGTCATAGTAATCATGCCCATAAAAAAAAATCAATGCGTGATAGAAAAAAAAGTAAAAGATGATTCTTATTTAACACGTTAAATTCCATCTAATACACCTATTTTTTTTATTTAAGACAAAAAAAAAAAAACATTTTTTTTTGCCCACTAGTGTATTTCCACTTAGCTATAGGTATGCATGGGTATCCTTACTTAACTGTGAATCCAATCAAGATTTGTGCATCAATTTTTATGCTACGTGGCTTTATTTACTCGCAGTTTTGCCAGCTTTGAGATAAAGATGACAAACTGAAAAATTTTTGATGTTTTCACTTAAAAAAAAAAGTTTTAGTAAAAAAAAAGAAATCTTGAATTTTGCATGGAAAAATTTTTTCCCACACTTTTTTCGAAATATCTCCTAAACTATTGAACGGATAAAAATTTGATAGTAAAGCGACTTAAAGCCAATTTTATTCCACATATTTTGGTGTATTATTTATATAAATCGTGCATACCGTTCTCGAGTTATAGTGGGCGCTTATATAGGGCGCAATAATAGACACGCCCATAAAAAAATCCCGACCTGATGGAAAAAAAACTGAAAGTAGATTCGAGTTTAGCATGCGGAATTCCATCTAGTCTACATATTTTTTTTTTCGAAGGAGCTCAAAAAGAAATTTTTTTGTCGACCAGTGTAATTGTCAATGGGTTGAAATCAATTTGTAGAATAATTTTAACTTTTCTTAAAACTGTTATGTTGTGTAGAGTAACTTTGGGTATACCTATTTTTATTTTCGCTGTAGAACTGAGAAACTTTAATCGATTGCAATATAATTTATTCTATAATATCTTATACGTGTTAGACTCACATTAAGCAATATTCAAAAGGGGTTGAAAGCATAATTTCAGAAATATTTAAGAAAATTAAAAATAAAAAACCCACAAATAACCCTTTAAAAAAATGGCGGGTAATAAGGTACACCGTGATCTGAAAATTTGATATACTGACGTGTAGTATTTTTTAATAAAGAGAAAACAAAAAAACAAAGTTCATATGAGAAAAAAAAAGTAAAATTACCTTAGTAAAGTATGTTAGACTATTTTTTGCAAGAATCACAAAGAAAAATAGCGCTATTTACTTTACAATTAGTTTACTGAAGTTTAAAACACTTGTTTAAAAAAAAAAAAAAAAAAAAAAAAATTTATCTAATTAGAAAAAAGTCGATCATACGACCACGTGGATTTTTGATAACTAACTCTCTGCATAACTATCAAAAACCAAATAGACTTTTGCTTTCTTAATTATCTGAGAATACTAACCAATTTAGCATGGTACTGTTATTCCTATGTTTATACTTTCCGAAAAAAAAAATCAACTATACCATATTATCCGCCTATACCATATTACCCGAACTTACTCTACAGTACATTAAATAGATGACACTAAAAAACATTTCGAAAGTTTATAATTTTTGGTTGCAAATGATCATTTGGTTGAGAAAATAACTAATATTTAGATAAGATAATTTCTAATGAAAAAGGTACGTATAAGTATATTCATTTTCATTCCTTTGAAATGCCAACAAAAACATCAATGCATAAAAAGCTTAGAATGAATTCCGCTTTAAAAAAAGGCATACCATCCATTCTTTGAACTTTGAAATTTTTCATAATAGAAATGTATTCTTATCATAAAAAAATATATTTCAAAGAAATTTTTGAAAACAACATTATCAATAACAACACACTGACAGCAGGTAGGCTAAAGAAATAAAAAAATAAAAAAATTAATTTAACATATTTTATATACTAATACTTGTACTTTTATTTACCGATTTAATTTTAAGGATAATTCACAAATTTTCTTAAAATCTAATCCCGCGAAGCCATTTGGCTTCTCTGCAGGTTGTAATAATTTAGAGTAATATTGTGATAGATACACTTCATTGCGAGTTAACAAAAAAGATTTTAACATTTTTTTTTTCCTCTTATATATGTGTATGTTTTGTTGGTGTAATATATTTATGGGTATTGTATTGTATTATTTTCCATAATTATTTCGAAAACAATCAATCTGATATCTTCCTTCTGCTCGACGTCTTGTGTATATATGTGATCGTTAGGAATTTTTGGTCGTTGTGGAATTCATTAATTAGAGTAATGTTGTATATGCTTTTTACATTTAACATTTACAGTTTGGTGGAAATGTTATTTGCTGATGTGGATGTGTTGTTATTAGAGATTGCAAGCCGGGATTTTCCGTCCTGGCAATTTTTCTTATCCCGCTTTCCCAGGAATTTTAAAATCACTTAAATGAAAGAAAACTGCTGGAATTTTAACAAAAACTTATATATTTGAGTACTGTTTAAAAGAAGATTAAGCTAAAAATTCAACTGGGAATTATATCTTAACCACAATGTCATTAACCTTTATGTTTACAACCAAAAATTTATACGTATCCTTACAACCAACATACCAGGGTATGTCACACATTTTGTATCAGTATTTGACACTTTAATGTTTTCAAGTGTTTTAACGATAGAAAGAAAAACTGGTGGCACACAGTGGTTTCAAAACGCTTTTTTTTGGAAATAATTCAGTAACTAAAGAACCGTTAGAGGTATCTCAATAAAATTTCACATGGTCAGAGCTGAGGTGTTTTCGAGTTGATTTGAAGGAATACAGGCTCTTAGCGGGTCAGGGGAGAAGTGGGTGGCCCTCCAAATTGTCCATCTCGGGTATGTCATTTTTTTTTTAAATCGCCAAAAATTCATTTATGATATGACAGAAAAGAAATTTTATATATATATAGTCCTTGTAAATCTCTACAAAAAAAAAAAAAAAAAAAAAAAAATGCACATGTGTAGGTTATCTCTTTTAGTTTAAGAGATATTCGGGTAGAAATCAATTTTTACCTCATTTTTAGCCTCGTTTTTTAGTTTTTTTAACTTGGCGGGCTTAATATTGCCCCCAGAATTTTTCTAAAATATTTGCCAGATTTCTTACAAAATTCTAAATAATATTGCTGCAGGAATCATATAAATATATGAATCTGTTAAAAAGTTATATTAACCTAAAGTTGAAACTTTTAAAAAATTTAAAATTTTTTGGGTTTTTTTTTCCAAAAAGGTGGCAATATTTACTCAGTGATAAAATTTGTTTTTTGTTCTGGGCTTTATATTTTTTTTTAATGTTTTCAAAAGAAATCTTAATACAAATGCGTGTAACGTAAATCCGGAGGAGTTTGGGACAAAGGTCTGCCCACAAGTCCTATCCAAATTTTGTCAATTTTGAGAAAATTTTTTTTCTTTTTCTGTTATGTTCTCCAATCGAAATGGTGGGATCGACTTAAAATTATTTTAATTTTTTAACTCTATATGTAAGGTATAACCCAAAAAGTATTTTCTGACAGAGGCCCCTAATAACGACAGGGTGACCATTTCAATGGAAAAAGTAAATTTTTTAAGCAATATTTCACCGAACTGGAATTTTGGGTATTTCGGAGTAAGAAAATGGGAATCTATTTATTCCCTTCTTTTAAGGACAAACTTTTTTATATTGTTTTAAAATTTCACAGTGATAGCTTAATTAATGTAGATTTTATTTAAGTTCAAATATTAATTTTTGTTTTTTTTTTTTTTAAATAACACTAAATACAAAATTTTTTCGTTTTTTGATCAATTTAATGAAAACATTTAGTTTGAATACTTTATTAGTTATATTTTATTATTTTTCAAGTAATAACCTTTCCAATGACATCAAATACTTCCATAAATACTTTACACAATCGTTTTAAAACTAACTGAAACTTGACCCCCTTCAGCGAAATGTGCACATTTTCCTTAATTTCTATAGCAAATGTGTGCTGCAGCATTCTATATACGAGTAAGTGCACAATAGTTTCAATGGATTTTTTTTAATAATTTTGTGTAACTTTTGAACGGATAAATATATTTCAATGAAATTTCACATAGTTATTACTGAGGTATTTTCCAACCGTTTTGGAGGAGCACAAGTTTCTAGCTGGTCTTGGGACAGGGGGGAGGACCTCCGAAATGGGTAACCTCGGATATTATATAATAAATAATTAAAGGAGTTTACCACTTTCGGAGGTTCTCCCTCCGTCCATAGACCAGCCAGATACTTGTGCTCCTCCAAAACAATTGAAAAACACCTTAGAAATAATTGTGTGAAATTTCATTGAAATATACTTAACGGTTCAAAAGTTGCACAAAATTATTTAAAAAAACACTTAGAAACATATATACATTTCAGTAATAATAAATAGCAAAATTGTGTAAAGAAAGAATTTTGAAAAAATATTTACGGAGTCAAAAGTTACAAGCATTTAAATTTAAATTTTCAAAAAAAGTTGATTTTTTCTTGTTTTTTTTCCCCAAAAAAGTGGTAACATTCTTTTTCTGTTATATAAAAATTTTCTTAAGTAACATTATAGTATTTATATTTTTCTGAAAGATAACTAAACACGAAATACTTTAAAGGAAAAAAAGCTTTTAAGAATCGATTTTTGCGAGAACTAGGGTTTCCCAAATTTGACCTATTTTTCCAACTAATTTCGAATTTTCTCCTTTATTTCTCACATCGCAAAGCCGGAATCAAAAAAAAGTTATACTTCTTATATAGTCGAATGTGTTTTTAATTTTTTTGTAATAGAAATTTTTGCTCCCCGATATCGGTTGGAAAGATATAGCAAAAAAAAGTAAAAAATCCCATTTTTGGAACTTTTTTTAAGTTTTTTAGGAATTACGGGATTTTGGTCAACAAATTTAAAAAATTGAATAGCGCATGAAATTAAGGTGTAAAATCTCATTGAAAAATATTCACTATCAAGAGTTTTATTGTATAATTAAACATTCAAAATATGCACAAAAATCACAAATCCATCCTTTCTCAGTGGTTTTTGCAAAAAGTCTTCAACAAATACTTGTATTGTAAATAGTTTTATATATATATTTGAAAAGAAGACAAAATTGTTTAAACAATTATATATAATATGTATTTTTTATCTGTCTGACGGATTTAACTAAAGGATATAAATTTAGCACTATGCTGAAAAAATGAAAACGTTTAGTTTATTAAAATATTTCTTGTTACGACATTATCAAGAGCGGCATTACCAATCATATAAAAATTAGTTAAAATTGGCCAAATTACTGGAAATAATAATTTTATAATCCTTCTATCCTTAATACACAAAAATGATTAAATTTATGATTTTGTAAAAATAAAATTAGTAAATTTTCAGCCTTTTTAAAGCTATGTTAAGAAAGAAAAAAGGCTAGAAAAAAAGTTAGAAGCTAAGACGAAAATTTTGAGGCTAAAAGCAAAATAAAAAAGCTAGATTTAGCCTTCAAAAGGATAAACTGGCAACACTGCTCAGTAGCCCTGTGCTAAATTTTATTGTAATAACTAGCAAAGTTAGTTTTTCTTCAAATTGGAATTGAACTTAAAAATATGTAAAGGCAATTTTAGGAAAAAAACAAAAAGTTAATTGCTTTGTCAGAAAAGTTAAAAAGAAATTTGTCATGGAGACGTACAAGGTAAAAAAAGTTCCTGACAGGAACGCAAAAAAGAATTTATAGGCAAAACAGAAGGCAAAAATACTTCAGACGAAATTTTTGCAGAATTATGATTGCTGCTAATGGACGATGAAATGTACGTACTGGCATACTTTTTGCAACTTCCTGACCAGGAATTGTATGTTGCAGATGCTAGAGGGAATGTGGCGGAAAAATATTGTGTACAAAAAAATCATAATTTTCAAGAAAGTTTTTGGTTTGGCAAGCCATTTGTACATGCGACGAAAGAAGCTTAATTCTATTGATTCAAAATTAAATTTAAATTTTAACTCATTCTGAAATGAGCCTGATAATTTATTAATATTCTCATGGAAAGAACTTTTCTTCTTTAAATTATAAAGTTGCATAAGAAAATTTTCTTTATATAGCCCGGAAACTTCTCCATGCAATAAAAATGGTAACACTCAACATTAAGAAGTCGCACCATTTCAGTTTATTTTTCCAGCCGGGGTATGACTCAGTCTGTCCAGGTTCGTTTCGAAGGTCTACTTCCTTTGAAAATAAAAACACAAGTATTTTCTTAGATGATAATAGAAATTCAAAACAAAGCTTTTATTTATGAAACCTTAAAACTACTTAATGCTACGAGGTAGTTCGGGTATTCCGGCGGTGAAATACGAGGGTATATTGAAACGATGAAGTGTTGATACGATGAAACGGCAATGCGGTGAAAGGAAAAAGAAAACTGGTAGCTGGTCAAATATAGAACAAAACGGTTTTCTTATTAATAATACTGGTGTTTGTTTGGTTTTCGGAATTGGCCAAGGCGTATTTACAAGGTGAAGTTGTTAACCCAGCTGATTTTTGTTTTGGTTTTTCAGAAGTCAATTTTTTTAAGTGTGTGTGTAAGAAAATAAATAAAAAAAAAAATAAAAATAAAAATAAAAAATTTGTGAAAAATAATAACTTTTTTTATATTATTATTGTGTTTTTGAAGTCAAATTCGTAATTAAAAGATTATTAGTGGATTTATAGCAAGATTATGTATTGAATTATGCGGCAAAACATCAAGAAAATTTGGTCCAATAAAATAAATGCAAACACATACATTTAAAATTTTTCTACATTTTCTTTTCTCTACAATATTTATTTTTGACAGCCACAAATACTCCAAGTTGGGTTGTTGTATTTGTTGCCCTAATGCCTTAACCATAGAAAACAACTAGAACTCCAACTTGCTCACAAAAAACCTAACTCAATTGTCAAAAAAACCTAACTCTTTGTATGTGTTAGTAAAATTTTCTACAGAACAAATTTATACGTGTGAAGAGAGTAATTTTTTGTTTCTGAGCGAATGAACTTCTAGTTGTTTTCTATGGCCTTAACCATAGATTAACAACTAGATATTTATGTGAGAGAAAAAAACCTAATTCAGTTGTCAAAAACCTAATTCATACAACAACAAAATACATGTAGTCACATATATTTTGTTTTTGTGTTTTCAAAAAAATTAGTAAATTTTTTGAAAATTTAGTATAGGGTGGCTCTCACATAAACTTCTAGTTCTATTCTATGTTTCTGACAATTGAATTAGGTTTTTTTCTCTCACATAAATATCTAGTTGTTAATCTATGGCTGAAATTTTACCAAATTTAGAACGATGCTGTTTTCTCTTACAAAACATTTGCAATTTGTTCCTTTAGAATTAAGAATATGACCTATATAATGTGCGTAAACTATACAAATTAAAAAATAAAAAATTAAAATAGTGAATATATGCATATATAACAAAAATGTTTATTCTAATTACTTTATTTGAAATTTAGCACTTTTTTCTAAAGAATTGCACTTTTTAACAATCATTTAGCACTTATTTTTACTAAATTGCACTTTTTTAATAGCCATTTAGCACTTTTTCTCAGAGAAGTTCTGGCAACACTGGTAACAACTATGACACGTGTCTATGTTAACGAGCGGATATCGGGTTATATTCGGACGGTACTTCGAGATCATGCAGAAGTGCTGTACGAACAACAATATCAGCTAGCTTTTGTCACAAAACTTTAACTATATAAGTCAAAAATAAAATAAACTAAATGGGAATTATAATGCATACCATCAAGAATAACACAACAAAGTAGAATCAAATAAACAATACAGTACATTAGAGGGGTTAAGAAAAAAGTAGCATTGTAGATTAGTATGGTTAAGTTAAATATGGTTTGTATATAAGTGGATTTGTAACGGCACGTTACACATTCAAGCAAATTTTAATAATTTTATTCAATAATATTTTATTCTATAGTTTAAATTCGAAAGTGGTAGTATTTATAAAAAATAAAACCTACTTTTATTCATGTGAAAAATTGATCGTTTTACCAAATTTAAGTGAACAATTTATCTTTTTTACGTACTTTGCTTTACAATGGTCTTTATCAAGTATAATATTTTCAATCGAAGGTTTCCTCAATAGTTGATTCGTAAAAGAACTTATTTTAGAAAAAAATGTACGTTTAGTAGAGTATTCATTTTACTCGACTTTTTCATTGTTCGAATAATAAAATAACTCGAAAATGCAGTTTTTAAGTTACTCGAATAATCGAGTAAAACTTTTAAGTTACTCGAGTTATTCGAGTAAATTATACCTTAAAATTTTACTCGTTTTTTCAATGATTATTAAAAAATAAAACAAAAATATAGCTTAAAACAAGAAATAGTCTTTAGAAAATGATATATAATTAAAATTTTCGTAAATATTTATGAGTATTTGTCTATTTTGATTATTTGATTATTATTCATTGATAGTAAAATAAAAAGGTCTAACCATTTTGGTGTATTAATTCGAAAAAAATTTTATACTAAAGTGTGGTTCGAAGGGCTTTTTATCATTTTTAAAACGCTATAAAATGACTAGTTTTTACACTAATACCCAATTAAAGGTGATTATTTATACTTTCGGTAACAATTTAATGTTGAGTTTTTAACCACTTTGAAATAATTAGCGATTTTGTCTCATAACTTCACTTTTCAATTTGGACACATACTAATCTATGTGCTACACAAAGGTTTTCAGTTATATTCAAAATACGATGACTGATCGCCAGACATAGCCAAATAAATTAAGTATTAGACAGTCATTTAATATTATACAAATGTATCTTAATTTCCTAATAATACCGGTGTAAAAGTATAAAAATTCAATATAAATTCTATAAACTTGTATAGTAAATTAGTCATATATACAGTTAGTTAGAACTAACAAATTTTCTCCATTTAATAGACAAATTTATTGTAAATTTAAAATATATAATTCTCCCAAATGTGCGCGTAAGAATTATAATTGGCTCTATTTTGAAATTAACCATAATTTTTGCCCAAAATGTTCAATATTTTATTTCTTCTTTCTTCCTATTTTTAATTTCATCCAAGCCATCACCATCATATCCTGCACACCAGACTGAGAATTTGTTGATGTTTTTCTAAATCAAGTTTAAAATCCTCCAATTTATTTCTTATAAAACATTTAATATAAAAAGGAGAATCCATTTTCTTTATCCTTCTCAAATTAAGTATTAAAATTATAAAATATTATTGGAATTTTACACTACATTTTTTTAAAGGGACGTTTGTATTTATATATTTCCATTTTTTAATAGTTTCATTCTTTTATTGGAAAATTATTTAAACTTCTATATAATAATTACATTGAAAATTGTGTGTACAAGAATATTTTTTCGGGATCTCTTCGCGATCCCCACGCATTTCCTTACGGACCCCTTGTGGATCGCGGACACTCATTTGAGAACCGTTGGTGTAGGGAATCATGTGGTCGGGCTTGAGCGACTATATCTTTTTTTCTCGTTTTTGCTTGTTTTTTTATAGAATAATTTTTGTTTTTTCTTTACGATTTAATAGATATTAATCTATCCATGTTTTCTTTAATTTTTAAGGTATATTTGGAATTTATATTTTTCAAATAAATGCATAAGAAATCTGCCCCCAGTCTTAAGTTACTCTGTGGTTGTAGTATAAAAACAAAAATGGAAGAAAAATAATAAAAAGTAGTCTTCAATAGCTGGTTTCCATGGTAAATAAAAATACAAAAAAAAAAAAAAAAAGGAAACTCATATTGAAAACAAATTGTATTGTTTGGTACGTGAGTTTGGGGATGTACTCGTACTTAGTTTGTTTGAAAGTTGTTTTAAAAATGATAAGAGACAAATGTTTAAGAAAATAAACCGACTGTTGGCAATGATGATAAATAGCACAGAATGATATAGAATAAAATACTAATACATCAACATCTAGGAAGATTATTACAGCATCTTAAAAAGGAAGTTGAAAATAATAACTGATTGACTGACAATGACAAGGAAATGTAGCTAAAGAAAATATTTTTCTTTATTTAATGATTCAGTTGTTTTAAAATTTTTAAATTCAACAACACCTGTTATTTTTGGTAAAGAATTTAAGATATGCTTTTAAATAAAATAAAAAAAAAAGAGTAAACAAAAGACTCAGAAAGTTGAAATTAAACAAAAAGTTAATAAAAAAGAGAAAGAAAGATAAAGTCGATCAAGTCTGTCTATATGATACCCTACACCATTTTGTATGAGCATAAAAATTCGGGATGGGGACTTATATTAGACCTGTGGCCAATTGTAGACCTACACTTTTACTAAATGTTAAGTAAAATATACAAATACAGAATAATGCGTTCATACTAACATCTATATGATTTTATGGACTTGAGGGTGAATCCCGGAAGAGGGTTTAAATGGGAGATATCATCAATATGGACCATTTTCATAAAATTTGGCAATGTTGTTTCTACTTATATAAAACTTATTTGTGACGAATAATAACTCGATATTAATATTCGTATGGGATTTATGCACTTTAATGTTATTTCCGAAAGAGGCGTTTATATGGAAGCTATGGTCAATTATGAACCGAAATTTGGCACAAAGATTAACACATGTACAAAACTTATTCGTACTAAATTTCATTAAAATATTGCCATATGTAAAGGCATTTATGACCACAAAACCCCTATTGCGGGAGAACATTTGTATGAGGGCAAGGTGATATAATAGACTGATCATAACCAATTTCAATTGGCTTCGTCCTTGTGCCAAAATAACTATTCGTGCCAAATTTCATCAAGATATCTTTTAAATTGCGACCTTTACTTTGTTAGCCAGCAAGACGGACGGAAGGAAGGACGGACATCATTCAAACGACTTTAAGGTGGGGGTCCGATGAGTTTTTCTGTGCGTTACAAACATCATCACAAACCTATAATACCGCAACCGCCTATGGTGGTATTGGGTATAAATACTGTGATGTTAGTTCACTTACTTTGAATAAGCAGGAGGTTCTTTGTGCCCTCAAGAGTACCGACACCACGGAGTACCGACTTTTTTGTTTATTAACCTATTTTGCCCATAAATATTTGAGCCAAATTTCGCCCCCTAGGTGGTCCTGCTTGAGCCCTATCCTTCTTTTAACGGACAGATAGACGGACATAGCTCGGAATCTAAACAGGACCCAGAAAATATATACTTTATGGGGTCTTAAATGATTTTTTCGACATGTTACAGACGGAATGACAAAATCAAGCCTTTTGATGTGAGTATAAAAATTAACTCATTTAAATTCAATACCATATTTTTTTGAGTATTGAAACTCTATTCCGGGGATCATTTGTATGGGGGCTAGGTGAAATAATGGACCGATCACAACCAATTTCAATAGGCTTCGTCCTTGTATCATAAAAATCGAACGTGCCAATTTTCATTGAAATATCTTCAAAATTGCGATCTGTACTTTGTGCACAAGGTTTACATGGACAGCCAGCCAGGTGGACATCGTTAAATCGACTTAAAAAGTAACTTTAAGGTGGGTTTTAGATAACTTTTTCTATGCGTTACAAACATCAGCACAAACGCATAATACCCCAATTACCTATGGAGGTGTAGGGTATAAAAACCAATTGTAGCAAATAATAAAAACAAAATCGATTAAAAAGAATTAAAATCACAACAGTCTTAAAATGTAGACTATTTAATTGGGTAAGCAATAAGTTTTTAATAATGACGTGGCTCCTTTTTTTTTTTTTTTTTTTTTGTACAACATTTATTTCTTTAAAAGGCTTTGTTTATAAAACAGCTAAATAAAGATGTTAAACTTGCCTGCTGTGGAATGGTTTTAACTAATGTTTTATTCATTACATTATTTTTTTTAATTTTAATCTTCAAAAGATTAACTTTGTAAATAAACAATTTCCAAATTGCTAAATAACACTGGTCTACAAAGAAATCCTAAAAGAATCTGTTCTCACTTATTTTTTGTTAAGTACCGTTTTTGTTTGGACATGACTAATATGGGCCTCTAAATAAGACACTCATACTAAAATTACTCGAGAAAGATTTACACGATTTATATTGAAAAATTAAATAAAATATTTACTAAAATATTTACTTTAAAATTATTTCAACAAAATCTTTTTATTCGCTTAATAGTTTTGAAATTCGAAGATATTTATTTTTATACCCACCATCAAAAAGATGGGGATTTTTTTAAACTTTTACATACTCGAGATAGTCAACTTTGTCAGAAATTAGTTTCTTTGTTGTTAAAATAGCCTTTTAATGGCAATTTTAAAAATTAAATAAAAAATGCTAGCAGCTAAAATGAAAATTTTGAGGCTAAAAGCAAAATAAAAATACTAGATTTAGCCTTAAAAAAGCTAAACCGGCAACACTGACCAAAACTTTAAATTAAGTATGAAAAGATGTCACTATTTTTCTCAATTTAATAAAAAAAATATTTCTTTCGCATATTTCAAAGGACAAAGCCTTAAAAATGATAACAAAAATTTTTTATTTTGCTTTTTTATAGTTGCTCCCTACGTCCAGCATTGGTTGAAAATGGTGAAATTTTGAACACTTTTATATAAAAATTAAAAACAAATCCCAAAATATTTAAATATTATTATACCCTTCACCACATCACAGTGGGGCAAAAAACAACAAAATTGAATTTCAATAGCAAAATTTTCGAAAGAATTTCCGATCGATTGATATATATATTAAATATGGCAGTAGTCGGTGGGCTTCATAAACGTCATTTCAACCGACGGACGAACAGACGGACTTCGTCCTATCGACATCATTTCTTATAAGGATCAAGAAAATAATTTTTTATTTTTTTTTTTTTATTGTGGCAATTACAAACGGAATGACAAACTTATATATACCCTTTACACCTGAAATTTTTGGAAATAAATCTGTAACTTCTGATCGGCTGGTTGGATTTGCATGAAATTTGGTATAGGCGTAGCAGCGATTAAAATAACTATAAGAAATAAATATGACATGTGAGTATGTTTATTGTAGGTCTTATTAGTGCCTACAATAATTTGAAATCGTACGAGAAACAAAAATTTGGCAAGCGATTAAAAAATTTTCATGTCAGAGGTACCCAACTTTGAGCTCCTTTAGCTCCGCCCCTAAAGAGTATGTTCGGTCCCCCTTCTAAACTTAACATTGAACAATACTCTGCTACGCCTATATCAAATTTTATGCAAATCCAACCAGCCGATCAGAAGTTACTTATTTATTTCCAAAAATTTCAGGTGTAAAGGGTATATATAAGTTTGTCATTCCGTTTGTAATTGCCACAATAAAAAAAAAAAAAATAATAATAAAAAATTATTTTCTTGATCCTTATAAGAAATGATGTCGATAGGACGAAGTCCGTCTGTTCGTCCGTCGGTTGAAATGGCGTTTATGAAGCCCACCGACAACTGCCATATATAATATATATATCAATCGATCGGAAATTCTTTCGAAAATTTTGCTATTGAAATTCAGCAAGATCGGCTCATAAATGGAGGATATATGTCTAACAAACCTTTTTTTGTTGTTTTTTTTTTTTTTTTTGGCTTAAAAATGCTGCAAATGGCGTTTATAAAGCCTTCCGATAACACAGATATATGATATATGTATCAAAAGATCAGAAATTTTTTCTAAAAGTTGCCTATTGAATTTAAAAAAATCGGTTCAAAGATGGCTGAGATATTAAAAAAAAAAAAGGTTTTAAAATCCGGTTTTTGATTTTCTGAATTTCGTTTTTACGACAAAAGATCAGAAATTTTTTTCTGAATTTTAGTGTAGAAGAAATGAACTCAATCGGTCCATTAACTTTTTGAAGGAACTATACAAGCTAGAGGCTTCGTTCTTTCACTGAATATTCGGATTTTTTTTTTTAAATTTTTGCTAAAAAAGTGAACTAATTCGGTCCAGTATTTACCGAGTTATAGGCCAAAACGCGTTATTACGATTTTTGCAGCTACAAATATTTTTTTTGAGTTTCGATTTGTTAAATTAGTCAAATCGGTCCATACATTTTCACGATACCATTTTTTAATGTAATATTGTCTTAGAATTATTATTATTAAACATTCAAACTATTTAATTTATTATTTATTGTATCTCTATTAGTTTAGGAGGTATGAGGTTACCGATTTTACTTACTCTTTTTTACCCCTTAAAGATTCGAATTTCCAAAAAATCCCGTCTTAGTGGATCTATTCGGTATGAGACCAATCCATTCTAGCCTTAACCGTTTGGGCTGTGCGATGATAAATCACCAAGTAAATCAGTCAGTCAATCACTCAGTCATTACTCTTTTATATATGTATATAGATAAAACTAAATCTAATTCCATCTCAACGATGGTGAAGGGTATATAAGATTCAGCACAGCCAAATTTGCTTTTTTTATATTTTTATGTAAATTATAAATGAGTATATTTCTGAATAAAATTAAAATTTATGCATTGATTTGAATGAAATACATCTTGTTTTATTTGCAACAAGTTTATTTTTACGATTAAAAAATAAAAAATTGAATTTTTGACATTTACGAATTTATATGATTTTTTGAAAACATTTTTTTTTTTAGAAAATATGCTTAATATCTCCATAATAGTTAAGCGTATTAAAAAATAATGTAAACATAACTTGAAGACAATTTTATGTAGAATTTTTTGATATATTTTTTTTTTTAACAAACTTCCATTATTTTACAAATAGCTGATTCCTCGCGAGAACTATAGTCAATTCAAAAAAAGTGTTTTAGAAGTTATGTTCTTATTAATTAACTCGAATATATGAGTTAAATGCAAAATCCCATGCAGCAAAATCAGTGTTTTCCCTTGTAATGATTGAAAAATAAAATTGAAAAGTTTTCGGATGATTGAATTAAACTCCTTATATAAATAATTATATAAATCCTTATATAATTAGTATGCCTAGTTTAAAAAAATCTTTACAGTCCAGTGTAATTGTTTTTTTATTGTATATATAAATATCTCCTAAACAATATGTTAACATTTTCAGTAGGTGTAGACATTTGTAATTTTCTTATTTAATGATACTTTATGGTTTTTGTTAAATAAATAGTAATTTTAATAGAAAATTATTTACTCTGTTGAGCTAAAGAAAATCAGAAGCTGTCAAAATATTAGCGGTTTTAAGTGATGAAATAATTAAATTTGTATTTCCTTGGAATAATAACTTTTACTAATTTTGACTGGTGGTTTAGTGGTTTTATGTAAATATTATATAATATTAGCAATAATTAATTCGTATTTAATTATATTAAATGATTACAATAATTCTTAAAATTTTTCCTGTTTATGTTTTACAAAATGTTAATGTCAATCATTTTTCTGACAGATCCTTAGCAAAATAAGACGACAGAGTTTTTAACATTAAAAAACAAAAAAAAAACATTAAACCTCATTGCGTGTCATGAGTCATGACTTTAAATCAAAATGAACCTCAACTGTTTTACTATAAAAATGTTTGTGGTTACTAGACATTGCACAGTGGGGGCGTTCGCAAAAATTTTGGTAATGAATTTGAATTTTCTAAATCCACAAATCCATAATTTCTCCTTTTTTCAAAAAGTCTTCAACAAATTTTCGTATTATAAAAATGTTTATATATATTTGAAAAGAAGACAAAATTTCCTAAACATTGATGTACAACAAGTATATATTGGTATTTTTGAGTTTGCATATGAAAGGATTATAAATTTATGATTTCAAGAAATCATCATTTTTATATGAATGGTAGTGCCGCTTATGATAATACCGTAACAAGAAATATTTTAATAAAGCTCAACGTTTTAATTTTTTTAGCATAGTGTTAAATTCATATCCATCTGCTATATCCGTCAGACAGATAACAAATTCATATTATATATAATTGTTTGGGAAATTTTGACTTCTTTTCAAATATACATAAACATTTTTACAATACGAAGATTTTTGAAGACTTTTTGCAAAAAACGTTGAGAAAGGATAGATTTGTGATTTTTCGCATATTTTTTATTTTAATTCAAAACGCTATTCACTTTCAAATCGGTTCAGATATAAGGAATCAGGATCGTTTTTAAATTTTATACCCGAGGTGTCCAACTCTGGGACCCTGTCGACTCGCCCCTTGTAAGTCTATATGATCCAAGCTCAAAACTTAAACTCGCCTACACCTCTATTATCATCATGTGAAATATCATGGAAATCGGAGCAGCCGTTCCGAAGTTCCATAATTCTTTCTATTTAATTTTTTGAATCGCATACTGTGTATCGTCAATAAATTTATAAAAACTCACTTGACACTTTTTAATTAATCGATAAAAATTAAACTTTTTTCTAAAATTCATCATTTGACCAATGCTGGATGTAGGGTGCAAACTTTCTTTACTAACCATATATGAAACCTTGTGTCAAAGAATACTAAGAAGGGAAAATAGTACTCTTTCCTACAACAACATTTCTCTCTCTTCACCTACAAGTTCTGTGTGAATTCAACACACTTGTGAGAGAGAGAAACAACACAAAATAAACAAATATTTTCCTTAAAATTTAAGGAAAATTACACACGCGACACATTTTTCAACAAACACACGATATTTTTATTATTTTTTTCACACGCGTTTATAGTATTTTAACTCCCGTTAAACGAATATTTTCCACAAACTGAAAAAATATTTTTTTATTTTATTTTTGACATTCCTTTTTTGTATGTTGAAATTTAAATTGAACGTACAATGTTGCTACTTTTGGTATTAAAAATAAAACAGATTTTAAAATAATTTTAAATTATTTTCATATTCATCAACAAAAAGCAAAGAAATGTAATTATATTACTATTTGTGGATGTAACCCGCATCAAAAGATAAAAATCTGCGAATATAATTGTGATGAATTATATTTAATAATTTGTTAATACTCTTTTGTGCAACTATGTATGATTATGATGTGTGGTGAAAGTGGTTTCAGCATTAATACATATAAATAAAATTTGACTAACACAATCTTAAAGTTAGGTTTTTTTGACAACAGAGTTAGATTTTTTTGACAAGCCTTCTATTCTTAGTATTCTTTGCCTTGTGTTTTGAAATATATAAAGAAAAAGATCAAAAAAACTGAGAAAAAAGTGAAAGATTAGTACTATCTCTGCGGGAAATTTGTGGCAATTGCAGTAATGGACCGGTCCCTCAGTACCAGTTGAGTACCAATTTATAATATGCTCGGCGTGCCGCCATCGACATTAACGAAAAATTATAAAATAAAAATAAACATAATTTAATAAAATAATAAAAAAATTGTTTACAAAATAGTAAACAATTACCGAATTTTTATCAAATTTTTATTATATTAATCGTCACTGAACATGCCCTTTCGAATCAGTTACGTGATCTATCCTGTGGCTTGTCTCAAGGGGCTAATTAGCCACCCCCAATGACAACCCTATGTAAAAGTGACAGGTTCCTCTCATATAAAGTTCCGGAACTGGGACCGGTCACTAGCCCTCTTTCCTTTATGTATATTTTTGTTCAAACACTAAGGGAAAAAATTCGATTCAAAATCAACAACGGTTGTGCTCACATTGGTAATTTACGGTAACAGCTTTTTAATACCTTTCGTTAACAAATTTAATAAAAAACATATATAATTTAACAATTTGATACCGCAATGGTTTCAACTTGGTGCCAATTAGGTATCGATTTTCAATAAGAATTGAACACGCAGTGTTTAATTTAAACACATACGGTGTAGATTCACTATTGACACAGAATGGTATCGTTTTCAACACGTATGTGATTGATATTTCTCTGGGTGAAAGAGTGCAGTTTTTAAAAATTTTTGACATCTAGACGAATTAAAATAATCAGACATTTTTTCTTGCATATTATTTCGGAATAGTCGGGGTAAAAAATCAAAAATTCAAAATTCAAGCGTTAATATCTTTTTAAGTGATAATTTAGGTGAAGAAGCTTATTTTACTTTATCTTGGCATGCACTTTACAGAAAAATAAAAATCATTGAAATCGAACTTGATTTTTAGAAGTTATGGTTTTTTTAAACTTTTACGTACTCGCGATAGCTAACTTTGACACCGTGCAACTTATCTCGTGTTGACACAGGGTGACTATAAGATGATTTTTCTAAAAACATAGGTCCTTCTCTATAACTCTTTCATACATTTTAATTCAATACGATCAGTATTTAAGGAGTTACAGATTTATTACCAAACATTTTGCTTTTGGCCCCACTGTGCAAATAAATAAATAACTTTATACAGAAACTATGTACCAAATGTTATGTTTATTTTTTCTGTGACAACCGGAAACTGAAATAAAACTGAAACTAAGAAATTTTCTTCTCTTGGTGGTTTCTATGCTGACAAAATATTTTACTTGTTTGCATTTCTTCAAATGAAATTTAACTGTCAGATTATATAAATTTTTCATAATTTTCAGTTGGGAAAACAAATAAGACTTCTAGCTTGTTATAATGCACAATGATAGTTAATATTAAGATATTTCTTGGAATTCTTTAGAAATAACTTAAAGTGCTAAAATTTTATTTCATTTTTATTTTCATAGTTGAGGGAAGATTTTCAATGGCGTTACAATGCTAAATATTCTTAAAAAAATGTTCAAGAAATATGAAAAAATGTCCTTCTATCACTTAAAAAAATTTATTTTAAATTAAATCAAAAATATTTTTTTTTTTACCTTTTTAAATGCGCCATAAAAGAAACAATTATTATCCTTTTATTTGATCTAATAAATCAATACAATTTGTTTGGTTTTTCAATGCAACAACATTTATTTGTAATAAATAATTTATATTTATTTTATATAAGTATATTGTATATCATTTGCTAGGAAAAGTATTTAGGACTGAATTTTTATTATTCTTGTTTTTTTTTTTTTTTTAATTTAAATTGACAAGTGTTAAACTGTTTTTAAGAGTTTGTTATTTGAAAAATATTTATATTAAAAGTTCTTAAGGGGGCTCACAAAAGAACATTTATTTTTCTAGTTCAATTTAGCAGTTGTCAATTTCTTTTTTTTATTTTTATTTTCTTATATTGATACATGTAAAATATTTTTAAAAATTATAAATGTTTTTTTTTTTTTTTTTTTTTTTTTTATTTTTTTAATTAATTCATCTTTTCTTTCCAAATGGCACTTTGTTGCGTGTAAAATTTTACTTATTTATTTATTTTTTTTAATTTAATTTTCTTAATAAAAATATATTTTTTTATTATTAGATATTTTTTGATCTCAATTAATTTTTATGTAAAGAATTAATTACTTATATGTACTTTTTTAAGCATTTTATTTTAATGTATTTCATATTATTTGTATTTATTTTTTTATTTAAATTTTGAGTTTTAAATTTACCAAAAATTTACTTTATTTTATTTCAATTTATTTTGTTATTTTATTTCATTCTTAGTATAATTAATTTAAATAATTGTTTTATTTTGTTGCCCTTTTGTATATAAATCCGTTAACATTTTTGCAATATAGTACATACATATGTACAGTGCTGTGCAGAACAAAAGCAACAAATTATGGTAAACCTAGGAATATTTTTATTTTTTAGAATATTTGGTTTGCAACAAAAATAATTTTACGAAATTATATACATATTTAAGGATTAACAAAAACACAAACATTTAAAGAACTTTAACTTTGTTTATTAATAAAAACTGGAATAAAACATTACAATCTTCATATAGGAGTGTGCACAACAATATTTTGCTTCATTTTGTTCTATATTTTACATTTTCTGTAAAATTTAGTAGTTTTAATGCGATTAAATTGTTAATTGATTTCTCTGGAATGATTTCCATTTGAATTTGTTGACTAAACAACACTTTGGACTGCACTAATCTTGAAGCTGCATAAAAAATCTTCCACAGATCTTGCGACTGAGTATTAGACCGCATGGTTAAAAAATGTTAAGCAAAAATTTTAAACAATGACTTAATCCTAACCTTCTAAAGTTTTAAAATATATTTCGCATTTTTTCCATGCAAAAACATAGAATTAAACAAGATATTTCTCTATGTATGACGAAATTTCTGTGCTTTTTAATCTAATCTATTAACATAAAAATATCAAAATTTCATTAGATTTCTAAGAAAAGTACATAGTTTTTTCGCTAGAATTCAAATACAGTCATAATTACATTTCTAAGAAAAGTACATAGTTTTTTCGCTAGAATTCAAATACAGTCATAATTACATCTTTTCTGTTTCCAAAATCAATTTTTTGATCTGAGCGGTTTAACCCATTTCCGACCGCTGTTGCCTTTTCGCATCAGTAACTTTAACATCGCGTTATTAACTAATTATGCAGTTAATGCTAATTTTGTTTACAGTTATATTAGATTAATATGCCGTCTTAAAGATAAGAGAAAAAAATCGAATTTTGTATAAATAGGCTGTCCAAAATTAAGAGTTAAAGTTAAAACGTTAGTGTTGCGAAAACGCATCAATGGTCATTTCGGCGATATTTTTGAATCTGCCTTCCGAAAAAGTTCTTTTATGCTATGGGTGTATTCTAAAGGTAAATACCTTTAAGTTTGAGATAAAAATTTTTCAAAAAGTTGTTTAGAAAAATTTTCCGGGTCCAAAAATGGTACGATTTCTGAAATTTTCAAGGCCCTGTATTTCGGAATGAAAAATATCTAGACGTTCAATTCGTCTTAATTTGCTATCACAATCACAAAGACAAACCTTGTGCCAAAATTCATAACGTTATCTCAACGGAATCGGGTAGTGGTCGGAAATGGGTTAAGTTGTATACCTCGACATTTTAGCGGGATGCGCCACGTTGCGTATCCGGACATTATGGATACATATAAATATTGTTTTATATTTAACAGAGTACTATCCTTTTTTATTAATATGATTAATTTTGTTGATTTAAAGAAGAAAGCAACCTATTTATATGAAATTGTAAATTGTTTCTTTTATAAAAATGTAAATAAAAATATGTACCTTTACTGAGTAAGCTTTTCAGTGAGCAGTGTTATTTTGCTTAGCCTGTAACTTCTTTAAATATTTTCAACTGACTTCGAGCAGAGTATAAATGAAATCTTAGAGACTATATAATCTATCTAAGTACACAAATCCGTTTTTATATCGTGTTACCTTTTTATTTTTAATAATATCTGAATGAAGTTTTTGGCGGAAATCCTTTTTTATGCACTGAAAAATCATAATTTTTTAAATTGTACTACCAAAATAAATTTGTTTACCTTAATTAAGCAATATTCTATAATTTGTATTATAAAACAAAGTCACTTTCCAGTTTTATTATTCCAAATAAACTAAAATTTTATGGCATCGGCCTATATTATCACAAATCAGAATTCTTATTAAAAAAAAAACTATAAGTAAAAGAAAAAATAACAAAAATATGTGTAAATAATGTAGTATTCAGATATTTTTGCTATAAAACTGCCATTTACTTAAAAAAAAATAGCAATAAATTTAAAAATTTTGTGTCAATTCTTACAATCGGTAATTTTGTTGCTTTTGATATGCACACTTCCATATAGAGAACATACAATATTTATCTCGTTTTTGCGAAAAGAATTCTTTCTCACACATCACATCTTCTAAGGTACAAATGTTTGTTACGAGTAGTACCCAAATGTGTTAACAATGTTATGAAATTAGTTTTGTTCTAAATTAATACTTTAAACATTTAAGATAACCTTAATTTTGTTGCTTATGTTCTGCACAACACTGTATGTATGTATGTTTACAAAAGAATTATTAGTTATTTAACTTTCATCAATGTTTTATTTCCGGAAACTCCAGTCTGAATTAGTAAAATTAACCAAAAAAAATTAAATTAAAATTACAATATCATTATTATTTTAACCGCTCAATTGTTTCTTAGTTATTCAGAAATTGGTGGTGAAAAAAATACTTTTCATGGCAAATTAGATAAGTTCTAGTACCTAAAACTTTTTTAAATTTTTAAAATGTTTAGTTTTTAAGTTTCTTTTATACAGAAAAAAATATTTTTGAAAAAATTTTAATTAATTTATTGAAATTTGAAAAGTATACGGTAATAATTTTTTCTGTGTAAAATCCAATTTAAATTACGAATGTTACATATTCAATAATTTTATTAAAAAAATTGTATACTCTGTTATTGAAATTATTGCTTATTAAGCTTAAGCTACATATATTTAAATATTTTTTAACAAAATTCAATTAATATATTAATCATAATTTTAAAACGATTTCAAATATTTTAATAGTTTACTCAAAGTTGATGTGTTCTAGCAAATCTAAAATGCAATTTCAATTACAAATTATACATATTCAACTATTCAAATTATCACTTATCTTTATTTACATTTAATAAATTTATTAATTGATGTAATAACAAAAATAATTGAAGGTCAAACAATTGTTTTATTTTTAGTAAAAAAATATTATAAAATTTGAATTTTGTTTTGAATAATTGATACAATTAAAAAAGTAATTAAAATAGTTTTATCTTTGATAAAACGTTTAATAGAACATATTTTTTCTGTGTATAAAGCTATATAGAAAAAAAAAAATATTTAAAAAAAACCTTCAATTAAATTATTAATCTGAATTTAAAAATGATTTCAAATATTTTTTTTTTTAACTAAATAATTTATAAAATTCTAAATATTTTAACAAATTAAATTCATAGACAAATCTAAAATTCAATTACAAATACTATAAATTCAATTATTTTATTAATTAAAGTCAACATATTAAACAAATTTCGTATTCAGTTATTCAAATTATCACTTATTTTTAAATACATTTGATTAATTTATTAATTAATACAAGAAGAAAGTCGATAAATTGTTTTTTTAGTTAAAAGATATTAAAAATTTTGAATTTTGATCACATGCATAATTGATATAATTAAAAAAGTAATTGAAATTTTTATATTTAATAAATTGTTTAATAAACCATATTTTTTTCCGTGTAAAGCTACACGGATACAAATATTAGGAAAAGTCAATTAATTTATTAATCAGAAGTTTAAAATGATTTAAAGTATTTTTATAATTAAATAATTTCCTCAAAATCAAAAATTTAATTTCAATTACAAATGATACGTATTCAATTATTCAAATTGTCACTTATTTTTTTATTTATGTTTGATTAAGATATTAATTGAAACAATAAGACAAATAATTAAAAGACGATAAATTGAATTTTTATCCCTCGAATAACTGATACAATTAAAAAAATAATTGGAAATACTTGTTATCTTTGATAACCCGTTTAATCGTTTTCTTTGTATAAAGCTACACAGACAAAATTATTTTCGAAAAAAATTAAATTAATTTATTAACTAGAATTTTAAAATGATATAAAATATCTTTTTAATTAAATAAATTTAAATTAAAAAAAAAAAATCTAAAATCCAATTTCAATTACGAAAAATACATATTCAATTATTTTATTAATTGTATATTCAAATAAGTATACAAATTGTCACTTATTTTCATTTATATTTGATTAATTTATTAATTGATAAATAAGAAAAACAATTAAAGCCGATAAATTGTCAATTTTTTGTAAAAAATATTATAAAATTTTAATTTTGATACCTCGAATAATTGATACAATTAAAAAAGTAATTGGTATAGTTTTATCTTTGATAAGTCGTTTAATAGACCATATTTTTATACTCACCATCAAAAAGATGGATGGTATATTGGTTTTGTCATTCCGTGTGTAACATGTCGAAAAAATCATTAAGACCCCATAAAGTATATATTTTCTGGGTCCTGGTTAAATTCTGAGTTGATCCAGCTATGTCCGTCCGTCCGTCTGTCTGTTTAAAGCAGGATAGGGCTCGAACGGGACAACGTAGGGGGTCGAAATTTGGCTTAAATATTTATCTTATATAAGGTTTGTTTGGTATTGAAAATAAGTAAAATCGGTTAATAAACAAAAAAAAAAAAAAAACAGAGTTATGGGCTAAATACTAGAAACACAGGGTGTCCGTTATACATTCAGTTCATACTTTTCTCCTAATATCTCTTAAACAAAAGCATGTACGATAACGAAATTTTGTACACACAGTTCGAGGGTCAATATAAACTTGGAAACCAGAAATAGGCATGGTCCGCCCACCTTCCATATAAGGTGAAACGTCAACGAAATTTTGTACAAAAAGTTCAAGGACCAATGTGAATTTGGAAACCAAAACTGGGCATGGTCAGCCACTTTAACGCCCACCTCCCATATAAAGTAAAATTAGTTTAAATTAAGTGTGATTTATGCACCAGAGTCATCGAAAATAAAATCACTCATATGAGCTGCAACCATTCATATAATTTCAAATTCCAAAAAAGAAAAAACAAATTTAAAAAATTTGTTGCTGGAGGTTTTCGTTGCGTTTGGCTGTCATTATTATATATTGTTTCTTAATATTTATAATATAATTCCAAAATTCTTTTGCTCCATATTGGAAGCCTTTACAAAAGTATTAAAATTACAATGCAATTAATTTATATTTATTATTTTACATAATAGCTCGTTTTTATTGTTTGTTTTTTTCTTACTTTAATAAATACATAAATATACTTATAATTATGCAATTGAAATAAATTTAAAATCTGTAAAGAAACAATTTATTTCTTAAGTAGTAATTGAATTTAAATTCAATTGTTTTTGGCTTATAAATTTACATGTATTTTCTTCTTTAAGCATCAAAATTCTTATTATTAGCCTTTAGCATAATTTATATTTCCTTCCGCCTTTATAATATAGGTGGTAAGGCCAGCAATATATTAAACTATTTTAACAAATACATACTTACAACTTTAATTTATTTAGTTTTATTTTTAAAAAGGAACACTTATTAAAAAAGAAATAATAATAATAACTATATAAAAATATCACACTCCTTTTTGAATTATTGGACACTTGTGGTAACTACTGCTGGTGTTGCTGTCGTTACTGTGACAATTGTTTTGAGGCCATATTTGCTTTCATTCGATTTTGTATTTTTTCCACTTGATAACAGTGTCTTGGTGGCTGTAGCAGTGTTTTTTGTTGCATTAAAGTGAAATCATACACATGTTGTTGTCAGACGTGTGGTACGTGTTAATTCAATGCTGCCAAAACGTCTTTTGAAAAATAATGATTTAAATGTTGTGCGAAATTGTTTCGACATCAGTCCGTATAAAACAAAATCAATAGCGGCATTTATAAGCGCCAATAAATCCATTAATTCACCAAAGGGCGGATAGCAGGCATTGAAAAAACATTTTTGCAAAATACCTGACAATAAACCCAAAATACCTTGAGGGAATTCAGTAATGAGAAAGAGTATAAGTACGGCAACCAAGAGCATAGTAGTACGATCCGTGCGACGGTCACATTTAGGTATTCTATAAATAAATGTATATAAATAAAGATGGAAGTTAATATTTTTTGTTTTATATGTTGTGTCTGTTGAAGATAAATAACAAAGTTTGATGTCATTTTAATAATATTAAATCTATTTTTTATACTTTTCACAAATATGAAGGGTATATCTAAAAAACCTCCTGGGCCATAAAGAGAAAAAATATAAATAATTCTCAAGATTAAAGCATAAAAAATACTTTTACTAATGTCCGTCTGGATGTCTGGGTGTGTTGAAATGGTTTTCTTTAAGCCCATTGACCAATAATATATATTTTTTTCGAATTCAAATGTATAGAAGAGTTGTAGAGGAGGATCTAAGCTTTTAGAGAAATCATTTTGTAATCAGCCTGTGATAACAAGAGATAAGCCACAGGGAGTCAAAATTTATAAAATCGAGTATTAAAAATTAAAAAAATCATAACTTCTTAAATCAAAGTTGATTTAATATTCAAAAACCTGTGTAAAAGAGTAAAAAAAAATTATTATCCACTCTTGAAGTCTTATCTTTTGAAATTTGTCTTATTTATTTAAAAGTTTTAATTTTGAGATAATTTCAAAAATTTTTCAACACATTATTGCGTAATAGATTAGAAATCTTTAAGTTTTAATAAGAGCTGATGGCCTTTGCAGCTAGTGCTCTATTTTACTAACTTTATAATAATTAATTATTAAGTTATTCACTAAATAAATAAATATGGTCGACAAAAAAAATTGTTTTCGTGCTCCATAAAAAAAAAAATAATAATAATAATAATTATAATATGTGGACTAGATGGAATTCCCCATGCTAAACACGAATCTGCTTTCAGTTTTCTCCCATCAGGTCGAGATTTTTTTATGGGCGTGTCTAATATTGCGTCCTAAATAAGCCGATTACTCGAGTATATTTCACTATAACTCGAGAACAGTATGCACGATTTATATAAATAATACACCAAAATATGTGCAATAAAATTGGCTTTAAGTCATTCTACTAACAATTTTTATCCGCTCAACAGTTTAGAAGATATTTCGAAATAAGTGTCTGAAAAAATTTGTTCATACTAAATTCAAGATTTCTTTTTTTACTAAAATTTCTTTTTAAAAGTGAAAACATAAAAAATTTTTCAGTTTATCATCTTTATCTCAAAGATTGATGAATAAATCTTGATTGCAATCACAGTTAAGTTGGGATACCCGTGCATACCTACATTTCAGCGGAAATACAAAATTTTTTTTTTCGCCTTAAATAAAAAAAAAAATAGGATTAGATGGAATTTAACTCGAGAACGGCTTTCCTAATAAGATATATTAAACTCCAATATATAGCGAATTAAATTGTATTTCAGATGAATTTACATAATTTTTTGTCCAGTAAATATTTCCGTAGTTATTCGGTAATTTTAACGATTTTTTTTTTAATTGGTGAAAATTTTGATCCATAACCTTGAAATTCTTGAGCGAATAAAAAACGTACCTTGAAGACAATTTTTGTATGCATATTTTGGTGTATCATTTATCAAAATCGTGTAAATGGTTCCTGAGTTATAGTCTAAATTTGGCAAACCATTCTTGAATTTTATAGTGTGACCGCTGAATAAAGTGATGATATTAGTCATGCCCATAAAAAAAATCAGTACATGATAGAAAAAAGTGAATGCAGATTCTTGTTTAACTCGTCAAAATCCACCTAGTCCACCTATTTTTGTTTCAAGAAAAAAGATTTTTTTTGCCCACCACTGTATTTCTACTCAATTTATGTAACATGGGTATTTTTACTTAACTGTGAATAAAATCAAGATTTGTGCATCAATTTTGAAGATACATACCATATTTTTTTCGCAGCATTACCAGCTTTAAAAAAAAGATTTTAAACTGAAATATGTTTGATGTTTTCATTTATTAAAAGAAATTTTAGTAACAAAAAAATCTAAAATTTTGCATGAAAAAGATTTTTTTTGGACACTTATTTCAAAATAACTTTGAAACTATTGAGCACATAAAAAAATTATGTTTGGGTGATTTGAAGATATGTTTAGTACGCATATTTTGGTGTATCACTTATGTCAATCGTGTGATTGACATAAGTGAATTATGAGGAAATATATTAGAGTAATGGCCTTACTATGGGCGAAATATTAGACACGCCCATAAAAAAATCCAGATCTGATGGAAAAAAAACTGAAAGCAGATTCGTGTTTAGCACATCAAAATGCATCAAGATCAACTATTCGTCTTTGGTGGAGGATTTTTTTGTCGACCAGTGAAATCAGCCCTCTGAAATTAGTATGACAATTGTTATTTAAAAACGAAATAACAATTGCCCAGAAAAGTATATTACCATAATATTTTCACTGTTATTCCTTATGTAGTGTATAAAATAAATATTAATCTTTCATTCCTGCAAAAATGATTTAAAAAGATTTACAAACCAATTTTTAGCAATTTTTCAAACATAAACGAAATCTTTGAAATCGCACTTGATTATGATCTTTTTAAACTTTCATACTTGATGTGGTTAACTTTGACACCCTGAAGTTTATTTCATATTATAATTCTGACTACAAGATGATTTTTTTCAAAACTAAGGCCAAAGATTAAAAAACTAATGCAACAACAAAGTACATGTAATCAAATACATTTTGTTGTTGCTAAAAGAAAATAGAAAAAAAAAATTTACCAAACAACAATCTTTTTCAGTTGTCAATCGAGAGTTTCGCCTCTATATGTTACTCCTTTACATGTTTACCATACATTTTAATTCGATTCGATTTGGGTAATTAGAATCAAAACTATTACATCACAATTAGTTCTCATTTACTCAGGTCCAAAAGAAAAAAGTATGTGAGAAACCGGAATGCCAATATACGTGATTCATAGAGGTTTTTCTCTCGATCTTCTCTTTTAACATTAAAAAAATACTTATTATTATTTCTATTGTTGTGCTAACTAACAAACATTCCTCTAAATATCTTTTCTCTAACATAGAATATTTTATATTAATATAAAAACTCATTGTACAAACACTTTCCCTGTGGTCATCATATATTTAAGTATTTAATTTTAAAACCCTACTTTTATATCTCTCTTTTTTTATATAAATCTCTTTGCCATTATTGATATTGTTATTTTCTGTATAATATAGTTTACCTGGATTTTTGTAGACATGGTTGTTGTTGTTGTTGTGTACTCTTGTTGGGATTACTGTATTCCTTAAGCTTTTGTTTGCGTTTCGATGCTTCGCATAATACTCTTACCAATACAAAACTTATGACGGTCAGTATGCAGCAGGGTAATAACTTAATTACAACCGAATGTATCCAAAAGTTTATTCTGGAGATAAAATATTAAAAAAGAAGTGGATAAGGATGCATGAAATATTAAAGTTATTAAGCACTTTAAATTGAAAAGTATGGCAAAAACTTTTTTTATATGCATTTTTTTTTTTTTTTTTTGTAATCAACATTTTTATAGTGAACTTAATTTAAATAAAAAGCTACTTATCTTATTTTTTCACAAATGTCAATCCATAAGTTAATCAAGCAAAATGTTTGCGTATTCTTTCATACTAAGTAGTACAATACTATAGATAAATTTCTTTGATTTTTTAATGTAAAGAGTTTCATAGGAAATGTTCTTGTTAAAATTTACACATTTATGTACATGTCAGGGACCGTAAATAACGATTATTATAAATCTTTTAAACCAAAAAATCAGAATGATGATCCAAAAATGATAGAAACACGTTGTAAAACACTTTTATTATTTTTTTGGACGCACTTTCGAATTATGTAAAACATTTTTATTTTTTGATTTTTTTTTAAAAAATCTATAAATAACTTTTATTTTTAATTTTTATTTTTTGCTCAAATTATAATGACTATTTTTTTATTTTTGCTCAAAAAATAACTTTTATTTTTATACCCACCATCAAAAAGATAGGGGTATATTGATTTTGTCATTCCGTGTGTAACATGTCGAAGGAATCATTTAAGACGTAGGGGGATGAAATTTGGCACAAATATTTATCTTATATGAGGTTTGTTTGGGATTAAAAATGGGCAAAATCGGTTAATAAAAAGTTATGGGCTAAAAACTAGAAACACAGGGTGTCCGTTCATACTCATATTTTTCTGCTGATATCTCTTAAACAAAAGCACTTTGCCGCCCGCCTCCTATATAACGTAAAATTTTAAAAATTTGTATGGGTTGTATAGATTCGACCGAGCCGAATATAACATTCGCGCTTGTTGACTTTTATTTTTTTACTCAAAAATTCGATCATTTTTTTCTCAAATGTAGTGATTTTTTTAGTTTTTTTTATTTTTATGACATATTAGGAGAGCAAAAAATATGTCTATCCTCATATAAGATGGCAAAAGTGTTACATATTGTACCCGCTGCGCAAGTACGCCTAAATAGAGCTTTTTCAGCGTTAAAAATGATTTTTAGTGACTTTAGATGTAATATGTCTTCTGATACTTTAGTAAAAACTTTATTTGTTAAACTAAATTAAAATCATAATACGTTTATTAAATGTAAATTTGATATTTTTTATAAATAAAAAATAAAATTTTTTAAAAATTGATCATTACATTTTGAGCAAAAAATAAAAGTCGAAAAAATAATTATTAAATCATGATTTTTAATATAAAACTTATAATCGTTACGGTCCCTGATACATGTTGATACATATGTATGTATTTATATTATTAGCAGTAAATACATTTATATTATAGCCCGGGAAAATAATAATTCGAGTAAGGAATTTAATGGAGGAAAAAGTATAAGGTTTCATGTTGGCGTCTTATAAATGTTGTTATGGGGGGTACCACTTCTCCTGCTACGATCGAAAAAATAAAATATCATATTCGAATTTAGGTACACACACGGTGTTGCTGAGAAAATTTTAAGAAAATTGTTTCAGCCGTTTGAGAGTTTTAAAAAAGAGGGCGCTGCAATCAAGTGCAAGCAATATCTGCGTGTTAAATTTCATGTAAATAGCTTCATTGATAACGCACAGTAATCCCAAGAAAATTTTTTTTGAAATAATTCTGTAACTTGTGAACCATTGAAGATATCTAAATAAAATTGCACATGGTCAGAGCTGAAGTGTTTTCAAGTTGATTTGCAGGAGTACAGTTCCCTAGCGGATCACGGGATAGAGTGTAGATCTCTAAACTTGATCACCTCGGGTATATATTTTTTTTTTTAAATTGGCCAAAAATTTATTTATGACTTGAATGTTGTCGTGACATCCAATAGCCTATAACCAATTCCAGCACTGATGCTATCTGTTGGGAAAATCGGCATTAAGATTTTTGCTATAAATGTTCTTAAAATATACGATATTTAATAATCTCGTTGTATAGGGATACCATTTCCTCTGGTTTCATTTTCATTTTCAGTTTAAATTATGGAGGTTGATGAGAAAGTTATTCCTACAAAATGTTGAGACTTTTGCTGAAACAGTTCTTAAGATATATGTTATTTCATTTTTTTTTTTTTTTGTGAGGGGTACCATTTCCCCCGATCCTCCATCCCATAAAATCCCAATACTTTTGCTGTAACAGTATTTAAGTCCATTTTTATCTCAGTTATAAAGGATGAAAAGGAACGTTTTGCATCTAAATTTAAAGATTTTTGCGGAAATAGTTTTTAAGTTATGCTCCTATCAAAAAATAAAGTTCCGGTTCAGTGGTTTAGCTGTCTATAAGTTTAGCAAACAAATAAACGGACAAAAATAACTTCTCTTTTTTATGTATGTATATATTTATAAGCATAAGACAAGGCAACAAAATCGAAAAATTTTAAAGGCTTGAAAAACCACTTTACAATTTTGATGTATTGTGGTTCCAGTAGTACAAATATGGTCCAAATTTTAAATTCTATGGAGAGGTTTTTTTTTTTTTTAATTTTTAAGTAAAATTATAATTTTTTTTAGACATTTTTCCAAATAATTAATGATAACTCAAAAAGTGTTAGTCCGATATTATTAAAATAAACTTAGAAAAATTTAAATTTATACAGCCTTTAATCCGTTTATATATTGCATTTCAATCGGCAAAAAATATATTTTTTATGTGAAAATAGCAAATTTGTTTGTTTAAAAAAATCATGAAAAATCGAAAAAAATGGTCGGTTTTATTTCTTTACCACAAAGCCACATGTAATAGCAACAAAATGAGATATCGATCATTAAAATTTATTGATTATTTTCGAATTTATTCACAATTAATTGAATTCGCTCATTTTCACAAAATTTTAGTTTTTTGAGACATTTCTCCACTTATATTGTCATAACTCAAAAACAACTTGTCCGATTTTGTTAAACTAAATTTACAAAAATTTTGGCTTATAATATCTTTAAATGATGTATACAATTGTTTTTGATGCGATCAATAGTTTTAAAGTTATGAAACAAATTGTTAGGCAAATAATAAAAAACTTAGTAAAAAAAATTAAAAAAAAAAAACAAGCGAGTGGGCGGACCACGCCCATTTTTAGTTTCCGAGTTTATATCGATCCTTAAACTATTTATACAAAATTTTGTTGTCGTACATGCTTTTGTTTCAGAAATATTTGCAGAGAAGTAGGAAACGGACACCCTGTGTTTCTGGTTTTTAGCTCACAATATTTTTATTTATTAACCGATTTTGATAATTTTCAATACCAAATAAACCTTATATAGGATAAATATTTATGCAAAATTTTGTCCTCCTACGTTGTCCCGTTCGAGCCCTATTCTGATTTCAACAGACGGTCAGACAAACGGACATAGCTAGATCGACTCAGAAAAAAAAAAAAAAAAATAAATAAATTTAAAAAAACTTCTCCATAGAATTTAAAATTTGAACCATATTTGTACTACTGGAACCACAATACATCAAAATTGCATAGTGGTTTTTAAAGCCCACTTTTGCTGTTGACCTGTATAATCATGCATATAAACATAATACATATATAACACACCAAATAGATGCTATATGTTAAAATTCCATTATATCTATAAAATCTCAGTTAGAGTAATTTTTTCGTCTTATTTTTCGATTCTATGTTAAAATTTCCTAAATCTTGTTGTTATTTTCTTATATTTTAAATTTAAATTAAATTCTTAAGAAAAGATTATATATTACTCTTATCGTTCAAAATTTTAATCGAGATTAAATATTTTTTTTTTTTTTTTCAAAGAAAGTGCATGAAAAAAATTTTATCAATAATATTTGAAAAAAAAAAAAATTAAATAAATTATTTCCATTTGTGATTCGTTTTTAGTAGGAAATATTTGTTGAAATAACTAAGAAAAACTCTCACATTGTTAGTCTTTTCTGTTGAAAGGAAGAAAATGGATAAACAAATGTATACATATGTAAACACATGTATAAGAGTTTACAAACATTTTATTTTTATTTAAATGTTATGGATTATTTGAGTGATTCCATATCAAAACGGACAAAAAACAGACATTTTCGGATTTGATATCTCCGATTTCAATGAAATTCGCTACAGAAATTACGTATTGCAAATGTTGCTTAAATCACAAACTTTCTGAGTAAAGACTCTTCCCGATCCAAAAATATGATGTTTCAAAAATGAAAAAGCGGTTGAATTTTTCCAAAAGTAATCACACTTTATTGCTTCTAAAATATACATTGTACAATTCATATTTTTATTTCATTTATTAAAAAAACACATTGACTTTAAAGCGACATGTAAAACATTTATATACTTCGAAAGTTCAAAGGTCAAAATCGATAATATAAAGATCAAAGCTAAATATCTCAAAAACCTTCGACACAGATAGTACCAGTGTCGAAGGTGGTTATAAGCTATGTAAGATCTCGATTGGATGTCACGCCCATATTTTACGCCCACTTTTTTAAAACTCTTAAACGGCTGCACCGATTTTCACGAAATTTGACATACAGATAGTACAATGCCGGTGATGGTTATAGGCTAATTATGATCTCGATTTGATGTCACGCCCACATTTTACGCCAACTTTTTAAAACTCTTAAACGGTAGTAAATATTTGATATTGCCTAATAAGGAATAGCGAAGCGCACCGGGTTACACTCGTCTTAAATAATTACACTAGTCAACAAAAAAAAAAATGTTTTTTGAGCTCCTTCAAAAAAAAAAAAAAAAAAATATGTGGACTAGATGGAATTCCATCATGCTAAACTCGAATCTACTTTCAGTTTTTTTCCATCAGGTCGGGATTTTTTTTTATGGGCGTGTCTAATATTGCGTCCTAAATAAGCCGATTACTCGAGTATATTTCACTATAACTCGAGAACAGTATGCATGATTTATATAAATAATACACCAAAATATGTGGAATAACATTGGCTTTAAGTCGCTTTACTATCAAATTTTTATCCGCTCAATAGTTTAGGAGATATTTCGAAAAAAGTGTCGAAAAAAAAATTTTGAAAAATGCAAAAATGTAAAATTCAACATTTCTTTTTTTTACTAAAACTTTTTTTAAAAGTGAAAACATCAAAAATATTAAAGTTTATCATCTTTATCTCAAAGCTGGCAAAACTGCGAGTAAATAAAGCCACGTAGCATAAAAATTGATGCACAAATCTTGATTGGATTCACAGTTAAGTTTGGATACCCATGCATACCTATAGCTAAGTGGAAATACACTAATGGACAAAAAAAATTTTTTTTTTCGTCTTAAATAAAAAAAAAAAAAATAAAAAAATAGGTGGATTAGATGGAATTCAACGTGCTTAATAAGAATCAGCTTTTACTTTTTTTTCTATCACGCATTGATTTTTCTTTTATGGGCATGACTACTATGACCACGCCTTTAGGTAGTCACACTTGTATAGCTCGAGAACAGTTCCATACTTCCATACACCGAAAAAATTTTAATATACTATATATAGGCAGAACTTTCTCATTAACCTCCATAATTTAAAACAAAAATGGTACGGATAGGACGAGGGAGAATGGTACCTCTTATTCAAAGCAATTATTCTTAATCGATACCTAAAGAACTATTATGAAGAAAGACCTGAAAGTTACTGCGTAACAAGTTTCAATTTGCTGCGACAACTCCTTCTATTTTTGTCTCATCTTTGTATGGGATCAATGCACTATGCACCGGGTTAAGTTAAATATAAATATTTTAAAACATATTTTAGGGATTCATTTTAGTTTGTTGATTAAATTAAATCTTCTCGCTATGCATAAATATTTTGGTTTTTGTGTTTAAAAAAAATGTTTAATAATTTGAATTTTCATCAATTTTTAAAATTATCCCTTAAAATATGCACTAAAATTTTTAGTAATTCACACTTGCACAAATGTACACAAACGTGAATTTTTGAAAGCATATTTAGGGCTTATATTTTTTAATGTTTCCCCAAAATATGTTATAATATACACTAAAATCTTAAATACTTTAAACTTATGTAAATGTAATTTTTAAAAGCATATTTTACGGGGTTTATTTTTAACGTATAAGTGCATGTAAATCCTCGCCCTAATAATATGGATATGTAATATGACTTCTGGTAAAGCACAATAAACCGAATAGACAGAAAGATAAATTGCTGAAAGAATTTCATTTACAATAATTTAATGTCTTGTATACATACTCGTACATATTACTCATCTACTTTAAGAAAGTTATAACTCAAAAAATCAAGCTTTATCTTTTGTAAAAATACCCTGTTCGTACATTTTTGGGTCACCGATTAAAAAAATAAAATATGTTATTAATTTTTCTGTTAAGGTAATAGTAATTTGAAAACCTTGAATGCGTTTTCTGCAAAATCACTTTTTTGAGTTATGACGTTCTTCAAATAAATGAGCGTTATGTTTGTATATGCATGAATATTTCTGTGCTTGCAATAATATTTAGAGTGTAAATAAATCACATAATATTTTACAACTGTAGTATAAATTTAAAACATTTTAAAATTGTTTGTTTTGTTTTGCTTTTTTTTTTTTTTTTTAATTTTTCATACCTGTACAATTGTGTTCCCTTGTCGGCATCAACATGATAGAGTGGCACATCGCTGTCTGCCACCATACGTTCCTGCACCTTAAACACAAACAATGTGGGAAAACAAACAATCGGCGAAATGATGAATGAAAACAATATCGATTCGTTGCAATGTGAAAGCAGAAAACTGGCACAAGGTCCATGTGGATGTCTGTAAAAACAAGATTGTGATAAGAGAAACAAACGTTGGCTACACTCGCAAAAGCAGATTGTTTGTTTTTTTTTTTTTTTTTTTTTTTTGAGTTAGTGGGGGTGCATAATGAGAAAAAGAAAATAATATAATAAAAATATGGTTATAATATACGTACGAATATTTTAGCTATATGTTATTTGTTAGCTATTAAATTTACTGTTTGTTAGTTGTGATTTTTCTATGTGTATACTCAATAAATTTCAATAAGTCATCAAAATACATACAAAAAGAGGAAATAGTTGAAAAATAGATCAGATGATTAGGAATAAAAACAAGTAAGAAACATTAAAAACAGGAAATATACAGAGAAGAAGAGATCTATAAACGAAAATCATTAGTTAATGTATTAGTATACAAATTAAGAGTTTTATAATAACACAGGTCAACACTAAAAACATATCTGGAAAATCATGTTGCAGATATTGTAGGTATAGTCATTCCAATCACCAGGAACATTTCGGTTTTTTCCATCACGTTGCATATTTAACCCATTGAGGACCAAAGCAAATATGGTTTCATGATGAGTTTTTAGGTCATAAAAGTAAAAGGTAGAGCAGATTAGTTACTCATGTTTTATAGCCAAGACATGGGGCTACAAAAATGTAGTAATATACAAGTCTCTAACTTGTCACACATAGCCCCTAGAAGTCTTTAAAGTTGTAAAAATAAAGAAATTTTCTATTAACCCTCATAAAACCATTGAAAAATGAGGGGTAAGGAGTGGGTGTAGAGGGGAAAATTGTATTTGATATAACAAACAAAAGACCGTAAACCTAAAAAATGGTAAATTTTTTAAAATCGCACTGACAAAAAATGCATAGCCATTAAAAATATAAAGAAAAACGGAGAGAAGAAGATATAGTCGGTCAAGCCTGACTATATGATACCCTACACCATTACCATCCACATAATTTTGTTTTTACTTATATACAACTTACTTGTGTTAAATATTATTATGCACGTTAGTGATTTTCGGGAGATGAGTTTATATGGGAGCTATGGTCAGTTATGAACCGATCTTCATGAAATTTGGTAGACGGATTTTTGCTGATATAAAACTTATATGTACTAAATTTCATTAAAATATTCCTATTTTTAAGGCATCTATAAGTATTAAAACTCTATTCCGGGAGGACATTTGTACGGGGGCTAGGTGAAATAATGGGCCGATCATAACCAAATTCAATAGGCTTCGTCCTTATCCTAAAAAAAGCATAAAAAAGCAAAAGCATATTATCTTCTAAATTGCGACTTGTACTTTGCGCACAAGCTTTACAGCCAGCCAGCCGACCAGACGGACGAACGGACATCGTTAAATCGACTCAGAAAGTGATTCTGAGTCGAACGGTATACTTTAAGGTGGGGGTCCCAAGATTTTTTCTCTGCGTTACAACTTCTGCACAAACACATAATACCCCAACCACCTTTGGTGGTGTAGGGTATAATAATTATAAGAAAAATTTATTGTGAATAAATTGTCCTAATTTTAACTCCTTAAACTAAATATAGTACTGAAAGTTAAATTAAACATTTCCATGACGTCACAATTTTAAAATATATAAAATTTTTTATTTTTAACTTCATTGAAAAATATATGGATATTTTTTTCTTAAATAAGGATATAAGAATATACTATTTTTAATTTTTACTCATATTAAGAAGCATTAATAGTCTGTCACCAAAGTAGAATTCCATATGCGTTGATATAATCTCTCAGTAACAGCATTTTGGTGCAAAAGCTCCCATTGTTCTTCGCATATTTTTCCCATTTTTTCAGTGCTTTTAGCAACTTTAAAGACTTTAATGTGCTATGGAGGGCATTTTAAAGACATGGCATATTCTATACTTTTGTTTCATTATTCCCTTCTTTATACAATACGGATCCATAATTTGCTCTATCTTTTACCCAGAAAATTATTTAACCTTAAAATTTCTTAGAGGTATATATTTCATTTGATCATCAGTGGGTTAAAAGTGTGATGTGATGGAAATGTTTCATGTTACTTTTTTTTTACCAAATTTAGTCTTAGAAGTAAGAATTAAACAAAATTATTCAAGATATAATTTTTTGTTAGCTTTGTTATTTAAACTTATATTTTTATTTTTTTCAAACTTTTGGTGTTTACGCATTTTCTGTCAATGCGATTTTAAAAATTTGACTATTTTCAAAATCTGCAATCTTGTATTAGTTATATAAAATACAAATTTCCTCTATACGCCCACTCCTTACCCCTAATTTTTCCATGGTTTTATGAGGATTAATTGAGAAATTCTTAATTTTTAAAAATTTAACGAGTTCTAGGAGCTCAAGACAAGTCTTAAGAGTCTTAACTAGTTCTACATTTTTGTAGCCCCATGTCTTGCCTATAAAACATGTGTGATTAATTTCCTCTACCTATTACCAGGAAAATTTTATAACCAAAAAACTTCTCAAGGAAACAAATTTTCTTTGGTCCTCAATGGGTTAAAAATGTGAAGTGATGGAAAATTTTCATTTGACTTTCTACACAATATCAAGCCTAAGGAATAATAATTTTGCAAAATTATTCCAGATATACATTTTTTTTGCGATTTTGTTGACCTGTGTAATTCTGGACCGTTACTCGTAATAAGCATAATTTTATGTTGATATTAACCAATTTCATTAAAATACTTTTATATTTAAGCCCAATTATGAGCGTAGATTATTTGTATGTGGTCTTATTGAAATAATACACCGAACATAACCGATTTTAAAAGGCCTTTGTTGCAAAAAAACTTTATGTGCAAACTATCGTCAATATACCTATAAATTTGCAAACTGTTTTTTGCTCACAAGGTTTAAATAGACCAGCAGCCAGCCAGACGGACATCGTAATGTTTCCAATATATTTCTGTGCGTTATAAACATTTTCACAAACGCATAATATCACAACAACTTATGATAGTGTAGAGTATTGAAAATAGCAAATAAATACAGACTATATGATACCCTACACCATTTCGATTTACATAATTTTGCTTTTACTTATATACAACTTACTTGTGTTAAATATTAACATAATACTAACATTTGTATGGGATTTATGCATGTTAGTGATTTTCGGGAGAGCAGTTTATATGGGAGCTATGGTCAGTTATGGACCGATCTTGATGAAATTTGGCAGACAGATTTTTGCTGATATAAAACTTATTTGTACTAAATTTCATTCCTATTTTTAAGGCATCTATAAGTGTTAAAACTGTATTCCGGGAGGACATTTGTATGGGGGCTAGGTGAAATAATGGGCCGATCATAACCAAATTCAAAATTCAAATTCGTCCTTGTGTTAAAAAAAGCATATGTACCAAATTTCATCAAATTATCTTCAAAATTGCGAACTGTACTTTGCGCACAAGCTTTACATGGACAGCCAGCCAGCCGACCAGACGGACGGACGGACGTACATCGTTAAATCGACTCAGAAAGTGATTCTGAGTCGAACGGTATACTTTAAGGTGGGGGTCCGAAGATTTTTTCTCTGCGTTACAACTTCTGCACAAACACATAATACCCCAACCACCTTTGGTGGTGTAGGGTATAAATATATGTACCTACTTAATACAGCAACTAAATGCAAGCCCAACAAATGAATGATATAACAAAAAATATTTAAAAAAAAATCATACATTAAGTACACTAACAACAACATGCGTATGAAAACAAAAAAAAAAAAAAAAAAAGAACTGTAGATCTTACCTTATTGCAACATAACGCCATATAGCTAAAGTCACTGTCAAACCAATTGATATGGTGTGCAAAACTTGAGTAAAATGCATATGAAATAGTATATAAACTGCCCAAGCATAACTGAAGTCCTTTTCGCCTGTAATTAAACGTAACAAAAGATTATCAGCATGAAATACCTGTAAAGTTCAAAATATCCCAACAAACAAAAAAAAAAAAAAAGATCAAGTGCTTCAAAAAAAAACATTTTGTTAAAAAATTTGATATACATAGTTTTAAGAGAAGTAATTCAAACGAAATTAACAAGAAGTATAAAAGAAGAATATCTTAACAATAAAAAAAAAAAAATAAAAAAATTTCTGCAGTTCTTTTCCAGCTATAAGTACTTCCTTCTAATGACAACACAATGTTAAATGCATTCTGTAGAAAAAAGCCATTAAAGTTGGATTTTTAACCTGATGGGTGCACACGCGGGTGCACCCATCAACATTTTATGAGGCTAAATAGGAGCATTATACATTCGATTTAAAGACAGGAATGAAATTATTGAAATAAAATTCGTGATTATAACCAAAATATCTCAGATACCAAAAGCAGTTTCTTAAAAAATTATAATTAAATAAAAAGTGTGATAAACATCGTCTTTGAAGATTTTAATCACAATTGAGTTGTTGATATGCAATTTAACAATTTTAATTGGTTTTAAATTTTTTTTCAAAAAATTTTTTGATATTTTTTTTACAGTTCTAACGTTTAAAGATGGATCTGCGAAGGACAAAATTTCGCTTTTTTTATCTCCTGATTGGTATGATATCATAAATTTAACATATTGTAATTTATGATATTGATTGGTACGATATCATAAATTTAACATATTGTAATTTTTTTTTTTCAAAAAATATTATCTTTTAAGCCTTTAATTTTCGATAAACAACATTTTATAATACATACTAAAAATAATTTAAGACAAAAAGGGCTATCTACCATAACTTCGCGAATAATGAGGTTAAAAGGTTTATTTTTCAGTGCACAGTGGGGCAGAATCGAAGTTTTTTGGAAATAAATCTATAACTTCTGATCGGATGGCTGGATTTGCATGAAATTTGGTATAGGCATAGCAAAGGAGTGTACAATATTAAATTTGGAAGAAGAACCGAACCAACCCCTCAGGGGCGGAGCTTAAGGGGCTCAATGTTGGGTACCTCTGACATACAAATTTTTTAATTGCTTGCCAAATTTTTGTTTCTCGTCCGATTTCAAATATTTGTATACATTGTTGTAGCCACTAATAAGACTTAGATATATCTCTTATAGTTTTTGAGTTATTTGCGTTTGAATTTTTAAGTACCTAAATTTTGCATGTTCTTAGTCCAGCTTTTTCATATATATCCTAGTATTTCTAAATTTTTTAAATTTTGACTAAAAGGTTATTCGAAAATGGAACAAAATTAAATTTTTATTCAGTATATTTTGAAGGATGTCGGAAAACAAAATGATATTAGAAATAAAATTAAAAAATATAAGTAGTCCTCATTTTTATTTTTATACCCTACACCTCCATAGGTGATTGGGGTATTATGCGTTTGTGCTGATATTTGTAACGCATAGAAAAAGGTATCCAACACCCACCTTAAAGTATACCAATCGACTCAGAATCACATTCTAAATCGATTTGACGATGCACAGTGTGCGATTCAAAAAATTAAATGGAAATAATTATGGAACTTTGGAACGGCTGCTCCGTTTTCCATGAAATTTCACATGGTGATAGTAGAGGTGTAGGTGAGTTTTGAGTTAAGACTATATAGACCTACAGGGGGCGAGTCCACAGGGTCCCAAAGTTGAACACCTCGGTATAAAACGATCCTGGTTTCTTATACCTAAACCGATTTCAAAGATTTTTGTATGGGAGGATTCTGCAAGTCGATATCTACAAAAAAAAAACATCGTCGTATGCATATATTATCTCTTTTTGTTTAAAATTTTTAATTTTAAGCCTGTCTTGGTGAAGTTTTTTCGCTACAGCGGGACCAGTTTTAGCCCCATTTATTTAAATTTCACTTCATTTCATTAAAAGCAAATAAAAAAGTTGTGCAAAGAAAGAATTTTGAAAAAATATTTACGGAGTCAAAAGCTACAAGCATTTAAATTTAAACTTTCAAAAAAGTTGACTTTTTCCCGTTTTTTTTTTTTTTTGCCAAAAAAGTGGTAACATTATTTTTCTGTTATATAAAAATTTTCTTAAATAACATATATAGTATTTATATTTTTCTGAAAGATAACTAAACACAAAATACTCTAAAGGAAAAAAAGCTTTTAAAAATCGATTTTTGCGAGAACCAGGGTTTCCCAAATTTGACCTATTTTTCCAACTAATTTCGAATTTTCGCCTTAATTTCTCAAATCGCAATGTTGGAATCAAAAAAAGGTTATACTTTTTATTTAGTCTAAAGTGTTTTAATTTTTTTTACAATAGAAATTTTTGCTCCCCGTTATTGGTTGGGAAAATATAGCAAAAAAAGTAAAAAATCCCATTTTTAGAAATTTTTAAAGGTTTTTTGGGAATTACAGGATTTTTGTAGACAAATCTAAAAAAGTGAATAGCGCTTTGAATTAAATATTAAAAAATCTACTTATGTGTGAAATCTCATCTCTCAACAAGAATTTTATTGCATAATTAAAAATTAATAATATGCAAAAAATCACAAATCCATCTTTTCTCAGTGTTTTTTGCAAAAAGTCTTTAACAAATTTTCGTATAGTAAATTTTTTTATACATATTTGAAAAGAAGACAAAATTTCCTAAACAATGATATATAATATGTATTTGTTAGCTGTCTTACGGATATAATAGAAGGATATGAATTTAGCACTATGTATTTTTAAACGTTACAAAAATGCAAACATCTTTATTTATTGAGAGAAATTCATTTGGCAAATTAGTGTTTCTCTTCAAAAATAGTATGTTACTATTTTATGATGTTCTTTGAGAAAAAAAAATTTACCATTTAAACAATTTTCTTTAATTAAAAAAAAATAATAATAATTCCCCTTCTTTTTTTCCCCTTCATTTTAAATTTCCTTTAAAAATTCTTCATCTAACATCATTGGTTACATATGAATAAACCTTAATAAACCCCTCTATTCATTTGATTCTATTGAAATATTAATTATATTTTCTTTTCGATACAGTCTATCAACCATAACAATGTAAGTTCATACACACAAATATAAAATCAATAAACCTAATGATGATTATGAAATGATTTATACAATGGGATCATATACGATATAATACATACATACATATGTATCTTAAGTTATAAGTAATTGAAATTTTGTACTTACCTGGTTTCATATAAATATATTGATACGAAGCAAATGGTATGTATTCAATCATAACAAACATATCCGCTACTGCCAACCATTTTAATATTTTATTAATGGGAGCCTTGGCCATATCCTTTTTTGTCAAGACCATAATATTTAAAATGTTAGCTATCGTACCGAAAATACAAATCTATAAAATAAAATATAATAATAATAATTGAACATTTACATATAGATTTATTTATTCTCCTTAAACAAACATAAGAAATAAGAAAATTGCAAATAATGCACATTGGGGTCGATCACAAGAAAAAAAGTAATAAATATGTATGTAACTTCTAAACTGCTGGTATGATTGAAATGTAACGTATACAAATTTAAAAAAGATTTTAACCATTTTTGTATGCGATCGCACCCACTGTGCGATAAAAGTAAAGCAATATAAATCATCATAATACATATTTACATTAACATGTTGAACAAAATTCAAATCAAATGATGAATTGTGTTTTTTGAATTATATAATATGTATGTAAAGCTTTTTTGTCTGAAATCACACGTAGCTTTTATTTGTTATTTACAAAATGTTAATATTTGAAATTTTCTTTTCTAAAACCATACAAATAATGTACCACAAATGTTCATGTATTATTCCTTATAAATGAATAAAATAAATATAAAAATAAAATAAAGAAAAAAAAAAAAAAAAAATGGCCGGCTATGATGAATCTTATATATTCTTAACTAGTTTTTTTTTTTTTTTTTTGCATTTTGTAGTTTTTTGTATTTCAGCGTTTTTTGATAGCAATTTTTTTCTTAATTTGACGTTTTTCTTTACAGATTTATTGTAATTTAGTGCTTGTTATTATGTAATAATTTTGTATTTAGGCGATTTTGTTGATATGGTGATTTTACTGTAAAATGCCTTTTTTTATTATTATTATTTTAACGTTATTTTTTTTTTTTTTTTTGGAAATAATTCTGTAACTTACACCACATACAAATGTCCTCCAGGAATAGAAGTTTAAAGGTCATAAATACCTTATATAAGGCAATATTTTAATGAAATTCGGAGCAAAGAAGTTTTGTATAAGTGTTAATCTTTGTGCCCAATTTCATGATTATCGGTCTATAATTGATCATAGCTTCCATATAAAACCCTCCTCCGGAAATTACATTAACGTGCATAAATCGCATAAGAATGTTAGTATCAAGTTAATATTGGACTCAAATAAGTTTCATATAAGTAGAAACAATATTGCGAAATTTTATCGGTCCATTATACAACATAGCTCCCACATAAATCCACTTCCGGGAATCGCCCTAAAGGGCATAAAATCATATAGATATTAGTATCAACGCATTATTTTTTATTTTTATATTTTATTTTACATTTAGTTAAAGTGTTGATCTGTAATTGGTCCTAATATAAGTTCCCTTCCCGAATTTTTGTGCTCATACACAATGGTGTAGGGTATCATATGGTCGGTCTTGACCTACTATAGCTTTTTCCTCGTTTTTTAATAATTTACTCATACATATACATTAGAGTGTCCCGTAGACTAAAATTTTGTAGGAAGATCCCACAAACGATGCGTAAAAATTATCTGAATATGGGAAAAATATTCAATTTCAAAATAAAAAAATTTAAAATTGATCTTCAGTTCCCTACTAGCGGGTGTAGAATATTTTATACAAAAAAATAGTATTGAGTTTTGTCTTGATATGGGTATCAAAAAATTTGTAATTTTGAGCCAATTACAAAAAAAAAAAAAAAAATTATTAAAAATTTTCATAAATCGTCATTTTAGTACGTCATGCAAAAAAAAAGTTCGATACTTTTTCTTGCAAAATTGACAAAAAATTTTAATTTTGTTCCTTTTATGGCTAAAATAACGAAAATTTGCATTGCTGTAAGTATTGTTAATAATAGATAATTTTCAAAAATTTGTTCCCTAAAAAGTCTTCTAGCGTAACAAAATCCCCAGCTTTAAATTACGAATTTTAAGACACCCATTTCGATTAAAAATATTTAAACTTTTTTTACCGAAATGTATGGGACACATCACTTTTCAATCGCACGTAGGGAACTGAAGACCAATTATAAAAATTGTTTAAATAATTTTTTCATATTAAGCTTATTTTTATGCTATTTTTTATTTCTTTTAAATTTGTAGCTATTTTTAATTAATACAATTTTTTTAATAATTTAACGATTATTTTATTATACAGATTTTTACCAATTTAATACAATTTGGGGATTTTTATATTTTACAGTTTTTTTTCTTATAATTTGCGATTTTTATATTATATAGATTTTTTTATACCCACCTTCAAAAAGATGGAGAATATATTGATTTTGTCATTCCGTGTATAACATGTCAAAGGAATCATTTAACACCCCACAAAGTATATATTTTCTGGGTCCTGGTTAGATTCTGAGTCGATCTAGCTGTGTCCGTCCGTCTGTCCGTCTATTGAAAGCTGGATAGGGCTCGAACGGGACAACGTATTGTTTGGTATGTTTGGTTTGTTTGGTATTGTTTGGTATTGAAAATAGGCAAAAACGATTAATAAACAAAAAAGTTATGGGCTAAAAACTATAAACACAGGGTGTCTGTTTCATACTTTTCTGCTGATATTTCTTAAACAAAAACACGTACGACAACGAAATTTGGTATAAATAGTTTGAGTTTCGATATAAACTTGGAAACCAAAAATGGGCGTGGTGCGCCTACTTTACCGCTCACTTCCCATATAAGGTGAAACTTCATCGAAACTGTGTTCAAATAGTTCAAGGATCAATGTAAACTCGCAAACAAAAAATGGGCGTGGTCCGCCCACTTTTACGCCGTAAAATTTGAAAAAGTTGATGGTGGGTATATAGATTCAGCCGAACCGAATATAACATTCGCGCTTGTTTTATATTTTACTGATTTTAGTTTGCAATTTGTATATTATATGTTCTTATTACACTATGCAACAGTATTTTGGGGGCGGAATCATTCCAATTGCAATTCATAGCTCTTGATATGAGTAATAAACCCTCCCTCTTCGCTGGTAGGCAAAATTTTTGTTTTATGACCACTTAAACTTTTCTATTTTTGCACCAAGATAGTTACAGATAAATCGAAAAAAATAATATCAATATAATTCGAAGCTAAAATAATTTTCCATAAATTTTTAGAGCATTTAACGGGGAATATTTCATTACAACTTTAAATTCATTTATCTTACCTTAGAAGGGGTCATTTCTAGTCCGTTTTAAGGAAATGACATGAAAGTCGATTTAAACTTCAGTTTAAAGGGCTAAAATGTTCTACAGATATTTTCTTCTTCAAATTTTACTAGGGGTCTCCAAAGATAAAAAATGCATCCGACTTATCATATGTTGTTAAAAAAGAAAATTATGAAATTTTCCGACATTTCTTATATAAACTCCTTAAACTAGGCAATGAAATATAACATAAAATTATAAGTTTTGTACAAATCGTAAACGAAATTAATAATAATTTCATCAATTTCATTTCTTTGGCTAAACGCTTCACCGTATGAACTTTGGACCTTCGGTGACCCCTGGTGAAATGCGACGTAGACAATTTCTGTAGAATATTTTAACCCATTAAACTCAAGTTTTAATGAACTTTTGTTTAAACGGACTAGAAATGACCCCATATAATCATCGATAGATGAATAGAGGGTTCTAATGAAATATTGCTATTTAAATGTTCTAAACATTTATGTTTAAATATTTTAGCTTCGAACTATATTTATATTATTTTTTTCTATTTATCTGAAACTACTTTGGTGCAAAAATAGAAAAGTTTAAGTGGTCATAAAGCAAAAATTTTGCCTATCAGCGAAAAAGCCTTTGGAGGGTTTATTACTCATGTCAACAGCTATCAATTGCAATCGGGATGATTCCGCCCCCACGCGATGATCATCAATTTGTTGTATAGTGTTATACATTATAAGGAGTGCGTTCGTAAAAATCTTAACATATATAATATTCAATAACTTGGAAATGGTTGATCTTAGAGTTTAAATACTTTTTTTTTATTAAATTGATAATTTATTACAGATCACAGAAAAATATAACTTTTATAGTTCTAAGCACTACTTATGAAATTGTGGACCATTTTTGGTAACCCTTCCGTTAGAGATTTTATAGTTGCTTCAGTCACCTTTTTGGAACAGTGTGCACATCTTCTTTTAAAATCTTCGGTATTTTGGGACACCTTTTTTGTGCTCTTCAATTCACTTTTCACAACAGCTCAATATCTCTCCACTGGTTTAAGCTATGGACAATTTTGAAAATTGACCTCTCTTGGTACAAAAACTATGTTATTGTTTTGGTACCACTCCAGAGCTTTCTTACTGTAGTGACATGATACCAAATGGATACAAAAATATGTGGACACGTTATGCTCTCTTACGAAAGAAAGAAGTCTTTTTTGCAAATATTCCTTGATGTATTTTTTGGTATTTATAGAACCGAATGTATCAAATGACTTTCCTGTTTTGCCGCAACTGCAGAAAGCTTGTTATACCAGGAATTTTGTAAGAAATATTTTCTGCTTTTGGGCTCTAAACATATCTTTAACATTGCCTCGAGCTATAACAAAAAAAAGTTTTGACACATAAGCTGCGAAAATTCTGCCAGCACATACGTTTCTTCGTCAATTATACAACTTGAGTATTTTTGTATGAAATTTGGTTTTAATTTCCGTGTCCTATTTTTGGCTTCTAAATTTTTTTTTGCAGAATTCCTGTTTGGATCTTTTTGGACTTTATATGTTATCAACTATGCATTAGATTTAAATTTTTGCACCGAATAGTCAAAGCACTGAGCTAACCGGACTGCTTTTCTACCAGATGTGTTTGGAGTTCCTTTTAAATATGCTTTCAATTTTCAGGCCTTACCAATATCATGTGGACCTTTTTTTATTTACGAACTAGGTTTCCTATCAATGTTCAAATTCTCCTGATACTGTTTAATAACATTAGAAACAGTTTGACGGCAGAAATTTAATTCTGTGGCCAATTATTTATAGGACCTATTTGGATTTTTTTGAGATTTTTTAATAATTTGTAGCACTTACATCTTTTTCGTCACTCATCAACATGATTGTTATTAAAAATAATAACTGAAGTATTTTTCAATGATAACTAGATCAAAAAAAGAAAGAAAAAAAAAAAAAAAAAATGTTTAATATTGCTTCCGAAAAAATTTATGAGGCAAAACGTGTGTTAAGATTTTCTCGATCGCACTCTTTAAGACGATTAAGCTATGCCTGCCTTTCCGTCTGTCTGTTCAAAAATAAGGTTTAATATAAAATATATGGGATGTCTCATTTAAAGTTAAATTTTTTAAATATATTTTGGGGAAATTGTGTGAATTCGACGATATATTTTTCTTTTGCATTTATTTTTTTATTTTTTTATTTGAAATTTTTCTAATTTCAATATTTTTACTGTTTTTTTCTTCTTTAATTTTTAGGAATTTTAGCAATTTTTCTCTATATATATATATATATATATATATATATATATATATATATATATATATATATATATATATATATATATATATATATATATATATATATATATATATATATTTTTTTTTTGCAATTTAGAGATTTAAATTTTTTTTATTGCGATTTTTATTGCAATTTAGAGGCTAAACTTTTTTGCGTTTTTTGAATTTTATGTTGGATTATTCTAATTTAGATATTTTTTCTTTTTTTTAGGATTTTTTTTTTTTTGATATTTTCAATTTAGAGACTTTTAACATTTTTGCGTTTTTTTTTTCAATTTACAGATTTTTGACATTTTATGTATTACAAATATATTTGATTTAAGTTTGGGGATTTTTTGGGTATACATAACGTGACCAGAGGGTTTTTGTAAAAAAGCGGGACCCGAACGACTAAAAAGCGGGATTCTGAACAAAATTGTATGGAAAAAGCGGGATTTTGAAGTTTTGTAAAAAGAGGGATTTTATTTTTACATCTCATTTAAAAATCTAGATCAGCTGTTCTCTCGCAAGCTCCTTGTTCACGACCCAATTGAGTCGTTACAAATTGAGAACGAACCATACAAATTTTGGAACATCGAAATAAGTAAATATATCCCTACAAGCTGAAATATTAAAAATTATAATTTTAACATGTTTCTCTAAATGTTTTCGAAAGATTTCTAGTTAAATGTCAATATTGATTTCAAATACGGGTTGATAAAAAACTTGGTACTTTTTGAATTTGATAGCAACAGATTTTCTTAAATAATTCTTAGACCCGTTAACAATAAAACCAAAGTTGGTTGCCGTTACCTCTAAAAAACCAATTCAACTTGACTACAGTTACCGAAATAATTGAAAATACAGTTACCGCTAAAATATATACGCTAAAATACCGTTACCGAAGTAGCTCGAAATGCCGATAACGCTAAAATACCGTTAACTTTATTTTTGGGTTTAAGAAATATTATTATTTTTAATAAAGTTGAAATAAAACTTGTAATAAAGTTATGGCTACCCCAGCTCGTCATTATAATATTCGACTTCGAAATTTATGAAACAACAGTTACTTATAAAATACCATTCCAAAATAACTCGAAATACCGATAACGCTAAATACCGTTACTGAAATAACTAAAAATACCGTTACCTCCAAAAACCGTTATCAAAATAGTCCGATATAATATTACCTTTTCGCCTTTTTGAATCGGCTGCCAATATTATATTTTTATGACTTTTAATTTTTACAAAAATAAAAAAAGTATCCAATCCAAATAGTTCCAAATAGTTATTAAAGGCACAATATGAAAATATCCATGTTAACCTTGAGATCAAAGTTGAAGTTGGTAAATAAAATTGGTTAAAAAAATTATTTAAATATCCCTCACACAAGTGTTCTAACGAAATGAGTTCATAAAATCTAAAAATCCCTCTGAAAGACCAAATTTCTTCCTCCAAAAATGTATTTATATTTTATTCTAACATTCTTAAAAAAATTAAAGTTTTAAACCTATTTCTGGAAAAAAAATTCTAAACTTTTTCATTCACTGGTAAAGAACTGAAGATATGGAAAAAAAATTTATTTTAACAAGCTTTATAATGCGTATCTTTTGGGAGGTCTTCCTACGTCGATGTCATCATCACACATAGTACCTTTAAGATTAGTCAGTAGAGAAGATTATCAGCGTAATAAAATATTTAAGACTTTTAATTGTAAAAAACGATTTGTAAAAAAATAATCAAATCAAAAATTATTTTTAGTTACACTTAAATATTGGTAGGAATGTTATAGAAAATGTAAATAAGGAAATCAAATAAGTTATTGTTAAAGTTAGAAAAGCGGCATTTCTAAATAAAAAGCGGGAAAAATATTTTAGGCGGGATCGAAGTTTAAAAAGTGGGATGTCGGGTCACGTTAGGTATACACCAAGTTTTTTATTTTATAATTTGGCGTTTTTGTATTCTAGCGATTTTTTTTCTAGATTTGCGATTTTTTATATTATATTTATTTAATTTTTCATTTTAGCGATTTTATAGGTAATTTCTCGATTTTTTTTATTTCAATGTGACATTTATTTATCTTAGCGTATGATAAGTAATTGAGTTTTAGAAATTTGACAATTTTTTACATATAACACATATATGGATCCATATATATTTCATGGAGTCTCAGATAAATATTGTAGAAATTACAAACGGAATGATTTACTTAAATATACCCTTATTGTCTTTGGGTGAAGGATATGTATACAAATATCAATCAAATATTCCAGCAAATAATAATAATAAAAAAAATACCCAAAATAAAAATTGTTAGAATCATTGAATGAATGAAAAAGGTCAAACCATAAAAAATATTTTGTACATCTCAATAAAAAAAACACATTTTTGGTGAAGCTAAATGAAGAGAAATTGAAAAACATTAAAAAGATGAATAAACCAAGTAGATTTTCATTAGGTTGGGATGGTCAATAAAAATGTTTTTATTTTATCTACAGTTATTTACATTTCTTTTATGTAGTATTTAATCAGCTTTTAATGTATTTGTAACATGAAACTTTTTGTTTATTGACCTTTAAATAAACGTTTCTGTCTTTTTTTTTTTAATTTTTTTTTATTACCTGAATTATTATGAATTTACTTTTTGGGTGGGCATTTCGCTATAAAATATCTTTTAAATTAAAAGACTAAAAATAAAATTTAATAAAAGCCAGTTCTTGTTTCAACAATTTTTATTTTAACACAATATTTTTGCCTCCATTTTCAATAATGAAGGAATGATTTTATTTAGTTATTTTTTCTTGTTTGATTTCGGGATATTTTTATGTTCATACATAACAATGGCATATGCTAAAAAGAATTTGCATACGTATTTCACTCTTAATTTGCAGAAAATTTTACTGAGAAAATTATAATGTTTTTTGTTATTGGCGCGTGTCATTGTTTTTATCTAAATTAGGACAATATGTACATATGTATGTATCTACGTATCAGAGTTGGGGGTAGTGCACTAAATTGTGAGTGCACTCTGCTTTTCACTAAATCGCACTATAGTGAAAAAAATTTATTTTTAACTATTTGCCATTACTATAGTTATAGTGAAACAGTTCTTGACTACCACTAAAAAAAATTAGTAATAGTTTAATTTCTTTTACTATAACTAAATTTAGTGCTAGTGAAAAAAAAAAAAAAAAAAAAAAAAAAATGCACTACTCTCAATAGTGCAAAATCTGAACAGTCACTACACATAAGCTGCAAATAAAATTTTTTCACTAAACATTAAATTTTTCCAATCAATCACAACTCACTGAACTAACTTTAGATGGTAATTATCAAATTTATAATAATTTCAGAACAACACTACATAATTTAGAATTTCTTTTAGTTCCACAGCCCGAACGAATAAATAAGAGAGATGAAATTTGAACCGTATTTGGATCTCCCGCCAAATAGATCCACTACTAAGGGATTTTTGGAATTTGAAATATATAAGAGACAATATATGTATACAATATATGTTTTAAAATATTAGTCTTTATTTTGTATTTAGTAAACAAAGTTAAAAAATAAAATGTTGGTCATTTTTCAATTTAGTGAAGAATTTCTAAGTTCCACTAACATTAGTGGAGGATTGTGTTTTGCTCTAAAGTATTTATGTATTTTATTTTTTATATCCTTCACCACAGGTGTAAATAGTGAAAATCTACTTGGTTTATTCATCTTTTTAATGTTTTTCAATTTCTCTTCATTTAGCTTAACCAAAAATGTGGTTTGTAATTCCGTTTGTAATTTCTACAATATTCATCTAAGACCCCAAAAAGTATATATTCTGGATCCTTATTGATAGGGGATTCGATGTAAAGATGTCCGTCTGTCTGTTGAAATCAGTTTTTAGAAAGCCCCAGTTATCGGATATATATATTTTATACATCAAATTGTAGGGAATATTCCTTAGAAGAACGCTAATAAAAATTAGCAAAATCGGTTGATAAATAACTGAGATATCGGCAAAAACCCGAATAAACTATCAAAAATCGTATTTGTTGTCGGCTTTTCTAGGCTCCTACATTCATACAAAAATATATAAATATGGAATTGTAGTTGTTGTTTATTTTTTTAAAGCAATGCTTGCTATAATTGTTATAAAGCATACGTTAAGACGTTATTTGTCGGTAAGATGGTGAAGGGTATAAAAGATTCTTTTTTTAATTTCAAATTTCTACTTAACAGATAAATTTACATTACACATCATTAATAAAAAATTAACATAAAATTAAATAAAAGCTAAAAAAATATACTAAAAACTTTTCTGATGTAATAAAAACACTTAAATTGCACATGTTAACACAACAAAGTCTCATCAACTGTATTCATATGAGCGAAAGCTTGGCAAAAAAAAAACTAATTACTACAAAAGTGGTATATACCCAGAAAAACATGTTACACTAACGCATCACACAGAAACATGCATAAACCCTTTTAGATACCAAAATGCAACAAGCAGACTACACAAACTCCCCATCATAATCCCAAACTATATATGAAGATAAGAACTCATTAAGAAACTTGAATAAAAATTCACTTAATCCAGACAGACACCAAAAAAAAGTAAACATTTGCAGAGGAAATTGACAATCCCATATACCAAAAAACTGCATAATCCAATCTCAGTGCCAATAGCATTCCAGATGCCACTAAGTTCATAAAAAGAACCATCACTAAACACGCTTGTGTAAGCATCAGTCCTTGAATTAGATACCCTTTAGAAATTCCATAACATAAAGCAATCCCATAAACAATATGATCACAGTACAGGCAACAATTTCTCTCTCAAAACTACAATAAAAGAACCAAAATTTTAACAACATACCTTGAGTTATAATGCAAAGAAGCAATAAATGATATAAAAAGCAACACCCAGATTTTGCACACAACTATTCAATAAAGGCAAAAATTACTGCAACTAATGGCATTGACCAATGATTCCAAGACCAAGTATGAAGTATGAAACCCAATCCTACATTGAAAATGACAAACAGATATCATTCAGAAGATATGCAAAATCACCCAATAGCATGTAAAATATCATCATAACACCACTAAACAATTACGTAGCCAGATTACTGAAATGATCAATACAAAACACAAAAAATCTCTAGTCTTATCCTCATTGACCGTTAAATCATTATTCATAACCCAACTATGCAACAACTCAACAGTGTAGTTAATCATATTCTGCAAAACATCAGGAAATTCTACAGCCCCACTAAATAACAGCTGCACATCATCTGCAAAAGAGATCCCTGGGAAACCCCGCTACAAACTGGAAGCACTCCAGAAGTACGACCACTGCTAAAAAATTGTGCTCTAACCGAAAGAAAGGAATGAATTAGCCTACAAGCTGATCTAGAGAAATGATCATCTTTCCTTTCATTATTGGTAATGCAGTGGGATAAGACAGTGCGGTAAGGCCGTATCAAAAACAACATGAAAAATCGAAAGATTTTACAATTTGCAACTCTTTGCTAATTTCAAATTTATTTACCAGAAACGTTGCAAACACAAAATAGTCATATTATACATCATTTTGAAGGAAATTATGTCTTCTTTAAAACTATGTATAATAAATTTTACTATTTTAAAATTTTTAGTCACTTTTCTTGAAACAATACGAACAAATGCAAATTATGTTAATATGGACTTATTTCAAAAATTTGAGACTGAATAATTTCTAAATGCTTATAGCTATTAAGATAATTTTTTCACGTGATATAAAATATTTAATAGAAAATTGATAAATGTGAAAATCAGAAAAATATAAATAATTTTACTATATATTTTAAGGAGTCGAAGTTGTTATTATTGAAAATATGGGTATTTTCGGAAAATTGCCTTGTATGACTAAGTTTACCGTCAGGCTGTAATAAGTTTTTGCAGAACCTTTAAGCACATATTGATCTATATAGTTTAATTCACAGAAGTAGCAAAATCTACAATAAATTTTTTTTACAGACTCAAAAATTTCAACTTCTCATCCTAAATTGACCATTTTTGACCACTGCGGGATGTAGGGTGAACGTTCAAAACTTTTCAAAATTACACTTATATCTTTTCTTGGGGTCCCGTCTTTTAGAAAATGTCAAAAAATATTAATCTTTTTGAACAAAATTTTTTAAAAAAGTTAAATATATAAAGTTACTTTTTTGGCAAAAAATTTTTGAGACCTGTTTTGAAATTTTAACTTTGAAAATTTTGTTCTTGTTATCGAATTGAGATAACAAAAAAATTTTTTTATTAGCATAATTTAGAAAATTGTAGAGAATTTCAACGTATTTTTAAAAAAATTTTAGAAATTTCATTTTAAAAGTTATAAGGCAAAATCGCAAAAAAGTGAAGGCCAAAAATGAGAAATTTATTTTTTGAAGTTAAATATCTTTTAAACCATACGATAGAATTCAAAAGTGTAAAAATATTTCAAATCGGTTAATATTTGTAAAAGTTATAAGCCCCGATATGTTTTTCACTCTCGAGGTAGTCAACTTTGGCCCACCGTAGCGGCGCCAATGCTGCAGCTACAGACTCCATCTAACAATATACTGAAAGTATAACTTCTCCTCTATTGATGTTCCAAGTTTCATCGGTTCAGTGGTTTCAAAGTTCCAGACTTATTACCATTTATTTTGCTTTTGGCCCCACTGTGTGTTGTCAGTCAAATCCAGAAGCAATGAGATAGTACTTCTATTACATCTGAATCCAGACTGACAATCATGAAGCAACTAATTCTCATCAATATGTTTCACAAGCTGAATCTTAATAAGATGCTCAACCATTTTCGATAGAATAGGCAAGATAGAGATATTGGTCTAAAGTCATTCTCACCAAGCAAAGTACCATTTTTCTTAATGGGAATAACCTTCGCCACCTTCCACTATAATGGGAAATTAGATGTTGTCAATATAGTGTTCACCAAGTGTAATACATAATCATTCAAATAAACTTAAGCATAAAGCTATTACAACCAGTAGAAGTCGCCTTAATTAAATTAAAAGCCGCGAACATCTGATAAATATAAACAGAACGAAAAGAAAAACCCTCTTTTTAGTATTGAGTGAAAAAAAAAAGTTGAACTAGGCTTGCTCTGAACAAATGTTCACTATCACTAATTAATTTTAGTGGAACAAATGTTTATTCACTACCATTAAGATTAGTGAGACATATTTTTCAACTCACCACAAAAAGTAAAGATTGTAGTTAAAAATTTTGCACTATCACTAAGTACACAGGTCAACACTAAAAAAGTATCTGACAAATCATGTTGTAGATATTGTAGGTTTGATCATCCCAATCACCAGGAACATTTCTGTTTTTTTCCATCACGTCACATTTTTAACCCTTATAAAATGTTTCCAAGTAATTACTCATGTTTCCAGATTAGTTACTCATGCTTTATAGCCAAGATATGGGGCTACAACAAATGTAATAGTCAAGTAGTAATAGTCAAGTCTCTAACTTGTTACACATAGCCCCTAGAAGACTTTAAAGTTGTAAAAATAAAGAAATTTTCCATTAACCCTCATAAAACCATTGAAAAATTAGGGGTAAGGAGTGGGTGTAGAGGGAAAATTTGTATTTGGTATAACAAACAGAAGATCGTAGATCTCAAAAATTGTAAAATTTTTAAAATCGTACTGACAAGAAATGCGTAGCCATCAAAAATATATATAAAAAAAATACCAATTTAAATAACCGAGTTAACAAAAAATTTATAAGAAAAATCTATTGTGAATAAATTGGCCTTATTTTAACTCCATAGACTAAATATAGTTCAGAAAGTTGAATAAAACATTTCCATGACGTCATAATTTTAAAGTATATAATTTTTTTTTTTTATTTTTAACTTCATTAAAAAATATATGGATATTTTTTTCTTAAATAATGATATAAGAATGTACTATTTTTTAATTTTTACTCATATTAAGAAGCAGCAATAAATAGTCTTTCACCAAAATAGCATTCTATAAGCGTTGATATAATCTCTCAGTAACACCGTTTTGATGTAAAAGCTCCCATTGTTTTTCGCTCATTTTTCCTATTTTTTCAGTGCTTTTAGCAACTTTAAAGACTTTTAGGTGCTATGGAGCACATGTTAGAGACATGGCATATTCTACAGTTTTATTGTATTATTCCATCTCTATAAAATACGGATTCATAATTTGCTCTATCTATTACACAGAAAATTATATAACCTAATAATTCCTTAGAGGTACATATTTCATTTGGTTATAAATGGGTTAAAAGTGTAATATGATGGAATTGTTTCATGTTACTTTTTTCACTACATTTAGTCTTAGGATTAAGAATTAAATAAAATTATTCAAGATATATATTTTTTTTAAATTTTTGTTAGCTTTATTATACTTGGATTTTTATTTTTTTTTCAAACTTTTGGTGTCTACGCATTTTCTGTCTATATAGCCCATATATGACAAGTTAGAGACTTGACTACACGCAAAGAAAAAAACATGATTTCGAAATGCTCGCGGAAATCAAGTGATGTTCCTAAGTAGTTTATATGGCTAACACAATCAAATTATTGTGTTTTAGACTAAGCTGAATCGATTATTTTTTGTTCTGATCATTTTAACATATGATGCTTTGTAATAATATAAAGTCGGTGTACTAAAAGAATAATATGTTTCCTAGTAACATATTATTTCAATGAAATATTTGTATGTAATATTTTAATGCGAGGGGTGACAATAATATGCTCGTCTTTATTGTTGTCTCTCTTTCGAAATGATTTACTCATTCAGTAATGAAATCTTAAATGTGACGGACGCAAAGTGAAGAAAAACGTTTAAAAAAGTTCACAAAATTTGTATTAAAAAACTTTATTATTATTTTTTAATAACGAGTGCTGACGGAGCAAATCATCAATGGCCAAATTTCAAATTGGAAATATTTTTCGGTAAGTACAATAAATATCAATAATTCAGTGCGGTCAAATATAAAAATAATAATAAAAAAATGTATTTCTACAATTTTCTTTTAGGTGTGTGAATGTGAAGATGAATTTTCTTGAACGAAATCGTCCAGTGAAGGCTGTCGTATTTGTTTTTTAATTATTTTCTATTCACAAAATTTAAATTAAAAAATAATAATAATAAATAAAAATACATTTTAACCGTATGCATAGTATTATGATTGGGGGTATTATAATATTTAATATAGGGATCATGTTATATTTATGCAGTATGGTTGTGAGGACTATCACATATAAATGTTATGACTATGAGGTCCATATTATATTAATATTGGATAGGACAATATTATGTTCACAAAAGGGTATAATAACTGATATGATTGAGGGAATCATAAACCTAAACATTAATGATAGTTACCGATTATGGTTTGACCAACCATGTTTTTTCTTTGCGTGTAGTACTACATTTTTGTAGCCCCAGGTCTTGCCTATAAAACATGTGTAATTAATTTTCTCTACCTATTACCTGTAAAATTTTATAACCTAAAAATATATCAAGGAAGTAAATTTTCTTTGGTCCTCAATGGGTTAAAAATGTGACGTGATGGGAAATTTTCATTTGACTCTAGACAATATCAAGCCTAAGGAATAATAATTTTGCAGAATTATTCCAGATATAAATGTCTGCTATTTTGTTGAACTGTAGTACAATTTAATTTAGTGCACTACCCCCAACTCTGGTATGTATATGTTGTCATACTAACATGAAATACACATTTAAAATGAAAATTACATCTGTGTCTAGTCTTATATACCGTTGACTTTTGTAATTTTTAATAAAAAATGTATGATCAACTTGTATTCTAGCATTTTTTTCATTATGCGTTTGTTTGTTAAAAAAATCAAGGTATTATTAAAAATATTTCAAAATAAATTTATGGTTTTCTTTATTATAGAAATTTAATAATAGAAAAATAGAATAGAAAAATAAGCTTTTGCAATAACTTTTTTTTTTTTTTTTTTACCAGCAAACCAAATTCCATGGTAATTTTATATTATTATTTTCATTTTTAAGGTTTTTATTTGACATATTTATCAATGTCTTGTTATTTCATAATAAGAAAGTAACAGCTACCAGTCTTTTTTTATAAAAGTAGAAAAAATTATAGCCTTTTGTTTGTTTAGGGTTTTTCATTAATTTACCAAAATGAACAAAACTTGGGATTAGAAAAGAGAAAAAATATATGTTCTTACTATGGAAAACTTATTAAAAAAACAAAAGAATTTACTAGAATTTTATAAAAGCTTCTTGTTCTTTAGAAGGGTTATGATTCTGAGATAATAAAAAAAGTGGAAAATATTTCCTTTTAACTTTATTTATTGTAGGAGTCTACAAGTTAATAACAAAAAAAAAAAAAAAAAAAAAAAAAAACCTAGTGTTTTACAAGAAAATAATAAAAAAATGAAAAAATTGTCTGTGGCAAGGGTTTTCTAAGTCACGGTATTAATAACTACTAACCCTCTAAACTACTTTTTTTTAAATTTCCTCTAGTTGTAGCGATAAATCGCAATTTTAAAAATTAAGGAGTTTGTACCATATATTAAAGCATATCTCGAAAACAACTTGTTTAATTTTATTTAAAAAAGTATCATTATCCTTCTTATATTACTTTTTAATACGGTAAACAGTTATGGAGATATAAGAGATATTAACAAAAAAAAAAAAAAATAATAAAATCACAAAAATTTTAAAATGTGAAAAATTAAAATGTTTATTCTTTAATCATAAAGATACATTTTTTGCAAATAAAACAAAACATATTTCATTCAAATCAAGGCATATATATTGATTGAACATCAACAAGCAATATAAGGAGTGATAACCCACCGATGACGACCTATGGATTCAAAACCCGGTTTATGATTGGAACATGGAACGTAAGAGCTCTCTCAGAACCATCGAGACTTCACCAAGTCCAAAATGAGATGCCAAACTACAGCCTTGACGTTCTTGGTTTAACTGAAGTACGCTGGCCAAAATCCGGAACAATAAACCTCCAGAAGGGCTACTATTTTATTTTCTCTGGGAATGCATTATATGATAAAAGTGCACTTTTATCATATAATGTCATATACAAGCGCTTCATTACGGTGTGATCAAAATCCAAATTTCGCAGAATATCTTAGTGCAGTGCTATGCCCCAACCGAACCTGATGATGATGGACCAAAGTATCAATTTTACTTTTCGTCTTGGCGAGACGAGAAATGACAACGACGATAGGTTGGTTGATTTCTGTGCCAGGAACCGTCTTTTTATTAGTGGCAGAAAATTTGTGCACAAGAATATCCACAAATACACATGGGAATCACCAGATGGACGCACGCGTAATCAGATTGACCATGTACTTATAGCAAACTATTCTTTGGCTCTCTGATGGATGTAAAAACTAGACCCTGTGCTGACAGCGACCAGCAATCGTAAATAGATGTCAATTAAAGCTCACGAAATTCGATCCCCTGCGATTACAAAATCCAAAAACTGCACACGCATATAAGTCGGCTTTAATTGATAGATTGCAAAGTAATAACATGAACTCCTAGACCGATATAACAACAACGTGTACAGAAATATCTACCACCATTATACGGCCTACAAGACGAAGACCAACACGTGGATAAGCAATGAATCTTTGGAGGAAATACAACACCGCAAACGATTACGCAACACTCACCTACGCACAAAAACAAATGTAGCGAAAACTGCAGCCAGAACTAATTACCGCGCTTCTGCCAATCTGGTTAAGCGTTTAGTTCGAAGGGATAAGCGTAGTTACTTCAATAAGCTAGCCGAACAAGCTGAAACTGCTGCCAATATTGGTCCGAATTAACGAATCCCAAACGACAATTGGTCCGATGGCGCAAATTTTTTAGTACTGGAGAATCAGTAACCGACGAGATACAGCCCCTGCAGATACAGTACTGCAACCCCTGCAATCCGCCGCAACCCAAGATGGTATATATCTACGGCCCCACCATCTTGTAAAGAGATTTAAGCAGCCCTAAAGTCGTTCAAAAATGGCAAAGCATCCAGCCCGGATAATATCCCCGCGGAACTGCTCCGGTATAGGTCGGAGCCTTTTGCCCAAGCTATAACCTCAATTATCAGGGAAGCCTGGGATACGAACACCTTTCCCACAAAATGGAAAAAGGGAATAATGATAATAATTCCAAAGAAGGGGGACCTCACTTAATGCAGGAACTGGCATTAAGTGAATGTCATCAGCAAAGTAATGGCACTTCAACCCATCCCCCCATTTTACGCAAGGAACAAGCCGGTTTCCGTCAAGGGTGATCTTGTGCCAATCACATTAACACCTTGCGCATAATCATTGAACAGTCAGTGGAACTCAACACACACCTACTTATATCTTCTATTCATCGGTTTTGAACGAACTTTTGATACTGTCTCCCGCAACGCTATGTGGAACGCTCTTATAGATAAGGGCATTCCTACAAAAATTGTCACACTGATCAGCGAGCTGTACAGGGATGCAGAAATCACAGTTCGCTTTAATGGAAGGGAAAGTCTTCCCTTCGGGACTCACAAAGGTATGAAACAGGGATGCATCCTATCGCCCACCCTTTTCCTAATTCTCCTGCATTCTGCTTTAGAGTCAACAAATAGCCACCTTATGGCATTCGCTGGAGTGTCAATGATTTCCTTTGCGACATCGACTATGCTGACGACATATGTTTTTTCGCACATAATTTTGAACACATAAAAGTCAAGCTGGAACGTCTGACAGCAAATGCTGCTAAAGTCGGTCTGAAAATAAATACTGGAAAGACCAAACTTATGAGAATAGGCACAACAATTGTGAATCCGTAGCGTCATGACTGTAGCGTCAAATCCATTTCACTGTATGACTGCACAACTTGGAGATTGACACAAGCGACAACTCGCAAAATCCAAGTTTTTATCAACCGCTGCCTATGCCGATTATTAAGAATTTTCTGGCTAAACCGAATTTCAAATGAAGAACTGCTACTATGAACAAATGATAGACCTGTCAAAGTAGAAATCCCTAGAAGGAAATGGACCTGGTTAGGCCACATCTAACGCAGACCATACATTGATATCGCTAGAGCTGTCTTAGACTGGAACCCCCAAGGGTAGCGTAGAAGAAGCCGTCCAAGAAATACCTGTATACGATGTACTAAAAGAGAACTAGAATCAGTCTAAATACCCTGGAATCATGCAAAAACATATGCCAACGATAGGTTTAGATGAAGAGGGCTTGTCGATGCCCTATTTTCACTTTGAACTTTTTATAATTGTTTTATATACTACTTATGTGATTTAATTTAGTTGTAAATAAAGGACATATATATATATATATATATATATATATATATATATATATTGATTTTATTCACAAATTAGTGAATTTACTCATATTTCTATGTAATTTGTAAATACATTCACTAATTTGTGAATTAAATCAAAATTTATGCATTGATTTGAATGAAATATGTTTTGTTTTAATTGAAACAAACTTGTATTTATATATAAACAATAAAAGTTTGAATTTTTAACATTTTCGAATTTTTCTGAATTTTTGAAAAAAATAGAAAATAAAAAAATTTTCGAAATTTTGTATAAAACTTAATTTCTTTCACAAAATAGGCTTTATATCTCTATAAATGTTGACCGTATTAAAGAGTAATATAAAAATGAATTGAACACAATTTTAATTAAAATTTTTTGATATTTTTTTGAATAAGATCATATAAGTCGTTTTCGAGATATGCTTCAATATACGGTGCAACCAACATAAATTTATAAATCGCGATTTATAGCGAGAACTAGAGTCAATTCAAAAAAGTGGTTTAGAGGCTAATTACTTTTTAATACCGTATATACGAATTAAAAGAGAAACCCCGTGTCAGAGAATCAGTGTTTCCCTGTTCAATAAATATAAGCGTATAAGTAATAAAGACGAATAATTGGACTTGATGGATTTTGATATGCTAAACACGAATCTGCTTTCAGTTTTTTTCCATCAATTCTGATTTTTTTTTTTTATGGGCGTATCTAATATTTCACCTATAATAACGCCATTACTCTAGTATATTTCACCATAACTCAAGAACGGTGTGTACGATTGACATAAGTGATACACCAAAAGATGCGGACCAAAAGCCATCGAAATTATTGTCCGAAAAACTTTCATGCAAAATTTAAGATTTTTTGTTACTATTTTTTTTTTTTTTTTGATAAATGAAAACATCAGAAATGTTTCAGTTTATCATCTTTATATTAAAGCTGGTAATGCTGCAAATAAAATAATGCATGTATCATTAAAATGGAAGCACATATCCTGATTTTATTCATAGTTAGGTGAAAATACCCATGTATACCTACAATTAAATAGAATTTTTTTTCTTTCTTTATTAAACAAAAATAGGTGGACCAAATGGAATTTAACGAGCCAAAAATGAATCAGCTTTCACTTTTTTTCCTATTGCATTTTTTTGTGGGCATGACTAAAATCGTCACCTTATTTAGCGTTCACACTATAAAACTCGAAAATGGTTTGTCCAATTTAGACTAGTATAACACAAGAACCTTTTGCACGACTTTGATAAATGATACACCAAAAGATGCAGACGAAAATTGTCTTCAAGATATGTTAACACTATTTTTATTCGTTCAATAATTTCAAAGTTATGGATCAAAATTATCCCTATTTTTAAATTTTTTAAATTTTTTTTTTAGATTCGTGTTTAGCATGTCAAATTTTATCTAGTCCACATATTTTTTATTTTTTTTGAAGGAGGACGAAAAAAATTCTTTTGTCGACCAGTGTAATTTATAACATATACGCCGCCCCATAACTAATTCTAATTCTGCAAAAAATATTTCACATTTTTATAACCTTTGTTTTAGTTAGCCAATTTAAAGGACATTTGGTACGAATATGGGGCTGATGGCTAAATTTTTGGTAATAAATCTGTCAAAATGTCGTTTAAAAAAATTTACTTTTTTCATAAAATCTGCACTCCTGCATTCGATTTTGGCTGGGTGGGGTGCAATTTAGCATCAGATCAATTTTAATTTATTTCATGATTAAGTAACGCTAATAAATTAAAAAAAAACTCTTTTTTCTAAAATTCTCCATTTTCAATAATATTATGAAAATTACAAATAGCATGATTAATGGTATTCTTTTTCTTTTGCCCCAATTCTATAATATTAATTTACAACATTTTGTTATTTAGCTATAATTGCCTACAGATAGTGTTTAATATTCACTAGTTAGTGCCATGTGACTTTTGACCTACAATACGTTTTAGTTTCTTGCTGGTCATTACAAATACAAGGAACTAAGTAAAACAATTTCTTTGCTTTTAGGCTAAAAAAAAGAAAAAAAAAAAACTTAATTAATTCTTGTGTTTTAATGAAATTGAATTTCCAGCATATTTGTTATACGAATAAAAACAAAATGTATTTGGCATATTTCTTATAAGAAAATAAGTAAGAGACACGATTGTTGTAATAAAATGCGTAATAAAATTTTATTATATTCATTGTTACTCTATAGCTAATTTCCTTAATATTTATATAGAGTAGTCACGACTAACAGCATGGGATTTTTTCCAAACAATTTAAATACACGTGATCATAGAGTTCTAAGTCCATAAATTAACTGTAGTTCTTTAGATAAACTGTTATACGGAAAATAAGTACTAAGCCACTTTTTTTTTTGTAATTGACTTTAGTTAAATCGCGATTTGTAAAATTAAGGTGGTTGAACCATATATTGAAACTAGGGTATTCACTCGAATATTATTTGTTCGATTAATCGACAAATTAAAATCATACAACTGTTCGATTAAATTAAAATCCAGAATTTCCAGAAAGAGTAACAATTTATTCGAGCAAATTATGCCGATTAATCGAATAATTCGAGTAAAAAATATTTTAAATATTTTCTTTCTTAACTAGTTTTTAGGATGTTCTAATTTTAGTTTTCTAGAAAATTTAGCTTCAAACAATGTTTCACAATTTGTATAGAATGTTTCGAATCTAAAAGTGGTACCACAAACTTTAATTTTGTTAAATGTATTAAATAAAATGAACGGAATATATGCCTAAATTACAACACATATTTAAAGGTCGTTTTTTAATTAATTTTTAATTAAATAAAAATATAAACGTCATTAATTATAAAGTAAAATTCAAATAATTTTATATAAATTTAATAAATAATAAGAATTAAATTAGAGGATTTTAAACTTAATTTGGAAAAACATTATTGGTTCTACGAATGAAAGTACATAGTTTACATAGCAATAAATGCTCAGTCTGGTGTAGAGGATATTATGTTGATGGTTTGAATAAAATTTGTTATATAGAAGGAATTTGGACTTAAAATTAAGTTTAGCATGTAAACTTGTTCTTTATGTTAAGAATCGCTGAACTACTTTATCTGAAAAGGATAGTCCATAGTGCTTATTTTTCATTTCTTCTTTAAAATAAGATGAAATAATAAATAAAATATTTTACGTTTCGGTAGAAATTGTGGTCTAATTCAAAATAGAGCCAATTATATCGAACATAATTGAACGATGAATTATAAAACATTCTAAAAATAAATCTGGGTTTAGTAGATCTTTCCATATTTAAAAATATTGTACAAACATTTTGAATATAACTGGAAACCAACCTCTGTTGTACAAAGTGTGTGTCCAAATTAAAAAGTGAGGTTATGAGACAAAATCGCAGTTCGGACTACCCTTAATATAAAATTTGGTTCAACTATTTATTTAACTATCAATGAATATATTAAATATAGAAAAACAACAGCATTATTAAAGCAAAAAAGACAAATATTCATAAATTTTTACGGAAATTTTAATTTTGGAATGACTATTTCTAATTTTAAACTATATTTTTTTTTTTTTTTTTTTGATAAGCATTGAAAAATCGAACAAAATTTTAAGGTATAAATTAATCGAATAACTCGAGTAACTTAAAAGTTTTACTCGATTATTCGAGTAATTTAAAAACAGCATTTTCGAGTTATTTGATTATTCGAACAATGAAAAAGTCTAGTAAAATGAATACTCTAATTGAAACATATTTCGAAAAAAAAATTCTAATTAAAATTGTCTTCAAGTCATTCTTACACTACTTTTTAATACGGTCAACAGTTATAGAGATTTGAAGCCTACTTTTTGAATTACTATTTCTCTGTGTTATACCCTATACCATCATAACACAGTAGTTCCAAAACGTCTCTTCTTTAAATAATTCCGTAACTTGTGAACGGTTAGAGATATCGCAATAAAATTTCGTATAGCCTTAGTTAAGGTGTTTTTGAGTTGATTTAGAGGACATTTGATATTTGGTCAAATTTCTTCAGAATATGATTCGAAAAACGGAAAATTATGATTTGAAGCGATTTTTTCAAAAATAACGTTAAAATTTAAATTAAAATAAAATTTAAACGAACAAAGATATCCTATTGAATGTTTGACATAATATAGATAAGCTTGTCCCAAAATTAAAGAATTAGAAAAATTCCCACTTTTTGATACCAAAATGTCCAAAATCTCAATACGGAAAAAACATCTTTAAAAAATTTACTTCTTTTATTGAAATAGTCACTTTGTCGTCATAAGAGGCACCCATCAGAAAATACTTTTTGGGTTTATCTTTACATAGTATTGAGTTTAGTCTTTAAATGGGTATCGAAAAATTCATAATTTTAAGCCAATTACAGAAAAAATATTTTAAAAAATTTTCTCAAAAATTTTGGTCTATAAACCGTCATTTTAGTACATTATGCAAAAAAAATATGTCTATATTTTTCTTAAAAAAATAGATAAGAATTTTATAATTTGGTTCCTTTTAAGGCTAAAATTTAAAAAAAATTGCATTGCAGTAAGAACTGTTGATAATATGTGATTTTCCAGATTTTTTAAAAAAATTGTTCATCAAAATACCTTTAAAAGTCTTCTAGCAAACGAAAACCCCATTGGAAAACATTGGAAAAATTTTTAAAATATTTTTTCCATAACCAGCATAAAATTACGAATTTTTTGATACCCATTTTGATTAAAAAATTTAAATTTTTTTTTTACCAAAATGTATGGGACCCATGATCTTAAAATCGCTGGTAGGGAAATGTAGACAAATTTTAAACAATTTTTTAATATTTTTCCCATATTCAGCTAACTTTTACGCATCGTTTGAGGGGTGTTCTTACATCGAAATCTCGAAAAAGCTATTCTCGGGACACTCTAGTGTACAATGTTGTTTAGAATTTTCGTGACTTAATAAAATTTAAAGTGACATAGATTCGGTTCTATAAAACATAATGATTTCAATCTTTTTCTGTATAATAAAGAATTATGTCAGCTATGCAATGTAATTTAGATTAAAAAAGTCGAGTTTATACCTTTTTTTTTTTTTTTTTTTGCAATTAATGTAAAATTTTGGTAAACAATTGTTTTGTTGAGCAACTAAAAATATTATATCTGTAATAAAATCTTTGTTAGCAAAAATATCTTATCGAAATTTTCGGTGAATGTAGACTTTATCGTATAAAAAGAGAAAGTGAAAAAATCTTCAAGATGTTTGTAGAAGGAATCCCACAATTCCTAAAAAAAAACGCCGAAAATCCCAAAAATGCGTTTTTTTCACATTTGTGGCTATAAAATCCAAAATTTTCCGAAGTCCCGTAGATTTTGATTGAAAACTTTTAACAACATATTATAGATTATTATACTGCATTCCGTTTGCAGATTCGTGTTTTGAGATTTTAGAAAATATAGACTAAAGTCAAAACTTTCATATAAAATGGGTCAAATTAGGGAATGTGTGTACCTTGACCATTTGAGTTGTTGGGCTTGTTTTTCTTTTAGAGTCATCTTTGTGAAGATACCTTTCAGAAAAGTATAAAACTATTATATGTTGTTAAAGAAAAGTTCATTTTAGAGAAGGAATAGTGTAGATACTTTTTCGGCCAAAAAAATACAAAAAGTCGTAATTTTTGCAATTTTAAAATTCAAAATCGTTTATTTTTGGACTCGGTAAAGATATCGACTTACATTTTTTTTATTCAATAGATAATTTTGTTCTTTAATTAGCTAAAGAAAAAACAAATAAAATCAGTGAGAAATATTAGGATATATATGAAAAAAAAAACTGGACCAAGAACATGCAAAGTTTAGGTACTTAAAAATTCAAATGCAAATAACTCAAAAACTATAAGAGATAAATAGAGCATGCTAGCATGTATGTCCTATATCAATGCCTACAATAATATATAAAAATATTTGAAAATTTGGCAAGCGATTAAAAAATTTTTATGACAGAGGTACCCTGTTTTGAGCCCCCTTAGCTCCGCCCCTGAAGGGTCTGTTGGGTCCCCCTACCAAACTTAACATTGTACATTCCTCTGCTACGTCTATTTCAAATTTTATGCAAATCCAACCAGCCGATCGAAGTTACAGATTTATTTCCAAAAATTTTCGATTGTGCCCCACATTACATATGAAGGTATTTAATCAAAATAATTTTATGTTGATCCCAGCTTTGCGATTTAAAAATTTAACAAAAACATTTAAAAAATGTTTTCAAAATTTTACAAACTTTGGATAGGGCTTGTGGGGAGACCTTTGTCCAAGTTCCTCCACATTTACCATACACACATTTGCATTAAGTTTTTTTCTGAAAACATTACAAAATGATATGGCCCAGAATATAAAAAAAGAAAACTAAAACATATGACATTTTTTTAAAGTTCCAACTTCAGTTTAATATAAAATTTTATAGGATTCATATGTCCATATGATTCTTACAGCAATATTGTTTAGAATTTTGTAAGAAATCTGGTGAATATTTTGAAAATAATTTAGGGTCAATATTAAGCCCGCCATGTTAAAAAAAAAACTTTTCCGACATATCATAAATTAATTTTTGGAGATTTTTTTTTTTAAATGACATACCCTATGTTTAGGTTTCACAGAAACCGAAATGGATAAGACACCTCGAATGTTGATGAAGTGTGTAGCAGCACAGAAAATACGTATTCCATTCTGCTGGTGTCTAATTATAGTCCACAAACTCTGCTTTGGAACTGCCAAACAGAGACAACAAGGCAATTTATGATTGCCTTGTTGTCTCGTTTTGCAAACACTGTGCATAGGTGGCTGGGTTATTATGAAATTGTGGTAATATTTGTAATACACAGAAATAGAAAAAAAAGTAGACGCATACCTCCGTCTTGCAGGCTGGCTGTCTATTTAAGCATTTTTATAACGAGGTAATATTTTTAAAAATGAATTAAATTTTGTTTGTTTTTAAAAAATTTCCAAAAATTTGTCATTGAAGCTTTAAATGATTTTTGGAGGAATACAAAATTTATATCGTCCATTCCATGAAAGAACGCCCAAAAATATACCAAGTGTCCTCCGATTTTTATAAAATTTTATATGTCTATAAATATTTCCGTTTTCAGATTCGCTAAATTCAGAAAATTCGGGATTTTATTTCGCTTTTTCACTTTTGAAAAAATCTAAAAAATTTCAAAAGTATACAACTTTAAATACAAATATTTCTGGGAAGGCGTTTAAATTGTAATTATGTTAGCTTAAACATGAATATTTTATAAATAAAAAATATTTTTTAAAAATGCATTTTAATGCAATTGCATTTATCTTTAAATATGCTATTCAAATTTATTAATTTTTTAACATAAATGAAAAGTTTGGAATCTTTACATTAAAATAAAAATCTCAAATTTTTTGGGACGCACACATGTACTGTGCATAATTTCCCCTTTTCTTCAACTAGTTTAAATTTTTTCATATAAAAATTATATTTTTCTGGTATTATGAGTATCTTTACGTATTTTGTTAAAAAAAATTTATTGTGTTATTTTTTAAAAAATCCTGAAAAATTGTAAAACCTTATATATCAGACTATTTATTGTTTTAAGTTATAATAAACAAAGCATTTTTAAATACACTTTTAAAAAATTAAAATTTAATAAATTCGCAATTAACAAAAATGCATCTAAAAACTGCATTTATATTTTTAAAATATTATGGATCGAAGAGGTGCTTTTTGAAATGCTGACTAAATTACACAAAAAATATACAATGGCCTTTTAAATACTTTTTAAATTACAGAAATCCATCAATAACTTCAAGAGATATGAATATTTAAAATTGCATACTTTTTATATTTTGTAAACTTTTATAAAAATTTTAAAGAAAATTTCAAAAACAAGAAAAAATTTTAATTTTATATGAAAAATTTGAAACATGTTTTTATAAAAATTGGATAATGCATATAAGATTTTAGCGTCCCAAAAATTTGACACTTTTATTTTAATGTAAAGATTCCAAACTTTTCATTTATGTTAAAAAATTAAAAAATTTTAATAGCATATTTAAAGAAAAATGCATTTGAAAAATGCAATTGCATTAAAATGCATTTTTAAAAAATCTTTCTTATTTTTAAAACGTTCGTCGTAAAGCCACCATATGTGAAATTTTAAGGCCGTTTAAATCATTAAAAATCACAAAGTCTTTCCAGAGATATTGCTATTCAAAGTTACATACTTTTGAATTTTTTGTGGTTTTTGAGAAAATTAAAAAGCGAAATTAAATCGCGAGTTTTTGCAATTTCACAAAACAGAAAACTGAAATTGATAAAAGGCTTAATGGAGTTTATGTATACAAATTTTTATCGAAATTGAAAGCCATCTAGTAAAAAAATATACTTTTTCGGGCGTTCTTTCCTGGAATGGTCGATATATATTTTATATAATACCTACACATAACAGTAAAAATATAATACAAATATGTTCATTTTGGCAATTTAAAAAAGACTTTTGAAAAAATTACTTTACATAAAAACTGCACTCCTCTATCGATCTATAAAAAATCCTCCCCCAAAGACTTGATGCATTTTGATGTGCTAAACATGAATCTGCTTTCAGTTTTTTTCCATCTGGTCTGGATTTATTTTTATGGGCGTGTTTAATATTTCGCACATAGTAAGGCCATTACTCTAGTATATTTCCTTATAACTAAAGAACGGTATGTACGATTGACATAAGTGATACACCAAAATATGCGTACTAAAAATATCTTCAAATCATCATTTCGAAGTTATTTTGAAATAAGTGTCCAAAAAAATTATTTTTCATGCTAAATTTTAGATTTTTTTTGTTACTTAAATTTCTTTTAATAAATGAAAACCTCAAAAATGTTTTATTTTATAATTTTTATTTTAAATCTGGTAATGCTGCGAATAAAAAAAAGGCTTGTATCTTCAAAATTGAGTAGAAATACAGTGGTGGGCAAAAAAAAAAATTTTTATTTTTTCTTGAAACAAAAATAGGTGGACTAGATGGATTTTGACGATTTAAACAATAATCTACATTCACTTTTTTTCTATCACGTACTGATTTTTTTAGGTGATTTTTTAGGTGCATGACTAATATCATCACTTTATTCAGCGGTCACACTATAAAACTCGAGAATGGTTTGTCAAATTTAGGCTATAACTCAAGAACCGTTTACACGATTTTGATAAATGAAACACCAAAAGATGCATACGAAAATTGTCTTCAAGCTCAAGAATTTTAGAGTTATAGATCAAATTTTTACCATTTTTTCTTAAAAAAATAATAATAATAATAATAATAATAATAATAATAATAATAATAATAATAATTGTTTTGCAACTAATTACCAAATAACTACAGAAATATTAACTGGACAAAAAACCATGTAAATTTAAATCGCTATATATTGGAGTTTAATTTATCTTAATAGGATAAACCGTTTTTTAGTTATACAAGTGTCACCGCCTAAAGGCGGGGTCATAGTAGTCAAGCCCATAAAAAAAAAAATTTGTGATAGAAAAAAAGTAAAATCTGATTCTTATTTAGCACGTTAAATTCCATCTAATCCACCTATTTTTTTTTTTTTTTTTTTATTTAAGACGAAAACAATTTTTTTTTTTGCCCACTAGAGTATTTCCACTTAATTGTAGGTATGCATGGGTATCTTAACTTAACTGTGAATGCAATCAAGATTTGTGCATTTATTTTTATGATACGTGGCTTTATTTACGCGTAGTTTTATCAGCTTTGAGATAAAGATGATAAACTGAAACATTTTTGAAGAAGTTTTAGTAAAAAAAAAGAAATCTTGAATTTAGCATGAATTTAGTGTTCGGACACTTATTTCGAAATATCTCCTAAACTATTGAGCGGATAAAAATTTAATAGCAGAACGACTTAAAGCCAATTTTATTCCACAAATTTTGGTGTATTTCTTATATAAATCGTGCATACCTTTCATGAGTTATAGTGAAATATACTCGAGTAATCGGCTTATTTAGGACAACAATTAGACATAAACCCATAAAAAATTTCGACCTGATGGGGAAAAAACTGAAAGCAGATTCGAGTTTAGCATGCGGAACTCCATCTAGTCCATATATATATTATTATTATTTTTTTTTTTTTTGAATGAGCTCGAAAAATTTTTTTTGTCAACCAGTGTATATTATTACCAACATTTTTGTTATTGGTCCCATTGTGCATCGTTATAATGACTTAAAGTTTTAATTCCATATACTAATATATACATGTCACCAAATAACAATAACTTAACATTTTTAATATAAACATTTGTTTCCTTGAAAACATGTTCTCTTAATAAAATAAATGAAATAACTTTTTCCCCCACACAACTAAATAATACCCCAACCACCTATGGTGGTGTAAGGTAAAATATATACATACATATATATATATTAAAGTGCTTTGATTTGTATGGGGACAAAAAAGTTGCAAATGTACCACCCTAAAATTAGAGATTGATATGTTTTAAACTCATTCCCAAAATATTTCGATTCAATTATTTCATTTACGTGAGCTAGACCATTTTTAAAAAACCTCCAAAAATATGGTTTTCGATCGACAATATACATAATTTTTAACTTTTTGTCAAAAAAAAATTACAACATATGATAGAAAAACGACATCTAATACATATTCAGAAAAAAATATTTTAATAATTGATTTCATTCTCGCCAAATTAAAATTTTAGTAAAATTTTCAATGATTTTATTTTAAACTAGCTAATACCCGTTGTGTTTCGCCACCCCCTCGAAATGAAAAACAGTAATTGAAGGATTAAAAAAATATATAGATAGATAGATGATTCACGTGCAAAATTTGAAAATTCAAGCTCTAATAGTTTCCCAGATATACTAATTTTTGTATTTAATTTTTATGGGAGGGACCATACCCCATAATCCGCTAATTTATTAGACAAATGTTTTCATGGATATCAAAATTCTTTGTGCAAAATTTGAGCATTACAACTCCAATAGTTTCCCAGATATACGAATTTTTGCATTTAATTCATATGGGAGGTACCATGCCCCCTACTTCTAGTCCGCCCATATTTTTCTTAAATATTAATATTGATACCAAAGTGGCTCCGACAAAATTTTAGAACTCTGTTATATTTTCTCAGATATGATAATTTAATATTTTCTTTATATGGGAGGTGCCACGCCCACTATTGCTAGTGTACGAATTTTTGTCCAAAATATTCATATTGAAGCTAATGCTAGTCGTACAAAATTTGAGCTCTCTAACTTTTATAGTTTCCCAGATATAAAAATTTTGGTATTAACTTTATATGAGAGATGACACGCCCACTATTTCTTTTCCGCCCATTTTTGCACAAAATGTTCACATTGACACTTAAGTTTATTGTACAAAATTTGGGAAATGTAACTGTAATAGTTTCCTAAATTTACGGCATTTGGTATTGGCAAGCAATATTAGGCGTGGCATGTGCCACACCCCCTATTGCTAGGCAAATAAATGGTTAGTTAAGGATATAAATGTCCTCAGAAGCAAAAATTTATCAAAAAAGTGGCAAATTTGTGTAAAATAGCAGCTAAATTTTATTTTTAAAATATGATAAAAAATTTTAGTAAAATCTTAATATTCCGCGACTGAAAAGAGACAATAACTATTTAAATGAATATTGAAGGTCGTAGTATGCCACTATTATAGTTTGAAGTTAATTTTCTTATAACTAAAATTTTGATAATGATATTCATTATCATTATCAAAAGAACATACTAATCTTCATTTCTAGAAGGGGTACATTTGCAACTTTTTTTCGTGAGGCACTTTAATATATATGTATACAAACTCTCATGGCAACATTAGCCACATCACTTAGTAAGTATGGAAATAAAAAATAATAATCTTAAACTTTCTCAAGTAACTGTAAAAACAGCAACAAGTTTAGTATAGAATACTTACCATTAGGGCAACATAACCATGCACACCATTATAAGCTCTTAACATTTTATAAAAATCTCCTTTACAATAATCCGCACATTCATGAGTTGTCTGATAGATTTGCATGTACTCAAAGAAACGACGGAAATCGTTCTCCGTAAGGCCTAAACTTGTATTTTTATTTGCCATGTCGAGCATATCGTGGAAATTATTACTTTTATTATTTGCCTTCAGGACAGTTGTCATCATCGTTGCTGTTGTTGTTGTCGTCGTTGTTGTAAACGTATCTATTAATGCCGCAGTATAAGTGGAGTTTGTCGTTGTTAAATTCTCCATAATTGAAAGTGTTGTTGTTGTTTGTTCCATGTATGGAAAAACCAAAGGATCATATGTCATGGTTTTATAACCTTTAGCTAATTTTATCTTCTTCGTATTATTGTTTCTGCTGTTGTGTTGGTGATGATAACAATAATGTTGTGGCTGTGGTTGTTTTCGTATACTTGATTTAAATAATGAATTTTTATTATAAAATGCTTATTGATTTTTGATTATGTTGGTTTTTGGTTTTGCTGTTTTTGTTTGTGTTATAAGATGCGGCTTTCGATGCATTATTCATTAATTTTATACATTGTCAGGTAAACTAAAAAGAAAAGATATACAAGAAAATAAATTAGAGTTGAATAAAAAAGGCAAAATTTTTAGTTGAATATTAAGATAAAAGGTCTTCATTATACCCTGTACCACAATTGGAAAATTTTTCCATTTTCTGTACATATGTCCGTAACTTTTTAATCTTTACTAATATGAGGTAATGAAGAAAATTTTAGTTTTTTTTGTTTGGCAAAAAAAAGTCTATTGGTAACCAAATCATCCCATGCCCATAAGAGTTAGAGTGTCACTAAACAATATCGATGTAGGAAGACTTCTCAACGATTATGTTTTTGAACTGAATCCGGGAAAAGTTAAACAAATTTTTAAAATTTGTCTTCAGTTCCCAAAAGTCAATGAAAAAGAAAGATACAGGCAAGATCGACCATATGATACCCAACACCATCGCTTACGAGCATAAAAATTCGAGAAGGGAACTTATATTAGACCTCTGGCCAATTGTAGACCAACACTTTTACTTAACATAAAATAAAATTTACAAATACAGAATAATGCGTTGATACTAACATCTATTATGATTTCATGGACTTTAAGGCGGTTCCCGGAAGTGGGTTTATATGGTAGTTATGGTTAATTATAGACCACCTATGGTGGTATAGGGTATAAAAATAATGTTTCGAGTTTTTTGCAAAATAAGTTCTAAAATTTTGGTCAGTTTGAGTTTATATTTTTGATGTAGGTTCTAAAAAGTATTAATATGGAGCGAAATTTTGCTATTTCAAGAACAATAACCTTTTGTGCCAAATGTGCTAGAAAAGTGATATTTAATTACGGGTTGGAATGAGAAGATGACTTTTTAAAATGAGTTTATATATTTATCTCCGTGTTCAGGTTATCAAAACGCATCGCTTTAGGGGTCTTTTTACATACATACTTTTTTTTTTTTTTTTTTTGTCTTGATACTCTTATTGTAAAATTTCATAACAAATATTTAAAATATAATTAGGGGATTCACAAAGTGTGCTATCATGTTATATTGTCATATGTCCTAAAATTGTTCAATGTATAAAAAATATTTTTATTGCTTTTCCTTTGAAAAATTTTATGACATTATGACAATACAACATGATAGCACACATTATGAATCCCCCAAATGTTTGTGTATTTTTATTATTATTAGTTAAATTTTTATTTTAGTGGATTAATATTCTGGTTATTTTAAATCAAAAATTCAAAAATAATCAAGGACCGTAATGATTATGAGTTTAAAAATAAAACTCAAAAAATAATGATTATTTTTTATTTTTTTGCTCAAAAATAATAATTATTAGTTGAGCAAAAAAATTAAAATCAGAAATAACACGAGGCAAAAAAAAAAAGGTTTGAAAAACCATTTTTCTATTTTGATGTATTATGGTTCCAGTAATCCAAATATGGTCAAAATTTTAAATTCTATGGAGAGGTTTTTTTTTAAATTTTTATGTAAAATTATAAATTTTTTGGACGATTTTCCACATAATTAATGATAACTCCAAAAGTGCTAGTCCGACATTATTGAAATAAACTTAAAAAAATGTATATTTACATAACCTTTAATTCCCTTATATATTGCCTTTCAATCGGCTAAGTAGTTTCGGAGTTATAATAAAAAAATTAAACAAAAAATATATTTTTTACGTGAAAATATCAAGTTTTTTTGTTTTAAAAAAATCATTAAAAATCGAAAACGGAAAAAACTATTCAGATTTATTAATTTATCGCAAAGCCACATGTAATAGCAACAAAATGAGATATCGATCATAAAAATCTATTGATTCTTTTCGCATTTATTCGCAATTAAGTGAATTCGCTCATTTTCACAAAATTTTAGTTTTTTGAGAAATTTCTCCACTTATGTTGTCATAACTCAAAAACAACTTGTCCGATTTTGTTAAACTAAATTTACACAAATTTTGGCTCACAATATCTTTAAATGATGAATACAAATGTTTTTGATGCGATCAATAGTTTCAAAGTTAAAAAAAAATTGTTTGGCAAAAAATATAAAGTTAGTAAAAAAAATTTAAAAAGATCAAGCTAGAATGTTATATTCGGCTTGGCCCAATCTATATACCCACCATCAACTTTTTATATAGGAGGTGGGTGACCACGCCTATTTTTTGTTTCCGAGTTAATATTGAACCTTGAACTACTCGTACAAAATTTCGTTAACATTTCACCTTATATGGGAGGTGCGCGATAAAGTGGGCGGACTACGCCCATTTTTGGTATCCAAGTTTATATCGACTCTCATACTATTTATACAAAATTTCGTTGTCGTACATGATTCAAGATTTGTGCATCAATTTTGATGATACGTGGCTTTGTTTACTTGTAGTTTTACCAGCTTTAAAATAATGATGATAAACGGAAACTTTTTTTATATTTTCATTTATTAAAAGAAATTTTAGTAACAAAAAAATCTAAAATTTAGCATGGACACTTATTTTAAAATAACTTCGAAACTATTGAGCACATAATAAAATAAAGTTTGGGTGATTTGAAGATATTTTTAGTATGCATCTTTTGGTGTATCACTTATGCCAATCGTACACACCGTTCTTGAGTTATGAGGAACTATACTAGAGTAATGGTCTTACTATTGGCGAAATATTAGACACGCCCAAAAAAAAAAAAAATTCAGACCTGATGGAAAAAAAATTGAAAGCAGATTCGTGTTTAACATATCAAAATGCATTAATTTCAACTATTCGCCTTTGGATTTTTTTGTCGACCTGTGTTATTTTAGATTTTTATTTTTTTGCTCAACTTATAATAATTATTTTGCGAGTTTTATTTATTTATTTTTTTTCTCACTTAATTTTTAGGTGGGGTATAGGTGGTTGGGGTATTATGTGTTTGTGCAGAAATTGTAACACAGAGAAAAAATCTTTGAACCCCCACCTTAAAGTTTACCGTTCGACTCAGAATCACTTTCATAAAATTTTTTTCTAAAAAATAAATACAAAAATCAACGAGAGAAAAAGATAAAAGACCATTGTGTCCACTATAATTCGGGGAGGGGTCTTATTAGACTTGGAGCCAAATGTGGACCGATACTCATATTAAGTGTAAAATAAAAAATACGAATACATAATATTACGTCGATGCTAACATTTATATGAATTTATTCACATTTGTGTGATTCACGAAAGAGGGACTTATATGGGAGCTATGGTAAATTATGGACCGATCTTTGTAAAATTTGGCACTAACATTTATGTTTATATAGATCTTATTTATGTCGAATATTAACTTGATACTAACATTTTAATTGGATTTATGCCCGTTAAATTGATTTTCTGAAAAGGGGTTTATATCTAAAAATCGGCACACTTATTTGGACTTATATGAAACTTATATGTGCCAAATTTTATTAAAATATTGCTATATTTGAGGGAAATATGTTCGTTAAACTCTTTTCCGGGAGGACATTTGTATAGGGGCTAGGTGAAATAATGGACCGATCATAACCAATTTCAATAGGCTTCGTCCCATGACCGTAAGAAACCTGTGTGCCAAATTTCATTAATTTTTGTTCAAAATTGTGACCTGTAGTTTGATTACAAAGTTTACATGGACGGACAGACGGACGGACGGACATCGTTAAATCGACTCAGAAAGTGATTCTAAGCCGATTGGTATAAATTAAGGTGGGTCTTAGACCAATATTTTTGGGTGTTACAAACATCAGCACAAACGCATAATACCCTCCCCACCTATGGTGGTGAAGGGTATAAAAATAATCATTATTAGTTGAGCAAAAAAATAAAAAGCAAAAATAATCATTATTTGTTGAGTTTTTAATTTAATTTAGTTTTTGTTTAATTAAAATATTTCAACTCTTTTGTAAATGTTGTGCAGAATTCAAGGTTACGATAATATCTTCCGAATCTAAAAATAAAACTTTTTAAAATCAAAATTTAATCTTAAAGTTTAATTTTTTATTTTTATTCTAATCCGCTGAACACTGATGAAGATGACTATATATACGATTCGGCATAGCATAATTTAGAGCTCTAATTTGTTTCTTTTTACATTGTGTTTATACAGTACAAGGGTATACAATCAATATTCAATGTTTGCTTCTAACAAACAATAAAAACTTTCTTGTTAGTCTCAACAAAAAAAAGAAAAGAAAATCAGTTTTTGTTAAGGGAAATTTTGTGGTATTTACAGACATTAAAACAAATCCAAACAAGAGAAGAAAAGAAAAAACAAACAATAAACTAAATAAATTATTTCATTTAATAATGATTAACATTAATCTAAGACATTATTTCCATTTATTTATATTTTACTGTTGTTTTTTTTTTTTCTGTCTATTTATTATTGAAGTATTTTGACAGATTATGTCATTAACAATATTAAATTTTCTATATTTAAATGCTCGAGGGACACAATTAGAACACAATCATGGTCATATTTAAAATGACTAAAACAAACCACAATAAGTTAAACTAATAATTACTCAGACGGACTGACAAACATATCAACACATTCAGATTTATTCAGAGACAAAAACTACATACACATTTATGTCATATAAATTATATTTGTAAAATAAATTCAACATTTGATCTAGTTTGAATAAACAAGTATAAATAAATACTATTTATTATTTTCTTTGAGTTTTAACAATTAATTAATGTGTTTTTATACTGAAAGCTAAATACGAGAATACAAAATTTATGTAGAGTAGTTGGTGGTGTAATAATGTCGTTTAATTTATACGTCACATGACCATGTTTATACAGACATTAAAATGAAATCAAATAATATTAAATTTTAATTAATGTCTTTAAAAGACAAATTAACAAAAAAAAAAAAAAAATATATAAAAGAATAAACAAGAAAAATAATAATAATAAAGCTGATGTGGCAACATCAAGTGTTACTGGTTCCTAAATGAATATATCTATCATTCATTTTTGATTCACAATAATTTAAATAGAAATGAGAAAAATTACTCTTGAGATGTAGAAAAAAATTAATAAAAGTTTAGTTTTAAAATTAAAATTTTAAATCTTGAATGAAGATTTATAAAAAAAAAAGTTTTAAATTTCTATAAAAAGAAAATGCAACTAAAGTTTTCCTATAAAAATAAAATTAAAAGAAAATAAAAACAAAAAATTTAAAGAAAATTTTCTATAAAAAGAAATTAAAAAAAAAAAAAAAATTTTCTATAAAATAAAATTCTAAGAAATTTTCTATAAAAAGAAAATTCAACGAAAATTTTCTATAAAATAAATTTTATTAAACATTTTATATAAAAGGAGAATTCAATGAAAATTTTCTATTGAAAGAAATTTTTACGAAAATTTTCTAAAAAAATAAAATTCAACAAAAATTTTCTATAAAAATAAAATTCGACAAATATTTTCTATAAAAAAAATTAAAAGACAAATTTATATAAAAACAAAATTTCCAAAAAGAAAAGGAAATTCAACGAAAATTTTTATAAAAAGAAAATTTATCGAACATTTTCTATAAAAGGAGAATTTAACGAATATTTTCTATAAAAAGAAAATTTAACAAAAATTTTCTATAAAAGAAAATTTAATGATATTTTTTATAAAAAGAAAATTCAACGAAATTTTTATAAAAAGAAAATTTATCAAACATTTTCTATAAAAAGAAAATTCAACAAAAAGTTTATATCAAAAGAAAATTTAACAAAAATTTTCTGTAACAGAAAAAAGATTTTTATTTTTTTTAAACAAAATTCAATGATATTTTTTATAAAAAGGAAATTCAACGAAATTTTCTATAAAAAAAATCAACGAAAATTTTCCATAAAAAGAAAATTAAATAAAAATAAAACGAGAGAAAAAGGTATAGTTGGTCAAGACCGACCATATGATACCCTACACCATTGTGTATGAGCATAAAAATTCAGAAAGGAGACTTATATTAGACATGTGGCAAATTGTAGACCAACACTTTTACTAAATGTAAAATAGTATATACAAATATAAAATAATGCGTTGATACTAAAATCTACATTATTTTATGCACTTTAGGGCAATTCCCATAAGTGGGTTTATATGGGAGCCATGATAAATTATGGACCGATTTTCAGGAAATTTGGTACAAAGATTATAACTCATACGAAATTTCTTCTCACTTTTGAGTGTTGAAACTCTATTCCGGGGGGACATTTGTATGGGGACTAGGTGAAATAATGGACCGATCACAACCAATTTCAATAGGCTTTGTCCTTGTATCATAAAAATCCCACGTGCCAAATATCATTGAAATATTTTCAAAATTGCGACATGTTCTTTGTACATGAAGGGCCAGCCAGACGGACGGACGAAAGGACCGACATCGTTAGATCGATTTAAAAAGTGATTCTGAGTCGAATGGTATACTTTAAGGTGGGTGTTGGATAACTTTTTCTATGCGTTACAAATATCAGCACAAACGCATATAAAGAGAATTCAACGAAAATTTCCTATAAAAATAAAATTCAAAGAAATTTTTTTTTGAAAATAAAATTCAACAGGAGATTAAAAAAACGATTAAGAAAGATATAGTCGGTCAAGACTGACCATATGATGCCCTACACCATTGTGTATGAGCATACAAATTCGGGAAGAAAACTAATAGTAGACCTGGGGTTTCATTAAAAGTCCTATTCCGGAAGGACATTTGTATAAATCTAGGTAAATCCTTGTGTCAAAATAACTATTCGTGACAACTTTCATCCAAATATCTACAAAATTGCGATCTGTACTTTGTTCACAAGGTTTACATGGACAGACAGCCAGCCAGACGGACGGACATCCTTAAATCGACTCAGAAATTGATTCTGATTCTGAAAAATTTCAATAATTTTTTACCCACCATCATAAAGATGGGGAGTATATTGATTTTGTCATTCCGTGTGTAACACGTCGAAAAAATCATTTATTTTCTGGGTCTTGGTTAGATTCTGAGTCAATCTTGCTATGTCCGTCCGTCTGTCCGTCTGTTCGAACGGGACAATCTAAGGGGATGAAATTTGGCTCAAATATTTATCTTATATAAGGTTTATTTGGGATTGAAAATAGCAAAATACTAGCTTGTAGTGGTCCGCCAACTTTACGCCAACATCCCATAAAACGTAAAATTTGAGAAAGTTGATGGTGGGTATATAGATTCGGCCGAGCTGAATATAACATTCGCGCTTGTTATACCCTACACCACCATAGGTGGTTGGGGTATAATGCGTTTGTGCTGATGTTTGTAACGCACAGAAAAAATTATCGGACCCCCACCACCGTTCGACTCAGAATCACTTTCTGAGTCAATTTAAAAATGTCCGTCCGTCTGGTCGGCTGGCTGGCTGTCTGTCCATGTAAACCTTGTGAACAAAGTACAGGTCGCAATTTTAAAGATATCTTGATGAAATCAGGCACAAATAATTATTTTGACACAAGGACGAATCCTATTGGTTATGATCAGTCCATTATTTCACTTAGCCCCCATACAAATGTCCTCCCCGAATAGGGGTTTAACGATCATAAATGCCTTAAATATAACAATATATAACAATCAATTAAACTCGGTACAAAGGAGTTTTGTATAAGTCTTAACCTTTGTGCCAAATTTCATCAAGACCGGTCTATAATTGATTATTATATATGTGTAGAAACATCATTGCCAAAATTTATGAGAATCGATCCATAATTTACCATAGCTCCCATATAAACCCACTTCCGGGAATCGCCCATACAATCATATAGATGATAGTATCAATGCATTGTTCTGTATTTGTATAATTTATTTTACATTTAATAAAAGTGTTGGTCTACAATTAGCCACAGGTCTTGGCTTATACACAATGGTGTAGGGTATCATATGGTCGGTCTTGACCTACTATAGTTTCTCTCTCGTTTTTTTTATTTTTTTTTATATAAAATGTACAAAATTTCCTTCCTTTCCATTTGAGTAAAACTATTTTGATAGATTCTTTAAGGTAGTGTGATTGATTTTTATTATTATTTTTTTTTTTAATTATTAATTAAATAATTATCTTTTCAACAGACACCTACATACATGTCAAAATCAGTGTTGAAAATTAAATTCATTAAATTCTTTACTAAAGAAACTAGTTTAGGTGGCCATTCTCTTACTCTGTTTGTATTTTCAAATTATTAATATGATTTGTAGCTGTCAAGTGAAAAAATTTGTCGTTTTCATTTCATACAAATCAAGATTTTAAATTAAAACTGTGCCACTAATATTTTATTTGGTTTTTTTTTTTTTTTTTTTTAAATGTAATGACTACTGCCTCATACTGATAATGTTGACCGTTGGTCATGGTGAGAGGCAAACAGATAAGTTGTCACTGTAAGTTAAAAGCTACAAATAGGGTTTTAATTTTTGATTTTTGTTTTATACATATATACTTACTAACTAATACCCGGTGTGCTTCGCCACCCCACGAAATGAAATACATAGTAATTAAAGGATTAAACAAATATACTAATTTTTGTATTTAATTTTTATGGGAGGGACCATACCCCCCTAATCCGCTAATTTATTAGACAAATGTTTTCATGGATATCAAAATTCTTTGTGCAAAATTTGAGCATTCCAACTCCAACAGTTTCCCAGATATACAAATTTTTGAATTTAATTCATATGGGAGGTACCATGCCCCCTACTTCTAGTCCGCCCATATTTTTCTTAAATATTAATATTGATACCAAAGTGGCTCCGACAAAATTTTAGAACTCTGTTATATTTTCTCAGATATGATAATTTAATATTTTCTTTATATGGTAGGTGTCACGCCCACTATTGCTACTGTACCAATTTTTGTCCAAAATATTCATATTGAAGCTAATGCTAGTCGTACAAAATTTGAGCTCTCTAATTTTTATAGTTTCCCAGATATAAAAATTTTGGTATTAACTTTATATGAGAGATGACACGCCCACTATTTCTTTTCCGCCCATTTTTGCACAAAATGTTCACATTGACACTTAAGTTTATTGTACAAAATTTGGGAAATGTAACTGTTATAGTTTCCTAAATTTAAGGCATTTGGTATTGGCAAGCAATATTAGGCGTGGGATGTGCCATACCCCCTATTGCTAGTTCGCCTATTTTTCATATAGGTGTCAAAGTTGTTCGTGCAAAATTTGAGGACTTTAGTGTTGCCAATTTCCGAGATATACTACTTTTAATAGTTATTTAATAAGTGGGCATGGCACCTCGCCCACATGGAATTTCAAAATAAAAAATAGCCTGTTTTTCCTTCCAGGCATATAGGAACACACTGTGAAAAATTCCAGAAAATCGGTTTAGCCGTTTAGGCGGCTATGGACTTGAAACAAACATACATACAAACAAACACACATTAATTTATATATATATATATATATATATATATATATATATATATATATATATATATATATATATATATATATATATATATATATATATATATATATATGTATGTAAAAATCCCAGGAATTTGGAAGTATGTATATGTACATACATATACTTGGTATATACTTTTTATACATAATCTGGAAATTGAGAAAACAAACAAAATTCCCCAGAAATTTCTCCTGGGTATTTAAGTGATAAAAAACTCTATTTTAAACATATAAACAGTGTTGCCAGTTTAGCCTTTTTAAGGCTAAATCTAGCCTTTTTATTTTGCTTTTTGCCTCAACATTTTCGTTTTAGCTTCTAGCTTTTTTTCTAGCCTTTTTTGATTTTTAATATAGCCTTAAAAAGGCTAAAAGCTTACTAAATTTATTCTAACAGAATCATATATTTGAGCATTTTTGTATATTAATTCTCAGAAAAAAATCTAAATTATTTATATTTAGCGAAAATTTTCGCCTGCGGCGCATCGTTCCACAAAAATATTATGATTATTTTTTAACAAACTTTATTACCCATAGATACTATTTAGGTTATATTTATAAATTCTCTAAAATATCTTTAAGAAATTCCAAAAACTAATAAGAACAAAAAAATAAATGCGTTTTTTAATAAAACAATATATTAGCTTTTTTCTGGCTTTATTTTTTGGGACATTTAGCTTTTTCTGACCTTTTTTAAAGTCTAATTTAGCTTCTTTTTTTCTCAAGTCCTGGCAACACTGCATATAAACATAAAATACATACATACATATGTAGTATATGTAGTATAATTTATTGCTTTTATTTGCTGGCCATGGGAAAAATGCATACACACATAAAAAAAACTTTTATTTATAGCCATTTAGTTTATGAATAAAGTTTTTCATATAATAAAATGACAATACAATTTGTCATGATTTAGTTTTGGATAAAAGCTAAATATAAATATGAAATATTATTTATTTTGTTTAAAAAAAATAAGCTTTTGTAGATCGTTTACAGTATATTGAAGCTTAAAATGCATTTTGTAGAATATTAACTAATATTACAAATTTTGTGCATATTTTTGTGTTATAAACAAATACTAAATGCAATTCAAATTTCAATACAATATATTACACAAAATCTTTACCAAACGCATAAACATAAAACATAAAAAAAAATAAATAACAATTACTCTCTAGGAAATTAGTCCTGTATAAAATACTAATCGTACTAATTTATAAAAAATATTATTATTATTTTTTTTTTCTTTTGCTCTTCTAAATGTTTTCTCTATATGTGAAAAATTCTTTAATGTTTCTTAAAAATAATAAAAACATGAATAGCTAAGGCAGCCTTCACCGTTACAAGTTTAATATCCTTAAAATGTTTAAATAATATTTCTAAATTTGCATATATGCATGTATATATTATTTCAGAAATTGATTTTTTGTAATTTTTGTATTCAATGGGTTGAAATCTACGAGAAGAAACTTTGTTAGGATAATTTTTTCAATTTTTTTCTACAAAAAATTTACTTTTTTCAGAACAAAATGTACTTTTTTCTTATATTTTTTTTCTTAAGAAAAAAAAGTTTGTTGTGGTGAATTAATGTCGTTCGATGCATTTTATGGAAATGATAACGCTTCTTACCATTTCCACATTCAAACTTTGCAAGAGAATGAAAACAATAATTCTCAATTTCCCAGTAAATTTAAATAATGAAAAAAGTACGTTCTATTCTGCGACTCCTCATATGTATGTAGTATGTACACTAGACAGCACCAAAATTTACCAACTATTGAATTTTGAACGTAACTCCCCCTAGAATCGTTATTTAGGTTGCAAAAACGTACTGTGTGAAATTTTAGTTAAATCGGATATCCTTAACCCGTGCTGCATTGGACTTGAAGTTTGTAGGTTGCTTTTATATGGAAAAAAGTTGGCATTTTTACCATTTTTAGAAAAATCTAGCTATTTAATACTTTGTTTTGTAACTAAATGGTAAAAAATCGTAATCTACACATAATTAACTATCACATAAAATATAAAAAGAAAAAATCGATTAAAAAATATTAAAGTTATTACGAATTCTCGAGACCATTAATGTGCTTTAGAACACCTGTGTCAGGAGTGTCAATGAAATTTTAAATTTTTTGATAAATGTTTAAATAAAAACCTAATTTTCAATTCAATTTGAACCATAATTACTGAAAAATATATATTTGTTACCGCAGTATAATTTAAACTCCTTTCCATGCTTCGTTAAAAAATTTCTTACATTTTTTAAGGCTGCATGTTGGGGTAAAATATGTCAAAAGTGGCGCTTAATTGAATTTTAAAATTTAAAATTTTGTAATAATGGGTATCAAATAAAAATAGACAAAATTATGTATCAATATCAATTAAAATCTTTAAGCTACGTTGTCCTGTTTTCTTATAAGAAGCTGTCAAAGTTTAGACTTTTTTTACATTTTTGAAAAATAGTACAAAAATAAATTTTCATCAGCTTTCAATGTATTTATTTTAAACCATCAACTTCAGATATTTAAGTGTATTTTTCTTCAAGTAATTGTCAATTATATTTTGTTCTAATATTTTTTGAAAATTGTCCCAAAATACACTAATTTTTAATTTTCATGGAATGCAACTTAAAATGTTACAGGATGTTTGTTCTAAAAATTTTCTGAAAAATAGTATATATGAGAAAAAAAAATCTTGCGCGTATATAGCCCGATTTGAGAAAATAATTTTTTTTTCAAACAAAATCCAGTAGATTTCATACAAAAAACAGCTTAAGTGCAGATATTTTCTTTGATTTATCAAACACTAAACAGTGGGAAAGAATCGAAATAAATCTGTAACTTCTAATCGGCTGATTGGATTTACATAGGCGTAGCAGAGGACAGTAGCATTTTGAGTATAGAACCAGGATCCCATATACGCTTCAGGAGCGGAACTATGGGGGTTCAAAATAGGGTACTAGTGTCATGGAAAATGTTTAACTACTAGCGAATTTTTGTTCCTTACCCGATTTCCAAAATTTTTATATCACTCTAAAGTCCTTGATAAATCCTTTAGAAAACATGCTTATATATTTTTCGAGTTATATACATTTGAAATTTCAAAAATCTCAACTAGATCTTCATAGAAAAAAGTAAAAATGGACTTCAATTACGAAATTTGTAATATTAATTAATTTTTAATTGATTTTGCTCCAATCATCAACATTATAATATTAATAACTACAATAATTGATATTATTATTACTTCCTTTCCTTAAATAGATGTCATGAGCTGAACATTTTTGGAAATGTACTTAAATTTATTTTATTTATGTATTTTTATAGACAAATCTTTAATTTTTCTGTATATTTTATTAACAACTGTCAATTTATTAAAAAACAAAACTGAAAACCAATTAGAAAATTAATTATATTAATAAATCATATAATTAAATTTCAATATAAAATTAGTTAATAATTTTATTAAAAAATTATTTGAAATATTTTTTTCTGTGTTGGTTAAGATTTTTCCCTATATAGCCAAATATTTTCAACCGATTTTATTACATTTTATGTAGTTGGTTAAAATACAAAATTATCTATCGAACAAAGAAAATTTTGAGTCGTTATCTTTATTGAGTTAAAAGTTAAACATTCGGACAGATGGACGGACATTAGAATTCTTTTAAACAAATTTTAAAATTCAGAAAGTATTTTGTTTCTACTTTTGGATTATTATGAAAACCAAATGAAGGTATTTAAATTTTGATATCACCTTTAGTGGCATTTTCGACCCATTTAACCCAAATGTATAGACGGACGGACGGACATTGCCATGGTGCAAAAAAATATTTTAGAATTCTAAAAATGCATTTTTTTTACTAACTCATAAATAGTAGAAAAATGAATGTGGTCATCGAAATTTAGATATCACCTTTTCCTGAATTAAGCGTCATTTTAGTCATTTAAAAAAGATCTTATAATTATAAAAATGCATTTTTTTTACTTACTAATAAATAGAATAATTAATTATGATCATTAAAGTTTTGATACCACCTTTTCCTGAATTATGTATAATTTACGACCCATTTAACTCTAATGTATAGACGGACGGACAGACTTTACCTTTCTGCTAAAAAAAAAAAATCTCAAAATTCCAAAGTTGATTTTTTTAAGCTAATAATCAATAAAAAAAAAAAAATAAAACGAGATCATTAAAATATTGATATCACCTTTCCCTGAGTTAAGCGCCATTTTCGACCCCTTTTACCCCAATGTGCGATGTTCGTAATTATTTGGCAAGATCATTTATATTTAAATAAAACTTATTTGTGTCGAATGTTTGTTTGATACTAACACCACCTATGGTGGTGTAAAAATACCTCACCTCTGGCCATGTGAAGTTTTATTGAGATATTTTCAACGGTTCACTGTTACAGAATTATTTCCGAAAAAAAAAGCGATTTGAAACCATTTTACAGTACACAGTGGACCCATTTACAAAATAAATGGTAATTTTACCATTTTCAAAGGGAAAAACACATAGGGGATTGTAAATTTTACAAATATGAACCGATATTAAATATTTTTACATTTCTGAACTCTTCAAAACTTTTTTGAAATTTGTTTAACAAACCTTTTTATACCCACCATCAAAAAGATAGAGGGTATATTGATTTTGTCATTCCGAATGTAATATGTAGAAGGGATCATTTAAGACCTCATAAAGTATATATTTTCTGGGTCCCGGTTACATTCTGAGTCGATCTAGCTATGTCCGTCCGTCTGTCTGTCTGTTGAAATCAGGATAGGGCTCGAACGGGACAATATAGGGGGACAAAATGTAGCTCATATATTTATCTTATATGAGGTTTGTTTTGGTATTGAAAATGAGCAAAATAGGTTCATAAACTAAAAAGTTGTGGGCAAAATGCTAGAAACACAGGATGTCCGTTGTAGCTTCATTTCATACTTTTCTGCTGATATCTCTTAAACAAAAGCATGTACGATAACGAAATTTTGTACAGATAGTTTGAGGGTCAATATAAAATTGGAAACAAAAAATGGGCATGGTTCGCCCACTTTACCGCCCACCTCATATATAAAATAAAATTTGAAAAAGTTGGTGGTGGGTTTATAAATTCGGCCGAGCCGAATACAACATGGAGTTTTGAAACGTTCTTAAAAAATTTTTGGATTTTCCTGCGGAAACAAAAATGTATTTTTCAGTAATTATGGTTAATATTGAATTGAAAATAGCTTTTTATTTAAACATTTATCAAAAAATTAAAAATAGCATTGTACACTCCTTACACAAGTGTTCTAAAACACATTAATGATCTGGGGAATTTGTAATAACTTTAACATTTTTTAATCGATTTTTATTTTTATATGTTATTTGATAGATAATTATTTGTAGATTACAATTTTTAACAACTAGATGCAAAACAAATAATTTAATAGCAAAATTTTTCTAAAAACAGCAAAAAGAAATTTTTTTTACCATATAAACGCACCCTACAAACTTCAGGTCCGATGCGGCACTGGTTAACGATATCCGATTTCACTAATATTTCACACAGTTTGTTTTTGCAACCCAAAGAACAATTCTAAGGGGAGTTACGCTCAAAATTCGAAAGTTGGTAAGTTTCGATGCAGCCTAATGTACATATTTATGCACATATGGAGGTAAATCAAAGATTTTTTTTAATTAAAAATTCAAAAGAAAAGAATTTTCTTGATTCGCACTTTGATGTGATTGCACAGAAATTGTAAAAGGAGTGAGATCGAAGAAATCTTAGCACACTTTTTACCTCTTAACTTTTTTCGAAAGCAATATTTATTATTATTATTATTTTTTTTTATCTAATTATTTTTGAAAAATATGTCAGTTATTATTTTTAATGACAACCATGTTGATTTTTTGTGTATGAGTACGTGCTAAAACTATTAAAAATTTTCAAAAAAATTCAAAAAGTTCCAGACAGGAATGATGCAAAAAATTTAGAAGTCAAGAATAGGGCACGGAAATTAAAATCAAATTTCATACAAAAATCCTCATGTATAACGGACGACGAAACGTATGTACTGGCAGATTTTTCGCAGCTTCCGGGTCAAAAATTTTTTATGTTGTATTAAAGGAGGAAATGTTGAACATAAGTTTGGGATCTAAAAGCAGACAAAATTTCCTAAAAAATTCCTGGTATGGCAAGCTTTATGCAGTTGCGGCAAAAGAAGCAAGTCATTTGTTACAGTGGGCTCTATAAATACCGAAATATACATCAAAGAATGTAAGAAAGTTCTGAAGTGGTACCAAAACAATAACATAGTTTTTGTACCAAGAGAAAATAGAATTGAAGAGCACAAAAAAGATGTCCCAAAATATTGAAGATTTTAAAAGGAGATGGGCAAACTGTCCCACAAAAGTGACTGAAACAACTATCAAATATCTAATGGAGGAGTTACCAAAAAAGGTCCACGAGTTTATAAGTAGTGGATCTGTAATATAACATCAATTAAATAAAAATCAAAACTCTTTATTGAATTTTATATATGTTAAGATTTTTTCGATCTCACTCCTTATGCCTGTCCAAGATAATTTGTCAAATTGAACTTTCATTACTCTTAATGTAGTTATATTTTCTGAGAATTTATGAAAAAAAGGAAAATCAATTTTTGTTTCTATGCCCTATTTTACTTAAGAAAATAATACTAATTTGTTATTACTCCCTGTTGAATTTCATTTTATTTTGTGATGATATAAAATGCCATTAAAGAAAAAGAGTTTTAATTTTTGTCTGTGTTTGTTATGGTTTTTTGCTTATCAAATATGCACAATTTAGGTTTCATTTATCTTTTTAATTGGGTAATTGTCTTGAATTTAACTTACTTTCATATAATTACCTGTTGTCCTAACTACCTAAATGTTGAATTATTCCTTAGACCATATACATTCATTAGATTCGCACACAAAATATAATCCCACATTTATTCATTTCTGAGATTCTCCGAAAGCAAATATAATTTTGTCATTTTCTAATGTAGATAACTAAGTTAAGGTTTTAAGAAATAATTGCACAGGTTGACAAAATGAAAATAAATTTCTGCTGAACGAAATAGTATGAGAAATACATAGAAAAACTCATCGGACTTCCACTTTAAAGTATACCGTTCATCTCAAAATCACTTTCTGAGTCGATTTAACGATGTACGTCCGTCGGTCCGTCCGTCTGTCTGTTGAAAGCAGGATAGGGCTCGAACGGGACAGCCTAGGGGAACGAAATGTGGCTCAAATATTTATCTTATACAAGGTCTGTTTGGGATTGAAAATCGGTTAATAAATAAAAAAGTTATGGCCTAAATATTAGAAACACAGGGTGTCCGTTGTAGCTTCATTTTATACTTTTCTGCTGATATCTCTTAAACAAAAGCATGTACGACAACGAAATTTTGTAAAGATAGTTCGAGGGTATATAAACTTTGAAACCAAAAATGGTCTTGGTCACCCACTTTACCGCCCACCACCCATATGACGTAAAATTTGGAAAAGTTGATGGTGGGTACATAGATTCGGCCAAGCCGAATATCACATTCTCGCTTGTTATTTTTTAATTTTACAGCATGTGTAGTTGTTATTTTTGTGTAAAATACCTATAAAGAAAAAAATACATTTTCATATTCTATTTGATTTTGTTTTACCAAAAAATAAACTTTGATGTTTGAATCAGTATTACAGTGTCGAACCCCCTTTAACAGTCACATATATTCATTCACAAATCCAGCTCTGTCTGTGCTAATATTACAAATGTATGAAATTTAAAAAAATATTTTGCAATCAAGATATGCTGTAGCTCAAAAAAATATTAAAAGTAAAAAAATACAGAAAAATATGTATGAGATTAGTTAACAATTGGTGTACACTTATCTTAATAAAAAGTCAACAATTTTTTTATTATTAAAAAAAAAATAAATAATAAAAAACAACTAAACTGAAATACATGTTGATTGATTGACTTTATGCAGACACATGAAATAAAAAAAATGTTTAAATTTTGCCTTAAAAAAAAAAGAAAAAAAAAATTTTTGCTGTTGTGTTAACTGGAAAGTCGCACAATGGGAAATATTTGTAATTTTCTGATCATAATTCTATAATACTTAAAACATTGCACATTGGGGTAAAAGATATCGGAAATGGCACTTAATTCTGTGAAAGGTGATATCAATATTTTAATACTCAAATTTTGTTTTTATTATTAATCAATAAATAAAAAGTTAAAGAATTTTAGGACAATTTTTCAAAAAAATAATAAAAATATATGTAAGAAACAAGACTTTCAAATTTATTTATATTTCATTACAATATAACTAAAAATTATATTCTAACCTAATTTTAACCGATCTAGTAACATAGACTATCAGCCCGTTTTAGCGAAATAGACCAGAGTCTCTGTTGGTAATCAAACCCAGGACCCCCAGACTGATAGACTAGCTCACTACCAACTAGCCTACTGGGGCATACAACTTTCAAATACTTGAAGAAAACAACACTCAAATACTTGTAGCGGATGCTACCATTTTGAAATTTTTCTTTAAGAAACTTTTTATTTTAAAACGAGAGAGAAACTATAGTCGGTCAACCATATTATACCCGACCATATTATACCCTACACCATTGCATATGAGCCAAAAATTAGACCTGTAAAATAAAATATACAAATACAGAATAATGCGTTGATAATAATATCTAGATTTTTAGGCCGATTCCCGGAAGTGGGTTTATATGGGAGCTATGGTAAATTATGGACCGATTCTCACAAATTTTTGCAATGTTATTTCTAGTTATATGATACTTATTTGTGTCGAATATTAACTTGATACGTATGGGATTTATGCGCGTAAAAGTGATTTTCGGAAGAGGGGTTTGTATGGGAGCTATGGCCAATTATATAGCGATTTAGATGAAATTTGGCACACAGATTGATACTTATACAAAACTCCTTTTACCGAATTTCATAGAAAAATTGCTATATTTAAGGCATTTATGATCGTTAAACGCCTATTCCGTGAGGACTTTTGTATGGGGGCTAGGTGAAATAATAGACCGATCATAACCAATTTCAATAGGTTTCGTCCTTGTGTCAAAATAATTATTCGTGCCAAATTTCATCAAGATATCTTCTAAATTGCGACCTGTACTTTGTTCACAAGGTTTACATGGACAGACAGCCAGACGGACGGACGGACGGACATCGTTATTCGACTCAGGAAGTGATTCTGAGTCAAACGGTATACTTTAAGGTGAGGGTCCGATAATTTTTTCTGTGCGTTACAAACATCAGCACAAACGCATAATACCCCAACCACCTATAGTGGTGTAGGGTATAAAAAGTACACCTAAAGTTTATTTAAACGCAACCTAGACCAATGGTTTTTATTGCAATTGATATATAATTTTGTCTATTTTTATTCGGCTTTCATTTTTATTATGAAAATTAAATTTTCAAATTCAATTAATCCCCACTTTTTACACAATTTACGCCAACGTGCATTGCTAAACTGGTCGCCAAAAAAAATCTCTCTTATACACAAATAGATGGAATAAGTTGTGTGTTTTCAGTTTTTTCTATCAGGTCTGGATTTCTTTATAAGCGGGTCTAATATTTTCATATTTTTCCGGCAGTCACATTAGAATAACTCGAGAACGTTTAGGCGAATTGAAATAAATAAAACAACAATAGATGTCGAATAAAATTATCTAAATGCTAAATTACATTTTATTCCAAATTAACATTTAGTAATCATCTGAGGCTGTAAACTATGATCAATGCATAGGTAATATTAAGCATACGTCTAGTATGTCCATATAGTATTTACATTTTATAGTATCTTCAGTTATTTGTGAATAAAATAACTTTATTATAAAATACTAAATTTATTTGCTTTACAAAATTTAGTTTGAATACATATACATTTAGTTATTCCAACTAAAAATTGTAATCCTAAAATTTATAATGAAAAATATATGCCAAAAATCCATACTAAAAACAATTTCCTCTTATATACCTTTTTTTTGTTATTGGAAACTAATATTTTCTCTTTAATGCATAATAAATTAATTTTCTGTTTATTGATCATTTTGTAAAACCAATTTACGAAGAATATCATCAATAAAGAAGAATTTTCATAAATAATGGTAATATTTTTCTTTTTCCCCTTTTAGCCAAGCTTTAATATAACATGATATATGTATGTAAAACTTTAAATTTAATTACAGTGTTAATTACATATACTAATTAATGCTTAATAATTGTATAACAATAAAAATTAATATTTAAATTATTTTAAAAACCACAAAATTAAAAATAAATAATATATTTATTATAATAAACAATATTTTCAATTTCAAAAAACTTTAAGCAAGTGCTGTTGGAAAACAACTTTACATATTAAAATCCAACTCAAACGCACTATTTAAAGCGTAATTTATGGCATCTATAATAAGCTTTAATAAAAAAATCGTTACAGTTGTAAATAATAGAAAACAAGAAAATTATGGTTTATGTTTTCGGTAAATTAAACCAGTTTTTTTGGAAATGTATTCGCACAAATAATTTGGCCAAACAACAGCCCAACAAATCATTCATATTTAATCATTCAATAGAACTTAGAAAACATTTATTTGTTAAGAGATAAATAAGTGTGTATGTACACACACATATTTACATTAGGGAAGCCCCAACTGAAATGAAAGCTTATCTTAAGATAACAATTAAAAATTTACATTCTGGTGCTATAGTCTTCTGTGTATAAATTATGAATTATAAATTATAAATTATAAATTATAAATTATAAATTATAAATTATAAATTATAAATTATAAATTATAAATTATAAATTATAAATTATAAATTATAAATTATAAATTATAAATTATAAATTATAAATTATAAATTATAAATTATAAATTATAAATTATAAATTATAAATTATAAATTATAAATTATAAATTATAAATTATAAATTATAAATTATAAATTATAAATTATAAATTATAAATTATAAATTATAAATTATAAATTATAAATTATAAATTATAAATTATAAATTATAAATTATAAATTATAAATTATAAATTATAAATTATAAATTATAAATTATAAATTATAAATTATAAATTATAAATTATAAATTATAAATTATAAATTATAAATTATAAATTATAAATTATAAATTATAAATTATAAATTATAAATTATATATTATAAATTATAAATTATAAATTATAAATTATAAATTATAAATTATAAATTATAAATTATAAATTATAAATTATAAATTATAAATTATAAATTATTAATTATAAATTATAAATTATAAATTATAAATTATAAATTATAAATTATAAATTATAAATTATAAATTATAAATTATAAATTATAAATTATAAATTATAAATTATAAATTATAAATTATAAATTATAAATTATAAATTATAAATTATAAATTATAAATTATAAATTATAAATTATAAATTATAAATTATAAATTATAAATTATAAATTATAAATTATAAATTATAAATTATAAATTATAAATTATAAATTATAAATTATAAATTATAAATTATAAATTATAAATTATAAATTATAAATTATAAATTATAAATTATAAATTATAAATTATAAATTATAAATTATAAATTATAAATTATAAATTATAAATTATAAATTATAAATTATAAATTATAAATTATAAATTATAAATTATAAATTATAAATTATAAATTATAAATTATAAATTATAAATTATAAATTATGAATTATAAATTATAAATTGTAAATTCCCTTTTTATCACTCCTTTCATCTTGCGAATTTTTAGCGAAAGGATATACAATGTTTTGAGGAATGGTATTTTAAAACGAATTAATCGTTTATGTTTCTACCTTAATGTAGAAACATATGTGTGTGTTTAGTGCTTTAAATTTAGCCACTCAAATGTGGGCATTATTTGTCCATTACATTGTTTGTGTTTGCTTAACGTAAGTATTTTTCTCCTTTCCCGTCTAAAGCTATGATATTGTGTATTTATAGTGCATTCAATTTTCTTGCACTTAAATCTCTAATTGATTGAATTTTGATGTTTGTTTTTATTGTTAAATTTTTTTTCCTACAATTTTTAAGCCACAATACATTGAACATAATAAGAATAGTGATTAAGGTAACAGAGATTCCACACACTGAATCATTTATTAAGAAAAACTAAAACAAATAAAATAGATTTTTCTGAAAACTTAAGATTTCAAGTTGAGAAAAAAAAAAAAAAATATTTTGGCATCACTAGAGGGTGCTGAAAGAAAGCAAATTAAACCAAAAATATTTGTAAGGGAAATAAAAATTCGAAAGAATATATTTTAATAAATTTGTATTCATCACCAAAAAGTAAGATTAATTTTTGTATTTCAGGATAAATATCTGGTATTTGTATTTTGGAATCCAAATATAAAATTCTCACACAGAAAAAATATTGTTGTAAAATCGGTTCCCAATATTAATATTTTATAGGTGATATTTTTGACATTTTAAAAATAGGTTTGTGTGAAAAAAAAAAAAAAAATATGTATATATATATATATATATATATATATATATATATATATATATATTTTATTTTATATTAGAACTAGCTTAACCCGGTGCGCTTTGCTACCCCTTTTGATGCCATATATTTCTTCTATTACAATTTTAAATAAATTTCTACTTTAGATATGCGAAAAGTATAGGAGCTACACTCCCCTATCCGTCCTATTTTATAAATTCAATATGATAAGAAAGAAGTAGTTCCTACAAAATTTTAAATCTTTCCTCATAATAGTTCTTTAGATATCCATTAACTTTGAATAAGGGCTACCATTCTCCCTTGTCCTATATGTCTTATTTTTGTCTTATATTAAGGAGGTTAATGAGAAAGTTTTGTCTATATACAGTATATCAAAATATTTTCGGTGTATTGGAGCCACCATTCCACTTCGAATATCCGCCCTATTTTCATGTTAATTGTTGAACTTGATAATAAGATCATTCCCAAAGAATTTTAAAACTTTTGTTATTTTTGTTGTTTAAGTGTGCACCAGCTCCTACCGAAAAATCAAGTAGGCTATTTTATTTTCGATACCTTCATAATTATTCAGTGAAAATTTCAAGAAAATTGGTTAATCTGTGTATAAAATTTACTTACCATAACAAATATTTACTTTATATGGAGGCTAATACTACCCTCGACCTATCTGCTATGTCGAACGAATGCTTTCTTTCGCCTTCTAAGCGAACGAAAACTGATTTGGGTTTCTCTAACTTACTTCTATGTGAACAATGGGTCGAACGACAAGTCGTACGAAAACGTAAGTATTTTCATATAAAATTAGATTTCTGTATTTCGAACGATACGAACGAAAATGTCAAAATCAGTCACTTGGTATTTTGCTTTCGAATGGTTGGATTTTTTAATGAAAAACAAGAAAATTACTCACCAGGACACTTCAAATGTTCCTCATTCATGTTTATTCTTCATTTAGAAATATATCCTATCGATAAATGAAGATTTTGTTTACAACAACTGTTTATAAGTAAAAAATTTTAACAAAATTTTTGTATTTATTATTTTTTCCTTTTTCGTTTTTCGCTTAAGAGATATTCGGGTCGAAATAAATTTTTACCTCGTTTTTAGCCTCGTTTTGTTTTTTAACTTGACGGACTTAATATTGCCCCTAAAATTAAAAATTTTAAATATTCGCCTGATTCCTTACAAAATTCTAAATAATATTGCTGCAAGAATCATATAAATATAAAGTTATATTAATCTAAAGTTGGAACTTTAAAAAAATTTTACATTTTTTGGGTTTTTTTTTTCCAAAAAGGTGGCAATATTTATTCACTGATAAAGTTTGTGTTTTGTTCTGGGCTTAATCTTAATGCAAATGCGTGTAAAGTAAATCCGGAGGAGTTTGAGGAAAAGTTCTGCCCACAAGCCCTATCTAAATTTTGTCAATTTTTTAATTTCTTTTTTTGTTATGTTTTCAAATTGCAAAGCTGGGATCGACTTAAAATTTATTTTAATTTTATAGCTCTATATGTAAGGTATACACCCAAAAATAATTTTCTGACTGAGGCCCCTTATAACGACAGGGTGACCATTTCAATGAAAAAAGTCAATTTTTTTTAACACGTTTTATACGGATTGGAATTTTGGGTATTTTCATGTAAGAAAGTGGGAATTTTTTTAATTATATGATTTTTCAAAAAAATTACAAACCTGAGATGGCCAACTTTCGAGGGCCACCCACTTCCCCCCTGGCCCGCTAGGAACCTGTACTCCTCCGAATCAGCTCAAAAACACCTCAGCTCTGCGTTTTGGAACAAATAGAGAAACCTAATATGATTCGAATTCATTCGATTTGCTTTCGTTCGCTTAAATTTTCATTCGACATAAAGAAATAGGCTATAAAGGTTTTTCTATAACTGTTTTTAAAACATTCACTAAATAATTATTTTAGATTAGTATATGTATTATAAAGGAGCTAATGAATCCAATCTGAAAAGAAAGTAGTTCCCACAAAATTTGCTTTGGGGGTACCATTTTAAGGTTTTTGCTGCAACAGTAATAAGTGTATTACCTTTCCTCCTAGTTAAAACCTTTGTTATCTTAGTTCTTTAGATGTGCGATTATTAGTATTTTGTTTGTATTGGGGTACCTACTCCCTGCCTATATCGGAAATTAAAATAGCATTTTTTACAATTGAGGCCTTCAAGATTATGCTGTGAATATTTAAAGAACGTCGTTTCAGCGGTTCAGCGGTTTAGCTGTCTATAAAGTACATGCCACAACTAATATTTTCTTTATGTGGAGCCTACAACTCCCCCTCGACCCTTTAAAATTTGAAATAAAAATTTTTAAAAGTTTTTGAAATTTTGTATTACTAAAAATTAATATTAGAAAAAAATATTTGTAACAAAATCTTCTTAAACGTATTCAAATTAATCGGGGTATAACAAAAACAAAAAATTGCTATTTATTTTAGAGCGGATTTCTGTGTATGGAGTTGTTTTTTGTTAGCTATTTTTAACTGTTTTTTAACGGATTAGATTGATTTGAAAAAATAGTTTTTAATTTTTTGTTTCTTTTTTATTTTGTTTTGTAAAGTATAAATAATGTTGCGTATTAAAGAACTCTCTGTAGTCTCAAATACGTTTTTATATCTGCTGCAATTAACGCAACATAATACTCAAAAATTTTCCGAAAAAAAAAAAATAAAAAAATAAAATAATTTGCATTAATATGAAGTATTTAGTAAGTTTGTGACGAAAAAATAAAAAAATTAAGTAAAAGTAGCAAAATTAAAAAAATAAAAATCCTAAGAAATAGTGCCAACAATAAAAAAAAAAAAAAACGTTTTTTTAAAACATAAATACAAAAAATTATTTTCTAAAATTTTTCAAAATAAAATATAAATAAGAAATTAAAAATTGTTTCAATTATTTTTATAATAGAATAGAGTGATTCCATATCAAAACGTACAAAAAATAGACATTTTCGGATTTGATATCTCCGATTTCAATGAAATTCGCTACATATATTAAGTATTGCAAATGTTGCTCAAATCACAATTTTTCTGAGTAAAGAATCCTCCCGGTCCAAAAACATGACGTTTCAAAAATCAAAAAGGCGTTGAATTTTTTCCAAAAGTAATCACACTTTATTGCTCATAACTTATAAAATATACATTGTACAATTTTTATTTTTACTTCATTTAACAGAACAACACATTGACTTTAAAACGACAAGTGAAATATTTATATACTTCGAAAGTTCAAAGGTCAAACTTTATTATATATAAATTAAAGCTTAATATCTCAAAAAACGGTATTTTAAAATTCTTAAAAAATACATATATTGGTAATAAAACCCTTCTCTATATTTGTGCCAAATTTCAAGTTTGAGCCTCTATTCGTTTAGGAGTTATGAAGCAAAATACAGAAAAAAGCAAATTTTTTGTATATAAAATTTAAAATATTTATAAAAATTAGTTTGAAATTATTATTTTTTTTTTTTTATGAGCACATATTTAAAAAAAATAAAATTTTATATAAAAAATTTGACTTCAGTTTATATTTTGTTACATAACTTCTGAACTAAATGAGTGTCCAACATGAAATTTTGCACAAGTATAAAGTGAAGTTGTATTAATATTATATAATTTTTTTTTTTTTTTTGCATTTTAAAAACATCGTTTTCGGAGATATAATGGTTTATTTTTTGTAAGTATTAATTTGACCTTTGAACTTTCGATTTAAAGTAACTCACTATATATCATTTTTAAGGTCATGTCCTTGTTTATAAAATTACACGAAAATTAAAATTTTATTTTCTATAACTTAGGAGTTATTAATAATAGGATTTTATTTTTGTCCATAACTCCTAAACTAAATAAGGCTCCAACTTGAAATTTTATATCCATGTGGAGAAAGGTTATGTCAACAATATATATTTTTTTTAAGAATTTTAAAAATACCGGTTTGAATTTTTTTTTTGTCTCCAACTTTGACCTTTGAACTTTTGATGTAAAAAACTTTGTATATATCGTTATGAAGGTAATTTCTTTGTCTTGAATATTCCGCAACAACTAGAGAACTACCACGTATATTTAAGAAGTTATTAAAAGTTAAATAAGTATTAATTTGTTGAGTTTTTAACATTTTTTCGTCATATTTCCGGACCGAAATTTCACTTCCAATGGTCAATGCTTGTAGTGAATTTCGTTGAAATCGGAGATGTCAAATCCGATTGCTATCCGTTTTGACATGGAATCACTCAATAATTTGTTCAAAAAAACAAATTTTTTTTATATACATATATTAAATTAAAATTTTATACAAGAAAAAAAATTGAATCCTATTTATGGATAATTATTATTATAATTACACAGTGCAACAAGAAAAACTTGCCTGAATAATTCCAACGCAAAATGAAAGCATACCAGTATTATAGTAAAACCCCAAAAAGTTTTTCAAAGTTTATGGCCTCCTGAAGTTCAAATTTTTTGGAGCCCCTTTTTCAATATATGTAATTAGATATAAAAATCATTTAAATTATTAAATTCTAATGTTATTATATGTTGTTGTTTTTTTATAGACTCCTTGCCAGGGATGGTAAAGTTGATACTTTAGTACATTTTTTGATACTCTTTCTCATTCAAAAGTACCGAAGTATTCCCTCAAGTCATTTGATACTTTCAAACGATTAGCTGGATATTTCACAATTTTCAAATTAAAAATAAAATTTTTAAATGATATATATTTTGGAGATATAGAAATCTATGTTTTTTAGCAAATTTGATTTATACATATTTACAATTCAGAAGTAATAATGAAATTGTAATGAGCTCATTTGATCTGTAGGTTTAATTTTTAAAGTTGTGAACTCTACAATAATATACAATTATTACTGAATACTTCAAGTCTATATGCTCTGTACAAATTTTAAACACAGGATAGGTAATAAATTATATTTTATTAAAACTAAAGTACTTCAGTGCTCGATTTCAAGGCATTGATCTTGGACTTTTTTCGCCTTAGGTTCATTTTAATAAATAAGCAGTACTTTCGAATAAATCTTACTATATATAAAATTCAATAATTTGGAAACGGTTAATCTTAGAGTTTTTATTTTTTATTTAATTAATATTATATTACAGTTCACAGAAAAATATAACCTTCATAGTTCTAACCACTACTTATGAACTCGAGGACCTTTTTTTTTTGGTAACCCTTCCATTAGAGATTTGATAGTTGTTTCAGTCGCTTTTTTTAGAACGGTTTGCACATCTTACTTTAAAATCTTCGATATTTTGGGACATCTTTTTGTGCTCTTCAATTCACTTGTCACAAAAGCCCAATATCTCTTCACTGGTCTTAGCTCCGGACAATTTGGAAAATTGACCTCTCTTGGTACAAAAACTATGTATTGTTTTGGTACCACTCCAGAGCTTTCTTACTGTAGTGACATGATACCAAATGGGTCCAAAAATATGTGGACATGTGGTCTTTTTTGCCAATATTCCTTTATGCACACTTTGGTATTTATAGATCCGAATGTATCAAATGACTTTCTTGTTTTGCCGCAACTGCAAAAAGCTTGTTATACCAGGAATTTTGTAGAAAATATTTTCTGCTTTTGGGTCCTAAACTTATCTTAAACATTGCCTCGAGCATTAACAATAAAAAGTTTTGACACATAAGCTGCAAAAATTCTGCCAGCACATACGTTTCTTCGTCAATTATACAACTTGAGTATTTTTGTTTGAAAATTGGTTTTAATTTCCGTGTCTTATTCTTGGCTTCTAAATTTTTTGCAGCATACCTGTTTGAAACTTTTTGGACTTTATATGTTATCAACTCTGCATTATCTTTAAATTTCCACACCAAATAGTCGAAGCACAGAGATAACTGAGCTGCTTTTCTACCAGATGTGTTTGGAGCTCCTTTCAATATTTTCTGGCCTTCCCAATATCTTGTGGACCTTCTTTCCTTCCGTACCAGGTTTCATATCAATGATTAAATTCTCCTGATACTGTTTAATAACATTAGAAACAGTTTGACGGCAGAAATTTAATTCTGTGGCCAATTATTTGTAGGACCTATTTGGATTTTTTTGAAATTTTTTAATAATTTGTAGCACGTAAATCTTTTTCGTCACTCATTGTGATGAAAATCACGACAAATCAACATGGTTGCTATTAAAAATAATAACTGACGTATTCTTCCATGATAACTAGATCAAAAAAAATTTCAATATTGATTCCGAAAAAAGTTATGTTAAGATTTTTTCGATCGCACTCCTAATAGTCAAATTTAGTGTACAAATTCATTGAAACAATGAACTTATTCATTGTATTTAAGTACCTTTTTGGTTCAGTATATGTTCATCAAAATTCGTGGAGGAATCTTAAATAGGACCTAAGGGAAATTGCTGACCGATACTTGTATTAAAGATATGTTTACATTTGTTAAATATTTGACCAAATTTCCGAGACCACTGTTCTATAAAAAATGTTTGCTATTATTTGATCTTGCAAATGTTTTGTAAGAAAAGACAGCGTCAAATAACATTCAGTTATTTGTCAGCTATGAGTAATGATAAGTAAAAAATATTTTCCCATTAAAATAAAGAAATTAGAAAATATTTTATATAGTGGTCAAATATATGACTAGTCTGGTATGTTCAGAGTAGTATTGTATATTTTTATGAAAAATATGTTTGCATTATGTTCAACTCTTGAACTATTTGTACAAAATTGTTATGTCGTACATGCTTTTATTTAAGAGATGTCGACGGAAATTATTTATTTATTTAGTAGTATTTTTAATACTTACTTTCTATAATACATACATTCAATTTCATAATCAATTTTAAATTTTTAAATGCTCACAATTTCTTTTAATGAACAGACATGAAGATGAATCGAGTCAGCATCTTACGAGGACCGAGACGAATATTTGGACAGGTTACATACGATACAAAACTTTACTAAAACTTCTTTTTAAAAGTGAAATCATCAAAAATGTTTCAGTTTATCATCTTTATCTCAAAGCTGGTAAAACTACGAGTAAATAAAGTCACGTATCATAAAAATTGATGCACAAATATTGATTGCATTCTCTGTTAAGTTAAGATACACTAGTGAAAAAAAAAAAAAAATTTCGTCTTAAATAAAAAAAAAAAAAAAAAATAGATGAACTAGATGGAATTTCATGTGCTAAACAAGAATCAGCTTTCACCTTTTTTTCTATCACATTAAGATTTTTTTTTATGGACATGACTACTATGACACCGCCTTTAGGCAGTTACACTTGTATTATTCGAGAACGGTTTGTCCAATTAAGATAAATTAAACTCTAGTAGATAGCGATTTAAATTATCTTTGAGCCAAATTTACATAATTTTTTGTTCAGTTAATATTTCCATAGTTTTTCGGTAACACTGGTCGACAAAAAAAATTTTTTCGAGCTCCTTCAAAAAAAATATGTAGACTAGATGGAATTCCGCATGCTAAACTCGAATCTGCTTTCAGTTTTTTTTCCATCAGGTCAGGATTTTGTATGGGCGTCTCTAATGTTGTGCCCTAAATATGCCGATTACTCGAGTATATTTCACTATTACTTGATTATATAAGTGATATACCATGATATGCGGAATAAAATTAGCTTTAATTCGCTCTACTATCAAATTTTTATCCGCCCAAGATTTTTTTTTTTTTTACTAAATCTTTTTTTTTTAAGTGAAGACATCAAAAATATTTTAGTTTATCACCATTATCTCAATGCATACCTATAGCTAAGTAGAAATACACTAGTAGGCAAAAAAAAAAAAATTTTTTCGTCTTAAATAAAAAAAAAAAAAATAGATGGATTAGATGGAATTCAATGTGCTAAATAAGAATCAGCTTTTACTTTTTTTCTATCTCGCATTAATTTTTTTTATGGGCATGACTACTATGACCCCCCTTTAGGCAGCCACACTTGTATAACTCGAAAACAGTTTGTCCAATTAAGATAAATTGAACTTTAATATATAGCGACCAGAATTGTCTTTGAGCTGAATTTATAAAATTGTTTGTCCATTTAATATTTCCGTAGTTATCCGGTAATTAGTACAGAAAATTTTTAAATTTATTTTTTTGAAATGTGGTTAAAATTTTGATCCATAGCTCTGAAATTCTTGAGCGAATGAAAAATATTGTTGACACATTTTGAAGACAATTTTCATATGCATCACTTATCAAAATCGTGTAAAGGATTCTTGAGATATAGCCTAAGTTTGACAAACCATTCTCGAACTTTATAGTGTGACCGCTGAATAAGGTGCTGATATTAGTCATGCTCATAAAAAAAAATCAGTACCCAATAGAAAAAAAGCGAATGTAGATTCTTGTTTAACTCGTCAAAATCCACCTAGTTCACCTATTTTTGTTTCAATAAAATTTTTTTTTTTTCTGGCCACCACTGTATTTCTACTCAATTGTATGTAACATGGATATTTTTACTTAACTGTGAATAAAATCAAGATTTGTGCATCGATTTTGATGATACATACCTTATTTTATTTGCAGCATTACCAGCTTTAGGATAAAGATGATAAACTGAAACATTTTAGATGTTTCCATTTATTAAAAGAAATTTTAGTAACAAAAAAATCTAAAATTTTGCATGAAAATTATTTTTTTCGGACATTTATTTCAAAATAACTCCAAAACTATTGAGCACATAAAAAAATTAAGTTTGGGGGATTTGAAAATTTTTTTAGTCCACATCTTTTGGTGTATCACTTATGTCAATCTTATACACTGATCTTAAGTTATGTAGAAATATAGTAGAGTAATGGCCTTACTATGGGCGAAATCCTGACCTTGTGGAAAAAAACTGAAAGCATATTCGTGTTTAGCACATCAAAATTTTTTTGTTGACCAGTGTCATTAATCAAACAATAGTAATTAACCTTCTCTACTTGCCATTACAATGTAAGAAAACCTTGACAATTAAATAATAATAAACGACATTTTCAAACATAATAAATGACAACTATTTGAATTCATTAATTAAATACTTTAAGCAAAAGAAAGAAAGAAATCATTGTAGGTATTTTTAAAAACTTGATGTCTTTTTAATTAACTTGGGTATACAAACAAAACAAAAAGAAAAAAAGGATGTACGTAATAAACAGGAAAAAAGTCATACATACGTATATTCTAGGAAAAAGGAAAGTTTAACATGAAATGGCAAAACACGGAATTAAATAGAGAGAGAGAGAAAAAAACAAAACGGAAATCAACACACAAAAAAATATCAAATATCATATCATTAGAGAATGAGTAAACACAAATTGTTGGCATTGATTTCAAAGGACAACAAGAAAAGATTTAAGAAATTAATTTTGAAATTATATACATACTTATGTAGTTGAAATTTATATTAAAACAAATAACATATTTTTTTTTTCTTTTCATTTAAGCCTATTTTACTATTGGCTGTTGCTCTCAGTCAAGCAGCTCCAGTGGAGGAATCTTCAACAAAAAATAAACGTGGTCTACATTTGGGTTTGGGTTATCATGCTCCTTTGGTATCCCATTCTCTGGTAGCTGCACCAGTTTATCATTCAGCTCCTATCATATCACATGCACCCATTATATCACATGCTCCTATAATTTCTCATGCACCTCTCATTTCTCATGCTTCTTTAATATCACATGCACCAATTTATTCTTCATCTCATATTTTGCCTTCATTTCATTCAATCCATCATTATTAAAGAAAACTTTTAAAATTAAATGAAACACTACATGATTTAAGGTGTATAAATTAACTGAAGAAAGTTAGAATGGAGAAGAGGGTGAAAGGAATGCATAAAATGATTAACGAGATTTAATTTTAAAATATGGAAAATTCTATTGCCATGGTAATTTTTAATTAGAGCGAAGAAATTATTTTTATGTTTAAAATTTTAATTATTAGCTTTAAATAATTTGTGTAAATATAAATTCTGAAAAAAATAAAAAAAAAATTACGTGAAACTAAATGAAATTTGAATGTTTTTTTTTTTTTTTAACAAACCTTGAGTGCACAGTGGGGCCAAATGGAAAAATTTTTGGTATTAAATCTGTATCTCCTAAACTGCCGATATTTATTTTGTTATGGCTTTTTCACATCCACAATAGTACAATGTTTTTGGAATTTTATATATCAAAGGAACCTTATTTTAAGCCCCCCTTAGCTTCGCCCCTGAGGGGTCTGTTAGGTCCCCCTTCCAAACTTAACATTGTACACTCCTTTCAACCAGCCGATTAGAAGTTACAGATTTCTTTCAAAAAATTTTCGATTCTGCCCCACTGTGCACTATGCTACAATAAAAAATTCTTATAAAAACGTTTTCTTAAATTATGGTATTTCTTTTTTATTTTCTTGTTCTTTTTAATAAAAGTTCTTTAGGAAAAAAAATGGTAAAAGTAAGAAGGAGAATAAATTAAGTTTAAAATAGTTTAAAGGCATTTTTGAAACTGAAATTGAAATAATTTTTTGCAAAAAGAGATAAATCACAAAAAAAAATACAAAAAATATCTTGCACATAAATAGTAAAATAATTATTTCTTAATTAACATCTGAATATTATTTAAATGTAATAGGTAAATATTTTAGTTTTTAATACAATATCATGAATTTACTGAAACATCCACAAGTTGGGGGTATATTGGGTTTGTCATTCCGTGTATAACATTTTGAAAAAATCCTCATGAAATATATACATATGTATATTATGTGTCCTCGTAACATTTTGAGTCAGTCTGACAATGTCCGTCCATCTGTCTGCCTCTGTGTCTGTTGAAAGAAGAATAGGGTTTGAGGTAGACCACCTAGGGGGACTAATTTTTCCTCAAGTATAGGAAGAAGGGATTGTACTTTAATATATATGTATATTCTGGGTCCTCGACACATTCTGAGTCAGTCTAACAATGCCCGTCCGTCTGTCTGCCTGTGTGTCTGTTGAAAGAAGAATAGGGTTTGAGGTAGACCACCTAGGGGGACTAATTTTTCCTCAAGTATGGGAAGAGGTGATTGTACTTTTTATTAAAAAATTGTAAGAATAATAAAAGCTAGCATCACAAAAAAATCTAAATTGAATGGTTGAACCAATAATAGCCTGTTTCTCTATGTCGAACGAAAGCTTTCTTTCGCCTTCTAAGCGAACGAAAACTGATTTGGGTTTCTCTAACTCACTTCAATGCGAACAATCAGTCGAACGACAAGTCGAAAGAAAACTTATACCCCAATCCTGTAAGAAGATTTTGGACAATTTTATAAAAAAATATTTTTGAGTAATACTTTTTAAATTCTCTAAGTCATTTGGCTTCAAGAATGGTTGGTTCTGACAAATAATTACGTAAAATATTTGATTCAGGAAACAAGCTTCAGAAGTTTTAAATTTCAAAAAATAAACAAAATCTTAAAACAATATAATGGGATGATAAATCCGATTTTTCCGTACAGTCAGCCTGTTGCTTTAGGGCTTCCGCGATTTTGTTTTGAGTTTTATTTAAGCCTGATACAAATTTTATTACATGCTTTTGATTGTTGACCTGTTCCCTAAGTAAATCACTCGTAGAGTCAGCAGTTATTTTCTTAGATTTAGGTTGTTCTAAATCTTGATTAGAACTGGTAGATGAAATTTTAGGTACACCCACTGCATTTCCAGGTGGAAGAGCTGCTGCTCTAATATTTATAACTTGATCCACCATTTCTCCAATGATAGAGATTCATATTGGTAAGGTCCACCCCCAGTGGCTTTTAAAGATTGATGGTTTTCTGATAGCTTTTTTTTTTGGTTCTTGATTTCGGTCCATACCTTAATATAAAAATACATTCCATTTTTTGTAATACTTATATATTAACATGTGTACACATATGTACCTTTTTCCATTCAGCTACTTCTCTTTGAGTTGGACCTAAACCATTTAATTTCAAAGCTATATCAGCCCATATCATTTCTACTTTCGCTTTACTTTCTCCAAGAACAGGTTTATTAAGGGCAATTTAAAGATGTTCTTTTACTTCCTTGCATAGCAACTCAAATTGTTCGGAAGTTGTAATTTTCAATCTTTAAAATAGTGAAATTAAAAAGAATGTCTTATATAAGGCAATAATTTATGTAACTTACATCCTTTTGTGTGATGAATCTTCCATTTTTATTTTATTATTTATATTTTTATACCCACCATCAAAAAGATGGAGGGTATATTGATTTTATCAATCCGTGTGTAACATGTCGAAGGAATCATCTAAGACCCCACAAAGTATATATTTTCTGGGTCCTGGTTAGATTCTAAGTCGATCTAGCTATGTCCGTCCGTCTGTCTGTCTGTTGAAAGCAGGATAGAGCTCGTACGGGGCAACGTAGGGAGACGAAATTTGGCACAAATATTTATCTTATATAAGGTTTGTTTTTGTTTGGTATTGAAAATGGGCAAAATCGGTTTATAAACAAAAAAGTTATGGGCTAAAAACTAGAAACACAGGGTGTCCGTTTCATACTTTTCTGCTGACATTTCTTCAATAAAAGAACGTACGACAACGAAATTTTGTACGTATAGTTCGGGGGTCGATATAAACTCGGAAACCAAAAATGGACGTGGTCCGCTCTCTTTACCGCCAACTTTCCATATAAGGTGAAAATCAACGAAATTGTGTTCAAATAGTTCAAGGACCAATGTAAACTCGGAAACAAAAAATGGTCGTGGTCCGCCCACTTTACCGCTCCCTTCCATATAACGTAAAATTTGAAAAAGTTGATGGTGGGTATATATGTAGATTCGGTCGAATATATAAGCGCGAATATTTATTATGAAAACATGTATATATTTTTTTATAAGTAAATATTAAATATTAAAATATTAAATTTAAAGTTAAAATAATATGAAATAAATTTATATTTTTTCTTTAAATTTTATGTTGGATATAATGTTTTGACAATAACGTAATATAGACAATAAAAAATATTAACTTAAAGAAAAATAAATTCGACTACTTCTCTTCTTTAGACAAGACGATTGAATCGTCTTACAGAATTGGGGTATTAAGTGTTTTCATATAAAATTGGGTTTCTGTATTTCGAACGATAAGAACAAAAATGTCAAAATCAGTCACTTGCTACTTTGCTTTCGACTGGTTGGATTTTTTAATGAAAAATATTAAAATTACTAATCAGGACACTGCAAATGTTCCTCAATCATGTTTATTATTCTTTTATGTATATTATGTATCGATTTTGTATCTAAAAAAACAATTTCTAAAAAATCTAAACAAAATTTTTGTTTTTAATTTTTTTTTAAATTATTTATTTTTGTTTGTTTATTTACTTGGTTGTATATACGTTTAAACAATTTAGTAGTATTTTTAATATTTTTACGAAAAAAAGTTACTCTGAAACAAAAATAAAACAAAAACAATAGGAAAAGACGTAACTCCATACGAACGAAAGCGTAGGAAATACAGAAACCCAAAATGATTCGAATTCGTTCGACTTGCTTTAGTTCGCTTTGATTTTCGTTCGACATAGAGAAACAGGTTATAAATCTCATCTTAAAAAGAAACGAAAACATTAAAAATAAAGTGAGGAGAAAAATGCAGTTTTTTTTTTAATTTTTTCAGAAATAATTTCTTTTATATTGAATTAAAAATAAATAATAAAATATGTAAGGTTTTTTTATTAAAACTTTTTCTATAAAAAATTGACTTTCTGTAGGCCAAACCGTACATTTTTCATTGTTTTTTCTTTTATTTTAAAAGGTTTATTATTCTAATAGAAAAAAAAATCCTTTTGTTCTTTTGGTCCATCATTTTTTCGAACAGTATTTTTGAATGATTTATTTATTATATATTCTCAAAATATTGGCATTAAAGCACAAAGAAATTATAGATTTTTCCTTTATTTTTTTAACAAAATGTAATTCTTTGATTTCATACATCCGTAAGATTCATTGTTTCTTTAAATAAACGTGGAAAAAACTGTTTTTTCAAAGTTCATGCTACCTTATAAGGGTACGAAACAATTAATTCTCAATTTTCCAGCAAATTCAAATAAATAAAAAACATACGTTTTATTTAGCTGCTTCTTCTTTAAAAATATGCAGTTTTATAGAATTTTCAATATATACAATGAAATACGTATTATATTTTAAGGACAAATCTACAACGTATGTATACTTTTTATTTACTTAATGCATACATATATGTATATGTATGTCATATGTGTATGTGTACACTTATTAGCTACATATATTTTTAAGTTGACATTTCTTAAACCATAAATATTAAGTTTCTTTTAAGTACTATTTATAAATGTAATATAAAAAATATTAAAAATTAAGACACTAATGAAGACATATTACAAATAAAATCCAACACTTATAGAGAGAATTTTTATTTTATTTTTCAGCGCTCAATTACCCATATATACATATGTATGTATCAGGGTTAGGGGTTAATGATTACATTTTCAATTAAATTAATCTACAAGTAATTGTAAATGATATTTTTTCAATTACAGTAATTTTAATTAAAAATTTCTAATTACAATTACAATGTAATTGAAAATAATTGTAATTAATTACACTTTTAAATCCTTTAAAATTAAATTTTATCGAAATGCTATTAAAAAAATTCAACATATCATTTTTATTTCCGGTAATATTGTATATTTTTAATGCCATACAACCATTATTTCATAAAAAAAAAACTTATACATTTCGAAGTTAATTAGTAATTGAAATTTTCAATTACAATTACTTATAATTGTAATTAGAACTTTTTAATTACAACTACATGTAATTGTAATTTAAAATGTTCAATTACAATTAACTTATAATTGTAATTGAAAATTTCAATTACAAATTACTGGTTAATTTTCATTGTGCATGTAATACGTTACCTAAAGTAATGATTATCCCCCAACCCTGGTATGTACAGTTGCGTTCATAAAAATAGGAGTGCCCAAAAAACATTTTTTTTAATTTAATTTTTTTGTATAACAATAATCGTTAATTTATTATTGTAGTATTAGAATAATTCGTAATGTAATAAAAGCTATATTTTTTATGGAAAAAGCTTTAATTTTGGTGACTTCAGCATATCTAATAGTCAAAGAGTCAATGAGATCCCGACCAAGCCTTACTGGAATTTTTCACCAATTATCTCACATTAAGGTCCACAATTCGTCAGCATTTGACAGTATTTTTTTCTTAACACATTTTTTAATGTCTCTCCATAGATTTTATATGCGATTGAGGTCAGGGAACTAAAAAAACTACGACTTAACCTCAACCCCCGTTGGTACGAAACCAATCCTTTGGCATTAAATGGATGTATTTAGGATCGTTATCCTGTGTTAAGTCCCAATTGAAAGGGATATTGTACTCAGCCTTAAATTATTCGTTGTTTCCACAAGTAACCGTTGATCCATTATTCTTTTACATGGTGTGTTGGATCTACTCCGTTGTATTATAGAACTCACTATATTATCACTTTAGCACCAACATGATTAACAGTGTTTTTTTTTATATTGTGATTGAAATACTATGTTGGAAAGGCATTGGACATACTGTCGGGGTCTAGTTCCACCAATTTTGCTTTTGTCTGACCACAGAATGTTCCTTCATATTTCGTTTGAACAGTTAACTCGATATTTTTCGCTTCGGCTTAACATTTTCACTTTCTTTTCGTACGATAATGCATTTGCCATCATTTCATCGACGCATGATAACATCTACTTGATTTCTCTAAAAAAAATTCCATGATTTCTACGATTTTATTTTATTAATTTCGCTTTTCCTCGTCCCAATATTAAACAAGTAACTGTTTTTTTTAAAAAAAAAAAAACTATTTAAAATATACTTAGCTCACTTCCTCATAATTACTTTTTAATTTAATTAAACAATTTATAACGTAAACACTTTCATTTTTAAGAATTCACCATCACTCCTATTTTTATGATCAATGCGCATTGAACGAAAAATTAAACAATTGTGAATTAAATCGTAAACGTGAATTAAATCATAAACGTACATAAGAACGTTTGGTTTGTCACCACTCCTATTATTATGAACGCAGCTGTATGTGTATGTGCGTATAGGAACTTTAGTTAAACATTCCATTATTCCTTACCAATTTAAACATTTTTGCTATAGCTAGTTGTTATTAAGGTATTAGCGAAAAATATAGTTTTTAATATTATTTTAGCCAAGTTCACATTAGACTTATATTTGACACAAATTCAATTTGCCTTATGTGAACACCAAAATCTAAAAACAAAGAAACAGCTGATTTGCCTTAAGTCAAAAATGTGACAAGTATGAACACAAGATGTAAAACATTTGCCATTATTTTGGGCGAATTTTGCAATCAGATTTTTATATAAATCTTTTAATATAAAATTTTGTAAATGTTTATTAAAATAAACAGCATTTCAACATCATATAAAATGAAAACGCTATACAAATTACCTTAACATCCACATATTCTGAAATTCTATCTGAATCCATTTGTAAGATTAAGGAATTGGCAACCCAGCAAAAACTTTGCTTGCTATGTCATTACTTAAATGTCATTGCAAGAACTAATTGCTTTGAATCTATTCAATAACTCATTAATTTCAAAGTATTACAGAAGTCATTATTAGCAAAATGAATAGTAACTAGTTACATTATCGGTTACAAATAAGTACTGAAATGTGGAACATTAAAAAGCAGATATTTTTTTAAATTTATTTATTTAAAACATAAACAATTTAAAATATTCAGATTACAGTTATAATTTTTCATAAGTGAATTATCATGTATGCATGGAGTACCCCAATGGATTTGTTGACAATAAGCTAGGCCTGTCTTTCGTCATGTGTCCGACTCCACCAAAGACTGGTGTTTATACGATTGATAAAAAATAACATTTCCAAAAATCGGATCTCAAGTAATTGATTACATATCAGTTTAAAAGTAAGCAGTTACTAATCTACTTTCATGTAATGCAGACAGTATGTTGTTATCATTGAAAAGTAATCACATCCGTAACTACATGCCATTTCCAAGTTTTTGCTAGGCAATATATTAGTGCTGGCAAATTCTACTACTTTTGAATACTCGATACTACTCCATACATTTTCATTGGGGCGCTCGGTACTACTCGATACTTATTTACGGATACGGATTTTTTAATTTGAAATATAATTTTCAATAAATGTTCTTTTATTTAAAATTAAAGCAAATATATTTAACCATTTACCATGAAATTTTGTAAATTTGTTTATATAAAACATAAAATAAATAAAAACGTTAACTTTAAGTTCAAGGAGCCGTTTTGGATTATGGAAAACCTAAAAACAAACCTACTACAAGTAAGCACAAATGATTTGCAAATGTAGGTAAATATTTTTTGTACTATCCCAGCAAACACAAAGGTGTGATATCAAATTGAGAATGATTTGAAATCAAACCCTTTCTCAAACGTCAAACGTTTGAGAACGCTTTGAAAATAACTTGAAAATAATAGCTTTCTCAACAAAAAGGGGAATTAATTCTCAAATTGAGAAATGCTATTATTATCAAATCATTATCAAATGAAATTCTCAAATATTTTTCAAATTTGGATAAATAAAAATTATTTGATTTTTAATTTTATTTATTATTTTATTGTAAAAATAATATTTTAACATGTAATTTGTAAATAAATATTTTTGTTTAAAAGAATTAAATAAGAATATATAAAATATATATTCTTATTTACAAAAACCGCAAATTTTAGATTGTTTTTTAAAGAAAATTATCTCAAAAAATTATTTCAAAATAACCGCTACTTAAAGTTCGTGTAAATATATATTTACTTTTTAAATTATTTTATTTTTTTTACTTATCATAATCTAAACTTCTTTTTTTAATAATGATTAGATAATTTAATTTAGATTATTCTTAAATTTTTTAATTTAGTTTACAAATATTTATAAGATTTTATAAATAATTTGATATCAAATTGAGAAAACACATTTTTTAAAATTTTTGTAAACTTGTCTTAAGATTTATAAATAATTTGATAATAACATTTGATAGGTTTTATAATGATCTGATAATATCATTTGATATTAATTTGAGAAAATATAATTTTTCAAACGTTTTTTCTCAAATTATTCTCAATTTATATTCAAACTTAAAATTCAAATCACCATCTACATTTGACACATGTTTGAGAAAAATGTTTGATATCAAATGATAAAGTCATCATATTTCAAACGTTTGACACCGTGTTTGCTGGGTATGTATGTATATAAACTTTTTTATTTATATTTTCGTTTGAATCCAGAAATAAACTTTAAAAATATTAAGTAATAAATCTGTATGGGCTGTAATTGAATGCAGTGCACTGGTTGTTGAATACTGAGTGAGTGCACATCTAATGTACTTAATAAATGGTACAAAAATAGTTTATGTTAAATAATATTTTTAATAAATGTTTATTTTTTTATTTTCTCAGGTCGATATCGATTAAACACATATGTGGGTTGTTTCCATTCGAATTATAAAGCATTTTCATAAAACATCATCTTATATAGCGATCATATCAAGGATCCAGCAAATAAACTTTTGTAATAAAATATGAAACAAATACCTAAAGGTAATATAATGCAATTTAATTATTAAATAACAGAATTTCTTATTTCTCAAATATTTCTTAATTTATATTTCAGACGTTAGTTTATTTGGTTTATTTTACATTTTTGAAAGGGTCTAATCTAACCTTTATCATAAAATTACTTTAATTAAAACTTTTGCTACGTAAGTTTATATTAAATTTAAATAAATAATTTTTTTTATATATTTTAAAATGCTTATTTATAACATGAATTATATTATTTTTACAAAATAAATATTAATAAAGTGTTTAAAATTTCTTATTTGTTTTATTTTGAGGATTTTAATTTATATTAAATTTTCCTACAGGGGTTAAACAGTACTTTGGAATTGACACAATTTTGTCAATTTGAATAAAATTCAAATGTTAAATTTAATAAACATTCTTCAATTTGAAAAAAAAAAAAAAATAATAATAATTAATTTGAATACATTTTTTATTCAATTTAACTAAAATTTAGTAGAATTAAATAAAATAATTTATTTAAATTGAATAAAAATTCTTCAATGTGAATAAAATTTTTAGTTAATTTGAATAATATTTTCTTCAATTTGACTAAAAATTTGTCAAATTAACTACTAGTCATATTGAGGAATTTTCGTCAATTTAACTAACTTACGAAAAATTAACGAAAAATTCTGTTGAATTGAATAACGATTTTGTTGGTTGATATTTAACCTACTTTTCTTCAATTCTACACCCCATTTTACCGTATTTACTGCTCATTTTTGGTTCAGTGCAGAGTTGTATTTTAGCCGTTATATTTTTAATCTGATATCATTAAAAAATTAAACTCTGAAAATATTGAGAAACTACTTTGCAGTATTGAGTACTCAAAAAAAGCGGGCAAATACTCGGTACTCGATACTAATACTCAATACTTACACAGCACTCAAAAAAATAAAAATAAAATATCAAAAAATTCGAGCTAAAATTGTCTGAAAGTAAAACTCACATCATTTTTTTAATATTCTCAATAGTTATTGAGATATTAAAACTATTTTCTGAAAAAATCTTAAATATCCCACAAAATTTCTAAAAAAAAAAAAAAATTTAAAAGAATCATAAAAATTCGTAAATGTCAAAACTGCAAATTTTTATTTTTTAATCATAAAGTTAAATTTGTTGCAAATAAAACCAAACATATTTTGTTAAGATCAATGCATACATTTTGATTTTAATCACAAATTAGTGAAAATACTCATTTACAAACTCCATAAAAGTATTAAAGAAATCTCAAAATAAATTTTATTTTAACAGACAAGTCGTTTTCGAGACATCCCAATAAACATCGATTCAAACCTAATACATTTGTTGGAAAATTTCCTTTAATAAATAGCATATTTATCAAATTGTATTCGAATTTAAAAAAAATATGGGTTGTGAAATAAACAATTGATTGTAAAGTGTAAAGTTAAGTTTTTTATATTTTATTTATTTAGTATTTTTCTATTGTTTATAAGAAAATATTTAATTGTTTTTCATATTTAATAAAGCTTTCAGTTTTTTTTTTTCATAAAAAAGTTTAAAACTTAAGGTACGGTCACATTAGGGAAACATTTGACTGAAACTCACAAATATTTCTTTGCCGTAATGTGACCATAAAATATTTTTGTGTGGCAAACAACAAATCTGCTGATTTTGGGCAAACAAAATCATTTAATAGCAAACGAAAATGTTTCTAATGTGAACACAGTGTGACAACATAATGGAAAATATTTTCAAAAGATTGTCCTTACAAGTTGGTGCATATTATGTATTTTAGCAAAATTGTATCAAATTTTATATTCTATACATGTTGTATGTATAATGTATAATGAGCGAGTTATATTTATGAACAAAAATTATTTTTGATACCTTTAACCGCGAATAACTTGTGTAGTAAAAACGTGATTATAGATTACTTTTAGCACTATGATGATGTTAAGTACCGGTTATGTAGCGGCAATATGAGATGGATTCGTCCAGTTCGAAGGTGTAAGAGGTGGAATTGAGCAAGCGGTTCAAGTGGGATCGCCAAAGTCGATGAAGAGTAGTAGTGAGTTCGCTGCTAAGGCAGAAGGGGACCTTGATGGTGGTATTGGGGGCGTTACGTGTGTTGCTCGTGAACACTCTATGCCGATGCCTATGTCATTGTCTTTCCTTTTCTTATTATTATTTTATTACTATTATTATTAATTTTTTTTTCATCCTCTTCTAAAAAGCAATCGAAGCTGCTCCATATCAAACATTTCATGCTCTTTGTTTATTATATTTCCAATAAAAATAAATTTATTGCTTTCGACAGCTTGATGAAATAACTTTTGAATACAAATAATTTTTAAAATGTGACCAATGAGAAAACATGTTTTCCTATTTGACTGTATTTAATGTTTGTTTGAACAAACAAAAATGGAAAAACAAGCGCGAATTATATTCGGCCCGGCCGAATCTATATACCCACCATCTACTTTTTAAAATTTTACGTTATATGGGAGGGAGCGGTAAAGTGGGCAGGAAAGTGGGTGGACCACAACCATTTTTTGTTTCCGAGTTTACATTTGTCCTTGAACTATTTGAACACAATTTCGTTGATTTTCACCTTATATGGGAGGTGGGCGGTAAAGTGGGTGGACCACGCCCATTTTTGGTTTTCGAGTTTATATTGATCTCCGAACTATACGTACAAAATGTCGTTGTCGTACATGCTTTTGTTGAAGAAATATCAGCAGAAAATTATAAAACGGACACTCTGTGCTTCTAGTTTTTAGCCCATAACTTTTTTGTTTGTCCACCGATTTTGCCCATTTTCAATCCCAAACAAACCTTGTATTAGACAAATATTTCGTCCCCCTACGTTATCCCGTTCGAGCTCTATCCTGCTTTCAACAGACGGACAGACGGACGGACATAGCTAGATCGACTCAGAATCGAACCAGGACCCAGAAAATATATACTTTGTGGGGTCTTAGACGATTCCTTCAACATGTTACACACGGAATGACAAAATCAATATACCCCCCATCTTTTTGATGGTGGGTATAATAAATGTGCGTAATGTGAACAAAAAATAAACTAATACTTATTACTTTGGAAAAATTTTATTTATCGTACGTTTGGGCAAATTAGAATCAAACATTTGCCTAATGTGACCATATCTTTAGACATGTTTGTTCAAAAAATAAAATATACATACACAGAAAAAATTATTAAGGTCTTTTTTTCAATTAACATAGTTGTTTCATTTTGCATCGAAATTTAATAAATTTATTCAAGAAAAAATTAAATAAAAATAAAATTTAACTATACTTTTATATCATATATACATTTTTAATTATTGATTGATTTAATTAATTTATTAATTGGAAATTTTTTTCTGTTTTGTATTTTTTACAGTTTTTAGTAATTGATATAATAATTTTGGTGAGAGGTGCAAATTTAAACAAGTTTATAATTGAATGAATTATTTTCATATATATTTGTTAATTGGTGACTTTTTTCTGTGTATGTATTTACATTATAGAAAGAAAATATTTGTACGCAATTGTGCCGCAATAAAATGGACAAAAACTGCTACTTGGTCTATGCACCCAGAGAAATATCAATCACATACGTGTTGAAAACGATACCATTCTGTGTCAATAGTGAATCTACACTGTATGTGTTTAAATTAAACACTGCGTGTTCAATTCTTATTGAAAATCGATACCTTATTGGCACCAAGTTGAAATCATTTCGGTATCAAATTGTTAAATTACATATGTTTTCTATTAAATTTGTTAACGAAAGGTATTAAAAAGCTGTTACCGTAAATTACCAATGTGACCACAACCCTTGTTGATTTTGAATCGAATTTTTTCCCTTAGTGTGAAATATGATTAAAAATATGCTTAAAATTATGATAAAAAATTTCCTTTTTAGCTAATATAAAAAATGTATCAACATATAATTTATTCATGTAAAATTTCAGTTTTAAAAATAGTTTAGACAAAAATTTATTTCATGTTTAACTCAAGTGTATTTTTATACCCTACACCACCATAGGTGGGGAGGGTATTATGCGTTTGTGCTGAAGTTTGTAACACCCAAAAATATTGGTCTAAGACCTACCTTAATTTATACCAGTCGGCTTAGACTCACTTTCTGAGTCGATTTAACGATGTCCGTCCGTCCGTCTGTCCGTCTGTCCGTCTGTCCGTCCATGTAAACCTTGTAATCAAACTACAGGTCGCAATTTTGAATCAAAATTAATAAAATTTGGTACACAGGTTTCTTTTAGTCCAGGGACGAAGCCTATTGGTTTTGATCGGTCCATTATTTCACCTAGCCCCCATACAAATGTCCTCCCGGAAAAGGGTTTAACGATTATTAATCCCTTAAATATAGCAATATTTTAATGAAATTTGGCACATATAATTTTCATATAAGTCTTAATAAGTGTGCCCATTTTTAAAAAGATCGGTCCATAATTAACCATAGCTCCCATATAAACCCCTTTTCAGAAAATCACTTTAACGGGCATAAATCCCATTAAAATGTTAGTATCAAGTTAATATTCGACATAAATAAGTTTTATATGAACATAAATGATAGTGCCAAATTTTACAAAGATCGGTCCATAATTTACCATAGCTCCCATATAAGGCCCTCTTTCGGGAATCACCCAAAAGTGAATAAATTCATATAAATGTCAGCATCAACGTAATATTCTGTATTCGTATGTTTTATTTTACACTTATGAGTATCGGGCGACATCTGACTCCAAGTCAAGTCCCCTCCCCGAATTATAATGTACACAATGGTGTAGGGTATCATATGGTCGGGCTTGACCGATTATATCTTTTTCTCTCGTTTTTTTTTTTTTTTGTTAAAGAAACATCCAGCATAGTTTTAAATTATGAAAGCGTTTGATAAATACAATTGTTATATTAGAACCTTTTTGCTGGAGAAAGGAGAAAATCAACATCAAATATTTCGTGTCAAATATTTGCTTAATCTAAACTTAGCTAAAGACATTAATTTTTCTTATGAGCTTTTTTCATAACAAGAGAAAAATTTAAGTTGAGAAAAAAATACTTATAAATACATTAGGGTGATCCAAAAGAAAAAAAATAATATAAAGGCATAATTTATGAATCATTCATATGATATCAAATTTCATAATTCTTCCATGAAAAAAATTAAAAAGTACCTATTTTTATCTTCTCTCTATTTCGTGAAAAAAGAGAATTTTAAGAAAGTTATCTTAAAATATTGTAAACATTAATTTTAAATTCTTAATTGAAAACATTGAGATCTAATTGTGCATACAAACAAAAGGGACAATACAAACACACGTATATTAAATACATATATGGATGTGAAATTAACAAGTCATTTTATTTATTTATTTATTTTTTTTTTTTTTTAAGTTTAGAAAAAATCTTAGATTGCAATACTTTTAGAACTGTTATTATAGTAATATTTTCGTTCAGTTGTTACGTAAGAGAAAATTTAATATGATTAATTTTCCATTTCACATCAAGTTCACTATATACACGTTTTATAAAACTGCATACAAAATGGAATATGAAAATGTATAAGAAGATTAAAATACAATACTACTTAAGCAATATCTTTTGTTTTAATAACTTTTAGCAGCCATATTTCAAATATAAATATACTTTTATTATACGTGTGTCAGGGATTTATCACATACATATAGAGAGAGATACACCGAAAATGCAAAACAATGTAACATCAAAATTGTTATCAAAATTGAGCTTTTGATAGAACATTTGCATGTAGTCCAAAATACATATTAATTAGAAGCACCATTTATTAAAAATAAATTCTTCTTGTAAACAACGTATAACATAGTTTTTAAATTTAAAGGCAACACAACCAAAAAAAAAAAAAAAAAGTTTAACCCATTTACAGGAATACATTTTATCATGCGTTTGTACTCATGTTTGTAACGCACATCAGACTCCCACCTTAAAGTATACCGTTCGACTCAGAACCACTTTCTGAGTCGATTTAACGATGTCGGTCCATTTGTCTGTCTATCTATCTATCTATCTATCTATCTATCTATCTATCTATCTATCTATCTATCTATCTATCTATCTATCTATCTATCTATCTATCTATCTATCTATCTATCTATCTATCTATCTATCTATCTATCTATCTATCTATCTATCTATCTATCTATCTATCTATCTATCTATCTATCTATCTATCTATCTATCTATCTATCTATCTATCTATCTATCTATCTATCTATCTATCTATCTATCTATCTATCTATCTATCTATCTATCTATCTATCTATCTATCTATCTATCTATCTATCTATCTATCTATCTATCTATCTGTCCATGTAAACTTTGTGAACAAAGTACAGGTCGCAATTGTATAGATATCTTGATGAAAATTGGCACAAATTATTATTTTGGCACAAGGACGAAGCCCATTAAAATAGGTTATGATCGTTCTATTATTTCACCTATCCCCCATACAAATCATAAAAAGCTTAAATATAGCAATATTTTAAAGAAATTTGGTGCAAAGAAGTTTTGTATAAGTATCAATCTTGTGCCAAATTTGATCAAGATTGGTCCATAATTAACCATAGCTCTCATATAAATCCCTCTTCCGAAAATCACTTTAACATGCATAAATCCCATATAAATGTCAGTATCAAGTTAATATTCAACACAAATGAGTTTTATATAAATCACAGTACCAAATTTTACGAGGCTCGGTCCATAATTTATAATAGCTCCCATATAAACCCACTTTCGGTAATCACCTTAAAGCACATAAATTCATATAAATGTTAGTATTTACTTAATATTCTGTAATTGTATATTTTATTTTACACTTGGTAAAAGTATCGATCCACAATTGGTCACAGGTCTAATATAAGACCCTTCCCCGAATTTTGATGCACATACTTAATGGTGTAGGGTATTACATGGTCGGGCTTGACCGACTAAATCTTTCTATCTCGTTTTTCAATATAAGGAGTGCGATCGAAAAAATCTTAACACACGTTTTGCCTCATTACTTTTTTCGGCATCAATATTGAAATATTTTTTTGATCTAGTTATCATGGAAGAATACGTCAGTTATTATTTTTAATAACAACCATGTTGATTTGTCGTGATTTTCATAAAAATGAGTGACGAAAAAGATTTACGTCCTACAAATTATTAAAAAAACTAAAAAAAATCCTAATAGGTCCTACAAATAATTGGCCACAGAATTAAATTTCTGCCGTCAAACTGTTTCTAATGTTATTAAGCAGTATTAGGAGAATTTGACCATTGATATGAAACCTGGTTCGGAAAGTAAAAAAGGACCACATGATATTGGGAAGACCAGAAAATAGAAAGCATATTGAAAGGAACTCCAAACACATCTGGTAGAAAAGCAGCTCAGTTTTTTCAGTGCTTCGACTATTTGGTGCGAAAATTTAAAGCTAATGCAGAGTTGATAACATATAAAGTCCAAAAAATTCCAAATAGGAATTCTGCAAAAAAAATTTAGAAGCCAAAAATAGGACACGGAAATTAAAACCAAATTTCATACAAAAATACTCTAGTTGTATAATTGACGAAGAAACGTATGTGCTAGCAGAATTTTCGCAGCTTATGTGTCAAAACTTTTTTTTTGTTATAGCTCGAGGCAATGTTAAAGATATGTTTAGAGCCCAAAAGCAGAAAATATTTCTTACAAAATTCCTGGTATAACAAGCTTTTTGCAGTTGCGGCAAAACAGGAAAGTCATTTGATACATTCGGTTCTATAAATACCAAAAAATATATCAAGAAATATTTGCAAAAAAGTCTTCTTCCTTTCGTAAGAGAGCACAAAGTGTCCACATATTTTTGTATCCATTTGGTATCATGTCACTACAGTAAGAAAGCTCTGGAGTGGTACCAAAACAATAACATAGTTTTTGTACCAAGAGAGGTCAATTTTCAAAATTGTCCATTGCTTAAACCAGTGGAGAGATATTGAGCTCTTGTGAAAAGTAAATTGAAGAGCACAAAAAAGGTGTCACAAAATACCGAAGATTTTAAAAGAAGATGTGCACACTGTGCCAAAAAGATGACTGAAGCAACTATAAAATCTCTAACGGAAGGGTTACCAAAAATGGTCCACAATTTCATAAGAAGTGGTTAGAACTACAAAAGTTATATTTTTCTGCAATCTGTAATAAATTATTAATTAAATAAAAAAAATGAAAACTCTAAGATCAACCATTTCCAAGTTATTGAATATTATATATGTTAAGATTTTTTCGAACGCACTCCTTAGAACACAAATAAAGGCAACATACAAAAAAATTCTTTTACATACGACAATGTTATTAGCCCACTAAAGCTTAACAATTCTACACAATCACAATGTTGTGATATTTATCTCAATATATTTTGAAGTATTTTTCTAATGGACATTTTTCCTTTGAAATATGACACCTTTTTTTATGTATTTACAATATTAGTAGATGTGAGCCAAATACACACAACTCCATAAGGGTTCATATATTTGAACTTAAGTACAATAAAAAAAAAAATCAATAAGGTTTTAATAAATATAAACACAAACTATGTAATAATAAACTCATAACTACCTTACAGTTTTCAAACTAGTGTTTATACTAAGTAGGGTAGACGGGGGAGCATTTGCCACTTTTTTGTTTAAAATGTTGTATTTTCAAAACGGTTCACGATATCAATAAACTTTCTTTAGTAATAAAAACCAAAACAAATATATAATACCCCAACCACCTATGGTGGTGTAGGGTGTAATAAAATAAATTCTTAAAACCAAAAATTTTACTTCGTTTTCAAGATAATTTGCAAAAACTAATGATTTCTTAAGAAAGATCTATTGAACCATTGAAGTTTGTAAAAACCCTATAGTAATTAGTTTGAGAAATGTAAACTCATTACATTCTACATTATTAAGAAATAGCAAGGTAACTAACTGATTTTGCTCTTACATTAAAAAGGATACAAAAAAAAAAAAAAAAAAAACAAAGGGGAAAGAAACTATAGTCGGTTAAGACAGACCATATGATACCCTACACCATTGTGTATGAGTCTAAAAATTCGGAAAGGGGGCTTATATTAGACCTGTGACTAATTATTGACCAACACTTTTAGTTAATAAAATAATAAAATATACAAATACAGAACAATGCGTTGATACTAAATTCTAAATGATTTTATGCTCTTTATAGCGAATCCCGGAAGTGGGTTTATATGGGAGTTATGGTAAATTATGGACCGAACCTCATAAAATTTGACAATATCGTTTCCACTTATATAAAACTTATTTGTGTCGAATATAAACTTGATGGGATTTATGCATGTTAATGTAATTTCCGGAATAGAGGTTTATATGGGAGCTATGATCAATTATGGACTGATCTTTATGAAAAGATTAACATTATACGAAACTTTTTTATACCGAATTTCATCAAAATATTGCCATATGTAAGGCATTTATGACCACTAAACCCCTATTCCGGGAGGACATTTTTATGGAGGCTAGGTAAAAATAATAGACCGATCATAACCAATTTCAATAGGCTTCGTACTTGTATCAAAATAACTGTTCGTCCTAAATTTCATCAAGATATCTTTAAAATTACGACCTGTACTTCACAAGGTTTTCATGGATACACAGCCAGCCAGCCGTCCTGACGGACGGACGGACATCATTAAATCGACTCAGAAAGTGATTCTGGTGTAGGGTATAAAAAAAAAACATCTGTATATGTAAAAAAAAAAGTTAGCAATATAATTTATTTTACACCTAGCAGAAAAGTAGGGTATTTATTTTTGTTGTTTTATATTAAGTTTCCTTAAGTTCTTATATGTATGTACATATGTATGTGTGACTTAAGTAGCCATATAAAGGCAAATAAGCAGCAACTGGTGACGAAAATTCTTTATAAGTGTCATCAATTTAACGACTGTGATTAAGTACACACTCAGCTGTATTAATTCATTATAATTATTATTATTTATTTAAGTTTGTATTCTACTTTAATATGTATTTAGTCATAAAAATCCAAATGGTTTATTGGAAAAATAATTATCGCTTTTCAAATTAATAGCTAAAGTAAATAGCTAATATGTAGAAAAATAGATTAAAAGTTTTTATGTAAAGCATTTAATTTAAAAGTAGATAATAAATTATCCAATAGCATTAACACATCAATACGTTTAATGAAATATCCCTTTTAACACATGTAAACCAAGAACTTTAATATTTTATAACAAAAATCAATTAACTATATAGGTGTAATGTGTTTTTTTTTTTTAATTACAATTGTAGCAGATATGCAAATGCATTTAACTTTAAACATTTTACTTTTCCTACAAAGCATCGAAAATTAATTAAAAAATTAATTTTGTTAGAAAATTTCTTTGACAAATCTAAAATTTTAAATTTTATTTTAAAGTAAACCAACAAAAACTTGGTAATGACATGTAGTTATGGATATAGTTACTTTGTAATGACAATAACATACTGTCTGCATTACGTAGAAGTTTTTTAGTAATTAATTATCTATGTAAATAATTATTTATGATCAGATCAAGAAGGGATACATAAATGAAAGGCAAAATTTGCATATGAATTAATTTGTAATCTGAAATAGTTTATTTTAATTACATTTTTGGTTGTAGTTAAGTTTTTTAAATTAAAATTTTAAAAATGTTTTTACAAAAAATATTTTCATTTCCTATTTATAACCTTAAATGTAACTAGTTCATATTGTTATAACTAATCATGACTGCAGTAATGCTGGAAGTAATTAGTTATTGTAATAACATCTAAGTAATGTATAGGGTAAGTAGTTGCCTCTAATGTCATCACCATGTTAAAATAATGAGTTATTCAGCAAATGTTTAAGTAATGAAGAGCCATTATATTAGCTTCTGAACTCATTACATGTCAACCAAAGTTTTTGGTTGCCATGTTGGGAAGTTCGGGGTGCTACGTTGTAAGTGGGGCCAATTGCAAAATTTTTGGTAATAAATCTGTATCTCATAAACTACTGGTCGGATTGAAATGTATGGAAAATTGGTAGAGGAGGAACTATGCTTTCAGAAAAATCACCTTGTAGTCACCCTGTGATAACACGCGATAAGCTACATGGTGACAAAGTTGACTACCTCGAGTATGTAAAAAATTTAAAAAATGAAGTCCGATTTCAAAGATTTTTATATTTCTGTAAAGTGTTTGGCAGCATAAAAAATGAGCTTACTTATCTAAGTTATCTCTTACATTTAAAAAAATATTTACGCCTGAATTTTGATTATTTTGCCTCGACTTTATTTTGTTTTTCGGGAACAAGTCCTGAGGTATATGAGGGACATTTAATTTTTTTTTTTAATTACCTTTAATTTGAAATATATTCCGAAATAATATAGTGAAAAAATATTTGGAGTATCTCAATTCATCTAGACGTGAACAATTTTCAGAATCAGCACCCTGAATTTAGTATGAACGAGATCTAAAGTGCTTATAATTTAGCTTCAAAAAGTACAAAAACTCATTCTGGCTGATATCTGGGTTAACACCGGCCAATAACTCGGTTATTTGTGGACCGATTTGGTTGATTCGAAAATCTGAAATTTTAAAAAGCATTTGTAACCATTCATTATTACAATAAAGTCAGCAGGTTATATAGGAGCTTAAACAAATTTAAAAATGCATTTTGGCCGATATCTCGAGTGAGTTTATTGCTTCAGCAAAAAATTTTAAAAAATTTTAAAATTTTCTGTGAAAATATTACACAGGAAAAGTTAAAAAAAAACAAATTTGATATAGCTTATTGTTGTTTTTTAGTGCCCTTAAAAAGAACAACAATACGAAAGGCAGCTATAAAATAAATTCGGTTATTTATGGACAGATTTGTTTGATTAGAAAAACTTTAAATTTTATAAAAATATTTATGACCAATTTGTACAAAAAAGAAACCCCTAGCTTATATAGGAGCTTCAAAAAGTCTAAAAATGCGTTTTGGCCGATATCTCGGATACTAGTGCTTTGATTTTGTTCATTTATTCAGAAAAAAATCTGAATTTTCCGTACAATAACGAAGTCGCTAGCTTATGTAGGAGCTTAGAAAAGCCAACAACAAAAGCGACTTTTGGAGTTATCTTCCGATTTTTGGCAATATCTCGGTTATTTATAAACCGATTTTGCTCATTAACGTTCTTTTAAGCAACATTCTCTACAATTTGATGTACAAAACATATATATACGATTACTGGGGCTTTCTAAAAACTGATTTCAACAGACAGACGGACATCGTTATATCGAATTTCCCTATCAATAAGGATCCAGAATTATACTTTTTGGAATCTTAGATGAATATTGTAGAAATTACAAACGGAATGACAATATGTATACCTTTACACCTGTGCACAGTGTCACATTTATCCAAATTAGAACGACAAAAATACGAAAATAAATCCTTATTAATTGAAGTTATTATTTTCGAATTTATTAGTAGACATGTCATGTATTACGGAAAAAATACTTAAAGTATTGGAAAGTGTCTATAGCGCGAATTATGGGTTTTCAAAGTTGCAACTTTTAAAAATATTTTTATTTTATTTACAACTTTTCTGAAGAAGTATGTTGAATCTAACTTCATGTATCTCGGAAAATACTGCAGATATTGATAAGACTTTTTTTTGGCATATCATAATAAATGTATATAAATTATTCTATTATAATCTGCGAAGTTAAAAAATCAATACTGAAGATATATTTTTTTTATTTAAAGGAAATCATAATAGAAAAAATATATTTTTGATAAATTCTGTTTTTAATGGACTGGAACTAAAAAGTTCCAACGAGTTCCAATTTAAAAATACGATTTAATTGTAAAAGAACATCTATGAAATTATATTTAAAAATATTGGCTGCGACTTTTTGCGATCTTTAAAAATATTATAAAAAATATGCGGTACCTCACATTAGCAATTTCTTAAGAATTATTTAAACATTTTAAGGTAATGGCTGAAAATTTGTTATGCAACTGTTACACTAAGATTTGTGTGATAAGATCTAGCCACGCCTACTATTAAAATATTCTTTATTTTAACAAAATTTACAAAACAATTTCCGAAATTCCTACAAATTAAGTAATTTTTTTCAGTATGGGAGTGGCAGTGATTCTACCCGCCCATTTTGAGTGGGAATGTTTATGGCCTTATCTACTAACAAAATATACAATTTCAGACTAAAATCTCCAATATTGGATTTTTGTCGTTCTAAAACTGCCGAATGTGACACTGTGCTGTGGTGACTATATTTTTTTTTATATATAGTCATAGATTATAACATATATATGAAGTTCCGTTGTCAGAAACCTAAGTCGGATGACAAAAAAACCTATGTCTAAGAATGTGTTAGTAAAAAATTTCATTGAAAACAAAAACAATTGTAGTACGTGTGTCTTTTTGAGTATTTTTTTTTTTTTTTTTTTTCAATTAAGTTTTTGTTTTTTAACTTCATATCTATGTCAATAACCTATTTATATAGTATTATTCATATTTGTTACTAAGTCTGATTAAATTTTATAATAAATTTATAATTGAACAGAAAAAATATTTCAAATATTTTTTTTTTATATTATTTATTGATACAATTAATTTTCTAATTAGTTTATAATTTTGTTTTTAAATAAATTGACAGCTGTTAATAAAATATAATAAAGAAAATGAAGAATTTGTCTATAAAAATATAGAAATAAAATAAATTTTAGTAAATTTACAACAAATGTCGGGTCATTATATCTATTAAAGATAAAACACTAATAATAAAATCAATTATTCTAGTTAATTAATTAAAAATCAAACAAAAATTAATTAATATAAGCAATATCAAAATTGAAGTCCATTTTTATTTCATTCTATGTGTGCTCGTATTTATCATTTGTAAAGGGTATCAAATATTCTGATCAGCACTCCCACTTGTTATACATATGTATATGTATGTCCATATGTATGTGTATGAAAATAAGTGCGAAAAAGTTTGTATAGAAAAAAACTTAAAATACTTAAGTTCGTCACATCAAAATAAATAAAATGGAAAAAATTAAATTAAATAAAATCTTAAGAATGATAAATAATGTTAAAATGCTATTGAAATCTATTAATTTTAAATACGAGTAGAACGTGTTCTATTGTTAGAAATACTTGAAAGTGTTTATATGTGAACATACCTCCTTTTACTTACGTCCATATTTGTATCGTGAAGAAACCATAGTTCTTTTTCTATGGTTTAAAATTTATTGTCTCATTAGGGGGAATTGTATGCCAATAGAATTTTATCTTTAACGTGTCACAAGTAAAATTGAATTAAATGACTTTAAAATTGCACGTGAGTTTATGTTAAACATAGAATAAAATTGCAAATAGACAAGTAGAAAAGTATATTTCAAATACAAGAACACTGCAAAGTGAGAGTAGCATAGATGTTTTCACGATATATTTTGCAGCTGGTCTAATGATATTCAGTGTTGCACAGTGGGGCCAAACGCAAATTTTATGGCAATAAATTTGTATCTCCTAAACTACTGGTCGGATCGAATTGAAATGTATGGAAGAGATGTAGAGGGGAGCCAAAGCTTTTAGAAAAATTATCTTGTAGTCACTCTATGATAACACGAGATAAGCTACAGGGTGTCAAAGTTGACTATCTCGAGTATGTTAAAGTTTCAAAAAATCTTAATTTCTATAAATTAAGTCCGATTTCAAAGACTTTTATGTTTCTGTAAATTACTTGACAAGATAAAACTTACTTACTAAGTTATTTACTCGTATCACCAAAAAATTTTGCATTTACCCCTACTTTGTGTTGTTAGATGAGAAATAATGAGAAATTGTAAACTTCAACTTTCATTTGGAGATTTATTTTTTCTATAAAATTTCTTTTTGTAGAAAATTTGCAATGAAATTTATTTTTATAGAAAATTTTCTATGAAATTTATTTTTATAGAAAATGAAATTTCTTTTTATTTTATAGAAAATTTTTTATAAAATGAAATTTCTTTTTATAAAAAATTTTCTATAAAATTTCTTTTTAGAAATTTTTCTATGAATTTTCTTTTTATAGAAAATTTTCTACGAATTTTCTTTTTAAAGAAAATTTTATATGAAATTTCTTTTTATAGAAAATCTATGAAATTTCTTTTTATAGACAATTTTCTATGAATTTTCTTTTTATAGAAAATTTTCATAATTTTTTTTTATGGAAATTTTTCTATGAATTTTCTTTTTATAGAAAATTTTCTATGAAATTTCTTTTTATAGAAATTTTCTATGAACTTTCTTTTTATAGAAAATTTTCTATGAAATTTCTTTTTATAGAAAATTTTCTACAAATTTTCCTTTTAAAGAACATTTTCTATGAAATTTCTTTTTATAGAAATGAAATGAAATTTCTTTTTATAGAAATGAAATGAAATTTCTTTTTATAGAAAATTTTCTATGAAATATCTTTTAATAGAAAATTTTCTATAAAATTTCTTTTTATGGAAAATTTTCTATGCATTTTCTTTTTATAGAAAATTTTCTATGAATTTTCTTTTTATAGAAAATTTTCTATGAAATTTCTTTTTATGAAAAATTTTCTATGAAATTTATTTTTATAGAAAATTTTCTATGAAATTTCTTTTTATAAAAATGAAATGAAATTTCTTTTTATAGAAAATCTATAAAATTTCTTTTTATAGAGTTTTCTATAAAATTTCTTTTTATAGAAAATTTTCTATGAAATATCTTTTTATAGAAAATTTTCTACGAATTTTCCTTTTAAAGAACATTTTCTATGAAATTTCTTTTTATAGCAATGAAATTAAATTTCTTTTTATAGAAAATCTATGAAATTTCTTTTTATAGAAAATTTTCTATGAAATTACTTTTTATAGAAAATTTTTTATGAAATTTTTTTTTCTAGAAAATTTTCTATGAAATTTCTTTTTATAGAAAATTTTCTACGAATTTTCTTTCTATGAAATTTGTTTTTATAGAAAATTTTCTATGAAATTTCCTTTTACATAAAATTTTCCATGAAATTTCTTTTTATAGAAAATTTTCTATGAAATTTATTTTTATACAAAATTTTCTATGAAATTTCTTTTTATAGAAAATTTTCTATGAAATTTCTTTTTATAGAAAATTTTCTATGAAATTTCATTTTATAGAAATTTTTTTTTGAAATTTCTTTTTATAGAAATTTCAATAAAATTTCCTCTTATAGCAAATTTTTAATATTTTATTTTTTTTTATAAAAAAATTCCTTTTTTTTAATAAATTTTATAAATTTTGCTTCATTCGATTTCGAAATATATATTTTTGATTCAAAGTTTTCTTACCCGTAAATTTAAGTTACCTACCACAACATTTCGAATTCTTTAAAATCATAAGCCATGTTGGGTGTACTTATGGTTGGTTCTGTTATTTGTTTAAATTTTACAACCTTCATTTTCATTTTACTGCTGTGAGTTTAAGTTACCTAGAGACCCAGTTGTATGTGTACTATTTTCCAAATGCATGTCAACAACATACAAATATACATCAGTGAAATCAATATTGTTAATATCTTTTGAAAAGCCTAGGAGTAGCACAACAGTACCTTTACCTTTGTAGTAAACACCATTGACACACAGTGGCACTACATATAACATAAACGTTCAAACAATTAGTTACAAAATATACATATATTGTGGGTGTATACGTGTAAGTATTAAAAGATTGTCAATAACGTTCTAAAGCAAATGTTAGTTGAATAAGTGTGAGTTTGTGTTATATATAGTAGGTACTTTTGCCGAAGAAATAAGATGTCAAAAACAATCTGTCTTTTCATGCAACATCATTTCTGTTGTAAATTTTATCCCTGACACTTTCATATTTACAATATTATTGCTAACACCTGACTACAGACAAGGCACGTAGTTAAGAGCGTATAAAGAGAATGAATAAGGGAGAAATCTCTATAAGATGGAGAAAGGTATCTATATATACATATAAAATATAGTCATTAAAAAACTGCATTCATTTTTTATTTATTTTCTATTTTCTTTACGACATGACTACCTGCCTGCAAGACAAACAGCTGTATAACAATATTGTTTATGGCAAGTGGAAGCGAATGTCATCAGCAGCCATCAGGAAGAGGGAGAGACAATAAAAAAAAACAGCTTGTACAACAGCAGCATCATCAACAACAACGCTATAGCAATAACATTATGGAAATTAAGTAAGAGTCCTGCAATTTTCATTAGACTTTCCAAAAGTTGTTATATGAGAGCTAAGTGAAATAATGGACTGATACAATCAACTGTAACAGGTTTCAACCATAAAAGACATACTTATACAGCAAATTTGATTAAATTATTTTCAAAATTTCGAACTGTAGGTTGATTACAAGTTTACATGGATGGACAGACGGTCAGATGGACAGACATGGTTAAAACGACTCAAAAAATGGATAATGAAACAATCATAACCAATTTCAATAAACTCTGTCCCTAAACCATAGCAAAATCAGTCTTCCAAATTTCATTAAATAATTTTCAACGCAAAATATTTGGTAATAAATCCGTTTCACTTAAACACTGTCAAAGTTGACTACCTTGAATATGTAAAAGTTGAAAAAAATCGCGTCTTCTACAAATCAAGTACGATTTCAAAGATTTTTATATGATTACATGGAAGGACAGACTGACGGACATAATTAAATCGACTGAAAAATTAATTCTAAGCCATTTTGTATAAATTAAGATGGATCTTAGACCAATATCTTTGGGTGCTATAAACATTAGCACAAACTCATAATACCCTCTCAACATATGGTGGTGTGAGGTATAATATTTGTATTGATAAATTTTATCTTTAATATGACAATTGATATAACGTAATTATACCCCCACACCAACATAAATGAGTAGGGTTTTATGAATTTGTGCTGATGTTTGTAAAACCCAAAAATATTGCAGACCCACCTCTAAGTATACAAACCGGCTTAAAATCGCTTTCTGAATCGATTTAACGATGTCCGTCCGTCGGTCCGTCCTCCCATATAAACCTTGTACTTAATCAAACTACAGGTCGGAATTTAGAAAATAATTCAATGAAATTATGTACACATGTCTTTTATGGTCAATGAAGGAGGACTATTGAAACTGGATTTTTGCAAGGATTTTTTTTTTTTTTTTTTTCTTACCCAAAAATCCGTTAGTTGAAGATTTATAAGCTATATAAAATAGATCATAAGAAATTATAAACTGCAGGGACATTATATTTGTATATATGTGTTACACTGATGTTGTAGATAAAATTAATCTGCTAGGATGTTGTTGGTACAACAACTTAAAACATATATAGTATTTATGTATGACACAACATTACAAATAATAACTTGTACAGAGGTTTAAAGGAACTAAATATTAAATTTTATATAAAAATTTAAGATTTTTATAACAAGAATTAATACATTTAATTTTAATCTCTGATATATTTTAACATTTTATAGATAAAACAAGATATATGTATGTATGTATATGTAAATACATACATACATACATATGTAATTCATGTAATATACTTTATATCTTATATAAATAGTTAAATAAAATAAACTCTACAAAAAAAAATAATGTATTATATTTTAATACAGGAAACAATGGAAAAAAAATAAAATAAAAAATGAATATCACGTTTTATTTGTGTTTTCTTGCAAAACTGTAATCAACATCCTTTACTTCCGTTCTAAATTATAAATGATGTTTTGTTGTTAAATTATGCTGATACTGTTGCTACTGCTGATGCTACAGTTAAAACTTAAATAATGAAATTTCTATCATCGTATGGTGGTTAATAATGCTGAAAACTTAAAAACTACTTTATCATTGAATGAATTTAACAATATGTTTTACTATTTGACCTACCCATGCATGGTTAAATAATAAAAATATAAATTTTAATGGCAATAGAAACAATTGGAACGAAAAAATATTATCAAGGATTATTATTTTTATAACATGTGTTTATATAGGAAATATGAAAAAAGTCAGGTAAAAATAAATTGAGAAGTTACAGACAGTCAAGCCCGACCATATGATCCCTACCCTATTGTGTATGTAAATCAAAAATCGGAGTGGAGTCCTTAAAGGTACCTATACTTGTATTAAGTATAATGTTTATTTTTGTAGAACATACGTATTCATTATATTAAGTTTTTGCTAACATTTATTAGGGAATTTATGCATTTTAGGGTGATTTCCGGATACAGCGCAAATTTTTTGGTAATAAATATGTATTTCCTAAACTACTCCTCGGATCAAATTAAAATGTATGGAAGAGTTGTAGAGGAGGACCTAAGCTTTCAGAAAAATCATCTTGTAGTCATAATGCGAACATGAGATAAGCTATAGGGTGTTTAAAAAAATCGTAACTTCTACAAATGAAGTACGATTATAAAGATTTGTATTTCGGTAAATTGCTTGGCAAGATAAAGCAAAAAAAAAAATAATAATAAGCCTACTCGCTTAAGTTATCTCTTACAGTTAAAAATATATTTACGCTTGAATTTTGAATTTTAGATTTTTTGCCTCGACTTTGTTTTTTCGGGAATAAGTCCTGAGATATATGAGGTAAACATTTTTTAAAAATATTCTGTAATTTTTTTTTATATATTCCGAAATAATATGCTGAAAGAATTTTTTGATTATCTCAATTCGTCTAGACGTGAAAAATATTCAAAGTCAGCACTCTGAAACTAGTACGAAAAATTAAGATTTTTTAACAAAAATATAGTTTAATTCTTTATTTTTTTCTAAAAGTTACGTTAATAAAAAAAATGTTTGCTTTATATATTTCAAAAGATAAGACTTCATAAATGGTTAATATAAAAATTTCGAACTGATTTAGGCTTGCACCCTACATCCAGCGTTGGACGAAAATGGTCCGACTAAAAACGAATGCAGGAATGCAGGTTTTATGAATAAAGTGAATTTTTAAACGACTTTTTTTAATTGCATAAAGAAGCATATTAGCATAATATTTTCTCCACTATTTTTTATGTAATGTATAAAATTAATATCGATATTTCACTTCTGCAAAAATCATTTAAAAAGCTATACAAATCAATTTTTGGTAATCTTTCGCACATATGGAAATATTGTAAAACAGCGAATTTGGTGAGAGTTGACTTAAGTCGTCAGCAGTGTTGCCAGGACTTGAGAAAAAAAGAAGCTAAATTAGGCTTTAAAAAAAGCCTGAAAAAGCTAAATGTCCCAAAAAATGAAGCCAGAAAAAAGCTAATATATTGTTTTATTTAAAAACGCATTTATTTATTTTTTTCTCATTAGATTTTGGTATTTTTAAAGATATTTTAGTGAATTTGTAAATATAACATAAATAGTTTTTATAGATAACAAAGTTTGTTAAAAAAATACTTAAAATATTTTCGTAGAATAAAGCGCCGCAGGCCAAAATTTTCGTTAAATATAAATAATTTAGATTTTTTGTGCGAACTAATACACAAAAATGCTTAAATTGATGATTCTGTAGAAATAAAATTAGTAAATTTTTATCCTTTTTAAGGCTATGTTAAAAATAAAAAAAGCTAGAAAAAAGGCTAGAAGCTAAAACGAAAATTTTGAGGCTAAAAGCAAAATAAAAAGGCTAGATTTAGCCTTAAAAAGGCTAAACTGGCAACAATGGTCGTCAGCTTTGAGACCATGATATAATGCTTTTAAAACGATCTACATATATATATACATATTATACATCAATAAATTGGTAAATAAGTCTATTTTTATATTCTTGTAATATTTTATACGTTTTTGGAAAGTAGGCGGAGTTTTGCTTTACAAAAGATTATTTTTTTGGTTTTTATATCTTTCTTATATTTTTTATTTTTGAAAAATTGCCAAAAATAGCTTTGTAAAGATTTTTTAATGATTTTTGCAGAAATAAAAGACTGATATTTATTTTGTACATTGCGTAAGAAATAGTAATAGTGAAAATATTATGCAAAAGATCGTTTAAAAAAACTGATTTTTTTCATAAAATCTCCACTAGATCTCCAGATTAGTGTCAAATCGTTCTAAATCTATTTTTTAATAAAATATCATCAATAAATTTAAAAATTCTTGCCTGACTTTTTTTTATTTATCGATAAAAATTAAATTTTTTTCTAAAATTTACCATTTTCGACCAATGCTGGATGTAGGATGCAAACTTAAATCAACTCAAGATTTCCTTATTAACCATTTATAGTTTTATATCTTGAAATGTATAAAGAAAAAAAAATTTTTTCATTAACGGAACTTTGAGAAAGGAGTTAAAGAATTGAACTATATTTTTGTTAAAAAATAGCCGTTTTTCATACTAATTTCAGAGTGACGACTTTGAATATTTTTCACGTCTAGACGAATTGAGATAATCCAAAACTTTTTTCAGCATATTATTTTGAAATATATAGCAAATTATAAAATATTTTTAAAAAATTTTTACCTCATGTACGTTGGGACATATTCCCGAAAAATAAAAGAAAATCGAGGCAAAAAATCAAAAATTCTAAATTCAAGTGTAAATATCTTTCTAACTATAAGAGATAACTTAAGTGTGCAAACTTATTTTTTCTTTATATTGCCAAGCACTTTACAGAAATATAAAAATCTTTAAAATCGGACTTCATTTGTAGATGTTACGATTTTTTGAAACTTTTTTAAGCAGATACAGATTTATTAACAAAAAATTTGCGTTTGACCCCACTGTACAGCGCCTGTCATAAATTAGTTAACAAACTCAGCATTTCTGTTTCGCATTAAAAAGCGGCAAATGTGACGGTCCATTTTTAAAATTATACATGTTTTTGATGAAGTTAACTTTTTTTCTCTTATATTGATGAAAATTTTTTAAAATATTAATCTATTTTAAGTTTCCTTTTAGAAAAAGTTGAAAAAAGTTATTTTCGGACGAGTCAAAAATAAGTAATCAAGCAACCTTTGGCTTAAGTTTTTTAATTTTTTGTTAAAAGTAAGTAAAGTTTATGGTTGCAAAATAATTTTAGCATCACAGCGGTAGTTATTTCTAAAATTTTCGATTAAATTACAAAATTTGACAAAATCAGAAAATTTTAATTCAAAACTTATTCTTAAAGTCCGAAAACTATAGTCTCAATTTACAACTCACAGAAAAATGTATTAAGACGGAAAACATGGTCTAGCTGTACAAAACATTATATACATAAGTATAATAAATCACCAAAAATTTATGATGTTTTATGCAGATTATGCCTTAAAATATGAAAATTTTAGGAAACTAAGTTCCTGGACTGAATAACCTATGATTTGCATGAAATATAATGTAGTCTAGAAGAACCTTTAGCTCAAAAAAACTTTATAGAAAATCAGTACTTAAGTCTGGCGGAAAGGGCTTAATGGCTTGAAAATGCATTTCTATTTATAAAATAAAAAAAATAGTGATATCTGTTCAAAGGTATATAATAGTTCCTAAAAATTATTGTTTAATTTTTGTGGATTTTGTCATACCGTAAGAAGATTTGGTATATATTAGTCCATAAACTAGGGAAAATTTGTTACAAAATATATATCTGATGAAATTATTAATATTTCAGAGTGAAATTGAATAAACAACTAGAGTCCCCATTATTTGAATTCTGAAATTTGCAGAATATTTGTAGTCACTATGCTAACACATTTGGTACCGTGGCTATTAGAAATCATGTTTACTTATTTATGGAAAATTGATTTTTTTTCACTTCTTTAAAAAGAATCATATTCACTAAGTAATAATGTGTTGAATTGAATCTTTTGCTGCTTAATTTACTAACAAGACATTATATATTAATAATTATATGTTACTTTTGATATCTTCAATCTACAACTTGAAATAAAACCAATTGTATTCAAGATACTACTTTATTTACTTATTATTGCCAGCAACTGTATATGGGAGCATATGGCATAGAAAACAACTAAAAGTCCAACTCTTTTCATTTCTATTACCAACAAATTAAAAACAATAGATGATATCAAAAATATTAAAACTTTCTAGTTCCAGCTTTGCGATTTCAGAAATTGAAGCGAAAATTCAAAATTTGTTAAAAAAATATATAAAATTTGGGAAATCCTTGTTCTGGAATAAATTTTTGAAATTTTTTTCCCTTCAAAATATTTTGTATTTAGTTATCTTTCAGAAAAGTATAAATACTTTATATATTCCCAACAAAAACTTAGTAATGGTATGTAGTTACTGATGTAGTTGCTTTTCAATGATAGCAAAATACTTTCTACATTACATGAAAGTAGATTAGTAACTACTTACTATTAACCTGATATGTAATCACTTAAGTTCACATTTTTGGAAATGTTACTCTTTATCAAACTTGTCTGATAAAATGTTTGTCAAATTTATCAAAATTAAAATTTCTTGTCACACAAAAACATAAATTCAAGTAAATATGGATTTTTTTTAATGTTTACAAAAATCAATTCCCTATAATTAACAAGTCTATTGATCAATTATTTGTGTTTAAAAGTGGTGTCTGAATATTACTAAAAATTATCCACTAATTTGTACTGTTATTTTTGTGTTAGACACAACTTTATAAAATCTAGATGGAGAAAGTTAGAAATTCAATATACAAAAAATTTTAGGAGACTGCAATTAAGGAAATACAATTACATAAAGGTAAGAAAAATTTATTGGCTATCTTGAGACAATATGTTAAACGTATTAAACTCTTAACAATTTTCAATCGAGGGCTTCTAAAGATATTGTGATAATTATTTGGGAATTGGGCGACCTCCTAAAATAACATTCGTTAAAAATGTACATACAAAATATCCCCCTGGTGCGATTGTTGTTGAAATTCCTGCTGTGGTTGTGATTGCAGCGGGTAGGTGCCCATGAAATATTATGTCAAATCCTGATCTCCGCATAAATCTTGTAATGACATCTAAGTAATGACTTTCTGAAATGCCTACCTCTAATAATATAGAGTAAGTAGTTGTCTCTAATGACATCACCCTGTTAAAATAATAAGTTATTCATCTAATGTGTAAGTAGTGAAGAACCATTATATTAGCTTCTTATCTTATTACATGGCAAGCAAAGTTTTTGCTGGGATTATTTCAGAAAATTTTATATAACAGAAATAGAATGGGACTTTTTTCAGCCAAAGAAAAGCGCGAAAAATTGTTTTTTTTAGTTCAAATTTAAATGTTTATAAATTTTGACTGTAATTTTTTTACACTATTTTGCTATTTGTTGTCAATAAAATAAAAAAAAATAAAAAAAAAATCGTGTGAAAGTTGTAACGAAAAAACTTGACCAAGGAACATTAAGAAGTAAAAATTTTAATTTTTGATGCCAAATATCTCGTAAACTAAATTTTTTTTTTTGTAGATCTCGACAACGCTCTCATATAAAAAAATCTTTCAAATCGATTCACATATATATAACGAATCAATATCGTTTTTCAAAAAATTAATACCCGAGATGTTCATCTTTGGACTCCGGTAGGTCTATATAGCCCAAACTCAAAACATAAACTTGCATATACTTCTGCTATCACTGTGTGAAATTTCATTAAAATCGTACCATCCGTTCGGAAACTGCAGATTTTTTTCCATTTCATTTTTAGAAAGGGACAGTGTGCTGCAGTTTGACTACAAAGTTTACATGAATGGACAGGCGAACGGACATCGTTAAATCGACTCAGCTAATGATTCTAAGCCAATTGGTATATATTAAGGTATGTAACAAACATCAGTACAAACGTATTATACACAGCCCAACTATGGTGGTGTAGAGTATAATGAACGACAATATTTTTCATACTTTTTATATTTGAAGTGTTTATGTAACTTGTAACTGCAGCTACGTTTTTTTTTTACTTAGTTGGAAAGTAATTGCAGTATCCTGAATAAGTTGTTTTTTTATACCCACCATCAAAAAGATATATATATTGATTTTGTCATTCCGTGTGTAACATGTCGAAGGAATCATCTAAGACCCCACAAAGTTAATATTTTCTGGGTCCTGGTTAGATTCTGAGTCGATCTAGCTATGTCCATCCGTCTGTCTGTTGAAAGCAGGATAGAGCTCGAAGGGGGCAACCTAGGGAGACGAAATTTTTCACAAACATTTATCTTATATAAGGTTTGTTTGGTATTGAAAATGGGCAAAATCAGTTAATAAACAAAAAAGTTATGGGCTAAAAACTAGAAACACAGGGTGTCCGTTAAATACTTTTCTGGTGATATTTCTTTAATAAAAGCACGTACGACAACAAAATTTTGTATGTATAGTTCAGAGATAGATATAAACTCGGAAACCAAAAATGGGCGTGGTCCGCCCACTTTACCGCCCACCTCCCATATAAGGTGAAAATCAACGAAATTGTGTTCAAATAGTTCGAGGACAAATGTAAAATCGGAAACAAAAAATGAGCGTGGTCCGCCCACTTTACCGCCCCCTTCCATATATCGTAAAATTTGAAAAAGTTGATGGTGGGTATATAGATTCGGCCGGGCCGGGCATTTAGAATTTTTTGGCAGAGTGGTAATGTCCGCTCTTCTATACATTGGTATTAAATAGGTCGAAAATGACGCTTACTTCAGGAAAATTTGATATACATAAGTATTTTAATGATCACGTTTTATGTTCTTATTTAGTCACTTTTGGAATTATATTTTTTTTTTTTTTTTGCAGAAAGGTTATGTCCGTCCTTCTTAACATTGGGTTTAAATGGCAGGTGATATCAATATTTTAATATTTACATTTAGTTTTTACACTGATAGAAAAGTAAAAAATGTAATTTTTCTGTCTGTTAGTTATTTTTGGACTCAATAAAAATATCAACTTCAAATTTCCTCTATTCGATAGATAATTTAGTTTTTTAATTAATTACAAAAAATATATTGTTTGAATTGTTGGGCTATATATGTAAAAGATCCAAGATCTTGCAAAATTGAGATTGTAGAAATTTCAAATGCATATAACTCGAAAAATATATAAGATAAATAACAACCGAGTTTCTGAAGATATTGGTTTTCTGAATACACTAATAAAGATATTAACGAAATTGTATTCAATACAAATACAATATTTATCTGAAATTTATTCGTAATTCATAAGAAATTTATATTTAAGGCCCGCTCCTGAAAGGTCTGTAGGGCTCTCCATTCAAACTTAATTAAAATGCTTCCAAAAAGACATCAATTTCAGGATTTGGTAACAATATGTGAAAAGAGCTGTAATATTTAATGTCCCACTTAAAATCGAAATGGAAAAAAAATAAGCTTCCAACTCCCCAAATGTTTTATTTTTTTGTTTGTTTTCATACAACCTTTTTTCCCCTTAATAAAAAATAAAACTCAATAAATTTTTTTTTAATTTTTATTTTTTATATTTCCGAAAAGCTTCTTAATAACTAAAGCCGAATACTGTAAATTTAAATTAATTTTAGTTATTATAAAAACATCTTCATTATCTTCTTCAGCACACTTTATTTGTAAAACCAAAATACATAGTATATAGTAGTCGCTAATGATTTCTTCCAGTCGTTGCTTAATCTGAAAAACTATCACTCCAATAGGTGGTTTGTAGTGGTGCCACCGCCTTAAAAAGATCTGTACCCACAGCGAATGCATTCGTTTCGGGTTTCTTTGTTTTACCATATTCGACAGCTGGACAACCGTTCTGCTTGTGACGTTGCAAACGGCCAGACGAAGAAAACGTTCGATTACATTTCGAACACGAGGGCAAAATAATTTTCTCTTTGTGTTCCTCGGCTATGTGACGTTTTAGATCCGAATTACTGGTGAAACGTTTTGAGCACTGAGAACATTTATTGGCGCGTCTTTCTTCTTTGTGTTTCTCTAAGTGTGTGCGATAGGCTCCTTTGATTTTAAACTTTTTACCACATACTTCACATTTAATCGGTTCACCGCGATCGTAAACATGTTGTCTTTTGTGCAAAACTAAAGACTGTTTACGCGAGAAAGTTTGACCGCATTCATCGCATTCAAAATTTTCCGGCGAAGAGTTGGCCGAACGTTTGCGTTTATGCTTAATAGGATCACCTTCGTTATCTTCCTCATCGGATGATTGGTCATCAGAACGGCTTTTAGTTTTTGATTTCTTGCCATCTGTAGGTGTAACTACAGCCGATTTTCTTCGTTTGCGGCCTCGAGTCCTTTTCTTTTTACTATCGCTGAAATCTGAGGTCTCAGAATCTTCACTAGGCGTGGCGCTCGCTATATCGGACACTTTGAATTCCTCATCATTTGCTGGCTCTTCATCTGTAGGAGGATCGGAATCAAGTGGTGCATCTATTACCACATAACCCGCAGGACGTCTTATCTTATTCTTGTGTCTCGACAACTTCTTTCTAAGTTCCTTTTCGGTAGTTTCGCACTGGGTTTTCAATTTTATGGCAATGGCAACATTATCGCAGCAGGCATTGCAAATGTATTGCGGTAGGAAATCTTTAATAACTATGGACACTGATGGACATAGAGTCATTAACAAATCAGCTACTGTGCGTTCTTCAAGCTTTTTGAAAATGCTAACTAGATTCTCTTTTGTGCAACAGACACGACATTGATTCTCATCAACCTGTTCTTCTTGTCTTCTAGCACGTATGGAACTGGTAGGCCCTTGCGGTTCCTCATCATCTTCATTGTCTTGAGAATCTTCTTGTTCATTATCGTCATCTTCTTTAGCTTCCTCGTCGCCTTCTGCATCCTCTTCTCCTTTTTCCTTCTTTTCAGCCTGTTCCTTTAATTGTTTTATTCTTTCTTCTGAATTTTCCGGTACTATAACTTCATCGGGTATAATTTCTTCCTCGACATCATCTTCATTTTCCTCCACTTCCTCTACTTCTTCTTCGTCCTCTATTTCTTCAGCTTCTACATCTTCTGCTTCTATTTCTTCGACATCTCCTTCTACCTCTTCTTCATCATCGTTATCTTTATCTTCTGTTTCCTCTTCATCTTCGTTTTCATCTTTATTTTTTTCTTTCTCTACGTTTTCCTTTTCAACAGCCTCTGAGGCAATTGGTGCCAACTCTTCGACTATAGGTTTATCGGGTGTTTCTTCATGTAAAGTTGATTGCAACTCTGTTGTCTTTTCAGCTGTTGGATAGTCTAGTATTTTTGTTGTTTCTGCCAGTTTGGCATTTAAATCCTCCAGATCTCTATTCTATAAAGATGAAAAAAACAATGTGATAATGTAATGAACGAATTTCTAATAAAATGAAAAAAAAAAAAAAAAAAATACAAACATCTGCCAAAGCGAACGCCTAATATTCTGATACATATGCACAAATTATATATTACAAAATAACACTTTTCATTCGAAAAAACGATCCAATGTAGACTCTAGATCATCATGAGGACATCATATAACAATTTCAATAAATTTTGAAACATCATATTTTGAAATTTTGCGAAAAAAAAAAAACATTTTCAGGGCGGTTTCTTCACCAAAGTTATCGCAGCTCCCAAATTTTTAAGTCAATTAAAAAATTTTAAGTCGATTTAGAAAACAGTGGAACGTATATATAACGTATTTACAAACATTATAAATGAGTAGTTACAAGGGCAACCAAAAATATGCAAAATCATAATTTATTCTGGGATTCAAGTGAAATAAACTGTTAATTATTATGACCCAATTTTAAAAATTATTTACCACGACTTTTTGTTGAAAAAGTCGAACACGAGTTTTTGGTTGAAAATTGTCGGAAATCAATTATTATTACCAGATAATCGAAAAAAATCTGAGAAAAAAATCTAAGATAGTCGGAAAAAGTCGAAAATAGTCGGACAGAGTCGAAAAGCCAGAAAAAAAACTTTATTTGAATTACAACATATAACTGTTGAAATTTTTGTGCGTAAATATAACTTTCCTAGCATTTATTGCCAATCAATATCAATTTGATGGCGCTGCGCGTTGAGGTAAAAGAGGTCGAAAGTGGCGCTTAATTGAATTTTGAAAATTAACTTTTTGTAATAAAATTGGATACTGAATAAAGGTTGCGTTGTTTTTTTTACTGAGCTGTCAAATTTCAACATTTTTTTTATATTTTGGGAAAAGGGCAAAAAATTCAATTTTCATTAACTTTCGGTGAATTTTTTTTTATAAAAAGTGCTTTGAAGGAAAAATTTAAAATGGAACCATTAACTTCAGGTATTTGAGTTTACTTTTATTCAAGAATTTGTAAATTATTTTTTGTCCAGGTATTTTTGTTAATTTTTTGAAAATTGTCCAAAAATACACTCATTTTCAACTTTCATGGAGTGCAACTAAAAATGTTACAGGATGTTTGTTCTGAAAATTGTCTGAAAAATATAACATATTATCTACTTTAATATTCTGAAAAAAAATTGTGCGCATATATAGCCCTATTTGAGAAAATAACATTTTTGTGAAAAAACTTCAGTAGATTTCATACAAAAACGAGAGAAGAAGATATAGTCGGTCAAGCCGGACTATATAATACCCTACACCATTTCGATCCACATAATTTTGTTTTTACGTATATACAACTTACTTGTGTTAAATATTAACATAATACTAACATTTGTATGGGATTTATGCACGTTAGTGATTTTCGGGAGAGGTGTTTATATGGGAGCTATGGTCAGTTATGGACCGATCTTCATGAAATTTTGCAGACGGATTTTTGCTGATGTAAAACTTATTTGTATTAAATTTCATTAAAATATTCCTATTTTTAAGGCATCTATGAGTGTTAAAACTCTATTCCGGGAGGACATTTGTATGAGGGCTAGGTGAAATAATGGGCCGATCATAACCAAAATCAATAGGCTTCGTCCTTGTGTTGAAAAAAGCATATGTACCAAATTTCATCAAATTATCTTCAAAATTGCGACCTGTACTTTGCGCACAAGCTTTACATGGACAGCCAGCCAGCCGACCAGACGGACGGACGGACATCGTTAAATCGACTCAGAAAGTGATTCTAAGTCGAACGGTATGCTTTAAGGTGGGGGTCCGATGATTTTTTCTCTGCGTTACAACTTCTGCACAAACACATAATACCCCAACCACCTTTGGTGGTGTAGGGTATAAACAGCTTAAGTGCCAGACATTTTCTTTGCTTTATCAAACATTAAACAGTGGGAAAGAATCGAAATAAATATGTAACTTCTAATCGGCTGGTTGGATTTGCATGAAATTTCATACAGGCGTAGCAGAGAACAGTATAATTTTGAGTTTAGCGGGATGCAATATTCGCAACAGGAGCGGAACTATAGGGGTTCAAAATAGACAACTAGTGTCAAGGAAAAGGTTTAACCACTACCGAATTTTTGTCCCTTACCCGATTTCCAAGATTTTTATATCACTTTAAAGTCCTTGATAAATCCTTTAGAAAACGTGATTGCATGTACTACTTATCGTATATATTTTTCGAGTTATATACATTTGAATTTTTAAAAATCTAAATTTTACAAGATCTTGGTTAAGAGTTTTCCATATATAGCCAAATATTTTCAACCGATTTTATTATTATTTTGAACTGTAAAGTTTGCAAAAATTAACAAACAGACGGACAGATGGACGGACATTAGAATTCTTAAAAGAATTCTAAAAATGCATTTGTTTACTAACTAATAAATAGAAAAAATAGAAAGTGATCATCAAAATTTGGATATCACCTTTTCCTGAATGAAGCGTCATTTTTGTTCCATTTAACCCAAAAGGTATAGACGGAAGGACGGATATTACCATTCAGCCAAAAAAAATTTTATAATTCTAAAAATACATTTTTTTACTTACTAATAAATAGAAAAATTAAACGTAATCATTTAAGTGTTGATACCACCCTTCTCCGAATTATACATAATTTTCAACCCATTTAACTCTAATGTATAGACGGACGGACAGACATTTCCGTTCTGCTAAAAAAATCTTAAAATTCTAAAACCGAATTTTTTTAACTAATAATCAATAAAAAAAATAAAACGTGATTATTAAAATATTGATATCACCTTTCCCTGAATTAAGCGCCATTTTCGACCCATTTTACCCCAACGTGCGCTGTATGCATTCTATATTTTTTTAGACAAATAGCAAAAAATAGTCAAAGGTTGCGAAAAGACTCGAAAATACCACATAAAATAAAATAGTCTAAGAAAAAATCGACTTATTGTTCCAACTATAAAACCCTAACATAATTTCTCCTGGGTGTAATCAATTTAGTTTTTGTTATTTGGTATATCTTTATAAAAGTTTACCAAATTATTTTATTAGACAGAAGTAAATCCATAAGTACCTACTAATATTGACTAAAAATCAAAATCCACCTGACCATTAAAATAGTTACGGAACAATTACAATGCGGTGTAAAATTTGTGTTTTGTTCATTATAATTATATAGTTTCCAATGTGAACTACCCCTTTTTGAAATGTCTTCTACTTTGTGAGCCATTAAAAATAAAATCTTCTGCAGATGTATTGTACCTGGTATATTGTATTTTTTTCCCAAAATTTTAGTTATTGACGCGAATTTTTTTGTAAATATTTTTCTTAAATTTTCTCGTAAGTTTATATAATGATTCCAATTCGATACTCATATTGGCCAACAAAAAAAACGAAAAATGCAATTCGATTATTTTGGAATTAATCATTCCCGTGTATTGAAATGCTACCGAACTTAAATACTTTTTTAAGGATAAGATAACTAAACGTTCAATGAAGATTATTTTAAATGTTTCTCCTGAATTTTTAACATTAATAGGTATTTATGAGATCAATCACCGACACAGGAGTTATACTTTTTAATTTATACCATATGCGTCATTATGTTTAACTATTTCTTTGTAAATATTTTTGTCAAACATTGACCCAATAGTCATCTAACATCTTTTTTGAAATCGTATATCCTGTTTTGTCTCTTCATTTCTAAATTTACACACCATTATTTGCACATCAATAATAAGGGTTTTCAACTTGGGTGCGTATTATTAAAATCTATCTTAGTAAACCAAAAAAATAGGATTCCCAATATGATATATAAACTCGAACGCATCGCTTAAGTCAAAAAAAAAAAAAAAAAAAACTTGTTCCGAAAAAATTCTAATGAAAATATTGGATCACCAAGTCAATAACTGGATCAAGTCCCTATTGAAATCCTTCAATTAGATCTAGAAATCAGATCATAAAAAAATTCTGCAAAATAAATCAGAATTTTACAAAAAATTACAAGATGCTTGTTAAAAATACACCTGGGAAGATTTTGCGAAAATAAATCAATACTTTCTCACATAAGACAACATATGACCATTAAAATAATTACTATTTTCTTATTTATCCTTTGGATTCGGTACCTATTTTAATGGCCAGGTTAATTTCCATAATGTGTCCAAATCAGCAGATCCTTAAGATTTTACCTACGTCTAATAAATTAATTTAGTTAACCTTTCCTTTGTTATAACAAATAGTCAAATGCAAATCTTTTGCAAAAAATATTAGGTAAAATATAAGAACTTTTATAAAAATTTTATGTTGTACCTACAGTGGCTCACAGCTTATTTAATGTAGAGCAAATTTTCATGATTAATGTTCCATAGCTATGCAGCAGATAGGAACTTTTAAAAAGAGAAAAAACTCAAGTTTTGCAAAAATTTGCATTTGAATAAACTAAAAGTAAAAAATAAAAATATACTAAATTATTTAACTCACAGCTTATTTTATGCAGACACTTCTCTTTGGAAAAATACTTCAATGTAGCGTTGTTACTCGCAGCGAAAAATAACTAAAATTTTAAGGAAAATAGAGGTCAACATAAGATTCTCAGCATCAAAACCGACATCCGGAGTTCAAGTTGGCGTAAAAACTTTTTGCCATGTATTGCATCAACACTATTTTGAAGGCCTAGTTTCACGCAAGAAGACTTTTAGCAACTTAAGCAAAAGGGGCTGCATGCTCAACTTTGCCAAGGAACTTGTTTCCAAGGATTTAACGTTTTGAAACTCGATTATTTTTTGTTAAAATTCTATATATTTGGCTCAGATATTATGTCCTATTTGTGGCGCGAACCGAATTCCAAGCTGAACCAAGAAAACTTAAAAGTAACAGTCAAGCATGTTGGTGGCAGTACTATGGTTTGGGCCTGTATGTCGGTTAATGGTGGTGTGATGTTGGAATTTCTTGGAGCAACAATGGAGAGTAAAATATACCTTTAAATCCTAAAGGATAAAGGAGAAAAACTTTGGTATTGTGCAATACTTATAATATATAATTGCTCAAATTTAACGACGCTCCTTAAACAGTCTCCAGACCTCAATATTATTGAAAATTTGTGGTCCATATTAGAAATTTACATAATAAAATAGTAAAAAGGGCCAAAAATGCAGTAGGAACACATTTCACTTAATGTTTCTCAAAAACTGCACGTACCGGTAACAAACATACTCAAATCTATAGCATACAATTAAGGCTTTCATTCTAGATAATAAATACTGTAATTATTGGTCGTAATATCGAACTTTTCGATGTCATAAATGGCTGCATATAATAAGCCGTGAGATAAAAATATTTGATTTTTTTGTTTTCATATTTTTAAGTTACTTAAAGGTAAACTTTAACTATAAATAATGGTTGTATGTTAAACTAGAAATTTTTCTCTTTCTAATAATAACAAATTTTATTTTAAATTCTAGCCTGTTACTTTGTTAAGGAGCTTAAAAAATTAAAATTGTGTACTGTATAATTTAAGCTGAGAACCACTGTATTTTAATGACCATATGTGTATATACTTAAAGAGATATTTTGTATACTGGCTACTACGGCTAACATCTCCAAACACATTTCGCTTGCTGACTACTACTTCGAAATATAAATTACTATAATATTGATATCAAATAAAAGTCTTTAATTTTTTTAATAATAACATAGGCGACAAAATATTCTAGTTTTTTAGACCAATAAATAATATCGGAATCTCAAAAGGCATCTAACATATAGTATGTATTTCACATTATAGTTCAAATTTCATAATAGTAAAAACTATTTCGAAGTAAAACTTATCACTGTATGAGATACATCTTTAAACTTGTTTCGAAATTTTTAGAAAAACAACAAAATACAATTAAAATCTTTAATAAGGGAACAATTGACAAGTACTGGAACAAAATTATATAATTTAAATAATTTAATACTTTTTCTTTAGTTTTCTTTTGGCCAATCCATAACAACCAATTATGGTACACCTTGCATTTAAAAGTTAAACAATTGGGTAAAAATTTAAAAACATCGGACATAAACATTGGGATATATATTTAAAAAACTGGACCAAGATTTTGCATAATTCAGATAGTTGAAATTTTAAATGCAAATTTCTTAAAAACTATATAAGATAAATAGCAGATGCGCATAAAACATGCGCATGTCTTTTCGACTGCTTTAAGATATTTGAAATTCGATAGAAAAACATATTTTTGCAAGTGGATAAAAATTTCCTACGTCAGAGGTACCCCAATTTGAACGCCGATAGCTACACTCCTAAGGGGTATATGGACCCACTTTCAACCTTAAAATTTGACATTCCTCAGCTATGCCTGTGTAAGATTTATTGTAAATCCAAGCTACATATTTCTTTTTCTATTGATGTCCCAAGTTTCATCAAGATTTGCAAAGAAATGAAAATTGTTATTAATATCAAATGTCATAATATGACATGTCAATTTAATACTATATATTAATATATTTTCTTTTATTATAGACTAATTGGCAGATGTTTTAAACTATTTAAGAAACTGAACGATTTTTTAATACGATAAGTTAACAAAAATGCATACCTCTTGATAAAAAGTGCCAATAGAATTGTCAAGACAAGTGACATTTGTAGTTGTTGTTTCAGTTGAATTATGAACATTTGTCGAAGATTGTTGTTCGGTATTGAGATTAGATGCATAATTATCTTGTTGACGTTGTTGTTCTTGTAAATGCTGTTGTTGCTGCTGATGCTCATGTTGTTGCTGTTCATGAATAAGTTGTTGCTGGTGCTGTTGATGTTCTTGTTGTTGCTGTAATAAAAGTTGTGCTTCTTCTTCACCATTTGAGACCGGCAATAACATTTGTTCGCCTATATTTAAACCGATACCAATAGTATTCGATAAATTAAATTCACCATCATCCATTTTGTATGTTTTTTTTTTATTATTAAATACTTTCTTAATTAATCAAACAATTAATTGTTTAATAAAATGTATTTTTAATAGCTAATAGGAATTAAATTAATTTGTTAGAGCATAAGAGTAAGGGTGTTACTCTCCTTATTTTCTCTTTCTCTGTGTGTCTCTCCGGTAATTCACAATTTTGCACTAAAATTTCAAAGTGTGCGTGTGTATCTGTAAATAAATGTACTTCAAAGTTACTTTATTTAATGGATTTTTTATAGTCTAGGTTTTTTTCTTCTTTTTGATAAATGTTAATATTGTTTATATGTTTTTTTTTTCTTTTCTATTTTACATTTTTTATTTTTGTTTATAATTAAAATGTTTCCTTTATTGTTTATAGTTTTATTTGTTTGTTTTTCATGTATTTATTTTGGCTTTTCTAGTTAGAAAATTTTTTGTCTGCCAAAATTCTTTAGCACATTTCTTTTTTTTTACATTTATTCATAATTTCATCATTAATTTGTTATTTATAGATTTCACTTAACACTAGTTCTCATTAAACTTTTGCAAAATATTTGTTTATAAATTAAATTTTAAAGAAATATTTTCTTTTGTAGTAAATTTTTTTCTGTACACCTTTTGTTCTTGTATCCATGAAGTACTTTATTTTCTTAAATAATTGACGTCTGCTATTGTGAATGTATCTACCTATAGTTAAACATAAGTGTTGCTTATTATGTGATTTTTTTACTTTGAACGTTGAATGTATTTTATAAAAATCAACTTGAATAAATTAGAAAGATCTTTCTTCATTATTTATTTAACTACATATGAATATTTATTTAATATATTTTTTTTTAATTCTAATAGATTAATATAGATAAACTATTTTAATCTATTTTAAATTATTTCTCTCCTTTTTCTTGCTGTATACGCCTTGCAATTTAAACAAGTTGGCATTACTGTGTTTAATAAATTTTCTGCCTGTTTTTCTCCTCTTACCAAGAGAGTAAAAGAGACTAACCATAAAAATTGTATACTAATATTTTGTGTCATTGAAAATCTCTATGTCAGAAAGAGACAACTGTTTTAACAAGTCAGAATACAGCGGTTGATTTACTATGTATATACAATATATTGTTTACAACAAGACAGCATTTTATTAAACGTTAATTTAAATATGTGTGCATTAGAAGGAATATAAATTTGTGGGGTATGGGTAAAATATAAACAATTTTTTTAATACGAAATAATTACTTTATCTAAAACATATTAATGTCTATTAAATTAAAAAAAAACGTATTTTCAAAAGAGAAAATTTATGAGGATGGCACATGTTTACACATAAAATTTAAAATTATTTATATTAATGTTTTCCGAGGCTACTTAATAAATTTTCAACTAAGTTGCTTAATTTATGAACTAAACCATAAACAATAATTGGCAAAAAAAAAAAAAAAAGTACACTGGTCGACAAAAAATAAAGAATTTTTTTCAGTCGTGGGGTTGAAAAAAAAAAATACACATTAAATCATGAGTTTTAAGCCTACAAATCGACTCAATTTACAAATTATATACAAAATTTAAACAAATGTTAAGAATCATAAAAATTTTATTTTTTAAATATTTTTTGTTTAATTTACAAATGAGTTATCTTCACTAAATTGTGAATAAAATCTAAATTTATGTATTGATTTGAATGTAATTTGTCTTGTTTTAAAACATATCTTTTTGATCAAATTATAAAAATTAGCATTTTGCAACAAATTTATCTTTATGATCAAATAATGAAAATTACCATTATCGAATTTTTATGATTTTTTAAATTTTTTTTACGAAATTTCTTTTTTTTTATCTCACAATAGGCTTAATATTTCCTAAAATCTTGAGCGTATTAAAAAAAATGTGAGTATAACATGAAAGCAATTTGAATTAAATTTTTTTAATATTTTACTAAACCAAATTAGACAAGTTGTTTTCGAGATATGCTGCAACTTATCAATTTTACAAATAGCAATTTATTCAAATAAGTGATATATGGACTTAATACTTCATAACATGTACGGGGATTGACTTAGATATCCCGACATTTTGTCAATCTGTATTATCATTAATTAATTTTATACCCTACACCACCATAGGTGGGGATGTTTATAACACCGAGAAATTTTGATCTAAGGCCTATTTTACTTTATACCAATCGCCTTTAAATCATTTTTTTGAGTTGATTTAATAATGTCCGTATTACCGTCCATGTAAACATTGCAATCAAACTACAGGTCGCAATTTTGAACATAAATTAATGAAATTTGATTATAATTCGATCCCATTATTGCACCTAATACCGATAAAAATATATTAATGAAATTTGGCACATATAAAATCCAAAATTCAGGAAGATAGATCCATAGCTGCCATACAAACTTCTCTTCAGAAAATCATTTTAACGGACAGTATAGTCAGTATCACGTTAGTATCAAGATAATATATTTTGTGAATATCGGTCCATGATTTCGGGAATCACTCAAAAGTGCATAAATTCTTATATTATTTATTTTACACCTATTGCAAAGTGGTCCCAAATAATTTTTTTTTTTTTGAAATAATTTTGTAATTTGTGAACCGTTGGACATATCTATATAAAATTTCACATGGTCGGAACTGAAGTGTTTTTGAGTTGATTTGGAGAAGTATAGGCCCCTAGCGGGTCACGGAGATAGAGGGTAGACGTCCAAAATTGGTAACCTCGAGTATGTAATTTTTTTTAAACTCGACAAAAATTCATTTATGACTGTTAAAAACATAAATCTACAAAAAAATGCTTACATGTACGATTTAACTTTTTTAGTTTAAGAGTTATTTAGGTCGAAGCTAATTTTACCCTAATTTTTTTACTATATTTTTACAAAATTCTAAATAATATCGATAAAGAATCATATAAATATATCTATCCGATAAAAAGTATATTAATCTGAAGACGAAAATAAAAAAATTCACATTTTTGAGGTTATTTTCCAAAAAGGTGGTAATATTCTTTCACTTCTAAATTTTTTTTGTTCCGGACTACAGAATTTTTATAATAGTTTCAAAAGAAATCTTAACAAAAATGCATGTAAAGCAAAATCGAAGGCGCTTTGGGTAATTGTTTCCTCCCAAGCCCTATCCAAACTTTGTTAATTTTGAAAAATTTTTAAACTTTTTTTTGTTAAATTTAAAAATGTCAAAGCCGAGATCAACAAATACAAATATATTGACTATATACCCCCATATTTTGGTTCAACAAACAAAAAATATTTAAGGAGCCACGCCTTTTACAACGGCTAAGTGATCATTTTAATGAAAAAAGTAAACTTTAGGAACAAGTTTCCCCAGACTGGGATATTGGGTATTTTGGTAGAAAAAAGGTTTTTCTTAGTTCCCTGGTTTTAAAACAAGTTTATCTATATTGTGCTAATAAATTTCTTTTATTTTGATAAGCAGATATCCACAAATTAAACTGTAGGCATACAATACACAAGATATCAATTTTTCGTTTTATATTGATTTTCAAGAGAGCAACGAATATGAATTCCATTAAAAATTATTAAAAGTTTTAGGTTCTTTTTTTTCATACAATGTTAGACTACCCTTATAGATTTTTAACAGCATTCTTATTTCCTAGAAAAAAATAAGTAGAAAATTTGATAGTACTTCATTTACTTTTATTACTTTTCAAACAGCTGCGATTAACTTAATCTTAAATTTTCAAGACAAAAAATTGTATTCAATTAGATGCAAAACTTTCACACATTTCATAACGAAAAGTTATTACTCTTGAAAGTTTTAAAATGTTAAATGTTCAAGCAGAAATACATTATTTTTATTTTTATACCTACCATCACCAGTAGTGGGCACAAGAATTTTATAATTTTCTTTGAAAGACTAAGAAAAAATTGTTAAAGATTTATAAAAGCATTTGTGTAAATTTTGTTCCCTACGAAATTCTGAAACGATGTGGAAAACATTGGCATGTTCGAATAACTAAACAATTTTAAAAACTTGTAACTCACTTCGTATTATAAGAAAATAATACTGATCGAAAAAAAAATCATCCCCCATAGACAAATAGTTGGACATGATGTATTTTGATGTGCTAAACTCGAATCTGCTTTCAGTTTTTTTCCATCAGGTCTGGATTCTTTTTTTATGGGCGTGTCTAATATTTCGCCAATAGTAGGGCCATTACTCTAGTATATTTCCTTATAACTCAAGAACGGTATATACGATTGACCAAAGTGATACACCAAAAGATGCGTACTAAAAATATCTTCAAATCTCCCAAACTTTATTTTTTTATGTGCTCAATAGTTTCGAAGTTATTTTAAAATAAGTGTCCAAAAAAATCTTTTTCATGCAAAATTTTAGATTTTTTTGTTACTTAAATTTCTTTTAATAAATGAAAACATCAAAAATGTTACAGTTTATCATCTTTATTTTAATGCTGGTAATGTTGTGAACAAAATAAGCTATGTATCTTCAAAATTGATGCACAAGTCGTGATTTTATTCAGTTAAGTAAAAATACCCATGTTACATACAATTGAGTAAAATACAATGGTGGCCAAAAAAAAATTTTTTTTTTTTTTGTTTTTTCTTGAAACAAAAATAGGTGGACTAGGTGGATATTGACGAGTTAAACAAGAATCTATATTAACTTTTTTTCTATAAGGAACTGATTTTTTTTATGGGCATGACTAATATCATCACCATATTCAGCGGTCACACTATAAAATTCGAGAATGGTTTGTCCAATTTAGACTATAACTCAAGAACAGTTTACACGATTTTGATAAATGATACACCAAAAGATGCATACGAAAATTGTCTTCGAGGTATGTCAACAATATTTTTCATTTGCTCAAGAATTTCATAGTTATGGATCAAAGTTTTCACCATTAAAAAAAAAAAATACGATAAACTGAAACATTTTTGATGTTTTCACTTTTAAAAAGAAGTTTTATTAAAAAAAAAGAAATCTTGAATTTAGCATGAAAAAATTTGTTCGGACACTTATTTCGAAATATTTCCAAAACTATTGAGCGGATAAAAATTTGTTAGTAGAGCGACTTAAAGCCACATTTTGGTGTATTATTTATAAAAATCGTGCATACCGTTCTCGAGTTATAATGAAGTATATTCTAGGAATCGGCTTATTTAGGGCGCAATATTGGACACGCCCATAAAAATCTCGACCTGATGGGAGAAAACTGAAAGCATATTCGAGTTTAGAATGCGGAATTCCATCTAGTCCATATATTTTTTGAAGGAGCACGAAAAAACATTTTTTTGTTGGCCAGTGTAATAGAACTTTCATATCCATTAGTTTTCCATCGCGCTAGCAGATTGTAGTTTGATATCGGACTTACTTTTCGAACAGATCCACAGTTTAATAGATACAGATTTATAACCAATAAAAAGTTAAAAAAAAAAAGAAAACAAATAGGAAAGATATAGTTGATCAAGCCCGATCGTATGATATCCAACACAATTTTGTATGCGTACCAGAATTCGAGGACGGGAATTTAGTGGCCAAATATGGACCAATAGTTGTATTGAGTGTAAAATAAAACATACGAATACAGAATATTACGTTGCCTTTATGGGCCTTTTATAAGAACTCTGGTAAATTATGGACCGATCTTTTCAAAATTTCGCACTATCATTTATACTTATATAATACTTATTATATAAGACTTATTTGTGTCAAATATTTACTTAATACTAACATTTTAATGGGATTTATGCCCTTTAAAGGTATTTTCTGAAGAGGGGTGGGAGCTATGGTCATTTATGGACCGATCTTTCTGAATTCGTATAAAACTTAAATGCACCCATTTTCATTAAAAATTGCTATATTTAAGAGATCTATGATCTTTAAACCGGGGGACGTTTGTATGGTGGCTAGGTGAAATAATAGACCGATCAATATCAATTTCAATAGACTTTGTCCTTGGATCATAAACAAATGTATACAAAATTTCCTTAATTTATGTTCAAAATCCTTGCAATTTGTTTAATGTAATCCTTATATGGACGGACAGACAGACTTACATCGTTAAATCGATTCAGAAAGTGATTCTAAGCTGATTGGTATAAATTAAGGTGGATCTTAGTACTACCTCGATATTCCAGCTAGTTTGATTACCCGGTTAGAGGTCTGCACTCAATTATCCGCATTATCGAGTTTATACTGTAATGAAATGCTTTTAATATATTGTAAAACTGAATATACAATTTTCACTGGTTATTTATGTAAATATTTATCTATATAATAAACCGTATGTTTAAGTTTGTTTAATAACAATCAATTATCTTAAAGTTTAAGACTTAAACACATTGGGTAATATAAAAGAATATTAAACTAAGATTTTATTGTTAACACGTAACATATATTTTACCATAAATTTAATATAATGACATATACGCAATATCCCTTTTTTGTTTTCTTCATTTAAAAGTTTTCCGTCTCATCAAATCCTACTTATGCATTTAAATTTTAAAAATAGACAGTCTTCATTTTTCGCTAGTTTTTTATTGTTTTGTTTTATTTTTCGTTGAAATCTCTAAAATATAAAAGAAAAATTTTATGCCTTTTCAAGGGCACATCAAATACACTCGCACAGAAAATCTTACATGAATACATTAACAAGTTTATCATACACTCTCGTACTTACAATAAAAAAAGGAATCCTAAATGTTGTTTGTTTGTTGTGTAAGATACATACATATGTACGAGCAATGTACATGTATATTAGGATGGCCCAAAGATATCGATGTTCGCAACTCAAATGAAAGTTTACTTAATTCTACCCTACACCACCCATCATAGGTAGATGGGATATTATGCGTATGTGCTGTTGTGTTTAACGCACAAAAAAGATCTTTGGATCCTCACCGTAGTATACTCAAAATCACTTTCTGTGTCGATTTAACGATGTCCGTCCTTCCTTCCAATGAATTTGGTATGTATGAATAATTATTTAGGCACATGGGCTGAGCCTATTGAAATTGGTTACGATTGGTCCATAATTTTTTGTAGACCTCACAAAAATGTCCTCCCGGTATAGGAATTTAACGAAAAATGCCTTTAATATAATATTTTAATGAAATTTGATGGAAAGAAGTTTTATATAAGTATCAATCTTTACGCCATAATATAAGACCTTTCCCCGAATTTTACTTTACATACAAAATGGTATAGGGTATCATGTGGTCGGGCTTGATCGTCTATATATTTCTTTATTGTTTTATTAATTTCCATAAATTTTATTTTTATACCCAATAAGTAAGAGCTGATCATAAATATTTTGTTTTTGTAAATTTGAAATTCTATAAAATTGTTCATTTATTGTAAAGCTAACATATTGTGCGAAAATATTGCAAAATTCCAACCAATATAAACTGTTGTAAAATATTCACTAAACTTAGTATATATTTGAAGTGAAAAATTATTGGAAATACTCTTGGATATTTTTAAAATTTGTAGAATATTATTTTTATTTTTAGTCATAAATTTCAATACCAATAAAACGTTCGTTATAATTCTTGTATAGATTACATTCAAATAATTTGGGTAAGAAGTAATTTTTAATAGAATACTTATTAGTTGCTCTATTTATCTCTGCACTTAAATAAAACGAAAGATTGAAATATTATATATTGAATTTTTAAAAGTATATTTTCGGATGTACGGACAGACATAATTTAATATAACATAACAACAATGTCGTTCAGGAGCGGAGCTATAGGGGCTCAAAGTACACGCAAAGAAAAAACATTTCTCAATATGGTTGCCCCAACAATATTATTTTCATCGCAAACATCGTTATTGTTGAATATATTTTATTTTCAAAATAATTTTGTTGTAGCAATTATACTTTTGTTCTCAATTCACAATTATATTGTTGGCACAACATGTTAAGCAATATGTTTAAATTAGAACCACGTTGTTGTTGTTGTTAAAATTCTATGTGCAAAAAATTATTTTCAATACCTAAATATATTATTGTGTTTGTAATTTTGAATTGACAACAAAATGTTTGTTTTATATTTGCAACAATATACATAATTAGTACTTGATAATAAGTATACTTGATGATTTTTATTCGGTTTAGTGTGCTTCTTGCATAGAGCTAGTTATCTGTCGGCGAGTTAAAAATATATTAGAAAATATACTGAATGTATGTATGTATGTTATTGCTTTTTACATGAATCAAGTACATATTCAACAAAAATATGGTTGCATCTCAGCAATATTTTTATTGTTACTCAATCATATTATTGTGGTATACATGAATCAAGTATATATACAACAAAAATATTGTTGTAGCTCAACAATATTTTAATTGTGATTTAACCATATTATTGTTGTATACATGAGTAAAGCACCATAATATGGTGCTACATCCAACCATAATATAATTTACAGACAACCATAAACTCCTACCATAATATGACAGTATTCGATTATGGTTGCTATTCACCATATTTTTTCTTTGCGTGCAATTACCCAAGCGTTCTAGGTACACACCCTCCCTAATTTGATCTGTTTTATATGAAAGTTTTGAATTTAGCCTATATTTTCTGAAATTCAAAAGCATGAATCTGCAAACGGAGCGCAGTTTAGGAATCTATAATATGTTTTTATCTCCAAGACATCGGGAAAATGTGCACTTTATAAGCGAAAATGTAAAAAAATCTCATTTTTGGGATTTTCGGGAATTGTGGTTTTCTTAAAACAAAAACCATAGTTTTTTTTTCAAGATCAAGTCTGCAATCACCGAAAATTTCGTTAAGATATCTTATTTAACAAAGATTTTATTACAGATAAAATATTTATAGTTTCTCCAAAAACCTTTTTTATACAAATTTAACTTCGATCAGACCTTAAAGACTATATCTTTCTTACCTGTATTTTTAAGATTTTTTTTAATTTCAAAAAAAAAAAAAAAAAAAACTAAAATCAAGATGAAATTTTGTTTTCAGATCATTGACATTTGACAGCATAATGAAAATTTCGGATTATACGCTTTTTTGAAAAAAAATATTATATCAACCCAATATGGGTATCAAATGAAAGCTAAGAATCCCTACAACTGTGTACCAACTTTTTCTCCAGCATGTCAAATTTCCTCTCAGAAGGACTTTAAAATTTCGAAAAATGCGCAATTTTTAAGAATAATATAAAATATTTACAACTATTTTATTAACCCAATATGGATGTCAAATGAAAGTTACTAATCCCTGGAACATAATTATATTTTTTTATTTAAATATTGCTGTACATAAAGTTAAGAAAATGTCTTTTTGAAAATTTAAAACTTTAATATTATATTTACTTTTTACTTATCTTTCATATTTTATTTTAAAGTTGTGTATTTTTTGAAACCTGCAAGTCCTTTTGAGAGAAAATTTTATGTCCTGGAGAAAAACTTAATATGTCGTTTTATTATGTGACGCATATATCGATTTTTTCATGTGTGACACCTTTTTCGGGAAATTGTTACACGGTGTACCTATAGTTTTAATCCGGGATTCCGGGAAATCAAAAGGTGCAATCCTTAACTACAAAATAATGGAAAAACCTTATAATAAAATGGACATTTTATTATAAGGTTTTTCCATTTTTATACCCTTCATCACCAAAAAGTATATATATTCTGAATCCTTATTGATAGGGAAGTCGATATAACGATGTCCTTCTGTCTGTTGAAATTAGTATTTGGAAAGCTCCAGTTATCAGATATATATGTTTTATACATTAAATTGTAGGGAATATTCCTTAGAAAAACGCTAATAAAAATGAACAAAATCGGTTAATAAACCGAAGAAGTTTTTGTTGTCGGCTTTTCTAAGCTTCTATACAAGTTAGCGAATTCGTTCTTACAGGGAAAAATCAGAACTTTCTTTCAATTTAATTACTAAAACAAATTCGGTCTGTTAGTATTCGATATACAGATCGGTCATAAATATTTTTTTATAATTTTGGTTTTTTCAATTAAACAAATCTGCCCATAAAGAACCGAGTTATTGACAAATCTTTGTTTTAAGTTTTTTTATTTATTTAAATTTTTTTTTTTCAACTTTTTAAAGCCCCTGTATAATCTAGAAACCTTATTTTTTCACAGAAAATTCGATTTTTTTAATATAATAAACTTAATCGGAACATTAGTATCTGAGATATCGGCCAAAATGCATTTTTAAATTTTTTGAAGCTTCTATATAAGCTACAGACTTTGTTGTAATATATATATTAAAGATAAATATCTTTCTAAAATTTCGATTTTTTGATCGGTCCATATATTTTTAAAATATCCTTTTTTATTTGTTGTTTTCATTTGGTGTTGTTATTTCATTAACTTTAAAATATATTAATTTTTATATAACATCCCAACTTGTGTGAAGGGTATATAAGATTCGTCACAGCCGAATATAGAACTCGATTTCGTTTTTTTTTTAATTTGAGCTTATTTATTCAAATTTTTGAGAAATCATTGCACGGTGTAACTATAGTTTTAATCCAGGATTTCGGGAAATCAAAACGTTCAATTCCCACCTACAATATAATATCCTTTTTTTATACGACTTTTCCGTTTTTTTAAATTCGTGCTTGTTTATTCAATCTTTTTTAACTTATTTTCCTTCCCATATGATACAGTCCATAAAGTCTGAATTTATTTATTAAGAAAATAAAACAAAAATTTTGATATAATATTTTCTAAGTATTATACGTTTGTGCTGATTAGATCTAAAACCCACCACCAGTGTTTACCATTTGGCATAGAATCATTTACTGAAACGATTTTCTGAATCAATGTGCGTCCGTCCGTCTATCCGTCAATATAAACCTAGTAATTAAACTACAGGTTTATATTTAAAATATAATTAAAAAAAAAATACATTCCTTCTATGGTAAAAAAAATGAAGAGTTTTAAAATTGGTTATGAACGGTCCATTATTTTACCTAGCTCCCATACAAATTTCCTTCCGGAATGCCCTAAATACTAACAATATTTTAATGAATTTTGCCACATAGAAGTTTAATATAATTTATTGTGGACCCTTACAAATTGGGGCACTCTAATGAATATCTCTGAGCGTTATTGAGGAATTCTTAAGTGGTTAAAGTGACATGTGGAAGAAGTATAAAATTCTTGTATTCCTAGTTTATTCTAATACACCAACACATATATATTCTTCTAAAAAATACACACACAACATATATTTGTTTGTAGGAAGATTGTATAAAAATTTTTTACATTTAGTAAAATTTAAGTACGAGTAGGTACTACTCGTGCGATAAGTTGAGTAAAAAAGTTTTTTAATTACATAATTAAAAATGTGTAAAAGGGTACTTGAACTCTTGACGCTTTTTTTTTCAATGAAAACATTAATCAATTATGGGTGTTAGCTTTAAGCGCAAAAACCTTAATTGTATAGTAAATATTTTGTAAATTTTATGCACTTTTATACATTTTTAAAAATGTTGCCAAAAATAGTAACGAAAATAAATACAAAACGGAGATAAAAATAAGTCTTTTTTGACTTTGTGAACCCTTAAAGGTTTTTATTTGAATTTTTAAAATTTTCAAATTTGTATGATTTTTTTTTTAACTTTTTATATTTATTTTTTTCCAGATAATATGCTAATTTCTGCATAACTGTTGACCGTATTAAAAAGTAATATAAGAATGACCTGAAGACAATTTTAATTATCACTTTTTGATATTTTTTGGAAGAAAATCAGACAAGTCGTTTTCGAGATATGCTTCAATATATGGTACAACCTCCTTTATAAATCGCGATTTATCTCGAGAACTATAGTTAATTCAAAACGTGATCTAGTGCTATATTCTTATATCTTATATATTCTTCAAACAAGTTGGGATGTTATATAAAAATTATTATTTTTTGAAGCTAATGAAACAACAACACCAAATGAAGACAACATTAATTTAAATAAAATTAAATAAAAAAAGTGTATTTTGAAAATACTTATATGGACCAATTAATTGACTTAAAAATTTGAAATAATATTTGTGAGAGATCTGTGAAAGAACGAAGACCGTACCCAGCAGGAAAATATGTTAGTGCTTCCTCCCAACAGGCCTTTCTGAATGCCTCCGAAAAAGTTTTAAATACATTCCTTTTTGCCTCAAAGAATGCCTCGACTTCCTTTAAAATGAAATTCGGTACTAATTCTTGTTTCCATTTTATTAGATGCGAAATAGAACTACTACTAACTTTCTCATTATAAACAGAAAAAAATTGTAATTACGAGACTCAAAACTCATTTAGTCTTGTTTTATGTGTCGTTAAAGAAGGTAGTCCGCATGTCTTTTTTTAAATATATTTCATACTCTTTTTTAATAGCATTGAAAATATAAGAGAGCATATTTATTTATTAAAGAGTCCTTGCCTTTTCGCTTCTTTTTGGAAGGGAGAAGGGAAGGCCTTGCCTCCAATGACACGCTGTGTAGAAAAGAAATAGTGTTGCAATGGGAGTAGCAGGCCTTGTAGATCCTAAATAAGGCATTTTAGAATGTATATTTAGCTCTTTTATTTCCGACTGGGTACCTTATATTGGGGCTTCAAAAAGTAAAAAAACGCGTTACATCTGAGTTAAAAAAATAACTCGGTTATTTATAACCCGATTTGGTTGATTCAACAAACCGACATTTTAGAGAAATATTTATGACCGTTCAATATAACAACAAAGTCTGTAGCTTGTATAGAAGCTTCAAGAAATCTAAAAATGCATTTTGGCCGATGTCTCAGATACTAATGGACTGATTGAGTTTATTCCTTCAGCAAAAAAAATATATATATAAAATCTAATTTTTTGTGAAAAAATTAAGTTTCTAGCTTATACAGAGGCTTCAAAAAGTTGAAAAAACAAAATTTGATATACATAAGTAGTTTATTGTTGTTTTTCAGTGCCCATAAAAACAACAACAATATGCAAAGCTGCCATTAAATAAATTTTCAAAAAAAATTTGCCAATAACTCGGTTGTTTATAAAAGGATTTGTTTGATTCAAAAAAACCGAAGTTTTTGAAAAATATTTGTGATCAATCTGTACAAGAAGTCTCAAAACGCGTTTCGGCCGATATTTCGGATACTAATGGATAGACAGACATTGTTATATCGACCTTATTGATAGAAAAATAAGGATCCAGAATATATAGATACTTTTTGGTGTCTTAGATTAATATTGTAGAACTTAAACCTGTTGTGAAGGGTATAAAAATTAGATTAGAGGCTTACACTACGTCCAGACTAGAATTTTTCTTGTTCGCATAACAACAAAACTTCGGCAGAGCAACACACACAGTTTTTTTCATTTTGTTTTCAGTGGGCAGAATATTTGTCGAACAAATCATAATTTTTTGCTTGCCGTCAGTATCACTTCGTCACTTTTACGTGCAGTGCCTCTTCTTCCACATACAAAATGACGTTTGATGGCAGACATGGTTGTTCGAACAACAGTATCCGAACAAGAACAAAACATGAACATGTTGGGTCCACACTATCCAAATGCATGTGCGCACAACATTTTGTTCAATGTGCGAACAAGAAAAAGGCTCGTGTAGACCGTAAATTAGTACTTACTACTCGTAATACCGTGTATCCGAATTGAAGGAGAAATCCGGTGCAGCAGAATCAGTGTTTCCCTGTGTAATAAAAAAATTTCAAATTCAATGATAATTTGCCAAATTGTTTGCAAATTGATTTAATTCACATTAACAAATGGAAAATATTTATTCTTAAGGGTTAAAAAATTGCAAATTGAATAATAAAATATAACAAATATTTTTTTTTATTATTATTTTTGTTATTTGTTTAAATCCAAAGTATTGAAATAATACTCTCTCTACGGTAGTGTAGGGTATAAAAACCAGGAAATTTGTAATACAGAAGAATCTCTACGGTAGTGTAGGGTATAAAAACCAGGAAATTTGTAATACAGAAGAATCTGCTGAAATTAGTTTTTTTCATAAGAAAACAATTAAGTAGTTGATGTACATATTTATGCAAATATTTTTTAATTAATTTTTTTGTTATTTAATTGTTGTTTTAATGAGTTATTTAAAACAAAGCAATTCAGAAGCATTAAAAAAAAAAAAACACTTGTATTTCTATTGTTTTCATGTGTGTGTAAGAATATGAGTAACATTGATTAATTATACAGCAAGTACAGCCTATATTTAGATTATTTATCTATCATAAAAATAAACTTGTGATTTGTAAAATTTTAGCCTCAACCATCACTTTCATCACTAGTGATGGCTGAGGCTAAAATTAAAGGATATATAAATGTTTGTCATTCCGTGTGTAAGGATAAAAAGACAATATCTTAAATTTATTCTTTTCATATTTCTGTCAAAGTAGTATCATTATTAATGATTTTATTTTATGTATAACACAATACAATTACAAGTTCTATTCCTAGCGGAATAATATTGATTATTAGTTTGTTGTAGTCTCTGACGAGAATCAAACCCACAACGCTTATGCTGATGAACTAGCTTACTACCAACTAGCCTACCGGTTTACCCAGGAACAATATTAAAATTGCAATAGTAAATTTAACATTTTCAATTAGCTGCAATTACAAATAATAATATCTAATTAAATTTTAAATACTTTAAAATAAATTATATCGAAATAATATTAAGAAAAACACTTTTCATCTTAAATACTAAATCAGTTTTATTTAACTTTTGGTCTTTAATCCTAACCGCTTGTGTCCTTATATTCAATATTTTTGCCATCAGCAATAACAAAAAATAAATATTTAAGTGTCTGAATCTTAAAGAAAATAACATTTAATATTTAATCCTAACAAGATGTCATTTTGCCGCTCTGCTTAACTGGAAAAGACAAAATGAGAGAGTGGGAGATTGATAATAAGAATGTATAATATATACAAAATATATATTAAACTATTGGAAATTAATAGTCTAGAAAATATGGACATATCAGGGATGAAAAAGTTGCTAAAATTATATATTTTAGCGAAAATTGAGACATAAAAAGTACAATGCAAATTGTTTAAACAAATTTCTTATAATAATTTTATTAAAATTTTTATATAAAAAGGAAGTTTATTGAAAGTTGTTTACAAAAAGAAACTCAACCCAAAACTTCCTATAAAAGGGAATGTAATTGAATTAAATTAAAAATTTCCTATAAAAGGAAATTTTATTGAAAATTTCCTATAAAGGAAATTTGATTGAAAATTTCTTATAAAAGGAAATTTTATTGCAAATATCTTTTAAAAGGAAATTTTATTGAAAATTTCCTATAAAAGGAAATTTTATTGAAAATTTCCTATAAAAGAAAATTTTATTGAAAATTTCCTAAAAAAGAAAATTTTATTGAAAATTTCCTATAAAAGGAAATTTTATTAAAAATTTCATATAAAAAAAAAAATTTTACTGAAAATTTCCTATAAAAGGAAATTTTACTGAAAATTTCTTATATAAAAGGAAATTTTATTGAAAATTTCTTATAAAAGGAAATTTTTATTTTATTGAAAATTTCCTATAGAAGGAAATTTTCTGAAAATATCCTATAAAAGGAAATTTTAATGAAAATATTCTATAAAAGGAAATTTTATTGGAAATTTCCTGCAAAAGGAAATTTTGTTGAAAATTTTCTAAAAAAAAGAAACTTAATCGAAATTTATTGAAAATTTCCCATAAAACGAAATTTAATTGAAAATTTCCTCTAAAAGGAAATTTTATTATAAATGAAAATTTCCTATAAATGCAATTTTATAGAAAATTTCCTATAGAAGGAAATTTTATTGAAAATATCCTATAAAAGGAATTTTTATTGAAAATAACCTTTAAAAGGAAAATTTACTGGAAATTTCCTGCAAGAGGAAATTTTATTGAATTATCTAAAAAAAGGATTTTTATTGAAATTTAATTGAAAATTTCCTACAAAAGGAAATTTAGTTGAAAATTTTCTATAAAAGGAAATTTAATTGAAATTGAAAGGAAATTTTATAGAAAATTTCCTAAAAAAGAAATTTTATAGCAAATTTCCTATAAATGTAAATTTTATTGAAAATTTTATATAAAAGGAAATTTTATTGAAAATTTCCTTTAAAAGGACATTTTATTGCAAATTTCCTATAAAAGAAAATTTAATTGAAAATTTCCTTTAAAAGGAAATTTTATAGCAAATTTCCTATAAAAGGTAATAAATTTTCAATAAAATTTCCTTTAAAAGGAAATTAAATTGAAAATTACCTATAAAAGGAAATTTTTTTGAAAATTTTATAAAAAAATACTTTATTGAAATTTATTGCAAATATCCTATAAAAAAAATTTAGTTGAAAATTTCCTATCAAAGAAAATTTTATTGTAAATTTCCTATAAAAGGAAATTTTATAGAAAATTTCCTATAAAAGGAAATTTTATAGAAAATTTCCTATAAAAGGAACTTTTATTGAAAATTTCCTATAAAAAGAAATTTTTATGCAAATTTCCTATAAAATGAAATTTTCAATAAAATCTCCTATAAAAGGAAATTTTTATGCAAATTTCCAATAAAAATAAATTTTTTTGAAAATTTCCTATAAAAGGAAATTTTATAGAAAATTTCCAATAAAAGGAAATTTTATTGCAAATTTCCTATAAAAGGAAATTTTATACAAAATTTCCTATAAAAGGAAATTTTATAGAAAATTTCCTATAAAAGGAAATTTTATTGAAAATTTCCTATAAAAGGAAATTTTTATGCAAATTTCCTATAAAAATAAATTTTATAGAAAATTTCCTATAAAAAGGAATTTTGTAGAAAATTTCCTATAAAAGGAAATTTTATTGCAAATTTCCTATAAAAGGAAATTTTTATGCAAATATATATATAAAAATAAATTTTATTGAAAGTTTCCTATAAAAAGAAATTTTATAGAAAATTTCCTATAAAAGGAAATTTTATTGCAAATTTCCTATAAAAAGAAATTTTATTGCAAATTTCCTATAAAAGGAAATTTTTTTAAAATTTTTATGCAAATTTCCTATAAAATGAAATTTTCAATAAAATCTCCTATAAAAGGAAATTTTATAGAAAATTTCCTATAAAAGGTATTTTATAGAAAATTTCCTATAAAAGGTATTTTATAGAAAATTTCCTATAAAAGGAAATTTTTTTCAAATTTCCTATAAAAGGAAATTTTATTGCAAATTTCCTTTAAAAGAAATTTTATTGAAAATTTCCTATGAAATAAAGTTTTATTGAAAATTTTCTACAAAAAAAAGTTTAATTGCAAATTTTCTATAAAAACAAATTTTATTAAAATGCAGTTTTCTTGAAAATTTTCTCATATAACAATTTTTATTAAAAATTTTTCACTAAAAGGATTTTATTGAAAATTTTCTCAAATAAAAAAGTTTTATTGCAAAGTTGAAATTTTATTTAAAATTTTCTCTGAAAGACAAATATTACTTAACATTTGCTATGAATATTTTCCACAAAAATCTGTCCCCAAATTCTAGCCAAAATCCCCAATTTGTGGACAAATCTCCTCATTCAGTAACTCTGCTTGTAACTATGTAAAATAAAATTATCTTTTATGATTGAGGTCAGCTTCAATTTAATAGTTATGAAATTTCCAAAAATATTTTGTTATTACATAATTTCTGGATTTTGCTTAAAAATATGTAGTTACGTTTTGTTATTTGACATGTTTACAATGACTATGTTGTATAGTTGCAAAAATATAAATGTAATTAATTAAATTTTTTTATGTTAATTTATTCAAACAAATTTAAATAAGTAGAATATTTTCAAGTAGGCTAATCAATGTCTAAATTAAATAAACATTTTAAAACATATGTATTCCGAAGTTACTACTTTAGATACAGTATTCACTATTAGCATTAATTGTAAAGTAATTAAGTAAAAATAAAACAATTACACAAAACCTTTTCTAGCTACAATTTTTTTTTTTTTTTTTTTTTTAACAACTTATATATATAACAGCTAACAACTAACTAGTCATAAGTAGTGTGTTTGTCATTATAATTGCAATTTCTATAAAATACTACATTTATGTATATACATATTTATATTATAGAATCTCAACTGCAGAAGTTTTGAATTAAAAATGTCCTTTCTTCTGTATTTTATATAATATTTTAATAATATTATTTTTAATATTAAGTGTACTTTAGTTATTTCTTCATTCTTGCAAAAGTGTACTAAAGTAAGTACGAAAATGTACAAAACCTCTTGAAACTATTCAATCTCGCTTCATAATTATTATGAAACTTCAATTTATCTTCTGCGTGGAAACAATTTTTAGAAAAGTAGAAAATAAAATAACGACAGTATATTTAAGTGATATACTGGTTGCTGGTGTTCATTTCGCTGTATAAACGACGGCCTAAGGATATTACCAATTTGACAAACATTTCTCAAGTTATACAAGTGTAAAAGGACCATAAAAAAATCAGTACGTGATAGACCAACATTTTTGTTTTAGGAAGAAAAATATATATATATATATTTTTGCACACCAGTGTATCGCCACTTTATTATAAGTATACATGTGTATTTTCACTTAATTGTGAATAAAACCAAGATTTGTACATCAATTTTGATAATATATGACTTATCTTAATCCTAGAACTACCAGCTTTATGTTAAAGATATAACCAGAAATATTTTTGCGATGTAGGTTATAAATTAAAAAAAAAAAAAAAAACATTGGAGAAAGAAAGATATAGTCGGTCAAGACCGACCAATATGATACTCTACACCATTGTATATGTGCATCAAAACTCGGGGAGGGGACTATTACACCTGTGACCAATTGTGGACCGATACTTTTACTAAGTACCTATAAAATATAAGAATACATATTATTATGTTGATACTAACATTAATATGATTTTATTCACTTTTGTGCGATTGGGCCTTTAATAGAAGCTATGGCAGATTATGGACCGATCTTCATAAAATTTTGTACAATGTTTGATACCTATAAAAAAAAAAACTTCTTTACACCGAATTTCATTAAAATATTATATTTTTAAGGCATTTACATGGACAGCCAGCCAGCCGTCCAGCCAGACGGACGGGCGGACATCGTTAGATCGATTTAAAAAGTAATTATTTAAGGTGGGTGTTGGATAATTTTTTCTATGCGTTACAAACATCAGCACAAACGCATAATATCCCAACCACCTATGGTGGTGTAGGGTATAATAATAATTAAAATAAAAAAAAAAACAAACAATCATACCTATTTAAATTATTAATTTTCATCAAGTAAAAGTGTAATAACTGAGATGGAAAAATTATTGAAAATTTTTATTTCCTGGTAATTTTTCTTCAAATTAAGCTTACAAGATTACAAACTATATTAAACTTATTTTTCATTTGCTTTATTAGAAATAAATAACACTGGTCGACAAAAAAATCCTCCACCATAGACGAATAGTTGGACTTGATGTGCTTAACACGAATCTACTTTCAGTTTTTTTCCATCAGGTCTGGATTTTTTTTATGGGCATGTCTAACATTTCGCCCATATTAAGGCCATTACTCTAGTATATTTCCTTATCCAGGAACGGTGTGTACGATTGACAAAAGTGATACACCAAAAGATGTGGACTTAAAATATTTTCAAATCTCCCAAACTTAATTTTTTATGAGCTAAATAGTTTCGAAGTTATTTTGAAATAAATGTCAAAAAAAAAAAAAAAAAAAAATTTTCCTGTAAAATTTTGGATTTTTTTGTTACTAAAATTTTAAAAATTGAAAACATCAAAAAATGTTTCAGCTTATCATCTTTATCTTAAAGCTGGTAATGCTGCGAATAAAATAAGGCATGTATCTTCAAAATTGATGAATTAATCTTGATTTTATTCACAGTTAAGTAAAAATACCCAAATTACATATAATTGAGTAGAAATACAGTGGTGGGCAAAAAATAAAATAATAAAAATTTTTTTCTTTAAACAAAAATAGGTGATTTAGATGGATTTGACGATTTAAACAAGAATCTGCTTTCACTTTTTTTCTACCACGTACTGATTTTTTTATGGGCTTGACATCATGGCACAATATCACCTTATTCAGCGGTCACACTATAGAATTCGAGAATGGTTTGTCAAACTTGGACTATAACTCCAGAACCATTTACACGAATTTGAAAATTGTCTTCAAGGCATATCAACAATATTTTTTATTCGCTCAAGAATTTCATGAAAAAAAAAAAAAAAAAAAAAATACGAAAATATTAACTGAACAAAAAATTATGTAAATTCATCTCAAAGACAATTTAGGTCGCTATATATAATTTATCTTAATAGGACAAAGCTTTCTCGAGTTATACAAATGTGACTGCCTAAAGGTGGGGTCATAGTAGTCATGTCCATAAAAAAAGAACGATACGTGATAGAAAAAAAGTAAAAGCTGATTCTTATTTAACACGTTAAATTCCATCTAATCCACCTATTTTTTTTATTTAAGACGAAAAAAAAAAAAAAATTGTTTTTTCCCACTAGTGTATCTCCATTTAACTGTAGGTATGCATGGGTATACTAACTTAACTGTGAATGCAATCACGATTTGTTCATAAATTTTTATTACTTATATAAATCGTGCATACTGTTCTTGAGTTATAGTGAAATATACTCGAGTAATCGGCTTATTTAGGACGCAATATTAGACACGCCCATAAAAAATATCTTGACCTGGGGGGAAAAGACGGAAAGCAGATTCGTGTTTAGCATGCGGAATTCCATCTAGTCCACATATTTTTTTTGAAGGAGCACGAAAAAAAATTTTTTGTCGACCGGTGTAATTTGTGATGCAAAATTATGGCAACAACAAAATACATGTAAAACAACAAGATTTTTTAAATTTTAAAACTTAAAAAAAAATCGTATCTTTTACAATTCTTATCTGATTTTATCAAGCTATAGCTCATTTTATTCCTAAGAATACGAAAAAGTATGTTTCCTAATAAAGTGTGGGTAAAAAATCGATAAAAGTTTCATAAGTATATACACAAAATTAATAATGAAATTGTGGGGCAGAATCGAAAATTTTTTAAAATAAATCTGAACTTCTAATCGGCTATTTGGATTTACATAAAATTGCATATATGTATGCGTAGCAGAGGAGTGTACAATTTTAAGTTTGGAAGCAGGATCTTATATTAGGGTTGTATGAAGAATGATAAAGTATGTCGCACTTTTAAACGTACCTAAAATTATGAAAGGGTATTTAGAACATATTTGCCAAATTTCAACTTCCTACGATGCACGTTGGGGTAAAAGGGGTCGAAAATGGCGCTTAATTCAGGGAGAGGTGATATCAATATTTTAATGATGAGGATCTATTTTTATATTTATTGTTAGGTAAAAAAATGTATTTTTTTAATTTTATGATTTTTTTTGGCAGAATGGTAATGTCTGTCCGTCCGTCTATACCTTAGGATTAAATGGGTCTAAAATCGCCACATTATTCAGAGAAAGGTGTTATGAATATTTAAATGATCATGATTTAATATTTTATCAATTAGTTAGTAAAAAACGATATTTTTAGAACTCTTGAATTTGTTTTGGCAGAATAATAATGTCCGTCCGTCTGTCTATACATTGGAAAAAATTGGTCTAAAATGGCCGCATAATTCAAGAAAAGGCGATATCAATATTTTAATAATCACAACATGTTTTGTTTTTTATTAGTTAGTTAAAAAAATATAAACTTTAAAAATACTCCGATTTTTTTGGCAGAATGATAATGTCCGTCCGTCTGTCTATACATTGGGATTAATTGGCTAGAAGAAAGTCGCATAATTCAAGGAAGGGCGATATGAATATTCTAATAACTGCAACTTGTTTTGTTCTTTACTGGTTAGTAAAAAAATGTACCATTATATCTCTACGATCTTTTTTGGCTAAATGGCAACATCCGTCCATCTCTCTGTACATTGTGAACAAATGGATCTAAAATGGCGGCTTACTTCAAGGAAAAGTGAAATCGATATTTTTATAATCACAACTTATTTGATTTTTACTGGTTAGTAAACAAATGCATTACAAGAATCTTACAAATTTTTTCTGCCTGATATGTAATGTCTGTCCGTCTGTCTATACATTGGGGTTAAACGTATCAAAAACTAAGCATACTTCAGAAAAACTGATATCAGTACTTTAGTGATCACTTTTGACTTTATTATTTATTAGTAAGTAAACAAATTCATTTTTAGAATTCTAAAGCTTTCTTTGCAGAATGGTAATGTTTTCATACAAAAAAAAAAAAAAAATCGTCATCAGTGAGAATAATCAACTGCGGATTGTGGTAGGTCTATATGTTTTATTTTATACTTTTTCCCCATACTTGATTGGATCGGAACTTATCAAAAGTCTATTAAATATATCTTCGTTTGATTTTTGTCTACTACATTTTCGTGAAAAATGTTTCCGGTAATTTTTGAAATCTTTTTTTCTTGAAAGTTGGCCATTTCGTAGAAGAGCATGATTTATAATTTCTGGGCCGTGGATAAAAAACTTGTGGAGGATAGGAGACATACAATACCATGGATATTTATCAACGTAGTATCTGGCTGTATTGTTTGCATAGTTCCTGAATTTTTCAATATTAAATATCAAGTACCAATACACTTTGTAGAATATAAAAACATTATATGAAATCATGTTCATTTTAACTGAGTTCGACTGTATTAAGCAGTAAAATTATTTTGTTTATTTAAAATAATTGTACAAAACAATAACAAAAACAATAGTGAAATAACGAAAAATAAAACAAAGTATGAAAATAAAAAAAATCTGCACTTAACCTGTTTTTGGTTTGGAGCAACTTGAGTTTTTTCACAAAAATGTAAATTTCTAAAATCGGGCAAAATATGCGCACGATTTTATTTCAGAATATTTAAGTAGACAATATATAATATTTTTCAGACAATTTTTCAGAACAAAAGTCTTGTTATATTTTTAGTTACATTTCATGAAATTTGAAAATTAGTGCATTTTTGGACTATTTTGAAAAAAATAACAAAAAATACCAGGACAAAAAATAATTTACAAATTCTTGCATAAAAGTAAACTCAAATACCTGTAGTTGATAGTTCCATTTTAAAATTTTTCTTTAAAGCACTTTTTATTAAAGAAAAATTCACCGAAAGTTCATGAAAATTTAATTTTTTGCTCTTTTCTTAAAATATAAAAAAATGTTGAACTTTGACAGCTCAGTACTCAAAAACCACGCAACCTACGTTAATGACTTTTATTGTTATTGATACATTATTTTGTCTATTTTTATTCGGTACCCAATTTTATTTAAAAAAGTAAATTTTCAAAATTCAATTAAACGCCACTTTCGACCCCTTTTACCCCAACGTGCGATGATTGGAACAGGATGCTACACAGGCATTTAAGTTGATTATTCCAGAACGGTAAAAATGTATATCAACCTGAAAATCTCTGAAACTAAAAGAGGAAACCTAAACATGTATTTTTTGTAGAGATTTACAAGAACTAAATGAATTTTTGGCGATTTTTCAAAAAAAAAGAAAAATACAATTTGCATCGATATGTACTTGCCTTTATAATTTTACATTTTTCTCTTTTATTCAACAAATACTATGCAATGCCACCTCTTTAGAGTTCCTTATAATTAAAATTTTATTTTTCTTAACGGAAATAAATAGATTTTCGTTTTATTTTCTTTTTTCGTATTTTTTCTTTATTTTTTTTTTAGTATAATTATATTCTTAACTTAAATAAAATGACAAAAACATTTAATAAAAACTTATAACAACAAATTAAATGTTTAAATGCAAATGATTTGCATCAATAACATGGGCGGATTGTTCAGGATGAATGACGGAAGGACCTTTAAGTCTTGCTTCATATTGACCTTGATAGAAAAACAAACAACAAAGAATTCATAAATAATTGTTTATTTAATTGAAAAGTTAACACAAATAGTGCGTGAATTGACAATAAAAATGAGAAAATATTAAAGGAAATTTACCCTAAAGAAAAACATTTGTAATTTTACAATACTTACCAATTATCCTTTGGATTATACTGTTAGCACTCAAATGTTGGGGTTGGCCATTTGCCACTGCGGCCAAGCAGACAATAAAAGTTAACAAAACAGCGAAAATTACGAATTTCGACATGATTCCTTTTTTATTTGGGGATAATTTATTTAATTGTTTCTTAACACGAAAGTTAAATTAAAAGTGAAGTACTCTTACGAAGGTCTTCTTAATGTTTTGAGTTTATAATTGTGATTACTATAACTTTGTTTAGTGCTGTGGGTATTTATATTTGAAATCCAATGTGCTAAAGATCTAGCATAAGTTCTTTAAAATTCGTCTTATAAAAATTAAAAACAAGAATTATTAAATGTTTGTTTGTGATCGAAAGGGAAATGTTAGATTTTAAGACAAGAAATTAATTTTGTTTTTGTTTTTAATTAATTAAAGAACTTTTGTTTATATTAACTTAGAAATTTTTTTTCTTAAGCACTTGTCTGGTTTTTATCATCATAAGTATATTTTCAAAACGTAGCGTAAAGAAAAAAAAAAACATTGTTTATGGGTTTGGAAATTCCAGAGATGGCTTTTTAAGTGGCGTCAAACATTCCCCAAGAAACAAAAAAAAAAAACCAATAAAACAAGTTGCGCTAAAGATGAAACGTGATGTACAATTTCTTTATTGTCACTTCTGTTTGTTGTTAGTGCGAAATATTTTGAAATAAATATATTTATAAATATTAACCCTTATCGAAGACATACATAAATACATATTAAAAAAAATTATCATTTGGAGGTGTTTTATTAAACCTGTTTAAAAGATGCCAAAAGTTGTTTATAATTATTTTTGTTTTAGATATTTTTTTTTTTTTTTTCTTTTAAATAAAAACAAGGAATCCATAAAAAAGATTTTAAAATTCTTTTGGGTTATATTATTAATAATATCTTCTGAAAAAAAAAAAACCAAATGAATTAAAAAAATAAAAATATTTATATACTATTTATGTAGTGAGCAAAATAAATGGTTCTGAAACTTGATAAAATAGAAACAGAGACCGGATTTTAATACTAAAAAAACAATCTTTTTATATTTATTTCAATCGAAAAACAATCTTTAATGTTCAAAAAATAATAAAAATCCATCATGATTTTTTTTATTTTCATCACTATTTTAATTTTTTTCATCATGATGAAAATAAAAATATAAATATCTTTTGCGATATTTATTTCAAAAGTTGAAAATTATTTTGAACTTTTTTCATCGGATGGAAAAAATTCTAAACAACAACAATTTCATTTGAATAAAAAAATATATTGAAAACAAAACAAAAGTATGAATAAAAAAAACAATCATTTGAAATTTTTTTCGATCTGATATTTATCGTTAAAGATATTTATCGTAAAAGATATTTATTTTTTTCATCATTGATGGATATTTATTTTAAAAATAAAAATCCCTCACATATTTTTTTCAACAAATGAAAAAATATTTTGAACATTAAAGATATTTATTTTGATTGAAAAATAAAAATAAAACGTTTTCGGGTGCTTGAATAGAAATACTTAAGTACCCAACAAAAACTTGGTAATGACATGTAGTTACGGATGTAGTTACTTTGTAATGACAACATCGTACTGTCTGCATTACATAGAATTTGTTTAGTAACTAATTATTTATAACCCGAATGTAAATAATTATTTATGATCAGATTTTTGAAAATATTAATTTTTATTGATTTTTATAATGCACCCAGGAAAAATTTTAGAACATGTTCTAAAATCATTAGTTCTTGAACTGGTGTAATCAGAACCACTTCAGATTCTTTAATAACATCCTCAGAACTAGTGGTATCACAACTAATTCTGACACTAATGGATTAGAAACTTATTATGATTCTAAATTCGTTTTAAGGAATGTTTTAGAGAATTAGTGCTTAAGAACTAATTCTGTATGACTTCTACATCACTTCTAAGAACAAATTACTGGTTCTCGAATGACTTCCTAGAACTATTTAAAAAAATTTGTATAAAAAACTTCAAAAATAAAAAAAAAACAACAGTATTTACAAAATTAAATTGATTTAAAAGCGGCCTTAGGAACCCAGCAAAAACTTCGCCTACTAAATAACGTGATTTGTAAGCGAAATCGGTATGAAAAACAGCTTCCATTTTTAGTGCTATAACCAGTGTTGCCAGTTTAGCCTTTTTGAGGCTAAATCTAGCCTTTTTATTTTACATTTAGCCTCAAAATTTTTGTTTTAGCTTCTAGCTTTTTTTCTAGCCTTTTTTAATTCTTAACATAGCTTTAAAAAGGCTAAAAAGTTACTAATTTTATATTTACAGAATCATCAATTTAAGCATTTTTGTGTATTAATCCGCACAAAAAAACGAAATTATTTAACGACTGTGAAGTTATCCATAAAAAGTTATCCATAGATTTTTATGTGGAACGTATTTTTCATATGTGTGGAACGCAAGTAAAAACTGACAAAACAGAAAAATAATGCAAAAAAGAAAAGTTTCACACAATTTTAAATAAAAATGTGTAAAATCATAATAAAAAATATTATTTTTGAAAGTTTTTTAACACAAAAATCTTCTTAAAAAACATTATGCATATATGTAAGTTATCGGAAAAAAAGGATTATATACGTTTCGTCCGATCACTTCAGATACACTATATATATAATATTAATCTACACTTATCCTGGAATCATCCTACATAAGTCATATTCTGGGCATATTCAACAGCGTCCAGTATTTGGCCCCCAAAATTCATCCATAGATCTTTTTCGCAAATTTTCAAAGAAAATATTTGTTAAAAATGTTTGTCCGATCATTTCAGATATATGATATATATCATAGTAATCTACACTTATCCTGGAATCATCCTACATAAGTCATATCCTGGGCATATTCAACAATGTCCAGTATTTGGCCCCCAAATTTCATCCATAGATATTTTTCGCAAATTTTCAAAGAAAATATTTTTTAAAAATTTTTGTCCGATCATTTCAGATATATGATATATATCATAGTAATCTACACTTATTCTGGAATCATTCTACATAAGTCTTATCCTGGGCATATTCAACAATGTCCAGTATTTGGCCCCCAAATTTCATCCATAGATTTTTTTCGCAAATTTTCAAAGAAAATATTTTTTAAAAATTTTTGTCCGATCATTTCAGATATATAATATATATCACAGTAATCTACACTTATCCTGGAATCATCCTACATAAGTCATATCCTGGGCATATTCAACAATGTCCAGTATTTGGCCCCCAAATTTCATCCATAGATTTTTTTCGCAAATTTTCAAAGAAAATATTTTTTAAAAATTTTTGTCCGATCATTTCAGATATATGATATATATCATAGTAATCTACACTTATCCTGGAATCATCCTACATAAGTCATATCCTGGGCATATTCAACAATGTCCAGTATTTGGCCCCCAAATTTCATCCATAGATATTTTTCGCAAATTTTCAAAGAAAATATTTTTTAAAAATTTTTGTCCGATCATTTCAGATATATGATATATATCATAGTAATCTACACTTATCCTGGAATCATCCTACATAAGTCATATCCTGGGCATATTCAACAATGTCCAGTATTTGGCCCCCAAATTTCATCCATAGATATTTTTCGCAAATTTTCAAAGAAAATATTTTTTAAAAATTTTTGTCCGATCATTTCAGATATATGATATATATCATAGTAATCTACACTTATCCTGGAATCATCCTACATAAGTCATATCCTGGGCATATTCAACAATGTCCAGTATTTGGCCCCCAAATTTCATCCATAGATATTTTTCGCAAATTTTCAAAGAAAATATTTTTTAAAAATTTTTGTCCGATCATTTCAGATATATGATATATATCATAGTAATCTACACTTATTCTGGAATCATTCTACATAAGTCTTATCCTGGGCATATTCAACAATGTCCAGTATTTGGCCCCCAAATTTCATCCATAGATTTTTTTCGCAAATTTTCAAAGAAAATATTTTTTAAAAATTTTTGTCCGATCATTTCAGATATATAATATATATCACAGTAATCTACACTTATCCTGGAATCATCCTACATAAGTCATATCCTGGGCATATTCAACAATGTCCAGTATTTGGCCCCCAAATTTCATCCATAGATATTTTTCGCAAATTTTCAAAAAAAATATTTTTTAAAAATTTTTGTCCGATCATTTCAGATATATGATATATATCATAGTAATCTACACTTATCCTGGAATCATCCTACATAAGTCATATCCTGGGCATATTCAACAATGTCCAGTATTTGGCCCCCAAATTTCATCCATAGATATTTTTCGCAAATTTTCAAAGAAAATATTTTTTAAAAATTTTTGTCCGATCATTTCAGATATATGATATATATCATAGTAATCTACACTTATTCTGGAATCATTCTACATAAGTCTTATCCTGGGCATATTCAACAATGTCCAGTATTTGGCCCCCAAATTTCATCCATAGATTTTTTTCGCAAATTTTCAAAGAAAATATTTTTTAAAAATTTTTGTCCGATCATTTCAGATATATAATATATATCACAGTAATCTACACTTATCCTGGAATCATCCTACATAAGTCATATCCTGGGCATATTCAACAATGTCCAGTATTTGGCCCCCAAATTTCATCCATAGATTTTTTTCGCAAATTTTCAAAGAAAATATTTTTTAAAAATTTTTGTCCGATCATTTCAGATATATGATATACATCATTGTAATCTACACTTATTCTGGAATCATTCTACATAAGTCTTATCCTGGGCATATTCAACAATGTCGAGTATTTGGCCCCCAAAGTTCATCCATAGATTTTTTTTCGCAAATTTTCAAAGAAAATATTTTTAAAAAATTTTTGTCCGATCATTTCAGATATATGATATATATCATAGTAATCTACACTTATCCTGGAATCATCCTACATAAGTCATATCCTGGGCATATTCAACAATGTCCAGTATTTGGCCCCCAAATTTCATCCATAGATATTTTTCGCAAATTTTCAAAGAAAATATTTTTTAAAAATTTTTGTCCGATCATTTCAGATATATGATATATATCATAGTAATCTACACTTATCCTGGAATCATCCTACATAAGTCATATCCTGGGCATATTCAACAATGTCCAGTATTTGGCCCCCAAATTTCATCCATAGATATTTTTCGCAAATTTTCAAAGAAAATATTTTTTAAAAATTTTTGTCCGATAATTTCAGATATATAATATATATCACAGTAATCTACACTTATCCTGGAATCATCCTACATAAGTCATATCCTGGGCGTATTCAACAATGTCCGGTATTTGGCCCCCAAAATTTCATCCATAGATCTTTTTCGCAAATTTTCAAGGAAAATATTTTTTAAAAATTTTTGTCCGATCATTTCAGATATATAATATATATCACAGTAATCTACACTTATCCTGGAATCATCTTACATAAGTCATATCCTGGGCATATTCAACAATGTCCAGTATTTGGCCCCCAAATTTCATCCATAGATATTTTTCGCAAATTTTCAAAGAAAATATTTTTTAAAAATTTTTGTCCGATCATTTCAGATATATGATATATATCATAGTAATCTACACTTATTCTGGAATCATTCTACATAAGTCTTATCCTGGGCATATTCAACAATGTCCAGTATTTGGCCCCCAAATTTCATCCATAGATTTTTTTCGCAAATTTTCAAAGAAAATATTTTTTAAAAATTTTTGTCCGATCATTTCAGATATATAATATATATCACAGTAATCTACACTTATCCTGGAATCATCCTACATAAGTCATATCCTGGGCATATTCAACAATGTCCAGTATTTGGCCCCCAAATTTCATCCATAGATATTTTTCGCAAATTTTCAAAAAAAATATTTTTTAAAAATTTTTGTCCGATCATTTCAGATATATGATATATATCATAGTAATCTACACTTATCCTGGAATCATTCTACATAAGTCTTATCCTGGGCATATTCAACAATGTCCAGTATTTGGCCCCCAAATTTCATCCATAGATTTTTTTCGCAAATTTTCAAAGAAAATATTTTTTAAAAATGTTTGTCCGATCATTTCAGATATATAATATATATCACAGTAATCTACACTTATCTTGGAATCATCCTACATAAGTCGTATCCTGGGCATATTCAAGAAAATCAAACTCCTTAGACTGTTTGCTGTAACCTTTTAATCCATATTAAGAGAAATTTTTTATTTTGAATAATTGGAAATTGAAATCCACAAAATGTATAAATAGCATAGACAAAAACTAATTTGCATTTTAAAAAGGGTTCTATGCTACAATAGTTGTTTCAACATTGGATTTTTCATATATGGCATATTTTCTGGCGAATACTTAGGTAAATTTGTATGAATTGACAAATGATATTTTCAAAAGCTTATTTCCTGTAATTTTTTAATGAACAATTTTGGATTTTTCAATTTCGTAGTAAATATGTTTTGTGGCAATTAGGTAAATATCTTTTAATGAATGAAAACAGCTTTTTATGAATCCTTATTTTTATACCTGTGTTTTTTTTACAAAAAAAAGGTATTTGACCTCACGGTTGAGGTAGCATAAAATTTACAACGGAGTTTTTATAACTTCTGCGCTAATTTCCAAAGTATTATGAAAAAAGTAACATAGAAAAACTAAGAATATTACAAAGTTTTTTTCTATATTCTTAAACTAATATTATTAAATAAAGTTTTATAAATGATATAAATAACTACTTATATATATTCTTATAATCTAAAGTTACTTAAAAATAAATTTTTAAATTAGGATTTAAGTAGATACATAAATATTTTTCTTATATTATTTGCATTTGTAACATATAAATTTAAGTTTTTTTACAGCATTAATATCTATTTGAAATATTAATCGTAAGCACAATTCACAAAGCCATCGTAAACATTTTTCGCACTGAACCCAAGGAATATGTGATTGAGGATAGAATCTTGCACAATGTATACAGATGTCGTGTATATTCGAACTGTTGTTTTTCATAATTTCATCAATCAAATACTTTCGGTAGCTTCGACGACTTTGAAGATTTTCTAGAGGTTGCTCCAAGAGTATGCGTTCAATAAATTCAACAATGAATGGACCACAGTTAAAGGCGTCGGTTTGATTGTCGTGAGGAGGAACTATTTTGACAAAGTCATCAATTTCCATATTCAAAGTTTTTAAAATATCTTTGAACTTCTCGAAATTTATATCCACTTCCGAAGTTTTTCCATTAGCTTTATTACATTCGCGTCCTTGAGGATCAATATAATAAAATATTTTTCTTATGAAATTTATAATAATAACGGTGTAATGGTGATTTTTAAGGATTGGTATTATGAGAATGTCAGGTCTAAATGGGATAAGATTTTGAATAAACGCTTCATCATTTTTTTCAGAATCCAGCATAAAGTATGACCGAGTGCAACTTATTAAATGGATGTTCGGGATTTTTGTATTTTTAATAATTGCAGCGCATGCTGCATCAATAATAAAATTTGTTGCTTCTTCATCCTTTCTTAATGAATTGAAGTCATCTTCCGTTAAAAACATTTCAAACATGTTACTGGTTTCTGGAGTAATTTCCTCATACAGATCTTTCATACAAGCCATGTAATATGGAAGTGGTTGTTGGAAATCTCTTGTTGTTAAAACTGCATCAGTACTTCGTTGTTGAGGAAATAACGGTTTTCCAGAAAATATTTTGATGTTCTTGTTCTTTTTCTTCCATGTTTCCTTCGAATCCAAAGTGTGTTTTTTAAACAAGTCCTCTATTTTATCATCGTCTGTGGCTGTTTTGTTTACGTTTTTTTGCAACAGATGGGAATATTTCTGTCTTTTATATGACGCATTCTTCTGGATATTTAAAATGTTAAAATAAACTTGCGATATTTGTGACTGCATATTTCCATGAGTTAACTTCGCAAATCTGTTTGCTTTGATATTTTTTGCTCCGACATTGTAATATTTGATATTTTTGAAATATGATTCTATAGCTGCATTACTGATTCGAGATTTCGAAGTAGTTTCAACAAATACTCCCATAACATTCGTCCAAAGTGGTAAGAAAGCACAGTATCTCTTAAGGATCACATCAATAATACTTGGGTTATACATTGTGTTGTTATCGCTTTTATCTTTGTCATCAAGTCTTGAAAGCACTCCATCTTTTATCAAATTATACCTTTTCCAGAAAGGACTCTTTAGTACAACGTCTTTGAAACGTATTCTCCGTAGTTATTGTTAGGCTTCTCAAGTTGTTCCAATAAAATAGGCTCTCCTTCATACAATAGTTTTAATTTTTCGCAGGCGTCCTTTACTAGGTTAGAATCATTTGTAGATAAGAATATGATGCATAAGATTTCAAACCATTCATCGCATTGTTGAAGTCTATTTAGGTTAAATGCAACTCCAATTGCCTTCAAAACAAACGATTGTAGGTCAGGATCCACAAATTTTTTTACATCCTTAATTACAATTTTAGCAAAATGTGATGAGCACCATTGGATAATAATAAAATTGGGTTTTGACTTATTTTCAGTTAAGAATTCGCTGCACACACATAGATATTGTTCCAAGTCATTAATATTTCGATCTATATTGAATGAACCAATTGCAGCATTTGTCATAGCATGTGAGGCATCTGTGCATATCCTTTTTGTAATTGGCCAGAGTTTAATATTAACGCAAAATTGACGAAGTTTAGTCAGCCACATTCTTATATCATATGTATAGTGAGATGACAAAACAGCTTCTGCGATTGGCAATGCAATTTGGTATTCAAAAGCATTAGCAATTAAAGCGTAATAAAATACTCTTTTGGACGTTTTTTTCCATTTTCCTTACTAGTGATCCGGTGGCATCCAAAAAAAGGGTGTTTCGGCTTAGTTTTAACATTTTAGCTTTTTCTGTTAATAAAGCACATATTGCATCTTGAGACCACATATATACCTCCAATGGATTAGCAATTTTTTGAATGTAGTCTTTGTACTCGTCCTGTTTCATATAATACAGATCTATAATTGGATCTTTATCCTTGTCTTCTCTGGACAGTGCTTGGCTTCGGATTTTTCGTGATGAGCATTTAGTGATGTACTCGGCTGGATTTCCAACTTTCGTTAATTCCACTGGTTTTTTTAAAAACTGTTCGTTATAGCACTTTATTGCAGGTTTATATAGTAGTTCGGCTTGTTTCACAACCCTTTTTATGCCTCTCTGCTGCACTTTGCACTGCTCGTCATCAGGATGGCATAGGTGAACTTTATTTCTGAACACTTGCACAATATTGTCAGATTTATTTAAAATAAATTTAAATTTGCAACATTGTTTAAAAGCACAAAACGCGTAAAATATATAGCACTTTTTGGTTTTATTCATAGACTTAAAGTTTATAACACAAACGTTATTATATTGTTTATATTTTTCGCGAACAACATCATATAATCTTACATTAACAGAATACGTAGCGTTTGGTTCAGTTGCATTTTCGAATTCACTTTGGTTGAGCTTAAAATTTGCATCTTCTATTGAGAAATTTTTAAATGTTTTGTTTTTAAGCGGAGACTTTATTATTTCTCGATTGGGATTAAGAGGCACTTCATAACTATATCGGTAATGCGTGAATTTTTTCACTTTAATTTCATTGTTTTTTATATCTACATTTTTTAAATCGAAAGAAATGGATTTATCTGAAATGTTCGGCAATTCAATTTTTGAGTTTATAGAATTTGAATCAGAGATGGTTTTAATAGTATTAGAGCTTTCAGTATCATTTTCACTTTTCGTTCCAAACGAACCATTTCCGTCGCCTTCGAAATTTCTTTTAGAGATATTATTTATGGAATAACACATTTTGGTACCACAGTTAGGTTTTGTGGTATTCAAATTATTGGTATCACTTTCTTCATGTTTTGGTATTTTATACATATAGTTTAACGCATCACTTTCCATATTTTTGCTTTCGTAATTAAGAGTTTCAATATTATCTTGCACAATTGGATTAATAATATATATTTTAGTACTTTTAGCATTTTCATTTAAATTAAGAACCGATTTTAAATAATCTTCTGTTACACTTATTCCATAACAATTATTTAACTCTCTAATTATAACTTCTAAATGCTCATTACAATTTATTTCTTCGTTCTTAAATTTCGAAATTAAATGAGTCACCATTCTTAACTTATTTTTGTTTTTCACACTTATTTTCAACTTTTCACTAAAATTATTTACAATGTTATTTAATTTCTTAATTAAACTTATTGAATTCACAGATTTATCAGTATAAAACAATAACGCGAATAAACTGTTTTGAATAATTTTTGTACTCATTTTTAAGAATTTAAAATATTAACTTGACTTTTCACTTTCAATATTAAGGATTAACTGAATTTGTAATAAGAAAATATTTAGAATGATATGTGAAAATGGACAAACATAATTTAACCTTTATTAAGGTTTTTCCTTGTGACAGGTATTGAAAATTCCTCGCAAACTTTATGGCATTTAAATGAGATCGCAAATAAAAGGGTTGCGGTCAAATACTTACTTGTGTAAAATCAGGTAATAAAAAATTTTCATTCACCAAAAGTTTGCTTATTAGGAATCATAAAAAGGCGATTTCATTCATAAAACTAAATTTACCTATTCGCAACAAAAAAGAATTACTACGAAATTAAACAAAAAACCCAAAATTGGCCTTTTCTCAAAAAAAATTTTATTTGATAAGTCATTGAAAATCATCATAGAAATTCCATATTCATATTAATTACCTGTTCGCCAAAAAATATGCCAACGATTTCATAATAGCCAAAAAGAACATTAATATCAATATAAATAGTTCAGAGTAAAACCCTCTTTACAATTAACAGGTTTTGGTATGTACTATTTATACATTTTGTGGAATCTATATTCAAATTAAAAATTTTCCGCCAATATGGAATAAAAAGTTACAGAATAACCCAAGGAGTGTGATTTTCTTAGCCTGCGCAAAAATCTACGAATGAATATTTCCAAAATCCAAAATACTCGACATTGTTGAATATGCCCAAAATATGACTTATGTGGGATGATTCCAGAATAAGTGTAGATTACTATGATATATATAGTATATCTGAAATGATCGGACAAAAATTTTTAAAAAATATTTTCCTTGAAAATTTGCGAAAAAGATCTATGGATGAAATTTTGGGGGCCAAATACCGGACATTGTTGAATACGCCCAGGATATGACTTATGTAGGATGATTCCAGGATAAGTGTAGATTACTGTGATATATATTATATATCTGAAATTATCGGACAAAAATTTTTAAAAAATATTTTCTTTGAAAATTTGCGAAAAAAAATCTATGGATGAACTTTGGGGGCCAAATACTCGACATTGTTGAATATGCCCAGGATAAGACTTATGTAGAATGATTCCAGAATAAGTGTAGATTACTATGATATATATCATATATCTGAAATGATCGGACAAAAATTTTTAAAAAATATTTTCCTTGAAAATTTGCGAAAAAAATCTATGGATGAAATTTGGGGGCCAAATACTGGACATTGTTGAATATGCCCAGGATATGACTTATGTAGGATGATTCCAGGATAAGTGTAGATTACTGTGATATATATTATATATCTGAAATGATCGGACAAAAATTTTTAAAATATATTTTCTTTGAAAATTTGCGAAAAAAATCTATGGATGAAATTTGGGGGCCAAATACTGGACATTGTTGAATATGCCCAGGATAAGACTTATGTAGAATGATTCCAGAATAAGTGTAGATTACTATGATATATATCATATATCTGAAATGATCGGACAAAAATTTTTAAAAAATATTTTCTTTGAAAATTTGCGAAAAATATCTATGGATGAAATTTGGGGGCCAAATACTGGACATTGTTGAATATGCCCAGGATACGACTTATGTAGGATGATTCCAGGATAAGTGTAGATTACTGTGATATATATTATATATCTGAAATGATCGGACAAAAATTTTTAAAAAATATTTTCTTTGAAAATTTGCGAAAAAAATCTATGGATGAAATTTGGGGGCCAAATACTGGACATTGTTGAATATGCCCAGGATAAGACTTATGTAGAATGATTCCGGAATAAGTGTAGATTACTATGATATATATCATATATCTGAAATGATCGGACAAAAATTTTTAAAAAATATTTTCTTTGAAAATTTGCGAAAAATATCTATGGATGAAATTTGGGGGCCAAATACTGGACATTGTTGAATATGCCCAGGATATGACTTATGTAGGATGATTCCAGGATAAGTGTAGATTACTATGATATATATCATATATCTGAAATGATCGGACAAAAATTTTTAAAAAATATTTTCTTTGAAAATTTGCGAAAAATATCTATGGATGAAATTTGGGGGCCAAATACTGGACATTGTTGAATATGCCCAGGATATGACTTATGTAGGATGATTCCAGGATAAGTGTAGATTACTATGATATATATCATATATCTGAAATGATCGGACAAACATTTTTAACAAATATTTTCTTTGAAAATTTGCGAAAAAGATCTATGGATGAATTTTGGGGGCCAAATACTAGACGCTGTTGAATATGCCCAGGATATGACTTATGCAGAATGATTCCAGGATAAGTGTAGATTAATATTATATATATTGTGTATCTGAAATGATCGGACGAAACGTATATAATCCTTTTTTTCCGATAACTTACATATATGCATAATGTTTTTTAAGAAGATTTTTGTGTTAAAAAACTTTCAAAAATAATATTTTTTATTATAATTTTACACATTTTTATTTAAAATTGTGTGAAACTTTTCTTTTTTGCATTATTTTCTGTTTTGTCAGTTTTTACTTGCGTTCCACACATATGAAAAATACGTTCCACATAAAAATCTATGGATAACTTTTTATGGATAACTTCACACACATATTATTTATACATAACGAAAATTTTCGCCTGCGGCGCTTCATTCTACAAAAATACTTTTATTATTTTTTAACAAACTTTATTACTCATAGGAATTGTTTATGTTATATTTATAAATTCACTAATATATCTTTAAGAAATACCAAAAACTAATGAGAAGAAAAAAATAAATGCGTTTTCAAATAAAATAATTTATTAGCTTTTTTCTGGCTTTATTTTTTGGGGCATTTAGCCTTTTCTGACCTTTTTTAAAGCCCAATTTAGCTTTTTTTTTTTCTCAAGTCCTGGCAACACTGGCTATAACTGATGAATTTTGTTCGAGATGTCCAAAATTAAATAAGTTTTTATTTGGGTTCCAAAAAAGTTGTTTTGGATGCTTATTTTTTTTTTACGTACAAAAAAAAAAAAAAAAAAAAAACATTTGGCTCAGTTGAGATTTGAACCCACGCATCGGCATACTGGCTGTGTTTGTTAGTCAATTTATATATAAAAAATATAAATAAATATTTGCCTCAAGGGGGGGTTGAACTCTCTTTGAATTTAAGTACGCTTTTTTATAGTTAGGCGCTCTAGACAACTGAGCCATGTAAAAATCAAATTCCTTTCATATTTACTAAATACTAGTTATAGAAGTACTATTAGGTAATGCTGCGGGTAAGGAATAAGGCTACATTGTAATGCATACATGAAGCTGTTGCTTTTCAAAATAGAAACTAAGTTTTTGCTGGGAAATAGCCCAAAAAAACAGGTTCTGAAACCGTTCCCTAAGGCTTCTATAGAACTAGTTCTGAATGTGACAATTTCGAACAAAAATCATAGATTAAAGAACTAGTTCTAGAACCGTTCCATAGAATGGGTACTTCCTCGCTAACACTTGCCCAGAACTAGTTCTGGAGGTGACAATTTCAAACAAAAATCATTGGTCGTAACGCCAAAGTAGAACAAGTACAGGCTATTTTCATGTGTTCTGGAACCAGTTGTAGAACTAATACAATTTTTCCTGGGCAGTTACTAATTCATATACATATAATGAAGGGATACATATGTATATGGAAGGCAAAATTAGCATATGAATTAATTTGTAATCTCAAATAGTTTATTTTTATTACATTTATTTTAATTACATTTTTGGTTTTTTACCAAAATTATTAAAACAAATAGTTTTATTGATATTTCAACGTTATAAAGTAAGCAAAACTGAAATTTATCAACCACATCAAAATTTGATTCCCCATTTTTCACTGTATCTCATAAAAACGTTATTGATCTTCTATTTTCTTACCCATCTAATTCTACACTATTATTAGTTCAAAAATTATCAAAATTATGATATCAATTACTGACTTTCGAAATTAGTTTGTCAAAATTTCATCAGGTCATTTCAGATTTATAGCGAAAGTAAAAATAACAATGTGTGAACAACAATAAAAATGCTTCTCCTGTAAAGTTTTGTTTTCTGCACTTACAACATTTTCGCGGTTAGGGCTCGATATGCTTTCATAAAAAATAATGTTTTTACAACATAAACTTCAATAATAATATTCAATCTTGTTGCTACAAGACAAGCTTCTCAACGATAAAATGGTATCCATTAAAGTTAATTTTAAAATTATTTTTATTATTTTTTTTTAAATCAAATTTGAGGTATAAAAAAATATCCTTAAAATGTCAAAATATGTTCTAAAAGGGTTAAATATGACCTAAAAATAACAAGATATGCTATAAATATGCCCTAAAAATCGCCAAATGTTAAAATTTTCCAAATCAAATTAAGAAAGCAGCAATCTTTTATTTCAGTTTTTTAAAAGATCAATTACAAAATTTGAATTTAGCATTTGAAAAAGGTCCAATTGAAATTTCGATTTTCTGTTTAGGTTTCACAAACGAGCATTTCAAAATTGGCATTTTTCATAAAGATTTCAGTAAAGACCTATTGAACATATAATTTTCTATAAAGATTTCAGAATAAATCAATTGAAAATTAGGTTTTCTATTTTGAATTTTAAAAAAGAATAACAGAACAATTGAATATGAGAAAAGTTGAATTACACAGAGTTGCAAACTGAAGAAAAATGTCTGCAGCACGGAGTTTCTCAGTCAATTCGGATTTGTAAATTTAAGGAAGTAGCACCATATATTGAAGCATATCTCGAAAACGACTTGTTTTTTTTTTTTTTTTTGGTTAAAAAGAATATGAAACAAGCGCAAATATGATATTCGGCTCGGCCGAATATATATACCCACCATCAACTTTTGCAAATTTTACGTTATATGGTAGGTGGGCGGTAAAGTGGGCGGACTACGCCTTTCACCTTTATCTATTTATCTATATCTATCTATTTATTATCACCAAGTAATAATAAATAGATAAAGGGCTTTTGCATTCCAGGTAAAATTTCTATTAGGTGGTAAAGGAAATGTTTTTATGGAGATGGCCAAACTATTGATTATTGAGATTCTGTGAAGAAGTTAAGGACTCTACCATGGCGAAATGAAAAAGGTGACAGCAGTCCTACAAAAACAACAATACGGCGAATTCTTTAATTTTTTTATAACGTTATATTAGAGAAATTTGTATCAAGACAAACGTCAAATTTTTATTTGATTTGCACATAATTTTTTATCTCTGTAAATTATAGGAGAAAACGCATGTCATAATAAACCATGCAAAAAGTACCAACAACAATCAAGATGGCGTCTTTTACCAAGCATTATCAAGACAACGTTGTCAGAGCTCGAGCGCTGACAATTTTCTTTTAACGCTGCAATAATACTGACAAATTCAGTCTACATTAGACAAATCTTTATCTTGATAAAATTTTGACGTTTGTCTTGATAAAAATGTGTCTAATGTAGACTCGAAGTAAATAGAGTTTGACACTTCAGCGGGTAAACAAAAATTGTGCTCATATGATGTTTATATAACAGTATATATGATACCCGAAAGTAAAATCGGCTACTTTATTTTTCGATAGGAGCAGTGGGAATGGTAGCCCCTATACAAAATAAATATTAATTATCACATATCTCTAGAACTATTACAAATAAAATCCTAAGGTTTTGTGGAAACAATGTACATAATTGATATGAAAATGGGGCGGATAGGTTTAGGGAGAGTGATAGCCTCCATACAAAGAAAATACTAATTATCACATAACTTAAGACTCTTAAAACAAAAGTTTTAAAATTTTTTTCGATAATATCTTTCTCATCAACCACCAAACTTAAAATGGAATGGATAGGACCAGGGGAACTGATACCTCCCATTCAACGAGAATATCAAATATCGTATGTCTTAGAAACTATTACAACAAAAGTTTTAACATTTTGTTGAGATGGGTAGGACCTGGGGAAATGGTTCCCCCCATTCAAAGCAAATATTCTTAGTGGGATATCAAAAGAACTATTATGGTGAGAGACCTCAAATTTTGTGGGAACTGTTTTCTTATCATGTTGTATACAATAAAATAAAAATATCATAGTTAGGGCCGGGGAAGTGGTACCCTCCACACAAAGTAAATACTAATTATTCGCATATATTGAGAAATATTACAGCAAAAGTGAGATGAAAACGGGATGGATAGGACCTGGGGGAATGGTACCCCCCATACAAAGAAAATATTATTAATAGAACTATTACGGTGAGAGCCCTCAATTTTTGTGAGAATTATTGCATTTATAAAATTAAAACAGGACGGAGAGGGCTGGTGGAAAGAGTATTCCCTATATAAAGGAAGTATTAGTTTTCGTATATCTAAAGTATTTAATGAAAGTTTCAAAAACTGTGATAGAAAAAATTTGTATTTAAAATTTTAAAGGGGATAGGTCGAGGGGGGAAGTAGTCCCCACATAAAGAAAATATTAGTTGTGGCATGTACTCTATAGACAGCTAAAGCTAAAAGTAATAATTCTATTATCAAGTTCAACATCTAACATGAAAATAGGGAGGGTATTCGAAGTGGAATAGTGGCTCCCATACACTGAAAATATTTTAGTATATTGTATATAGGGAAAATATTCTCATTAACCTCCATAATTTAAGACAAAAAAAGAGGACATATAGGGCAAGGGAAAATGGTACCCCTTATTCAAAACAATTTTTCTTAATGAATAATTAAAGAACTATTATGAGGAAAGACCTCAAAATTTTGTAGGAACTACTTTCTTATCATATTGAATAGATAAAATATAATAGGACGGATAGGGGAGTGTAGCCGCTATGTTTTTCGCATATCTAAAGTAGTAATTTATTTAAAATTGTAATAGAGAGATCAGGTCGAGGGGGAGGAATAGCCCCATATGAAGTTAATAAATAATATGGCATCAAAAGGGGTAGCAAAGTGTACCGGGTTAAGCTAGTTTATTATAAGGTAGTGTTGAAAAACATCTGACTTTTTTTTTCTTGCTTGTCTTTACTGTCAAATGTTGTTTTTTGTTATGGTGTTTGTTTACATTTTTTAATTTCATTTTTTTGACATTTAAGATAAGAAATTGAGAGAAAAAATTGCTGTTGATTTTGTATTGTTGTATTTGTTGTAGAATTGTTCTAACCTTATAGTAAATAAGCCTTGGTAAGCTTTGACATTCTATATATAATATAATAACTATAATATTATTTTTCTGAAAGACTAGGTTCTCCGCTTACATCTTAATTTAATCCCACACTTATTCAAAATCAATATATGGGCAATTCTTCAAACTCGTTTACTTTTTATGTTGCAAAAAATTTAGAAAATTTTTTAATGGCACATCAACGATATTTAGTACCAATATTCCTTGGCTCTAGTGAAACACAAATCTGTTTGCGTGAATGACTTTTACCGAACGGCATCAATTTTATGGCGGTTTAAGATAACATTTTTTAAAAAATTACCAAAATTTATATATATAGTCCTAAATCAAAAATTATTTCATTTATGTACTCTACAATGGCGTATCGCGATATGTTAAGTATTCGGGGATATATTAGCGATTTAATAATTATTAAACCTTCTCATAAAATTTACAAAATTCAGTTTTTAGTGATGTAGTCTTGTTCATATTAATCCATTTATTGCAAAATTAATTTTTTTTTAAATAAGTCATAATACAATGTCATTTATATGCATTTTTTAATTGCACTTACTCGAATCTCTAAAGTTGCATTAAATGCAAAATCGTACTTTTTTTCGAACGCTATATTGATTTCGATGTATGATATGGCAGCTACAGATTGACATATATCGTCGCTAATTTTGATTAGCGCCTTGGGTGTGCCTCGACGATTAATGTTAAACTAAAAACATCGCTGTCTTAGCCCATGAAAACCGCTGATGAATATTTTTAGTAAAATTATATTTCTGGCGCAAGTAAAACTTTACACAGGAACTTATTTTAGTTTGAAATTGATTTATAACACCAAAATCCGCTACAACAAAATATGCAAAATTGCTGAATTTCTTAAAATTTGCTATACACGTTTAGCAAATTAATATTTTAAAACGCCACAATGATTTTTAAATATCATTTGGAAACCTTCTTTGATAACGCTATACTCTAGCTTCACTGAAATAACGTTGCGAGTGTGCCTCGCGAAAAATGCACCTCTTGGAGCCATTCACGTTTTTTCTCTCCAAGTTTGGGTACCTCCTACAGCATTTCTGTTGAGGGCACATTAACGAGATATATGTCAAACGATGCACAAATTCAAGAGCTATTGGGCTCTTCTTTGAATTTTGAAATATCCGAAACGGCGTAAAATCCCCAGTGAAAAAACTGCAAAATTTTGAATTTTCTTAAAATTTGGTTTTACGACTTTTGCACAACACAATTTGACACTGGTTAATTGAACGCTAATTAAAGCTATGCTGGTCCTTTCCTACAAGTGTTTAGAGTCTACATTAGAAGAATTGAACTCTTATGTTTAAATCCGCGACTACAGCAATAAAAAGAAATAAAAAAACTTGTTAGTTTCAAACACTTTTTTTGGAATTTTTGACTTTGGGTGCTTGTCGGCACCCAAAGTCAAAAATGGAACCGTATCAGGTCTTGAATGTTTTTTCTGGTACAGCAAAAAGTGTTATTAATATAATTGCATCAAAAGTTTTTTAAAAAATTCTGAATTTAAAAAAATATTTGAGGTTGAAGGTCGGTTTCATAAAGGCAAGCGTAAAAAAAGAATTTTTGAAAATTGAAGATTTTTTATTTTTTAAAGTTGGTATTTTTTTAAGATTTTTTTCTTTTAAATTAGTGCTTGATTTTAACTTTTCGCTTATAATCTTCAATATTTAAACAAATTTCCACAGAAAACATTTACACATTTCTGAAATGTATTTTAACATCCCAACAAACCAAATGATATCGTAATGATATCATTACGATACCGCGGCTCAAGATAAGCTGCGGCAAACGTCGTTTTACGTTTTACACGTTTTTACATAAGTTGGCATATTAATCCATTTAAAAACGACAAGATTTAGAAAATGTTCCGAATACATCATTATTGAGGACATCGTCAATGAAGATAACATGCAATTGTCGTGTGTTTGGTATACACATGAGATCTTGCCGGACAAATGTCTTCAACGTCTATTTTAAAACATAGTAAACGACCAGATGGTCAAGCCATAATTTAAACCGTAAATGACAAGATATTGTAAAAGTGGTTATCTGTTTTTAGGCATCATGTTTTCATTTTCTCTTTTTATACCCTACACCACCATAGGTGGTTGGGGTATAATGCGTTTGTGCTAATGCACAAAAATAAATATCGGACCCCCATCTTAAAGTATATCGTTCGACTCAGAATCACTTTCTGAGTCTATTTAATGATGTCCGTCCGTCCGTCTGACTGGCTGTCTGTCCATGTAAACCTTGTGAACAAAGTACAGTTCGCAATTTTAAAGTTATCTTGATGAAATTTGGCACAGATAATTATTTTGGTACAAGGAAAAAGCCTATTGAAATCGGTTATGATCGGTCCATTATTTCACCTGGCCCCCATACAAATTTTCTCCCGGAATAGGGGTTTAACGATCATAAATGCCTTAAATATAGCAATATTTTAATATTTAGCGTTCGCCTAGCGGATATTAATTTGTTCTAAAAATGCCACCTAAACCATGGAACCTAAAAAATTGTCCGCCTACCGTAGATGTCCGGCTATAGAAGCTGTTCGTTAAGGGAGCTTTTACTGTAGTTTTATTTACAAAGAAAACATTTTTACATTTCTGGAATGTATTGTATTTTAACGTAAACTTTATGAATTGAACATACAAATTTATTGCCAAACTTTCTTCTTACAAAATAAAATTATGTTCATAAATATTATAAAATTGTACATAACAATAATTTTAGGAATTTTGCGAAAATTTTGCTTATTATTTTTTTGGTTTTTATTGCAGAAGCTAAATGAAAATAGTTATATACACAAATATTAACGATAAATGAATTAAAAATTAAAAAGGTTATTTAGCAGGAAAATCTGTAAAAACGAGTATCTGAAATTATATGTTATTTTGGAACTATTGTACAGCACATACATCTGATAAATAGCATACTTACCTATGCTATTTATCTGTTATAGTTATTTGCATTTGAAATTTTAATTACCTCAATTTTGCAAGTTCTTTTTCGTATTTTTGCAATTGAAGTAAAATTTGTGTAAACTATAAATATTTTATCTATAATAAAATCTTTCTACGTAAAGATATCTTAACAAATGAGAAAGTGTAAGAAATTTTAAGATTTTTGTAAAAAAAATCCATAATTCCCAAAAAAAGCTCAGAAAATCCCAAAAATGTTTTTTTGGCGCTGCGAACTGTGGCCTCAGGAAATTTGGCCCCAAAACACTAAACGAAAAATTATCCCAATTATAGGGTAATTTTTCATAATGAAGTTTTTGGAAATATAACCCAAAAAAAAAAAAAATACAATATTACCCCAAACTTGTAATGGAAAATTGGCCCAATAAAATTGGTCGACAAAAAAATTTATTTTCGTGCTCCTTCAACAAAAAAAACATATGTGGACTAGATGGAATTCCGCATGCTAAACTCGAATCTGCTTTCAGTTTTCTCCCATCAGGACGAGATTTTTTTTATGGGCGTGTCTAATATTGCGCCCTAAATAAGTCAAATTCTCGAATATATTTCACTATAACTCGAGAACGGTATGCACAATTTATATAAATAATACACCAAATTATGTGGAATAAAATTGGCTTTAAATTGGAGATATTTTAGGAGATATTTCGAAATGAGTTCATGCTAAGTTCAAGATTAATTTTTTTTTTACTACAACTTCTTTTTAAAAGTGAAAACATCTAAAATGTTTCAGTTTATCATCTCTATCTTAAAGCTGGCAAAAAAAAAAAAAAATTGATGCACAAATCATGATTGCATTCACAGTTAAGTTAGGATACCCATGCATACCTATAGTTAAGTGGAGATATACTAGTGGGCAAAAAAAAAATAGGTGGATTAGATGGAATTTAACGTGCTAAATAAGAATCAGCTTTTACTTTTTTCTATCACGTATCAATTTTTTTTATGGTCATGACTACTATAACCCCAGCCTTTAGGCAGTCACACTTGTATAACCCGAGAACAGTTTCTCCTATAGCGACTTAAATTGTCTTTGAACTGAATTTACATAATTTCTTATTTAGTTATTATTTCCGTAGTTATTCGGTAATTAGTAGCGAAAAAATTATTATTATTTTTTTTTTTTTTTAATCGTGAAAATTTTGATCCATAACTTTTTCCATAATTCTTGAGCGAATAAAAAATATATTTGACATACCTGGAAGACAATTTTCGTGTGCATCTTTTGAAGAATTATTTACCAAAATCGTGTAAACGGTTCTTGAGTTTTGGACAAACCATTTCCCATAAAATAAAAATCAGTACGTGATAGAAAAAAGTGAGAGCAGATTCTTGTTTAACTCATCAAAATCCATCTAGTCCACCTATTTTTTTTTGCTCACCACTGTATTTCTACTCAATTGTATGTTTATACATGGGAATTTTTGTAAAATTTGTGCATCGATTTTGAAGATATATACCTTATTTTATTCGCAGCATTGCCGGCTTTAAGATAAAGATGATAAACTGAAACATTTTTGATGTTTTCATTTATAAAAAGAAATTTAGTGAAATTTTTTTCGAAACTTATTTCAAAATTACTTCGAAACTATTGAGCACATACAAAATTAAGTTTGGTTTACTAAAAGATATTTTTAGTCCGCATCTTTTGGTGTATTACTTATGTCAATCGTACACCGTTCTTGAGTTATGTGGAAATAGAGTAGAGTAAAGGCCTTACTGTGGGCGATATATTAGACATGCCCATAAAAAAAAAATCCAGACTAGATGGAAAAAACTGAAAGCAGATACGTGTTTAGCACATCAAAATACATCAAGTTCAACTATTCGTTTTTGGGGGAGGATTTTTTTTGTCGACCAGTGTTATTGAGCTTGTTTTCTATTTTAAAATAATCTCTGTGAAGATACCTTTCAGAAAAGTATAAAATTATTATACGTTGTAAAATTACATAATCGAAGAGGACACCCTGTATTTCTAGTATTTAGCCTATAACTTTTTTTGTTTATTAACCGATCTTGCCCATTTTCAATCCCAAACAAACCTTATATAAGATAAATATTTCGTCTCCCTTCGTAACCAGGACCCGGAAAATAAATACTTTATGGGGTCTTAAATGATTTTTTCGACATGTTACACACGGAATGACAAAATCAATATACCCCCCATCTTTTTGATGGTGCACGCAGAGAAAAAACATGGTTACAGCATGATCACCACAACTATTCAATGATTATATAGCAGTTTTTCATTGATTTAAATAATACTGTGTTCATGATAGCAACGTTTATGATTCATTTTAATCATTTAATGATTACCCACATTCAAAATTTTAATATGGTTCACTGAATTATAATATGTATTTAAATATGTTTATATGAAATCATATTTAGGAATAAATCCAATTATTTAGTGAATTCTATAACTATTTAGTTATTTACATAACCATTCATTTCATTTTATAAATTTGGTTAATTCTACAACCATTAAACCATTAACTTTTAATGCCATTTGAATACACATTTTTGTGTATCAGTCCAGTAGTTTGTTAGTATATTAATTCTCATTTAGTTTATATATTAACAAATATAAATTGTTTTTAATCAGTATGATGATTGTACCACATATCGTGGTACAAATGAATATAAATATTAAAATATGGGATCATATATATGATAAAATGGAATTATATATATATGATAACATGGGATTATATATATATTATAAAATGGAATTATACTTATGATGGAATTAGTTCATATATATGATGGAATGGAATGATATATATGATAAAATGGAATTATATATAACATGGAATTATTAAATGATAAAAACATGATGAAATTGAAAGCAATACTTAAGAAAAGGTTATAAAACTTACTAAAAGTTATTAATAAGGTTATGAACCTTACTAATAAATTATGAATTGGAATCATAATAATGATTACGTACAAATATACTTATTGTAACCTGGAATCATATATTACAATCATAGTATGTTGCTCTTAGTTTATGGTCACAGGAACCATATTTTTTCTTTGCATGTGGGTATAAAAAAAACGTAATTTTTGCAATTTCCAATTCAAAATCTTGTATTTTTGGTCTCAGTAATCGACTTGAAATTGTCTTTATTCAATGGATAATTTTTTCTTTAATTAGTCAAAGAAAAAACTAATAAAGTCGGTCAGAAACACTGGAATATATATGAAAAAAAAAAACTGGACCAAGAACTTGAAAAATTTAGGTAGTTAAAATTTCAAATGCAAATAACTCGAAAATTATAACAGATAAATAGCACAAGTAAGCTTTTTTATAGGTCTTATCGAGGGCTTTAATAAGATGTAAAAATATTTGAAATCCGATAGAAACAAAAAATTGTCAGGCGTTTACAAATTTTCTATGTCAGAGGTAATTTACTTTGAACCTCATAGCTCTGCTCCTGAGGGGTATATGGAGTCAACCTTCCAAACTTTGTACAATTCTCTAATACGACTATGTGAAATTTTATATAAATCCAACCAGTCGATTAGAAGTTACAGATTCATTTCCAAAAATTTTCAATTCTGCCCCACTGTGCAATGAGTGCCTAAAAACATTAAATATTAAACATATTCCAAAGAAAACTTCAAACATTTTTTTACAAAGTATAAATGAAAATATAAATAATTTTTTTCAACCCTTCTTCATTATATTTCATTACAAATATGAAAATATGTTTAATATTTATGAAATTAGTTTTAAATATTAGCTTTGTTCCAGTACTTGTCAAACAAGAAAGCGTTTCCATACTAAGAATTTATGTGTTATTTTTCTGACAATTTCTGACTAAAACCTGTAAATTTGACGAGTACTGAAACAGAGCTGTTATAAACTAAAACTAATGAAATGAAATCATTTTAATTATGTACAAAATTTTGTTTTCGTTGTTTTCCATATAAATTTTCAAAACGAATTTTTCCTTCAACATAGAATTTTATTTCATTTATGCAATTTATATCTAAATATTTTAAAATATTTAGCTTTTAATATAATTCAAAGTAACACCTTTTTTTCAGTATACCACATAATAAAACGATAATATTTTCTTAAAATACCATGCATAATTTTTAAATATTTTAAAGAATAAATTAGTATTTCAAAACCGGCTACTTTCATTTAAGAATTTGCATTGATGTTTATCTTTCAATTCAAAAGAATGAAGTTTTTTATTTCATGTATTACTTAAATAGTTATTGTATTATTATTTTTTATTAAATATTGTTTATTTAAAAAAAAATAATAATTTATGCATGAATTTTCATATTTATTATGTGATTGGTGTTTATTTTTTTTCGTGTTTTTTTTTTTTTAACTTGTATTTTTGTTCAGGAGTGGTCTCCCGGTTTTTTGCGGCTCATTTGAATATAAATTGATTAAAACAAAAACTATTTTTAAAGCGAAGTATATGAAGAAAATAATAAACAAAAGTAGCGTTATGACGATTTATGTACAGACGTCAATATTTACTAATAAACATAGATCTGTAAAACTAATTTCTTTATTTTTTTTTTTTTTTTTGCCAAAGTTTGTTGGTCGTTATTTGACGGTATTTTACCTTTGATTGTTGGCGCCGACATCAACATTATGATTTATATTTTATCAATATCCGTAACCAAACGGGTATATTTGTTAAGATAAGATATTGGTGACACTCTTAAAAATACAATATTTACATCTCAATTCTTGTTCTTTCTAGTATATCTATAACACTGGTCGACAAAAAAATCCTCCACCAAAGACGAATAGTTAAACTTGATGTATTTTGATGTGCTAAACATGAATCTGCTTTCAGTTTTTTTCCATCAGCTCTGGATTTTTTTATTTTTATGGGCGTGTCTAACATTTCGCCTATAGTAAGGCCATTACTCCAATATATCTCTTTCATGCAAAATTTTTGATTTTTTTGTTACTAAAATTTCTTTTAATAAATGAAAACATCAAAAATGTTTCAGTTTATCATAAAGCTTGTAATGCTGCAAATAAAATAAGGTATGTATCTTCAAAATTGATGGACAAATCCTTAAATCTTAAAGTATACCGTTCGACTCAAAATCACTTTCGGAGTCGATTTAACGATGTCCGTCCGTCCGTCTGACTGTCTGTCCATGTAAACCTTGTGAACAAAGTTTAGGTCGCAACTTTAAAGATATCTTGATGATTATTATTTACTATTTTGACACAAGGACGAAGCTTATTGAAATTGGTTATGATCGGCCCATCATTTTATCTAGCCCCCATACAAATGTTATCCCGGAATAGGAGTTTAACGATAATAAATGCCTTCCGGTTCATAATTTACCTTAGTTCCCATATAAACCCACTTCCGGGAATCGCCCTAAAGTGCATAAAATCATATAGATGTTAGTATCAATGCATTGTTCTGTATTTGTTTAATTTATTTTATATTTAGTAAAAGTTATGATCTACAACTGGCCACAGGTCTAATTTTAAGCTAATACACAATGGTGCAGGGTATCATATGGTCGGTCTTGACCGACTATAGTTTCTCTCTCGTTTAAAGTTTAAGTTAGTTATTTTTTTGAAAGAATATAAGAAAATTGCTAAATCGAAAAACTTCAAAATAAAAAAAATCCAAGCAAACAAAAAACGCTAAAATGAAAAAAAAAAAAAAAAATAAATAAATAAAAAAAAGAAGCTAAAAAAGCTGTAGTAAAAAAAGTAATATGAAAAATTTCAAAATCATACAACCCCACCAATTGACAACAAAACGCTACAACTACAAAATAAATAAAAAATCACAAAAATAATAATAAAATCACTAAACGGAACAAAATCGTCAAAATGAAATAAAACTTCCAAAATAATAAAAAAGTTTTCTGAAAAAAATTAAAAAAAACTCCAAGTAGGCAATAACTATGGAATGAAAAATTCGTCAAGCTTAAAAAAAATAATCAATCAGAATCACGTTTTAAATCGATCTCACGATGTCCGTCCGTACGTCTGGCTTGTAGGTCTTTTATGATACAAGGACGAAGTCTATTGAAATTGGTTGTGATCGGTCCATTATTTCACCTAGCCCCCATACAAATGACCACCCGGAATAAAGTTTCAATACTCAAAAATACCTTAAAAATAAGAACATTTTAATGAAATTCAGTGAAAAGAAGTTTTGTATAAGTGTCAATGTTTGTATCAAATTTCAGTCCACAATTTAATATATCTCCCATATAAACACCTTTTCCGAAAATTTAACGTGCATAAATCCCATACAAATGTTAGTATAAAGTTTATATTCGACATAAATAAGTTATATATAGTAAATATAAATCATTGTACAAAATTTAATATGTATCTCGATAAATATTGAAGATTCTGTAATAATTTTGACATGTGCTGATAGTACTTTAGAAGTTCTATAAAATCGCGTTGTTTTGATTTTGATATAGTCAAAGATAGTGTTTATAAAAAACAGACTTTTCAAAAACCCGGTTTAACGGTTAACCGAAATTTGTCTAAAATTTTCGGTTAAAAGTCTACTAAAAAACCGGTTAACCGATTTTTAAATAATAATTAGAAGTTTAATAAAAAAAATTTTGGTTAAACAAATGCAGCTTCAGCTATGAGGCTCAACCAAGCACAACATAATTAAAATCGTTCTTTGTAAATGCCTAAATCTTGTGAACTTTCGATTTAGACATTTACAAAGAATGATTTTCATTATGTTGTGCTTGGTTGAGCCTCAAAGCCTTTTTAGCCTTTACTAGTTACTTTGACATAATTTAAAAAAACAATTTCTTGTTTGGTATTTAGCACATTTTCAAAAGCTTTATAATGAATTAAAATTTTTTTGTAACGTTTTTTTTTTTTTTTTATAAATCAATTTTTTTTTTTTAAAATAAATATAATTGTGGTAATTCTAAAACAGCTCAAAATAAAATAAGCTTCGGAGTTGTAAGAATTTACTTTTTATGATTTTTACTACACTTTTGAAATTTTTCTCTTAAATAAATTTTAATACAATTTTTATTAAAACACCTTTTAATTGGTTAAATTGAGAAAAATATTTAAAAATTTTCCTGCTAAAAAGACGTTTATTTTTACTTTTTTAGAAAAATTATTAATAATTAACAAGTGCATTTTCTGTACTTATTTAGTTCTACTTACTTTTGAAGTGGTGAAAATTTTATTTTATAGAAAAACTTATTCCTTTTTTCCTGGTATTAATTTTTATACCCTCCACCACCACTAGTGGTGAAAGAGCGTATACTAAGTTTGTCGTTCCATGTGTAACACCTAGAAAAAATCATTTAAGACCCCATAAAGTATATATATTCTTGCACCATATGAAATTCTGAGTCGATTAAACAATGTCCGTCTGTCCGTCTGTTGAAAACATTTTCACGTCCAAACTAATTGAGCTATTCCAATGAAAATCACTCAGGTTATTTGTCGTTCTCCCAAGCAGTTTGAGATTGCAAACCAGCCAAATCGGTTCAGTAGAAAAAAAGTTATATTACCAAATCTGAAATCCCTAAATCAATATTTGACTGATAATGTTTCAACAAGCAATAAACGGATTTTAATAAAATTTTGCAGAAATGTCTATCTATACTCACTTTAAATTACTGCCAAAAATTAGCTAAATCGGTGCAGTAGGAAAAAAGTTATAGACAATAATATGAACAGTTTTTATGATTACTACGCCGTTTTTTCTGAAACATCATATTATAATTCATATATGGAGTGCATGTATGTGTGTTCGCCTCAATATGAATGTTGATAAACACAAAGGTATGCAACTATGTTGAGTTTGATGTCTGATCGTGGTCACCATCTAACACACCACGACATGGTGTGTTCGCTACTTATTAGCAACATATGTTAATAAGTTTACCCATAGTATAATAATAAAGTACTCGCACTTCTACAAAAACAAAAATTGCTTGTATTTTGTTAGTGTAAAACTACTGCCCACAATGTCAAAATGCTTTGAACGGAAAAATGAGAGAATAAAGCCCAAATTACAATAGCGCGTAGTCAGCAAAAATTATCAGCTGATCACTGTTAGCACAACATGTTGCTGCCGTTATAATTACAATTCAGCGTAGGCAGCCACAATTTACAACCACCATCTAGCTTTGTTTTACTTGTGTATTTTAGCATCTCATTTATTTGCTCACTCTCTTTGTCTCGCTCTCAATCTGAATGCAGCGCAGTGAATTTAGAAACAGGGCTAAATGAAACAGCACTGCAAACTGCTGCTGACCAAATGTAATCAACACCATAACAAACAGTGCATTCTAAATAATCAGCTGATTATGGCAGCACACACTGCTGCTGACTACGCGCTATTGTAATTTGGGCTTAAAGGACAGCAAGAGTAAAAAAACTTGAAAAAATTTTACATATGAATACAAAAACAATTTGACAGTACCGCGAGGTTTGCCAATGAAAAAATTGTAAAACAGCTGTTCTTACGAGTATACTTTATAATCATACTATGAAGTTTACCTAACTACGTAGACAAGGCAAATTTATTTATCAGGTAAAGTCAGTTCTACAACAATACAAAAACAACAGGCACTTTTTAAATGGTTTGCTGGTTAGTTATGTCAAAATCGGCTGATTAGAAACAAAGCGAATTTGTAAACATAACAAAAAATAAAGTGAGCATCAGAGAACCAAGCCGACGCAAAATTGTCGGCGGCTGTGTATCCTATTATAATCGGCGGCGGCGACTTTCACAAGGTCATATCGGCGGCAGCTTATTTGTCAGCTCAAAATGTTTTTTATATTATATTACATAAATTTAGTAAATTTCTTATGTTTATTACTAAAAACTAATATTTCCATTTAACATATGCAATTTTAAGTAAATTTTTATTTGTATTTTGTTTAACCTTTCTAGCCGGTATGAGTCAGCGTCGGCTAGAAAAATTATGCGGCGACTGGCTGCTGGTCCGCTTTATTCATTGGTAAACGTAAACAAAGTTTGACAGATGCAATATCCAAAACAAAGTAAAAAAAAAATCAGCTGATTAACTGACTTTACCTGATAAATAAATTTGCAATTAGACGTTTGGTATAACAATTTTTTAAAATTCCTCATATACATTTTTATAGAATGGTTTCCATTTAAAAAATGTTTAATTATTAATTTATAAAATAACTGTATCATTAATAATATATATATATATATATATTTTTTGTAGGGTATAAACGATTCGTCTTAGACGAATATAACACTATTACTTGTTTTTTTTTTTTTTATATATGTATATTATTACCACATAAATATTTTCATCATTCTGGTTTGTTTGTTTTGTTTATTTTCTTTTTGTTTGTTTAAATACTAGTTATGGCATAATTATTAAAAAATTAACCCATTTTGAACCAGCCTCTATTTTTTAATATATAAAATGGAATATGAAAATTATTAAATTAAAAAAATCGTAATTTAATTTTATGTGCGCCTCCCAAAATTTTAGGTAAATTTAGGTTTCTTTTTGAACATTAATTGAATGTTTATATGTATAATACTTAGATTTTATTAAACCCACTATTTATTTAAACTATTTCTGTTTGGACATACATACAGTGCTGTGCAATATAATAGGCTATTGTATATTAAATATTTTCTCTTCGATTTAACACTATTAAAAAAACATTCTCTTAAGAATTTTTGGTACCGTTATTTTTGATATTGTCAATACTAAAAATATTGGGTAAGTTTCTTTCTTTCCTTTATGCGCTTTCGTAAACATTTCAAGAAAAGTTAAAATATAATTTGTGCAAAATAATAGACTTATTTTAAAGGATTATATTTTTTGTTTTAATTTACCTTATAATTTGGATAAATTTTCTGAAAATAATTAACTGTAAGGTACAAGAAATATTATTGTTGAAAAAATATTATAAAATAATATTATTTTTACGGTCGTAATGTACATAGCACTCATTAAGAAAGGCGAATAGTTAAATAATTACGTGACCAAGGAAAAACACTTGATTTTATTGCGGAATTGCTTGGAAGGTCTCATCATTTCGTAAGAAACGCGATCAAGTGGAAGCCATCAAAAGAAACACGTGGTAGACCTTGCAAAATAACCGCTACCACGGATTCACAGATAGCTCTTCTAGTGAAGAAGCAGCCATTTCTATTTTCAAAAGCCGTTTCTGAAGAAATAGGTAACATAATTAGTGCTTCAACAGTCCGACGAAAACTTTTAGAGAAAGGTTTGCCAAGTAGAATCGCCAGGAAATTATCATTTTTAAGCTCAAAAAACTAAGCAGCTCGAAAAAAATTTATTACAAAAATTAAAAATAGTGAAGTTGATAATTTTAAGAACATTTTATGGAACGACGAGACAAAAATTAACTTGTTCGGGTCAGATAGTCGCAGAAATGTTAGATGACCAAATGGAAAGGAACTAGATGATCGTTATACAAAAAAGATTGTAAAACACGGCGGAGGAAGTATAATGGTGTGGGGTTAATTTTGTTGGCATGGTGTTGGCCCTCTTTATTAGATCACAAAAATAATGAACCAAGAAATGTACCGTGATATTTTGAAGGATATTATGCTACCCTATGTGGAGAACAATATGCCACCAGAATGGATTTTACAACAGGACAATGATCCCAAGCACTCCTATTTATAGAATCAATGCCCAGAACAGTTTAGTGCATTTTAAACAATAATGGCGGTTATTCAGGTTATTGAATTAACTTGGCATATTATTTTAATATCAATATTAGTAGAACATTTAATTTGTTTTAGTTTTTAATGAAAAAAAATATATATTTGTTTAAGAAATATTGAATAAGTCTATTATTTTGAATCATAGGAAATGTTTTTTTTTATTTTTTATTTAACTAAAGTCATTTCTTAAATAAATAAAAAATAAATTTAAATATCATTCATAATGGAAAATATTTACCAAATAAAAATAAGTCTATTATTTTGCACAGCACTGTATATATACCACATATAGAATACTACATTATAATGTTAATAATCTTGATATTGTCATTTAGGGCAATCCGTTTGAAAATTAAAGAATTATAAAATATTTAAAAATTTTCAAAAGAAAACAATAAAGAATGATATAGTGGGTCAAGACCGACCATATGATACCCTATACCATTGTGTATGAGCATCAAAATTCATATAAGACCCCTTATATCAGACCTGTGGCCAATTGTGGACCGATTCATTTAAGTGTAAAAAAATATACATACGAATACATAATAATGCGTTATTACTAATATTTATATGAATTAATGCACTTTTGGGTGATTCCCAAAAGTGGGGCTTATACGGGATCTATGGTAAATTATGGACTGATCTTCATTAAATTTGGCACTATTATTTATACGTATATAAAACTTATTTCAGTCGAATATTAACTTTATACTAATATTTTAATTTGACTTATACACATTGGAGTAAAATGGGTCGAAAATCTCGCTTAATTCAGGGAAAGGTGGTATCAATATTTTTTTAATCACATTTTATTTTTCTATTTATTAGAAAAATAAATGGATTTTTAGTATTATATGATTTTTTTTTGGCCAGAATGGTAATGTCCGTCCGTCTATACATTGGGTTTAAATGAGTGGAAAATGACGCTTAATTCAGGGAGAGGAGATATTACTATTTTAATATTAACATTTGATTTTTATATTGATCGAAAAGCAAAAAATGTGTTTTTGGAATTTTAAATTTTTTTCTTTTTAATGTCCGTCCATCCCTCCGTATGTTTGTTAAGTTTTGCAAATTTTCCAATTCGTTTTATTTTGAATTTCAAAAAGTCTGCATTTAAGCTGTTTTTTGTGTAAGAGGCTACTGGAGGTTTCTTTTTTCGATAAAAGCAAATTAATTTATAAAAGCGGGCTATAACACTAGATTTAATCATAATCTCAATATGTACTATTTTTCAGAAAATTCTCAGAACAAACATCCTGCAACATTTTAAGTTGCAGGATAAATGTTGAAAATTAGGACAATTAAAAAAAAATAACGAATAAATTTGGACAAAATATAATTTAAAAATTTTTAAAGAAAAGTAAACTTAAATACCTGAAGTTGATGGTTTCATTTTAAATTTTAGCTATAAATGACCTTTTATTTAAAAAAAGGTACACCAAAAGTTGATAAAAATTGAATTTTATACTCTTTTTTCAAAATGTAAAAAAAAAAATTAATATTACAGCTGCGTGCATAAAAACAGCACAACCTATCTTGATGATTTTAATTGCTATGGATACATAATTTTGTCTTTTTTTATTCAGTACCAAACTTTATAACGTAAATTTAAAATTCAATTACTCTCCACTTTTAATACATTTTACCCCTACGTGCTTCTGTTTGTAGAAATTAACTGTTCAAAATCTTTAATGAGTAATACCTTAAATTTGCCTTAATGCAGATAAATTTATTATTTTTAAGTAATATAATAAGAGATGGGTTTAATGCAGTGACTTCTTCAATGAAAATTTAAAAGATATCTGATACCTCGGCGGCTTTGAATCGATCGAAAATATATCGGGTAAGACGTTAAGAATTTGACTATTGAAAGTCATTTAAATCGGCCAATAATAGTGACGTTGTTATGAGTAAAAAAATAATTATAATATGGATTTCGTTATTTCACTGATCTGTCAGAAATTTTATTTCATTGAAGGAATCATCCAAATCGTATCACATAAATTAACCCTGAAAGGCAAGTTTTTGTACACAATATAATATTGAAAATTTTTAAAAATCGAAGATATTGAATTATTTAATTTGTTATAAATGAAATAAAACACATTTTTTCCTCCACTTTATTACCAAAAATTCTGTTTTCAAAATACTGTTTTTTTTTTTTTTTTTTTTTGTAAAAAACGACATCACTTAAAAATGCGTCGTCGATTCGACGAATTGTAGCCCTGCAGTAGATAAAGGTGGAAATCAATTTTTTCAAAAATACAAAATTAAAAACAGGAAAAAAGAATATCCAGTTTCCGTTTATTTCGAAACACATTTATCCCATTTAAGATTTAAATATTTAAATACATTTCAACATCATTATAAAATTACTATCATATAAATGACATTTTATTAAGTGCTATAAAACATTTCATTTTGAATTGCAACAATAAAAAATAAATTTATTGACTTTTAACTAAGTCATTAAAATAAAATAATAATTAATTCATAGCAAATCTTAACGCCAACATCAATTAGACTTGTTAATTTCATTTTAAATAGCTTTCCAGTTTTAAATATTAAAAGCAGATATAAGCCATAATTATTAATACCGAAGTGCTATATTTCTCTCATACAAATTAAGTTTATCATATCGTATATGGTAATACAAGGAGATATTGATCTAAGGTCCCAAAATACAATATATTTTTTCCATTTAAATATTTTTTTTTTCCATTTAAAGCTAAAATCACGAATAGGTAAAATCATTTTGACACAAAACTTGTAAAATTTTTTTTTTGACAATATGTATTCAATTAAAAAATATTTCTTTTGTATTCATTCTATTCTTACAACAGGTTTTTAAAGGGACACTCTAATTTACATACAAACAAATCACAATGATATACAATAAATTCTGTTTTCGTTCTGTTTATTATTTAATTAAAAATCATTAAAATTATTATATTGAGAAGGCGTCAAAGTGTTTAAATTTAATTATGTTTGCTTAATTTAAAATTTAAATAGGTAAATAAGGAAATAACAAGCATGAACCAATTTTCACCAGATAATTATATATATCACCAGATATAATATATATATACAAGGTGGCGCAAAAGTAATCCTCCTATCAGAAAATGCTATAAATTTTGCGATTGGCCCCTAATCTCAGTTCTGTTTTGACATTTGTGTAGTAAACACATGCGAAATACATGTTAATAAACAATGTTACGCTACACTGCTCCAGAACGCGGAATATTGCTGACTATTTATTTGACCAATAATCGGTCGGTGACTTTGGCACAACGTGAATTTCGTCGCAGATTTCCTGGCCGTCCACATGTGGTTCCAACATGACGGTGCAACGGCACACACTGCACGTGCCACAACCGATATGCTGAAGGATGCATTTCCCGGGCGCCTAATCTCCCGTTTTGGCGATTTGCACTGGCCAGCAAGATCGCCTGATTTGACCGCTTCAGACTTTTTTTTGTGGGGCTTTTTGAAGTCGCGGGTTTATGTCAACAAGCCTCAGACTCTTGCAGTTCTTAAAGGCAATATCCGTCAAGAATGTGAGGACCTATCGCCGGAAGTTTTGGCCAAAGTGATGGAAAATGCCATAAAAAGGGCTCAAATGACAATCAACTGTGGCGGCGGCCATTTACATGACATCATATTCTCGACTTGATGTAAAAAGAATTAAAGGACCAAATAAAAATAATCCGCAAGAAGAATCAAAGTTTTTCATTTTTTTTAATTATAGCCAAAAAACATCGGAAGTTTACTTTTGCGCCACCTTATATATATATGTTCAGAATCATTTTAGGTAAAGTATTCCAACTACATATCGTAGTGCAAATGAATATAAATACAAAAACATGGGATTATATATATGATGAAATTAGTTCATATATATGATAAAATAGAATTATAAACAGAAAAAAGTAAAAATGGACTTCAATTACGAAATTTGTAATATTAATTAATTTTTAATTGATTTTGCTCCAATCATCAAAATGATAATATTAATAACTAGAATAATTGATATTATTATTACTTTTTTCCCTTAAATAGATGCAATAAGTTGAAAATTTGTGTAAAATTACTTAAATTTATTTTATTTCTGTAATTTTATAGACAAATATTTAATTTTTCTTTATATTTTATTAACAGCTGTCAATTTATTAAGAAACAAAACTGAAAACCAATTAAAAAATTAATTATATTAATAAATCATATAATTAAATTCCAATATAAAGTTAATTAATAATTTTATTAAAAAATTATTGGAAATATTTTTTTCTGTGTATATATGATAACATTGGATTATACATACGATAACATGGGATTATATATATGATAAAATTGAATTATACTTATGATGGAATTAGTTCATATATATGATATAATGGAATTATATATATGATGCAATTACTTTATATATATGATAACATGGGATTATTAAATGATAAAAACGTGATGAAATTGAAAGCAATACTTAAGAAAAGGTTATAAAATTAATAAATTGGAATCATAGTAATGATTACGTACAAATATACTTATTGTAACCTGGAATCATATATTACAATCATAGTATGTTGCTCTTAGTTTATGGTCACTGGAGCTATATTTTTTCTTTGCGTGCACATGATAAATTCCATATGATATATGCGAAAATATAGACATAATATAGTACAACTGCGTTTAACTTTTTCATTTTGTGTTCGTGTTTCCTTTTTAAAGGACTTTAAAGTATGCACGTCGTTAATATATATTTCTAGCTAGTCATATAATAAAAATAAAAAATAAAAAATAAAAACGAGAGACGAACTATAGTCGGTCAAGATCGACCACATAATACCCTACACCATTGTGTATGAGCTAAAAATTATACCAGTGGCCAATTGTAGACCAACACTTTTACTAAATGTAAAATAAATTATACAAATACAGAACAATGCATTGATACTAACATCTATATGATTTTATACCCTTTTGGACGATTCCAGGAAGTGGGTTTATATGGGAGCTATGGTAAATTATGGACCGTTTCTCATAAATTTTGGCAATGTCGTTTCACTTCTATAAAACTTGTTTGTGTCGAATATTAACTTGATACTATCATTCGTATGGGATTTATGTTAAAGTGATTTTCGGAAGAGGGGATTTATATGGGAGCTTGATGAAATTCGGCACAAAGATTGACACTTATAAAAAACTCCTTCCTAGCGAGTTTCATCGAAATATTGATATATTTAGGCATTTATGATCGTTAAACCCCTATTCCGGGAGGACAATTGTATGGGGCTAGGTGAAATAATGGACCGATCATAACCAATTAAAAATAGGCTTTGTCCTTGTGTCAAAGTAACTGTTCGTGCCAAATTTCATCAAGATATCTTTAAAATTACGACCTGTACTTTGTTCACAAGGTTTACATGGACAGACAGCCAGCCAGACGGACGGACGGACGGACATCGTTAAATCGACTCAGAAAGTGATTCTGAGTCGAACGGTATACTTTAATTTTTTCTGTGCATTACAAACATCAGCACAAATGCATAATACCCCAACCACCTATGGTTGTTATTATTAAATCCTGTCCATTACGCGTAAATCTAATGGACCATGTACTATGCTTTTTATTTTATAAATAATTTCTAATGATTTTTTTTTTCCATATAAATTTACATATTTTTTATTACCTACTACTACTAATTATACATATGTACATACATACTGCATTTGTATGTGAATAAATAACTATACGGTCTTTTAAAAGTACATATTAAGAATATTAAATTGAAATTATTACTATCATTATTGAAATTTATTTATATACACATATAAGTTTATATATGTATATAAGAGCAGGGGTTCTCATATGAATCATTTTCACGTTTTCATTTGAGACGCTTTAACTCGAAAACGACCCGACACAATGTTTTATGGTATAAGTAAACATCAACTTAAAAGTTTGTAATATGTTTTTAATGTTTGACATCAAACAAGTTTTGTTTAAACATAGACCAATAGTTGAAATTTTAAGTTTGTTTTACAATTGAGACTGAAATAGTTCTGAAATTTAGAACATACATTTATCCTAAAATATAAACTTGATACTTACATTTCTAAGAGATTTATACACATTAAATTGATTTTTTGAAGAGGTCAATTATGGACTGAATTTTTTGAAATATAAAATGTATTTTTAATAAGAGTTTTTCAATATGCATCAGAAAAAAATATATCAAATTATTTTTTAATAAAATGATTAACTAACTATATATTGGAATTTAATTATGTTAATATATTAATATAATTAACTTTCTAATTGGTTAAAAAATATAAAGAAAAATAAAATTAAATTGAAAAAAGATTCGGCCGTGCCGAATCTTTGATACCCTTCACCATGTTACTTAATACCATCTTACCCACAAATAATAAAATTTTCGCCTTAACGCCTAATTTTTTTTAACTACGAACATTTGAATACGAACAAGCGCGAATATATTCGGCCCGGCCGAATCTACATACCCACCATCAACTTTTTCAAATTTTACGTTATATGGAAGGGGACGGTAAAGTGGGCAGTAAAGTGGGCGGACCACGCCAATTTTTTATTTCAGACTTTACATTGGCCCTTGAACTATTTAAACATAATTTCATTGATTTTCACCTTATATGGGAGGTGGGCGGTAAAGTGGGCGGACCACGCCCCTTTTTGGTTTTCGAGTTTATATCGACCCCCGAACTATACATACAAAATTCGTTGTCGTACATGCTTTTATTGAAGAAATATCAGCAGAAAAGTATTTAACGGACACCCTGTGTTTCTAGTTTTCAGCCCATAACTTTGTTGTTGTTTATTAACCGATTGTGCTCATTTTCAATACCAAATAAACCTTATATAAGATAAATATTTATGCCAAATTTCGTCTCCCTACGTTGCCCCGTTCGAGCTCTATCCTGCTTTCAACAGACAGACAGACAGACGGACAGACGGACTGACATAGCTAAATCGACTCAGAATCTAACCAGGAACCAGAAAATATATACTTTGTGGTTTCCTAGATGATTCCTTCGACATGTTACACACAGAATGACAAAATCAATATACCCCCCATCTTTTTGATGGTGGGTATAAAAAGAAAGTCATAGCAAGCATTGATTTAAATATATAAACAACAACAATTGAATAGTTATATATTTTTATTTTTGTTTGTATGTACATATGTATGTATGCTAAATATAAACATTTTTGTGTGCATTTACTTATTATTTTTTTTTAGTTTTTGGTCCATAACTCTGTTGTTTATGAATGAATTGGCTTTCTGTAAAAAAATGAAACTTTATAAAAATATTTATGACCAACCCGTTTAAAAGCGAAAGCCGTAGCTTATATAGGAGCTTCAAAAAGTCAATAAAACGCGTTTTGGCCGATATCTGGAATATAGTGGCCGATTTTTTTCACAAAAAAAAAAAAAAACTAAGAAAGGTTTTGAATTTGTCATGCAAAGACGAAATCGCTATATTTTATAGGAGCCGAGAAAAGCCGACAGCAAACACGATTTTTTGGGAGTATCTTCGGTTTTTTTCCGATATCTCAGTTATTTATCAACCGATTTTGCTCATTTTTATTAGAGATTTTCCAAGGAATATTTTCTATAATTTGATGTATAAAACATATATATCCGATAACTGGGGCTTTCTAAAAACTGATTTCAACAGACAGACGGACATCTTTATATCGACTACCCTATCAATAAGGATCCAGAATATATATACTTTTTGGGGTCTTAGACGAATATTGTAGAAATTACAAACGGAATGACAAACTTATATATACCCTTTACACCTGTGGTGAAGGGTATAAAAATTTGTCTATAAAATATAGAAATAAAATAAATTTTAGTAAAAGTTTCCAACAATTTTCAAGTCATTATTATATATATTAAAAAAGAACAGTAATAATAAAATCAATTATTCTAGTTAATTAATATTATAATTTTTTTGTTTGGAGCAAAATCAAACACAAATTAATTAATATAAACAATTTCGTAATTGAAATCCATTTTTATTGATTTATTTTTTTCCAATGGGACACTCTAATAAACATATGTACCCATGTATTTCTTTTTCCTTTTTTTTTTTGTGTTAAAAATATACATTTACTAATGTTTACACAATTATTATCAAAATAATTCCATATAAATGAAAAAATCAAAGAAGATTTAAGCTACATTATTGCAAATAAAACCACTAAAATTACTGCGGAAAAACTAATTAATTGATATTTATGGTATAAGCATTATAAACATTTATTAAACAATTTTCCATACATATTTATATATGTCAATAATTTTTCATATAAACAACTACGTATTTACATACATATAAGCTTTTTATCTAAAAATTAGTTTTGTGTACAAAGTTTAGGGTAGCTTCGATTTCTATTGAAACAAAAAAAAAAAAAAAAATACTTATTCGATGTTTCCAAGCAAAATGAATGTAGTAACATTTTCTAAAATTTTTAGGACCATCTTAATACATATATGTATTATTTTTCATGCTTATGTATAAATATATGTACGATTTTAAGCCAATTGTAATTATTGTTTTTATCACAAGTGAGAATATTAGTCAAAATAATTAGTAGGGGGCGGATTTTCGTGCAAATGCATGTTTTTTTCTGTAACATTTAAAAACTATATTATGTTGTTATCTATCCGAATCAGACATTTTACTAAAAAATGTTGTCGATTTGTTAGTTCATATTTTTGCATATTTACTCGTTTTGCATATTTTTCTAAAAAAAATTTCTTAAACAGGTTTTCTAGCGATTTTTAACTTTCATTTAGCGGTTATTCTCAAACAAGTTATTAAAAAGGAGAAACCTTTAATAAAAATCATGAGTTTTATGATAACGACTCTAAATCTGTAGAATTTGTTAAACGATTTTTAAAATCTAGAAATATTAAATCTAATCTCTCATTTGTCTGTTTCAACTATGGATTTCCTTCTGAATCAATTACTAAATTAAAGGGATTTAATTTTAAGTATTCAAAAAGTTTAATTGATAGTGCTATTGAGAAAACCGAAGTTACGGAAGGCCCTATTGTTGAAAAAATAAAATTAAAATTGCAAGCTGTTACTTAAAAAAATAAAATAATTGAGAATATTAAAAAAATTTTAAATTCTAAAATCTCGTGTTTAAAAAAATCTTCTTCTGAAATACGCTCCTATAACATTCTTGATGTGGGATGATTATTATTATGTATAAATTGTATTCGCCAAAATAGTCAATCGTTTACGTTTGACAACTTAGTAAAAAAAATTTGTTTATAAAAATAAAAGTCGATATAATTAAGGTTATATTAAACCTAATTTCACTAATATAATTTCAAAAAATTTAAGCGAAAGCTTAATTTTAAAAAGTTACAAAGAATAAGCATTAGACTTATAAAACATAAATTTAACCTTGATAAATACAAAACATTATGAATTACTTTGCTTTTTATGGACTGATTTTTGTTTTTTCTTATAGAATAAATTTTGTTTTTCTTTTTTATTTAAGAAAAATTTTGATATTTTGATATTTCAAGTGAATTTTTTAGGCGCATATTTACAAAAAATAAATGTATAAAAATCCGACCCCTTGTAATTAGTTATTACCTATGAATTGGATACGGTGTTTTTAATAAACAGAATTAAAGTATATCTTTTATAGTTGGATATATTTATTTAACAATAAATAGCATTTCATTGAATTCAAATTAAGTAGATTTTTTTTAAACAAAGTTCGATAAATGTACAAGAATTTGTTATTACATTTTCTATTGTTATAGGTAAGGTGATGTCCGTCTATCTATCTATCTATCTATCTATCTATCTATCTATCTATCTATCTATCTATCTATCTATCTATCTATCTATCTATCTATCTATCTATCTATCTATCTATCTATCTATCTATCTATCTATCTATCTATCTATCTATCTATCTATCTATCTATCTATCTATCTATCTATCTATCTATCTATCTATCTATCTATCTATCTATCTATCTATCTATCTATCTATCTATCTATCTATCTATCTATCTATCTATCTATCTATCTATCTATCTATCTATCTATCTATCTATCTATCTATCTATCTATCTATCTATCTATCTATCTATCTATCTATCTATCTATCTATCTATCTATCTATCTATCTATCTATCTATCTATCTATCTATCTATCTATCTATCTATCTATCTATCTATCTATCTATCTATCTATCTATCTATCTATCTATCTATCTATCTATCTATCTATCTATCTATCTATCTATCTATCTATCTATCTATCTATCTATCTATCTATCTATCTATCTATCTATCTATCTATCTATCTATCTATCTATCTATCTATCTATCTATCTATCTATCTATCTATCTATCTATCTATCTATCTATCTATCTATCTATCTATCTATCTATCTATCTATCTATCTATCTATCTATCTATCTATCTATCTATCTATCTATCTATCTATCTATCTATCTATCTATCTATCTATCTATCTATCTATCTATCTATCTATCTATCTATCTATCTATCTATCTATCTATCTATCTATCTATCTATCTATCTATCTATCTATCTATCTATCTATCTATCTATCTATCTATCTATCTATCTATCTATCTATCTATCTATCTATCTATCTATCTATCTATCTATCTATCTATCTATCTATCTATCTATCTATCTATCTATCTATCTATCTATCTATCTATCTATCTATCTATCTATCTATCTATCTATCTATCTATCTATCTATCTATCTATCTATCTATCTATCTATCTATCTATCTATCTATCTATCTATCTATCTATCTATCTATCTATCTATCTATCTATCTATCTATCTATCTATCTATCTATCTATCTATCTATCTATCTATCTATCTATCTATCTATCTATCTATCTATCTATCTATCTATCTATCTATCTTTTTTTTTTTTTTTTTTTTTTTTTTTTCGTTGGAGGTGTGGAATCTTAAAAAGATGTATCCAACCCGTATTGGAAAACATGCACGACTCTTACGTACTAAACCACACCCCCGGTCATTCCAGAACCCCGCGGCACTGCCGATTGGTATTACTTCGCGGGGCTCGACGGCCATTTATAGCCTATACACCATTTATTGTATCACCCGATTCCCCACGAGTGTGTGAGGCCTTACGGATGTTTTCCGCTTTACTGAGTTTCAAGTGGACTGCCGTGAGAAACGTGTTAAATGCATCCCAGTTTTCTTGGGATTTCAGTATTACGCTAATAACATTATCTGCTGTTATGTTTTCGCCAATATGAATCGACATTCTTGCTCTTAAACTTTCAAATCGGGGACATTTGAATGTTACCTGTTCTGCATTTTCAATTTCTTGTGTGCATTCTGGACACATAGGAGAGGTGTCATGTCCGAATCTGTGGAGGTAGCTTCTATATCCTCCGTGTCCTGTGATAAATTGTGTCAGGTTGTAGTTTATCTCACCATGACGGCGGTTTATCCATGTCTCTATGCGTGGGATTAGTCTGTAGGTCCATCGACCTTTAGGAGAATTTTCCCATTGTCTTTGCCAATTTTCTACCGTCTTTTCTTTTTCAGTTTTCCGAATACTGCTTCTGGAGACATTGTCATTTTGAGAAAATTGTCTGTAGACGTTTGCTAGTTCTTTGGCTAAAATTTCTATTGGAACAGATCCCGATACAACACTTGCCGCTTCCGCTGATATAGTTCTATATCCGCAACAGACTCTTAGGCAGCTTCTTCTAAATACTGAGAGCATCTCTTTCTTCGAGGAGTTTCTTAGTCGGCCTTCCCAAATTGGTGTACCATATAGTAGTACTGAGTTGGTAACTGTAGAAATCAGCAATCTGCGACTTGGTCGTGGTCCCCCGATATTTGGCATCATTCTTGCTAATGCATTCGTAACTCCAGCTGCCTTATTACATGCGTATTCCATTTGCCTTTTAAAATTAAGTCGGTCATCGATCATTATGCCCAAATACTTTATGGCCTCCGACGAGGTTATTGAGACATCGCCTACCCTCACGGTTAGATGTTCTCTCTTTCTCTTACCGCTAATTAGTACTAACTCCGTTTTGTGTTCAGCTAGGTTGAGGTTCATTGATGACAACCAGTTTCTAATAGTTGCGATTGCCTCGTTTGCATACAGTTGTACTTCGTCTAAGAATCTTGCCTGCACTAGTATCGCGATATCGTCGGCAAAGCCGATCACGCAAGCTTCCTCAGGGATTTTTAAGTCAAATACTCCATTGTACATAATGTTCCACAACAATGGCCCTAGTACAGAGCCTTGTGGGACACCTGATGTGATGTTATACGTCTTTATGCCGTTCTCTGTTTCAACCAACAGAGATCTATTAGAAAAATAATTTTTGATTATTTTTATAAGGTACTCTGGTATATTTATACGTCTTAATGATGATATAATGTGGTTCCATCCGGCAGAGTTGAAGGCATTCTTGATGTCAAGAGTTATGACAGCACAGTATTTCCTGTCTTTGCCACTTCCGCTTATTGCCCGCTTGGCTGACTCAGTTACAAATGATATGGCGTCTAGGGTTGATTTCGCTCTCCTGAACCCGAACTGTCTCTCGGAGAGACCATGCATGCTCTCAACAACTGTCGATAGTCTGTTATATATAATACGCTCCAGGCACTTGCCTATTGTGTCTAACAAACATATGGGTCGATACAATTGGGGGTCTCCTAGGACTTTTCCTGGTTTAGGTATGAGTATGAGTTTTTGTTTCTTCCAGTTGTCCGGAAATATGCCTTCCATAAGACATTTTCGAAAGATCCTGATAAATAATGTTGGTTTCAGCTTAAGGGCTTGTTTCAAAGCCTTATTGGGAATACAGTCTAAGCCTGGGGCTTTATTATCCCCAATCTTTGAACATATATTGGTGATTTCCTCTTCTGTTATATGTATATCTTGTTGCGGGGAACTGATCGTTATATCTGTGCATTTCTCTCCGTCTGGAAATAAGACCTTTACTATTTTATCTATGAGACGTGGGCAAGAAATCTGAGGGGACTTTGCCCCTTTAAGACGCGACATTACAATACGATAAGCGTTACCCCACGGGTTAGAATCCGCTTCGTTACATAGCTGTTTAAAACAATTAGATTTGCTACTGTTGATGACCCTTTGTAAGTCCTTTCTTGTCTGGTGATATGCCTCTCTCATTGTCAGATGGTTGGGACGAGATCTGCTTCGCTGGTACTTTCGTCTAGCCTGTAAGCACTTTTTTCTCAATTCTGCAATGGTATCGTTCCACCAGTAGTTTTCTTTCCTCCTGTTGTTTGACCGTTTTAATGGCATGGATGCATCGCATGCGGTCTTTAATGCTTGTGAAAGTTGTTCGATCATGTTGGATATCGTTCCATCTTCGATATATTGGGTACCGAACGATTCTTCAAAAGTAACTGGATCAAATTTTTTGTTTGCCCAGCCTTTGAATAGTGTTTTCCCATGTGGTAAACGTGCTGGTCCTCTGGTTTTTATAGTAAACAGAATAGCTTGGTGGTCGCTGTGAGTATATCGTTCGCTGACCTGCCAATTCATGTCTCTAGCTAGGCATGTACTAACAAAGGTTAAGTCAACTATTGACCCGATACCTGCTCTTCTAAACGTATATGTTTCTCCACAGTTTGCAAGAGTTACATCCAGTCTTGAAAAGGCATCTAAAAGTACTTTACCCCTTTCGTTTGTTCTCCTGCTACCCCAGTCTCGGGCCCAGGCATTAAAATCACCACCAATGACAACTGGATTGTGGTCTGCTGCGTCCTTTACAAGGTTGTCTATAAGTCTTTCGTAATCCGACAATGGTATGTTTGGAGGCATATAGCAGATGTAGATATATATTCCCCCAATCTTTGTTCTAACAAAACCTTCTTCCGGTTGCTTTGAGCCTTCCTCTATGGCTATGTTCCCACAAGCCCATACTGCAGATTTCGCTAGTAGATCGTGTTCCCAAATATTTTTGTTCAAATCTTTGTATTGTTCGCAAATAAGTGCGACATCTATTTTTTCCTCGAAAATTGTCTGTTTTAACAGATCTTGAGCTATGGCACAGTGGTTTATGTTGAGTTGGATGAATCTCATATATATTTGTTATTTAATGCTTTCTGGAAAATTGGACATCTATAGCTTCCTGCTACATGTTTTAAATCCAACTCTCCGTAGGCTTTGCATAGCATGCAGTTTAGTTCTCCGTTACAGTTTTTCGCGATATGACCTTCATGACCGCATTTTATGCAGTTCTTTGACCTGTCATTTTCCGCTTTACAAAACTTTGATATGTGTCCGAACTCAAGACATCGAAAACATTTGGTAAGTGTTTTCGTTTCTCTTATCCGACATATGGACCATCCTATTCTTATCTTACGGAGCTCAAGTGCTCTTCTCGCCAATGTTGTTGGGAGTCCTATTCTGGCAGATTGCGTACCTCCATAAGTTCTCCACATAGACTTGACCATTGTTTCATCCAGTTCGCAATTCAGTTCCTTGGCAAAAGCTTCGCATATTTCTAGTCTTGTGGTTACATCATCCATATCCTTACAGACTATTAAAGTTTCTTCTGATCGAGTTTTAACTTCGAAATCACCATCAAGTGTCTTCTGTATTATTTCGTTAAAATTTCCCTTAGAGTTTTGGCTGTTATGCTTCAGTTCCAAAAGCACTGCACCGTTTTGTGTTCTACGTACCTTATTAACCTTTTCTCCTAACTCTTTTAACTCGGGATCGGATCGAATCTTTCTAAGTATGTCGGCATATGATGTTTCTCCTTTTGATGTTATTATTATTTTATCCGGCTGTGGCTTACGGAAGCGTTTCTTTTTCTTTCTCTGCTTTACAGCCCATCCAATTTCTGATGCTTGTTCGTCTGTATTTTTTCTAGAAGACTCCACATTCTCTTCGGTAAGTGGTACTGCCTGGTTCTTGGTCTTCTGCGGAGATTCTTTTGCTCTTTTCGCCTTTGGCGTTTTCACCGAGCCATCGTTCTTTTCGTTTTTTCGCTTCGGTTCTCTCTTACTTGGCCAGACTTTTGGGGAGGTCTGAGTTGCCTGTTCTGTAGCTTCTCGGTTTGGTTCAATATTACATTGCTGCATATCGTCAAGCGCCTTGTTATAAGCAGCTTTTATCGCCCTTACTTGCTCTTTGATGGCATGGTGAACATTGTTCCTACTTTTAACATAATCCATTAGGCCAGCTATTAAGGTACCAAGTTCCGATAAGAAATTGGTTTCGTTTGAAAAGTCATTTGAAGACACAATCTCGTTCGGATACTGCTCGTTTCCAGTGTTCCTTGAATTAACCATCTTTATGACTGTACATCTCTGGGAAGAGGTAATTTCCCTGTTGGTATTTGAACTTGTCGCATTATCTGTTACCTATCTATCTATCTATCTATCTATCTATCTATCTATCTATCTATCTATCTATCTATCTATCTATCTATCTATCTATCTATCTATCTATCTATCTATCTATCTATCTATCTATCTATCTATCTATCTATCTATCTATCTATCTATCTATCTATCTATCTATCTATCTATCTATCTATCTATCTATCTATCTATCTATCTATCTATCTATCTATCTATCTATCTATCTATCTATCTATCTATCTATCTATCTATCTATCTATCTATCTATCTATCTATCTATCTATCTATCTATCTATCTATCTATCTATCTATCTATCTATCTATCTATCTATCTATCTATCTATCTATCTATCTATCTATCTATCTATCTATCTATCTATCTATCTATCTATCTATCTATCTATCTATCTATCTATCTATCTATCTATCTATCTATCTATCTATCTATCTATCTATCTATCTATCTATCTATCTATCTATCTATCTATCTATCTATCTATCTATCTATCTATCTATCTATCTATCTATCTATCTATCTATCTATCTATCTATCTATCTATCTATCTATCTATCTATCTATCTATCTATCTATCTATCTATCTATCTATCTATCTATCTATCTATCTATCTATCTATCTATCTATCTATCTATCTATCTATCTATCTATCTATCTATCTATCTATCTATCTATCTATCTATCTATCTATCTATCTATCTATCTATCTATCTATCTATCTATCTATCTATCTATCTATCTATCTATCTATCTCGATATATTTTTCGGTGATCTGTAATATAATATCAATTAAATAAAAAGAAATCAAAATTGTAAGATCAACCGTTTCCAAATTATTGAATATTGTGACTGTAATCCTGCTAACAATATGTGCGTATAGCAAATTCTTAATATTTTGCAATTAATATTAACTAACGTACAATTTTTGGCAGGTAATTATTTATCTATAAATAATTACATTTCATTTACATATGTTCTAAACACTTTTTAATTAATTAATGCATTAGAAAATTAATTTATGTGTCAAAATAACAAAAAAACACTGTAACTGTTGTGGTTTTGTATGAAAAATTATAACTTTTCAAAAACGTAAGTAAATTCATATATAAACTTCACAAATCCACATCGATAGAATGCGGTTCACTGATTCGTTTACATCTTAACCTTTATTTAATAGAAGTGTCGTTACTTCTTAAATCATTAGTCTAGACTATAAATTGATTAATTATTTCTTAAAACACCCAAAAATATGCTACAATAAATATACAATTTTTAAGAAGTATGAGTACTAGGGTGGCTTTGTTTGTTATGGATTTAAAAAAAAATATATATCAAATAATATTTTATTTAATGTTACGATTTAGTTTCTCTAAACTTAGTACAATTATTTTTACAAAACAAGTATGAATGTTATATTTGGCTTGTCTGTGTGTCTGTAAAAAGAACTATAGGGCTATTAACAGAGATATTATGCGTTTGTATTGATATTTATTATGCAGAAAGAATATCTTCAAACCCTTACCTTAAAGTGTACCGTACGACACACTTTTCACTTTCTGAGTTAATTTACCGATGTCCGTCCGTCCATCTGATCGACTGGCTGTATGTCGATGTAAAGTTTACATTGTAAACCCAAAGTATAGGTAACAATTTTAAAGTTATTTTGATAAAATTTAGGCAAGAATAAGTTTTTGACACGTGGCCAAACAAATACCATAGAAATAGGTTATGATCAGTCCATTATTTCCATTATAAGTATAATATTGTCAAGCTTGACCGACTATATATTTTTCACTTGGTTATTATGAAATGGATTGTTTCATTAACAATAAATTTTACTTCGTAACTTTCGTTCATATTTTACTGCCAACATATATCTAAGCAAAAGCACGTATGGCAATGAAATTTCGTGCAAATTGTTCAAGGTTCGATATTAAATAAGTGTGGCATTAAAAAAAGTTACATAGTATGTATAATATATTCAGCCAAGCCGAATAATATTGTTATTTTTTTCTAATTCATAAAACACAATACTTTTCTCAATTCTACATATGAATGATTCCTTTGAATTTATTTTAAAATTTTATTTTATTTATTTTTATTAATGCCTTAAAATTTTTTCATAAAATCTGAATTGAAATACTATTTGTACAGCAGCAAAATACACGTCAAATAACATGATTTTATGAGTTTTAAAACTGGGAAAAAAATTATATGTTGAACAACTCTCATTTGATTTTAATGAGCGATATATAATGGTTTCAAAACGTGTTATTTTTAAATAATTCTGAAACTTGTGAATAGTTGGAGATATTTTAATAAAACTTCACATGCCCAGAGGTTAGGTGCTTTTGAGTTGACTTCAAGGAGTAAGACTCCTAGCGGGTCAAGGGGGAAGTGGACGACCCTCCAAAGTTTTCCATCTCGAGTATGTAATTTAAAAAAAAAATCGCCAAAAATTAATTTATGATATGACAGAAAATAAATTTGATATATAGATAGTTTTACATGTAAGGTACATGTAAGGTAAACACCCATAAATTGTTTTCTGATGGACGCCTCTTATAACGACAGAATAAAGACTTCAATGATAGAAGTGAATTTTTAAAAGATGTTTTTCCCGGATTGAGATTTTTGGCAATTTGGTACAAAAAAGTGGAAGTTTTTTTAATTTTTTAATTTTATAACAAGTTAATTATTAAGAAAATTTTCTCTCCTGTCATATCATAAATTAATTTTTGGCAATTGAAAAAAATTAAATACCCGTGATAGCCAAATTTAAAGGGTCATCTACTAACCACCTGACCCGCTAGGAATGCGTACTCCCCAAAATCAACTCAAAGCACCTCATCTAATTGAAATATCTTCAACGGTTCAAAAGTTACAGAATTATTTCCAAAAAAGTGGTTCCACTGCGTATTGCTTCATAAAATCAGATGAGAATTATATAACATATAATTTTTTCCTAATTGTACTATTTATAAAAAACCAGTTTGACGGTTAATCGAAAATAGGGTGAAATTAAACAAGTGCTAATGTTATATTCGGCTCGGCCGAATCTTTATACCCACCATCAACTTTTTCAAATTTTACGTTATATGGGAGATGGGCGGTAGTGGGCGAACCACGCCAATTTTTTGTTTCCGAGTTTACATTGGTCCTTGAACTATTTGAACACAATTTTGTTGAAGTTTCATGTTATATGGGAGATGGGCGGTAGTGGGCGAACCACGCCAATTTTTTGTTTCCGAGTTTACATTGGTCCTTGAACTATTTGAACACAATTTTGTTGAAGTTTCATGTTATATGGGATGTGGGCGGTAAAGTGGGCGGACCACGCCCATTTTTTGGTTTCCAAGTTTATATCGATCCTCAAACTATTTATACAAAATTTCGTTGTCGTAGATGCTTTTGTTTAAGAGTTATCAGCAGAAAAGTATGAAACGGACACACTGTGTTTCAATACCAAACAAACCTTACATAAGGTAAATATTTGCGCCTAATTTCGTCCCCTTAGGTTGTCGCGTTCGAGCCCTATCTTGCTTTCAACAGACAGACAGACAGCCAGACGGACGGACATAGCTAGATCGACTCAGAATCTAACCAGGACCCAGAAAATATATACTTTGTGCGGTCTTAAATGATTCCTTCGACATGTTACACACGGAATAACAGAATCAATATACCCCCCATCCTTCTAATGGTGGGCACAAAAACCGGTTTTTCGGTTAACAACAGTAAATCATATAAGGCCAAATATCTTCAAATGTCTTGTAAGACAAGTGTTGCAGGTCGCTAATACAAACTACCTAAACAGTATCAACCTAACTTTATCACAGTGGGGCAGAATCAAAAATTTTTGGAAATAAATCTGTAACTTCTAACCGGATTGGATTTGCGTGAAATTTGCTATCTGCGTAGCAGAGGAGTGTAAAATATAAAGTTTGAAAGGGGGATCCAACAGACCCCTCAGGTTCGGTGCTAAGGGGACTTAAAGTAGGCTACCTTGGACATATATCTTTACCAACAAAGATTTTATACAGGTAGTTTCTCAAAAAAACAATTTATTATAAAAATGTTACTTCAATTGCAAAAATCAGAAAAAGTATAAACTCGATTTGTTTCATCTGAATCACATTGCTTAGCTGACATAATTCTTCGTTATTTAGAAAAAGATTCAAAACAATATATTTTATCGAATCTAAACTACGCCACTTTAAATTTTAATAAGCCAATGTCTGTTGGGTCCCCCTTCCAAACTTAATATTGTGCTAAGCCTATACCAAATTTCACAAAAATCCAACCAACAAATCCAATTAGAAGTTAAAGATTTATTTCCAAAAATTTTCGATTCTGCCCCTCTGTGCATTATAGTATAAGTATTTACTCATAAAATATAATTACAACCAACTTTTTTAATAGCTATATACTTGTTTTGTTTATTTATTTTATTTAAATTGAATAAATAAAACTTTTTATTAGAATTTTAATTGGCATGTAAACCAAAACAATAAAAACTTTATTTAAATACTTATTAATTAATTTTTTATACGCATATAAAACAGAGTAGGTAGAACGCTCATTTTTTTTATTCGTTCGGAACATAATTTTTATCAGCGAATTTAATCCTAATTTTTAGAACGAATTTTATTTTTTTTTTTGCAAATTTAATTTTTAAATTTGTTCGAAGATCAAAAATTTTATTTTCGAAAATAAAAATATTATTCAGGAATTAACCCGAAACGAATTAATCGAGTCGTGTAACGGTATAGAAATGTGTTGACTTATGTTGAATGAAAGATGTGTGGATGTTTAAAACATTTGTACATGCGAAAGAAAATGATGAGTGCTGAAATTGAAAAATAATAAGAATGAATTGTATTTTATTGTTTTTTTGGTACAATAAGATATGTTATATCTCCATTGTATACTTCCTATAATAGTGCAATAACGCGTTTTTCTTTATTAATATTAGAAATTTTACCATCAAAAATATTTGCTTTTGATTGTAAACAAACCAACACATGCAAACGTAAAAAAAGTTGACATTTCAGTCTTACACCAGAAAATTAAGCAAAAAATAATCAGCTGATCTTACAGTTTCATCTTGTACTCATTCCACCATAATACAAACTTACAAAATAAAAAAATATCATTGGAGTTTTTATAGTCGTTTTTCTTTTCGACAGTTCATACTGCTAAAAAATATTTTTTTATACATATCTACATGTATGTATGTACAGTGTCTCACATAAGTTAGTGAATTTTAATTTTTAAATAAAAAATGAGTTATTTTTAGTTATTAAATTAGGTAAATAAAAAATAATATTTTTTTTATGAATGGGATTTTTTGCCTGAGTTGTCTTTTACCAAATGCTGCAAAAAGTAGCACAAAATGTTGAATCGTTTCCGAGAAATTGAGAAAAATAACACGTGCAGTCATTTTAGGAACCTCACAAAAGTATTTTAATTTTTTATATTTGAAGATACTCAAAATACAAAAAAAGGCAAAAAAAGATATGTTTTTTAAATTAATTGTTATTAAGTATTAGTGCTAAGCGTTTACTAATTCTTTTATAAATTTTGGGGGTAAAATTTTAGGGAAATCAAGCGAAGTTTCTTTACATGTATCTTACAATAGGGAAAATTGGAATAATCGGCTAATTTTTCCTAAATTATTTCTTAAATTTAATTTGTTTTATTTGGAAATATAAATGGACTTTGTCATGTCTTCGAAAAATAATTTTTACTGCAAAAGGTCTAAATATTGACATTCCTAGCGGCGTAAAAATTTTCATTATGTTGTTAAAAATTAAAAATCTTTAACATTGAGTCTATTTTACTGAAGTATATTTTAACAAAACTTTCAGATTGTGTTTATGTAGGTATTAGATGTTATTAAATGGGAGATTTGGATACCGGCTACAAAAATACAAAGAAATTAGTGCCATTGCATAAAACGCGATAAGAGATAGATTTTAAGTTACATAACTATATGACTTTCAAGGTATAGGGAAACTATAAATAGGTAAAAATATCCGAAAAAGTTTAGTTTTCTGTTAATATTATCTATGTTGATGAAAATAAAATCGAAAATTTTTCGCTCCAACATTTCTGGAGTGCAAGTTATTGATCCAAAAGTAATATGGCTAAGTAATTAGAAAAATAAACCCAAGTACAATTAAGTCGTGGTATATTTTGGAGCTATATCATAAAGTCAGATATTTTAGTCTCCAAATTTATAATTGGCTATATATCGGGAAGATATTCCCCAACATTTTGAAATAAATTTTTGATACGAAGGGTACCAAAGTGGGCTTGATATTTAAGGTATTATATTTTTAATGGTGCAATGTCTCATAATTATCGACTTGGACCCTTCGTATATGGCGTTTTAATAAAAAAAACTTATAAGGAACTAAAACCTTATTATTTTTTTTACTATAATGACAAAAAAATATTGTATTTGTCATTTATAGAAGAAAAATAGGCGTGTTCTTCCTAAATCAACCTTCTAAGTCCATTAAATATAAAATTGGACCAAAAATTCCCCAAAATTTCACTCCTAATTGGGGAAATAAATTAGTAAACATTTAATTGTGATACCTATGACCTATTATTAATAAAAAATACATGAATTTCTCCAATTTTTATTTTGTTTGACATTTTTAAATGCAAAGGTGATAAAAATTCAAATACTTTTGTGAGGTAAATTCGATGAATTTTCATACTATTTCTGGAATAACTTGGATACAATGCAATATTTTTAATTGCAGTTTTTTGCATTATAAAGTTAACAAATAGACAAACACAATTCAGTTAATAAATCTAGAATTATTTTTTTTAAATCACGTAATTAAACCGCTTTAATTATTAATTTAAAAAATTCAAATACTTTAGTGAGACACTGTATGTATAAATGTACATGCACACAACGAACCTTTTTTTTTACATCTTTTCAACCACTTTTTTGCGCATATCATTGTACCATATGTGTGGCGACCGAACCGTTTGTAATCGTAAATAACCCCTGCAAACATTTTCTATTGCGGAAGTGGCTAAGAAGAGTCTTCCAGAAGTTGAAACTCATCGCCACGACTATTGCCAAAGTATCATTAAAATCATCTTCCGTCGGGAAGAACTGTTCCTCGTGGAAGTGTCTTCCAGACGACTCGAAGAAGACACTTCTGAAAGTGTCGAAGAAGACTCTTCTTGACGCCACCCGGAAGATGATCAGAGAAGAGTCGTCTTAGTCTCTTCTAGAAGGTGATTTTTAGTTTTTTTATTTCTGTACTTATAATTAAAATTATTTTTTTATATTTCGTTATTATCTTTATTTCACAATTATTATACATATAAAACTACAAAATAAATAATTTACATATAAATTAATTTAACATTTAAAATTAAATCTCCATGTAAAACTTCTGGTCAAATCCGGTACCTTTAAAAGAAGAAAAGAAGATTAGTAATAATTTTAATTGTTAAATTGTATTTAGATTACCTTTTGTATGAAGAATTCGGCAAGGCACTATTACAGGCAAAGTTTTTGACTTCTTTAAAAATGCAAATACTTGTTCGTTCGATGAAATTTTTCCTAAAATTAATATAAATTGTGAGTAAAATCTGATATTACTAAATAAAAGTTTAAGAAGATTTACTTACCTTTTAAAAATGTCCTTTATTAATAATTTCCAAATTATTAAAAATAAAAAAACACTTATGTAATTATCAGGAAAACTTTTTTTTATATTTATTATTGCTGCCGAACTGTACCAAAGATAAATTGTTACTGAAAACATGATTCTATCTGCTTCTTTATTGTGTTATTTTCTTTTCATAAATTATCCAACAATCTTCCCAACACACGTCCAGAAGATTATTGCGTAATAGTAATGTATTTTGTTTTTATTAAATTCGAATTATCATCTTATTATCTTCCAGAAGTGACTTCAAAGTATACTTCTGGAAGGTCAAAGGACGATAGTAATGTATTTTGTTTTTGTGAATTTCATACACACTTCTCACAATCATCTGGAAGTCACTAAGAAGTGACGTTTGGACGATTAATGCGCAATAGCAATGTATTTTGTTTTTGTATTTTTCGAAAAATCTTCCGACAATCTTCTAGAAGACACTAAGAAGTGGCGTCTGGAAGATTAGCAGCAAATTTATCTTCCAAATGTTTGAAGGGAACGATCTTCCACACAAATACAAATTTAAAAAAAGTTTTTTAGATTATTTTCGTTACTCAAATTAAAAAAAGTAAAGAATACAAATTTAATCCAAAAAGTGAATTTTATTTTTAAATTTACCAATAATATTTAAAAGAGCGAATAAAAACTTGAAATTTTGTTCGAGATACGAATTTTTCCGTACCTTGAAATAAAATAAAATTAGTAAAGCTGTAATGATTACTACGAACTCCAGTGTACTGTGCAATGCTAAGAATAATTTACATTATACACTTTTTTTAAGAATTCTAAGAAATATTCTCAAGCTATTTTGAGCATAGTTTTTTTTAGTTTTTGTAATAGAAGCATTTTCATTTCATCTTTTTGACAATGAAATCCTTAAAAAGGACAGACTATTCAACATGCAATCTATATTCATAGATTGTGGTTTTGTGTTTATGAACAAATAGGCATTCAATTCCAACTGAGAAACCTGTAAAAATAAATTTTTTTAAAGATAATAAGAAATTATTTTATTAATTGAAATATTTTACCAATTTAGCCTTATTGAGGCAATTTGAAAAATTAGAAAAAGTTAGAAAAAAAAAAAAATATTGAAAATTATTGAGGCTAAAAGCAAAATAAAATGTATAAATTTAGCTACAAAAAGCCTAAAATGATTTTCAGAAATGGATCTTATATGGAAACTATGGTCAATTATAGTTTAATTCTCATAACATTTGTCACTATGGTCAATTATGGAACAATTCCTCATAAAATATATTACAACATATTGTTTTTTACAAAAGAAAACAATTTACAATTAAAAAACGGACAAAGTTGTTTATCAGAAGAATGATATTAAAAATGTTATTCTCGAATTCATAACAATTGTCAATTGTTTATTAATGTCATGTGCCAAAAGAATACTAAGAATTGAAGGTTTGTCAAAAAAAAGAAAAACCTAACTCTTTTGTCAAAGGAAACCTAACTTTAAGATTGTGGTAATCAAATTTTATTTATATGTATGAGTGCTGAAACCACTTTCACCACACATCATAAACATACATAGTTCCATTGAAGAGTGTAAAAAAATTATTAAATATAATTCATCACAATTATATTCGCAGATTTTCATAAATTTTAATCTTCTTATGCGGATTACAACCACAAATATAAATATAATAAAATTTTTTGGCTTTTTGTTTATGAATATGAAAATAATTTAAAATTATTTAAAATTCTGTATTATTTTTAATACCAAATGTAACAACTTTGTTCATTTCAATTTCAACATACATGAAAGGAATGTCAAAAATAATAAAAATAAAAAAATATTTTTTCGGTTTGTGGAAAATATTGATATTAAGGGCGTTAAAATTCAATAAATGTGTGTGAAAAAATGATAAAAATATTTTGTGCTACACGCAAAGAAAAAATATGGTGAATAGCAACCATAATCGAGTAGTGTCATATTATGGTTGGATGTAGCACTATTTTATGGTTGAATCTCAATAAAAATATTATTGATCTGCAACCATATTTTTGTTGTATATGTACACAGAAAAAAATATCAGAAGTTAAGAAGTAATTAAAAAGTATGGTTAACTACCATCCAAGATTTTTAACAATATTTTTTATTACTTTGGTTGTACGTTGTCATATTTACAAATTTACGAGTTGATTCTCAACTCTTTCAGTTGTTAAAATTTTAATTAAATTTTCGTTTTGAAAAAATAAAAATATGTGTCAAAAAATTTAAAATTATAAAATATTTTTACAATATTGTTTTAAAAATGTTGTATATTTGGAAGGATAATAAATTTTATATAGCAGATAAAGGAGTGGTATATTAAAAACTAAAAAATTAAGTCTATTTCCATGAAAGATAAGTATCAAAATACTAAGTTACTACTAAATTCTTACATACAATTTATTATTCCATTTTTAATAGTTCAACTATAAACAGAAAGAAGAACAAATTTGTGCAATTTGGTTGAACCTTTGGGATTTGGTGGATCTTACAATGGTAATAATAAGAAAATCTGTTTAATTAAAAATACTTATTCCATTACTTGTAGTATTTAGGAAAGTTTGGTTATAAATATTCCGGAACATCGTGTGAAAAATAAATCATTTGTCACAAGGAAAACTAAGCAGCTCATCTCTGAAATTTATTTCTAATCTTGTAAAATATTTTGTAACGTAACCCTTATTTTAATTTTATGATTTTTGCAAAATAAAAATTTTAAAAAAAAATGTGTAAATATTGACAACATAATTTTTTAATAGGACAAACCAGTTGTTGAAATATAGTTTGTTGCTTGATAACAACATTTTTATTTAATGTTACAAATTCATTGTCAAAAAAAATTGTTAAGTGTTAACAATCTAAGTAACAAAAATTGTTTTTAAATTTACAAAAACGGTTGTTGGTGCCTTTTTAATTAAAAAAATAATTGTATTGACGAATTTGGTAATTAATAAAACAATTGGATTGTCGTAATTTTTTTCTGTGTACTTCACTCATATATACAGCAATAATATAGTTGAATCATAATACAAATATTGTTGATCTGCAACCATATTTTTGTTGCATATGTACTTGATTCATATATATAGCAATAAAATGGTTAAATCACAATAAAAATCTTGTTGATTTGCAACCATATTTTTGTTGCATATGAACTTGATTCATGTAACAGCAATAATATTATTGTATCACAATACAAATATTGTTGATCTGCTACCATATTTTTGTTGTATATGTACTTGATTCATATATACAGCAATAATATGGTTGAATCACAATAAAAATATTGTTGATCTGCAACCATATTTTTGTTGTATATGTACTTCACTCATATATACAGCAATAATATAGTTGAATCATGATACAAATATTGTTGATCTGCAACTTTTTGTTGTATAAGTACTAGATTATTTTTTATTTATTTTTTTTATTTTTATATCTAATGTTTCTAAACTCCCCGGAAGACTGATATTGTTGAAGTTGTAGTACTCTGCGTGGAATCTAAAATTTAGTAAGAGAACAAAAACATTTGTAAAAGTTGGCATAAAAAAAATTGTGTTTTACTTTACTTACTTGATAACTTTATGTCCAATACAAAATCTTAGACGGCAATGAATTGTGCAACATAATTAGAACAAAATTCCTTTGTGATTTCAAATTCGAAAACACATATATTTAAATATTTTTGTTGTGAATTTTGCTTATAATTTTCCTTATTTTTAGCACTCCGAAGATAATCTATTGTGTAGTTTTCTTTGCATATTGTGCACAATCTAAAACACTTATGTAAAATATTTATTTTAGTTTAATTTTAATTTTAATTAAAATAATTAATTTTAAATAACTCACTTCTTTTCATATACATTCAATATATTTTCTAATATATTTTTAACACGCCTCACATTAGGGTAAAAAGGGTCGAAAATGGCGCTTAATTCAGGGAAAGGCGATATCAATATTTTAATGATCACATTTTATTTTTTTTATTAATTGTTAGTTAAAAAAATTCAATTTTAGAATTTTAAGAATTTTTTTAGCAGAACGGTAAAGTCTGTCTGTCCGTCTATACATTAGAGTTAAATGTGTCGAAAATTATGCATAATTCAGAGAAGGGTGATATCAACACTTTAATGATCACTTTTAATTTTTCTACTTATTAGTAAGTAAAAAAAATAAATTTTTGGAATCATAAGATGTTTTTTGGCTGAATAGTAATGTCCGTCCTTCCGTATATATATTTGGGTTAAATGGGACGAAAATGACGCTTAATTCAGAAAAAGGTGGTATCTAAATTTTGATGATCACGTTCAATTTCTACTATATATTAGTTAGTAAAAAAATGCATTTTCAGAATTCTAAAATATTTTTTGGCAGCATGGCAATGTCCGTCCGTCCGTCTATAAATTTGGGTTAAATGAGTCGAAAATGAGTCATATTAATCAAGAAGTAGAATAAAATATTTTTTGAATTTTAACATTAGTTTGAAAGAATTCTAATTGAAATTTTAAATATATATAACTCGAAAAATATATAGGATAAGTATTATATGCAAGTATGTTTTCTAAAGGATTTATGAAGGACTTTAAAATGGAATACAAATTTTGGAAAGGAACAAAAATTCGGTAGAGGTTAAACATTTTCCATGACACTAGTACCCTATTTTGAACCCTCATAGTTCCGCACCCGATTGCTATATTGGATTCTGCTGCGAAACTCAAAATGCTACTGTTCTCTGCTATGTCCGTGTGAAATTTCATGCAAATCCAACCAGCCGATTAGAAGTTACAGATTTATTTCGACTCTTTCCCACTGTTTAATATTTTATAAAGCGAAGAAAAGTACAGGCTGTTTTTAATATGAAATCTACTGGAGTTATTTTGAAAAAAAGTCATTTCTTAAATCGGGCAACATGTGCGCACGATTTTTTTTCACAAAATGAAAGTGGACAATATGTACTATTTTTCAGAACATTTTCAGAACAAACATCTTGTAACATTTCAAGTTGCATTCCATGAAATACTTGAAGAAAAGTATACTTAAATAAAAGGAGTTGATGGTTCTCTTTGAATTTTTTTTTTTAAAGACTTTTTATTTAAAATACACTGAAATCTGATGAAAATTGAATTTTTGACTATTTTTCAAAAATGTAAAAAAATTCTTAACTTTGACAGCTCCTTGTAAGAAAACTACATAACCTAGCTTAAAGATTTTAACTGATATTGATACATAATTTTGTCTATTTTTATTCGGTATCTAACTTTATTATAAAACTCTAAATTTTAAAATTCAATTAAGCGCCACTTTTGACACACTTTATCTCAACGTGCGCCGACAGATAACTAGCTCTATGGAAGAAGCACATTAAACTGAATAAAAATTAGCAAGTATACTTATGTTTGTTTATTTTGTGTTGTTTTTCTCTCTCACAAATGTGTTAAATTCACATAGAACTAATATGTGAGGTGAGAGAAAGAAAGTCATTTTCCATTCTTTGTATTCTTTGTCATGTGCTATTTTGGATGTTACAACTACCATCTAAAACTAAAAAAAAGTGCACTCATATGAAAACAAAACCCAGTATATAAAATTGATATTCTTGTCACTTATGTTTTTACTAGTATCATAAATACATTTGCCACTTGCCCAAAATAAAACTGTAAGCTTAAGGATTTATTTACATACAAGATTTGACAGATTTTTTTTATTGTCATATGTTTATATGGAGATTCCAAAGAGTTTAATAAAAAACAAATTAATTAAATTTCAAGGAAATAAGCGTATTAAGTATCACAAGAACTAAAATTAAAATACTAGATTTATTATGCGTTATATTGTCATAAAAAAAAACAAAGATGTGGGTAGTTTTTCTTTTATGAAAGTTCATAAAATTGTTGGTTGGCTTTTATTTATGGTTGGCAGTTTAATGAACATATTTCCGTGCCTTTATTATTAGAACTTGTGTTTGATGATTAAATGCTAAAGACCACAAACAATATTTGAATGTATGTATATATGAATATCCCATAGTAAGTATATAGGACCTTTAGAAATAATGAGCTTTTTAGAATTTTGCGAATGACAGCTTAAGAGAAAAATTTTGGAGTACATATGAATGTATGTATATAGGTATTTTTTTTTTATTTCATATATGAGTAAGGAAGTAATAGTCGGTTAAGCCCGACCATATGATACCCTACACCATTTTGTATGAGCATAAAAATGCGGGAAGGGAACTTATATCAGACCTTTAGCCAAACTTTTACTAACTGTAAAATAAAATATATGAATACAAAATAATGTGTTGATACTAACATCAATATGACTTTATGCACTTAAGAGTGATTCCCAAAAGTGGGTTTATATGGGATCTATGGTAAATTATGGACCGAATCTCATAAAATTTGATACTGTTTTATCTACTTATATAAAATTTATTTGTGTTGAATATTAACTTGATACTAACACTTATATGAGATTCATGCATGTTAAAGTGATTTTCGGAAGAGAGGTTTATATGGGAGCTATAGTCAATTATGAACTGATCTTTATGAAATATGGTACACAGATTTATAATAATATAAAACTCTCTGTGACAAATTTCATTAAATTATTTTATATATTAAAGGTATTTTTGAGCGTTAAGCCCTATTACGAGAGGACATTTGTATGGGGACTGGACAGCAAGCCTGCCAGAAGAAACGACATCGTTAAGTCGACTCAGAAAGTAAATTTAAATTTAAAAAAAGTAGATTTGTAGATTTTTCGCCATTTTTTAGCACAAACTCTGCTTTGGTACCACCAAACAAAATCCGGTTCGAAGGACCATAAACAAGTTTGCAATCGTAAATTGCCTTGTTGTCTCTGTTTGGCGGTACCAAAGCAGAGTTTGTGGACTATAATTAGACACCAGCAGAATGGAATACGTATTTTCTGTGCCGCTACACACTTCCTCAGCATTCGTGGTGTCTTATCCATTTCGGTTTCTTTGAAACCTAAACAGTTACGTTCTTTTTGAGTTATAAAAAAAGTTGTTTAAGTAACATATATAGTATTTATACTTTTCTGAAAGATTACTTTATAAGGAATTGTGTGAAGGAAAACAAAAATTAAAAACTTTAATACTGCGTGAACCAGGGTCTCTCAAAATTTACCCATTTTTTTACAATTTTCCAAAATTTGCCTTAATTTCTCAAATCGCAAAGCTGGAATTAAAAAATAATTATATTTTTGCAAAGCTTGATGTGTTTTTAATTTTTTGGTAATAGACATTTTTGCTCCCCGATATCGGTTGGGAAGATATATCAAAAAACTTAAAAAATCCCATTATTGGAAATTTTTGAAAGTTTTTTAGGATTTGCGGGATTTTTATTGAGAAATCCAAAAAATTTACTAAAGGTCCAAATTAAGCATTAAAAAATCTATCTAAGTGCAAGATTTTATTTAAAAATATTACCTAACAAAAATGTTATTCCAAATTTAAAATTGAATAATTTACTTAAAAACCAATTTAACACTCACGGTACATTTTCTCAAAAAATATGCAACGAATTTTTTTTATTATAAATGATTTTATATATTTTTGAAAAGAAGACAAAATTTCCTAAACATTGGTGTATAACAAGTCTATATCGTCTGTTTTGCGTATGCAATTAAAGCATTCAAAGTTAATAATTACCTGTGATTTGGTTAATTTTGCTTAATTTTTCTATGGTTGGTAATGCCGTTCCTGATAATGCAGTATCAAGAAATATTTTAATAAACCTTAACATTTTTTTTTTTTTCTTTTGAGCATAGTGCTTATTTTATATCCTTTTATTATAGCCATCAGGCTGACAAATAATACATTTTATATATCGTTGTTTAGGAAATTTTGTCTCCTTTTCAAATTTATATAAATTTGTTTTAATACGAAAATTTGTTGAAGACTTTTTGCAAAAAACACCGAGAAAGGACTAATTTTTGATTTTGTACATATTATTCATTTTTAATTTTGGAATACAATTTTTGTTAGTGGATATTTTTAAATGAAATTTTACACCTGAGTAGATTTTAGATTTTATTTTCTTTTTTGTATTAATTAACAAAGAGCTCGCAATTATCAAAAAACTTTCGAAAATTTTCAAAAATGTGATTTTTTAAGTTTTTTGCTATATCTTCCCAACCGATATCGGGGTCAAAAATTTCTATTACCAAAAAATTAAAAACACATCAAACTTTTTAAAAAAAATATAATTATTTTTTAATTCCAGCTTTGCGATTTGAGAAATTAAGAAAATCATAAAAAAATGGGTCAATTTTGAGAGACCCTGGTTCACGCAGTATTAAAGTTTTTATTATTTTTTTTCCTTCGTATAATTCTTTATAAAGTAATCTTTCAGAAAAGTATAAATACTATATATGTTACTAAAGAAATTTTTTTTATAACTCTAAAAGAACGTAAGTACATTTTTCGCAAAAAAACCACGAAAAATCGACTTTTTTCAAAATTCAAATGCATATAACTTTTGATTCCGTAAAGATTTTTTCAAGAATTTTTGTTATTTGTTGTTAATAACATAAAAAATATTCAAAAAAAACCGAGTGAAATTTGGACCCGCTATAGGAAAAAAACTTTACCAAGATAGGTCCAAAAATAAAAATTTTAATCTTTGAAGACCAATATCTCTTAAACTGAAAAAGATAACTTACACATACGACAATGTTTTTTGTATATCTCGACTAGAAGAATCCACTATTATAAAAGTCTTTTAAATCGGTTGAGATATAACGAATCTGGATAGTTTTAAATTTTTTGAACACTCGAGCTGTCCAATTTTTGGACCCTCTGGACCCGCCACCGTTATGTCTATAACGTCCAAACTCAAGACTTAAACTCGCCTACATCTCTACTAACACTGTCAGAAATTTCATTGAAATCGGACTAGTCGTTTGGAAATTCCAGATTTATTTCCATTTTATTTTTTGAATGAGACACTGTGCTATGGTGATGTAGGGTATAATTATAACTAATTACTAGGGTGATCGACACGGTTTTCCAACCGGTTTTTAAACCGGTTTTTTCAGTCAATGTGCCTTCAGTTTTTGAAAATGTTCAGTTTTCGAATGTCGAATAGACCGGTTTTTTTAAACACAAAAAAACCGGTTTTAAAAATAACTTTTTATTTCACAAAACATGCACTAAATACAGATATTTGAAATAAAAATAAAGTATTATTTCTAATGTTTTAAAAATATAGGTTAAATTTAAATGTTTTAGTATTTTTTTCATTCAATATTTTCTTAATTTTTCAAAGATTTTGTTTAAAAAAGTTTCACCGGCAGAATCGTTTCAATAAAACTGATTCTGACTTTTTACATATTAATCCATGGTTTCTGTTTATGCTAAGTAAAAGTTAATAACATTTTTTATGATTATTTTCTTATATTTTTTATACCTTACACTACCATATGTAGAAGGGGTATTATGCGTTTGTGCTGATGTTTGTAACACCCAAAAATATTGGTCTAAGACCCACCTTAATACAGGTCGCAATTTTCAACATAAATTAATTAAATTTGGCACACAGGTTTCTTATAGTCCAAGGACGAAGCGTGTTGAATTGGTTATGATCGGTTCATTATTTCACCTAACCCCTGTACAAATAACCTCCCGGAAAAGGGGTTAAACGATCATAAATCTCTTAAATGCAGCAAGAATTTTTGCACATGTAAGTTCATATAAGTTTAAATCTTTCATGAAGAAGATCGGTCCATAATTAACCATAGTATTGGTCTACAATTCCAAAAAGACCCCTCTCCGAATGGTTTAGGTTATTTTGGGTTAATAGTTATTTCCAAAAATTATTATGTTGAATAAATTTTAACTTGAACATTATAAGATTTATTGATTTTTCTTTAAGAAATGTAGTCTTTTGATAGAAATATTAACTTCTGAATAAAAACCGGTTAACCGGTTTTTTCTGAATTTTAAAAAGTGCAACCGGTTTTTTAAAAATACCAACTATTCGAACTATTCGAAAACCGGTTTCTCCAAAAAGTCGAATAATCGATCACCCTACTAATTACTAGGGACGGATTTTTATGCATTTAATTTTTGAAAATATGCGCCTAAAAATGCACTTAAAAATTCAAAATATACCATCAAAATTTTAAAAAATATGCATTTATTTTTTTTAATTTTTATTAAATTAAAAGAAAAAACTAAATTTTTTCTATCAACCTAACATAAACAAAAATTCCGAGTGAGATTTTTCACTTTTCCCCATTCTCTTATTGTGAAAAATTTATTTCTCTTTTATATCAACTGCGTTAAGGGAAAAAATTCTCAAGAAAGATTTTTTCCCTTAACGCAAGAAATAAATTCCTTGGGAATATTTATGATTGGGCTGTATAAGAAAAACAATAATCAGTCCATGATAAGCTAACTAATGCATTATGCATTTTGTATTTTTAAAAGTTAAAGCTATACTTTAAAAGAGTCCCGGCTATATAATAATATTTTTTATTTAATTGTTCTTCTTTTTTTTTTTTTTTTGGAAATGTTACCTTTTACTAGTTATTTTCAAGTATACATCAGCCTAATAGAGAGTCCATCCATTGAAAGGATTTCAAATTTTCGAAAGATTCACAACTTTTTAGAATATTATAAAAAATTTACTAAGATTTTATTAACTCAACATGGGTATCAAAAGAAAGCTGCAATAAATAATATTTTTTATTTTAATTTCCGGTACTAAAATTTAAGAAAATATCTTTCTGAAAATTTAATTTTGTAATATTATATTTATTACTTAACTTTATACAAATGATTTTTTCTTGACATTTTGTTTTGAAACATTTAAATTAAAACTTTTGTTATATTGCAGGGATTCATAGCTTTCATTTGACATCCATATTGGGTTTATATAATTTCGGTAAATAATTTATATATTTTTTTAAAGTTGCGTATTTTTTGAAACTTTGAAGTCCTTTTGAGAAAATTTGACGTCCTGGAGAAAAACTGAGTACGCTGTTTTATTATGTTTGAGCTCTAGTTTGATACATTTATCAATTTTTTCATGTGTGAAAATTTTTTTTGGGGAAATTGTCACACAGTATAATATGTTAGACATGAGTTTCGTTAATAATTTTGAATTAAAAAACTAATGAAGCTATTACTCTTACCTTGAGCGACTATTTTTTCTTAATTGTTTTATTTAAAAGCATTTATTTTTTTTTTATTATTTTGAATTAAACGCATTATTAAACACATATGGATAATTTCCCAAGGTTATTAAAGTCAAATACAAACAATTAACCACTACAGTTTCATAATTTTCTTTTATTTTTATATTTTTTTTTTTATAAAATACTTAATGCATAAAATAAGAATTTTTTTAATAACGTTTTTTATGTTCTTAATTACTTCCTGTGGTTAACAAACATGTATTTATCTAGTTAAATTAAAAAAGCTTATACACTTTTCATTATCAGTTGTGTAAATTCGGAAAATTTAATTGTCATTGAAACTTTATGCTCATTATAGATAAACGTTACCATAATCAAAAAAAAAAAAATAAAAACCACATAACGTTTATGTAACAGAAATGAACAACTTTTTTTTTAATTTTACTCTACTGATTTTTATCTTCCACCATCATTATAGGTGAAAAGCGTTAAATACATGTAACCAGCTCAAAAATAATAGAGAAAGACCTGAAAAAGGTCGTGATTTTAACATTGTGTTGTCATTGGAAGAAAGTACTTAATGATGAAAAAGAGCTTCTTTGTTTAACCCAAAGTTGTTATAGGTAGGACATTATTCTTGAATGCTTCTTGTTCATTGCTTTTGAACTACTTGTCTTAAAACTATGTTTATACATTTTTTAATAAGTTCTTTTTATACCCTACACCACCATAGGTGGGGAGGGTATTATGCGTTTGTGCTGATGTTTGTAACACCCAAAAATATTGGTCTAAGACCCACCTTAATTTATACCAATCGGCTTAGAATCATTTTCTGAGTCGATTTAACGATGTCCGTCCATCCGTCCGTCTGTCCGTCTGACCGTCTGTCCGTCCATGTAAACCTTGTAATCAAACTACAGGTCGCAATTTTGAATCAAAATTAATGAAATTTGGTACACAGGTTTCTTTTAGTCCAGGGACGAAGCCTATTGAAATTGGTTATGATCGGTCCATTATTTCACCTAGCCCCCATACAAATGTCCTCCCGGAAAAGGGTTTAACGATCATAAATCCCTTAAATATAGCAATATTTTAATGAAATTTGGAACATATAAGTTTTATATAAGTCTAAATAAGTGTGCCGATTTTTAAAAAGATCGGTTCATAATCAACCATAGCTCCCATATAAACCCCTTTTCAGAAAATCACTTTAACGGGCATAAATCCCATTAAAATGTTAGTATCAAGTTAATATTCAAATAAGTTCAAATAAGTTTTATATGAACATAAATGATAGTGCCAAATTTTACTAAGATCGGTCCATAATTTACCATAGCTCCCATATAAGGCCCTCTTTCGGGAATCACCCAAAAGTGAATAAATTCATATAAATGTCAGCATCAACGTAATATTCTGTATTCGTATGTTTTATTTTACACTTATGAGTATCGGTCCACATCTGACTCCAAGTCAAGACCCCTCCCCGAATTATAATGTACACAATGGTGTAGGTTATCATATGGTCGGGCTTGACCGACTATATCTTTTTCTCTCGTTTTTTCTTAACTTTATTAAAGCTAATAAATAACAAGCGAGAATGTTATATTCAGCTTGGCCGAATCTATATACCCACCATCAACTTTTTCAAATTTTGCATTATGTGGAAGGTGGGCGGTAAAGTGGGCAGAATACGCCCATTTTTTGCTTCCAAGTTTAGATTGATCCTTGAACTATTTGTACAAAATTTCGTTGACGTTTCACTTATATGGTAGGTGGGCGGTAAAGTGGGCGGATCACGCCCATTTTTGCTTTGCAAGTTTATATCGATCCTAGAATCTGTACAAAATTTCGTTGTCGTACATGCTTTTGTTTGAGAGATATCAGAAGAAAAGTATGAAATGAAACTACAACGGACACCCCGTGTTTCTAGTATTTATCCCATAACTACTTTGTTTATTAACCGATTCTGCCCATTTTCAATTCCAAACAAACCTTATATAAGACAAATATTACGTTGTCCCGTTCGAGCCCTATCCTGCTTTCAACAGACAGACAGACGGACAGACGGACGGACATAGCTAGATCGACTCAGAATCTAACCAGGACCCAGAAAATATATACTTTAGGAATGACTAAATCAATATACCCCCCATCTTTTTGATGGTGGTTATAAAAATGCACTTAAATTAATGCAAATGCATTAATGCATCTGCGAAATACGAAATATTTGAAATTTTTTATTTGTTAAAACAGCTATTCAATATTGAAAAAAACGAGGAGGGCAAACATATTTTAAGCATGTTCAGATTAATGAAAAGTATTTACCAAAAATTACACAGTGCAACAAGAAAAAATTGCCTCAATAATTCCAATGCAAAATGAAAGCGTACCAGTAGTATATTAGAACCCCTAAAGGGTTATTTTAAGTTAGTTCGAATTTCGGTTTTATGGCCTCTTGAAGTCCGAATTTTTCGGAGCCCCTTTTTCAATATAACACTGGTCGACAAAAATATCCTCCACCATAGACGAATAGTTGGACTTGATGTATTTTGATGTGCTAAACACGAATCTGCTTTCAGTTTTTTTCCATCAGGTCTGTCTAATATCTCGCCATAGTAAGGCCATTACTATAGTATATTTCCTTATTACTCAGGAACGGTGTGTACGATTGACATAAGTGATACACTAAAAGATGCGGACTAAAAATATGTATCAAATCTCCAAACTTCATTTATTTATGTGCTCAATAGTTTCGAAGTTATTTTGAAATAAGATTTTTTTGTTACTAAAATTTTGTTACTAAAAATAAATGAAAACATCAAAAATGTTTCAGTTTATCATCTTCATCTTAAAGCTGGTAATGTTGCAAATAAAATAAGGCATGTATCTTCAAAATTGATGAATAAAGCCCAAATTACAATAGCGCGTAGTCAGCAGCAGTGTGTACTGCCATAATCAGCTGATTATTTAGAATGCTATTCTATTTTTTCTTGAAACAATAATAGGTGGACTAGATGGATTTTGATGAGTTAAACAAGAATCTGCTTTCACTTTTTTTCTATCACGTACTAATTTTTTTTATGGGCATGAATAATATCATCACCATATTCAGCGGTCATACAATAAAATTCGTGAATGGTTTGTCAAATTTAGATTATAACTCAAGAACCGTTTACACGATTTTGATAAATGATACACCAAAAGATGCACACGAAAATTGTCTTCAACTGCGTCAACAATATTTTTTATTCGCTCATGAATTTCAGAGTTATGGATCAAAAATTTTCACCATTTTTCAAATAAAATTAAAATTTTTTCGCAACTAATTACCGAATAACTACGGAAATATTAACTGAACAAAAAATTATGTAAATTCAGACAAGACAAGATAAGACAAAAGACAATTTAAGTCGCTATATATTGGAGTTTAATTTATCGTAATAGAACAAACCATTCTCGAGTTATACAAGGCGGGGTCATAGTAGTCATGCCCATAAAAAAAATCGATACGTGATAGAAAAAAAGTAAAAGCTGATTCTTATTTAGCACGTTAAATTCCATCTAATCCACCTATTTCATTTTTTATTTAAGATGAAATTTTTTTATTTTTTTTTGCCCACTAGTGTATCTCCACTTAACTGTAGGTGGGTATCCTAACTTAACTGTAAATGCAATCAAGATTTGTGCATCAATTTTTATGATACGTGGCTTTATTTACTCGTAGTTTTGCCAGCTTTGAGATAAAGATGATGAACTGAAACATTTTTGATATTTTCACTTCTAAAGAGAAGTTTTAGTAAAAAAGGAAATCTTGAATTTAGCATAAAAAAATTTTTCGGATTATCTTCAAAAATATCTCCAAAACTATTGAGCGGATACAAATTTGTTAGTAGAACGACTTTAAGCCAGTTTTATTTCACATATTTTAGTGTATTATTTATATAAATCGTGCATACCGTCCTCGAGTTATAGTGAAATATATTCGAGTAATCGGCTTATTTAGGGCGCAATATTAGACACGCCCATAAAAAAATCTCGACCTGATGGGAGAAAACTGAAAGCAGATTCGAGTTTAGCATGCGGAATTCCATTTAGTCCACATATATTTTTTTGAAGGAGCACGAAAAACCATTTTTTAGTCGACCAGTGTTATCGCACATCTAAAGAACTATGATAACAAAGGTTTTAACTTTTTGTAGAGTCTAGCGGGAATGGCAAAAAAACTTATTAACGAATAAGTTAAATACTGTTGCAGCAAAACCTTAAAATTTTATTGCAATATCTTGGAAAATGGTTCTCCAAAGCAAATTTTGTGAGAACTACTTTCTTTTCAGATTGCATTCATTAAATAAAAATTTTACGGAAAGGGCTAGGGGAAAGGGTAGCTCCTTTACAATACATATACTAATTTAAAATAATTATTTAGTAAAAGTTTTAAAAACAGTTGTGAAGAACCTTTAATATCAAATTTTATTGCGGATAATTCGAGAGGAGCACTAGCCCCCATATAAAGTAAATATTTGTTATGGCAGATGCTGTATACACAGATTAGTCAATTTTCTTGAAATTTAAAAAAAAAAAAAAAATTATTAAGGTTAGGATAAATAAGTTTTCAAATTCTTTGGGAACAATCCTATAATCAAGTTCAACAATTAACATGAAAATGGGACGGGTCTTCGAAGTGGAAAATATTTTAATATACTATATATAGGCAAAACTTTCTCATTAACTTCCATAATTTAAGACAAAAATGGGACCGATATGACAAGGGATAATTAGTGATACCCTTTATTTAAAGAAATTATTTTTAATGAATTTTTTTCTGAATTTTTGTTCTGAAAAAATTAAATAAATCGGTTCAATAATAACTGAGATATCGGACAAAACACATTTTTTATTTTTTTAAGCCCTGGTTTAAGCTATAGATTTTTGTTTTTATATAGATCAGTCATAAATATTTTTATAAAATTTCGGTTTTTTTTAATAAACCAAATTCGTTCATAATCAACAGAGTTATGGCCCAAAAACAAATCTGTTAAGAATATAAATACACACACAAACATGTATATTAAGCATTGTAACCCAGCAGGCCACATGTCCATTAACGACACTTTCATCGACGATATCGCCGAAATTTGTCGTCAAGAAAATGCATATAGAGGAAAAGTTTGACTAAAAGTCACCTATATTGCCATCTTACCCCATTTTCGGCGACTTCAATAATAAAATATACTGAATTGTCGTACATATCTAGTTCGGTGACAACATGAGTAAAATGTCCAGCGAGAATGTCGTGAGTTAAACCAAACACACGACATGCTGCATGACAATGTCATCAATAACTATCAGATAAATAAAAGCATTTATGAAATCATTAAAAAGTAGAGAATGTTGTAGCTAAAGTGGTAAGTGCGCTTGACTATTCAATAAGGAAGAGATAAATTGGTGGCCTGGGTTCAAATCTCGGAGGAACCCAACTTTTTATACCCACCATCAAAAAGATGGGGGGTATATTGATTTTGTCATTCCGTGTGTAACATGTTGAAGGAATCATCTAAGACCCCACAAAGTATATATGTTCTGGGTCCTGGTTAGATTCTGAGTCGATTTAGCTATGTCCGTCCGTCTGTTGAAAGCAGGATAGGGCTCGAACGGGACTACGTAGGGAGACGAAATTTGGCACAAATGTTTGTCTTTGTTTGGGATTGAAAATAGGTAAAATCGGTTAATAAACAAAAAAGTTATGGGCTAAAAACTAGAAACACAGGGTGTCCATTTCATGCATTTCTGCTGATATTTCTTCAACAAAAGCATGTACGACAACGAAATTTTTTATGTATAGTTCGGGAATCGATATAAACTCGGAAACCAAAAATGGGCGTGGTCCGCCCACTTTACCGCCCACCTCCCATATAAGGTGAAAATCAACGAAATTATGTTCAAATAGCTCAAGGACCAATGTAAACTCGGAAACAAAAAAATGGGCGTGGTCCACCCACTTGCCTGCCCACTTTACCGCCCTCTCCCATATAACGTAAAATTTGAAAAAGTTGATGGTGGGTATATAGATTCGGCCGGGCCGAATATAATTCGCGCTTGTTTTTCATTTATTTTTCTTAAAATGGTTGACGAAAATATGCATGACACTGTCGCTCAGGTTATCGTTGATGACTTAAGTGCTCTTTGCTCGAAAATGTCACCAATGTGTGTTCGGAGCTGTCGTACATGTGTCATCGAAGACTGTGACAAATCATTAAGACATCGTCGATATTTTCTACAAGACATGGCCTGCTGGGTTAGTGACGTTTTTTGTTTTTTGTATAGACAAGTAGTTTAGTTATCAACAGCACCCAGCAGGCCACATGTCCATTAACGACACTATCATCGATGATATCGTCTAAATTTGTCGTCAAGAAAATGTATGTAGAGAACAAGTTTGATTAAAAGTCACCTACATTGTCATCATACCCCATTTTCGGCGACTTCAATAACAAAATATACTGAATTGTCGTACATATTTAGTTCGGTGACAACATGAGTAAAATGTACTGTGAGAATGTCGTGAGTTAAACCAAATACACGACATGCTACATGACAATGTCATCAATACCTATGAGATAAATAAAAGCATTAATAAAACCATTAAAAAGTAGAGAGTGTTGTAGCTGAAGTGGTATGTGTCGTACATGTGTCATCGAAGACTGTGACAAATCATCAAGACATCGTCGATATTTTCTACGAGACATGGCCTGCTGGGCAGTAATATAATGAATTACAGTGTTGTTGTTGTTGTTCTTTGTATATGCAGTCAGTTTGTATATACACACATAAAAAAATAAATAAATATGGAATTATTGTTGTTGTTTATTTTTTAAAAGCAAAGCCTGCTATGACTGTTTTTTTTTTTTTTTCATATTCAAATTTTATATGAATATGAAAGCATACGTTAAGGCAAAAATTGTATTATTTGTCGGTAATATGGTAATATGATGACGATAAGATGGTAATATGGTGATGGGTATCAAAGATTCGGCACAGCCGAATCTTTTTTCAATTTCATATATATTGTAATATTGCAATTTTGTTTTAATTACTATAATACCTTCCCTTTGTTATCTTTTACATACATACATACATACATGTTATTATCATTTACATAATTTTGTAAATGCCTTTATTAATTAAAATACTGCAAATATGTATGTTTAAACTCTTGTATGTTATCGAATTTCAGTATTGCGTGTAAAATAAACAGATTAGTTTGTATAAGTTCAATAAGGAAACGAAAAATACATAATTATATTTTGATTTCCCTTTTATTTAAACATTTTCTTATTTAAACAGTTAAGTAATAATAATCTCACAATAAGTGAAGCTGTAAATGTAATGATTAGGTGGCGGATTTTTATGCAAATGCAATTTTTTCTGGAGCATTTAAAAACTATCTTATGTTGTTATCTATCCGAATCAGACATTTTACTAAAAAAACCGCATCGATTTGTTAGTGCACATTTTTTTAACGATGGATATATTTGTATATTTTTCTATTTTTACATTTTCTTTTTTTTACTTTTTTCATGTTTTTCCATGTTTTTCTTAATAGTTTTGAATTTGCATATTTTTAAAATATTTACATTTTTTAACTTTTTTATTTTTAATGCACATAACAGGTATTCTAGATGTTCTTTAACTTTCATTTAGAGGTTATTCTCAAACAAGTTATTAGTAGGGGAAGGACTTTAATAAAAATAATGACGACTCAAAAGCTATAGTAGATGTTAAACGAGTATTAATATCAACATATATTATATTTAATCTCTCCTTTGTCTGTTCCACCTATGAATTTCCTTCTGAAATTACGTATTACTAAATTAGAGGGATTTGATTCTTTAAGTATTTAAAAAGTTCAATTGATATAGATATTGAGAAAATGAAAGCTATGGAAGAAAGAGCTCTTGATCTTTTAAAATATAGCTTTAACTTTTAAAAATACAAAATGTTATGTATTAGTTAGCTTACCATGGACTGATTTTTGTTTTTCCCTGTTGAATAAATTTTGCTTTTCCTTTTAATTTACTAAAAATAAAAAAATAAAAATATTATATTTTGAATTTTTAAGTTCATTTTTTAGGCGCATATTTTCAAAAAATAAATGCATAGAAATCCGCCCCCTAGTAATGATAATACTTTTCGAATTGTTATCACAGGGACTCTCAAAAGCAGTTACTTCAAGACCTCGTCTTTGGGACACTTCAAAATTGTATCCGTTATTGAAAAATAGTTCTGTATAAATCAAAATTCTTTTGAAAATGAACTGTTTTCCATTGCCAAATGACAATTAGCCAAACATAATTCAGTTTTTTTGAGAACATTAGCCTACATGCAAAAAAAAAAAAAAAAAAAAGGATAGTTGTGGTGACCATAATCTAAGAAATACATATTATTACTTATTAGTATATATAGCTGAAAATTAGTATGATCTAAAATAATAATTGTTAAGATTTCAATTCATCATATTGCGTCCAATGTTATTGTGCATTTTTTTCAGGTTATGATTCGCCTTTATCATAATATAATCCCATTTCATTATATTATGGTGCATTTTTATTACATTATGATTCCATTTTGTCATATTATTATTCAATCTCATAATATTGTTGTTTTATTCCATCAAATTATTTTTCCGTTTTATCATATTATTATCCCATTCATATTATTGTTTAATTTTATTATATTATTATTATATTCTAAATAATATCATAATTTCGATGTATCCTGTAATAAATTTCATACTAAATTAAAACACATTCATTCGAAATTATTTCCATTGTTTAATGAGTCGATTTTATTGACTACAAATTTAATTTACATATAAATTATTCAAATATTTATTTATTATATTTATATAATAGCTAAAAACAGTAATTTTATATTTTCTTTGGAAACTATGTAATTTTTCACAAATATTTATTATTTTTTATCACGAATTTTTAATAAAAGTAGTAAATAAATTATTGTACATACATAAATAAACTGATTGCCTATTGAACGATTTTTGAACTGATACACAAAAATGTATATTCAATAGTTGTGGGGAACAAAAAATGGTTTAAAAGCAAACAAACACTTAATAGTTGTATAAAACAAAACATGGTCTAAAAATAAACATTTAAGACACATGGATGGAAAGGGGACAAAATCAAGAATTGCGTTTAAACAATCTGGTTATGGACCAAAATATGTATTTAGCAATTTTAAAGGGAAATCTATCAAGAAGTGTGAGTAAACTGAGCCTCAACAAGAGTTGATACTTTTATCAGGACAATGATCCAAAACATAGTTAAATTTTATGCTTTTGATAGCTAAATAAATAGGTAATCAAAAAATAAATTACAACCCTTTTCTTAATAGTTTCACTTTTGCAAAATTTTCGTTTTAAAATAGTTTATTATAGTGGCCGAGTTTAGCTTGGAGTCACTGTATGGTCAAACGAAATTTTTGTTAACATTTACAGATAAATGAAGTTATTCTGCATATGAACACAGCCAGCTGGAAGTTGTATCACAATGGAAAGTTAGTAGATGAAAGTTGTTTCGGTAATCACATTTACATTATTATTTTATAGTGCTGTTTCCAAAAAAAGCCAATTCTATAAAAAAAGTTATATTTAACTTAATTTATTAAAACAAAATAAAAACAGTTTTATATTCGATCGAATCTTATATTCTAAAATCATTAATGTATTTAGAAATATAAGCAGTTGGGTGGTACAAAATTCCTTTTTGCGACCTACATTTAAACGTACTTAAAATTATGAAGGGGGATGTCATTTAGAACATACTTGCCAAATTTTAACTTTATACGATGATTGGAACAGGATTCTAAAGTTTCCTTTTTTCATTCATATTTACTTTTTTCCAAAAATTTCGAAATATGGGTATAATAATTTTTCATTAGATTTCGTTTGATACATATATTGAAAATTTTGGTGAGAAAAAAATTTTTTAAGGTTATTTCAGGAATCATCAACTTAAATGGTCATTAGAGTGTCCCGAGAATAGCGTTTTTCGAGATTTCGATGTAGGAACACTCCTCAAACGATGCGTAAAAATTAGCTGAATATGGGAAAAATATAAAAAAATTGTAAAATTGGTCTTCAGTTCCAGCGATTTTAAAATCATGGATCCCATACATTTTGTTCAAAAAAAAAATTTCGATTTTTTAATCGAAATGGGTATCAAAAGATTCGCAATTTTATGCTGGTTATGGAAAAAATATTTTCGTTCGCTAGAAGACTTTCTAAGGTATTTTGATGAAAATTTTTTTAAAAAAATCTGGAAAATTACATATTATCAACATTTCTTACTACAATGGAATTTTTTTAAATTTTTTCCTTAAAAGGAACAAAATTTTAAAATTCTTATCTATTTTTTTTTAAAATTATCGAAATTTTTTTTTGCATGATGTATTAAAATAACGGTTTATGGACCAAAATTTTTGGGGAAATTTTTTTTAAATATTTTTTCTATAATTGGATTAAAATTACGAATTTTTTGATACATTACCATAAGACTAAAATCAATACTATTTTTGGACGAAATGTTCTAGACCCGTGACATTCAATCGGTGGTAGGGAACTGAAGATCAATTTATTTTTTTTTTATACCCTACACCACCATAGGTGGGTCTAGGGTGGATGTTTGTAACACCCAAAAATATTGGTCTAAGACCCACCTTAATTTATACCAATCGGCTTAGAATCACTTTCTGAGTCGATTTAACGATGTCCGTCCGTCCGTCTGACCGTCTGTCCGTCCATGTAAACCTTGTAATCAAACTACAGGTCGCAATTCTGAACCAAAATTAATGAAATTTGGTACACAGATTTCTTCTAGTCCATGGACGAAGCCTATTGAAATTGGTTATGATCGGTCCATTATTTCACCTAGCCCCCATACAAATGTTCTTCCGGAAAAGGGTTTAACGATCATAAATCCCTTAAATATGGAAATATTTTAATGAAATTTGGAACATATAAGTTCTATATAAGTCTTAATAAGTGTGCCGATCTTTAAAAAGATCGGTCCATAATTAACCATAGCTCCCATATAAACCCCTTTTCAAAAAATCACTTTAACGGGCATAAATCCCATTAAAATGTTAGTATCAAGTTAATATTCAAATAAGTTCAAATAAGTTTTATATGAACATAAATGATAGCGCCAAATTTTAAAAAGATCGGTCGATAATTTACCATAGCTCCCATATAAGGCCTTCTTTCGGGAATCACCCAAATGTGAATAAATACATATACATGTCAGCATCAACGTAATATTCTGTATTCGTATGTTTTATTTTACACTTATTAATATCGGTCCACATTTGACTCCAAGTCAAGACCCCTCCCCGAATTATAATGTACACAATGGAGTAGGGTATCATATGGTCGGGCTTGACCGACTATATCTTTTTCTCTTGTTTTTTTTTATATTTTTCCCATATTCAGCTAATTTTTACGCATCGTTTGAGGGGTGTTCCTACAAAATTTTGGTCTACGGGACACTCTAATGGTCATGTAGCATCCTGTTCCAAACATTGCACGTAAAATGTAAAATGTGTCAAAAGTGGCGCTTAATTGAATTTTTAAATTTAAAGTTTTGTAATAAAGTTGGGTACCGAATAAAAATAGAAAAAATTATGTATCAATATCAATTAAAATCTTTAAGCTGGTTTGTGTTGTTTTCTTGCTAAGAGCTGTCAAAGTTAATATTTTTTTTTTAAATTTTTGAAAAATAGTAAAATATTCAATTTTCACCAGCTTTCAGTATATTTATTTTAAATATAAAGTCTTTAAAGGTAAAAATTTAAAATGAAACCATCAACTTCAGATATTTAAGTGTACTTTTCTTCATGTATTTGTAAATTATATTTTGTCCTAATATATTTTTTTTTTAATTGTACTAAAATACACTTATTTTCAACTTTCAAGGAATTCAACTTAAAATGTTACGGGATGTTTGTTCTGAAAAATAGTATATATTGTCCACTTTAATATTAAAAAAAAAGTCGTGCCGATTTGAGAAAAAAATTTTTTTCAAAAAAACTCCAGTAGTTTTTATACAAAAAACAGCTTAAGTGCAGACATTTTCTTTGCTTTATCAAACATTAAACAGTGGGGAAGAATCGAAATAAATCTGTAACTTATGGAAAATGTTTAACCACCAGCGAATTTTTGTTCCTTACCCGATTTCCAAGATTTTTATATCACCTTAAATTCCTTGATAAATCCTTTAGAAAACATGCGAGTTATATACATTTAAAATTTCAAAAATTTCAATTTTACCGATTTTATTATATTTTTTGTAGTTGGTTAAAAACCAAAATTATCTATCGAACAAAGAAAATTTTGAGTCGTTATCTTCATTGAGTCAGAAAATTTTGAGTCGTTATCTTCATTGGAAAGTTTTCAAAAATTAAGAAACAGACGGACAGATGGACAAACATTAGAATTCTTTCAAAAAAATCTTAAAATTCTAAAAAAGTTTTTTTCCACTTCTTGATTAATATGAAAACCAAACGAAGGTATTACAATTTTGGTATCACCTTTACCTGAATTAAGTGCATTTTTCGACCCAAATAAGCTAAATGTATAAACGGACGGACGGACATTGCCTTTCTGCCAAAAAATATTTGAGAACTCTAAAATTGCATTCTTTTAGTAACTAATAAATAGAAAAAATAGAACGTGATTATAAAAATTTGGATATCACCTTTCCTAGAATTAAGCGTCATATTCGTCCCATTTAACCCAAATGTATAGACGGACGGACAGATATTACTATTCATCAAAAAAACATCTTATTATTTTAAAAATGCATTTTCTTACTTACCAATAGATAAAAAATTGAATGAGAAATAAAAAATAATATTGTTAATTTTCTGTAAAGAAAATCGAAAATATTTGTTACTGTTTTAAAAATAAAATCATAATTTTTACTATTTTCAATTTCAAAACCATTTATTTTTGGCCTCAAGAAAGATATTGCAATTTCTTATTTAAATTAACAAACATTCTCTCAAAAAATATTAAAACTCCAAAAACGTTTATTTTTTTATTTTTTGTGTTTATTGATCAATATAAAAACACTAAAATATTAACATCACCTCTTTCTGAATTAAGAGCCATTTCAACCCTTTATACCTTTGCGGTTGTGGAGAACTGAAGATTAATTTTACAAATTTTTTAAATATTTTTTGTGTATTTAGCTCATAAATAGGCATAATTTGAGCGATCTCCCTACGTTGAAATCTCAAAAAAGTAGTTCTTCAGGAAACTCTACTGTGTATTTTTTCTATTTACTTAACAATTCCTCTTATTATCTAAATAATTTTTTATTTATAATAAAAATCCGTTTGTTTTAAGAACTTTTCATATGACCTACATTACTATAAAACTTATTTTCTGAAATAAACTTATTTTGTAAATATAAAACTAACTTTTTTTTTTTTTTCTCTTAAATTTTACATGCCCCTAATATTTTTACACAAAATTGCAACTTAACAAAGTTTTGATTTTTTTTCTCTTTCTCTTTTTTTCGAAAGACAAAATATTATTAAGTATGTATTTTTTGCTAAACCAACCACGACTAACTTGAAATCAATATTATTTAAATTTTTATACCCTTCACCACAAGTGTAAAGGGTATATATAAGTTTGTCATTCCGTTTGTAATTTTCACAATTTTCGTCGGAGAGCAAAAAAGTTTATATTTTCGGGATCCTTGTAAGAAATGATGACGATAGAACCATGTCCGTCCGTCCGTGTGTCGGTTGAAATGGCGTTTATGAAGCCCACCGATAACTGGTATATATAATATATATATCAAACGATCGGAAATCTTTTCGAAAATTCTGTTATTGAAATTCAGCAAGATCGGTTCATAAATGGCAGAGATATGCTTAACAAACCGGTTTTTAGAAACGGTTTTCCAGTTTCTGAAGCTTCTGTATACACTAGGGACTTCGTTTTTGCAAAACAGGCTCGGACATTTTTTCTGAATTTTTGTTTTGAAAAGATGAAATAAATCGGTTGAGATATCGGGCAAAACGCATTTTTGGTTTTTTGAAGACCATGTTTAAGCTACAGATTTTTATTTTTATATAGATCGGTAATAAATATTTTTATAAAATTTCGGTTTACCAACTAAATTCGTTCATAACCAACCGAGTTATGGGCCAAAAACTAAAACAAATCTGTTAAGAATATAAATTCACACACAAACATGTATATTAAGCATTATAATGATTATTAGTGACGTTTTTGTTTTTTGTATAGGCAAATAGTTTATTTAGCAACAGTAGTAATATAATGAATAACAGTGTTGTTGTTGTTCTTTGTATATGCAGTCAGTTTGTATATACGCACATACAAAATAAGTATGGAATTGTTGTTTTTGTTTATTTTTTAAAAGCATAGCTTGGTGATTGTTTTTTTTTTTTTTTCGTATTCAAATTTTCGTAGTTTGAAAAAAATTTAGATTTATAAATGTGAAATAATGAAAGCATACGTTAAGGCGAAAATTTAATTATTTGTCGGTAATTTCATTTTTAATTGACTTTACTTAAATCGTGGTTTGTAAAATTAAGGTGGTTGCACCATATATTGAAGCATAACTCGAAAACGACTTGTCTGATTTTATTCAGAAAAATATCAAGAAATTCTAACTAAAATTGTCTTCAAGTAGTTTTTACATTACTTTTCTGAAAAAAAATTTAAATTTTATACAAAATTTCAAAAAAAGAAAATTTTAAAGTGTCAAAAATCACATTTATATTCTTTCGATTAAAATCAATGCATAAGTGTTGATAAAGTCCTTTGAGGAACTTCATAAAAACCAAAGACGAAAAATATTTTTTTTTTTTTTTTTTGTGTTTTTGGAAAGAAGGTTTACAAAGGCTTACAACACTAAGGAATTGTAGTATTTTCCCGCTGTGATATATATTATCTTCGCTCTTTTACTCTAATATACAAGTACTCATGTAAAACATTTTCTTCGTTCATATACATACATACATACATACATACATACATACATACATACATACATACATACATACATACATACATACATACATACATACATACATACATACATACATACATACATACATACATACATACATACATACATACATACATACATACATACATCCAAACATACATACATACCATACATATGTATATGATTTTTCGTTTTGCTTGAAGGATATAAATTGTAGAAAAAGAATTTATAAACAAAAAGTAGGATTAATGTTTTTGTTGGTTGTGTGACGTTATTGTGGTTCTAATATTCCTTATATATAGATATGTATATATAAAGTGTTTACATGATGGTAACTTGTTAAACAAAAATGTATGATTTTTGTAAAGGAATTTATTAAGCTGTAAAACGATGCTTTAATATAAATTTTACAAATTTCTACCAAATTGAATACAGACTTAAAATAAACATTTGATGAAAGTCAAAAAAATATAAAATTTAGTACCAACAATTATTAAAGAACATTTGATTTTCTCTTAGCAGTATTGTTATCCTTATATATATATATATTATAAAAATGAAGTGTAAGTTTGTTTGTTTGTGCGTCAATCACGTCTAAACGGCTAAACCGATTTGTGCTTATAGGTTATGTAAGAACTCGGTTGTATGTCACGCCCACATTTTACGTCCACTTTTTTAAAACTCTTATACGGCTGCACCGATTTTCACAAAATTAGACACACAATTTGGTTTTAGGTTATGTTAGATCTCGATTGGATGTCACGCCCACATTTTACGTGCACTTTTTTAAAACAAAGAAAATGTTAATTTTCTCATATCTAAAGGAGTATTACAGTGAAAGCCTTAAACAGTTTTAGCAGTAATTTTCATATCAAAATTCGTATAGGGCGGATAGGTCCAAGGGAAGTAGTAAATATTTGCTATCGCCTAATAAGGGAAAAGCTAGTAATGTAATAAAATTGGAATATTGAATATGTTGCTTTTTTAGCAGATGTAGCTCTACCGAATCTTATAGCGTTTTCTTTTCTGAAGAAAGATGTTACCTTGTTACTGATTATCTTTATTACCTTCATAAATTCACGCAAAGAAAAAATATGGTTCTAGTGACCATAAACTAAGAGCAACATACTATGATTGTAATATATAATATATGATTACGGGTAACTACTATAAGTATATTTGAACGTAATCATTATTATGATTCCATTTTATAATTTATTAGTGAGGTTTATAACCTTAATAATAACTTTTAGTAAAGTTTATAAGTATTTTTCTTAAATACTGCTTTCAATTTCATCATGTTTTTATCATTTAATAATTCCATGTTATCATATATATATAAACTAATTTCATCATATATATAATTCCAAATAATTTTATCATATTTATAATCCCATGTTATCATATTTATATTAATTTGTACCACGATATATGGTACATTCATCATACTGAATAAAAACAAACCTTGCCATTTTATATTTGTTCATATCTAAACTAAATGAGAATTAATATACTAAAAAACTACTGGACTGATACACAAAAATGTGTATTCAAAAATTATTAAAAGCAAATAAAAATTTTAGCTTAATAGTTGTAGAATTAACCAAATTTGTAAAATTAACTGAATAGTTGTAGAATTGACTAAATGTTTGGATTTTTCATAAATATGGTTTTATATAATCATATTTAAATAATTCAGTCAACCATATCAAACAGAATTATAAACGTTGCTATCATGAACACGGTATCATTAAAATCAATGAAAAACGGCTCTACAAACATTGAATAGTTTTAGTGATCATGCTGTAACCATGTTTTTTCTCTGCGTGTTGACACCTTTTTTATGAATTACAAATAGATCAACAAATGTGTGACCAATTTAGTTATGGTTTTATTTTTTAAGGTATTTATGAGAACAAATTTTACCCCTTTATTTTCTAAATCCCTTTACTTCAATTTGAAAAAATGTTCATAAAAATTTTTGAAAAAAGCAATTTACATGAAAAATTTTCAAAGTAAGGGGAAGTGTTTAACAAAATTGGGCCCTTAATTTAATCGAAAGAAATTGGATTTTGAGTTTAATTTAGCTCTTTTTGGTATATTTAAATTTTAAATCGAATTTTGGTTAAATTTAGCTCTTTTTGGTAAAACTCCAAATTTTTGACAAATTTTCGGTTTTTTAAATTTTAATTTACAGTAAAGGTATTCACCTCAGAAATTTGCAACTTTGCAAGAACCTTGCAAAGTAGAAAATTTGCATCGATTTCTGTAAACACAATAACAACCACATAGAATAAATTTTGCACAACTTACTTTGCAAGGGTCTTGCAAAGTTGTAATTTCTGAGGTGAATACCTTTAGTGAATTTCTAAATTTTTTAATTAAAATTTTGAATTTTTTGTAAAATTTAAAATTTTTCGTGAATTTCGAATTTTTTATAAAATTTAAATTTTTTGGTGAAATTTCGGATTTCAAATTTTTGGTAAAATTTGGCAAATATTATTTTTGTGCATTAAAAAAAAAAAGTTGTTTAAAAATTTTTATTTTTTCATAAAATCTGCACTCCTGCATTCGTTTTTGCCCGGGCTTGAAGCAATTTTAATTAAATAATAATTAAATATCGTCAATAAATTAAAAAGCATCACATGAAATTGTTTTTTATTTAACGACAAAATTAATTTTTTTCTAAAATTCTGCATTTTCGAACAAAACTGGATGTAGAGTGCAAACCTAAAACAATTTAAAATTTCTTTTTTAACCATTTATTTTATAAGGTCTTTTGAAATATGTTAAGAAAGAAAATTTATTAAAAAACAACTGAGAAAAAAGTGAAAAAATAGTACATTTTTGTAAAAAAGTAGCAATTTTTAATACTAATTTCAGAGTGCTGACTATGACAATTTTTTCAGCATATTATTTCCGAATTTAAGGCCTGCGCACGAAAAAATCCGTACATGCAAATCTGCTTATAGAAACTAAACCAGTAGGCGAATTGTTTTAAAATAATATTTCTATTAATGACTGTTATTTTCAAGTTCTAAACATAAAATAATAAATTAGTTCCTGTTGGTTTTTAAGAAAATATCTGATCTTTTTCAGAATTATTCCAATTAAAGGTTTTATTGTGTTTTGGCCACTTTTTTGATCCCACTTATTTTTAAACTCCGTTTCATTTTAAGAAAAAACAATTTTGCTATTACCATGAAACTTATCACATGGCAAGTGAGCATAATGGCAAATACAAAAACTAGTTAACAGAATTATTAATTTTTCACCACATCAAAAGTTATAAGCCCAAGAGCATGCACGGATTTTTTCGTGCGCAGTCCTTATTTGAAATAATAAAATATTTAAAAAAAAATGTCTCTTATATTTCAGGACTTATTGCCGAAAAACAAAATAAAGTTGAGGCAAAAAATTAAAATTTAAAATTCAAGCGTAAATATATTTATATTATTATTACGCGTTTGTAACGCACAGAAAAAATCTTCGGACCCCCACCTAAAGCGTTCGACTCCGAATCCCTTTCTGAGTCGATTTGACGATGTCCGTCCGTCTGTCTGTCTGGATGGCTGGCTAGCTGGCTATCTGACCATGTAAACCTTGTGAAAAAAGTAATTTTAAAGGTATCTTGATGAAATTTTGCAAAAATAATTATTTTGGCACAATGACGAAGCCTACTGAAATTGGTTATGATTGGTCCTCTATTTCACTTAGTCCCTATACAAATCTCCTCCCGGAATATTGATTTAAATATCATAAATGCCTTAAATATATCAATCAATATTTTTATTCAATAAAAATGTAAGTATCAAGTTAATATTCGACACAAATAAGTTTTGTATATGTAAGTAGAAATCACAGTATCAATTTAATAATATAAATGCTAGTATCAATGCAAATTTCTGTATTCATATATTTTTTACACTTAGTAAAAGTATGAGTGACCACAAGTTGATTTTTCTAAAAGCTTAGTTCCATACACTTCAATTCGATCCGAACAAAATTTTAGGTGATACAGATTTATTAGCAAAAATATTGCGATTGACAAGCTGTTTGACAATGTCTGCAATGCCTATATTTTAAACAAGAATTCTATAATTGAAGAAAAAGTCGACATTTTTCATATAAAAATAAAATAATATTTTTAACAATGTTGGAGATAGTGTTGTCATCATCATTGTGTTGCTAAGGTTATCATGCAGGATTTAAGTGCTCTTTCTGTGAAAAAATCATTAATATTTGATTCAGACATTTGTCATTGTTTATTGCTTTTTCAGCTCTTACTTTTTGTACTTTGTAGTTTGATATATAATATCTTTTATAAAGTAACCTTTTATGGTAAACAGAATTATTTTTATATAAAAAGTACATGCCTATAAAAAAAAAGAGACACAAAGATTTCAGTTGGTGGTATTTTAATAAACTGCATAGTAGAGTGTCCCGAGAAGCTCCTTTTTTGAGATTCCACTCAAATTATGTGCATTAATGAGCAGAATACAAAATAAAAAAAAAATAAAAAACACGAAAAAACATAATAAAACTATTTTCCAATCTGAAATTAGTTTTCCTTCCAAAATTATAGGTCTCATATGTTTACCATAAAATATGGAATATTTAGTGCATTTTTGTGAGTTTTTATGTCTCTCAGCGGGAGCTAAGTTTCAATATTAGACCTATAGATTCTTTGGAAAATTTTCTTAGAATTATTACTTAAATTTTTTTTGGACAAAAATAATTACCGAAGAAAAAAATTAACGTTACTTTAAATTACATTACTTTAAATTATATTTCTTTAAAGTATCGTATGCAACACAATCCATAATAAACAATAAATATTAAATATATGACTAATTACACAGGTCAACACTAAAAACGTATCTGGAAAATTATGTTGCATACATTGTAGATATAATCATCCCAATCACCAGGTACATTTCGGTTTTTTTCCATCACGTAACATTTTTAACCCATTGAGGATCAAAGAAAATATGGTTCTATGATGAGTTTTTAGGTTATAAAATTTTCCAATTATTAGGTAGAGTAGATTAGTCACTAATGTTTTATAGCCAAGACATGGGGCTATTAAAATGTAACACTAGTTAAGTCTCTAACTTGTCACACATAACCCCTAGAATTCTTTAAAGTTGTAAAAATAAAGAAATTCTCTATTAACCCTCATAAAACCATTGAAAAACGAGAAAAATTGATTGTCAAGACCAACCATATGAAACCCTACACCATTGCGTATGAGCATAAAAATTTGGGAAGGAGACTTATATTAGACCTGTGGCCAATTGTAGATCAACACTCTTACTAAATGTAAAATAAAATATATAAATATAAAACAATGCATTGTTACTAATATCTAGATTATTTTTTGCACTTTAGGGCGATTCCCGGAAGAGGGTTTATATGGGAGCTATGGTAAATTATTCTCACTAAATTTGGAAATGTTGTTTCGACTTACATAAAACTTATTTGTGTCGAATATTTGATACTAACTTGATACTATCATTCGTATGGAATTTATGCACGTTAAAGTGATTTTCGGAAGAAGGTATGGGAGCTATGGTCAATTATGAACCGATCTTCATAAAATTTGGTACAAAGATTGATACTTGTACTCTTTGCACCGAATTTCTTTAAAATATTCATATTTTAAAGGCATTTTTAAAAGTTGAAACTATTCCGGGAGGACATTTGTATGGGGCAAAGGAGAAATAATGGACCGATCACAACCAATTTCAATAGGCTTCGTCCTTGTATGATAAAAGTCCCATGTGCCAAATTTTATTGAATTATCTTCAAAATTACGGTCTGTACTTTGTGCACAAGGTTTACATGGACAGCCAGCCAGCCAGACGGACGGACGGACATCGTTACATCGATTTAAAAAGTAATTTTGAGTCGATTGGTATACTTTAAGGTGGGTGTTCTATGCTTTACAAACATCAGCATAAACAATATGTTAGTGCATCCTCAAAACAGGCCTTTCCGTATGCCTCCGAACAAACTTTAAACACATTCCTTTTTGCCTTCTGTAGAGATTCCTTAAAGAATGCCTCGACTTCCTTTAAAAATATATCCGGTACAAATTCTTGTTTCCATTTCATTAGATGCGAAATAGAAGGTGTCACTCACCTACTAACTTTCTCATTACGAACAGCAAAAATTTTTACTAAGAGACTTACAAAGCTCAAACTCATTTAGTCTTATTATAAGTGTCGATAAAGAAGGTAGTCCGCATGTCTTTTTTTTTTTAATATAAATCATACTCTTTTTTAATAGCATTGAAAACAAAAGAGAGCATATATATGACACGCCGTGTAAAAAAGAAATAGTGTTGCAATGCGAGTGGCAGGCCTTGTAGATCCTAAATAAGGCATTTTAGAATGTATCTTTAGCCCTTCTATTTCCGACTGGGTTCTTAGCAATATAATCACTTTATTCGTTCTCTAAAACACACGTGAGACTGATAGTATCAGTACTCACTGGCCATTGCATTTATGGAACGCATGCGTGAAGAATGAGTCTTCCTTATTATGATTTCTGCAGAAGTTGTAATGATGAAATAGAAGAAGACTCAGTCTTCCATCTGCTATGTGATTGTCAGGCTCTATCGGAGCTGAGAATTACTACTCTGGATTCTCCGACTCTCAATTATGGTGAATTGGGCATACAGAAGTTAAAGTCACTATTTTCTTTTCTTACAGGTACAGGATGGTTTGGTGCAGCAGCGATGCAGACACTAACGTCATACAGTGTCCCATTCAAAAAATTAAATTGAAATAAATCTGGAATTTCCGACCTATCGGAGGCGGGTCCACAGGGTCACAAAGTTGGACACCTCGGGTATAAACATTTTTAAAAACAATCCTGATTCGTTATATCTGAATCGATTTCAAAGTTTTTTACATGAAAGGATTCTACTAGAAGAGATCTATATAAATAGTTCCTTAGATATGAGATAATTAAAAGCTGCCCAACCTATTGTTATCTCAGTTATGAATCTTGATAAGAAAATTATTCCCACACAATTTTAACACTTTTGTTCTAATTTCTCTTAATTTGTACCATAAACAATTTTTACTTTGTATACTCCTTATTTACCTACTCAAAATATTTTCATTTCAATTATGTAAATTGATCTGAAAATTATTACCACAAAATTTTAAGACCTTCGTTATAATAGTACGATAGTTATTTATTTATTTATTTTTTTAAATTAATGTTTGTGTACAAAAGAATTAACTAGAAATCGTGTGGGTTCAAAATAGCCATCAAAAACTACTAGGTAGTCTTTTGTAAAAATTTTTAGGTGTAAAAACTGAAACATATAATAAATAACAATATTTTTTCTCAATACATGGCCTTTTGCTTTATTCTCAGAATTAAAACTTTAAAACAGTTATTTTCGAATTCTGTTGTTGTATGTACATATTTATTATTTTTGTTATTGTATTACTATGTATGAAAAAATAAAAAAATATTTGAATTTTATAGGTCATGTGTCCACATATAGGTATAGTGTGTTTTAAAGATAAAATTTGGTATTATATCTTCTAAACACATTTACCATTTTTATTACACTGCACAAGAGAATTTTTCACACATAAACAAAATCACATATTTAAGATCATCTCCTGAGGTGATCAGACATATCGCGATTTCTGTATATAGACATTGTATGTTACAAAAAGAGGAACACAGTAGTTCCAAAACGTATTTTTTTTTAATAATTCGGTAACCGTTGGAAATATCTCAACAAAATTTCTCAGAACAAAAAAATTTTATCACGCAGAGAAAAAACATGATTACAGCATTATCACTACAACTATATTAAGTTCTCATTTGTTAATTTTCTTGAATTTTAATAACTCTTTGTTCATAAGAACAATGTTTAAATTTTGTCATTACACTGAATAAAAATTTTAATATGTTTGACTACAAAAATTAAATGTTTTTGAATATTTTTACCAGAAACAAGATTTTATTTATAAGAAAAATATTATTATTTCTACAACCAATAAATATTTGCAATTTTTTTCCTTGTTTTTAAATCATTTTCTGTTTTTAAACCACATAAATAAGAATCAGCTTTTACTTTTTTCTATCACGTATTGGGTTTTTTATGGGAATGACTACTATGACCCCGCCTTTAGGCAGTCACATTTCTATAACTCGAGAACGGTTTGTCCAATTAAATTATCTTTGAGCTGAATTTATATAATTTTTTGTTCAGTTATTATTTCCGTAGTTATTTAGTAATTAGTAGCGAAAAATTATTTTATTTTTTTTGGAAAAATGGTGAAAATTTTGATCCATAACTCTGAAATTCTGAAAAAATATTGTTGACATACCTTGAAGCCAATTTTCCATCTTTTTATGTATCATTTATCAAAATCGTGTAAACGGTTATTGAGTTATAGTCTAAATTTGGCAAACCATTCTCGAATTTTATGATGTGACCGCTGAATAAGGTGATGATATTAATCATGACCATGCAAAAAATCAGTACATGATAGAAAAAAAGTGAATGCAGATTCTTGTTAAACTCGTCAAAATCCACCTAGTCCACCTATTTTTTTTTTTTCAAGAAAAAAAAAATATATATATATATATATATATATATATATATATATATATATATATATATATATATATATATATATATATATATATATATATATATATATATATTTTGCAACCACTATATTTCTACTCAATTGTATGTAACATGGGTATTTTTACTTAACTGTGAATAAAAACACTACCCTGATGGAAAAAACTGAAAGCAGATTCGTATTTAGCACATCAAAATTCATTAAGTTCAACTATTCGTCTATGGGGGAGGATTTTATTGTCGACCAGTGTTATCATTAACGAGTTTATTTAAAAAAAATGAAATTGAAAAAAGATTCGGCTGTGCCGAATCTTTGATACCCTTCACCATATTACCAAAGACTATAAATATATATATATATATTTATAGTCTTTGATATTACCATATTACCATCTTAGTATCTTATCGACATCATATTACCATATTACCGACAAATAATAAAATTTTCGCCTTAACGTATGCTTTCATATTTTCACATATATAAATCTAAATTTTTTTCAAACTACGAAAATTTGAATATATAAAAAAACAATCATAGCAGGCTTTGCTTTTAAAAAATAAACAACAACAATTCCATATTTATTTATTTTTTTATGTATGTATATACAAACTGGCTGCATATACAAAGAACAACAACAACACTGTTATTCATTATATTACTTCTGTTGCTAACTAAACTACTTGTCATAGGCAAAAACGTCACTAATAGTCATTACAATGCTTAATATACATGTTTGTGTATGTATTTATGTATATTCTTAACAAATATGTTTTAGTTTTTAAAAATAAACAACAACAATTCCATATCTATTTATTTTTGTACAGACTGCATATACAAAGAACAACAACACTGTTATTCATTATATTACTGCTGTTTCTAACTAAACTACTTGTCTATACAAAAAACAAAAAAACGTCACTAATAGTCATTACAATGCTTAATATACATGTTTGTGTGTGTATTTATATTCTTAACAGATTTGTTTTTGGGCCATAACTCTGTTGATTATGAACGAATTTGGTTTATTAAAAAAAAACGAAATTTTGTAAAAACATTTATGACTAATCTATATAAAAATAAAAATCTGTAGCTTGAACAAGGGCTTCAAAAATAAAAAATCGTTTTCCCCGATATCTCAGTTACTACTGAACCGATTTATTTAATTTTTTCAGAACAAAAATTCAGAAAATAATTTCCGAGCCCCCTTTAAAAATTCGAAGTACCTGGTATATGTAGAGGCTTCAGAAACTGAAAAACCGGTTCCAAAAACCGGGTTTTAAAGCATATCTCCGCCATTTATTAACCGATCCTGCTGATTCAAAAAACCGAAATTTTATAAAAATATTTGTGACCGATCTGTATAAAAATAAAAATCTATAGCTTAAACCAGGGCTTCAAAAAATAAAAAATGCGTTTTGTCTGATATTTCAGTTATTATTGAACCGATTTATTTCATTTTTTCAGAACAAAAATTCAGAAAAAAATGTCCGAGACTTCTTTGTAAAAACGAAGTCTCTAGTATATACAGAGGCTTCAGAAACTGGAAAACCGGTTCTAAAAACCGGTTTTTTAACATATCTCCGCATTGTATGAACCGATCTTGCTGAATTCCAATAGCAAAATTCTCGAAAGCATTTCCGATCGTTTGACATATATATTATATATGTCAGTTATCGGTGGGACGGACGGACGGGCGGACATGGTCCAATCGTCATCGCTTCTTACAAGGATTCAGAAAATATAAACTTTTTTGCTCTCCGACGAAAATTGTGGAAATTACAAACGGAATGACAAACTTATATATACCCTTTACACCTGAGGTGAAGGGTATAAAAAAAAAAATACATATCTTCCATTTGAACCATATATGGTGGTGGTATAAATGAATATAAATAATTATTGAACAAATAATATGTAATTTTTTTATTATTATTTTTTTATTAATAAATAAATGATTAGATGGAATAACAATATGAAAAAATTATATAATATGATAAGATTGGATAACTATATGATAACATGGGATAATAATATAATGTAATACTATAATGAATATAATGTTTATATTCAATAAAAATTTTAATATTGTTGACTACAATAATTGTATGTTTTTAAATATTTTTACAAGAAACAAAATTTTATTTATAGGAAAAAATATCATTATTTCTGCAACTATATTATAAATCTATTTCCTTTTTCTTAAACAAAATAAAAAAAATCGGACACAATATGGTAAAATGGAATCATATATATTTTTAGCTGTGATCACATACTCCAATCATAATATGTTGCTCTTAGATTATGGTATAATTAATTATATATAATTTTTGTATATCCTTCATCAAATTTAATGATTTTTTAGGTTTTAAGTAAAAAATATGTGTAAATTTGAGCAATAATATATGTATATTTGAAACAGTGTATTTTAAAAATAATAATAGTTGAAACATACAAATGTTCTGAAGTATTGAAAAAACAAAACTTCGACGCATTTCATCAAAAAATTTATTTTTAAAAATATTTTTGCTACAACAGTTTCAAACCAGCTTTTTTGTTCATTAATATTTGCTTTAAATTCTCTGAATTTAACGCCCTTAGTAGCCACAAAAATATTTAAAAAAAAATCGTTTTAAATTGTATGAGTTACATTGTTACCTTTCTAAAAACGTATATTTCAACACAATTTGAAAATATACGTGTCGAAATTAATCAACCTATTTTCAGCCTTTTCCAGGAACTGCCTTTTCCAAATCTAGCTGGATCAACCGACTGTACATTAAAAATGTTTTTATGTGTAGGGATCTAAATTAAGGTAATGTATGTCAAAAAGTCGTAGAACAAAGAACAATTCAAAAGTTGATAAATTTTAGTGCATTCTAATGATGTATATTTTAGCGTAAAATAAACTGAGAGTGATAAAAGCCAAAATTGAATGATAAATAGCTAAAATTTATGATTTTCAGCAACATTTGTGATAATTATGACAAAATATCAGATACGCGAACACATCTTTTTTTTTATTAAATGCTTAGCGTCATTGAACGGATGTATTTTTTTTTTTTTTTTTTTTTTTTTTTTATTTCATTTATTATAGATTGTAAGCCCATAGGGCCAAATTAATCCAGATTATTTATATGGCAATACAAACGTTGATTCTTACTACTAAAATTTAAATACATTTAAATAAGTATTATTATTATTATTTTATTAAAGATACCCCCCTATGCACAAATGTTGAACAAATACTAAAACTTAGAAAATGACAATTTAAATTGTGGTAATGTATAACAGCACATTTCACATATTCTCTAGTACAATTGTTTTAAATTTTGATATTGAATTCGAAAATTTTCTATCTCTGTATGGGACAATTCTATTCCATAACCTGGATACTCGGACAACAAATGATCTATTCATAATTTGGGAATAATATCTTGGCATAACTAAAGAATTTGTTCTATTTGAGGTACCAAAGTTAAATTTATTTATTAGATATATGGGTTTACCATATTTAAAAATTTTATAAAACTGCAATAATAGTCTTAAGTTTATAAAGCTCTCAAAGTCACACTGGAGAAGATTTATAGCATAAGACGTCATATGTGCATGAGATCTATATTTGAGATCAAATATATATCGAGCAATTCTGTTAAAAGTTTGTTTCAATTTTGTAATACCATTTACTGATATACCAGAATATACTTCTAAGCCGTATAACAATATTGGAAGACATAATGCCATAGCAACACTCCTTTTCACTTTACTAGGTAAGTAAAGTCCAACGTTATACAACCGCCTTAGAATGAAATTTATTCTTGATGAAATATAATTTACTTGAAAGTCAAAGTTTAATTTGTTATCTATATAAAACCCTAAAATCCTGTAATATGATACAAATTCTATTTCCTCTGAGTATATAAACAACTTGGGTACCCTAATAATTTGCGAAAACCACATACATCTCGTCTTAGAAGGATTCAAACTGAGACAATTTCTTTTAGACCACTCCAAAATAAGTTTTAAATCTTTATTAACATTATACTCCAAAAAGTTGACACCTAGCCCTTTATCATCCGCAAGCAACTGAACATCATCAGCATATGTATAACATTTACAAAATTTTATTTGCTGGTATAAATCGTTCACATATATCATAAATAGAAGAGGTCCTAAAATGGATCCCTGGGGCACTCCTCTTATGGTTTTCTGAGTTGAAGACCTAGCGCCTCCGGATTGCACATATTGGCATCTTCCATTCAGAAATGACCAGATTAGTTTGCAGGCAGTTGACCCAAAGTTAAATTGAGTTAATAATTTTGTAATTAGTATTTCATGAACTAAAGAGTCAAAAGCTCTGCTGAAATCAATAAATATGAGAAGAGAATTCAATTTGTTGTCCATATTATTCCTTATATTTTCAACACAATCTAACATCAAGCCTGTAGTACTATAGCGTTTTCTAAACCCAGATTGATAAATATTTAGATAATTACCCGAATTGAGATGCTCCAAAAGCTGCTCCCTTAATATAAACTCAAGGATTTTTGGACAAGTGTTCAAAATACTTATAGGACGATAATCAGTAACTAATCTAGGTGATTTAATTTTTGGTATAGGAATAACTCTTCCAACTTTCCATTTATCAGGAAATTTAGATGTAGTTATAATCGTATTAAAAATAAATTGTAATTGTCGAGAAATACCAGGAAATATTAGTTTTAAAAACTTTAAGGGGACTCCATCAGGGCCAGTGGAATTAGTTTTAATAGTCAACATTGCCTTAAAAATGTCACTCTCACTAACATTTCGAAAAGTAAAACCTAACTCATTACATAGATGAAATGGTGGTGTAGAAGTATTATTGTTCACAATTGTTGGAGAAAGTATAAAATTCTTATTAAGTTCTTCTACATCCAACTCATTTTCAGTCTCATAATCTCCAATAACTCCATCGTATTTTAGCTTTCGCCACATTTGCGTATGTGTGCAATTTTGAAAATATTGTATACAGTTGTTTCTTCTCACACGTCTTATTACAGATTTAACTTTGTTACGATACTTGCAGTATTTACTGCGATTTTCATCAGACGGGTCTTCACAGAATGTTCGCCAAGCTAAATTTCTACGGGCCCTCGCTACTCTGATCTCCGGTGCATTCATCCACCAGGAAGACCTAGAAGGAGTAAATTTCTTCAATGGTACATTATTGTTGAAAATTTCTGTTATACACTCGTAAAATATACGAACCTGTTCATCAACACATGTTGTATTAAAAAATTCAGTGAAATCTATCGCATTTAATTGATTAAGACAAGTATTTATATTGAAACCTTTGTAGTCTCTATACCAGAACTCATTTAAATTTCGTTCAGTCCTAATACTATACGATAGCGAAACCATTGCATGATTAGAATTAAGTGAGGGAAACTGGTATTGACTCTTTCGTTGCACTCTACCTATATCCGACACAAAAAAGTAATCCAGTAAGGATGAACTTCCATGAACCTGATCAAAATGAGTTGGTAAACAATTGTGCACAACAGACAGGTTTGAACGAGAACAGAAATTTCTTATTAAATCAGAATATGTGAATAAATCTTTATTGAAGTCTCCCATTAAAATAGTATTTCCATACCTACTAGATTGATCAATCAAGAGATCTTCACAATCAGTAAAATTGCCATTCGGTAAATAGATGATGCCTACCAATATTTTGTCTGAATTATTAAAAGAAATTTCAACAAACAGAGACTCAACATTGCCTTCATCCATATAATCAGATACAATACGGCTTTTGAATTTGTTAGACACATATAAGCAGACACCTCCTCCTCTCCTCCAACACCTATCATTACGGTATACCTTAAATCCATTTAATGAAATGGCACTATTAGAAACGTATTTATTCAACCACGTTTCCGTGACTCCAATGACATCGTAAAGGCTATGGTCAAAAATATCTTTTACTTCATCAAACTTAGTTGAAGGTTCCCTTGGCACCAAACTCTGTGCATTAAATTGACATACATTAAAATCATTCACGCTTATTCTAGAGTTTAGAAATGAGCTGTTAACTACCACAGGTCCCAAATTGTCAAGCATTATTAATGAAAAATAAATAAATTTTCAACATTTGTGCATATATCCCCAATTCATAAACAATATTTTTTATATATAAATACATTTCAAAAACTATCTTCACCAATTTGTGTGCTAAAATATAAAATAATTATGGCAGTATGACACAATTTAACTTAGTATTCATAATATTAATAAAAAAAATCTAATTTTTCCATTAAGTATTTAAGATTTTAAACATTTCATACATTTCAAAATAATTCTATATATATTAAAAAAATTTTAGAAGTATTTCTTTACATTGTACTTAGAAGTAAATTGATTCTTGCATCAATCCAAATTTTTTTTTTTTTATTTTTTTTTTTACAGTCCCTAATTACAATAAAGTGTATACTAAAATTTATTTTCACTTTCATATTTATTTTTCATTTATAAGAGCACAGCTTAACATTGTGGTCTCAAAGTTTTATCCAGTTGAACAACATTAAAATCAAAACATATTTCTGTGTATACAATAGCTCACTTTTTTTTCACTAGATTACCACTTTGAACCACAGTGCATATTAAGTATAAAATACAAATTTGATAATCAAAACAAAAGAAAAAAAACATGATTGTATTATGAAAAAATAAAAAAAAAAAAAGGTATATAAAAAATAAGAGGAAGTAAATATGTGAAAAATGTTAAAACTTTAAAGCAAAATTTAGAATTTTGAGAAAATAAAAACAATGTAAGGCATAGATTAACAACTAGATATTTATGTGAGAGAAAAAAAACCTAATTCAATTGTCAAAAACCTAATTCATACAACAACAATATACATGTAGTCACCTATATTTTGTTTTTGTGTTTTCAAAAAAAAAAATGAGTAAATTTTTTAAAAATTTAGTATAGGGTGGCTCTCACATAAACTTCTAGTTCTATTCTATGATGTAAGGTATATGTGTAATAAAATATGTAACAATAAATAATAAAAAAAAGAAAAGAAAATAAGACTAATTAATTGAGAAATAATGTATAAAAAAAAGTAAGAATTTTGATAAACAAAATAACATGTACAAAAATGTGCGGAAATAAATAATGAAAAATAAATGTTTTATAATTCTTTGTTTTGATTTTAAGAATCAATAAATCAAAATAAAAAAGGAAAAGCGTAAATAAGACAAAAAAGAAAATAATAACAAAAGTTTGAACCAAAACAAAATAGAGAAACGCAATGAATAATGCTAATAAGAAAAAAAAATAAAGAATAAATGAGAAAAGAAAAAACAATACATATTTCTGATGTTAAAAAAAAAAAAATATAAATAAATGAAAAAAAAACTGATTTTTGACAATTAATTAGAATCATGAAAAATAATAAATATATAATAATTCGTAAATACTAATATTATATAACTTATTAATCAACTGCATAATCAAATCAATACTTGTGATAACATTTAACTTTATAATCATAATAATACTTTTTCCAGCATTTAGGAACTAACAACTTCATTTCTGGGATCATCTTCAAGATCTTTCCGATCCATAGCACCATTAATTATATCCATGTAGTTGACATCCACAATCTTTCCATTGGTGAACGTAAATTTAACTTTAATTGGATCAGTATTCATGATACGGTAGTGCTTGATGTCCTTGCTTTTTAACGTCTTTCGACACATGTAATGAATTTTTGCAATTATTGGTATGTAGTGATCATTAAGAAATATTCGACTGCTGGAGTCTGTTTCAATAATATCATTAAGCTTTAGATTATAGTTTTTACGATAGTTCTTCATAATCGTGTCCCTTTTTAACACGTTATTTAACTTAATCAAAACAGACGATTTTCTTCTTATCCATGTACAGAAATTGACATCATATTCTGAAAGAATAACATTACACGCCTTCCCTATAGCTATAGCAATTTCATACAGGTTTTCAGTTTTTGCATCTTCTGATGGAAGGCCTGTAACAATTAGATCGGCACGATTCAATTGCTTCTTAAGCACATTATTCTCTTTTTCTAACATGTTGATCTTAGATACCGTTTCCTCCTCAAAGCTTTTGTTATGATTTAAAGATTTGGCTAAATCAGTTTTTATTTCCGTCAATTGGGATGTAACACCATCCTTAATGGAATTTGCAAGTTCACTAATCTGTTTTTCTAAGGTATCGAATTTGTTTGCATACGGATTAATTGGAGACTTTTCTAAACACATTGTACACCCAAATGAAAAACCAGTTTTGCTTTTTAAAATACTGTCAATACTGGACTGATTCATAGCTGGAAATTGTTTTATTACACAATTGTAATGTTGGTGCGTATTGCAGAATGCACATAAAATTGAGTCTGCTTTTTTACAATCAGTTTTGCAGTATCCACAAGTAATAACCATTGTCTTGGATGTTTTATCTAAGTATAACTTTTTGAGGTTAGGTACACTAGCACGTTTAGTTTTATATATGTATATATTTTTTTTTTTTTTTTAATTGTTTAATAAGAACTTAATTAAAATGTTGCACATATATTTTTTTTATAATATACTTGTTTTTATTTCGGATTAGAAAGCACAAACAAGTAAATTTAAATCTTTTCCACAAGCAAATTTAAGAAATTAAATATTTTAGCACACAGTTCCTTTTTTTTACGTCTCTCTTGCCATGGCGTTGCCAGACAGATTTTTGTAGTATTTATTTATGTATGTATGTAGGTATGAAGATATTGATTGAAATACATAGCTAAAAGGTTTCCAAGAAATTTTATTTATAATTTTATCAAAGACTTTATACATACATATGTACATATTTATACTTTATATAGTCTTTAATAGGATTGTTTACCATGTTCTTTAGTAGCCTTGAATATATTGTTTATACTTGAAATTACTTTTGGTCCTTAATAATAAAAGCCATGATTAAAAGAAATTAAATTGAAAAACATTACCCTAAAGCCAATAGTCAAATGTTCAACCAACCATAACTTTTACTTATTTTATTATTTTTGGATTGTCAAAAGTAAAATATTGCAGTTCAAAGTGACTTAACATTTTCACTGAACCTTAATTGAAAAGGGTTTAAAATCAATACAGTATTAATATTATATAAGAGCTTATAATTTTATGTTTAAATAATAAAATAAATTGATTTTCGTTTTATGCTAATTCACAATTCTGTTCAAAAGTCTGGCAAAGTTTTATTAGTTCAAAGGATTTTGTTATTAAGACAGTATACAAAGGTTACTTATTATATAAATTTGCATTTTTTATGTCTATTTAGTAATTGTTTAAATTCGTGCCACCATTATTTCATCACATCTTGTTCATAATATGTATAGCAGCTCAATTTAAAATTTGTACTATAATCTAAAACAGAAATTTGTTAAAGTTTTAGAAATACCCAGCAAAAAATTGGTAATGACATGTAGTTACGGGTGTAGTTACTTTGTAATGACAACAACATACTGTTTGCATTACATAGAAGTTGTTTAGTAAATAATTATTTATAACCCTAATGTAAATAATTATTTATTATCAGATTTTTAAAAATATTAGGGGTTTTCATACAATCAAATAAATGCCTCGTGAAGCTCATAAACGGTATAAATATACAACCTCGTAAAAAAATTTTCAATGTTTGTTCGAAAAATTTTTTACACAATTTAAAAATATTTACGCCTCAATTTCTATGTGTGAATGAGTTCGTAAACTTTTATACTTGAAAAAGTCAAATTTGAAGAAAGAAAATTGTTTTATTTTTTAATTTTTTTATATTCAAATCGATAAAAAACATAGAACTAGAATAACGAAATTAAAAACTTATGTTATTTGCCAAAATTTACCAATATTTGAGGAAGGGATACATAAATGAAAGGCAAAATTTGCGTATGAATCAATTTGTAATATAAAATAGTTTATTTTTATTAAATTTTTGGTTGTTGTTAAGTTTTTTAAATTAAAATTTAAAAAATCTTTTTACAACTACAAAAAAATGTTTTATATCCTGACATTTCATTACTTATTTATAACCTAAAATATAACTAGTTCCTATTGTTATTACTTATCATGACTTCAGTAATGCTTTAAAATCAATGCGCTGTTTAACAGCTTGGAAGTAATTAGTTATTGTAATGACATCTAAGTAATGAATAGGGTAAGTAGTTGCCTCTAATGTCATCACCGTGTTAAAATAATGAGTTATTCAGCTAATGTGTAAGTAGTGGAGAGCCATTATATTAGCTTCTTAACTCATTACATGGCAACCAAAGTTTTTGCTGGGTATATATTCAGTTGTAAAAAAAGCTTTGGGTTGGGGAAAAACACTGTTTAACGTGGAAATAGTACATCAATATTACTATTTTCATATACATATTTCTCAATTTCACTATAATAGTAACATTATCTTATATTATATTTTAATATTTAATATTATATTTCATTATAATATTAACATTAGTAATTATCTTCATTTATATACTAATATATTGAATACCCTATTAGTAATAAGTGATTACATTGAACGCCCCTACTGTAAATACATACACACACGCACATATGGTATAATTGCATTGGTTGTTTAACTCATGTTGCTTGGTAGCCAACAAGCAATATATATATATATATTTTACGAAAGTGAAATAAAGTCGTTTTTTTTTCAGGACACTTGACCTCGGTTAGGCGTCAAATAAATTTCACAGTAAACTTCGGTTGGCAGTTCTCACGAGTGACTTTGGTTGTTTGTTTTCACGAGTGGCTTCGTGCTGCTCGTTCTCACAGTTAACTTCGGTTGGCTGTTCTCACGAGTGACTTCGGTTGCTCGTTCTCACGAGTGGCTTCGTACTGCTTGTTCTCACAGTAAACTTCGGTTGGCTGCAGTGTTGCCAAAACGGTGGTTTTCCCGCTAGATCTGGCGTTATTTTGTTGTATATTGCGGGTACTTTCCATAAAAAACCGCTAAATGGATTTTCTGGTTGCAAAATTTTTCTAGCTGGTGGTTTCTAGCGACTTTTCTTTATTGTAAAAACATGGTTTTGAAGCAGAAATAAAAAAAAAATTAAAGATATTATTTCTCTACAACTAGCTAATTTATCTAAAATATGAAGTTACCAGAAACTCGGAAATTGTACATAAAATCAATAGTTTTTTTTTATAAAAAAGATATTGAAATTATTTATTTATTTATTTATTTATTTATTTATTTTTTTTTTGAGAATCATTACTACATTATAATATGAAAATATCTTTAAAACCCTGGAGTATTATTGGGTAATTTGATTCGAAAGAAAACTTTTCGAAAATCAATGTATTTTAAATAGAATCGAAATATACAATAACCCACTCGTTTTGATGCTTTACTATATGATGATATAACTGAAACATATTTTTTTTAAGAATTACGAGTTGATTTTGCCTGCAAATGTTCTACATACCTATGTGAGTCGAATAAAGTAAAATCTAAGTAAAATATATGTTACAAGTTTTAAAAATTGATTTGATGACTCTGAAATCCATTCAGATACTCAAAATTAAGTTTTTTTAAGGATTAGCTATCAATTTTAAATATGTTTGAAGAGAAAAAATATTTTAGCGATAAATATCGGCGATTTTATTTTCAGTGTAGGTGGTTTCTAGCGGTTTTTCAAATACAATCTGGAATTGTCCTCAAAGTTTTGGCAACACTGGTTGGCTGTTCTCACAAGTGACCTCGTGTCGCTTATTGAAGTAGAATATTAACCCGTATAAGTGCATGGTAGAAGTAGTTTGAGAAGTAGCTAGACATTAGCTTTAAGAACTGTACATAGAAAACAACTAGAACTCCAACTTGTTCACAAAAAACCTAACTCTTTGTATGTGTTAGTAAAATTTTTAACAGAACAAATTTATACGTGTGAAGAGAGTAATTTTTTGTTTCTGAGCGAATGAAAAGAGTTGAACTAGTTGTTTTTTATGCCACTGAACGTATTGTAGAAAAACATACGATCTTCGATCCCCGAAGCTGCCACCTGAACCAAATACCGACTCCGAACGTACAACGCTAACTTTAAAGGCTCAACTACATAGAATACTTTCGCTTCAACTGCGTCTGACTGCTACGCAAACACATAAAAGATATTAACCCAGTCGTTGCATTATTTTGTTATTAAAATTTTATATAATAAAATATAAAGATGTAAAAATTCCATTATGTTCTCTGTTGAAATAATGAATTGCAAATTAAAATTTCCGACTTAACGAAAAAATACTAAAATAAGAATAAAACAACCGACAAAATATATTTACGTACTTCGGCACTTCAAAGTTGAAAATTTTTAATCTTTGTAGTACTTCACGCAAAAGTTTGGCATACTGATTTGGTTCCGCTCAATATAAATGCATGTATTTAACTTAGCTGTCAGTCGCAGTTGAAGCGAAAGTATTCTATGTAGTTGAGCCTTAAGCGTGAATTAGTTGGTTGTTTATGTGACGTTTCCTCTAGCAAAGTAAACAGCTGATCGTTTATATTGCATTTATTGTAATGCTAACAATTATAAAAACTTCACGTTGATGTGATGTCTGATTCTGTTGAAAACAGAATTTTCTTGCGTTGTTTCGTGACAGCTGTTAGCAGTGTTGCCAAACAATAACTTTTTTCTTACAAATAAACAAATGCTTAACGAAATAAAAAGGAAAAACCACTAAATAAACAAAGAAATAAATGAACAAAAATAATTAAATGCTCAAACAATTAAGTAGATAAATATTTGGCATGTTTAATTTTAAACAGAGTTGCATTTTTAGGATTTTTCTAGTAAATAATTTATGGTAACTCTGTGTTTTTGCTAACAAATGTCACAAACATATGTCACGTTATTAATTTTGGATAATTGCACAAAATTCTCCCCGTAAATAAACGTAACATCAACATCAGATAAACAACCAACTAACCCGGCCTTTAATTCTACTACTGAACCGAGCCGAAGCACCGAACCGAGCCTTTTCTACACCTAATATACGAGCCTGATAAACACCGATCCTAATATAAAACAAATCAAGCCTGTATAAGCCGAATAACCGCCCGAACGTGATAAATTCCGAAGAATCGTAATAAGCCCAGTCCAATTCAACGTTATCGTAGTTGTTCTCTCGTATTGAATATTTTGTATATAAAATTAAATTAAGTTTAAATTATTTTAAACCCCAGAAAAGGTAAATCAACCGTCTTATTACATAAGGTTTGTGGATCCGTAAGCAGACCCTGGAGGTGACAAAGTTACCTCAGCCGACGACAAAACGACGTTATAACTGGCGAGTTTTTTCTAAAATGGACCAGGAAGAGATTTCTCTACAATATGTGCAACAAAATATAAGTACATATCTTTAGAAGATGGTTGGTATAATTATCTTAACAATTTTACTATATTATCTCGCGATAATCACGTGTTTGTTGTAACTCCAAAACTAAATATACTTAAGCAAAATTGTTGAAAATTTTATATTTTATAAATGTTGTAATTACAGCAAAACACCTATGGCACCTTTAAGTGCGAATAACTCGCATAGCAAACACGTGATTATCGCTAACTTTTAACAGTATGTATAAGACGCCAAGAGCTCTATCAAATTCCAAGATGGAACCTTTCTTTTCTTGTACCAAAAATAAAAATCTCTTATTAAAGAGCCATTGTTGGCTTTCTACAATGAAATTAAATTTTAATTAAACATTTTTATTCTGCTTTTTACACTTTTTCCTTCAAGTTTATAAAGAAAAATAAAACTTTTACATTTTATTTCGTTTTCCTTTACTTCTGGAATAAATTGTTTTATATAAAGTTAGTTTGCTTAAAAAAAAAATTTTAAATTAAATGTAATATAAAATTTAGTTTACTTTCCAATTTCGAGTTCTTGCTATTAATTATTGACATTTAATTAAAAGTTTCTATTATGTTATAATTATAACATATTTGAATATTTTGCGAAATATAATATTAAATATTATATGAAAATATTCTCAAATATAATATTAATCAATTATAAAACTATTGAAATGAAATACACAATAGGGTCGATCACATACATATTGTTAATAAATATGCATCTGCTAAAGATCGAATTAAAATGTATGAAAGAGTTGTAGGGAAATTTTAGAAACATTATCTTGTAGTCACCCTGTAACAATACTACATATGTTACCGCGTATCACAATTGGCCCCTTTGATTGTAACTTCTACAAATCAAGTACAATGTCAATGATTCAAAAACCTTTGCAAAGAACTTGATGAAATGAAGAAATGTGCTTACTTTTATATAGAGGGCATAGCGAAATGAAACAGGTGGCAGTACTAAAAAAACAATCAGCTGATTAAGTGAGGTCACCTGTTTGAATGCGCTTTCTTTTCCTACACCAGAGAAAAAAGCCGGGCCAAAATTTTTGGCGACGGGGCCCCATAATAAAATAAATTATAAAAACACAAACAGATGGAGCCACTTCATTGACTAGTTTTTGCATTAAAAAAGAAAAATAATAATAAAAATCGTGCTCCTTCAAAAAAAAAAAAAAAATATATATGGACTAGATGGAATTCGGCATGCTAAACTTGAATCTGCTTTCAGTTTTTTCCCATCAGGTCGAGATTTTTTTTATGGGCGTGTATATTTCACTATAACTTGAGAACGGTATGCACGATTAATATAAATGATACATCAAAATATGCGGAATAAAATTAGCTTTAAGTCGTTTTACCATCAAACTTTTATCCGCTAAATAGTTTAGGAGATATTTCGAAATAAGTGTTCGAAATTTTTTTTCATGATAAATTCAAGATTTCTTTTTAAAAGTGAAATCATCAAAAATGTTTCAGTTTATCATCTTTATCTCAAAGCTGGTAAAACTACGAGTAAATAAAGCCACGCATCATAAAAATTGATGCATAAATCTTGATTGCACTCACAGTTAAGTTAGGATACCCATACATACCTATAGATAAGTGGTAAGTATATAAACTAGTGGGCAAAAAAAATTCGTTTTAAAGAATAAAAATAGGTGAATTATATGAAATTTCACGTGCTAAACAAGAATCAACTTTCACCTTTTTTTATCACGTTTTGATTTTTTTGGGCTTGTATTACTCGATAACGGTTTGTCCAATTAAGATATATTAAACTCCAGTAGATAGCGATTTAAATTATCTTTGAGCTGAATTTACATAATTTTTTGTTTAGTTAATATTTCCGTAGTTATTCGGTAATTATTTCGGTAATTTTTCGGTACCGAAAAAATTATTATTTTTTTTTAAATGGTGGAAATTTTAATCCATAACTCTGAAATTCTTCAGCGAATAAAAAAATATTATTGACATACCTTGAATACAATTTTCGTATGCATCTTTTTGTGTATCATTTATCAAAATCGTGTAAACGGTTCTTGAGTTATAGCCTAATATTGACAACCATTCTCGAATTTTATAGACCGCTGAATTAGTCAGGTCCATAAAAAAAATCAGTACATGATACAAAAAAAGTGAATGCAGATCCTTGTAAAAATCCATCTAGTCCACCTATTTTTGTTTCAAGAAAAAATTTATTTATTTTTTTTTTTTCCCACCACTGTATTTCTACTCAATTGTATGTAATATGGGTATTTTTAATTAACTGTGAATAAAATCAAGATTTGTGCATCAATTTTGAAGATATATACCTTATTTTATTCGCAGCATTACCAGCATTAAGATAAAGATGATAAACTTAAACATTTTTGATGTTTTTATTTATTAAAATAAATTTAAGTAACAAAAAAATCTAAAATTTTGCATGAAAAAGATTTTTTTTTTTTTTTTTTGACACTTATTTCAAAATAACTTCGAAACTATTGAGCACATAAAAAATAAAGTTTGAGTTATTTGAAGATATTTTTAGTTCACATCTTTTGGTGTATCACTTATGTATGTCAATCGTACACACCGTTCTTGAGTTATGAGGAGATATACTAGAGTAATGGCCTTACTATGGGCGAAATATTAGACACGCCCATAAAAAAAATTTTAGACCTGATGGAAAAAACTGATAGCAGATCATGTTTAGCACATCAAAATGCATCAAGTTCAACTATTCGTCTTTGGTGGAGGATTTTTTTGTCGACCAGTGTTATTGAATTGAATTAAACAGAACCCAATTTTTTTTTCTTAATATGTTTGACGATGATATGCATGGCGAGGTCGCTCAGGTTGTGTTAACGACTTAGGAGCCCTTTGTTCGAAAAAGCCATCAAGACATCGTCGATATTGTCTGCATGACTCCGACTACTGGAATTGTTTGAAAAACTCATAAAATACATGCAGAATAGCAGGATGTTATGAGTTATAGAACTTTGAAAAAATCATATGTTCTACAATAATTATCTAATTTTATCGTGCTCATTTTATTTGAAATAAAATATAGTATTTGGAAAAATTTATAGAAAATCATTATATTATTTATTATGGGTTATTATTAAACTATATAATGACTAGGGTATTCATTCGAATATTGTTTGTTCGATTAATCGACAAATGAAAATCAAATAATTGTTCGATTAAATTAAAATCAAGAATTTCGAGTAACAATTGTTTCGAGCAAATTATGCCGATTAATCGAATAATTCGAGTAAAAAAATATTTTTAATATTTCCTTTCTTAACTAGTTTTTAGGATATTTTAATTTTAGTTTCCTAAAAAATTTAGCTTAGAAACAATGTTTCAAAATTTGTATAGAATGTTTCGAATCTAAAAGTGGTATCATAAATTGGAATTTATTTAAAAAAATTTTATTTAATAAAAAGAAACGAATATATGCCTAAATTAAAATACGTAGGTAAAAGTCGTTTTTTAATTACAAAAAATAAATAAAAATTTAAACGTCACTTTAAACAATTATAAAGTAAAATTCAAATAATTTTAATATAAATATAATAAATAATAAGAAATAAGTTGAAGGAATTTGAGCTTGATTTGGAAAAACATATTTTTGGTTCTACGAATGAAAGTACATAGTTTATATACCAATAAATGCTCAGTCTGGTGTAGAGAATGTGATGGTTTGAATGAAATTTGTAATATAGTAGGAATTTGGACTTAAAATTAAGTTTAGCTTGTAAACTCTGTTAAGAGTAGCTGAACCACTTTATCTAAAAAAAGGATCAAAAGTGCTTTTTCTCATTTTCAAAATGCAATAACTCAGAAACTAATAAATATTTTTCGCATATCTTTCACAGCCTAACGGACAAATATCCAAATAATATTTGTGCAAAATATTATTCTGAGTCGTGTTTACTAAATTATAACAAAAGTAGGAAGAAACGAGAAGTAAAATATTTTACATTTTGGTAGAAATTTTGGTTTAATTCAAAATAGAGCCAATTATAATTCCTACGCGTACATTTGGGATAAAAAATTATTTATTTTAAACTTACAATAAATTTGTCCATTAAATGGAGAAAAGTAAATAGTTCTAACTAAATGTATATTTGACTAATTTATTATACAAATTTATATAATTTCTTATATATTTACACTGATATGTTTTTTTTTTTCCACAAAATGGAACTAATACATTGTCACGAGTTATAAAACAAATAAGAGTAAATTATCTTAAAAATTGTATACATTTGTATAATTTTAAATGATCATCTTAATGCCTTTTAAATATTGAACATAATTGAACAATGAATTATAAAACATTATAAAACCTTATACCCAAAATAAATCTGGGTTTAGTAGATCTTCGATACTTAAAAATATTGTACAAACATTTTGTATATAAATGAAAACCTCTGTTGTACATAGGTTAGTTTGTGTCCAAATTAAAAAGCGAGGTTATGAGACAAAATCGTTAATAATTCCAAAATGGATAAAAACTCATCATTAGTTTTAATTTTTATCAAAGGTATTTATAATTACCTTTAAATGGGAATAATTTTTTTCACAGTGTAAAAACTAGTCATTTTATAGCGTCACAAAAGTTACACAAACCACTTCGGACTACCCTTAATATAAAATTTGGTTCAAATTGATAGACCAAATTTGTTAGACCTATTTATTTAACTATTAATGAATATATTAAATATAGAGAAACAACGGCATTCTCAAAGCAAAAGAAACAAGTATTCATAAATATTTACGCAAATTTTAATTTTATATTATTTTGGAAAGACTATTTCTTATTTTAAGCTATATTTTTGTTTTCTTTTTTGATAAGCATTGAAAAATCGAGTAAAATTTTAAGGTATAAATTAATCGAATAAATCGAGTAACTTAAAAGTTTTATTCGATTATTCGAGTAATTTAAAAACTGCATTTTCGAGTTATTTGATTATTCGAACAATGAAAAATTCGAGTAAAATGAATACTCCAATAATGACCTTATAATGTCTCTTTGAATATATTTCTGCAAACTTTAATCCCATTGACATTGTTCAAATTAATTAATTTTTCTACTGACATTGTAGTTTAAGTCCTGGACGATAATTTCTAATACCATATCACCTAAATTTGATAAATTTTTATTAAATATATTTTTAAAGTAATTATTTTGTAATATGTTTAATAATCCTAAAACTGTTGTTTACTAAATATCATTAGAAAATAATACAAATTTAAAATTACATATTTAAATTAATTCTAATCTGAATATTCATTATTTTAAATTATTTCCAATAATACTGCAAATATTTATAATTATAAACCGTTTTTAAATATATTTTGTTTTCGACAACAAATAAAAAAAAAAATAAAAATAATGCTTGCATATTTTAAGGCTCATAAATACTTCGTACATATTGCGTTTGACGTTACACAGAAATCCATATACATATAGAAACACGTTATATTTATTAGAGTTGTCCCACCTAAAATTAAATTATCTCTCTTTAATTTTAAAATATCATTTCACAAATATTTTATTTTATTTTATTTATTATTTTTTATATACTAGAGCTTTATAAAAAATGTATATCCTATGAAATGTTTTATAAGCTAATGAAGTGAATTTTCATTCTAGTTGGGACATATTTTTTTTTTTTTTTACCATGCAAACGAGTCCATCTTAATTTTTAAATGACAGCGTACAATAATTATATAAAAGAAACATAAAAATATTTCATAATAACATTAATTAAATGAGTTGAAGAAACCAAAAATGATGTCAAAAAATAATAATAAAAAAATAAGTACATTAAGTACAAACACATAAAAGGAAAATGAGGGTTAAAAGTTTTATATTAGAGTTTTTTTAAATTAGCATGAAATTTTTTTTTTTGGAAATAACTCTGTAACTTGTGAACCGTTAGAGATATTTAAATAAATGGCCAGAGATGAGGTGTTTAACACCAGAAAGTGTACCAATCGATTCAGAATCACTTATTAAATCGATCTAACGTTGTCCGTCCGTCTGGCTGAACGGCTGGCTGGCTGTCCATGTAAACCTTGTACACAAAGTACACGCAATTTTGAAGATAATTCAATGAAAGTTACGATTTTTTTAAACTTTTACATACTCGAGGTAGTCAATTTTGACACCCTGTAGATTTTCTTGTGTTACCACAGGGTGACTACAGGATAAATTTTCTTAAAGCTTGGGTCCTCCTCTGAAACTCTTTGATACATTTCAATTTAATCCAACCAGTATTTTAGGAGATACAGATTTATTACCAAAAAATTTGCGTTTTACCCCACTGTGGATCGGTGCATGATTGACCATAGCTCCCATATAAAGCCCCCTTCCGAAAATCACTTTAACGTGCCTAAATCCCATGCGAATGTAAGTATCAAGTTTATATTCGACACAAATAAGTTTTATGTAGGTAGAAACAACATTGTAAAATTTTATGAGAATCGCTCCATAATTTACCATAGCTCCTATATAAACCCACTTCCGGGAATCGCCCTATAGTGCATAAAATCATCTAGATGTTATTATCAACGCATTATTCTGTGTTTGTATATTTTATTTTACATTAAGTAAAAGTGTTGGTCTACAATTGGCCACAGATCTAATATAAACCAATTCCAGAATTTTCATGCTTATACACAATGGTGTAGGGTTTTGAGTTGACTTAGAGTAGTACAGATGCCAAGTACGAATATGCTTTCAGTTTTTTACTATCAAGTCTGAATTATTATTATTATTATTTTTTTTTATTGGAGTCAAAATTTTCGTCTATATTAAGGCCATTACTCTAGTTTATTTCACCATAACTCATGAACGGTGTGTACGATGTGATACACTAAAAGATGCGGAATAAAAATATCTTCAAAACACCTATACTTAATTTGTTATGTGCTCAATAGTTTCGGAGTTATTTCGAAATTAGTGTCGCCAAAAAAATTTATTTAAGATTTTTTTTCCTAAAATTTCTTTTAATAAACGAAAACATCAAAAATGGTTCAGTTTATTACCTTTATCTTAAAGCTGGTAATGCTGCTAATAAAAAAGGTATGTATCATTAAAATTGATGCACAAATACCTACAATTAAGTAGAAATACATCGGCGGGCTGTATTTATTTCTTCTTTAAACAAAAATAGGTAGACTAGATGGAATTTGGCGAGCTTAAGAAGAATCTGATTTCACTTCTTGTCTATCAAGTACTGGTTTTTACGGGCATGACTAATATCATCACCTTATTCATCTTTCACACTATAAAACTCGAGAATGGTTTGTCAATTTAAACTATAACTCAAGAAGACGATTTTGACAAATGATACATCAAAAGATGCAGACGATAATTATCTTCAAGGTATGTAAACATTATTTTTTATTCGCTCAATAGTTTCGGAGTTATTTAAGACGACTTAATTTTCAATTTAAGAGACTAAAATTTCAATTTAAATGGTGTATCATTTGTATAAATCGTATACACCATTCTCGAATTATAGTAAAATATACTCGAATAATCTGCTTATTAGACACGCCCAGAAAAATAATCACGACCTTATGGAAAAAAAAACTGAAAGCTGATTCGAGTTTAGCATATCGAATTCCATCTAGTTCACATACATTTATTTTTTTTTTGTCGACCAGTGTTATGGGTGAAATTTTATATTATCTATTTTTGTTGAAATTTAAAATTTTGTTTGTTAAAATTTTAAGTTTATGAGATATTTTGATTTTTTGAGAAGATTTAAATTTTTTATAAAATTTCGGATTTTTGGTAAAATTTCAGATTTTTGTTTGGTGAAATTTAGACTTTTTTGGAGAAATTTTAAATTTTTGGTGAAACATAGCTATTGGTTTTTAAAGAGTATAACTATAAGACTTATAGTTAGGTTAAACTTTAGAATGTAGTTTGATAACTGGGTTCTGGTAATTTTTGTTAAGTTCAGGATAAAAGATAATAAGATAAGGGAATTTTGTTTTAATTTGAAAATTCTATTAAATTAGTTTAAAATATAACTTTATTGATATACTTACAATTTTTTGACAATAACATTTTTTCATGTGTTTTTTCCACTGTTAACTGAAAATAAATAAGAAATTTTTATTAAATATAGTAATTTGTAATTTAAAATGTAATAAATACAAAAATGCTGAAAATTAAACAAAATTAAAAAAAAAAAAAAAAAAAAAAACGAGAAAAAAAGATATAGTCGGTCAAGCCCGACCATATGATACCCTACACCAATGTATATGTACATCAAAACTCGGGGAGGGGTCTTATATTACACCTGTGGCTAATTGTAGACCGAATATTATCTTTATACTATCATTTGTATGGGATTTATGCACGTTAAATTGATTTTCGGAAGATAGATAGATAGATAGATAGATAGATAGATAGATAGATAGATAGATAGATAGATAGATAGATAGATAGATAGATAGATAGATAGATAGATAGATAGATAGATAGATAGATAGATAGATAGATAGATAGATAGATAGATAGATAGATAGATAGATAGATAGATAGATAGATAGATAGATAGATAGATAGATAGATAGATAGATAGATAGATAGATAGATAGATAGATAGATAGATAGATAGATAGATAGATAGATAGATAGATAGATAGATAGATAGATAGATAGATAGATAGATAGATAGATAGATAGATAGATAGATAGATAGATAGATAGATAGATAGATAGATAGATAGATAGATAGATAGATAGATAGATAGATAGATAGATAGATAGATAGATAGATAGATAGATAGATAGATAGATAGATAGATAGATAGATAGATAGATAGATAGATAGATAGATAGATAGATAGATAGATAGATAGATAGATAGATAGATAGATAGATAGATAGATAGATAGATAGATAGATAGATAGATAGATAGATAGATAGATAGATAGATAGATAGATAGATAGATAGATAGATAGATAGATAGATAGATAGATAGATAGATAGATAGATAGATAGATAGATAGATAGATAGATAGATAGATAGATAGATAGATAGATAGATAGATAGATAGATAGATAGATAGATAGATAGATAGATAGATAGATAGATAGATAGATAGATAGATAGATAGATAGATAGATAGATAGATAGATAGATAGATAGATAGATAGATAGATAGATAGATAGATAGATAGATAGATAGATAGATAGATAGATAGATAGATAGATAGATAGATAGATAGATAGATAGATAGATAGATAGATAAATAGATAGATAGATAGATAGATAGATAGATAGATAGATAGATAGATAGATAGATAGATAGATAGATAGATAGATAGATAGATAGATAGATAGATAGATAGATTACCGCAAGGGTATTCTCAGGAGAGAATAACGGGATTAACGACCCCGCGGACCCTAGTTATGGCAGGAGTGGAGAGCGTGCCAAAATGGCTACAAGTGCTCAGAGAAGTCCTGTAACAGGGCGAGTGGTTACCGCCCTAAAATAGGTAGCCCACCACAAGGGTGCCCTCAGGAGAGGTAAAGTATGGAGAGTAACGACTCCGTGGTTTTCCCTAGTTAGCGACGTAGGAATATCGAGGTGATAATGAAAACTTCGCCGAAAGGCATTAAGGCCAAGCCCAGTACGGTCTTAATTATGGTATTTCTGGAAACAACGGATATGATTAGACGATTCACCGGGCTGACAGATGTGGTATTCTGGAACCTCAGTACGCCGAAGTGACATTCTGCGGAAATGGCTTCCAGGCTAATGCCACAACTGCCTCCGTCCCACTAAAACTTGGCAAGTCTCAGAGTACGTTCAAAAATTGTCACCATTAAGTTGGCGGTACAGGTTCGGATGACATTCCCCGATTAGCGCGGATCCGGCTCTGGCAAAAAGTCTCATAAGGACCTTATGTCAACCCTAGCATGGCCTCCCTGCTTGCAAAGATAACCATGGGATTTTGACGCGACTGTACAACAATTGGAGATAGCGGCTTTGAGTTGGGACCTATCAGAATGAGTAACAACATCAATAACAACAACAAAACTAGTATGGAGCTAGCGATTGACTCCGAATCCCCCTTCAGGAGAAGCTCGGTAATTGCTAGATCGCCCGAGAAAAAAGTGGAAGAACAGGTAGAAGACCTAAAGGAAAAGGACACCTCCCCCGATGCCCTTACAAAATTAGGCGAACTTATTTCGTCTCTGATGGAGTTCGTAAAAACGAAGAATAATGTTCATCATACCATTAAGGAGCAGGTGCGGAAAATAAGAGCTACGTATACTACGGCAGTGGATGAATTACGTAGCAATAGAACAGGTGTTACTAAAAAAGGCGAACAGGCAACCCAAACTTCGCCAAGACCACTAAAAGTGGCTGCAGTAGCAAACAAAAGGAGTAGAGAACAAAATGAGGAGTCGCCAGGAGCAAAACCGAGGAAAAGAAGGAAGCAGCCATCAAACATAGAAGCAGAGAATATAAATTCAACACCAGTCCAACATGAAGTAGAAAGTGTTGCGCCAGCACCGGCTTGGACTAAAGTAGTCCGGAAAAAAAATTCACAGCAAAGGAGAACTAGGCCGAATGCCTTGATAATATCAACAAAAGGTGAAGCTACATACGCAGACATTCTACGTAAGATAAAAGCTGACCCGGGTCTCAAAGATTTTGGTGAGAAGGTCAGAAGAATTCGCAGGACACAGAATGGCGAATTACTACTGGAAGTGAACGCTTCGAGCAAGGAAGAGACAGGGAAGTTTAATGAACTTGTAGAAAAATCCCTTGACGGAAGTGCTGAAATAAGGGCAAAAGTAAGTGAGACACTAATCGAATGCAAGGATCTGGATGAAGTTACAACGGAAGCGGATATCTGCGCTGCGTTGGTGAACCAACTCAACATCCCCGACTTGGACAGGAGTGCGGTTAAAAACATTCGCAAGGCGTACGGTGGCACACAAACTGCTAGGATTAGCTTACCGGATGCTGCCGCCCAGAAAGCCTTGCAAATCGGGAAACTCAGGATAGGGTGGTCAATATGCCGCGTGCGTGAACCTGTGATACTGAAGCGCTGCTTCAGGTGCCTTGAGTTCGGGCACATAGCGGGTGCCTGTAAGAGCAGTTACGACAGATCAAAATTATGTCGAAAATGTGGCGAGGCAAATCATATTGCAAAAGACTGTACATCTAAAACAAGATGTATGTTCTGTGTGACCAATAAAGAGGAGGAGACCGGACATATAGCAGGAAGTGTCAAATGCCCCGTCTTTAAAAAGGCCCTTAGCCTACGTATGAGATGAAGGTCTTACAATTGAACCTAAATCACTGTGCAGCGGCTCAAGATCTTCTTAGCCAAACAATCCGAGAGATGGATATAGATGTGGCGATAATATGTGAACAATATAAAAACATATCACACGGTGTATGGGAGAAGGATGACACGGGAAAAGCGGCAATATGGTCATGCGGTAATTTTGCTTTCCAGGAATCGATGAGAACTCCCGTTAAAGGATTCGTTAGAGTTAAGATAGAAGGGATATATATTTACAGCTGCTACATTTCACCAAACGTCTCATTGACTGAGTTTGAAACATACATAGACGGACTTGTTGCTGATGCTTCGAACTACAACCCGAAGATTATTGGAGGAGACTTCAATGCTTGGGCAGTTAATTGGGGATGTAAATCGACTAATGCAAGGGGTCGTATACTTCTAGAAGCATTTGCCCAATTGGACTTAGTACTCTGTAACATGGGAGATGCACAGACGTTTAGAAGAGGAGATACAGGATCAGTAGTCGACCTAACATTCGTAAGTCCTACTCTGGCAAAGGAACTTAATTGGTACGTCAGTGAACACTATACCCATAGTGATCACCAGGCAATTATCTTTTCGGTATTGACCGGAACTACGGTGTCGACAATTCCAAAGGAGGCAATCGCTACTTCAGGATGGGCACAAAAAAAACTGGACTCAGATATATTCCTAGCGGAGTTTAGTTCGCGCGTAACATCGATAACAAACAGAACAGGATATAACCTAATTACGGACGCTTTGAAGAAAGCATGTGATGCAGCTATGCCTAGAAGAAGGCAATCAGATAAAAGGAAACCAAACTACTGGTGGAACGATGAAATAGCAGAACTTCGAAAAAAATGCCTTAGAGTAAGAAGGTTATTCCAAAGGGGTACTTCAAGAGAGGATTATAACTCAAGGAGGCAAACTTACCAATTAGCGAGGCGCGATCTCCAAACGGCAATAAAAAAGAGTAAGCGAGAAAACTTCAAAAAACTCTGTAGAGAAGTGGACTTAAACCCTTGGGGAAACGCATACCGGATAGTAATGTCAAGTCTCAAAGGTCGAAGGACCCCACAGGTCACATGCCCAAGCCTTCTTGGAAAAATAGTAGAAGTACTTTTTCCAAACGGGGAACCATACAGGGTGAACACGATACAAGTCCAGGAAACGATAATAGAAGAAGTAACGGAGAATGAAGTCCTGCAAATTTGTTCAAGCATCGGTGATAGCAAGGCACCAGGTCCGGATGGCATTCCGAATAAAGCACTTAAATTGGCTCTAATGGATAAACCGCAGATCTTTGCAAATGTCTTCAATATTTGTCTACGCAATGGAGAATTTCCTGAAGTCTGGAAGAAACAAAAGTTGGTTCTGATACCAAAACCCAACAAACAACTAGGAGAACCATCATCTTACCGACCTATATGTTTGCTAGATACGCTTGGGAAGGTTCTGGAAAGGATTATTTATAACAGACTGCTGCCTGCAGTAGAAAGTGCGAATGGACTATCAGAAAGACAATTCGGATTTAGAAAAGCAAGATCAACGATAGATGCAATTAACACAGTATTAAATATGGCAGGAACAGCCATAGAAGGAAAAGGAGCGCACAAAAAATATTGCGCGGTCATTACCCTGGACATAAAAAACGCGTTCAATAGTGCAGGATGGAACCATATCATGCTATCCCTTAGTAATCTAGGGGTCCCTGCCTACATTTTGAAGATACTCGGTGACTACTTCACGAACAGAACTCTGTGGTATAATACAGATGTTGGAATGCGATGCTATAAAACTACAGCAGGAGTCCCACAAGGATCAGTATTGGGCCCACTTCTTTGGAACGTAATGTATAACAAGGTACTGGAGTTAAATATACCTGATGAGGCGAGTATTATTGGTTTTGCTGACGATATCGCCATTGTTATCCGTGCGCGTTTCTTGGACGAAGTGGAAATGTATGCGAATGACACAATTCGCATCATAAAGGATTGGCTTCAGAAAACAGGTTTGGAGCTTGCGGATCACAAGACAGAGGCAGTACTAATTAGCAGTCGAAGGAAAAAGGAGTCAGTAAATATAAAAGTAGGGACAGCAGATATTAGATCAAAAACATCTATTAAGTACCTAGGAGTAATGATTGACGAAAGACTTAATTTCAAGGCACATATGGAATATGCATGTGAGAGAGCGGCAGCGGTAAACAACACCCTCAGCCGTATTATGCCGAATGTGGGAGGGCCTAGGCAAAGTCGTAGATTGCTTATCTCTAGAGTGACTACATCCATATTGATGTACGGAGCGCCAATCTGGGCGAAGTCAATTAGGAGCATATCCCGGAAAAATGTTCTATCACTTTTTCGTCAATGCTGTCTCAGAGTTTGCAGCGGTTACAGAACAGTGTCACTGGATGCAATATGTGTAATAGCTGGAACAATCCCTATGGACCTGGCTGCAGATGAGGCATGTAGAGTACATGCTGCCACGGAGGGAAATAGCGCTGAGGATAGACGAGAAATAAAGTCTATTGAAAGAAATAGGACTATGGAGAAATGGCAAAGAAGATGGGAGAATACACAAAAAGGGCGATGGACCTTTAGATTGATTCCAGTATTAAGAACATGGATGGAACGCAAACACGGGGAGGTTAACTACTATCTCACTCAATTTTTCTCAGGACACGGGGGATATAGAGGCTACCTGTTTAAATACGGACATGATGATTCGCCAAACTGTCCACTATGTATGGAAGTGGAAGATGCTGAGCACGTAGTGTTCAAATGTCCTAGATTTGATGACAGTAGACATACACTGGAGAATGAAATTGGAAGAGTTATTACACCGGAAAATATAGTGAACGTAATGGCAGTTTCAGAAGAAAGATGGCAGTTAGTTTCGAACTACATAACTCAAGTACATATGGAACTAAGCATAGAAGAGAAGCGACGAAAGTCAGGAACAGGAGTTCTAGAAGATGTAGCTGTAGCATAGATGCTAACCAGCCCCGCGATGTAATACTTAACGGCAGTGCCGCGGGGAGAGTGGTTGAAGAATGGGAAGGCGGTTTAGTGAGTAGGCGACAACCAACACCTGGTCGACGAACAACATCTAGTCGAATCTCACATAATGAATAACTATTCATATCTTCCGAAGATTCCGCACCCCATTACAAAAAAAAAAAAAAAAAAAAAAAAAAAAAAAAAGATAGATAGATAGATAGATAGATAGATAGATAGATAGATAGATAGATAGATAGATAGTTAGTTAGATTAACGGTAGAGTATTGAGTACTTAATACATAAACAAGTTAAGAAAAAGTTTCTAACGAAAGCTTTCCTTATGGTTGTAGTAATCAGAAACAGTATGTTAATAACATTAAAAAATAAATTAACAAACTCGAAAAGTATAATATCGTTGAAATAAATTAATAAAATTTATTTACTTTGTGCAGCTACACATCTGAAATAATTTTTTTTTTTTTTTTTTGACGAATCTAAATTGTACATTTTCGGACCAGAAAGACGACTTTTTGTATATAGAAAAAAGGTTGAAGAGTTGAATCCCAAGCATATACAAAAAACTGTTAAGCATTGTGGTGACAATGGCATGGTGTAGTGCTGTATGTTGATAGGCGGTGCTGGGAATTTATTATTTATTCATAAAATAATGAATAAATCTATGTACCTGAATATCTTCAAGGAAAATCTTAAAAATCTTAAATCTTAAACACACCGCAGCTGATATGAAAACGAGGAATTCATAAAACACACCTTATATGCTACAAACATTCCCAGATGTACGGACATGAATCAAATTAAATCTTGTAGGATAATTTAGAAAAACAATTGTGAAATCATAAATTTTCTAATAAAAAACGCCTTTCCGGACAATGGAGAAGATTACACATAGAAAAAAAAAAAAAATGAGCACTACGCTAAATCCTTTATAAGAAATAAATACGTCTTAAGACATACCCTCCAATTCTTAAGTAACACCTAAAAGCAAAATAATTCGTTAAATTCTCATATAGCATTATAGACTTTAACGAGGTATCAAGACTTTTGCTGCGCAACTTTATTCAGTTTTTATAAAATTTGTGCTATTATTTTTATTTTATTAAATGACAAAATATTTTTTTTTTGGGGTTTCTTTATAATTTACAAATGAACATATAATACCTATACTATTAAACAAACGCTTGTTTTTAAAATAGTTTTTGATTAAATTTATAAAATGTTTTATATTCATAGGGATGGGTACCAAGACTTATGCTGCATATTGTATATAAAAGATTTTTAGCTTTACAAAATTTTATGAAGTAAAAGACTATTAATGTCACAAACAAATTAAGATATGTATGTAAGTCAGGTACTGAAAATAATGATTATGACAATTTTTTTTTTTTTAACCAAAAAAAGGAAATCAATATAATCCAAGAACTTTAGAAACATGTTTTGAAAATCTACAATTACACTGGTCGACAAAAAAATCCTCCACCAAAGACGAATAGTTGAACTTGATGCATTTTGATGTGTTAAAGACGAATCTGCTTTCAGTTTTTTCCATCAGGTGTTGATTTTTTTAAGGTCGTGTCTAATATTTCGCCCATAGTAAGGCCATTACTCTAGTATATTTCCTCATAACTCAAGAACGGTGTATATGATTGACATAAGTGACACCAAAAGATGCTTACTAAAAAAATCTTCAAATCACTCAAACTTAATTTTTTTATGTGCTCAGTAGTTTCAAAGTTATTTTGAAATAAGTGTCCAAAACAATTTTTCTTCATGCAAAATTTTAGATTTTTTGGTTACTAAAATTTCCTTTAATAAATGAAAACATCAAAAATGTTTCAGTTTATCAATTTTAAAGCTGGTAATGCTGCGAATAAAATAAGGTATGTATCTTCAAAATTTATGCACAAATATTGATTTTATTCACAGTTAAGTAAAAATACCCATGTTACATACAATTGAGTAGAAATACAGTGGTGGGCAAAAAAAAAAAAAAAATATATATTTTTTCTTGAAACAAAAATAGGTGGACTAGGTGGATTTTGACGAGTTAAACAAGAATCTGCATTCACTTTTTTTCTATCACGTACTAATTTTTTTATGGACATGACTAATGTCTTCACCTTATTCAGTAGTCACACTATAAAATTCGAGAATGGTTTTTTAAATTTAGACTATAACTAAAGAACTGTTTATACGATTTTGATACATGATACACCAAAAGATGCATACGAAAATTGTCTTCAAGGTATATCAACAATATTTTTTATTCGCTCAAGAATTTCATAGTTATGGATAAAAATTTTCATGATTTTTCAAAAAAAAAAAAAACTAATTACCGAATAACTACTAAATATTAACTAAACAAAAAATTATGTAAATTCAGCTTAAGGACAATTTAAGTCTTAGGGCCGTTATTAAAACCTACCTATAAGGTATCAGATAGTTAAAGATAAGAAACTAAAGTGAACGTTAAAGTGAGCTTTATCTACTTTTGGTTATTACAACTTGGTTTTAAGGTAAATTTTATAATTTTGATAATACGGCAATATAAAATCAAAAACCGATTACTTTTGACCACTTAACGTAGTGGCAACATGTACTATTTGAACGTAACTGCCACTAACGGAAATATAAACAAATAAAAAACAAAGAAATTTTTAAAATAAATTAGTTTAAGCTAAATAAAAGACAACGCCAGAGCAAATATAAATATAGACAGACAAATTACTAAAAACTACAGCGGAATAAATATAATTTTATTTATTTCTTTTATAAAGCAGAAAATATGGCAGCTCTGAATACATAAACCGTCTGATAAAAGTTAATGGTCAGATGTTCTTACCTTCAGCTTATTGGTCTCTTTTAGCTTAACTTATACTTATAACAACCAAAAACAGTTAAAGTGAACGATAACATCCTAACTTTAGTTATTGGAAAGTTATAATAACGGGCCTTAATAGGACAAACCGTTCTCGAGTTATACAAGTGTGACTGCCTAAAGGCTCGTGCCCATAAACAAAATCAATACGTGATAGAAAAAAATAAATGCTGATTCTTATTTAGCACATTAAATTCCATCTAATCCACCTATTCTTTTTTTTATTTAAGACGAAAAAAATTTTTTTTGCCCACTAGTGTATCTCCACTTAATTATAGGTATGCATGGATATCCTAACTTAACTGTGAATGCAATCAAGATTTGTGCATCAGTTTTTATGATACGTAGCTTTATTTACTCGTACTCTTAATAGCTTTAAGATAAAGATGATAACCTGGAACATTTTTGATGTTTTCACTTTTAAAAAGAAGTTTTAGTAGAAAAGAAATCTTGAATTTAGCATGGACACTTATTTCGAAATATCTCCTAAACTATTGAGCGGAAAAATTGTTAGTAGAACAACTTAAAGCCAATTTTATTCCACACATTTTGGTGTATCACTTATATAAATCGTGCATGCCGTTCCCGAGTTATAGTAAAATATACTTGAGTAATCGGCTTATTTAGGACACAATATTAGACAGGCCCATAAAAAAAATCTCGACATGATGAGAGAAAACTGAAAGCAAATTCGAGTTTAGCATGCGGAATATATACGTATATTTTTTTTGAAGGAGCACGAAAAAAATTTTTTGTCGACCAGTGTTATTTTTTGTCTGACCTTTTCAATCAATTTACAGCAGGAAAAAAGATTAATAATTTCTAAGAAGACTAAAATTTATCAAATTATAAAGTACATATTTTTATTATCTTTTAATAAGGTAAAAAATAGAAAAAAAAAAAATTATGAACATAGTTTTAAGAAAAGTACTTTAAAAGCAATGAGAAAGAAGCATAAAAGAACACCATTTTCCAATGACAGCCATGGGTTAAAAAAACTCTTTTTCAGCACTAATGAAGTAAGTAATTCTTTCTATTGACAATACCATGTTAAAATCATGATTTCTTCAGTTCTTTTCAGTTCCTTTTTTTCAGGGATAGGTAAATGACAAACATTTTTCACTATGGCTCGTCTGGGAGTTTAAAAAGCTACACATGTCTTTAAATTATATCTATGGAATTTTTAGAAAATTATTTCAATAGACAGACAGAAGGACACAGCTAAATCAATAATTTGATGTTTTTTTTTTAATATTTCCAAGATTTGTAAATTGAAATTAAGAAAAGAGCATTCTTGTCCTTTTATAAATAATAATATCAATCAAAAATGATTGAAAAATAATGTAAGTATATTTCAGAGTATTTTTTAATTGTTTGTTTAATGAAACATTTGTATTTTCGTATTCTTATATTTTTTTCTTCTTTATTAAACGCATTGTCTAAAATTGACAATAAGGCTTATAAAAAAATATTTTAAATTTTTTCTTAAAATAGATACATATGTACATTATTTCTTAATAAAACATTTGTGTTATTTTCTTCTTATTTTTTTTGACTTCATTATATTCAAGTATTGTCTGAAATTGCTTATGGCGTTTAAATAAAGTGTATTTAGGATTCTATTGTTGGAATAGGATTTTTTAAGTTTAAATTTATTATTATCCGTTTGATGTATCAATCTCATGACAATCATCGTCCTGATTCTAAAAAAAAAAATCTTAATGAAGTCTCAGGCATGCTGACTTTGCTTAATGATTGACCACAACAATGTCCCATTTTTCTGCTTCATTTTAAACATTAGTTAAATATTTTTTTATACTCTACGCCAAATATGGCAAAGGTATATGTTTTTCATAACGTTTGTAATTGCTACAATAGGCATACACATGTATATTTTGGGTTGTTCATCTGTCCATCTTTCTGTATAAGTAAAAAAAAAAAAAACACACACACACACAATTATACATTTGAATGAAAAAATTTACTGTTGGAAAAAAAAAATATTAAAAGCATCGAGTTCTCCCAAAAGTCCTGTTTTTTCACCAATTATTTTTGCAAAAATAACCATAATAATAACGTAAAGGGTATATACGACTAGACTCTGACGTATTTGTCATTTCAACTTCTTCTTTTATTTTTCGATTGTTGGAAGCAAAACAATTTAAAGTTTCATTGAAACATTTTTGCAAAGGGTTTAAATCAATAGATTCATTTTAAAGGACATTTCACATGAATTGTTCTACAATTTTAACTATTGAACATTTTACTTTTACATTTTTACATGTTATACTCCAACATCATAAGGACAGTTAAATTTCAAAGGCTTTCAATTTAAGGGAAAAAATACAATATCAACTATAAAAATTTGTTTAATGATTTTTCTTTCTATCGTTTATTCTTAATACTAGAAATCTTTAAACAAGCTTTATATAATGTTTCATTTAACTAAAAATTTATCATAATGTCTAAACTAAGAAAATTTTGTTGTTTAGTATGTTCTAGTTAAATTAAATTTTTCAACTATATTTTTCAGTCACTTACTCACTTAAAAAATATGTATGTAAATGACTTTATTATCTACAATTTAAAAACAAAGTTTTACTATATTTAAATGCTTCATTGTGAATTAAAAATTATTTTTAAATAACTAACAAACTTCAACTATTTGTTCCCAGCAGTGCACAGTGGGGCAGAAACTAATTTTTTTGGAAATAAATCTGTAACTTCTGATCGGCTGGTTGGATTTGCATGAAATTTAATATAGACGTACAATGGAGTGTACAATGTTAAGTTTGGAAGGAGGGGCCAAACAGACCCCTCAGGGGCGGAGCTAAAGGGGCTCAAAGCTAGTTACCTCTGGCATAAAATTTTAATCGCTTGCCAAATTTTTGTTTCTCGTCCGATTTCAAATATTTTTATAGATTATTGTAGGCACTGATAAGTCCTACAAAAAAGATGCATGCATGCTCAATTTGTCTCTTATAGTTTTTGAGTGTTCTTGGTTCAGACTTAATAAATTTTAAAGTAGCATAGTTTCGGTTCTGTAAAAGATATTGATTTAAATCTTTTTCTGTTTAGCGAAGAATTATGTCAGCTAAGCAATGTAGTTTATATGAAAAAAAATCGAGTTTATACTTTTTCTGATTTTTGCAATAGAAGTAAAATTTTTATAATAAATTGTTTTTTTTCGAGAAACTCTAAATATTTTATCTGTTATAAAATCTTTGTTATTAAAGATATCTTAACGAAATTTTCAGTGGATATAGACTTTATCGTATAAAATGAGAAAAAGAAAAAAACTTTAAGATTTTTGTAAAAGGAATCCCAGAATTCCCCAAAAAACGCCGAAAATCCCAAAAATGGGTATTTTCACATTTTGGTCTATAAAATCCACATTTTTCCGAAATCCCGTAGATGTTGATTGAAAACTTTTAACAACATATTATAGATTCTTAAACTGCATTTCGTTTGCCGATTTGTGCTTTGGAATTTAAGAAAATATAGACTAAATTTAAAACTTTCATATAAAATGGATCAAATTTGGAAGGCTGTGCACCTTGACCATTTGAGTTATTGGGCTTACTTTTTATTTTAAAATCTTCTTTGTGAAGATATCTTTCAGAAAAGTATAAAATTATTATATGTTGTTGAAGAAAATTTTATTTTAGAGAAAAAAGAGTGTAGATACTTTTTCGGCCAAAAAACACAAAAAGTCGTCATTTTTGCAATTTTAAAATTCAAAATCGTTTATTTTTGAACTCAGTAAAGATATCGACTTCAAATTTCTTTTATTAATTAGATAATTTTGTAAATAAAATTGATAACATATAAAGTTCAAAAAATTCCAAACTGTAATTCTGCAAAAAAAAAATTACAAGCCAAAAATAGGACTCGGAATTTAAAACCAAATTTCATACAAAAATACTCAAGCTGTATAATTGACGAAGAAACGTAGGTACTGGCAGAATCTTCGCAGCTTGTGTCTCAAAAATGTTTATTGCTAATGCTCGAAGAAATGTTGGAGATAAGTTTAAGACCCAAAAGCTGCAAAAATTTCTTACAAAATTCATGGTATGACAAGCTTTTTGCAGTTGCGGCAAAACAGGAAAGTCATTTGATACATTCGGATCTATAAATACCAAAATATGCATAAAGTAATATTTGCAAAACAGACTTCTTCTTTTCTTAAGAAAGCACAACATGTCCACATATTTTTGGACCCATTTGGTATCATGTCACTACGGTAAGATAGCTCTGGAGTGGTACCAAATCAATAACATAGTTTTAGTACAAAGAGAGGTCAATTTTCAAAATTGTCCATACCTTAGACCAGTGGAGAGATATTGAGCTCTTGTGAAAAGTGAATTCAAGAGCACAAAAAAGGTGTCCCAAAATGCTAAAGATTTTAACAGAAGATGTGCACACTGTTCCAAAAAAGTGACTGAAGCAACTATCAAATATCCAAAGAAAGGGTTTTCAAAAATGGTCCACAATTTTATAATTAGTGGTTAGAACCATAAAAATTATATATTTCTGTGATCTCTGCTAAATTATCAAATGATTAAAAAAATAATGAAAACTCTAAGATCAACCGTTTCCAAGTTATTGAATATTATGTATGTTAAGAATTTTTCGATCTCACTCCTTATTTGAATTCCTTTAAAATGATATATAATATGACTATTTTGTGTTTGCAATGTTTCTTGTAAATAAATGTGAAATTAGCAAAGCGTTGCACATTGTAAAACCTTTCTTCCGAAGAAGTTGTAGATTAACCCCCTGTTTTTATAAAACGAACGAAAAATTCATTTCGACAATTTATATTGAAAACAACAAATAAATTTGAAATTTATTTGTTGTTTTTCCTACATTTTGACGAAACGAATTTTTCGTTCGTTTTATAAAACCAAGGGGTAAGTTTTGTTACATATCATTTAAAAGATATTTAAAAGAACATATTCAAAAATTATGTATTTGTTAAGCACCAAGCTGTCAATAAATTAATATTTCACACTACACACGTCTAAAAAAGATACATAGGAGCCAAATATCCTACCATGTATTTATCGCCATTAGTCAAGTAACCCCTCCTGTATTGACAATGGATGAACCATTTACATTTTTGACTTTTTCGTAACCTCTAAAAAAAAAAAAAACAATCACCACTTTCACGCTTACCAAAGAGTCATTAAAGTATCAATCGCCACCACCACGCTTACCAAAGAGTTAGTAAAGTATCAATCGCCACATTCATGCTTACCAAAGAGTCAATAAAGTGTGCAATAGCCACCTCGGTAAAGTATAATTTTCTTAACGATCGCTCACAAAATATGCGGAAGTGGGGTAAAGAAAAGAAGGAACACATTTGAATGAGTTAAGTGGGTAGACACAAATGAACTTTACTGTCTAAAAGGGGGTAAATTGACACCGAAAAGCTGCTTTGAAACTCAAAACAGTCATATTATATATCATTTTAAAGAAATTATATCTTCCTTAAAACTCAACTAAAATTTTCATACCATCATTTATTAATTGATTTAAAATGTAATGGAACTGTTTTATTGGCTTTTAGATCACTTGATAAAGATTCTCCTTGAATTAATCAATTTTATGCCATTGATAGCCAAAAATTATATTTAGGTTATTCCAAGCTGTCAAAATCTTTTTGTTTAATCATATTTTTTATATTAATGATCTGGTTATATTTAAATTATAAGTGTAAAATGATTTGTTTCTATAAAATTGTCTCGATATTCTTTTAACTATTTTTTGTACACGATTCACTATACAGTACTATATTTCGCGCAATTCAAGGTTTGTCATTATTTTTTAAATGCCTTAAATCAAGTTCGTTTTAAATAAAAACGCGTATTTCAAGAAATGGTTACTATTTTTAGAAATGACCACTGCTAGATGCAGGGTGAACGTTCAGAACTTTTCAAAATTACACTTACACGTTGTCTTGAGGTCCAGTCTTTCAGAAAAATTGTTTTGAAAAAATTAAATAATTATTGTGACCTGTTTTGAAATTTTGGCTTTGATAATTTTTTTCTTGTTACTGAGGTAACTTATAAATTAATTTTTAGCATAATTTTGAAAATTATATAGAATTTCAACGTTTTAAATTTTTTTTTTTTTTTTTTTGACATTTTATTTGAAAAGTTAAGGGGCAAAATCGCAAAAAGTTGAGGCCAAAAATGAGAAATTTAATTTTAGAAGTCAAATATCTTTTAAACCATAAGAGATAATTTAGCACAGTGAGCATATTTTGTCTTGCATAGGAGAATTTAAAAATATAAAAATATTTAAAATCGGTTTTATACTTGTAAAAGTTTTCCCCGACATATTTCCCTCGAGGTGGTCAAATTTGGCCCACTGTAGCCTAACTCCTCCTCTATGTTCCAAGTGTCATCTAAATCGGTTCAGTGGTTTCAAAGATCCGCACTTATTACCATTTATTTTGCATTTAGCGCTGCAATAATACTGACAAATTCGGTCTACACTATGAAAATTTATATCTTATAAAATTTTAAAAATTATGTTGGTAAAAACTTGTCAAGTCTAAACACACTATAAAGTATTAAATTTACATATATATGCAAATTAATATATTTTTAAAATAATTTGTCTCATCCTTTTTTCTTCGTTAACATAATTAAAATGGGTGCATATATTAAGTTAAATATGTACTTCCAGCTGAACTATATGTAATTTTGCCTACATGTCAGCATGTTCGTTCACATAAAAAAGTATTATGTAAATTATAATCGAAAATGTAATATATAATTGAGTTAATGAGTTTAAGCTGAATCTGTTTTACCATACAGTCTCTAATGTATTAGGAATTTCATAATTTGGTCCATATTTAGTGTACCTATCTGATTTTTATTATTATTATTATTATTATACCCACCATCAAAAAAATGGGGGTATATTGAATTTGTCATTCCGTGTGTAACATATCGAAAAAATCATTTGAGACCCCATAAAGTACATATTTTCTGGGTCGTGGTTAGATTCTGAGTCGATCTAGCTATGTCCGTCCGTCTCACAGTGGTCACAGGGTCAAACTCAATTTTTTTGGTAATAAATCTGTATCTCCAAAACTACTGCTCGGATTAAATTAAATTGTATGGAAGAGTTGCAGAGGAGGACTTTAGCTTTTAGAAAAATCATATTGTGATAACCCTGTGATAACACAAGATAAGCTACAGGGTGTCAAATTTGACTACCTCGAGTATGTAAAAGTTTAAAAAAATCGTAACCTGCAAATGAAGTTCGATTTTAAAGATTTTTATATTTTTGTGAAGTGTTTAGTAAGATAAAGAAAAAAAATAAGCTTACTCACCTAAGTTATCTCTTACAGTTAAAAAGATATTTAAACTTGAATTTTGAATTTTTGATTTGAAGATACAGATTTATTACCAAAAAATTGGGTTTGACCCCACTGTGCGTCTGTCCGTCTGTTGAAAGCAGGATAGGGCTCGAAAGGGACAACCTAGGGAACCAAACTTGGCTCAAATATTTATCTCATATAAGGTTTTTTTGGTATTGAAAATGATCAAAATCGGTTAATAAAAAAAAGTTATAGGCAAAACGCTAGAAACACAGGGTGTCCATTGTGGCTTTATTTCATACTTTTCTGCTGATATCTCTTCAACAAAAGTATGTACATAATTCTGTATATACATTTAGTTAGAGGGTCGATATAAACTTGGAAACTCCCATATAAGGTGAAACGTCAACAAAATTTTGTACAAATAGTTCAAGGACCAATGTAAACTCGGAAACAAGAAATGTTTCCGAGTACTCTCTTATGGATTCTCATTCACTTAGGATAATATATTTTAAATTTCATATTTGTATGTTCAATATTATAGAAAATTCAAAAAGTATCGTTGGAAAAACAAAAACGTACCACAAAGTTTCCCCTTTTGAATTCTTAATCACATAGGACAATGTATCTTTAATTTCATGTTTTTATGTTTAATATTGTAGAAAATTCAAAAAGTATGATTCGAGGAATGAAAAAGTACCACAAAGTCCCATGTTATTGACTATTATTTACTTATATTGTTTTATATTATATCATATATCACATTTCTAGGTTTAATATAATAAAAAAATGCATTATTCAATTTGAATAAAATTTAATTTCCCGCTTTAATTATCCCCTTTTTGGTACTTTTTTATTCCTCCTAGATGTAACAGAGATTGTATTCCAATGTATTTCTTAATTGTACTGGGATCTAATGTTAAGATATTCATATGTATGTGTCAGTAAAAAGAAAAAAAAAATATTTTGTGAAAAAAATATCAAAATCAGGTACGATTTTACCCCTTAAACGCTCGAATTTCCAAAAAGTACCAAAGTTGTATTCGCCAATTTTCGATAAGATACTAATTTGATGCACATTTTATTTTAATGCTTACTTGATTAAAAGATAGATAGAGTTCCAAAAAAGTACCAAATTACAGTTTTTACCCATTTTCTCCCTAAAAGGGCCGAATTTCAAAAAAAGTACCAGACACCGATAATTTTTCAAATGAATAACGTTAACTATTTAACTTTTTTTGTATCTCTATTAGTTTAGGAGATATAAGGTTACCAATTTTACCCCCTAAATATTATAATTTCCAAAAATCCCATCTTAGTGAATCTGTTTGGTAGAAGACAAATCTACAGTCCATATTTCATCTTTCTAGCTTTAACCGCTTAGGCTGTGCGAAGATGAATCACCAAGTAAGTCAGTCAGTCAAGCACTCAGTGACGTTACTCTTTTATATATATATAAGAATAAATAGATTGTATGTGAAATATTATTCAATTTGGGCAAAGAAAATTGAAAGAAATTTTGAAGCTGTTTTATCTGAATTTCAATATCAAGATTTTCAAGACTATATGCAACATATGTATGTATTGAATTGGACTATGGGCATCCAGAAATATATTTATATTCTCAAAAATTATTTTTCAATTTAAGGCCCGGGATTTATATTTAAAGACTTTCATATTTATATTAAATGACAAACGTATATCTATATATCCTTCATTTTATGTGAAGTGAAAAGTTGGCTTTAATTAAAATAATTTTGATCTTGACTTATATCTGTTAAAAAAGAAAAGAAAATCAATTAAAGCCTCAAACAATTTTATTTCGTTTTTAAGATAATTTACAATTTATAGTAAAAGAATGTAACACAACAACAATTTCAGTTTTTTTACAAAATATTTATTTTTATTTATTTAAGAAGAATTTTAAACTTCTTTCGACAACTTCAACTTAGATAATAATTTTTATTAGGAGTTACATATTAGTTCAATGTCATAAAATAATTATATTTAAGTTAGCGGGAATAATAAGAAAAAGACAAAATATAAGAAACAGTGTTTAGAAAAATATTTGATAATTTTATAATAATAAGAAGAAATTAATAAACAAGTAATAAGGAAAATAGTTGATGAATATAAATGAAAAACAATAAGTATTAAAATTAAGGAAATGATTTAAAAATAATTAGAAAAGAGAATATACATAAGTTTGGAAGAGTTATTAGAGTAGTATTCATAAATATATATAACTCTATGGCTTCCTGTACCTTATTTATATTAAAGTTTAAAATTGTTTGTTTGTGTGTCTGTCTATCGGCTTGTATCGGAGGATGTTATATACTATGACAAAACTTGATTAGATGCTATGCCCACATTTTAAAACGATTTTAATAAAATTTTAAAATTATAATTTTTTTCGGTCGGGTCAAATAATCGCATATCAAAGTAATAATTAGTGTAGGCCCAGAATACGGCAGACAGCGACACTAATTTTTCTCTCTCAAAAAATTTGACCCAGAATAACAGCGCACGGCGCAGAGTGCTATTACAGTGATGTCTACTTTTAAAAAATTTAATAAATTGAGCCGATAAATAAAGTAAAAAAAATATAATTATTGTATTTTTATTCAGGCTCAAGTTCATTATTGTAATAATGTTTCTTTTTCTGTATTCTAGAAACATTATTACAATAATGAACTTGAGCCTGAATAAAAATACAATAATTATTATTTCATAAAAAAAAAAAAAAAAAAGTTCGAAAAATATTCATCATTTACAAAAAAAAAAAAAAAAAAAAAAAAAGTAAAAAAAATATATTAAATTCAAAGTTAAATATTTAATAAAAAGTTTAATTAGTTTTGAATTAAAGATCAAACTATTTAAATTCTATATAATTTCTAAAGTTTCATCCAACAAATATTTAATTTTACGAGAAAATTTAAAGTTTGAAACTACTAAAAAAAAAAATCAAATAATACAACTTTTCTACTAATACTAATTATGATATTGTTGGTTTTGATTATTTATTTAATTTTTATTTAATTATTTATTTAAGATTTTTAACAATATTGTTAAATCAAACATCTTTTAAATATGCAGTAAAGCTATAACATACAGTTTTTTGGTTTGGTAACGTTTTTTATAAGATTCGATTACGACTTTATTTTTAAGTGTATGCAACACTTTACAGTTTTTTGTTTACGAAAAAAAACAAAAAACTAGGTAACCCTATTGAGTGTGTGTGAGAGAAAATTCAAGAGAATGAGAAGTGTCGCTCTGAAAATAAAATAAAGGCTCCATTACTCTACCGTAAATGTAAATGTAAAAACGTAAATGTAACTGGAAACGTAAGTAGGTGCTTACTTAAAAAACGTAAATGTAGCCAGTACTTTGTTGTTGTTTTGTTCACATCAACATCAGTGATGTAAATTACACATTTTTTCAGTAAATCAAATTCAGTTTAAAAATCGCTAGATTTATAGGTTTGTGTTTTAGCGACTTGTATACAAAACAAAATTTGTGCTTTTATTGCAAAATTTTTAAATTTTAATTTATTGATTAATTTATTGATTTATTTAAATTATTTTAACAAGTTTTTTCCGAAGAAAACAGCAAAACAAATTGTTCAGTTGATAAACTTATTATATCGATTTTTTACGCAGATTTAGTATATTGAAATAGAAATATGTCAACATTGTCCTTTCAGCTGTCACGTAAAAACGTAGAGCGACCAAATTTGATTAGGTTGCTACGTAACATTTACGTTTTTGAGTACACAAACACACATAAATCTCATAAGCAAAACGTGTCAACTGATTCGCTACATTTACATTTACGGTAGAGTAACGGAGCCTTAAATTTTATTCCATAGCGACAGTGAACAACGTTGTTTATCTGTCAAATTTGTATGGAAATATCGTCTCCGGTATTCTGGGCCGACACTTACACTCAGAACATTACAGAAATGAAAAGTTTTAAAATTTTGTAATACAAATTTACAAATAAAATTAAAAGTTTTTGCCTAAAAGGGGTACGAAGCACACCGGGCTAAATTAGTTTCCTGTAAAATCACTAAAATAATTGTTACCTAAAAAGTACAACAATACCAACACCCACATGATTTATAAAATTTTCTACATACATAAATAAATTTATTGTTTAGCAATGTAAATTATGTCAAAGCAATTACTATTTTATAACTTACCTTCAATACAATACATACATACATACATACATACATACATACATACATACATACATACATACATACATACATACATATATATGTATATAACAATTTTAGTTTATTTTTAAAATCAAGAACAAATGAACTTTATAGAAAGAAACATTTATAAACCTAAATATAAGCAGATATAAAAAGAAACATAATTCCAGGATTATAAAAGATAATATTCAACATGTTTTTGGGAAACTTAATAATAATAATACAAATATTTTTTAATATACATATGTACATTAGGGTGGCCTAACATTGTATGAAGAATACCGAAGTGTATCGAACATTAAAACGTACCTCAAATTATGAAAGGGAACATCATTTAGAACATATCTGCTAAATTTCTAATTCCTACGATGATTGAAACAGGATGCTACACAGCCATTTAAGTTGATGATTCCAGAACAAATCGTTAACATTTTTTTCTTACCAAAATTATTGTTTTATTTATTTTTATATTTTTTTTGCCTGTGGATATTTTCTTTACAGACAATTTACAAAATAAGAACATAAAAACAATAAATATAAATACAAATATTTTACTGTGTGCTTAAAAAGATTATTATTATAATTTTTTTTTTACATCATTTGGATTTAATGAAAAATCAATAAATCTGTATAACTGATTAAATGTGTTACACATTCTTCTCAGAGGATCAGCATCAACATAATTACTTCTAAAAAATTTCACTGATAGTGATAAAAAATTAAATAGGATTTCATTAATTAAAAATCCAGAGCATATATTTCCATTAATAACGTTTAAAATAAATGACACATTCAACATAGTCCTTCGGCTTTTTAAAGTTGGTAATTTAATGAGAGCAAGACGAGTGGGTTAAATTGATAAATAGGATCCTAAATTATAGATCCATATTAAAGAATTGGACGAACAAGAGACGTAAGGAGTGAGATCGAAAAAATCTTAACACACATTTTGCCTCATAACTTTTTTCGGAATCAATATTCAAAATTTTTTTTGATCTAGTTATCATGGAAAAATACTTCAGTTATTATTTTTAATAACAACCATGTTAAGTTGTCCTTATTTTCATCAAAATAAGTGACGAAAAAGATTTACGTCCTACAAGTTATTAAAAAAATTTCAAAAAATCCAAATAGGTCTTACAAATAATTGGCCACAGAATTAAATGTCGTCCGTAAAACCGTTTCAAATATTATTAAACAGTATCAGGAGAATTTGACTATTGATGTGAAACCTAGTTCGAACCACATGATATTTGGAAGGCCAGAAAATTGAAGGCATATTGAAAGGAACTCCAAACACATCTGGTAGAAAATCAGCTCAGTTTTCTCAGTGCTTCGACTATTTGGTGCGAAAATTTAAAGCTAATGGGAAAGTTGATAACATATAAAGTTCAAAAAATTTCAAACTGGAATTCTGCAAAAAAAAATATTACAAGCCAAAAATAGGACTCGGAATTTAAAACCAAATTTCATACAAAAATACTCAAGCTGTATAATTGACGAAGAAACGTAGGTGCTGGCAGCAGCAAAAATTTCTTACAAAATTCATGGTATGACAAGCTTTTTGCAGTTGCGGCAAAACAGGAAAGTAATTTGATACATTCGGATCTAAAAACACCAAAATATGCATAAAGGAATTTTTGCAAAACAGACTTCTTCTTTTCTTAAGAAAGCACAACGTGTCCACATATTTTTGGACCCATTTGGTATCATGTCACTACGGTAAGAAAGCTCTGGAGTGGTACCAAATCAATAACATAGTTTTAGTACCAAAAGAGGTCAATTTTCAAAATTGTCCATAGCTTAGACCAGTGGAGAGATATTGAGCTCTTGTGAAAAGTGAATTCAAGAGCACAAAAAAGGTGTCCCAAAATACCGAAGATTTTAACAGAAGATGTGCACACTGTTCCAAAAAAGTGACTGAAGCAACTATCAAATATCCAAAGAAAGGGTTTTCAAAAGTTGTCCACAATTTTATAATTAGTGGTTAGAACCATAAAAATTATATATTTCTGTGATCTGTGCTAAATTATCAAATGATTAAAAAAACAATAAAAACTCTAAGATCAACCGTTTTCAAGTTATTGAATATTATGTATGTTAAGAATTTTTCGATCTCACTCCTTATATAGTGTTTTTGCAATGTACGGATCATTAAATTTTTTTGACCAACGTTTTATATAACCTAGTGTATCTCTGGCTTTATTTATAATACTTGTTACGTGTGAGTTAAAGTTTAATTTGGAGTCGAATAATATACCCAGATCCAGGAAAGTGTTTACCATTTCCTCCTGATAATCTCCCAAAAAATAATTTGCTGCTATCGGTTTATTTCTAACAAAGCATAGTACTTTACATTTCATTAAATTAAGTTCCAATAAGATTAAATTGCACCATTCATAAAACGAATCCAAGATATTGGTGATGTAATTAATAAATAGTGAGAGTAGTAGCGGCCCAAGGTGGCTACCTTGAGGTACCCCAGAATGTACTTTTATTTTTTTAGAAATTGTGTTTTTAAAACGAACTGTTTGCATTCTGTCAGATAAATATGAATATATCCAGTTTAAACTTTGATTTGTAAATCCCAAAATTTTTAGTTTTTTTATAAGAAGTAAATGATTTACTTTGTTAAATGCTTTACTGAAATCAGTATAAATGCCATCAGTTTGTTTACTTAGAAAAAGTCACGATTTACAGCGCACGTAAATTGGATAAGGTTTGTAGTAGTGGAAGTTCTTTTTTGAAATTCATGTTGATACGGTGAAATTAAACATGAAACTTTGAAACATAAATGATCTGTTAATAATTTTTTGAAAAGTTTTGGAATGCTACTCAGCTTTGCAATACCTCTATAATTTTCAATTTTACATTTATTGCCTGACTTGAATAAAGGAACTATGTAGTAGATGTCTGCAACAAATGATTTTTTAAGGCTAAATCTAGTCTTTTTATTTAGCTTTTACCCTCAAAATTTTCGTTTTAGCCTTTTTGATTATTAAAATAGCCTTAAAAAAATTTTTTAGTATAGCAACAAAGAAGAAAATAATTTCTTATTTGCTTTTACTAATTTTATTTTTACAAAATCATACATTGAATCATTTTGGTGTATTAACTCGCACAAAAAATAGAGATTATTCATATTTAACTAAAATTTTCGGCTGCGGCGATTCTAATAAAATATATCTTAACTCATTTCATGGATTTACTTAAAAAATTGTTATAATTATTTTTTCAAAAACTTTATTAACCAGAGAAACTATTTTGAATATAATTTAAAAAAAAAAAATTTTAAACGCGAAAAATCATCCAAAAATTGGAAAAAAATACTCAAAAAGGAATTATAATTCAAAACTAACGAAAAATCACTTCAAAACTTTTGGAAATTTTTCATATAAATTATAACTCAAATTTGTATGGGAATTTTATGGGCAAATTTTCATTGGATCGTTTTGTTGGCAGACGTTCTATGTTTTACTTAAAAATATTTTACTATAGATTTAAAAAAAATATCAAAAACTAATGAGGAAAAAAATGTTTTTAAATAAAAAAAAAAAAATACCTTTTTTCTGGCTTTATTTTTTGGGGCATTTAGCCTTTTCTGACCTTTTTTACCCCCTGTTTTTATAAAACGAACGAAAAATTCGTTTCGACAATTTGTATTGAAAACAACAAATAAATTTTAAATTTATTTGACAAAACGAATCTTTCGTTCGTTTTATAAAAACAGGGGGTTAAAGTCCTGTTTAGCCTCTTTTTCTCTCACCTCCTGGCAACACTGATTCACAGTAATGTTCTGTAGCATAGTAAAATAATAAAGTACTCGCACATCTACAAAAACAAAAATTGCTTGTATTTTGTTAGTGTAAAACTACTGCCCACAATGTCAGAATGCTTTGAACGGAAAAATGAGAGAACGAAAGAGAGCAAGAGAAAAAAACTCAAAAAATATTTTACATGTGAATACAAAAACAATTTGACAGTACCGCGAGGTTTGCCAATGAAAAAATTGTAAAACAGCTGGTCTTACGAGTATACTTTATTATTATACTATGGTTCTGTAGTACATACTCTCACACAATGTTGTCAACTTTTTTGATCCAAAACGCGCCGGTCATTATTTAAAAATGCGCTAAAAGGCGCTAAATTATATTTGAATAAAATTTGTTTTTATTATTTAGTTAAATATGTATTTTTATTAAAAACAAAACAACTTATTTCATATATATTTATTATTTTAAGTTCATGTGCAAATATTTAGTGTTTTTATGCAGTATTGAGCATTAATGTTTTATAAAAACACTATTTAAGGTGCTCTTGAATTAATAAATATGTTAAATTTAAATATAAAGGTCTTAGTCCCAGCATTATCCTGCTGACTTATTGGCCATATACTAAGTTTTAAAAATAGTTTAATGTTTTAAAACATGTTTTTTTTATCTTTTAAGTTTTTCCTAAGTATGAAAATTGTCCGACATCTTAAAAAATATTCATTGAAAATAAATAGAAATACAGAATACATATCGTTGGCTTAAATTAGAAAAGACTTATCTCAACTTTTTGTAACTTTACAGAAGGAAAAAACCGATAAAAACAAAAGGCAGTTTTAATTTAAAACAAGGAGCGAAACTAGTTCGGACTTTTATTTCTGGATTTTTCTACTCCCTAGGAAATTATTTTAGATATGGCTCTTTTCTGTAATTTAAATTTAATTGGAATACATTAATGATAATTGGTATTTCAAGTAACAACAATTAATGTTTTAATAGATTACAGCTTAAAACTGCAAAATTATATTTTATAAAGTAAATTTTCATAAAAATGGTGGCAGGATTGTTTTTAGATATTGAAAATCGTAAATTTTTTTTAAATAACGCTATTTTTTTCTTTTAAAATACAATCAGGGTAGATGTACATATATTATATTAGTTTAAAAATAAATTATTTCCAATGACTCATATCCCAAGGTTCCAAGCATATTTACTATGACATCTCCAGTGCTTCTTCCTGAAATTTGAAATAATTTTTTTTTTTTCAGAATTCAGAAAAATGTAGAAAATTAAAATCTGCAACCAAAACTAACCGAATACAAAACGCGCCAATTTAGCGCCTTTTCAAGAAAAAGAGCTGATGGAAAAAAATGCGACTTTTGGGTTGCTAAAAAGCGCTAAATCTAGCGCGAAAAGCGCTGAATTGGCAACACTGCTCTCACATTACAGCGAAAATAAAAAAACAAACAAAACAAAACATGTGATAGAAAAAGAGTTGAATTGAACTGAATTGAAACGATGAGACCAAATTTTGGAGAACAGAGAACATGTCATGATTTGTTTTGGACTCCAAAACAAATCATGACATGTTCTCTTTTGGTTGTTATTTTAAGTGCGATTTTTTTAAAAAGTAATAATGTCAACAAAAATACATCAATTCAAAGTTGTGATTTGCTGTCATTTCCTAATATTTTTTTACAATAATCTGTACAAAGTTTAATATAAAATCAATGTGTATGTGTATGTATGTGTATACGTATGTATGTTTAATAAAATAAAGTAAATTAAAATAGAATAAAATAAAATAAAATAAATTTAAAACTAAAAATTAAATAAGTAAAGTAAATTAATAAAATAAATCAAATAAAATTAATAAAAGTTTATTTATTATAAAATATAAATTAAAAGTAAATCCAATAAATAAAAAAAATATAAAATAATTAAAGTAAAAAAAAAATAATAAATATTTTAAATAAAATAAGTTTAGTTTATTTATTATATTAGTTTTATTTATTTCATTATTTTTTTATTATTCCATTATTTTAAAACCTTAATAATACGGTGTAATTTTTTTATATTTTACAAACAACATTCACACAAATGACAATATTGCATTTGTTGCCTTTCTTAATATAATTCAAATCAATTCAAAATGTTTTCTCCCTAAAATGAGTTGATGATTTTCTACACAATTGAATTTGTTTTAGTTTGTTTTGTTTCTCTTGCATTTTCTACACATACGCACATGTATTGAATTGATTTGTGAGCTAAAAAACAATAGCAGACAACAATTGAAAAGAAAGAGAAGATTTGAAATGAGTTACAAATGAATTGATGCAGATGTCTACTATGTAGGATTCTTTCCAAATAATCGCCATGTACCCATGTTTGATTGACATATTGAATAAAAGTGTTAGCGGGATGGCTAAAGCTTCAGCACAGTTAATTAAAAAACTACTGGAAATTTTATCAGGACCGTAATTATAACAAAACTTTAGTTGTTTTAAACCACTTAAAATACTACGAATGTCAAGATATGGTAAAGTTATAGATTGTATATTTTATTTAATCTTATGTATTCCGCACGACTCACAGAATATCTTAGATAATCAACAGATGATCCAGATTGTTTAAATTTATTCTTTCTATTTTTAAACATTGTTTATTATTCGAAGGAGGTCCAGATGGTGATTTTAATACTAGTTTAGGAATACACAAGTCCATAAACGAAATCATTTTATTATAGAAAACATCAAATATATGTTGCAAAGATTTTGTCGATCTTGATGAATAGTTGATTTAACATATAGTAGTTAGTATGTTTGAATGAGAACACACAGAAAAAATTAAATTTCGTATTCAAATACTAAATTTATAAAACCAATTATATTTTTTACTAAAATCGGACTTATCACTAAATTAGTAAAACCAAACATTCAAATTCGTAAATGTTTTATTAGAAAAATTAATTTTTTTTTCTTATTAAAATATTTTTACTATTTATAAATTTGAATGTTTGAAAATTTTAATAAAATTTAACAAAAAATAATATTTGATTTTTAGTAGATTTTCAAACAATATTTACAAAATTTTTGGCTTTTACAATTATTGGATTTTCTATAACATAATAATGTAGAAGTGTTATATTATGTTTAATATGTAAGTGTAAGTAAATTTGGTGTTGTTCTTGAAAAGAGAACAAATATTCGTATAAAAGTAATTTAATTGATGTTCAAATCGCGTGCTTATACCAAAGTGAAGTTGTCTATTTTGCTTAAACATGGCTTCAAAAAACAATAAAAATGGAGTACAAATAAAATTTTATATGTTTTCTTTTCATTTAGGTAAAAACTAGTAATATTTTCTACCAATTTTAAGTAAAAATATGTAATCTAAAATTTAAACCATTATTCTGTTTCTTATTTGTTTTCTCATACATAAGCGACTTAATAGAAACAGCTGATCAAATTGAGAGAAATCGAACAAGTAAAACGCATGAACTGCAGCACATGCTGAAATAAATTTGGCGATTTTCAAAACACATGTGAAATGACAATAGTGTGATTTCCATCACATAGGCGAATGATTTAATAACAAAAATTCATAATAGTCATAATTTTTTCTGTGCACCTTTTCGTTTAATATATATCAAACGATAGCTAATAAGAAAATATTATATCCATATTTCGCAATTTTTCTAAAATAGTTAATATGAACGGAAAAAGGACATTTTATATAAATGTTGCTAGTAAAGTTTTAGTTTTTATTTCTAAGTAATTTTTTTTATATCCCAGCAAAAAACGATCAAGAGCTCAAGTTCTTAATAATTACTTCCAAAAAAGTGAAAACAAATGAATTTTTTGCGGGGAAAAAATGAATTTTTGAGGGAAAATTTCTAAGAAAATTAACATTTTACAAATTTTAAAGCATTTTATTATATTTTAATAAAGCTAACACAAAATTTTTGTTAAAAAATTTTATAAACATAGTTTAAAGGGAAGTACTTCAAAAGAAATTAACAAAATATATAAAAGAAGAACATCCTACCAATGGCAACTATGTGTTAAAAAAAGAACTTTTGTAGCTCTTTTTCATCACTAAGTTCTTCCTTCCAATGACAAAACAATGTTAAATTCATGACTTTTTCAGCTCTTTTTCAATTCCTTTTTTAGCTGGGATGAGTTATTTTTAACAAAATGACAATTTTATCCTTTACCTTATTAGATATTTTTGAAAAATTAAAAAAAATATATAAATATATTTTTCTTTAACTATCGTTTGATGTATAAATCAAACGATAGTGGTGTGAATAAAATAATAAGATTTGTTGTAGGCGTGGTCGTGTAGCATCCTGTTGCAATGATCGTAGGAAGTCGAAATTTGGCCAAGTTGTTCCAAAAGAAATCATAATGTTCGGTACGTTTAAATGTAGCTTGCAAAAAGGAATTTTGGACCACTCTAATGTAAATACATATACATATATTTCAATGTATTATGGAAAATTTTAAGTATATTTCTTTCTGCTTTGTTTGTAAAAGTAAATTTGAAGTAAAATTCCATAAACTAAAAAATTTACATAAACTGAAGGTACGTTCACATTAGGAAAACATTTGACTGAAACTCACAAATATTTCTTCGCCGTAATATGACCATAATATATTTTTGTGTGGCAAACAACAAATCAGCTGATTTTGGGCAAACAAAAATGTTCCTAATGTGAACACGTAATGGAAAATGTTATCCTATTTTGTGGCAAATAATTATTTGATCTTACAAAACTTTTGTAAGAGAAATCAAAAGAAGCAAAAAAAAAAAAATAATAAATAAATATTATAATAAAACAGGATATGTAATTATTATATATTTAAATTGGTACTCTAGGAAAATTAGATGAAATGATATTTTATATCCCTTCACCATTTTACCGACAAATAATAAAGTTTTGTTGTTTTACAAAAATTAAGTTTACAAGGTTGTAATTACTGCAACTGTAAAGATATTGATAACAAAAATATATATACAAACGGTACAAACTCTTGACTTTCCATTGATATATATTTGTCTTAAGATTAAAAGTGACAATATTTTTTACTCTGAACGATTCGCAGGATGAAAAAACAAGCTCTAAGAATACAGTAAACTTTTATTTTAATAATATATCTAATTAAAAAACCTTATTTTTCCTCCATACAAGCGAAGACATTCTAATTTACATTTATATAATACATATGTATGTATAGTATGTGTTAATATTTTCAAAAAACTAAACAAATTCTTACATATTTCTACTGTTTTATATTTATGCAAATTATTTAAGTATTTATTAAGTAAACAATAAATTTTGATCAATAAGTAAATAAATAAACAAACAAAATAAAATATTTTCCCCTTTTAGTTGTGGGATTTTTTTTTTCCATTAAATTGTTTAAGGGGAGGTAACAAAAAGCGTTTAACATTTCATAGAGAATATTTATTTAGAGATAAATATATACATATATACTAAAAATAAGAAAGATATAGTCGATCAAACCCGACCATATGACATCCCATACCATTGTGTATGTTCATCAAAATTCGGGGAGGGGTCTTATATTAGACCTGTTTTTAATTTTGGGCCTATACATACTCTAAGTGTAAAATAGAATATACGAATACAGCATTTTTATTGTGTTCATATTAACATTTTTATGAATATATGCACATTAAGGTGATTCCCGAAATTGGACTTATATGGGAATAATGGACCAATTGACACGGTGATATCTTAATTTGTAACCTACTTAACCTTAAACTACTTGATAGTATTCTTATAAAAAAATATTGAAATTTAACATTTTACACCTGCATAAACTTTTATAGCAAATTCATTTTTTGGTGTGTGTGGTTTTAAACTATTTATTTATTTAATATATGTATGTATATGTAAAACAAACAATTAAAAAGATACAATCAATTTATTTGTATATTCACTGATAGCAAAGATATAAATAGAAAACATTCGGTTAACAAGCCACAAAGTATTGGAATTATAGCTAAAAAAAAATTTTTAAAATGAAAATGATTCATAAGATGTTTTCATTATTTTTTTCCTTAAGAAGTAAATATTTCCAATGAAAATGTATGACTACTAGAGTATACATTCGAATAATGTTACATCGAATTATTCGTACAATATATAAAAATCGTATTTTCTAAAATAACAAATGATTCGAATATTTTTATGTCTAATAACACAGGGGAACACTGATTCTGCGGCACATCATTCAATTCGGATACATTTTTTTTTTTTTTAAAAAAGTATTTCAACATACAAGCAGACTTACATTTTTATACCCACCATCAAAAAGATGGGGGGTATATTGATTTTGTCATTCCGTGTGTAACATGTCGAAGGAATCATCTAAGACCCCACAAAGTATATATATTCTGGGTCCTGGTTAGATTCTGAGTCGATCTAGCTGTGTCCGTCCGTCTGTCCGTCTGTTGAAAGCAGGATAGGGCTCGAACGGAGAAACGTAGGGGGACGAAATTTGGCACAAATGTTTGTCTTATATAAGGTTTGTTTGGGATTGAAAAAAAATCGGCAAAATCGGTTAATAAACAAAAAAGTTATAAGCTAAAAACTAGAAACACAGGGTGTCCATTTTATAGTTTTCTGTCGATATTTCTGCAACAAAAGCATGTAGGACAGCGAAATTTTGTACATATAGTTCGGTGATCAATATAAATTCGGAAACTAAAAATGGGCGTGGTCCACCCACTTTACCGCCCACCTTCCATATAAGGTGAAAATCAACGAAATTGTGTTCAAATAGTTCAAGGACCAACGTAAACTCGGAAACAAAAAATGGGCGTGGTCCGCCCACTTTACTTCCCACATTACCAACCCCTTCTATATAACGAAAAATTTTATAAAGTTGATGGTGAGTATTTAGATTCGGCCAAGCCGAATATTTGCGCTTGTTTTAAATACAGTTTATTATTTCTTTATTTTGCCAAACACTTTACAAAAGTATAAAAATCTTTACAATCGGACTTCATTTGTAGAAGTTTTTTTTTTTAACTTTTACATACTCGAGGTAGTCAACTTTGACACCCTGTGGCTTATTTCATGTTATCACAGGGTGACTACAAGGTGATTTTTCTGAAAGCTCAGGTCATCCTATACAATTCTTCCATACATTTCAATTTGATCCGACCAGTAGTTCAGGAGATACAGATTCATTACCAAACAATTTGCGTTTAACCACACTATGCAACCAAAAATATTCAACCAACATAGATTCAAAGTGAGCTTTGACAGACGCATTATTAAGTCTATTGTTTCTTTTTGAAAATTAATGGGTAAGTCATCAATAGCAGTATGGAATATATTTCAAAGTAAACTGGTTTGGAATTTTGGTTTCATTGTTAATTGTATTATTATTCCAGCAAAAACTTGGTAATGACATGTAGTTACGGATGCAGTTACTTTGTAATGACAACAACATACAATCTGCATTACATAGAAGTTGTTTAGTAACTACTTATTTATAACCCGGTATGTAATTAATTATTTATGATCAGATTTGTGAAACTACCTACTACTTTTTATTGATTTTTTTTTTAATTCAGTTACCAATTTATATATTTAAAGAAGAGATAAATATATGAAAGGCAAAATTTTCGTATGAATTAATTTTTAGTCCGCACATAGAAAAAAAATTATTTGGTTATAATTAAAAAAATATAACGAATTGAATTAAATATTTCTTGTAGCCACTTTAAGATAGCTTTTGTTTTTAGCTCAAAAAATACAAATATAATAGATTTATGGCAACTACAACTAAAAATGTAATTGATGAAATCAATTTAAATCAAGTTTGAAAAAATTAATAAATTTGGAAAGCATAACCATATTAAATTCACGTTTAATACTGAATATTGGTTATTGTCACCTAAGAAATATGTATTCAGTCACAGTTCTAATATAATTCGGTTAATTGGGTTTCATTGAAATATGTGAAAAATAAATTAAATATAAAAAAATTTAAATTTAAAGAACAACATCTAAATATAAAACCAATAACATAATGGAATACATAACGCAATATGTGACCCTTCGAATGGAAAAGGACTTACATGGTTTGTCTTTATCATATAAAAACGTGTATTTTATTGTTCAATAGATTTTTTTTTTTAAATTTGTTAGGAAAATATATGACAGATCGGAAATGAAATTAACTCCATTTTGCTTCAAGATTCTGATAGATAAGTTGAACTGAGAATAACCATGGCGAGACTGAATATAAATTTAAGATATTTTTATTTAAGAATTATTTATTAAACTGATATTGGTAGGTATATAAATAAATATAGTTCCTATTGTACAAAAATGGAAAATTGATCTCCTTGTATTGTACTACACTAGATGATACAGAATAAGTCAATTCTTTACCAATATTTTAACGCATTTAATTTTTTTAAATTAAAATTTATAAAATCTTTCTACGTTTAAAATAAAAAACAACAAAAAACTGTTTTTTATATCCTGACACTTCATTAGTTATTTGTTACCTAAAATGTAACTAGTTTCTATTGTTTATACTAATAATGACTTTAGTAATGCTTTAAAATCAATGCGTAATTGAACAGCTTAGAAGTAATTAGTTATTGTAATGACATCTAAGTAATGTATATGGTAAGTAGTTGCCTCTAATGTCATCACCGTGTTAAAATAATGAGTTATTCAGCTAATGTGTAAGCAGTGAAGAGCCATTATATTACCTTCTTAACTCAATACATGACAACCAAAGTTTTTGCTTGTATACTTCTTTTTATAAATCAAATGAATTCAAGATATAATTCAGAAGTAGAAATAAGGAATACTTTGGTAGGGGGGATTGAAGACGTCCTTTTCATAAAGAAATTTTGCACATTATTTCTACTAATAATGACTTCAATAATATTTTAAAATCAGTTAATATAATAATGTAGGGTAAGTAGTTACCTCTAATGTCAGACCCATATTAAAATAATGAGTTATTCAGCTAATGTGTAAAAGTAAAGAAGAGCCATTATATTAGTTTTTAAATCTTTACATGGCAACCAAATTTTTGGTGCGAATTTAAAAATTTTCCCCTAAACTTGAACAATATTTCATACAATTAAGTTTTCCTTTAAGTTTAGCAAATTTATTTTCAACATTTTCATTTATTAAGTCAAATTTAGATATTGTTATGTTATTCATTTTGGTTTTTGTTTTATGAATTCTTGTTTTCAACAATTAATACTAGAATAACATAACAAATAAAAACGAATAATTGATTATATGGTACATATGTATGTAGGCATCGTAGAAAACTGGATGAAATATGAAAGGAAATATAATCAGGGTAACCAATAAAATATTTTAGATACTTTTATGAAATTTCTTATTTTGGGAATAACTTTTAAATGTATATGTCGTTATATTTTCATGCAAATAACTTATTTTGAAGTATAGTATATTTTAGTAAGTTAAATACATACTTTTACACTATTTTGTATTTTACAGTAAGAAGAAAAGTTTGTCAAAATATTTTAAGAAAATAATTTTAAATTTTAAAGGCATATTTCTCGTTTTAAAAGCACTTTTAGTGTGCATAAAAAAGGCTTTTTTTAGAGCATATTTTTGCTTGCCCTGGTAAACACTAATATATGTATACTAGTGTGGTCCAACATTTTATGAAAATAACCAAAGAGTATAGAATTCTTAAGGTTCCGTTACTCTAACGTAATTGTAAATGTAGCCAGTACTTTGTTGTTGTTTTGTACACATCAACATCAGTGATGTCAATTACATATATTTCCAGTAGAATAAATTCAATTCGAAAATCGCTAGATTTATTGGTTTGTATTTTAGCGATTTGTATACAAAACGAAATTTGTGCTTTTATGACAAACATATTTTAAATTTTAATTTATTGATTCAACTTCTCACTTTATTTAAATTATTTTAACAATTTTTTACTGAAGAAAACAGCAAAGCAAGATGTTTAATTGATAAACTTTTTACAGCGATTTTTTACGCAGATTTGGTATATTGAAATAAAAAGCTGTCAACACTACTCTTCCAGCTGTCACGTAAAAACGTAGAGCGACCTAATTTGATTAGGTTACATTTACGTTTTTGAGTACACATACACACTTAACTCTCATAATCATGTCAGGTGATTCGCTACATTTACATTTACGTTACTCTACCTTTAAACCTATCTAAAATTATGAAAAAGCTTGTCATTTAGAATAAGTATATTTGCAAAATTTCAATTAAAATCGATTTTGTCCTCCCTATTAGCTATTTTGGAAAAATAAAAATAATATAAGGATATATATTATACCCACCAATAAAAAAATGTGGGGTATATTGATTTTGTCATTCCGTGTGTAAGACCCCATTAAGTATATATTTTCTGGGTCCTGGTGAGATTCTGAGTCGATCTAGCTATATCCGTCCGTCTGTCTGTGTGTTGAAAGCAGGATAGGGCTCGAGGACGAAATTTTGCTAAAATACTTTCCTTATATAAAAAATTAGCAAAATCGGTTAATAAACAAAAAAGTTATGGACTAAATACTAGAAACCGTTGTAGCTTCATTTCGTACTTTTTTGGTGATATCTCTTAAACAAAAGCATTTAGGACAACGAAATTTTGTACAAATAGTTCGAGGGTCATTATAAACTTGGAAACCAAAATTGGGCGTGGTCCGCTCACTTCCCACTTCCACCTCCCATAAAAAAAAAAATTTAAGATTTGTTCGAGGATCATGAATGTAAATGGCAGTGTAGCATCCTGTTCCAATCATCGTAGGAAGTTGAAATTTGGCCAAGTTGTTCTACATCGCATGTCCTTTCATAATTTTAGGTACGTTTAAATGTAGCTTGTAAAAAGGAATTTTGGACCACCCTTATATACAAATCGAAATAGCATAATGAATTTGTTTTAAAGATACATATGTAAAATTAGTAGGGGTTGTCTCAACCATATGAACAAAATGACATGATAAATAATTGATGTGAAGTATAACAACAAGAATAGCTATTGTTATTTAAGTTTAAGAAAATACAATAACATAGTATGTATGTACATATATTTATAAGTATATAACAAGTTTAATATGAGCAGAATTATTTACTTAAGACTGTCATTATCTCCAATATCTATATTGCTAAAAACGCATGCAAAATAACTGTTACCTTAATAGAAAAAATAAAGATATATTCTCTTCTCCAATGATGGTCATAAAAAAGATTTGTGCACGATTATTTTATAAAAGATAAAACTTGGAATAAAGCATGTTTCTAAAACATTAAATTGAAAATTTTGTTTTTCGAATTATGATGTTCTTGTTGTAAATGAGGCATATGTATGACATACATACATATGACATATATACATTGTATATATACATATCTTTAAGCCTTTATTACTGATATTGCTTTTCATTGTTTTGTGTTGAATTTTCATTTTTGTAAATTCTTAGCTAAAGAATGGTTACTGCCTGTTTCTCTAAATGCGAACGAAAGTTTCGTTCGACTAAAAGTATTGAAGACAACAGATAAATTTAAAAATTATTTGTTATTATACCCTTCACCACAGGTGTAAAGGGTATATATAAGTTTGTCATTCAGTTTGTAATTTCCACGATTTTCGTCGGAAAGCAAAAAAGTTGATATTTTCGGGATCCTTGTAAGAAATGATGACAATAGGACCATGTCCGTCAGTCCGTGTGTCGGTTGAAATAGCGTTTATGAAGTCCACCGGTAACTGGCATATATAATATATATATCAAACGATTGGATATCCTTTTGAGAATTTTGTTATTGAAATTCAGCAAGATCGGTTCATAAATAGCGGAGATATGCTGTCCCCTGATTTTTATAGGAATATTTTATAAAACAATGTTTTTGCGTAAATTGTTAGTTTATTATTGCAAGTTTTGGCTGCAATGTATTAAGTACTTGATGGTCAATATATTGAATTAATAAAACAATTGAAAACTTTTTTCTAGAAAAAGAAAATTAAGGCCAAAAAAAGATCAGGTCGGGTGGGCTAATTAGCTGACAGATACTATATATCGAATTGTTGGGAAATACATTGGAATAGTTCTGAAATGGAGAACGAACATTTTCTTGGTACAAATGTAAAGCATTTACTTATCAAGTTCATTCATAGACAACACCATCTTTAACAGAATGCAACACTATTATGTGTTTAGATGCGGGAGGAACAAAACCGAGCACGGAAAATTAAAAAAAAAAAAAAAAAAAAAACGATGATATATAGTCGTATTCTAAAACAATTTATTTGAAAATAAATTTTTAGCAATCACACTTAGACAACGTCTCAAATAACAAGGAGTTTTTAGGTTATACAATAATAGTTCAGTAAAAAGCCAGAGCTGATATGTAAATTTAAATAGCCCCATTGTGTCTCAAAGAATTTTTAAAGATGAAAATATTTAACACTATGAATAAAATAAAATAAATAAACAACCAAGTAAGAGAATTATAGTCGGTCTACACAGATCAAATGATATCCTACATCACTGTATATGTGCATCAAAATTCGGGGTAGGGGTCTTATACTAGACCTGTGGTCAATTAATAATTTTACTAAGTGTATAATAAAATATAATATAAGAGCAGTACACCCGCTACTGTCAAAAACCTAAGTTGGTTGTCAAAAACCTAACTCATGCAACAACAAAATACATGTAATTAAATACACTTTGTTGTTGCCAAAAGTAAATAACAACACATTATTGTTTACAAAACAACAATTTTCTTTAATTGTCAATCGATAATTTCGCCTCTATGTGTTACTCTATGGCTTAAACATAGTGCGCTTCGCTATACCATTGTATTGAAATAAAATAAAAGCATCGAAATAAAATTAAAAAACGTACAGACTAACAAACACTGATTAACTCAACACAGAACCATATATCTTTAATTTCATGTTTAAAAGTTAATAATTATTACAAAAAAATTCAAAGAGTAATATTATAATAATGAAAAGTACCCTCTCATGGTTTCTCATTCACTTTCGACCATATATTTTTAATTTTATGATTTTAGGTTAAATATTATAGAAAATTCAAAAAGTACCATTAGAAGAACAGAAAAGTTCCACAAAGTACCCCTCATATTGATTTTCATTCACTTAGGACCTTATATCTTTAATTTCATGTATCTAGGTTCAATATTTTAGAAAATTCAAAAAGTCCCATTAGAAGAACGAAAAAGTACTAAAAATCCTTTTTTCTGGATTCTCATTCGCTTAGGACCATATATTTTTAATTTCTTGTTTCTAGGTTCAATATTATAGAAAATGCAAAAAGTATCATTGGAAGAATGAAAAAGTACCACAAAGTTTCCCCCTTGAATTCTTACCCACATAGGACCATGTATCTTTAATTTCATGTTTCTAGGTTCAATATTGTAGAAAATTCAAAAAGTCCCATTAGAAGAATTAAAAAGTACCACAAAATCCCCTCTTGTGAATTCTCACTCACTTAGGACATGTACTTAAGTTCATGTTTCTAAGATTAATATAATAAAAAATGCATTATTTAATTTGAGTAAAATTTAATTTTCAGATTTTATCCCCTTTTTGGTACTTTTTTATTCCTCCTTGATGTAAAAAAGATTGTATTCAAATGAATTTCTATATTGTACTGGAATCTAATGTTAAAATTCTTATGTATGTGTCAGTAAAATGAAAAAAAAAAAAAAAATATTTTGTGAAAAAAGTACCAAAATCAGGTATGACTTTTACCCCTTAAACGTTCGAATTTCCAAAAAGTACCAAACTTATATTCGCCAATTTTCGATAAGGTACTAATTTGATGCATATTTTATTTTTATACTTACTGGATTAAAAGATAGGGTTCCAAAAAAGTACCAGACACCTGTCCTATTATTTTTTAAATGAATAACGATGACTATTCAACTTTTTATACCCAAAAAGATATATAAAAAGATATATATACAGATTTTGTCATTCCGTGTATAACATGTCGAAGGAATCATTTAACACCCCACAAAGTATATATTTTCTGGGTCCTGGTTGAATTCTGAGTCGATCTAGCTATGTCCGTCCGTCTGTCTGTCCGTCTGTTGAAAGCAGGATAGAGCTCGAACGGGCAACGTAGGGAGACGAAATTTGGCACAAATATTTATCTTATATAAGGTTTGTTTGATATTGAAAATGGGTTAGTAAAAAAAAAAAGCTGTGGGCTAAAAACTAGAAACACAGGGTGTCCGTAAAATACTTTTCTGCTGATATTTCTTCAATAAAAGCACGTACGCCAACGAAATTTTGTACGTATACTTGGCGGATCGACATAAACTTGGAAACCAAAAATAGGCGTGGTCCGCCCACCTCCCATATATGGTGAAAATCAACGAAATTGTGTTCACATAGTTCAAGGACCAATGTAAAGTCGGAAACAAAAAATGGTCGTGGTCCGCCCACTTTACTGCCTACTTTGATGGTGGGTATATATATTCGGCCGGGCCGAATATATTCGCGCTTGTTGGTATCTCTATTAGTTTAGGAGATATAAGGTTACCGATTTTATAAAAAAGACATAAATTAATAATGAGTATGTACAATTATATTTTTAAATATTGAAAAAAAATTTTCGCCAACGATCACTTTTCCAGTGTTGCCATCATGTTTTCATTTAAGGACCTCCTGCTTCAATTATTAGTTATTTTGGATGGAAGTCACTTTCATATTTTTGGTTTTTAGAATAAATCCCACGGAAAAACAATCCCAATCCAAATATTTCCAATTGGGTTTTAATCCGAAAATCAAGTGGGCGATTCAAAAATATTATATTATTGTAATATGTGTATATTTTTGATGGTTGAGTTATATGAACTGGAGCGTTCTTTTGGTTGAAAATTGGCACATATCTGCGAAAATTGTCTACAAGAGAAACTATTTTATTATCTAGATATTCCATAGAATCTTCGTGGGTGCAAAGAAACTCTAGTTGAAACATTCCCTCAGCAGAAAGATCTCAAACGTATTGCAAATCAGCCTATGAAATTTATTTAAATAAAATGTCAAAAATCCTTTAGTAGGCTAGTGTTAGACCTTTTTTATATAGAATAATTTAATAGTAATGGGATGGATCTGTGAAATAATTTTCCATACTTCCATAAAAATACATCTTGGTGGTAAATCTGCAATGGGTTTGGGATTTTTCTCTGTGCTTGTAATAGTTGCGCTGACGTATTGTAGATTTGTCACGAATTATTTAGGGTAAATTGGAGTGTAATAAGGCGAACTTGTTCCCTTCGTGGAAAATCTTCGCAGACATGACCCAATTTTCCATCATAACAAATGCTTCAGACCACACGATTCGCTTGACAAAAATGTGGTTACATAACAAAAATATGATTTTTTTGATTGCCTGCAAAATTGATTTATTCTGAAAACCAGAAATATGAAAGTGATTTCCATCCAAAATAACTAATAATTGAAGCAGGAGGTACTTAACCGAAAACATGATGGCAACACTGGTTAAGTAAACGTCGAAGAATTTTTTTTCAATATTTAAAAATACAATTGTATATACTCATTATTAACTTATATTCTTTTTATAAATTGTTCTTTCCATTTTAAAAATTCTGAAGTTTTAATATAAGTGTATTTATAGTTATGAAACCACTGCTAAGTCATTTTTACCTTAAAATACATAGTAAAATTCAAAATAGAAAAAAATTGTTCACAAAAATATTTTCTATTTCAATTGCTTTTACATATTGCCAATTTTCATTATTCTACGACTTTTATATCTTCAGAAATTCGCAATATTAGTGTGTATTTATAGTTCTGCAACGGAGTGTATATATAGGTAGAGGAAGATTTAAGATTTATAAACTTAAGGGTAATTTACGGGAGCTAAAATAAATTGTGAACCGATCTCATAAAATTTTACACAAAGATTCATACTTATACAAAACTTCTTTGCATCGGATTTCATTATAATATTGTAGTATTTATGGTAGTTGAATCCCTATTCCAGGAAGACATTTTAAGTGAAATAATAGACCGATTATAACCAATAGGCTTTGTCCCTGTGTCAAAACTATTATTTGTACTAAATTTCATCAAGATATCTTTAAAATTGTAACCTGTACTTTGATCACAAAATCTACATGTGAAGCCAGCTAGCCGATCAGACAGATGGACGGGCAGACGGACATCATTAAATCGACTCAGAAAGTGATTCTGATTAGAAATATCAGCATAAACAAATAATACCCCAACCACTTTTGGTGGTGTAGGTTATATTTAATTTTTTAGGAGAATTTTACAACAAATCGTTATAAACAAATGACATATATTTTTTAGCAAAAATTAAGAGAAAATGTATACAAGAGCTAAAAAAAAACTTACTTTAATATTGTGATTTTCATTGAAATATTAGCAAATTTCAAAAAAATGTTAATACCTTTAAATTCCCAATAGTGACACACCAAATTCTGGGGAAAGCAAAAATTAAAAGTATGCAAAATTTCCGTAGAATCCTTCTATGCATTTTCTAATGTCCATTAACTTGATAAAGTGATTGTTTTTATTTCTGTTTCTCACATACAAGAACACACACATGCACATACACACACACACACACACAATTTATTGTTACCCAGCGGTAAAATTTGCGAGACCTCTACCGCGCAGGCCTCCTAGAAGGCCTTTTTTCAGATGCAGTTGCTCATGCTAACAAGCCTTCTCTAATAAGTCCTGCATGAATGCCTCATCCCTGCTTTCTAAAAGATCCGACAGACCTTCCGACTTCGCTTCTCTTGGAAGGACCAAAAGAAGTTGTATTTTTTTAAATATATTTTGTTTTAAACAACAACAAATCTATTTATAAAAAGTACATTGTTTTAATACCCTTCTCTTAGAAGGAAAGAAAGACTACAGTATTTGAAAAAGCAAAACTATGCAGAAACCGTTACAAAAACAATTCTTTGTTTGAATATGTGGATTTTCTAAGTTAATTATATTTTTTATTTATTTTATTAAAAACTTAATCGTTTATATTATATCTTTATATTTTTGACAAAATAATTTAACAAAAATTTTAAGTTTTTTCAGGCATATTAAATAAAAAATCAACAATTTCTATACAAATGTCATTTTCAAATAATTTGTCTTATATCGACTTAAGATGTTTTGTCAAAAGTTAACAGAAACGTTTTTTTTTTTTTATTGAATTTTGTTTTTTTAAGTTTTAAACATTTTACAATAATTTAAAATAAAAATAATATATATTTTACATAAATAGAAAAATATTTAGTACTTCTACAGAAGGCCTGCTTGCAGTTTTCAATAAAAAGGTCTTCTAGAAGGGCTGTATCGGGTCGCAAATGTGTAAGGCCTGCCTTCCAATGACATCGCGTGTAAAAATGAAATGAACATGGAATGCAGGGAGAAGGTCTTCTGGACATAAAAAAGGCCTTCTAGTAGGGCTCTTTACCCCTTCTTTTTACCACTGGGTAAATTCATAAAATTAAAAGTGTTTGTTTTGCTTTAAACATTTTTTGGTCTGTTTTCAATTTCATATGTTTTTAACTTATACTCAAATTTAGACGAATAAGTAAAATTCTTTTTCAAAATAGAAAATAATTAACGGGTTTTCACTTAACTACATATGTACAATACCAATGAATATTATGATAAACAAAAAACAAAAAAAAAAAAAAAAGGAAAATGAAAATGAAAATTAAAGTTTCCAATTAAAACGAAAGCGTTTTGTTTTACCTTCAATAAAACAACATAAATTCCACAATGCTTAAGAACCGTTCAGTAAATTGCTAATTGAAGCGAAAGCAAAATAATGATTTTTAGTTATACCTTTACTGGTTCCATGAAAACCTCATTTTTTCTCTTTTAACTACTATTAAAAACAGAAATATTTTTATTAGGGCGACTCACTGGATAAAGCATTTCTCTTTACTTACGTTCGTCCGTCCTTAAGCGCAAAGTACACTGGTCGACAAAAAAATTTTTTTTTCGTGCTCCTTCAAAAAAAAAAAAAAAATATATATATTCGATGGAATTCGGCATGCTAAACACGAATCTGCTTTCAGTTTTTTCCCATCAGGTCGATATTTTTTTTTATGGGCGTGCCTAATATTGCGCCCTAAATACGCCAATTACTCGAGTAAATTTCACGATATCTCGAGAAATAAAATTAACTTTAAGTCGTTCTGCTATCAAATTTTTATCCGCTTAATAGTTTAGGAGATATTTTGAAATAAGTGTCCGAAAAAATTTTGTTCATGCTAAATTCAAGATTTCTTTCTTTTTTACTAAAACTTCTTTTTAAAAGTGAAATCAACAAAAATTTATCATTTTTATCTCAAAGCTGGTAAAACTACGAGTAAATGAAGCTACGTATCGTAAAAATTGATGCACAAATAATGATTGCATTCTCAGTTAAGTTAGGATACCCATGCATACCTACAGTTAAGTGGATACACTAGTGGGCAAAAAAATGTTTTTTGTCTAAAATAAAAATGAGTAGATTAGATGGAATTTAACGTGCTAAATAAGAATCAGCTTTTACTTTTTTACTATCACGTTTTAATTTTTATGGGCATGACTACTTTGACCCCGCCTTTAGGCAGTCACACTTGTATTACTCGAGAACGGTTTGTCCAATTAAGATAAATTAAACTCCGGTAAATAGAGATTTAAAATATATTTGAGACGAACTTACATAATTTTTTGTTCAGTTAATATTTTCGTAGTTATTCGGTAAATAGTAGAAAAAAACAAGCGCAAATATTCGGCCCGGCCGAATCTAAATACCCACCATCAACTTTTTCAAATTTTGCGTTATAATGAAGAGGGTGGTAAAGTGGGAAGTAAAGTGGGCGGACCACGCCCATTTTTTGTTTCCGAGTTTACATTGGTCTTTGAACTATTTGAAAACAATTTTGTTGATTTTCACCTTATATGGGAGGTGGGCGGTAAAGTGGGCGGACTACGCCCATTTTTGATTTTCGAATTTACATCGATCCCCAAACTATACATACAAAATTTCGCTATCGTACATGCTTTTATTAACCGATTTTGCCCATTTTCAATCCCAAACAAACCTTATATAAGACAAACATTTGTGCCAAATTTCGTCCCCCTACGTTGCTCCGTTCGAGCCCTATCTTGCTTTCAACAGACGGACAGACGGACGGACATAGCTAGATCGACTCAGAATCTAACCAGGACCCAGAATATATATACTTTGTGGGGTCTTAGATGATTCCTTCGACATGTTACACACGGAATGACAAAATCAATATACCCCCCATCTTTTTGATGGTGGGTATAAAAATTTTAAAATCGTGAAAATTTTGATCAATAACTCTGAAATTCTTTAATCAATAAAAAATTATGTCGACAAACCGTCCGTGTGTCGGTTGAAATGTCGTTTATAAAGCCCATCGATAACTGCCATATATAATATATATATCAAACGATTAGAAATCATATCGAGAATTTTGCTATTGAAATTCAGCTAGATCGGTTCATAAATGGAGGTGATACATATGTTTTCGAGTTTCTGAAGTACCTGTATGTACTAGAGACTTCGTTTTTGCAAAGAAGGTTCGAAAATTTTTTTCTATGAATTTTTGTGCTGAAAATGAAATAAATCGGTTCAATAATAACTGAGATATCGGGCAAAACGCATTTTTTATTTTTTGAAGCCCTTGTTTATTTACGAATTTTTATATAGATCGATTATAAATATTTTTATAAAATTTCGGTTTTTTTAATCAACCAAATTCTTTCATAAACAACCAGTTATGGGCCAAAAACTAAAAAAATCTGTTAATATTGTAATACACACACAAACATTTATATTAAGCATTATAATGTAGATTCATAAATGTGAAAGTATTAAAGTATACTTTAAGGTGAAAATTTAATTATTTAGCGGTAAGATAGTTAAAATAGTTAAAATAAAATGGTTTTTAAAGTAAAAATTTAAAATGAAACCATCAACTTCAGGTATTTAAGTGTACTTTTCTTTAAATATTTCTAAATTATATTTTGTCCAAATGCTTTTGTTATTTTTGTGAAAATTTTTCTAAAATACACTAATTTCCAACACTTAAAATGTTGTAGGATGTTTGTTTCTGAAAAATGTACTATTTTTCAGATTGTCATCTTTAATACTATGAAAAAAAAACATGCGCATATAAAGCCCGATTTCAGAAAGAATTTTGTATAGTGGCTCTCATACAAAAAAAAAAAAATCAGCAGACTTTTTCCTTTGATTTACGTCGAGTCTACATCAGACAAATTTTTATTTAAGACAAAAGTCAAATTCTTAGAATAGAAATTTGTCTAATGTAGATTGAATTTGTCAGTGTTATTATTGCAGCATTAAAACAAAATTGTTAGCGCTCGAGCCCTTAAAACTTTGTCTTGAAAATAATTGGTAAAATACACCATTTTGATTGTTGTTGGTACTTTTTACATGGTTTATTATGATATACGTTTTCCCCTTTAATTGAATGAGATAAAAAGTTATCATCGGTAATTCAAACAAAAATTTGACATTTGATAAAATTGATAAAAAAATTTGATAAAATTTTCTCATGTATAGACTCGACGTTATCCAACATTAGGCAGTGGTACAGAATCTAACATTTTTGGAAATAAATCTTTAACTTCTATTCGGCTGGTTGGTTTCACATAAACTTAGCAGAGGAGAGTAATATTTTAAGTTTGTAAGGATCCTATATACATTTCAGAAGCGAAGCTATGGTGGCTCAAATAGGGTTACATAGAAAATGTTCAACCACTAGCGAATTTGTGTTTCTTATCCGATTTCAAAGATTTTTATATCAACTTAAACATTTTGATAAATCCTTTGAAAAACTTGCTTGCATGTAGTATTTATCTTATATAAGTTTTTTTCGAGTTAAATGCATTTTTAATTTCAACAATCTCAATTTTGCAACATCTATTTTTTTTTATTTTATAATTTTCTGTAACAAAAAGTTAAAGAAAAAAATTATCTATAGAATAAAGGAAATTTTAAGTCGATATCTTTATTGAGTTTAAAAATAAACGATTTTGAACTAAAACATTTGCAAAAACTAACAGACGGAAAGACGGACATCTCTCTCAAGAAAAAAATCTTAAAATTCAAAAAGTATCTTTGTTCACATTTCGATCAATATAAAAACCAAATGTAAATAAATATTTAAATATTGATATTACCTTTCCCTGCATTAAGCGCCAAAATTTAACCGCAATGAATAGACGGAAGGACGGACATTACCATTCTGCCAAAAAAGCTTTAATTTCAAAAGTAATTTTTTACTTACTAATAAATACAAAAGTAAAACGTGATCAATAAAATGTTGATATCATTTTTTCTTGAATTAAGCGCTTTTTTCGACCCTTTTCATATAGCAGGTATTCGAGATAGAAATTTTTAAAAGCAGCGTAGGTGGAGTTTTTTATTTTTATTTTTTTTTTTTTGAAATATCTAGCATATTTTTTGGGGTACATTAAAAATTATACCTACCCTACCTACAAACTATATTATGTTACATTCTAAGTGTATTCACTTCTTTTGAGAGAGTAAAAATCAATTTACTCTCAAATTGAAAAATATTAAAAGAAGTATGCGAACAACATTTTGTAAACATTTGCAGGTTTTTATTTATAAACAACAAAATGTAATGTCCCCTCATTTAATTAAAAAAAAAACACTGGGTGTCCGTTGTAACTTCAGTTTATTCTTTTCTGCACATATCTCTTAAACAAAACCATGTACGACAAAGAGAATTAATATAAATTCGAAAATCAAAAATGGCTGTGATCCGTCCACTTAAACACATTCCGCCCATATAAGCTGAAACACCAACGAAATTTTGTACAAATAGTACAAAGGACAATATATACTCGGAAACAAAAAATGGACGTGATCCGCTCACTTTGCAGATTTTTTTTGTGATATTTTTGGAAAATTAAATTGTTTTGAAAATTAGTACTTTTTTGAAAATTATTTAACTATTTCTCATAGCAAAACTTAAAAGGTCCTAGCCGATAAAGGACAAGACAACCTATTTATATGTTTCAAAATAAATTTAAAATTAAACGTTTTTGAGACCTATTTCAATTTTTTCTGTATCCCACTTGGATCAGAAACAAAAGAATGAACAATGTTATTTAGAATCCTCTGCCTATAAGGACCTATAATATATATGCTGCATAAATTTCCAGTTTACTATTGCAGAAATGAAAAATATAATAAAATACTCATACATATCTAACATTGCATATCCTTTAAAGGGTATACAAATGTTTATTTATTTTTTTTTTTTTTTTGCAATCGTGAGTAGAGTTCCAATATGTAGTAAAATATAATTTCAATAATTTTTGCTTAGTCTCTTGGGAGCTGTTAAGCAACACAAATTGTTGTGGGAATATTTATGCAATATTTTATATTATTGTAGAACATAGACTCTATATACTTAAAAGATTTAAAGAAATAGCAATAAAAATTCCATACACTCTTCTTGCTTTTCAGTAGAACTTCATTTTATCTAAAAGACAAGGTTAAAACGTTTATTACTATGATATCGCTGCTATAGCTATTTTCTTCAAAAAGGACTTTATAATATTTCTACATACTGTGCATTAATTTTTGCAAAACGATTCTTATTTTAAGATGCACACATAAATGTAATAATAATAATATTTTAGTTAAACTGTTTTTTTTTCACAAAAATTATAGTTGTTGTTACATTTATCTTAAAATAACTTAGAAGGTTACAAAACTCCTTTTACAAAAATGTTTAATTCTTAAAAATATGTCAGCAGGGGCTGGCATTTTAATTGTCACTAAACGAAAATTATGTTGCAATTTAAAAAACAATTTTTTTGTAAACATTTCTGAAAATTAAATTACTAAAAATTATAATATTTAAGGCAGACATCTGCTATATTTAAAAAAAAAAATTCCAACAAACAACATAAAAGCCATGGCTTGTCATTTAATATGTCATTTTATGATCTCTGTTTTATTTTTTTTTTTTAATTCCTTATTATTTCTAAAAAATTTTAATTTAATTGTAACATGATTTCTGTTACAATAATAAAATACGAGAAAAGTTATAAAAAAAATGTTCGCCACGTTTGCACCGTGTGGTTGACAACAAAACATATGAATATTTCGCGGGAGCTTTCAACATTTATAAACCGATCCAGACTTGAAGACTAAATAATAGACGAGATTGTAAACTAAACTATAGACCATAAAATAGGCCATGGTCTAGACTATAGAACAGGCTATGGACTAGAATATATACTAGACTATAGACCAGACTATAGACTAGAATATGGTCCATACTATGGACTAGACTATAGACTAGACTATAGACTAGACTATAGACTAGACTATAGACTAGACTATAGACTAGACTATAGACTAGACTATAGACTAGACTATAGACTAGACTATAGACTAGACTATAGACTAGACTATAGACTAGACTATAGACTAGACTATAGACTAGACTATAGCCTAGACTATAGACTAGACTATAGACTAGACTATAGACAAGACTATAGACTAGACTATAGACTAGACTATAGACTAGACTATAGACTAGACTAAAGACTAGACTATAGACTAGACTATAGACTAGACTATAGACTAGACTATAGACTAGACTATAGACTAGACTATAGACTAGACTATAGACTAGACTATAGACTAGACTATAGACTAGACTATAGACTAGACTATAGACTATAGACTAGTCTAGACTATAGGCTGGACTATAAACTATAGTCTAGTTTAAATATCTTTAACAAATTATTTTTACTAGACTATAGACTGGACTATAGACTAGACTATAGACTAAACTATAGACAAGGCTATAAACTGGACTATAGACTAAACTATAGACTAAACTATAGACTAGACTATAGGATGTACTATAGACTGGACTATATATTAGACTACAGACTGGACGATAGACTAGACTATAGACTAGACTATAGTCTAGACTATAGACTATAAACTATAGTCTAGTTTAAATATCTTTAACAAATTATTTTAACAATCCACCCCACTGTATTTTATTTATTTGTTTTTATTGTATTTGTTTCAGTTTTGCTACGTAATAAACATGTTTTGAATACATGAATTAAAATTTTGATTTGCATACAGACTCATAAACAAAAAAATGTATTTACAGTTAAAAAATTTTAAAATCATACGCTCACTTAAGCACACTAATTGAAGTACATAAAGGATCTCAAAAATCCCTAAAAGTGTGCTAGTTTTCTTTTAGATAAACTTGACATGTTTTTTACATGAATTTCAATTTTTATATCTGTGAAACAAAGAAAACAAAAAATTTAAGATATTTTCTACCTGAAAACAAATCTTGTTAAAAAAAAACATTAAACCATTTTAGTTTTTATAACCTGTGCCAGAAAATCGACAAATTATTTTCCATAAGACATATGAATGACGGAATAACTCTGCATCATAAATTAATTTATTACCCATAACATATTCATATACTTATATAGAAAATTGTTGTTGGAGAACATTAACGCCACATAAGCATTACAAATTGCTCAAATTACCAATTATACTAAATGTTTTATAGGTAAGATCCCAGGTAGTTTAGACAAGAAAAAAACAACTCAACACATATTTCAATTGCCTCAAGTCTTAAATAATAAAAATAAAGAAATTATGAAATGTGAAGAGGCAAATATTAAGGATTGTAACAATCTTTTACTATAAAATGGCACAAACCAAGCAGAAATATTTTTATGTATGTATGTGCATAAATATTCTGCATAAACAGATGTTAAGGAGACAAAGTAGGGAAAACTAAAATATATAACATTGGAATAATATAATGTGTTCTATTGAATATAAATATTTACATGCATATGTAAATATATGTATGTACTTCATATGAATCAGAAAATATTACTTGTTGTTGGAAGAAAAAGAAAAAAAATATGAGTACGTTTACCCTTCTCCAAGGCCAAAGGTAGACATAAGTTTCTCATTTAGTTTGTAGTTTCCATAATATTGAAGCGAATAAGAAAGTTATGTTCCGACAAGCCCTACAATATAATACCAAACGCTATTGAGTATTTGCGTCAAATGCGATTTTCGATATTTTCTGAAGTGGATTACATTTATGGACTGATCCAAATGCAATTTGATTCTATGATTCCTGTTTATGAGTATAATAACATTTGTATGTTATTTCGTTAAAGTAATTTTTGAAAGTGGCTATATGTGATGTATAAAATTTGTGCTGATATAAAATTTATTTGTGCCAAATTTCACAACTAACACATTTAAATATTTTATGAGCTTTAAAACCCTACTACAACAAGATATTTATACGGGGAATTAATGGAATAATAGACCGATAACTAGTTTCAATAGGCTGCATATTTGCCCAGCAAAAAACGATGAAGTTCTTCTTAAAAAAGAACATTTTCGTAACACTTCAAAAGTGGAATAAAGTGAATATTTTAAACTTTTTTGGAAGTTCTAAATAATTACCACCAAAAAATTAAAAATAAATGAATTTTTAGCGGAAAAGAATGGTAATAATTTCTAGGTTAGGTTAGGTTAAATTGGCAGCTGCCTGAAGCGTAGCTCACTTGGGTCCAGAATAGGTCCCGTTGTGTTACCGTTTGTTCATTTCGAGCCATAGTCATAAGTTTCGTGGCTATTATCAGTAAGCCATCCTGTAGAATTGATAAAGGAGTGAATTCTATTCAGATCACTATCCGCTAGACAATATTGTGGTTTCCCTGGTAATAACAAAAAATGTGTTTTCCTATTTATTATATAAATTTAATTTTTTTCAACTTGTCGTTTTTATTTTCCTTTTTAAGTTATTTTAATAAAGCAAAGAAAATATATGACAAAACACTTTCAATAAATAATAAACTTCCTGATTGTGTATTATAGGAAATGAAACTCTGATATTAATGCAAAGTATTATAATGTACAAAGCCCTTTAGGAAAATAAATAAAAAATAAATAAAACAAAGATTTTAAATTTTGCAACATTATTTTGTTTATGAATTTTCTAAAAAGTACGAAAATTAAAGGAAAAAATTTTAATTTCTCGTGAAATTTTATGGAATTTTTTTTTTTACAATTTCTTTTTTTTAATTATTTTTTTTAGATAAAATAAAAAAAAAAAATAATAATAACAATAAAATTCTCTTATTCTAATTGTTAACACTATTCATTATACTAAATTAACAAAAAAAAAATCCGCTTAACTACAGAAAATTTCAGAAAATAAAAAGTTGCCTAAGAAAATTTGGAGAATTTCCCTTAAATTTCATAAGAAATGGAAAATTAAAATAAATGGACAAAAAAAGGTATTAAATGAACAAGAAAACTGAAAATAACGCCAAAAAATCAAGAGCTTGCAAAAAAAAAAAACATTTTTACCACTTTTTAAGTTAAACTTTTAGTGCTTTTTTATACCCACCATCAAAAAAATATTGATTTTGTCATTCCGTCTGTAACATGTCGAAAAAATCATTTAAGACCCCATAAAGTATATATTTTCTGGGTCCTGGTTATATTCTGAGTCGATCTAGCTATATCCGTCCGTCTGTCCGTCTGCTGAAAGCAGGATAGGGCTCGAACGGGACAACCTATTGACAAAATTTGGCTCAAATATTTATCTTATATAAGGTTTGTTTGGTATTGAAAATGAGCAATAAACAAAAAAAACAAACAAAAAAACATTTTTTCATGCAAATTATATGCGAAATATTATACACTCCCATTATACACTCCCATAAAAAAGTCAAGACCTGATGGAAAAAAGCAGATTCGTGTTTAGCACATCAAAATCCATCCAGTCCAACTATTCGTCTTTAGGAGAGGATTTTTTTTTTTTTTTTTTGCGACCAATTATAATTTCACAAATTTGAGAGAATTCCTTCAACACTAATTCTGCGACACTGGGTTTCTCATTCAATTCGGATACACGGTATTAATAAGTACAAAGCTTCTAATACACTTTTTTTGAATTTACTCTAGTTCTCACAATAAATTGCGATTTGTAAAATTTAGGATTGAATCATCAAATACATTAGGATGGGTCAATTGGATCGAGTGAGAAAAAACGTGACAGGTGTATAGCAAAATCGAAATCTACATAAAATTCTAAGGAAATTACCCAAAGAAAATATGGGTCTAAAATGAAAACCTAGCTTCCGCCGAGAGACATGAAAATTTTATTTTAAGGTATTTCGAGAACATTTAATGGAAAACAACAGGTTATCACTAAATCCAAACATAATATTAGAGTGGGTTCGAGTGAGAAAAAACGTGACAAGCGTATACCAAAATACCGAAAACAGCAAAAAAACATTTAGAAAAGTGTATTTCGGTAAAAAAGTCTTAAAGAAAAAACAAATATTTTTTTCCAAGGAAAATACAATGTTTTATTTACCTGCCACTATAATTTCAAATATCTCAGCATCCAAGCAACTCTCTATTCTAAAAACTTAAGTAGTACACGCAAAGAAAAAATATGGTGAACAGCAACCATAATCGAGTACTGTCATATTATGGTTAGATTTTATGCTTGTTTGTAAATTATATTATGGTTAGATGTAGCATAATAATAATTGATGGCTTCCAAGATGACAAATAATACATTAAATATTATTGAAATTATTACCCAGGGAAACCGAAAATATGCTCTTAAAGAAATGTAAACAACTTAAAATAAGTTCTTAAAATGAAAAAATTTAACCATAATATGGTTAAATCACAATTAAAATATTGTTAATCTGCAACCATATTTTTGTTGTATATTTACTTGATTCATTTATATAAAAATAGTATGGTTAAACTACAATAAAAATATTATTGTTCTGCAAAAACATATTTTTGTCGTATATATACTTCATTTATGTATACAGCAATAATATGGATAAATCACAATAAAAATATTGTTGATCTGCAACCATATTTTTGTTATATATGCACTTTATTCATGAATATAGCAATAATGTGGTTAAATCACAATAAAAATATTGTTGATCTACAACAATATCTTTGTTCTATATATACTTGATTCATGTATACAGCAATAATATGTTTGAATCACAATAAGAATACTTAGTGCCGAGAATTAACTATTATGCCTAAAATTAAATAAAAAGCCAATTAATTTATCGTATGGAAGTTTTTAATAAAATTAATTATAATTTAGTTATATAAAATAAACCACCTTAGTATAAAAAGATAGATCACCGGTGAATGGTAAAACCTGAGAAATTTCTTGAATAATTGTACAAGGTGACACCTTTTTTAGCACTTCGAAGATAACCAATTATGTAGTTTTCTTTGTATATTATACATTTAAAATATTTTCACAATATGAAACACTTATTTATACATTCATATACATATTTATACATTCAGCATATTTTCTAAATTAGAAACAAAATAATATATTCAGGTATAGAAAATATTTTTTTTGCACATGAAATTTTAACAACAATAATATGGTTCTAATTTAAACATATTGCTTAACATGTTGTGCCAACAATATAATTGTGAGTTTAGAACAAATGTATAATTGCTACAACAAAATTGTTTTTAAAATAAAATATATTCTACAAAAAGAATGTTTGTGATGGAAAAATGTCTTTGCAATGAAAATAATATTGTTGGGACAACCATATTGAGAAATGTTTTTTCTCTGCGTGTATGGCTAAAAACCGTGGCGGAGATATTTTAAAAAACCCGGTTTTCGATTTTCTGAAGAAGCTAAGAACTTTGTGTTTGCAAAACAAAATTTAAAATTTTTTTCTGATTTTTTCTACTGAAGAATCCTCAATCGGTCCTTTAGTAACTGAGATATCGGAAAAAGGCAATTTTTGCCTGATGTCCAATCCTATATAAGCTACAAACTTGGTTCTTACATAGATCGGTCACAAATAATTTCTTGAATTTCAAATCGGTCGATAAATTTTTCACCATACCCTTTTTATACCCTACACTACCATATTAGTATTATGTGTTTGTGCAAATTATGTAACGCAGAGAAAAAATCTTCTGACCACCACCTTAAAGTATACCGTTCTACTCAGAATCACTTTCTGAGTCGATTTAAGCATGTCTGTCTGGTCGGTTGGCTGGCTGTCCAGTAAAGCTTGTGCGAAAAGTACATATGACTTTTTTTCACGAAGCCTATTAAATTTGGTCATGATCGGTCCACTATTTCACCTGGCCCCCATACAAATGTCCTCCCGGAATAGAGTTTTAATCAAGCAGAGTCTTTTTCTGTGTGAAGCAGAAAAAAACTCTGCTTGATTTGCATTGACATTAATGGGAGAGCAGCAGTCTAATGAAATAGTTTATAGTGTACGTGTGAAGCAGCGTTGCATAAGCAGCATTTCTAGTCTAAACTCGCGAGTCAGGAAATTTGAAAATTGCGCATCTCTGATATAAAGCCATTTTTTTAAGAGCATATTTTCGGTTTCATTACAATCAAGTTTACATTTATATTATTTCTTTTAAGACAAACATTATTACTTTAGAACTTTTGCTATGGAAAATTTGAAAATTTTAAGCAACAATTAATTATGCATAATACTTAGTAAATTAAATTATCATTCTTTTACCATAAAATAATAAATTAAACAACATTATTAAGGAATTTTTCAAAATTAATATTAATATGGCCATGTATGGTTATTAAATTTAAATTTTTCTAATAACTTCTATAAAATTAAATTGTTATTTTAAGAATAAAAAAATGAACTCGTAAACGAACTACTTATGAATTCTAACTAAACCTTTTGAGTGTATACATTATAATACTTTTTTGTTTTATTAAATACTCTCTTTTTGATGAAAAGAATTACCAAGGAAATGTAGACAAAAATGTGTATTAATTATCCTTTGTTATACATGCATTTTGCTCTAAAGCAAAATTTTTTTATAAAGAATCAGACGGTACTTTAGTGAACCAGTGAAATGAAATAAATACATTAGTATGTATGTATGTATGTATGTTCATATGTTGTCCTACAACAAATAAAAAAATATATTTTGATAGAACTTTTCGTCAGCTTACAGAGTGGCACCCAAAAAAAATTAAAAAATTTTATTATTAAATTTCGGTTTTTTTTTTTATAAATTATTTTTAAGGCTGCTCATAACTCAGTAACTCCTAATTGGATTTCTTTGAATTCCAATACTAATATTCTCACTATAGCTGTATATGTGATATGTAATAATTGGACTGTGGGATTGAAAAATAATATTTCAACATGCAGACGGACAGACTGAAATTTCTCAAAAGTTACCCTTAATCAGAATAATTTCGAAGTTTTATTCCCTACACCACCAAAGGATATCCGTTATAAAATTGCTGTAATTTAGATTTGAATTTTGCTTCTTTTCTTTTGACATATTTTGTGTAAAGCATTTTTTTTTTTTTTTTTTTTATACCAGTACACAGAATAATAAAAATTATAACATAATAGAATTTTTAGAAAATATATACTTATTTTTATACCCTTTACCACAGGTGTAAAGGGTATATATAAGTTTGTCATTCCGTTTGTAATTTCCACAATTTTCGTCGGAGAGCAAAAAAGTTTATATTTTCGGGATCCTTGTAAGAAGAGATGACGATAGGACCATGTCCGTCCGTCCGTGTGTCGGTTGAAATGGCGTTTATGAAGCCCACCGATAACTGGCATATATAATATATAAATCAAACGATCGGAAATCCTTTCGAGAATTTTGCTATTGAAATTCATCAAGATCGGTTCATACATTACGGAATAAAAACCTCCCTGTAAGTGGGTTGATGTTGAAAGAGAAAGCCAAACAAATTCACAAAAACATAAGTGAAAACGGAAATGATTTCAATGCTAGTGATGGGTGGCTACAAAAATTTAAAAAGAGATACGGAATTCGGCTCCTTCAGATAAGCGGTGAAAAACTTTCTGCGCAATCTCAGTTCGTAAATCCTTTTAAAATTAAATTGAAAGCAAAGATAGAAGATTTGGGTTTATCCAATGATCAGTTGTATAATGCCGATGAGTTTGGTCTATATTGGAAACTTCTCCCACAAAAGACATATGTAACGTCATTGGAGAAAAGCGCTCCAGGTGCAAAAATGGAAAAGCAAAGGATAACATTTTTATGCTATGCAAATGCGTCAGGATCTCATAAAATAAAACTTTTAGTAATAGGAAAATCGAAAAATCCTCGCAGTTTTAAAAATTTTATCTGTCTCGTAAACTACAGAAATTCAAAGTCTGCTTGGATGACTTCTTCCATTTTTAAAGAATGGTTTCACAACTGTTTTGTGCCAGAGGTAAGTAAACATGTAAAAATAGTTCAATTGGGATTCTTACTGTTTTATTTTTCATTAAGGTGACAGATTTTTTAACGAAGAAAGGATTACCAGTAAAAGCTTTACTCCTAATAGATAATGCCCCATCCCATCCACCAGAATCCGACCTTAAATCCGAGGATGGTTCCATAGAAGCTATGTTCATGCCTCCAAATGTAACGGCTCTGATTCAGCCAATGGATCAAAATGCAATTAGAATCACCAAACTTCATTATAGGAGGGGGATTTGCTTGAATCGATGAAAAAAATCACACTTAAAGAAGGAGTTTCTATTCTAGAGGCATCCTGGAACCGAGTTGGTAAAGAAACTTTATATAACTGTTGGAAAAATATTTTGAATATGGTAAATGATGAAGACGATCCTGAATTTAATGTTCCTTTGAGCGTTTTAAAAGAAAAGTGGCAATCAGAGGTTAGATCTTTAGAAAATACTGCTGCAGATCTTCTACAGACATTGTGCCCTCAGGAAATATTTACTGCTGTAAACATTAGAGATTGGATCAATAATCCTTGTGAGGACGTCACGCCATTTGATGAAAATGATTTAATTGAAGAGTTCGACGATGATGACGACTGTTTTATTGAAGCGCTTGAAAACAACATTAAAGCCAAAGAAGCTGTCGAAATTTTTAACAAAGCTGTCCAATGGGCTGAATTGGAATTAAAGTATTGAAAAAAATCAGGGAAATGGCGGTAAATAAGGTGGTCGAACAAAAGAAAAAACAGAAAATAATAACCGATTATTTCCATATTTAATTATATAAGTATGTACCTATTTTTTCTCATTGTAAATTTTATATATTTTTTTGTCGTAATATTTTGTTTGTTTTTTATGTACATACTACGTATGTACTCTTTACAAAATGGATTTTTAAAAACTTTTTATGTTCCAAATAAATTACAAAAAGTTTTTTTTAGTAATCTTTGCATTTTCATTCCCTGCAGAAATGATTTTTAGAAAGAATAACTTAGTAATATATATAAAAAAAAATCACAATCGAAAATGTGAACAAATTCGAAAATATGAACTACCCCGACATTAATTAGTTCACATTATCGAGAGTTCACTGTATTTGTATATAATATATGGGCCATTATCAAAAATGATTGAAACCTGATTGAAACTAACTTAAATCCTTAATAAGTTTTGTGGTAATGATATTTTAAACAAATTGGATGTCGTACATCGAAGTTTTGTCGTACTATACGATTTGTTGAAGAAATATCAGCAGAAAAGTATAAAACGGACACCCTGTGTTTCTAGTTTTTAGCTCATAACTTTTTTGTTTATTAACCGATTTTCAATCCCAAACAAACCTTATATAAGACAAATATTTGTGCCGAATTTCATTCCCCTACGTTGTCCCGTTCGAGCCCTATCCTGCTTTCAACAGACGGACGGACAAAGCTGATCGACTCAGAATCTAACCAGGACCCAGAAAATATATAATTTGTGGGGTCTTAGATGATTCCTTCGACATGTTACACACGGAATGACAAAATCAATATACCCTCTATGGTGGGTATAAAAATTCATCCGACTTATTATATGTTGTTAAAAAAGAAAATTATGAAATGTTCCCAAATTTCATATATAAACTTTTTAAACTAGGCAATGAAATATAACATAAAACTAAAAGTTTTGCACAAATCGTAAACAAAATTAATAATCATTATCATCAATTTAATTTCTTTGGTTAAACGCTTCACCGTATGAACTTTGGACCTTCGGTGACCCCTAGTGAAATTCGACGTAGAATATTTCTGTAGAATATTTTAACCCATTAAACTCAAGTTTTAGTGGGCTTTTGTTTAATTTTATTTAAACGGACTAGAAATGATACCATATAATCAGAGATAGATGAATAGAAGGTTCTAATGAAATATTGCCATTTAAATGTTTTAAAAATTTATGCTTAAATATTTTAGTTTCGAACTATATTTATATTATTTTTTCTATTTATATGAAACTACTTTGGTGCAAAAATAGAAAAGTGAAATGCGCCAGGATGTTGGGCCTTTCCAAAGTTTAGCCAGCTTTTAGTGGAGGTGTTGGAGTGAGAAAATCTGGCATCACTGTTTCTACTTTTTATAATGCACTTTTTGTGCAACTCTTATTATAACTTTAATTACATTCCCTTTTGTAACTTCTACTTCCTTTTTGAACTCTTAATATAATAAAAACTTGTGCTTCATATCTATAAACATATTGTTCCGAAATCAGTGTTTTAATTCAGCATCCCAACATTAAGTGGTCATAAAACAAAAATTTTGCCTACCAGCGAAAAATCCTTTGGAGGGTTTATTGATGATATTATGAGCTATCAACTGCAGATGGAATGATTCTGCCCCCACGTGATGATCATCAATTTGTTACATGGTGTTATCAATGGCTTAAGAGTTATTTTAAAAAAATATAACGGAGTATAAAACAAAAAAATAATTATTTTTAAAGAAATTTTAATTATGAATTTGTTCACATTATTCGGCGACTTTCTTCAATAACACAGAAGCCTTAATGAATCTTGTACTATAAAATATTTGTAAATATACCCTACACCACCATACGTGGGGAGGGTATTATGCGTTTGTGCTGATGTTTGTAACACCCAAAAATATTGGTCTAAGACCCACCTTAATTTATACCAATCGGCTTAGAATCACTTTCTGAGTTGATTTAACGATGTCCGTCCGTCTGTCCGTCCATGTAAACATTTTAATCAAACTACAGGTCGCAATTCTGAACATAAATTGATGAAATTGGCACATAGGTTTCTTATAGTCCAAAGACGAAGCCTATTGAAATTGGTTATGATCGGTCTATTATTTCACATAGTCCCCATACAAATGTCGTCCCTTAAAAGGATTTTAACGATCATAAATCCCTTAAATATAACAATATTTTAATTAAATTTGGCAAATATAAGTTCCATATAAGTCTTAATCTATGTGTCAAGAAGATCGGTCCATAATTTATCATAGCTCTTGTATAAGGCCCTTTTTCGGGAATCACCGAAAAGTAAATAAATTCATATAAATGTTAGTATCTACATAATATTCTGTATTCGTATGTTTTATTTTACACTTAATATCGGTCCACAATTGATCCCAAGTCTAATAAAAGACCCTTTCCCGAATTTTAGTGTACATGTGGTCGGGCTTGACCGACTATATATTTCTTTATCGTTTTGTGTATACAACTTTATAAATATTTTTAGCTATTTTACACTTTCAAATCGATATATTTCGCGAACCACTTTAGTTTTCATCAGTATAATGATTGTACCAAATATAAATAACTTCGGAGAGGTAAGGTAAAAATTGTAATTTTTCGTATCGATTTTAAATGGAATGACACATATATTTTTCCATATAAATAGCCGAAACTGATTTTCGTTATGTTGTTTTATAAAAACAGGCTATAAATTTCACAAGAATTTCATATTGTTTGTTTTATTTACATATATGGATTTTGGTACTAATTTTCGTAGGAAATTGAACTTTAATTTATTTAAAAAAATCTCAAATACATAAAATGCCTATTATTCTTACTGCGTAGATATATTTTTAATTTTTGTGAAAATTTTTGTTGCAACATAATACTGCACTTTAAGTTTATATTACAACTTTTTTTATATAAATTTTATAATACGAATTAATGCAATTTCAATTCAAAAATTAACTAAAAACTAATTCTGTTGAAGCAAAACTAATATTCAGCTAAGCATATATTAGCTGAATATTTAGAGCATTATTTTTTTGTGTTTTTATTTTTTCTATGAGAGGAATGGGTAGTGAATGGGTGGTGAATTATAGAAGAAAAGTTTCTGCTATTTTTCAATTATACTGGTCGACAAAAAAAAATTTTTTTCGTGCTCCTTGAAAAAAAAAGTATGTGGACTAGGAATTCCGGAATGCTTAACTTGAATCTACTTTCAGTTTTTTCCCATCAGGTCGAGATTTTTTTTATGGGCGTGTCTAATATTGCGTCTTAAATAAGCCGATTACTCGAGTATATTTCACTATAACTCGAGAACGGTATACACCATTTATATAAATAATACACCAAAATATGCGGAGTAAAACTGGCTTTACTAACGCTCTACTAACAAATTTTTATCCGCTTAAGATATTTCGAAATAAGTGCCCGAAAAAATTTGTTCATGCTAAATTCAAGATTTCTTTTTTTTTTACTAAAACTTCTTTTTAAAAGTGAAAACATCAAAAATGTTTCAGTTTATTATATTTATCTCAAAGCTGTTAAAACTACGGGTAGCTATGTATCATAAAAATTGATGCACAGTTAAGTGGAGATACATTAATGGGCAAAAATTTTTTTTTTTTTTATCCTAAATAAAAAATAGGTGGATTCGATGGAATTTAACGTGCCAAATAAGAATCAGCTTTTACTTTTTTTCTATCACGTATTCATTTTTTATTTTTTTGTGGGCATGACTACTATGACCCCTCCTTTAGGCAGTCACACTTATATTAATGGAGAAGGGTTTGTCCTATTAAGATAAATTAAATCTCAATAGATACCCTAGAGGAAAGAGAACCGGTTCAAAACTAGTCACGTGACAGGTACTCAGGGCTAGTAACCGGTTCCAGTTCCGGAACTTTATATGGAAGGAACCTGTCACTTTAACATGGGGTTGTCATTGGAGTTGGCTAATTAGCTCCTTGGGACAGGTCACAGGATTGGTCCAACAGGACATGTTCAGAGTCGATTAATTTGATAAAAATATGAAGAAAAATTTTTACTTTCAAAACTTTTTTTATTATTATTTTCTTTATTTATTTTTATTTTATAATTTTTCGTTAATGTCGATGGAGCCACCCCGAATCGAACCCACGTTCTTCTGACGTATCTTAAGTTTTATAGTCTTCAACTCTTACCACTCAGTCACAGATTGTTATTTCGTGCGAGTTGCTAATTGCGCACTCAACATGCCTGTTACAAATTAACTCTCAACTAATATTTAGTGAGTGTGGTGGTGTCAACTGGTTCTCAATTGGAATTTTGGTGATGAGTTAGGTGTTAACTGGTACTCAACCGGTACTGAGGGACCGGTCCATTAGTGCAATTGCCACAAATTTCCCGCAGGGTAGTGATTTAAATTATCTTTGATCTGAATTTACATTATTTTTTGTTCAGTTAATATTTCCGTAGTTATTCGGTAATTAGTAGCAAACAAAATTAAAAACAGAATTTGAAAAATCGTGAAAATTTTGATCCATAAGTCTGAAATTCTTTAGTCAATAAAAATTCTGTTAAAACATCTAGAAGACAACTTTTGTGTGCATCTTTTGGTGTATCATTTATCAAAATCGTGTAAAGGGTTCTTGAGTTATAGTCAAAATTCTCGAGTTTTATAGAGTGACCGCTGAATAAGGTGATGATATTAGTCATGCCCATAAAAAAAATCAGTATGTGATAGAAAAAAGTGAATGCAGATTCTTGTTTAACTCGTCGAAATCCATCTAATCAACCTATTTTTATTTCAAGAAAAAATAAAAAAAAATATATTTTTGCCCACTACTGTATTCCAACACAATTGTATATAACATGGGTATTTTTACTTAACTGTGAATAAAATTTTGAAGATACGAGCTTTATTTTATTCGCACTATTACCAGCTTTAAAATAAAAATGATAAACTGAAACATTTTTGATGTTTTAATTTATTAAAAGAAATTTTAATGACAAAAAAATCTAAAATTTTGCATGAAAAAGATTTTTTTTTTTTGGAAACTTATTTCAAAATAACTTCGAAACAATTGAGCACATAAAAAAATTAAGTTTGGGCGATTTGAAAATATTTTGGTGTATCACTTATGTCAATCGTACTCACCGTTCTTGAGTTATAAGGAAATATACTAGAGTAATTTCCTTACTATGGGCGAAATATTAGATACGCCCACAAAAAAATTTCAGATTTGATGGAAAAAAAATGAAAGCAGATTCATGTTTAGCACATCAAAATACATCAAGTTCGTCTTTGGGGGAGGATTTTTTTGTCGACCAGTGTTACCATGATATTTAATATTTAGTAATATATACATACCAAAATAGAAAGCCCGATGGTGCTTCTAAAAAAAAATAAAAAAAAAACACAACTTTACTAATTATTTACTACTTTTTTTGAGTTATTAAAAACATTCTATCAATATTTTTTTATTTTTAATTATTTTTTTTTTTTTTGTGGATATAAAATTGAATTGCGTTTGCTGTGATTACTATCATGAAGAACTTTTCAAATCTGTATATTTTAATAAAATTATGAAATTTATTTTTATTTCACATATTTGTTCCTAAAGTACATTAAAATAAACTAACATGTTAATATATCCTACAAAGTACAACTTTTTATTGCGATTTTTTGTGAAAAATATATAATTATGCACGGCAAAAGTCTTGGTTCCCCTGGATGATAATCCAAATTGTTTGTATTAATTCGTTATAGGAAAAAGATAACATTATATTAGATTTGGTTTAAAGTAAATTTTTTCTAGAACCGAAAGTGTTTATTAAGCTTACAAAAACGACTTGAAGGGAATTGGCGAATTGGTACCGAAATATAATATATTTCAATTCGATAAGACCATTAGTTTAGTAGATACAGATTTATTACCAAAATTTTTTCGTCTGGCCCCACTGTGGAACGCTATGTTCGATTTAGAGCCCAAACACAACCAAACGGATTTCAATGTTGTTTTCCGCTCTAAGAGAGAAATGCAAATTAAATGAAGACGGAATCCAGCAGCGGATTTTATATATATTTTGTTTTTGTTTCTTTATATTTTTTGTGTTTGGCAACAATAAAACTACATATATAAAAAATTATTTATCTTCCTCTCTTAAATTCCATACATAAAAAATATAAGACAAATCTATCTATCTCTTTCTTTCTTATATAAATTTAATGTAAACCTATGTGATTCATTTTGCAACAACGGCAACACTAACAGAGAGGGAGAGTGAGAAAATGAGAGCTTTTGAGAATCCGTTGTGAAATTAAAATAGATTTTAATTTCCAGCGGATTCCGCTGTGTTGTTTTAGTTGCCAAATCTTCATATAAAAAAAAAAAAATAATCCGCTAGGTTGTGTTTGGGCTCTTAGACAATTAAAACGCCAAAAGGTTCATGCAAAAATTGTATTTGTATTCATCTTAACATTATTTTTATATCCGCTCATTATTTTTGGAGTTATTTGGAAATTACTTTTCATAAAATATTAGAAAAATTTTGGTCATTAACTCTGAAAATATTGAGCGAATATAAAAATAATATTAAAATAATCTGAAGATAATTTTAATTGACATCTTTTGGATTTTTATTTATCTAAATTCGACCAAACGTCCTCGAGTTATTGGTCCAACTGTTCTCGAGTTATACATGAAAAAAATTAAAAGCAGATTCTAACTTCTATTTTAAGGGAGAATTTTTTTTTTTTTCAGAATAGTGTTATCGGTAAATTTTATCAATATGTATGCATGAGATATAGGGTTTGCAAATCGATTATAATCGTAATCGTAATCGCAATTAATCACACCATTTAATCGTAATCGTGCGATTATGTGCAATAACAAACTCCAGTTTTATCAGAGATTCGTTTAATTTAACTTACTCTACCTAAATTTGAGAATGGTGTTATGAGTCTTATTTTAAAAGATTATATGACAAAAAAAAAAAAAAAAAAAAAAACTTTTTAAACAGATGTTCTCTAATGAACTGAATAATAATGAAAAAGTTAGTCTTACTCTAGACGAGTGGGCTAGTGTTCCTGGAAGAAGATATTTTAATTTGATGGAAAATTTGTTAACTTAGGGCTAGCACGTATCAATGGTTCGTGTGATTCCATTAAAATGCGCATAATAGAGGGCCATTTAGTAGAGTTTGGAATAATAATTAAAAAAGACATAGTAGCTTGTACTTTAAATGAAACATAATTATGTCTTGCCGTTATGAACGTTATATGTGGTAAAGGTGATATAATTGCAACGGAAAGTGAGTCTGAAGGCGATGAAGATATTTATGAAACAGTTTTGTTTGAGTCTACCCACAAACAATTAAAATTAAACCAAAATATTAATGAATGTTTGGAAGTTGTACGCAAAATAGTTAGATTTAAAAAAAAAAAAAATCTTCTATAAAAAATGAAATTTTGCAATAAAGTGTAAAAAAGTACATAAATAAGAACTTATGCTTCACTTAGATACCAAAACACGTTGGAATTCTATTGTTCCAATGTTAGAAAGAATACTTCTTTTAAAAGACTGCATTAAAGATAGTTTAGATGAATTGTCATCTCAGAATCTCTTTCATAATGTCGATTTTGAATTAGTATCTCAAATTTGTAATGCCAGTTAAACTTGCAGTTCGAATGGAAATATAACCAAAGCTGAAGGAGCATTATCATTTCTGTATAAAAAACTAGAGCAGCAAAATACAGAATTTGCAAGAAAGATGTTATCAGGTATTAAAATAAGAATGCAAGAAAGGCAGAACAAAAATCGAATAGACTTAGCATCATATATATTAAATCCATCCACTCAGCCCAGCAAATATTTAATTGTTTATGCCATTAATTTACTGGAAAGGTTATATGGTGAAGTAGTAGCAGATGATGAGAAGGTAATAGTATGTGATGACAATGTGGACAGGATGGCATCTGAGTTGCAGTCTGAAATTGACAGAGCATTGGCTAAACCTACTCCAAAGGGGGATTTTGATATATTGCGCCAAGAATTTTGTTTATATAGCAAAACATATAATAAAACTAGGAATATTTTATTACTTTACAAAGGAATCCTCAACAGAATGCGAGAGAGCGTTTCCTATTGCGGGCAAGTTTTGTACAAAAATACGATCTCGTTTAGGTGACAAATCATTTAATGCATTGGTTTCCCTAAGTCTTATTAACTTAATATTATTAACTAATTATATTTTTTAATAGTTTTCTTATTAGATTAAGTGTTACGAGTATTTTTCTTTTTGTTACGTATTGAATTGTATTTTTGTTTGAAAAAAAATATATGGAATAAAAAACGTGCGATTAATCGAAAATCGCGATTAATCGCATAATTTTTAATCGATAATCGCGATTATAAGAAATAGCGATTATATGCAACCCCTAATGAGACACCAAGACAAAATTATGTAAAATTTCCAGGTTTAATCATTTTTTTCGCCTTATATTCCTGGGCTATTAGACGATTAAAGAAAAATAAAATATTCCTATAAATGCATATGTATATGTTGGTCAACATAAGTATATACATACATATATTTCGTTTATGATCTCTTTAGTTAATTATGTTGTAAAATGTTATTATAAATATTGATTGCAAACATATTAATATTTTATAATGAAATTTTAATAAATTTCAACTAAAACATTAGTTATTTGTCATTCATTTCAGAAAGAGGGAGTTAATTTAAACTTTAGCGTATAACGTATAACTTCCAGCTAATTACATAAGTAATATAAAAGCTAAAGGATTTTGCTAAGAAATCCAAACAAAATATTCAAAAGGTTTTACACATTATTGAGAGTATTTCATTCTTGTACTTTGACGATTATTAAGAAAAGACTTAACATCAGAAAAGATTATTGTAGAGTTTTTAATTAAATATGAACTTTTATAGAAGTGTATTTACTAAAATTAAATGAAAACATAATATAAAAGAATAAACATTATTAACTTAAGTGCTAAAGTATTTTCTATCAATGTAAGAATGTTAAATATTTATATATAAAATTTAATTGCAAAACAAATAAATTTGTCAAGAAAAAAAAAAAAAATAAATAAAAAAAAAAATTAACATTTATTGAGTCTTTATATTAAAGCCTATTTACATATAAAATTATAAAACATAAAGAAGTTTTTTCGTTAAAATATTTAAGTAATTTGTGACAATTCATTGAATGAATATGTAACACACATACATACATTAATACATACATACATACATACATACATACATACATACATACATACATACATACATACATACATACATACATACATACATACATACATACATACATACATACATACATACATACATACATACATACATACATACATACATACATACATACATACATACATACATACATACATACATACATATGTAGGTCATTTATAAACAAACATGCCAGATTTGAAAATTTGGAAACAAACTAAAGGAGAAAAGTGTACCATTAATACATACATATGTATGTATGTATGTATGTATGTATGTATGTATGTATGTATGTATGTATGTATGTATGTATGTATGTATGTATGTATGTATGTATGTATGTATGTATGTATGTATGTATGTATGTATGTATGTATGTATGTATGTATGTATGTATGTATGTATTAATGTATGTATTAATGTATACTAGAGCCCTGCAAACTGTGTCTTATAAGGCTGTACAAGCCACTTGATATTTTTCAAGTGTTGTTATCAGTGTGTGTGCGGAGTAATAAATACTGTTCTGCAGGCACTTAAAACCATACAAATACTGCGTGTGTGCTTCAACTTTATGAACAAATCATGAGTGTGCTATGATAGCGACCAAACAAGCCTCTCAAAGGCTTGTATAAAAAAATACAAGCCTTTTGACCACTTGTTTGCTTCAATAAGGAAAAAAATTGTGTTTTCTTTTTTATTAAAATTATATGTGTGTGTGTGCGTTCATGACTGTATAAAGTAATTTCGTAAGTAAAACAGTCGTTTAAAAGTATTGTTTATAAACTTATTGTTATTTACGATCAAATAAATTATTAATATTACTAGTTATAACAATTTAAAGAAACATGCATTAAGTTTTATTAGTAAACAGATTTTATTAAATATTTAAAGTTTTTTACAAGGTTTTTTTATATTATTATTGATTATATATTGAACATGTACATATGACGGGACACACAATTTAGGTAAACGTCTTAAAATATTTCATTTATAATTTTATTACAGTGCAGATGTTCCATCGTATTCTTAACATTTGGGAAAATTTATTAGTCAAGGAGTAAATGTATATGGAAACGAATTTGAAAAATGAAAAGACATTGTTCTATATTATTTCCTTTTAGTTTTAAAATAGAATGATTACTTAGTAAATATAAATTAAATGCAATAAAATCTATCATAATATAAATAAGTACAATTTTAAAATTTTTTATAAACATACAATTAATAATAAGACTAACTTTATTTAAAATATAAATAAATACTAAAGATAAAAATTTTCTAACTTACATATGTAACTGACAGTTTCAAATGTCAACTTTAATTTTTTTACTTTTTTAACTCTTAATAAAGAGTATTTTTTAATAACTTTATGAATTCACCCTTTTACATTTATTTAGAAAAGAAGAACCAACAATAAAATATAGACATACTGTATATATGTGTGTGTATGCAAGAATATTTATAAACAACCACTTTTTACACATTATGAAGATTTTTTGCCACTCACAGCAACTACGTATTACAAAAAACAAACAAATCATTAAGCCCACTTGAAATCTTTAAATCATTTCTCAACGTCTTGTATGATTTGCTTTTTTTTGCCACACCACTTGCACCACTTGTTTACGATAAATGATTTGAACGCACGGATTTGCAGTCGCTCATACACAGTACACACTTGCTTTGCTTCGGGCAGCGAACAGTACGAACAGTATTTATTGTTGTTTTTGCACATGTTGGCTATGAAACACACACTTGAAATTCAAGTGTGTTTGCTTTTCAAATCATCTTGCGCAGGAGACTAATGTATACCTTACACCATTCCAATCCACATAATTTTATTTTTACTTATATAAACCTTGTGCCAAATATTAAGTTGATACTAACATTTTTATAGGATTTATGCACGTAAAAGCGATTTTCGGAAGAAAATCGAAATTTGGTATACGGATTTATACTTATGTATATGAAACTTATTTGTGTCAAATTTTATGAAAATATTCTTACTTTTAGGGAATCATGAGTGTCAAGACTCTATTCCGAGAGGACATTTATATAGGGGCTAGATGAAATAATGAGCCGATCCTAACAAAATTCATGGACAGCCAGCCAGCCAGCTGACCAGACGGACGGACGGATATGGTTAAATCGCCTCAGAAAGTGATTTTGAGTCGAACGGTATACTTTAAGGTGGGGATCGGAAGATTTTTTCTCTGCGTTACAATATTTGCACAAACACATAATACCCCAACCATGGTGGTGTAGGGTATAAAAAGATGATAAGAGTCTTAGTACATACACTGGTCGACAAAAAAATCCTCCACCAAAGACTAATAGTCGAACTTGATGCATTTTGATGTGCTAAACACGAATCTGCTATCAGTTTTTTCGGATCAGGTCGATATTTTTTTTTTTTTTTTATGGGCGTGTCTAATATTTCGCCCATAGCAAGGCCATTACTCCAGTATATTTCCTCATAACTCAAGAACGGTATGTACGATTGACACAACTGATACACCAAGAGATGCGGATTAAAAATATCTTCAAGTTACCCAAACTTCATTTCAGTTTAAGATCTTTATCTTAAAGCTGATGAAGGCAGATTCGAATTTAGCATGCGGAATTCTATCTAGTCCACATATTTTTTTTTTTTTTTTTTGAAGGAGCACGATACTGTGTATCCAAATTGACTGAAAAACCCCGAGCCGCAGAATTTTTTCATTTTGTAACGCATGATATTTTAGCTTTACAGTAAATTAAGAATTTTATAAAATTTCTCGAAAATATTTATGATCAGCTCGTATTTTAGTATTTTACACAGTGCAACTTTATATTTTTCCTACTTGTGTTAATAACAAATTATTTTAATTATAATAAATCTAATATTGACAGTACATTCCCCTAGTTGTTTACAATTTGGTGTAATATTCGGAGAATTTGATGTCCATTTAATCTAATCATTTTAAATTGTGGTTGAATATTTTTAAAACTATATCTATATGAATTTTGTTCAAAGACTTTTATTATTTATTTAGTTTTCAAGATGCTATTGAAAGATTTCGTTAAAGGAAAATTTCTAGATTTGTTCTTATATTCTTATATTAATTAAATTAAATGAAATGAAAACTGTACTGGCAAAAAAAAATTATTAAGAATTGTTGAAGTTTTTGTTGGTATAAAAAAACAAAACTTAATATAAATAAATATTTTTTACTATGAAAATTCTAAACCATTCAAACATTTAAGAAATAATGAAGAAATTTAATGCTAAATCTATGTACAATGTCTTTGATTCTCAAAATAATGGTGATACTGAAGTGTGATAGTTGAGGGGTAACTATTTAGAAAGATTTTAAAATTAAAATTACATTTACTCAAATATTTTATATGAATTTTTTTAGATGCAGTGTTTTTTTTTTTTTTTTACTTTTTAACTTCAGAGAGTAAGAAAGCTTTTTATTTTTATCTCGCATTTAAGAGAAATATAAAAATCTTTGAAATTGGACTTAATTTGTAAATGTTAAGATTTTTTTACTTTTACATACTCGAGGTGGTTAACTTTGACATTACAGGGTGACTAGTAGAGGATTTTTTTTTTTAAAGCCTAAGTCCTCCTCTATAATTTTCTCATACATCTAAATTCGATGCAACTAGTAGTTTAGGAGATTCATATCTATTACCAAAAACTAGCAAATTTTTACGACCACTTTACACATGATTGATAGAAATTACATAATCAGAAGAAATACATATTACGTATACGTTTTGGATGGATCTTATGTTATACTTAATGTGACCAGAAAGTTTTTGTCATACAATTTTGTCGAGATTCTGACCAAATTGTATGAGGGATTTTCTTTCCAAATCTCAATTATAAATCTAAATCTCCTGATCGCAAGCTTTATACTTTTAAAACTAAATAATAATTAAAAATAGTTTTCTAGTTAAATATTTTAAACGAAAATTTACTATGTCAATGCACATAAGTCAAAGCTAAAGTTTCCCGAAATAATGTTTTAATAAAAAAAAAAAATAGTTTAGAATATTTGTTGACTAGAGGTGTCAATCATCCTTTAAATATTTACCTTCAATAACAATAAAGTGTTAGGATCTTTTATTAACTAAAATGTGGAAAAAAAAATAAAAAAACAAAACGTTTTTAATTTGGCAACAAAAAAGAAAATACGTTTCTAGGAAAGTTTTTCCTTTTTAGATAAACTCATTTTAGTTTTTCCTAGGAACTATTTCTTTTTTTCTAATTTTTCTTAGGAATATGTTTTTCTTTGGGTTTAGGTAAAAAACATAGTAGTTCAAAGAACAAGTTACATTAACAATGATCGGTAAAAAAAAAACAACGAGAGAGAAACTATAGTCGATCAAAACCGACCATATGATACCCTACACCATTGTGTATAACCATGTTACACCTGTGGCCAAATGTAGACCAATACTTTTACTAAATGTAAAATAAATTATACAAATACACAACAATGCATTGATACTAACATCTATATAATTTTATGCCCTTTAGTGGGTTTATATGGGAGCTATGGTAAATTATGGACCGATTCTCATAAACTTTGGCAATGTTGTTTCTACTTATATTAACTTGATACTATCATTCGTATGGGATTTATGCACGTTAAAGTGATTTTCGGAAGAGGGAATTTATATGGGAGCAATGGTCAATTATGGACCTATTATGGACTTGATGAAATTTGGCACAAAGATTGACACTTATACAGAACTCTTTTGTATCGAGTTTCATTGAAATATTTCTATATTTAAGGCATTTATGATCATTAAACCTCTATTCCGGGAGGAAATTTGTATGGGGGCTAGGTTAAATAATGGACCAATCATAACCAATTTCAATAGGCTTCGTCCTTGTGTAAAAATAATTATTCGTGCCAAATTTCATCAAGATATCTTTAAAATTGCGGCCTGTACTTTGTTTACAAAGTTTACATTGACAAGCAGCCAGCCAGCCAGACGGATGGACATCATTAAATCGACTCAGAAAGTGATTCTGAGTCGAACGCTATACTTTAAGGTGGGAGTACGATTATTTTTTCTGTGAGTTACAAACATCAGCATAAACGAATAATACCCCAATAACCTATGGTGGTGTAGGGTATAAAAAAAAAAAATTTTTGTCGTCCTTCAAATAATAATATATGCACTAAATACATACAGTTGTTGAGTTATAGCAAAATATGCTCGTGTAATGGCCTTATTATATGGTAAATATTAGAAACGCCCATAAAAAAATCCAGACCTGATGGAAACAAAAACTGAAAGCAGATTCTTATCAAGCACATCAAAATCTATCAAGTCCTACTATTCGTCTTTAAGTGTTAGTGTTATTAGAGAGAGCATTTTCAATTTTAATTACCCTGTAAAGTCAGTCACACTTAAAAAAATATAAAAAATCAAAGAAAATTTTCGAAATGTTTATGGCTTTTTGTAGATCTTACAAAATAACTAAGAAATCCTAAATTTTAAATCATTCGCGTATAATCTCATGGAAATACAGGCATTTAAAACTAAAAATTAAAAAAAAAAAAAAAAAAAACGAAGTTGAAACTTTCGAGGACTCATTCATAATACCCAGCATCAAAAAGATAGGGTGTATATTGGTTTTGTCATTCCGTGTGTAACCCCCCATAAGTATATATTTTCTGGGTCCTGGTGAGATTTTGAGTCGACCTAGCTATGTCCGTCCGTCTGTCCGTCTGTTGAAAGCAGGATAGGGCTCGATCGGGACAACCTAGGGAGACGAAATTTGGCTCAAATATTTATCTTATATTAGGTTTGTTTGGTACTGAAAATGCCCATAATAAAATACTAGAAAATGCTCATGGCAAAATACTAGAAACACAGGGTGTCTGTTATAGCTTCATTTCATACTTTTCCGTTGATATCTTTTAAACAAAAGCATGTACGACAACGATTTTTGTACAGATAGTTCGAGGGTCGATATAAACTTGGAAACCAAAAATGGGAGTCTTCCGCCCACTTTACCGCCCACCTCTCATATAACGTTAAATTTGCAAAGTTGATGGTGGGTATATAGAAAAAAGTAAAAGCAGATTCTTGTTTAGCACGAATCTAAAATTTTTTATTTAAATCTTTTTTTTTTTTTTTTTTGGGTCCACCAGTTTATCTCCACTTATACTTTTTTCATTTAATCCTCAATTTTGAAGATACGTGGCTTATTTTACTCGTAGTCTTATTAGCTTTGAGATACAGATGATAAACTGAAACATGTTTAATGTTTTCATTTATTAAAAAGAATTTACTCATTTCGGAATAACTCCTAAACTGTTGAGCAAATAGAATTAGAAATTAGAACGACATAAAACCAGTTTTATTCCGCTTAGTTTAGTGCATCATTTATATAAATCGTGCACACCGTTCTCGAGTAATAGTGATATATACTTGAATAATCGGCTTATTTAGGACGAAATATTAGACACGTCCATAAAAAAATCTCGACCTGATGAGAAAAAATCGAAAGTAGATTCGTGTTTAGCATGCTGAATTCCATCTAGTCCACATATTTTTTATTTTTTCGAATTTTTTGTTTGTCGAACAGTTTAATTAACGTGAACAGATATTGTATGGATAAATAGTCATTAATAAAACCACAAATCGACGTTAATGTCAGACAAATTTTCTTTTATTATTTTCACTTAAAATTTTCAAAATTTTTTAAATTCCTCATATAACCCCAGCAAAAACTTGGTAATGACATGTAGTTCCGTGTTAAAATAATGAGTTATTTATCTAATGTGTAAGTTGTGAAGAGCCATTATATTAGCTTTTTAACTCATTATATGGCAAGCAAAGTTTTTGCTGGGACCATTAATTTTAATTGTTTATTTAGAAATTTACTTAAAAAACATTTTTTTGTAGCTATGAATAAGCAATTGAGTCATGTTACAGAACTAACTAATAAATATGGTGCTAAACACAATTTAGTTAAATTAATATATTTTTTCTTAAATACAAACTAAACATTATTATAAGAACAAGTTTCAAAGTTATAATTATGCGGATGTAGAGATAAATTGGCCTCAACTTTCTTATATGCTTGTATACTGTGCAAATTACTTATATAATGACAAAATTATCTACTACATCTCTATATAAAATAAAATAATAAAATCATCTTAATGCTTCCCTCTACTCTTAAAAGCTGTCAATTATTAACATCCTTTTTCTTCTTTGTTTTTCAGTTATAAATAGTTTCCGTTGCCTAAAAACATGTATGTATGATAAATGTATAATAAATAACCTCAATCCCACACAATCAAAATCATCATCAGCCGTAGTTCCTGTTTATCAAATACGAAACAAAGCAAAAGAAAATACAAAGAGTGCAGAGGAAAAAACAATTTCTGTCAAGAAAAACACAAAAACAAATGTTTTTCAATAAAACAACTTATTGACATTAAGTAAAACACAAAAATGTGAAATAAAAAATATTACACTAAATCAAAAAAAAAAAAAAAAAAAAAAACACAAGTCTGATATGAGCTTATAAGAAACCAAAAAGGAAGAAAACAACTTAAATAAATATGAGAATTTAAGGTAAACAAATTTAAACAAAAATATTTGAAGTATTTTAAAGTACCTACTCATCTATCTTCCATCTCACAACACAATGATATATTGTTGAATTTTTAGAACATTAAGGAAAAAATTACAATACAAAATCCACAATGCTCGTGGTAACATTAACAACTTATGAATAGACAGAATACACTTAGAACATAATGTTGTTTTAATGGCCCGACATTGAAGTGGCATCAAGTTGATAGCAATGTGGTATAAATTTTCGTTAATGATTTTAATACGTTGTATACAATTTAAACTGTACATACTGAATTGATTAACTTTTGACACTGAATGGTGTCATTTTGTACACGTTTGTGGTCAATATTTCTCTTGGTGTATGCTAATTTAACATGATGAAGTATCATTTTTATTTTTTGTTTTCCACCTAACACATTTTTTACTTAAACCAATCATCCTGTCCAAAAACACTAGAAATATATTAAAAATGTCAGGATTTTCTCGAAATGTTTATGCTAATGATGACGTGACAACCAATAATATACATTATTATTAAACTTTAAAAAAAAAAATACAATGATGATGGTTATAAAACTGCTATTATATTGCTGACTGACAATTGAACAATATGCCACAAAAACCACTTAAAAATCCTACTTTATTGTCACATTTACTCTTGTATTTGTGCTTTTAGAAGCATAAACTTAAAGAACTAAATACAAACAAATCTTGTAGAATTGACCCGGCAAAGCTCGGACATTATTTAGGAAAAACTTAATTTTATATTATGCAAGTAAAATTTATTAATTTTAAACAACAAATTATTATTTATAGGCTTTAAGTGACATAGAGCAACACTGATTCTGCACCAGGGGACTTCTCACTTTTTCTGTTTAATTCTCTATAGTTCTTGGGATAAACAGTTATATTTAAAATTAAGGTTGCAACTTGCAACACATATTTTAAAATGTTTAATATAAAATAAATTATACAAATACAGAACAATGCATTAATACTAACATCTATATGATTTTATGCCCTTTACGACGATTCCCGGAAGGGGGTTTATATGAGAGCTATGGTAAATTATGGACCGATTCCCATAAATTTTGGCAATGTTGTTTCTACTTATATAAAACTTATTTGTGTCGAATATTAACTTGATACTATCATTCGTATGGGATTTATGCACGTTAAAGTGATTTTCGGAAGAGGGGATTTATATGGGAGCTATGGTCAATTATGGATCGATCTTGATGAAATTTGGCATTTGGTTCTTGATGAAGATTGACACTTATACAAAACTCCTCTGTACCGAGTTTCATTGAAATATTGTTATATTTAAGGCATTTGTGATCGTTAAACTCCTATTCCGGGAGAACATTTGTATGGGGGCTAGGTAAAATAATGGACCGATAATAACCATTTTCAATAAGCTTCGTCCTTGTGTCAAAATAATTATTCGTGCCAAATTTCATCAAAATATCTTTAAAATTGCGACCTGTACTTAGTTCACAAGATTTACATGGACAGACTGCCAGCCAGACGTACGGACGGACATCGTTAAATCGACTCAGTGCCAAGAACTGGACGGCCAAAAAAGGTTTCCAGACGGGAAGCGAACTTGGTGATAAAAGAAGTGGCAAGAAATCCAAGAGTAATTCGGGCAAAATTAGCGGAACAAATCGCAAATACTACCGGAACAATTGTTCATCCAAAAACAGTAGGGAGGATCTTACATTCTGCGGGATATGCAAGTAGAATTCCCCGCAAGAAACCGCTGATTAGTAAAAAAAACCAGCATTTGCGTTTAGAGTTTGCCAAACGATACATTGATAAGGACGAAGAATTTTGGAATAGGGTTTTGTTTACTGATGAAACCAAAGTCAATCTTTTCGGAAATGATAGCAGGGGAAAAGTGTGGCGCAAAAAAAATACAGCGTTAGATGTTAACAATTTGACCCCAACAGTGAAACATGGTGGGGGAAGTGTTATGGTATGGGGGACAATAGCAGCCAGTGGGGTAGGTCGAATGGTATTTATAGATGGTGTAATGGACCAGCATCAATATAAACGTATATTGGAAGACAATTTGAAGGATTCCGTAGATGGTTTGGGTCTTGGCCAAAGTTGGATATTCCAACAGGACAATGACCCAAAACATACAGCGCGTTCAGTGAAGAAGTGGTTGCTTTACCATGCACCAAGACAACTTAATTCTCCTCCCCAATCACCTGACTTAAACCCCATCGAGCACTGTTGGGATATTTTGAAACGTAAAGTCGCTACAAAGCACGTCCGAAGCAGGGATGAACTTAAAATTGTTTGGAGGAAGCCTGGAAGGAAATATCTCCAGATGAAACGAGAAATTTGGTCCGATCGATACCCAGAAGATTACAGGCCGTGATAGATGCAAAAGGAGGACCCACAAAATATTAAATTTTTCCAATATAAGTATTATAAGTAGGTGTAGATTATATGTACAAATACTTTTGTCCCAATGAATTTTCGTTATTTTGTATTTTTTTAAATAATGTGTTGGATATTAATTTTGTTTTTATAACTTAATTAAATAAAAATATATTAAAAATAATACTGCATACGACAATTTTAAATTATTTATAAACTATTGAAGGTATACGAAATATATGAGGTGTACAAATAGTTTTGTCCTTAACTGTATATACCCACCATAAACTTTTTAAAATTTTACGTTATATGGAAGGGGGCGGTAAAGTGGGCGGACCACGCCCATTTTTTGTTTCCGACTTTACATGGTTGATGGTGGGTATATAGATCGCGCTTGTTTTTATACCCTTCACCAAAGGTGTAAAGGGTATATATAAGTTTGTCATTCCGTTTGTAATTCCCACAGTTTTCGTCGGAGAGCAAAAAAGTTTACATTTTCGGGATCCTTGTAAGAAATGATGACGATAGGACCATGTCCGTCCGTCCGTCCGTCCGTGTGTCGGTTGAAATGGCGTTTATGAAGCCCACCGATAACTGACATATATAATATATAGATCAAACGATCGGAAATGCTTTCGAGAATTTTACTATTGGAATTCAGCAAGAAAGGTTCATACAATGCGGAGATATGTTAAAAAAAACCGGTTTTTTGAACCGATTTTCCAGTTTCTGAAGCCTCTGTATATACTAGGGACTTCGTTTTTACAAAGAAGTCTCGGACATTTTTTTCTGAATTTTTGTTCTGAAAAAAAGAAATAAATTGGTTCAATAATAACTGAGATATCGGACAAAACGCATTTTTTATTTTTTGAAGCCCTGGTTTAAGCTATAGATTTTTATTTTTATACAGATCGGTCACAAATATTTTTTTTAAATTTTTTTTGAATCAGCAGGATCGGTTTATAAATGGCGGAGATATGCTTTAAAAACCGGTTTTTGGAACCGGTTTTTCAGTTTCTGAAGCCTCTGCATATACCAGGGACTTCGAATTTTTAAAGGGGGCTCGGAAATTATTTTCTATATTTTGTTCTGAAAAAATGAAATAAATCGGTTCAGTAATAACTGAGATATTGGGGAAAACGATTTTTTTATTTTTGAAGCCCTAGTTCAAGCTACAGATTTTTATTTTTATATAGATCAGTCATTAATGTTTTTATAAAATTTCGTTTTTTTTATAAACCAAATTCGTTCATAATCAACAGAGTTATGGCCCAAAAACAAATCTGTTAAGAATATAAATACACACACAAACATGTATATTAAGCATTGTAATGACTATTAGTGACGTTTTTTGTTTTTTGTATAGACAAGTAGTTTAGTTAGAAACAGCAGTAATATAATGAATAACAGTGTTGTTGTTGTTCTTTGTATATGCAGTCTGTACAAAAATAAATAGATATGGAATTGTTGTTGTTTATTTTTTTTTTTTAAACTAAAACATATCTGTTAAGAATATACATAAATACATACACAAACATGTATATTAAGCATTGTAATGACTATTAGTGACGTTTTTGCCTATAAGACAAGTAGTTTAGTTAGCAACAGCAGTAATATAATGAATAACAGTGTTGTTGTTGTTCTTTGTATATGCAGTCAGTTTGTATATACACACATAAAAAAATAAATAAATATGGAATTGTTGTTGTTTATTTTTTAAAAGCAAAGCCTGCTATGATTATTTTTTTTTTTTTTCATATTAAAATTTTTGTAGTTTGAAAAAAATTTTGATTTAAATATATGAAAATATGAAAGCATACGTTAAGGCGAAAATTTTATTATTTGTCGGTAATATGGTAATATGATGTCGATAAGATAGTAAGATGGTAATATGGTGAAGGGTATCAAAGATTCGGCACAGCCGAATCTTTTTTTTTTTTTGTTTTTTTAAATGTCACTTTGTATGTTGAAATACATTTTTTAAAGCACACAGTCCGATATTAACCTGTATTTAAGTATACATTTATAGCACATTGTCTCAAAAATCTTGGTATTAAAATTCAGAATAATAAGTTTAGAAATAACGTAGTTATAAACAATTTTCCAGAGCAGCCTCAAACATTTTTTTTAGATATTACATTTTTTACACATAAATATTTCAAAAAAGGACTAAAATAATACAATATAATCCTCTAGCAGTTGTTTTCGATGACTTCTTTTTTTTTTTTTGGTTTCCCTAACTGAACGATCATGGTTGCTACCAATTCAGGTAGAGAGGAAAAATTCATACAGATGTATAATCTAAGCACTTTGAATTTTATACCCAAAAAAATTTATGTTATTGCGGTTCAAGTTTCTTAATAGTAAGAGGTCAAAATCAAAATATTATATTTTTTCTGAAATTTTTTATTTGTTATAAATCTATATATATAAAAGAGTAACGTTACTGAGTGATTGATTCATCATCGCACAACAAAAACGGTTAAAGCTAGAAAGATGAAATATGGACTGTCCCCTACCGAAAAGATCCATTAAGACGGGATTTTTGGAAATTCGAATGTTTAGGGGGAAAAAAGGGTGAAATCGATAGCCTTATATTTCCTAAACTAATAGAGATACAAAAAAAACTTGAAAAGTTATCGTTATTCATTTAAAATATAATCGGATAAATGTCTGGTACTTTTTTGAAATTCAGCTCTTTTAGGGAGAAAACGGGTTAAAACTGTAATTTGGTACTTTTTTCTGGCAACCTATCTATCTTTTAATCCAGTAAGCATAGAAATTAAATGTGCATGAATTAGTACCTTATCGAAAATTGGCGAATACAAGTTTGGTACTTTTTGGAAATTCGAAAATTTAAGGGGTAAAAATCATACCTGTTCTTGGTACTTTTTTTACAAAATGTTTTTTTTTTTTTTTTTTTTTGTATGACATATACATATGATTATTTTAGAAATTCATTGGAATACAATCTTTGTTACATCTAGGAGGAATAAAAAAGTACCAAAAAGGGAATAAAATCGGGAAATGAAATTTTATTCAAATTAAATAATGCATTTTTTATTATATTAAATCTAGAAACATGAACTTAAGTACATGTAGTCCTAAGTGAATGAGAATTTACAAGAGGGGATTTTGTGTTACTTTTTTTGTTCTTCTAATGGTACTTTTTGAATTTTCTATAATATTGAACATAGAAAGTGAATAAAAATCCATAAGAGGGTACTTTATGGTACTTTTTGTTATAATAAGTATTCCTCTTTGATTTTTTTTGTAATAATAATTAACTTTCAAACGTTAACGAATCATAGATGAATTTTACGGGTTTCTTAATTTTTGGTATTGCATTTTGTTTTTGTAAATAAAAAGGCTACCAAGTCTATGTAGGAATACTGCAAGATCGGGTTAAATGCTATCTATGTAAAAGTGAATCTGTGTTTGTCTGTTTTTGAATTTTATTTCGATGCTTTTATTTGAATACAATGGGGTAGCGAAGAGCACTGTGTTTAAATTATTAGAACTATTAATCAAAAATGTATACTTATAAAATTTTAACTTAACAGAATTAGAATTTATAATATAGTGTGGTTTTTATTTTATAATTCATAATTACACAAAAATGTGTTTGGAAATGGTCTCATTTGGTGCTAATTATATTTATAATGCATCGCATAGCTTCTGTCTTTCTGAATTCGAAAAATCAAAATATAAATTCGTATTTAATGACCATAATTAATGCCATTATTTAAAATTTCGTCAAGTTATAAAATTAAATTTTTGACCGCCATATTATATCCGCCATATTACATCCGCCATTTTAAATTTCTTATTTTTTACTATAGAATCATGATCAGCGCCCCCAAAAAGCCTATATTTTTTATGTATTTTATACACCAAATACTCTAATTATGTCCTAAATTCATAACGAATTCAGAAAATCAAAAAACAAATTTGTGTTTAGGGGCCCCTAATCTGTCAAATGTGGTTATTTAAAATTCCATCAAATAATAAAAAAAAAAAATTGGCCGCCATATTGGATCCACCCTCTTTAAATTTGAATTTTTTATTACAGATGCGCCCCCAAAAGCCTTATATTATATATTATAATTGAAGCCGAAATTAAGGGATCATAGCCCACATTAATCCACTATATTTCTTTCGCCTTTCCGAATTCTGAAAATCAAAAACCATATTCGTATTCAGGGACTGCAAATCTTTTAAATGTAATAATTAAAAATTTCGTAAAATAAGATGAAGAAAATATTGACCACCATTTTGAATTTTTTTATTTTTCTTATAGAATCGCAATCAGCGTCCCATTTTTTACTTAAACCAAGTCTTCTAATTACGGTCAAAATTCAGAGATCGTGACCTAGTGCGTAATGGAGTAAAAACTTTAATAACTTGTAAATAGTTTTAATCTATAACATACACAGAAAAAAATATTTCAAATAATTTTTTAATAAAATTATTAATTAACTTTGTACTGGAATTTAATTATATGATTTATTAATATAATTAATTTTTTAATTGGTTTTCAGTTTTGTTTTTTAATAAATTGGCAGCTGTTAATAAAATATAAAGAAAATTTAAATATTTGTCTATAAAAGTACAGAAATAAAATAAATTTAAGTAAATCTTCAAAAATTTTCAGCTCATGCATCTATTTAAGGATAAGAAGTAATAATAATATCAATTATTCTAGTTATTAATATTATCATTTTGATAATTGGAGCAAAATCAATTAAAAATTAATTAATATTACAAATTTCGTAATTGAAGTCCATTTTTTACTTTTTTCTGTGTAGTATCAAATTTCATAAAAATTGGTTCAAAAGTTTTGAAGTATACATAAACAAACAAACTTACCACTCATTTCTATTATATACATACATATGTATACATACACATGTATATATGGATATGTATTTCTATTGAAAACATAAACACATACTGTGACATTGAACAAAATAGTAAAAAAAAAGAACATCAACAGCGGGGATGAAAAGTCAAAAACAAAAAAGGCAGTTGAGGATTTAATGTAAGACATTTAATTTATTTTCCTTTTTTTAGTCCTTTTGATGTGGACAAAAAAACATTTTTTTGTAATGTTTTTAAGTAAAATTATTTAAAAAACGATAACAAAGTCTTTTTGTGAAATTTAAGAGCAATTCCATAGAAAAGTAAATATATTCTTTATAGATATTTTTTAAAAATTTATTGCGAATCTAAAAAAATACTTATATATAAATTTCAATATAATGGGTTCTTATTGTTTAATAGAATACAAGGACATATATATATATATATATTGAGCATCTTTTGTAAGAAAATATTAGATATAATATCAAAAAATCAAAATGCCACGCCCACTTTTTGTAAATAATTCTTATTTTGTAAGTTCAAATTAAATTTCGTACATAGATCATGTGCTTTGTGAAGATCTGTCACGCCCAGTTTTTAGCCCACTTTCAGTAAAACTTGATTTTGCTACTTTCTTGATAATACTAAGACAATTCACATAAAATTTAACATACACAAGTAATAGCAAATATTTTATATTATAAAATTAAGTCTGTATGGGTTCCACGCCTCTTTTTTGCCCACTGTTATTTCACTGTGATATTTTTTTACCACTGTCATCAAAATTTTTATGTAATTTGAAATTTGCTTACTACGAAGCAAAGCAATCCTATCTTAAAAAAGTGGGCGTGGCATCCAGTCAGTACTTCCTTCAAGCATATACTTATGCGCCATGTTTCATTTTAATCAGTACAGTAGTTTGGACATAAAGGTCAAGTCAAATAAAGTTAACAATATTATGTCATGATCAATGATTTTTACATCTAATTATTATTGAAAAAGGGGCTCCAAAAAATTCGAACTTCAAGAAGCCATAAAACAGGAAATTCGAACTAACTTTTAAAAACCCTTTGGGGGTTTTAATATACTACTGGTACGCTTTCATCTTGCGTTAGAATTATTGAGTAAATTTTTTCAGAAAATTTTAATTTTCTTTAGAATACATTTTTATACACACCATCCCATAAAAAATATATGTATTTTCAAGGTCCTGGTAAAATTCTCAGTCGATCTAACTATGTCCGTCCGTCTGTCTGTAGAAAACAGGATAATTATCTGGGACCACCATCAAAAAGATGGGGAGTATATTGATTTTGTCATTCCGTGTGTAACATGTCGAAGGCATCATTTAAGATCCCATAAAGTATATATTTTCTGGGTCCTTGTTAGATTCTGAATCGATCTAGCTATGTCTGTCAATCTGTCCGTCTGTTGAAAGCAGGATAGGGCTCGAACAAGACAACCTTGGTGGACAAAATTTGGCTCAAATATTTATCTTATATAAGGTTTGTTTGGTATCGGTTAATAAACAAAAAAAGTTATGGACTAAATACTAGAAACACATGGTGTCCGTTGTAGCTTAATTTCATACTTTTCTGCTGATATCTCTTAAACAAAAGCATGTGTGACAGCAAAATTTTGTACAGATAGTTCGAGTGTCGATATTAACTTGTAAACCAAAAATGGGCGTAGTCCGCCCACTTGACCGGCCACCTCTCATATAAGGTGAAACGTCAACGAAATTTGGAAAAATAGTTCAAGGACCAATGTAAACTCGGAAACAAATATGGGCGTGGTGGTAACGTAAAATTTGAGAAAGTTGATGGCGGGTATATAGATTCGGCCGAGCCGAATATAACATTCGCGCTTGTCTTACATAAGTTTTGTTTGGTATTCTTTTCAGAATTACTTTCTGTCTTAAACAAATCCTTATTTCCGGAATTAAAAAACCTATTACATGACACAAAAGAAAATATTTTGTCGATACCTTTATCTATAAAATATATTTTATTGCTTTATTAATACGTAACATCTTTTGTGAAATCATACTAAATTAATATTTTATAAAATGTAGTTTAATCTCTTAAGTTTAGCAAAATTATATCTACTAAGGGCCGTTATTATAACCTACCTATAAAGTATCAGATAGTTAAAGGTAAGATAAACTAAAGTGAACGATAAAGTGAACTTTATCTACTTTTGGTTATTACAACTTGGTTTTAAGGTAAATTTTATAATTTCGATAATACGGCAATATCAAAGCAAAAACCGATTACTTTTGGCCACTTAACGTAGTGGCAACATGTACTATTTGAACGTAACTGCCACTAACGGAAATATAAACAAATAAAAAACAAAGAAATTTTTAAAATAAATGAGTTTATGCTAACTAAAAGAAAACGCCAGAGCAAATATAAATATAGACAGAAATATTTTTAAAAACTACAGTGGAATAAATATAATTTTATTTATTTCTTTTATAAAGCATAAAATATGGCAGCTCTGAATACATAAACCGTCCGATAAAAGTTAAATGTCAGATGTTCTTACCTTTAGCTTATTGGTCACTTTTGGCTTAACTTATACTTATAACAACCAAAAACAGTTAAAGTGAACGATAACATCCTAACTTTAGTTATTGGATAGTTATAATAACGGGCCTAAATATATTTTAAAAATCTCTATACAAACAATTCCTTATGGAATTTCTCATATTTAAACAGTTATATGTTTTTTGTCCTACCCTGGAGATTTTATTCCTAAAACATGTTGTCAGTTATTTATTCTTTTTATTGTTTAGAATTTTATGAAATATTTACTTTACTTCAAAATGGTCTATAAAAAAAATACTCCTAAAAAATGCCATACATCATTATTATAATGTATTTGGAAACATCAACAGATATATGTAACTACATATATACATATGTATGTATGTTCATGGGTATGTATACATGTATTTGGTGGTGTTATTTATTGCCCAACAGTTGTGATGACTATTTTTAAAATAGTAATTTTGTTAGGCATGCTATAGTTAATATGACTTCTTATTTTCAAATGTGATTTTTTAGAAGAATTTTTTATAATTTTTCTTTTTAATATAACATAAAGTAGTTAAACTACTTTACTACTTCCAAGTAATCTAAATTGTAATCTAGAGTGTTATTTGTCGACAATTAATGATTATTCTAATATCTGGTTAGCTAAACAAAAATTGTAATAAATTGTGAATAATTAACAAAACTTCAGGATAAATCTCGATTGTATAAATCAAAAGATAAATTCAAACCTAAATATCAAAGAATATGAGTATGTGTACATCTAAAAAAGTTTGTAAGAGGGAAATACTTACATATCTAGCTTGTAGCTTTTTGTAAGGAATGTTTTAATGAGTTTGAGGAAATTCAATTTGGCTCCTAAACAATAAAATACGGTCACGGTCAAAGTTAATTAAAAACATCTATTTTAATGTTGCTTGTATCATAAATATTCATTTAATGAGTTTGGGTGGCAAAAGGGAGTTTGACTTCATATATAAAAATGGAAATAACAAAAAATTGATGAGAGCAAAAAATGTGTTTAGATTACGTTTTTATTTTTGGTAGTTATTAAATACAGTAAAGGTAAAAACATTAGGAACTATGATCATCAGTGTTGCTTATGAAAGCAGATATTTCTGATAATTTTTTTTTTAGGAAATAATAAATACGAATTGTTATTATTAATAGAAAATAAAATTAAATACTATAAATTGGAATATATTTCTTTCAGGCTTCAAATTTCTTCAAGGTATTTAGTATATATTTTTAAAAAATTTTAGATTATTTTTGCAGGAATTAAAGATTGATATTTATTTTATATATTACACTAGCTTAGTCCGGTGCGCTTTGCTACCCCTTTTGATGTCATATTAAATGTTAACTTTATATGAGCTACTACTCCCCCTCGATCTATTCTCTCTATTACAATTTTAAATAAATTAGTATTTTAGAAAAGTATAGGGGCTACACTCCCCTATCCATCCTATTTTATTTTATCAATTCAATATGATAAGAAAATAGTTCCTATAAAACTTGAGGTCTTTCCTCATAATAATTCTTTAGATATCCATTAAGAATATGGGAGCCATCATTCCACAGCCATGTTTTCATGTTAATTGTTAAACTTGATAATAGCATTATTCCCAAAGAATTTTAAAACTTTTGTTATTTTAATGTGCACCTGATCCCATCGTAAAATGAAGTAACCTATTTTATTTTCGAGGCCTCATGATTATTCTGTGAAAAATTCAAGAAAATTGGTTAATCTACGTATAAAGTATCTGCCATAACAAATATTTACTTTATATGGGGTCTAGTACTCCCATCGACCTATCCGCTCTAAAATTTGATATTAAAGGTTTTTATACATAAATAAATATTTTAAATAAGTATATGCATTGTAAAGGAGCTACCCCTTCCCCCGGCACTATCCGTCATATTTGTATTCAATGAATAAAATCTGAAAAGGAAGTAGTTTTCAAAAAATTTGCTTTGGGGATACAATTTTCTAAGATATTGCAATAAAATTTTAAGGTTTTTGCCGCAACAATATTTAACTTATCCGTTAACAAGTATATTACCATTCCCCCTAGATTCCACAAAAATTTAAAACTCATTGTTATCTTAGTTCTTTAGATGTGCGGTAATTAGTATTTTGTTTATATTAGGGTATCTACTCCCTACCTATATCGGAAAGTAAAATAGCCTATTTTATTATTGGGGCCTTCAGAATTATGCTGTGAAAATGTAAAGAACATCGATTCAGCTGTTTAGCTGTCTATAGAAAACATGCCATAACTAAAATTTTCTTTATGAGGGTAGGCCACACAACCTATCCCCTTTAAAATTTTAAATACAATTTTTTTCTATAAGTTTGTGAAACTTTCACTAAATAACTACTTTATATATACGAAAACTTATATTTGCTTTTTATAGGGCATACTTTTTCCCCAGGCCCCATCCGTCGAGTTTTAATTTTATAAATGCAATATTTTAAGAAAATAGTTCTCATAATATTTGAGGGCTCCAGAGAACCAAACCGACCGGCTGAAAATCGGCGGCTAGCCGTCGCCGCCACTGACTCATACCAGCTTAAATGGCTGAACCGACTCAAGAAAAACCGCCGATGCTATCAGCTGCGCTTTAGGCAAAGCACTGTTTTATTAAAATTTAAATATAACACTGCCCTCTATACGCACGTTTTCCTAACTACACAAATGTCAGTTTATTTTTTATACCCACAATCAAAAAGATGGGGGGTATATTGATTTTGTCATTCCGTGTGTAACATGTCGAAGGAATCATCTAAGACCCCACAAAGTATATATTTTCTGGGTCCTGGTTAGATCCTGAGTCGATCTAGCTATGTCCGTCCGTCTGTCCGTCTGTCTGTCTGTCTGTCTGTTGAAAGCAGGATAGGGCTCGAACGGGGCAACGTAGGGGGACGAAATTTTGCACAAATATTTGTCTTATATAAGGTTTGTTTAGTATTGAAAATGGGCAAAATTGGTTAATATACAAACAAGTTATGGGCTAAAAACTAGAAACACAGGATGTCCGTTTCGAACATTTCTGCTGATATTTCTTAAATAAAAGCATGTACAACGAAATTTTGTACGTATAGTTCGGGGGTCGATACAAACTTGGAAACAAAAAATGGGCGTGGTCCGCCCACTTAACCGCCCACCCCCACATTTAAGGTGAAATTGTGTTCAAATAGTTCAAGGACCAATGTAAAATTTGGAAACAAAAAATGGGCGTGGTCCACCCACTTTACCGCCCCCTCCCATATAACGTAAAATTTGATGGTAAGTATATAGATTCGGCCGGGCCGAATATAACATTTGCGCTTGTTTACTTTTTTGTTCATACGGAATTTTGTCAGAAAAACTGCAAAATACAAATAAAAATTAGCTGAACCCTGCATATGTTGAACTATTAGTTTTAATTAATATACATAAGAAAAGTACTTAATTTATGTAATATAATGTAAAAAACAATTTGAGTCGACAAATAAGCCGCCGCCGTTCCGATCTTGTGAAAGTCGCAACCGCCGACCAATATAGGCCAAGCAGCCGCTGCCGACAATTTTACATCGGCTTGGTTCTCTGGAGGACTCTCACCATAATTAATATATTTCCTTTGTATGGGAGGTACCATTCCCCAAGTCCTATCCGTTTCGTTTTCATCACAAATATGCTGGTTTATAAGAAAGTTATACCAACAAAATATTCTCACTTTTGCTGTAATAGTTCTCAAGATATGCGGATAATTAGTATTTACTTTATATGGGGGATACCACTTGCACCGGCCCTACCTATGCTATTATTATTTCACGTATACAACATGATAAGAATACAGTTCCCACAAAATTTTAGGGCTCTCACCATAAAAGTTCTTTAGATATGCCACTACGAATATTTGCTTTATATGGGGGTACCATTTCCCCAGGTCCTAACAATCCCATTTGCATCTGAACTTATGGAGGTTTTTGAGAAAGTTATTCTAACAAAATGTTAATCTTTTGCTGTTAAAGTTTCTAAGATATATGATTTTTGAATAATTTTCTTTTTATGGGGGGTATCATTCCCCTGGTCCTATCCGTTCCATTTTCATTTTAAGTTTGGTGGTTGATGAGAAAGATATTTTCGCAAAATTTTAAGACGTAAGCCTTAACAGTATTTAAGTTATCTGATAATTAGTATTTTCTTTATATGGGGGCTATCACTCCTCCTAAACCTACCCACCCCCTTTTCATCACAATTATGTAAATTAATAATGTGTTTCTAGTTTTTAGCCCATAACTTTTTATTAACCGATTTTGCCCATTTTCAATACCAAACAAACCTTGTATAAGATAAATATGTGTGCCAAATTTCGGCCCCTACCTTGTCCGTTCGAGCCCTATCCTGCTTTCAACAGACAGACAGACGGACGGACATAGCTGGATCGACTCAGAATTTAACCAGGACCCAGAAAATATATACTTTGTGGGGTCTTAGATGATTCCTTTGACATGTTACACAGGGAATGACAAAATCTTTTTGATGGTGGGTATAAAAAAACTCGAATGACATTTATTTTTATCAATCGATAAAAATTTAACTTTTTTCTAAAATTCACCATTTTCGATCTATGTTGAATGTAGGGTGCAAACCTAAAGCAAATTAAAATTTCTTTATTAATCATCTATGAAGCCTTGTTTCCTGAAATGTAAAGAAAAAAAATTAAAACAACTTTGAGAAAAAAGTGAAGGAATAGTACTATATTTTTGTAAACAATCAGCAATTTTTCATACTAATTTCAGCGTGTTGATATTGAAAAGTTTTCATGTCTAAAAGAATTGAGATAATCAAAAAATTCTTTCAGCATATTACTTCAGAATATATTGCAAATTATTAAATATTTTTAAACCATGTTTTCATCACTTACCTCAGGAATTATTCACGAAAAACGAAAGTTAGCTCGAATTTTTGTTTTATGGCCTCTTGAAGTTGGAATTTTTCGGTTGTTTTTTTTTTTTTTTTTTTTTGTTTAATGTGTTTGGAAATAAAATTCATTTAAATTATTCAATTCGCACTTTATTATATGTTGTTATTTTATAGACTACTAACATTATTACATATCTTTTTACTCCTATTTTTATCATAATATTGTTAAAGTTATTTAACTTGACCTTATGTCTAAACTACTGAACCGATAAAAATCAAACATGACACACATGCATATCCCCGAAGGAAGTACTGACTGAATGCAACGTCCACATTAAAAAAATAATAAAATTGCTTTGCTTCGTAGTAAGTAAATTTAAAATCCTATAAACATTTTGGTGACGGTGGTAAAAAAAAATATTACAGTGGCACCCATACATATTCAATTTTATAATATACAATATTTCAATTTCTCGTGTATATACAATTTATGTAAATTATCTTAGTATCATCAAGAAAGTAATAAAATAAATTTTTACTGAAAGTGGGCTAAAGACTGGGCGTGCCATCTAAATAATATTTTAGCCTATAGTTTTCTCCAAAAAATCCTTGATATCTGCTAAATTTAATTTGGATACTCAATAAGAGAATTATTTACAAAAAGTGGGTTCGGCATTTCTATTGATATTATATCCTATATTTCCTTCCAGTAGATGCTCAATATATATACGTTCATAAAATCGAAATTGGAACTAACTTTGCAAAACCCTTTGGAGATATAACTAATCTGATGGTTTCATTTCACATTGTAATCATTGAGGTAATATTTGATGAGCCAAAATTTTTTCATAGTGTTATAAAAAGAGATAACTTATATGAGTAAGCTTATTTTTCTTTATCTTACTTGATTTGCAGAAGTTGCGATTTTTTCAAACTTTTACATACTCGAGGTAGTCAACTTTGACACCCTGTAGCTTATCTTGTGTTATCGCAGGGTCACTACAAGATGATTTATCTGAAATGTTAGGTTCTCCTCTACAACTATTCCATACACTTCAATTCGATCAGACCAGGAAATACAGATTTATTACCAAAAAATTTGCATTTGGCCCCACTGTGCGTTGGGTTAATAAATCCAATCAATCATTGTCAAACTTTATATATGTTTTAAAATAGTATTTATATATTTTCTACATTTAACTATGTTCAAAAACTTTTAGTTGAAATAGCTAAGCTTATATAAACTTTAATAAATATCTGTTTTAAATTACTGCTATTTTAAAAGTTCAATAAATACATTTATATGAAATGTGTGTCACAAAAATATTATTTATTGTAAGGAAAAAAAAAATAATAGTAAATCGTCAGAAAAGGGATAAATAGTGGCACACAATGACAAAAAGTAGCAAAATTAGTTCAGAGTAAAAATTACATTTTTAAAATAGTAATTTAGAGGATCGCACTTAAAGTGCTCAAAATATTTGCAACTTTTTTTCTAATTGAAACAAAATAAGAGCTATTCATAGAAAAAAATATTTCAAATTATTTTTTAATAAAATGATTAACTAACTTTATATTGAAATTTAATTATATTATTTATTAATATAATTAACTTTCTAATTGTTTTTTTAATAAATGACAGCTCTTAAAAAAAAAAAAATGAAGAAAAATTAAAAATTTGTCTATAAAAATATTGCAATAAAATAAATTGAAGCCATTTTCCAACAATTTTCAGCTCATTATATCCATTAAAATAATAATAGAAAATAAAATCAATTATTCTAGTTAATTAATATTAACATTTTGATGATTGGATCAAAATCAAACAAAAATTAATTAACATAAGCAATTTCGTATTTTAATTCCATTTTTATTTTTCTGTTTTTTTTTTTTATAAAAGTTCTTTCCATTATAGACTGAAACGCAATATTAATTGATGTTACTTTCATTTGTATTAGATTTAATTTCGTTAAAGTAATTTTCAATTATAAACCGATCATCATGAAATTTTATATAACAAATGAAAATGTTATATTCGGCTGGATCGAATCTATTATACCATCTTATGGAAGGTGGCCGGTTCACCCCCATTTTTTTTTTTTTTTTTTTTTTAATGTTTAAATTGGTTCTTGATTCTTTTTGTGCAAAATTTCGTTAATATTTATACTTCTTTGTAAAAGATATCGGCCGAAAAGTATAAACTGTACTTACGACGGACACCCTGTTGTTTTAGTATTTGGATCATAGCTTTTTTATATGAACCTACCTCTGTCAAATAATTATATGTGCAATATTTGTTTTCTGGTTTTTATATATTCCAAGAGTGATATACATTTCTTTGGTTTACAATTTTTTTCATTCTTACCTAATGTCCCTATTTGCAAAATTTTAGGTTCCTCTTGCCATTGTATTTAAAGTACCGTTAAAACAAACATATCATTCTCTAAATTTTAATAGAAAATAATTATATGTGCAAATTGAAATGTTTACTCAACAGACTGACATGAAGTCCGCAGTTTGAACCGTTTAACCAATTAAAGTTAAAATTAAAGTTATTTGGGGAATATTTAAAATGATTAGACCTAAAATACCAAAATTTATTATTTTTTTTTTTTTTTTAATTTATAGCCAAAATATGTCACCAGGTCATGAACTGTCAGTTGAAGTGCTGAAATCATGAAAGTAAGACGACAATTTATGTAAAATTCCAAAAAATGGTGTACACAGAAAATGTTTATCATAATACTGTTGAAAATTTTCAAAAAATCTGAGAAATTGCTATCATTCTAGGAGCGGTAACCCATAATCAATTGCTGATTAGCGGGGCTTAAGGAAATTTTTCGAAGAAAAACAACATGTGTTACAGAAAAATAACGGCCAAATAAACGGGTTTTAATAATTGGACGTGAGCATACAATAATAAAAGAGGTTTTAGATTAAAATTTATGACCTTTGGGTGGCAAAAACATAACATAATAGAGCGTTACAAAAATCCAAACGCAGGATTTTATGATAAATGTAATTTTTGTTTAAAAACTTAAATTACACCATGAGTTTATGTGCATAAGGGATAAAAAATATTATATTTAAATTATCCAAGTGTTTATCAAAAATATTACATGGGTATTCGACGTCTACAAAAGACATCCTTGAAGCGTAATCATAGTGTCGAATCGCACATAATATAAGTCAATTTTAGTTCTAGATAGAAGTTGAAAATATTTATTGGACGTAGCTAAATTAGTTCACAGCACAACATAAATTTACTGGACAAAAAATCCAATAGCTTCGTTGATGAATTTCCTACAAAAATTAGATTTTTCAGTAAATTAATGTGACGACGTTACTATATCGGGCCTCAAAATCGATTGTTAAGTCACAAAATATTATATTTCTGGAGCAACCAGTAATGATCCTCAGACCTTCATGACATAAGGATTTCCAAAGAATACTGTATGCTGAGATATATTTAGATTCAGAGCTATATGACAATATCAAATGTTTCAAATTGATTATACTACAGTTTTGACCTATATATATGTAAAGCAAAAAGGACGAATCGGTATAACGATGGATGCATCTGGTAACGTTATATTAGGATAACACAATTCCTTAACAACTTTCATGAATATTGAAAATTAACTTTATTTAAATAAAGGATTTTTATAAAATTCTTGTCGTGCACATATAATTATTTTCTATGAACAATTTTAAAATCAATTAAATTTTGCGACAAAATACACATAAGAAATAAATTTTTCATTTGACTTATAAAGCTCTAATAAACATTAAAAATATAAAAAAGATTTGAATTTGAAAATCCTATTTTTGAAAAAAATAAATTACTTTATAGGTATGCACATATAATTATTTGACTGGGGTATTTTGCTAGTTTTCAATACCAAACAAACCTTTTATGATATATTTAAGACAAATTTTGTCCCCCTAAGTGATCTTTCAACAGACAGACGGACGGACATGGCTAGATCATCTTAAAATTTTACGAAAACCCCGTATATATACGTATACTTTTTGGGGGTCTTAGATTATTATTTCGATATATTACAAACGGAACTTAATATACCTCATATCTTTCTGGATGGTAAGTATAAAAATCTGTACCTACATATATAAAACGTATATGTGCCAAATATCATTAAAATATTGCTATATTTAAGGCACTTATAATCCTTTAAGCCATATTCCGGAAAGATTTTTGTATGGAGGCTAGATGAAATAATGAAGCGAACATAACTTATTTCAATGGGATTCGTTCTTAAATTATAAAAGACATTTGTATACAACTTCACTGAGTTATTGTCAAAATTAGGAACTGTAGTTTCTATACAAACTTTGCATAGACGGACAGATGGACGGACATTCTTAAATCGACTCAGAAAGTGACTTATTCTATTTATTCGATGGATAAAAATTAGGAAAGGTGTTAGACCAATATCTTTATATGTTGTAAACATCAGCACAACATATAATATCCTACCCACCTATAGTGTTGTAGGTTATAAATACATATGTTATGGTTTGATGAGTAAAAACTTAACCCCCATCGATGAAATGGAAGAGTCAGTCTTATAGGTAAAACCTTTAAATCTAAATATATATACAACAGTGAAGCACATTGTTGGTAATATAATGGCATTGTGTAATTTTCTGGATATAGAATTGGTCCAATTATCGTATTACTAATAAAATAACGTTTCCAGAGATTTTTTAGTTCATTGATGCTTTAATACGATAACGATACTTATAATAGGGAGAGGATTGTAAAAAAGCTTAAATGGAAGAAAAAAATATAAATATAATTAAAAACCGATTAGGAACATGTAGATGGTTGCAAAACGTAGAATCAGCATATAAAAATTACCATACATTTTTCTTTATATTGAAAAAACGAATAGCCTCAACCTTGTAATCAAACTACAGGTCGAAATTTCGATCAAAAATTAATGAAATTTAGCACACAGATTTATTACAGTCCGTGGACGAAGCTTATTGAAATTGGTTATGATCGGTCCATTATTTCACATAGCCCCCATACAAATGTCCTCCCGAAAAAGAGTTTAACGATCATAAATCCCCTAAATATAGCAATATTTTAATGAAATTTGGTACGCCGATTTTTAGAAAGATCGGTCCATAATTGACCATAGCTCCCATATGATCCCCTTTTCAGAAAATCGCTTTAATGGGCATAAATCCCATTGAAATGTTAATATCAAGTTATTATTCGACACAAATAAGTTTTATATAAATATAAATGACAGAGCCGAATTTTACAAAGATCGGTCCATAATTTACCATAGTTCCATAGATTCTTTCGGAAATCACACAAAAGTGAATTAATTCATATAAATGTAAGCATCGACGTAATATTCTGTATTCGTATGTTTTATTTTACACTTAATATAAGTATCGGTCCACATTTGGCTCCAAGTCTAATAAAAGACCTCTACCTGAATTATAAAGTACACAATGGTGTAGGGTACCATATGGTCGGGCTTGACCGACTATATCTTTTTCTCTCGTTTTTGATTGAATATTAACGGCCTGTCCCATGATGTCGAACGAAAAATTCGTTTCGACAATTTATATGGAAAACAAAAAATAAATTTCAAATATATTTTTTCGAACTAATTTTTCTTTCGACATCGTGGGAAAAGCCGTAAATATTTTGCCTAATGCTAATGTTTTATGAACACTTTTTTCAATAGTTTTTAGTAAACACATAAATATTTCCCTTTCATTAGATAATTGAAAAAACATTTTAATTTATTAAAGCAAATTGTTATTTTATTTTAATTATTGTTCATTATTTTTCAGTAGCCACTGTTTTGACCACCACTTTATATATGTTTAGTATAAACATTTCACTTTGTTCCTTTTGTCAAAATACTCGGTCTTTAATTAATATTCATTTCATTTGATTTCCTTTTATAAACATTTTTAGGGTCTTTTTTATTTATGCTTGTGTTTAAATACAAATTATTTATTCAAAATTTTTTTAATGGTTCTTTACAAAAGTCTACTTTCCGCTCGTTTAATTAATATAATTTTTTTCTTGTTACTTGTTATGATTAAAATAAGTTTTACGTTTTATGATTATTATTTGAATTTATTTCACACGTTTCAGAGGCTAGATATAAAATGATCTCCCACACAATATATTTGGTTATTTAGATTTATATAAACATATTAACGAAAACATTAGGGTGGTTCAAATTATTTGGGTGAGAAAAAAAGAGTAAAGGCGTATAACAAATATGAAATTTTATCATGTATCCCACTCAATGCTTAACAAGGATAAACTCTAATAATAATATAAACATTAGAATGCAACATATTAAACAGCAGATCAGAGGGGACATAAATGTAAAAAATTAATATAAACGAGAAAGAAAGATATAGTCGGTCAAGCCCGACCATATGACACTATTATGTACATCAAAATGTTAAATTAAAATTTCTAGACCTGTGGCCAATTGTGGACCGATATTTATATCAAATGTAAAATAAAACATACGAATACAGAATATTACGTCGATACTAATATTTACATGAATTAATTCACTTTTGGGTGATTCCCAAAAGTGGGCCTTTTATTGGAGCTATGGTAAATTATGGACCGATTTTTGGGCACACAGATTTAAACTTATATAGAACTTGTATGTGTCAAATTTCATTAAAATATTCCTCTATATAAGGGATTTATGATCGGGAAGACATTTCTATGGGGTCTTAGTGAAATAATGGACCGATCATAACCAGTTTCAATAGGCTTCGTACTTGGACCATAAGAAACCTGTGCAGTAAATTTAATTCATTTTGGTTAAAAATTGTACTTTGATTACAAAGTTTACATGGACGGACAGACGGATGTACGGACGGACATCGTTAAATCGACTCAGAAAGTGATTCTAATCGACTCAGAAAGTGATCTAAGACCCACCTTTCCGATCGGAAAAGGTGGGTCTTAGATCAATATTTTTGGATATTACACACATCAGCCCAAACGCATAACACCCTCCCCACCTATGGTGGTGTAGGGTATAAGAACATGTAGAAATAGAAACTGAGAGTAGAAGATTTTATTTAACTACGATTTTTTTCATTAATTCATTAATTCATTAATTTTATACTAATGCACATTTACTGGATATAAAGATAGATAAGGTGCCAAAAAAGTATCAAAATACAGTTTTTACCTGTTTTTTCCCTAAAAGAACCGAATTTCAAAAAAGTACTAGATACCTATCCGATTAATTTTTAAATGAATAACAATAACTATTAAAGTTTTTTGTATCTCTATTAGTTGAGCAGATATAAGGTTACCGAATTTACCCGCTTTCTTAGGAACCATTTGATAGGAGACCAATCTACAGTTCACATTTCATCTTTCTAGCTTTAACCGTTTGGGCTGTGCGATGATGAATGTGTAAGTAAGTCAATCAGTCAATCAATCATTCAGTAACGTTACTCTTTTATATATAGAGATTATTACTATATTTTATAGAAATATACATTACACTTAATACAGATGTCCGTACACATATAAGCCCCCTCTCACAATTTTGGTGAACATATGTAATAGTGTGAAGGCAATCAAAAAGGTCAGCATTAATAAAGGACTGTCATATTTTTCCCGCTTAGACTAAGCTCCCCTGGGTGTTTGAATGGTGTTATTTTGCTAGTTTGTTTGACATTTTACTTTTGTAGATTTAAAAAACTTAAAATTGCACATACTCCATGGGAAGTCTTTATAATCTTTGTAGTAAAATTTTATAACTAAATAATTCTTTACAAAAAGGCGGACATCAATAAAAAATAAAAAAAATTAAATTGTTGTAGCATATATTTTTTCCTTTTTACTTTTTCAAACAAAATTTATTTTAAATTAAAGTATTTAAACCCAAACGATTTTAATTTATTTAAGGTCAGTTTGAAAGATTTTTAAATTACTTTTAGTAAGCACGTTTATACATACATATGTATGTATTTCTTAGTAATAATAATTTTCTTAATAGCTCTAGCTTTTAAAGATTGTTAAGTAATGACTTATATGCTTATCAAACATTTTCATTACAAAATTTCATGTTCAAATAGTTATTTAATTCTGTTTAAAATTCAATTAAATAGTTCTTAGAATGTCCAAAAATTAAAAATTTAAAATTTATAACATATTGACATTTCCATAGGCAATTATTATAAATTATACTTATATTAATTTATCACTCAAAATATATCATTTTAAACAATATTATTACGAGTAACATTCAATTTCAATTCTTCAAAAACAAGAATTAAGTCATTAATTACTTTTTTTTAAGTGACAATTTTACAATAATTTGATGTTTTTAGTAAAACATTTTATGAATTATTTCGTATTAAATTAAACGAAAAAAGCAATAAAACTTGAAAATGCCAAAAACACTTAAGCGGTTTTAATTCGATTTTATTGTGAAAATTTAAAAAAAAAAAAAACATATAGTCGGTCAAGACCGACCATATAATACCCTACACCATTGTGTATGAGCATAAAAATTCGGGAAGGCAACTAATATTAGACCTGTGGCCAATTGTAGACCAACACTTTTACTAAATGTAAAATAAAATATACAAATACTGAATAATGCGTTGATACTAAGTAACATCTTTATGATTTTATGCACTTCAGGGCGATTCCCGGTAGTGGGTTTATATGGGAGCTATGGTAAATTATGGACCAATTCCCATAAAATTTTGCAATATTTTTTCTACTTATACTATTTGTGTCGAACATTAACTTGATACTAACATTCGTATGAGATTTATGCATTTCATTAAAATATTGCTATATTTAAGGCATTATGATAGTTAAACACCTATTCCTGGAGGACATTTGTATGGCGGCTGGGTGAAATAATGGACCGATCATAACCAATTTCAATGGGCTTCGTTCTTGTGTCAAAATAATTATTCGTGCCAAATTTCATCAAGGTATTTTTAAAATTGCGACTTGTACTTTGTTCACAAGGTTTACATGTACAGACAGCCAGCCAGACAGACGGACGGACGTACGGACATCGTTAAGTCGACTTATACTTTAAGGTGACAGTCCGATAATTTTTCTGTGCGTTATAAACATCAGCACAAATGCACCAACCATAGGTGGGTGTAGGGTATAAAAAATTAATATGTTAAATTTATTTGAGTGACAAAGCTGATATGTTTGAACAGCAAACATTTTATTTGTATCCAAAATACCCGGAATATTTAAAATTTAAATATTTCAAATAAAACAAATTGCCTGAAGGAGACTGCACATAGAGAAAAAAATATATAGCTGAACATGGTCAGAGCATTAATTGTCTCGCAACCCAGCACAAAGTTTTGTAACCATATTATATATTTTTATATTTTTAAGTAAACGGCTTATTATTTGTACTCATAGATGCCGATCGAAAATATCTCTAATTTATCTTAACTATTTTTTTATTCGCTCAATGATTTAGAAATTAGTGTGAAAAAAATAAATAATTAAAAAACAAATGGAGAGATTTTGCATCTTGACTACGAAAATATTTAGCGAATAAAAAAAATAATAATTTAAATATAAAAAATAGTTTTAACCGTTCAGGAGTTATACTAGAGTGACGGCTTAATAAGTTGGTAATATTAGTCATACTCATAAAAAATCAGTACGATATAGAAAAGCTGATTTTCATGCAGCAATTTAAAATACATCTAGCCTACACATTTTTGTTTAATGTGAAGATGAAATAAATTTTACTTTTTACTTAGTTGTGAACAAAATCGAGATTTTTATATCAATTTAGATCATTTTCTTCCTAGTGCCACCACACAGTGCTTTGATCCCAAACAACGATGGGACAAAAATAGAAATAATTGTCGTAGCAAATTAAAACTAAATACGATGTTTTGGAAAAAATCGTCGTAAGGACATGCCTACCTCCCATGTATCCTAAAGTTAAAAAACTAAATTTTTTCTAAAATACTCGTCTGAACTTAAACCAAAATTTGTAGCAGCTAAGCAATGGCTGCTAATTTATTTTTTAATCGTAACAAGGACCCGCCTACCTCCCATATATTCTTGAATTAAAAAATGGATTTACTGCTCGAATATTGGTCAGAATTCCAACAAAATTTTTGATTGCAGTTAAATATAGATTATTTGTAAGTCTGTCAATTTTTATTTGAATCGAAACAAGAATACGAACAAAAAGCGTTTCTTTCTAAAATACTGTTAGAAAGAAACACCATCAAAAAGATGGGGGGAATATTGATTTTGTCATTCCGTGTGTAACATGCCAAAGGAATCATTTAAGACCCCACAAAGTATAAATTTTCTGGGTCCTGGTTATATTCTATCTAGCTATGTCCGTCTGTCTGTCTGTCTGTCTGTCTGTCTGTTGAAACCAGGATAGGGCTCGAACGAGACAATGTAGGGGGACGAAATTTGTCACAAATATTTATCTTATATAAGGTTAATCGGTTAATAAGCAAAAAAGTTATGGGCTAAAAACAAGAAACACAGGGTGTCCGTTGTAGCTTCATTTCACACTTTTCTGCTGATAACTCTTAAACAAAAGCATGTACGACAACGAAATTTTGCATAAATAGTTTGAGGGTCGATATAAACTAGGAAGTAAAAAATGGGCGTGGTCCGCCCACTTTACCGCCCACCTCCCATATAAAATAAAAAGTTATCTCTTTTTAATTTTATTTAACCATCAAAAAGATGGAGGGTATACTGATTTTGTCATCGACAAAATCATTTAAGACCCCATAAAGTATATATTTTTTGGATCCTGGTCGATCTAGCTATGTCCGTCCGTCTGTGCAGCTGTTGAAAGCAGGATAGGGCTCGAACGGGGCAACGTAGGGGGACGAAATTTATCTCAAATATTTATCTTATATAAGGTTTGTTTGGTATTGAAAATGGGCAAAATTAGTTAATAAACAAAAAAGTTATGGGCTAAAAACTAGAAACACAGGGTGTCCGTTGTAGCTTCATTTCATACTTTTCAGCTGATATCTCTTAAACAAAAGCATGTACGTCAACGAAATTTTGTACAAATCGTTCAAGGGTCATTATAAACCAAAAATGGGCGTGGTCAATGACATTTTGTACAAATAATTCAAGGACCAATGTAAACTCGGAAACAAAAAATGGGCGTTCTCTAACTATAACTGTATACACATGTATGTAAAATTTTAATCTCTACCACAATAAAACTGCATTTATATTAAAACAATCTTAATTTGTGTACACATTTTTAAATGACCAATACTCTCTTCAAATTAATTAAAAATTAAATAAATTCAAAATTTCAATAATACTTAACTTTAAATATATGATTAAAGTTTATTTTTAAAATTCATATAAAAATAACTAAATTATGAATAAATAAAATTTCATTTAGACACGTGTATATGAGCCATTACCAAAATTTTTTAAACTGACTAAAACTGATTTTAATCTTTAATAAGTTTTTGATAATACTATTTAAAAAAATAGTTACAGATCTAAAAAAAAGAATTCAAAATTTTTTATTTTATTTTTTTTTTTGTTTGAAGAATAAAAGGTATTTTATGACTACTGTGTGATAGAAAAAACTCTATGCCTTTTCAAGTTATTTCTATGGTAACTGATACACAAAGACTATTGCAGTATTAAACAAAATAGAAAAAAGTTATAAATAGTTTCACAAAAAAAAAAAAAAATAAATTAAATATATAAAGCAACCGCTCAAGAAGAATATAAGGCAAAAATAACTTGAACGAAATATACTTGACCACAAATTGTTATTTGTCAAAAGGACTAAAGTAGAATAACTTTTTTTGTGGGAAGAAAAAAATTAATATCAATATCACCCTGTGATTCTCAAAATATTTCACAATAAAATAATAAAATGATTTAATAGTAGTGATAAACTTTATTTTTTTAACTTCTGATCAGTGTTGCCAGTTTAGCGTTTTTTAGGCTAAATATAGCCTTTTTATTATGCTTTTAGCCTCAAAATTTTCGTTTTCGCTTCTAGCTTTGATTTTTAAAAAGGATAGAAATTCACTAATTTTATTTTTACCAAGGTCTTATTTATTACAATTTTTATGTCGAATTTCTTTACAATTAACATATTTTTATCAAAATAATAATAATTATGATTGAGAAAAATAATTGGGGGATTCACAAAGTGTGATATCATGTCGTATTGTCATATGTCGTAAAATATTTCAATGTATAAAAAATATTGTTATTGCTTTTCCTTTGTAGAATTTTATGACATTATGACAATACGACATGATAGCACACTTTATGAATCCCCTAAATATATATTATTTATAATAGTTATTTTTTAATTTTTTATTTAAAAATCATTTCTTAATAGTTATTTAAAAATATAATCCATAATAGTTAAAATTATGTATAATTTTTAAATTCATGCATATTTTATTTGGGTATTTTTTCTTTGAAATTTGATAAAAACAATATACGTATGTTCAATTAGATTTCTAATATCATCTGAGGCTTGAGATGATGAAATTGAAATGATATTCGCAATTAATTATTATAAAAAATTATTATTATAATTGTTATTAAATATATAACGAAGAATAATAATTATTTGAAATTTATATTTTATTTATTCATCAATAATTATTTTAAATAATTTTTAAAATATTAGTTAAAAAATAATAGTATGAGTAACTTATATTTATATATTATTCAATAATTATTAAAATTCAATTTTTTGTAATAACTCTTAAAAATTGCCAATTTTTTCGATTTCGAAAATTATGATAACAATTATTTTTATTTTTACTATATAGCGTTGATGTGGCATTAAAAATTTTTCGACATTTTTTTTGAACACCAAAAGTAAACGAGTTTAAAGAATTTCCCATATATATTAAAGTGCCTTGATTTGTATGGGGACAAAAAAAAAGTTGCAAATGTACTCCCCCTAAAATTAAAGATTGATATGTTTTAAACTAATTCCCAAAATATTTCGGTTCAATTATTTCATTTACGTGAGCTGGAGCATTTTTAAAATACATCCAAAAAGTATAGACATACATACCTTCAATCAAAAGAATACACATTTTTTAACTTTTTGTCAGAAAAATACAACATTTGATAGAAAAACGACATCTAATACGTATTGAGCAAAAAATATTTAAAATTTGTTTTCATTCTAGCGAAATTAAAATTTTAGTAAAATTTTCAATGATTTTATTTTAATTAGTATTTTATTAAAGTTTGAATATTTTGGACGTTTTCAATCATAAATTATATTTTAGGGCATCATTGGAAAGGTCTCATTAATTACTATTGACATGTTTGAACAAAGAAAATATGATAAAAAACCTTAATAAAATCTTAATATCCCGCGACTGAGAAGAGACGTAACAATTATTTAAATTAAAATTCAAAGTCATATTATGCCTCTATTATAATATGAAGTTTATTTTCTTATAACTAAAATTTTGTTAGTGATATTTAAAGAAATATATTTTTTAAAATTCTTATATCTAAAAAATAATGATTATTAATTAAAATAATTAAAATTTTTATATATTTTTTTATTTTATTTTTTTTAAATCAGACATGTCGTTTTCGGGATATGCTTCAATAAATGGTACAACATCCTTAATTTTAAAAATCGCGATTTATAACGAGTTTTACTATGTATAGTTTTTAATTTCATGCATATTTTTTATGTGTGATAATTATTGTTGCAGGATGTTTTTCTCAATAAAACAAATTTAAATTAAATTTAATATAAACTTTAACTTTACGTAAATAAAAATTTCGTTTAAATGAAATTTTAACTACATCCGGGTTATTTTTACAGAATTTTAAAATTATTGTTATACAATTTTGCCAAATTTTAATTAAATATATTTTAAATAAAAATATATATTTTTTTTTTTTTTTTTGTAAAAACGAAAAAACATATATTTTTAAAGTGGAAATGAAACAACGAAAAATAACATTTTAATTAGTAATAACACATATGCATGTATAAATATTCATTAAAAAAAGACAATTCAGAATGTTATAACCAAATTTCAATGGAATTAGTCTTGCATCAAAAAAGTTACACGCAACAAATTTCATTGAATTATCTTGAATTTGCCCCGTATGTGTTCAAACTCAACACCGCGCACGTAGTAATAAAATAATAATAAAATTAATTAAATTTTGAAATTTAACCTTTAGTAACACAGGTGGATACCGAATAAAAAAAAGGCAAAAAAAAAAAAAAAAACGAGCAAGAAAGATAAAGTCGGTCAAGTCCGTCTATATGATACCCTACACCATTTTGTATGAGCATAAAAATTCGGGAAGGCGACCTGTGGCCAAATGTAGACCAACACTTTTACTAAATGTAAAATAAAATATACAAATACTGAATAATGCGTTGATACTAACATCTTTATGATTTTATGCACTTTAGAGCGATTCCCGGAAGTGGGTTTATATGGGAGCTATGGTAAATTATGGACCGATTCTTATAAACTTTTGTAATGTTTTTTCTACTTATATAAATCTTTTGTATGTGTCGGATAATAAGTTGATACTAACATTCGTATGGGATTTATACATGTTAATATAATTTCTGGAAGAGGGCTTTACATGAGAGCTATGGTCAATTATGGACCGATCTTCAAGAAATCAAGAAATTTGGCACAAAGGTTAACACTTATACAAAACTTTTTTGCACTGAATTTCATTAAATTATTGCTATATGTAGGGCACATATGACCACTAAACCCTTATTCCGGAAGGACATTTGTATGGGGGCTAGGTGAAAAAATAGACCGATCATAATCTATTTCCATAGACTTCGTTCTTGTGTCAAAATAACTATTCGTGCTAAATTTTATCAAGATACCTTCAAAATTGCATTCTGTATTTTGTTCATAAGGTTTACATGGACAGACAGCCAGCCAGACAGACGGACATCGTTAAATCGAGTCAGAAAGTGAATCTGAGTCTAACGGTATACTTTAAGGTGGGGGGTCCGATAATTTTTTCTGTGCGTTACAAACATCTTACATCAACAGTTGCTAGGAAGGCAGTTGTATCAAAAAAATGCAGTTTATTGGGTCATAATATTATACAAAGAAGTTATAGTAACTGAATGGAAACCTGGCAGTAAAAGAAAAATAGTATCTTCAGGCTGTAGGACTCAGACAAAATAGAAAGTATTTTGAGAGAAAATCCCTTCATTTTAGGAAGAAAAGTGTCACAGAAATTTATCAGAAAATTTGTAAGAAAGACGTATAAAGTACAAAAAATTCTAATAGAAATGCAAGCAAGAATTTGGAGGTAAAAAGAAATAACGTGAAAGTACTTCAAACAAATTTTTTATAATTATGATTAGAGTATAATAGACGATGAAACGTTCTTACAGGCTGACTTTTTCAACCTCGTGGCCAAGAATTCTATGTTGCAGATGCTAGAAAAGAAATCAAAATACCCAATAAAGTTTTAGATTTGGAAAGGCATATGCATATGCCGGAAAAAAGCACTTCATACATAAAAATGGTTCCATTAACATAGAAATATACGTGAATGAGTGCCTTTGGAAAAGACTTTTCCCTTTTTCCCGAGGGCGGATAAATAAGTCCGTGACTTTTTGAATGAAACACAGTGTCTTTTGCAAAACAAAAATGTATTTTTCAACATAATCTCCTTTTAACTCAATACACTTAGTCCAACGTTTCTCCAGTTTTTGTATCCCTTCCAAAAAATAGTATTTTTTCGGGGTCCTTAAAATAGGCATTTGTTTGGTCAATAATTTCATCGTTGGAGCTGAATCTCTTTCCACCTAGCCATTTCTTTAGGTTTGAAAATAGGAAGTAGTCACTAGGGGCTAAATCCGGAGAATATGGCAGATGAGATACCAATTCGTAGCCCAATTCATAGAATTTTGCCATTGAGACTGCACACGTGGGCACCCGTGCATTATCTTGATGAAAAAGAACTTTTTTCTTGGCCATATGGGGTCGTTTTCTTTTTTAATCCTCATTAAATCGGTCTAATAAGTTGGCATAATATTCGTCATTTATTGTTTTTCCCTTTTGAAGGTAATCGATGTGGATTATCCCGCGTGTATCGCAAAAAAACAGTTGCCATCACCTTATTGGCCTACGGAGCAGGTTCATCCTGAGAAACCCATTGTTTAGACTGTTGCTTGGTCTCCGTGGTACAGTAATGGATCCATGTTTCATCCACAGTTACAAAACGCGGCAAAAACTCATTCGGATTGCGGTTAAACAACTCCAAACAATCCTTTGAAGTTGTCACACGTTTACTTTTATGGTCAATTGAGAGCAAACGCGGCATCCATCTTGCAGACAACTTTCTTAAACCCAGCTGATCATTTAAAATCGAAACCACACTGCCATACGAAATGCATATGGCATCAACAATCTCACGCACTTTTACTCTTCTGTCAGCCAACACCATATCGTGGATTTTTTCTACATTTTCAGGTGTACTGACCTCAATTGGCTGTCCAGAACGTTTAGCGTCATTTGTACTTGTGCGACCACATCGAAAGTCCACTTTTTTGCCATTGAAATCGATGGTGCAGAGTCCCCATAGTATTTATCGAGCTTTTCCTTGATTTGATTGACGGTTTATTTTTATTTTTTCTTTTTTTTTTTTTTGCAAAAAAATAATGTTTAATGAGCAGTCGAAATTCACTTTTTTCCATTTTTAGAAAAATACAGGAGGTTGTATGTTTTGAACAGCTGTTAAACGCAAAGTAAATGACGACACTTGCTCAAAATTTGACAGTAGTCTATTAACAGGTGCTCTTGATGGGAACAGTGTTGCAGTTCAAAAATCGCGGAAATATTGATCCGCCCCCGTATATCTTTATTGAGTCCGGAAGGACGGACTTGAGAATTCTTTGAGAAAAAAATCTTTAAATTCCAAAAATACTTTTCTTTTAACTTTTAATATAATATACAAATTAAAATATTAAAATATTGTTATCACCTATCCCTAAATTAACGGCTATTTTCCATTCATTTAACTCCAATGTATAGACAGAAGGACGGACATTACCATTCTGCCAAAAAAACTTTTAAAATTCTAAGAATGCATTTTTACGTAATAATAAATAAAAATAAAACGTGATCTTTTAAATATTGAAGCCTTTCCCTGAATTAAGTGCCATTTTTGACACCTTTTACCTCAATGTGTGTTCATCTAGTTTGCTGTCCGTTCATGTTAATTTTGTCGTCTAAGTACTGGTGACAATTTTAAAGATATCTTCATGAAATTTGGTACAAATCACTATTTTGATACAAGAACGTAACCTAGTAAAAGTGGTTGTGATCTATATATGTGATATATATATGACACAAATAAGTTTTATATGATTAGAAACCATGGAGCCTAATTTTTTTATTGATCCACAGTTGACTATAGCTTCCATATAATACACACTTTCAGAAATCACCCTAAATTTAAATAAATATTATTTTCAATATAATATTCTGTATACATTTTATTTTAAAATTTATTAAATTATCGGTCTACAATCTGTCACAGATTCCATATAAAATTAATCCCAGAATTTTAATGCATATACACAGTGGTGCAGTACATAATATCGTCGGTCATATTTTTCTTACTTGTTATTATCCAGCAAAAAAAAAAACGATCACGAGCTTCCAAAAAAGAACATTTTAACCACTTCAAATGTAGAACAAAGTAAATATTTTAAACTTTTTTGGAAGTTTTTAATAATTACTTCCAAAAAAGTCAAAATAAATTTAGCTGGAAAAAAAAAGGTTAATAATTTCTAAGAAAATTAAAATTTTATAAATTTTAATGCATTTTTATTATCTTTTAATAATTCTAAAACCGAATTCTTGTATAAAAATTTCATAAACATTGTTTTAAAGTAAGTACTTCAAAAGAAATGAATAAGAAGCATAAAAGAAGAACATCCTACCAATGACAACCATGGGTTAAAAAAAGAACTTCTGCAGCTCTTTTGCACCAGTAAGTATTTCCTTCCAATGCCAACACAGTGTTAAATTCATGACTTTTTCAGCTCTCTTTCAGTTCCTTTTTTGCTGGGTACTTAAGTTACAAACATCATCAGCACAAAACCATAATACCACAACCATATATGGTGATGTGGGTTATAAAAAGTTTTGTTAAACATGAAACACCCCTGCGGGAAATTTGTGGCAATTGCAGTAATGGACCGGTCCCTCAGTACCAGTTGAGTACCAATTGACACCTAACTCGTCACCAAAGTTTCAATCGAGAACCAGTTGACACAAACACACTCACTATTTAACAGTTGAGAGTCAATTTATATCATGCTTGTTAAGTGCGCAGTTAGCAACTCGCGCGCAATAACAATCAGTGGCTGAGTGGTTAGCGTCGAAGACTATAAAACAACATACGTTAGATGAACATGGGTTCGATTCGGGGTACCGCCATCGACATTAACGAAAAATTATAAAATAAAAGTAAATATAATTTAATATAAATATAAATAAAAGAAATGTTTAAAAAATAAAAAATTACCGAATTTTTATCAAAGTTTTATTATATTAATCGACACTGAACCTGTCCTCTTGTACCAGTCCTGTGACCTGTCCCAAGGGCTAATTAGCCACCTCCAATGACAACCCCATGTAAAAGTGACAGGTTCCTCTCATATAAAGTTCCGGAACTGGGACCGGTCACTAGCCCTGAGAACCTGTCACGTGACTAGTTTTGAACCGGTTCTCTTTACTCTAGGGACATTTAAATATTATTTAGCGATTCTATTTTGCCACACAAAATAAAATTTCAAGTTGTGTACGGTTAAAGGACACTTTTGTATTGATAATATTTGATGTATTTTAGCAATATATTTATTTTTCCTTTTTTTTTTTTTTTCTTATTTAACTGCAACCACTTAAACATACAAATATTTTGTTTTGCAAATCGTCTAAAATAATAAGAATTTTTTTTAAAAAGCTTTTAATTATTTACTATTTAAATTATTAATTTTCTATCAAGCAACTTTCAGTAATCCCTTTTCTTTTTATTAAACACAAAATCATCATCAAAAATTTCATACTCTATAATCTGTTTGGCGTAAAATGGTCACGTAAAAAGATTTAAAAAGAACTTTTTAAACTTCTTACGTTTTATTTTATTTTACTTTATTTTATTTATTTTTTTTTGCTAGATTTTGGAAAAGAAAAATAAATATGTAAGTCAAACAGTTTTTAAGAATTCATAATAAATTTTTTTAGTAAAAGTTGTGATTGATATATTTACCAAGTCATTCATAATAGATATATGATGTACAGCAGACAACAGAAGCAAAAATTGTCAAAAAAAAAAAAAAAAAAAAAAAAAAAAAAAAAAAGTAATAATAAATAAATAAAATATATGTATATTATAATATTTTTTCGTAAAGAAGAAGAAAAAAAAAAAGAAAAGAAACATGATTGCTACAAAAGGACAAAAAAAAAAATAGGGGAAGCCATTAATGTAGGTTTTGTAGTATTTAAAGTATAAATAATAAAATAGAGAAAATGTAACAATAAAAAGAAAAATCTAGAAAGCTAAAAAGTTATAGTCATTTAAGCCCGATTATATGATATTCTACATCATTATGTAAGTTCGTCTAAAGCTATGTTCACATTTGTCCAATATTTGACCAAATTTGCATGACCACTAGTTTTACAACAAAATTGTTGTAAGTAAATAAATAAATAAAAATTAAAAAAAAAAGTCAATAAAATAAAGAAAAAGGTCAAATAAAAACTAATCTCTAATATATCAAAAAATATCGAAAAAATATAACCATATACGGACACTACTACGTGATAAAAGACCCAAAAAAAAAGACCCATGTCTCCCAGTTTTGCCCAAAGTCATGCACTTTGTTTTATGGGCCCCCAAAGATTTGGGGCCTCGGTGTCATTTTTGCAAAAAAATTATCATTTTCTCAGGCTAATATCTTGCAAACCGTTCGGAATTTTGATTTACTCTCTGAGGCAAAGTTGTAGCTCTTATCATAAAGAACAAAAATTGTGAACATATAAAATCATAAAAACTTCATCTTCAAGATCAAAATCGCAAAAAAAACTTTTAAGAATTCGATTTTTTTACGTTTTTTCCCCTGTTCAGGTCCATAGGTAGCAAACCGTTCAAAATTCAAGGAAACAGTCAACTACAATAATGTACCTAAGATCTCAATAAACAACTTTTTAGAACATATGAACTTCTTAGGAATGATTCTTAACACCGTTCAGATAGCGCTAAGGTAGCCGCCAAAGTGAAAAATTTAGCGTGTGTAATTTTTTATGTGATGGAAATATAACCATATACGGACAACACTACGTGATAAAAGACCAAAAAAAAAAGTTTTGCCCAAAGTCAAATTACACCAAGGCTAAAAAACTTTGGGGTCCCATAAAAAAAGTGCATGACTTTGGGCAAAACTGGGAGACACGGGTCTTTTTTTTTTTGGTCATTTATCACGTAGTGGTATCCGTTATATGGTTATACGCCAAATTACAATAAAATCGATAAATTGTAAAAACAAAAGAAACTCCAAAACCATCAAATTTTAAATTACTTATTTTTTTGGACACCCTTAACTTTTTCTCTCAAATAATATTGTTATCAGCGTCTATACAATGCACAGTGGGGCAGAATCGAAATATTTTAGGAAATAAATCTGTAACTTTTGATCGACTGCTTGGATTTGCATGAAATTAGATATAAGCATAGCAGAGAAGTGTACAATGTTAAGTTTGGAAGGGGGACCAAACTCAGGGACGGAGCTAAAGGGGCTCAAATTTGGGTATCTCTGATATACAAATTTTTTAATCGCTTGCCAAATTTTTGTTTCTCAACCAATTTCAAATATTTATACATTATTGTAGGCACTGATAAGACCTACAAAAAACATGCTTGCATGTCCTATTTATCTCTTATAGTTTTTGAGTTATATGCATTTGAATTTTTAAGTACCTCAGTTTTGCACGTTCTTGGTCAAGTTTTTGTCATATATATCCTATTGTTTCCGACCGATTTTATTTATTTTTCATTTAGCTAATTAAAGAACAAAATTATCTATTGAATAAAAACAATTTGAAGTCGATATCTTTACCAAGTCCAAAAATAAGCGATTAATAAACTTTAAAGTTGCATAGTTTCGGTTCTGTAAAAGATATTGATTTCAGTCTTTTTCTGTATAACGAAGAATTATGTCAGCTATGCAATGTAATTTAGATGAAAAAAAAATCGAGTTTATACTTTATCTGATTTTTGAAATTAAAGTAAAATTTTTTTTAGTGTTTTTTTCAGAAACTATAAATATTTCATCTTTAATAAAATCTTTGTTATTAAAGATATCTTAACGAAATTTTCGGACGATGAAGAATTTATCATATAAAATGAGAAAGTGAATAAAAACTTCAAGTTTTTTGGGAAAAAAATCCCACAATTCCCAAAAAAAAAAACGCCGAAAATCCCAAAAATGGGTTTTTTCACATTTGGGGCTATAGAATCCACATTTTTCCGAAGTCCCGTAAAGTTTGATTGAAAACTTTCAACAACATATTGCAGATTCATAAACTGTATTCCGCTTGCCGATTAGTGCTTTGGGATTTGAGAAAATATAGACTAAATTCAAAACTTTTATATAAAATGGGTCAAATTCGGAAGGGTGTGTACCTTGACCACTTTGGGGCTTATTTTTTATTTTAAAGTCTTTTCTATGAAAATACCTTTCAGAAAAGTATAAAATTGTTATATGTTTTTAAAGAAAATTTTATTGTAGAGAAAAAAAAGTGAAGATACTTTTCCGGACAAAAAAAAAAAACACAAAAATTCGTCATTTTTGCAATTTTCAAATTCAGAATCGCTTATTTTTGGAATCGGTAAAAGTATCAACTTCAAATTTTTTTTATTCAATAGATAATTTTGTTCTTTAATTAGCTAAAGAAAAAATAAGTAAAATCGGTCGGAAACAATAGGGTATATATGACAAAAACTGGACCAAAAGCATGCAAAATTGAGGTACTTAAAAATTCAAATGCATATAACTCAAAAACTATAAGAGATAAATAGGATATGCAAGCATGTCCTATTTATATACGAGAAACAAAAATTTGGCAAGCGATTAAAAAATTTGTATAAAATTTGTATATTTGAGCCCCTTTAGCTCCGCCCCTGAAGGGTCCGTTCGGTCCCCCTTCCAAACTTAACATTGTACACTCCTCTGCTACGTATATACCAAATTTTATGCAAATCCAACCAGCCGATCAGAAGTTACAGATTACTTTTCAAAAAATTTCGATTCTGCCCCACTGTACAATGTGTTAACAATAATACAAACTAAATAGAAACAAATTTAATATTTAGATTTTTGGTTTCTTTTTTATATTTATTCTTCATATTTCCACATCTTTATTCTTATTAAAGGAAAACTTATTTAAACCGAAACAATTTATTTGAATTAATGTTATTTAAGAAAAAAAAAAAATCGTACATACCATTAACATTAACTATGTATACGAATGAATAAATAAATATATAAATTAAGGAAAACTAAAAACACACATCATCCGCCCTAAATGAAGAACTTCCTAATTGGCTTATATTCTTACGATCTGAACAGTTGAGCAAAATACATATTTAAGTGACAAAACTGTTGAGGAAAGGTGAGGAGCCATAAGAAAAATTGACTTGATGATTTGATTAAATCAAGTTACATATGAATATGTGTATATATGTATGTACAACATAATGTATGTGTAACATAAATGATACTTTTACCAGATATTTCTAAAATGAAACTTGATTTAAGAAAATGTTAAAATAGATATATTATTTAAGGTGTTAAATATTTAAAGTGTTTTTTAAAGTGTTTTTTTTTTTTTATGATAAAGAACTTTAAATGGACAATTTTCGTATGCTTTATTTAAACTTAAATCAATTTAAAATTGTCAACATTTTATCTTTAGTGCACGGAATTAATTAGAAAAAAATTCTCAATAAAGAATAATAACAACGGTTTTTCAATATCCAAACTAGAAGCCAAATTAATAGCATTCCATGAAATTTTTAATTTACACATACTATAATTTATTTTCCTAAAATGGTTTTCCTGTTAAAAGCGCAAATAATATGTTTATTAAAATATATATGGCCAATTTATTTATATTAAAGATACTCTTAACACAATAGTAAAAGTGTGTGTGTGTGTTTTTTTTTTTTTTTTTTTTTTCTTTTTTGCTTCACCCATTTGCCTGAAATATTTGGGATGTAGTTATGACTGTGAGCTGGACAAAATAAAAATATTCCTTTTTTCATTTCTTAAAGATTTTTTAAAACATCATAGCACCAAGTTCAATTTTCACTAAAATAACTGAAATACTTTTTCCACTATACGCCTTAATGAATATGTTTCAGATTTTTATTTTTTTTTATTTTTGGTGTTGAAAACAAATGTATTTAAATAACAAATATTTGTTTTGTTCAATACGTAAAGTGGGAGCAATAAAATTAACAACATCTTTACTCGAGACTCGTTGTACGGATTTGACGATTTCTGTCCATCCATCCAGATATACTATGTATATTGATATTAACCTTACCACGAACTTAGATAGCTTATGCAATTATATGATATCTAAAAACATATATAAAGAAATTTTCTATTAAAAACCAAAGAAATCGGTTAATTTAATTCGTTGTATAGAAAGTAAAGATTTTAAATTAAAAATTCGTCCCTGCGCTGACTAAATTACCTATGTAAAAATTTTGAATTTTTTTTTTATTGCTGCATTTAGAACCCCTACTGGTCATACATAAAACCACCAAAGCATTTGCCGATATTTTAACTGGTTTAGGATTTACAAAATAATATAATTAATACTATGTACAACATAATACTAATATTAGAAAGAATTTTTGTTTTATTTTTTTGGAAAATTTTTCTGAGTTCATTAACAAATTACTGTTTAGTAGCATCTTCTAATCATCTTAGGAAGTTGAAACTTTCCCAATATATTACTAATAATACCTTTTTCCATAGTTCAAACTTAAATTTACATAAACTTAAGAACTTACAAAAAGATAAGCAAAAACGTATCTTAAAAAAAATTGCGCCACAAAATTACCTATGTAAAGTTTTCGTTGATTTTCTCCAAAATGCGCCAAAAATTTCGTTCTTTTTCATAATGCGCATAATTAGTGTTATTAAGCCTATTCATAAACGATAAAATTTAGTAAAAATTTTGCGAAGTAAAGAAAAAACTGCGAAACTAAATAGTTTTTTAGCTTTCCTGAAAAGTTATTGAAAATTACATAGGTAATTCAGTCAGCAGGGTCGAATTGTCTTTTATCATAATTAAGTTTTCTTTCTTTGTAAATAGTATCCAAAAAAAAAAAAAAAATCCTTATATCCAGACTCATGTGTAAATTTAAATTGTGTTTATTTTGTTAAAAGTCCATGTAGAGATTTCATTAGTATTAGTGCTGAAATCGACATGGCTGTGAATTATTATGCGTGTGTGTTTATTTAATTTATTTATTCTAATTTGTTTTTTTTTTTTTTTTTATCAAGGAATTTCTAAATTTATGACTTCAATTATTAATGATAAGGGGGCGGATTTTCATGCATATGCATCATTTAAAAGTGTATAGAATAGATTATAATATAGCCTAAGAATAGATTGTGAAATAGTATATAGAATAGACTATAAAATAGTTTATAGAATGGACTATAAAATAGCCTATAAAATAGACTATCAAATAGTCTATAGAATAGACTATAAAATATTCTATAGAATAGATTTTAAAATATTCTATAAAATATACTACGAAATAGTCTATAGAATAGACTATAAAATAGTCTATAGAATAAAATATAAAATAGTCTATAGAATAGACTATAAAATAGACTATAGAATAGACTATGAAATATTCTATAGAATAGACTTTAAAATATTCTATAAAATATACTACGAAATAGTCTATAGAATAGACTATAAAATAGTCTATAGAATAAAATATAAAATAGTCTATAGAATAGATTATAAAATAGTCTATAGAATAGACTATAAAATAGTCTTTAGAATAAACTATAAAATAGTCTATAGAATAGACTATAAAATAGTCTATAGAATAAACTAAAAAATATTCTACAGAATAAACTATAAAATAGTCTATAGCATATACTATAAAATAGTCTATAGAATAGACTATAAAATAGTTTACAGAATAGAGTACAAAATAGTCTATAGAATTGACTATAAAATAGTCCACAGAATATATTATAAAATAGTCTATAGAATATATTATAAAATAGTCTATAGAATAGACTATAAAATCGTCTATAGAATAGACTATAAAATAGTCTATAGAATAAACTATAAAATAGTCTATAGAATAGACTATAAAATAGTCTATAGAATAGACTATAAAATAGTCTATGGAATAGACTACAAAATCGTCTATAGAATAGACTATAAAATCGCCTATAGAATAGACTATAAAATCGTCTATAGAATAGACTATAAAATCGTCTATAGAATAGACTATAAAATCGTCTATAGAATAGACTATAAAATAGTCTATAGTATAGACTATAAAATACTCTATAGAATAGACTATAAAATACTCTATAGAATAGACTATAAAACACTCTATAGAATAGACTATAAAATAATCTATAGAATAGACTATAAAATAGTCTATGGAATAGACTATAAAATAGTCTATAGAATAGACAATAAAATAGTCTATGGAATAGGCTATAAAATAGACCATAGAATAGACTATAAAATAGTCCATAGAATATACTATAAAATTGTCTGTAGAATAGACCATAAAATAGTCTATAGAATATACTATAAAATAGTCTATAGAATAGACTATAAAACAGTCTATAGAATATACTATAAAATATGTACTATAAAATAGTCTATAGAATAGACAATAAAATAGTCTACAGAAAAGAGTGCAAAATAGTCTATAGAATTGACTATAAAATAGTCTATAGAATATATTATAAAATAGTCTACAGAATGGATTATAAAATAGTCCATAGAATAGACTATAAAATTATCTCTAGAAGAGACTATAAATTAGTCTATAAAATAGTCTGTTAAATAGAGTTTAAAATAGTCTGTAAAATAGACTATAAAATAGTCTATAAAACAGACTATAAGAAAGTCTATAGAATAGACTATAAAATAGTCTATAGAATAGACTATAGAATACTCTATAGAATAGACTATAAAATACTCTATAGAATAGACTATAAAACAGCCTATAGAATATACTATAAAATAGTCCATAGAATATACTATAAAATTGTCTATAGAATAGACTATAAACAGTTTATAGAATAGATTATAAAATAGTCTATAGAATAGACTATTTCTAGAAAGACTAAGAAATAGTCTTTTGGCTATAGAATATACTATTAAATTGTCTATAGACTAAGGAGTAGACTATGACATAGTCTATGGAATATAGAATAGACTATGAAATGGTCTTTAGACTATAGAGTAGACTATGAAATAGTCTAAAGACTATAGAATAGAATATAAAATAGTCAATAGAATTGACTATGGTATAGGTTATAAAATTGGCTATTGATTGCCTATAGAATTGACTATGGAAATTTATAGAATATACTGTTGTATAGTCAATAGAATAGACTGTGGTATAGTCAATTATATAGACAACAGTATAGTCTATATAATAGACTATAATATGGTCTATAAAATAGACTATAATATACCTACATTTGCATGAAAATCCGCTCCCTATTAAAGAAAAATTGGTTTTAATTGTATGCTATTTTCTATTGCTTTTAATAAAAAATAGAAGCAGTTTAAAAAATAAACAAGTAAAGTTGTTTTTAGAAAAAAGTAGTAAATATTTGTTATATAAATATAAAAATTTTTGGGGGACAAAAAGGTCACAGGTCAATGTTTCTTTTGTTGATAGCAAAGTATTTTCTTTGTATTTTATAAAACATAATACCATAATAGATTTACCCAAGACAAATATAAGATTCTTGCTTTTTTCATTGTATGTTTATTTTTCATTTTTAAAGAATTTTAAAGTTTTTAGGATAACTTATAATTTATATTGTAATAATATTATAATTATTTTATTTACTCAACAGATGATTCAAAAATTTCAGTATGATTTTTCAATTTTAACTTTTGTCGGCTTAATAATGCAAAAAAAAGTTCTTAGTGTGGAAAATAGTTTAAATTGGTCTGTTATTTAACAATTTTTTTATGTGAAATGACAACTCTAAATCAGTTGAGTCATTGGCAAATGCTGCCCAGGATCAATCTCATACATCAATGATAAATATTTGAAAGAGTTTTTTAAAATTTCTTTAATTTAAAAAAAAATATCCCTCATTTATATTGGTTTATAATAGTAATTGTAAACTAGCAAAATAAAACTTCCATAATTTTTTTAATCTTAAAAGTCCTTTAAAAATTACAAACAAAGACGAAATTAATAACTAAAATAAAAAAGCAGTAAATTTTGTCTCTAGTCTCTTTTTTATTAACAAATATTTTTCAAATCAAAAGGAAAAAATAAATATATTTTTTATTACATTTTGTTTCTATTGTCAAACACGTTGTATAAAACTTTCGAATGTATGTAAACATGGTAACTATTAATTACTTATTGGCAAATGCTACATACAAATTGACATTTACATATGTATATGTTAACAAATATTTTTAAAATTTAAGAAAGTGATACAATGAATAAACAATTTTTTTGCATTCATATATATGTATGTTAACAAATATGTACATTAGGGCAATACATTTTTCACATTTATTGCAATATTAAAATAGCCCTAGCATAGTCGAATAGGCCATCGAAAATTGTTTAAAAAAAATGGTATGACTTTTTCGCGGTTGTCAAAAAAGTTCACCCACAAAAAGCGGTAAAGTTTGGAAATCAATAATCCCAATGTAACAGCGAAGCAACATATACACACAACATGGTATTAAAATAGTACAGAGAACATTTATCCACTATGCAAAACAATGTCCACGTTAAATTTGAAGTTTATGTCTTTCAACAATTAAAAACAACATTTTTCACTTTACTATTTTACTTTATTTATAAAATATTTAAAATTTTTTGTTTAAAATGTATGTACTTTTTTTAGGGAGATCGTTTTGTGGGTGAGGGTTTTATACCAAAATGAACCGAAAAAAATAACAAAATCCTTTGAATAGATCTATACAATTATATTTTTGAGAATAGTATGGAATAAAAAACTAGTATTTCTTAATTCAGACTTAAGATTTAAGGGAATTAAGCTAAGATTTAATTAAGTCTTTCGAAGTTCTTTAAGATATAATATTAATATTTTTTTATTCATTTATTTATTTATTTATTTATTTATTTTTTTTTTTAACATAAATATTCTATGTACATACATATCTAGGCATATTTAAGTAGACACAAATAAGTTCCTAATAAAAACAAATTTAAAACATTTTTTATTAACATTTTAAAAATACTCAAATTGGTCAAATGTCAAAAAATGTAAATTGTGTTGCTATTTATAAAATATTTGTGTAGGTATGTATATATATTGGTTATGCATTTTGTTGAAGACAAAATATAAATCAAATAAAATATCATTCTCATGTAAAATATATTTGATTTACACTGTCATTCTCGACCAAATAGCAAAGATATGTATTGTTAATGTCAAGAGCAGGAATTTTCTGTTTTGTACTTTTCAATATAAAAACTCTTCTTACATATTTTATGAATGTTGGGAATAGCACTGTTTATATCCTGCAAGATTAGGAGACTACTAGTCACTTTAACATAGACATGTCCTAGAAGGAAATCTATTGACACCCCAGTGGGTGGTTATGAAATTATTTAAATTGTGGCCAATTTAAGGATGTATAAAGCCAATAAATATTTTTTATTTTTTATTTTTTTCGTTTATTTTGCTTTTTACTTTTTTTTTTAATTATTATTTTTTTATTTTCATATTAATTCACTTTAATCACTTAAATTAATTTTTATATTTTTACATTTTGGTTGATGGCGGCACGCCGAATTGAACTCATATCCTTATGTTTTATGGTCATACGAGCTAACCATTCAGCCACATAAAATTTTACTTAAATTACACTATTTGTTGTTTTAATGAGCATGTCAGTCTCCTGACAAACTTTTTAAGTGGTTACTTTTTACTAATTACATGACTAATCACTTTAAAATGGACATGTCCTAGAAGGAAGTCGATACAGTGGGTAGTTCGAAAATGTAAATTTATGGAAATCTTTTTAGTGAAAACTATTTAAAACTCAATCATTCCGGTAACCTTAATTCGAAAAATAATAATTTTTCCGAAGTTCCAAAGATTTTTAATCAAAATCTACGGAACTTGAAAAAAACTATTTTTGGGATTTTCGGTGTTTTTTGGAAATTCTGGGATTCCTTTTACAAAAATCTTAAAGTTTTTTTCACTTTCTCATTTTACATAATAAAGTCTACATCCACCGATTTCGTAAAGATATCTTTAATTACAAAGATTTTATTGCAGATAAAATATTTATAGTTACTCAAAAAAAACATTTTTTAACAAATTATTTTAATTGCAAAAATCAGAAAAAGCTTGAACTCGATTTTTTTTATTTAAATTAAATTGCTTAGCTGACATAATTCTTCATTATACAGAAAAAGATTGAAATAAATATCTTTTACAGAACCGAAACTATGCCGCACAGTGTGCGATTCAAAAAATGAAAAGGAAATAATTATGGAACTTCGGAACGGCTGCTCTGATTTTTATGAAATTTCACATGGTCATACCAAAGGTGTAGGCGAGTTTAAGTTTTGAGCTTGGATCATATAAATCTACATGGAGCGAGTCCACAGGGTCCCAAATTTGGATACCTCGGGTATAAAATTTCTAAAAAACGATCCTAATACCTTATATCTGAACCGATTTCAAAGATTTTTATACGGGAGGATTTTACTAGTTGAGACCTACAAAAAACATCATCGTATGCGTACATTATCTCTTTTAGTTTAAGAGATATTGAGCTTCAAATATTAAAATATTTACTTTTTAGCCTGTCTTGATGAAGTTTTATCGCTACAGCGGGTCCAACTTTCACCCGATTTTTTTTTAATTTCTCTTATTTCATTAAAAACAAATAGAAAAATTGTATAAAGAAAGAATTTTGAAAAAAATATTTACGGAGTCAAAAGTTACAAGCATTTAAATTTAAACTTTCAAAAAAAGTTGATTTTTTTCGCGTTTTTTGCCAAAAAAGAGTGGTAATATTATTTTTCTGTTATATACAAATTTTATTAAGTAACATATATAGTATTTAAATTTTTCTGAAAGATAACTAAACATAAAATATTTCAAAGGAAAAAAAGCTTTTAAAAATCGAATGCTGCGAGAACCAGGGTTTCCCAAATTTGACCAATTTTTTCAACTAATTTCGAATTTTTGCCTTAATTTCTCAAACCGCAAAGCTGGAATCAAATAAAAATTATACTTTTTATTTAGCCTATGGTGTTTTAATTTTTTTCGCAATAAAAATTTTTGCTCCCCATTATCGGTTGGAAAGATATAGCAAAAAAAGTAAATAATCCCATTTTTGGAAATTTTAAAAAGTTTTTTTGGGAATTACGGGATTTTTGTAGACAAATCTAAAAAAGTGAATAGTGTTTTGAATTAAGTATCAAAAAATCTACTTATGTGTGAAATCTCATTAAAAAATATTCCCTAACAAGAATTTTATTGCATAATTAAAAATTAAAAATATGCAAAAAATCACAAATTTATCATTTCTCAGTGTTTCTTGCAAAAAGTCTTTAACAAAATTTCGTATTGTAAAAATTTTTATACATATTTGAAAAGAGGACAAAATTTCCTAAACAATGGGCTTAGAATCACTAGAGTTGATTTAACAAAGTACATTTCAAATAGCACATTTATTAAAATTTATATCTATTTTAGGAAATTTTTATTATTATTATTATTATCTTTATTTGGAAATTTAGTACATTGTTTAATAATTATTACTATTATCAATGTAAGTAATCTTGTTAAAAAATATTGATTTCAAAAACTGTTTTTTTTTTTTTTTTTTTTTTTTTTTGTATAAAATTCAGTAAGTTTTTTTTGACAGCTGAGTTAGGTTTTATGAGAGAGATGTCTTGTCTTCTAGTTATTTTTTTTTTTTTTTTTTTTTTTTTGTTTTTTTCTATGGCTACAACTGTATCGCACACTTAAACATACGTAAAATTTTTAAGGAGGACATCATTTAGAACATATTTGCCAAATTTCAACTTTCTAAGATAATTAGAACGACCATTTAAGTTGATAATTCCAAAACAATTTCAAAAAAAAAAAATTCCCCACCAATGTTAATGATATATACATCAAATGATATTTATTAAAAAAATTATTATACCCATATTTTGCAATTTTTTCAAAAAAGTTAACACGAATGAAAAAAAGGATATTCTATATAAAATTGGCTAGTAAAGTTTTACTTTTTATACCCACCATCAAAAAAATGGGGGGTATATTGATTTTGTCATTCCGTGTGTAACATGTCGAAGGAATCATTTAAGACCCCATAAAGTATACATTTTCTGGGTCCTGGTTAGATTCTGAGTCGATCTAGCTACGTCCGTCCGTCTGTCCGTCTGTTGAAAGCAGAATAGGGCTCGAACAGGACAACGTATTTGTGCGAACGAAATTTGGCACAAATATTTATCTTATATAAGGTTTGTTTTGGATAGAAATTGGGCAAAAAAGTTATGGACTAAAAACTAGAAACGCAGATTGTGTTTCATACTTTTCTGCTGATATCTCTTAAAAGCATGTATAACAACGAAATTTTTTATAAATAGTTTGAGGGTCGATAAAAACTTGGAAACCAAAAATGGGCGTGATTCGCCTACTTTACCGCCCACCTCCCATATAAGGTCAAACTCAAAATTGTGTTCAAATAGTTCAAGCACCAATGTAAACTCGAAAACAAAAAATGAGCCCACTTTACCGCCCACCTCAAATATAACATAAAATTCGAAAAAGTTGATGGTGGGTATATAGATTCCGCCGAGCCGAATATAACATTCTCGCTTGTTAAGTTTGATTTGTGGAAGAGGAAGGAAGGAAATCATGTTTTCCTTTTTCTTTTCTCCTTGTTATTTCTTGATTTCATCCTTCCTATTAGATATTTTTGTAGCTTCCTGTTCCAATCATAGTAGTAAGTTGAAATTTAGCCAGTATGATCTAAATGACATTGCTTTTCATAATTTTTTGTAAGTTTAAATGTAAGTAGCTAGCAAAAAGGAATTTTGGACCACCCTAATATGCATACTTTCTTCTTCCAATTATGAAGAAAAAAAAAAACTGAAACAAAAAAACTTGTATATTGAAACTAAAAGAAAATTGATTGTTACTTATATCTTTAATACCTTGGTCGAGAATAACACTGTAAATCGAATACCTTTGTAGGAAAATAATACATAACTTTTTGGATTTATTATTTTATCGTTAACAAAATGCAAAACCAATACTACATCTGTATAAATAATTTATAAGCAACAAAACTATATGAATTGCTTGTCATTAAAATTCATTTGTATTTGAAAAAAAAAAAAAAAATCTCTTCTTTCATGAAATAAAAACTACACTTGAAATCTTGTGCATTAGATTTCTAATAAAACAAAATCTACTATACTTCAATACATATGTACATTCAAAAGTTTTCTAGATTGTGTTTGACAACTGCATTTTAAATACACACATACATGACTAAAACCACTTAATAATTTTAAATTGTTTTTCCATTTTTTCACAAAACTTTCATATAAAATTAAGGGTATACGTGTGTTTATCATACATGCATAGCAGAGGAGAGTACAATGTTAAGTTTGGAAGATGGACCGTACACACCCCTCAGGAGCGAAGCTAAAGAGGCTCAAAGTTGGATACCTCTGACATACAAAATTTTTAATCGCTTCCCAAATTTTTGTTTCTCGGCCAATTTCAAATATTTTTATTCGTTATTGTAGGCACTGATTAATCTTATAGTTTTTGAGTTATTTGCATTTGAATTTTTAAGTACCTCAATTTTGCATGTTCTTGATCCAGTTTTTTTCAAATATGTCCTAGTGTTTCCGACCGATTTTATTTGTTTTTTCTTTGGCTAATTAAAGAACAAAATTATCTATTGAATAAAAAAAAAAAAAAAATAAGTCAATATCCTTACCGAGTCCAAATATAAACGATTTTGAATTTTAAAATTGCAAAAATTACAACTTTTTGTGTTTTTTTTTTTTTTTTTTTGCCGAAAAATTATCTACACTCTTTTTTCTCTAAAATAAAATTTTCTTCAACAACATATAATCATTTTTGTAATTTCTGAAAGATATCTTCACGGAAAAGACTTTAAAATAAAAATCAAGCCCAATAACTCAAATGGTCAAGGTACACACCCTCCCGAATTCGACCCATTTTATATGAAAGTTTTGATTTTAGTCTATATTTTCTCAAATTCCAAAGCACGAATCGGCAAACGGAATGCAGTTTATGAATCTGTAATATATTGTTAAAAGTTTTCAATCAAAATCTACGGGACTTCGGAAAAATGTGGTTTTTATAGCCGAAAATGTGAAAAAATCCATTTTTGGGATTTCGAATTCTTTTTTGGGAATTGTGGGATTCGTTTTACAAAAACTTTAAAATTTTTTCCACTTTTTCATTTTATACGATAAAGTCTACATCTACAGAAAATTTCGTTAAGATATCTTTAATAACAAAGATTTTATTACAGATAAAATGTGTATAGTTTATCAAAAAAACAATTTTTTTACAAAAATTTTATTTTAATTTCAAATATCAAAAAAAGTGTAAACTCGATTTTTTTCATCTAAATTACATTGCTTAGCTGACATAATTCTTCGTTATATGGAAAAAGACTGAAATCAATATCTTTTATATAACCGAAACTATGTCACTTTAAAGTTTTATAAGTCACGGAAAATTCCAAAAACATTGTACTATTGTGGATGTGAAAAAGCCTTAACAATATAAATAACACTGGTCGACAAAAAAAATCCTCCACCAAAGACGAATTGTTGAACTTGATGTATTTTGATGTGTTAAATACGAATCTGCTTTCAGTTTTTTTCCATCAGGTCTGGATTTTTTTTTTATGGGCATGTCTAATATTTCGGCCATAATAAAGCCATTACTCTAGTATGATATACTATAGTGATATACCACAAGATGCGGACTAAAAATATCTTCAAATCTCCCAAACTTCATTTTTTTTATGTGCTCAATAGTTTCGAAGTTATTTTGAAATAAGTGTCAAAAAGAAAAAAAAAAACTTATTATGTAAAATTTTAGATTTTTTTGTTACAAAATTTTTTTTAATATCAACTTTATGTTAAATCTGTAGATCTTTTATTCACAGTTAGGTAAAAATACCCATGTTACAGACAATTGTATAGAAATACTGTGGTGGGCAACAAAAAAAATATTTTTTTCTATTTTTTCTTAAAACAAAAACAGGTGAACTAAGTGGATTTTGAAAAGCTAAATAAGAATCTGCATTCACTTTTTTTCTATCACGTACTGATTTTTTTTTATGGGCATGACTATTCAGCGGTCACACTACAAAATACGAGAATGGTTTGTCAAATTTAGACTATAACTATAACAATATTTTTTATTCGCTCAAGAATAAGAGTTATGGATAAAAATTTTCACCATTTTTCAAAACATAAAAATATTTTTTCGCTTCTAATTACTGAATAATTACGGAAATATTAACTGAACAAAAAATTATGTAAATTCAGCTTAAAGACAATTTAAGTCGCTATATATTGGAATTTAATTTATATTAATAGAACAAACCGTTCTCGAGTTATACAAGTGTGACTGCCTAAAGGCGTGGTCATAGTATTCATGCCCGTAAAAAAAATCGATACGTGATAGAAAAAAAGTAAAAGCTGACTCTTATTTAGCAGGTTAAATTCCATCTAATCCACCTGTTTTTTTTTTTTTTTTTTTTTTATTTAAGACGAAAAAACTTTTTTTTTTCCCCACTAGTGTATCTCCACTTAACTGTAGGTATGCATGTGTATCCTAACTTAACTGTGAATCCAATCAAGATTAGTGCATCAATTTTGATGATACGTAGCTTTATTTATTTCCAAATAAATACAATGGAATTTACACTGTTCAAAATTTAAATAATTAAGAAAAATGCAGAATTAAAAACAAAAGAAAAAAAAAAAAAAAAAAAACACATAGATATAACGTGAGTATGCGTTAATTAATTTATTAATGTATTTTCTTTAATATGCATTGTTTCTGGGATTATTTGATTAAACGTATTATAAATACCACATATTACTCATACGTAACATTGTCTAGGAAAAAAAACGGAAAAAGCAATGATTTTAACATTGTTTTGTTATTACAATGAAATACTTAGTGCTGAAAAAGAGATTTAAAAGTATTATTTCAATAAGAAATTTTATGAGAATATAATACTGTTTTTAAAATTCTCCCCTAAAAATTATTTTGATTTAATTAAGAAGAAAAAAGTATGTAAAATTATAAATTATCTTCAAACTATTTCAACAAATTATCACCGAAATTAAAATCTGTACTTTGCACACAAGGCTTACATATATAGCAAGCTGACCAGACTGATGGACGGACATCGTTAAATCTACTAAAAATGTTGTTCTAAGTCATACTGTATACCTTAAGCTGGGGGTTCTAAGATTCTTTGCATGCAGGGTACGAAAAATATAATGTGACAATATTGAAAATCTAACAGGTCTATAAAAGTGGTGGTTAATAATATTATATTATTTAATTATTAAATATTTTCAGTCATTATTTTGTAGGCTGAACAAATTCGTTCAATATCAATACCAATAACACATACAAATAGGTTGAGTTTTACATTTTAAAATATGGAACAAACTCTGTTAATGTAAACAAAAGTATTAATTAATATTTATTTTCACTTAATGTTTATTTTTAATTTAATATATATGAATCTTAAACGAAATTTTATGTTTTTTTAATTGTTTGTTTCTTTTATCATTAAAAAAAAAAAGAAAAAAAAAAAACAAATTGGACAAATCCAATTTGTTTTTTTATGTTTTTTTTTTTTAATAATAAAAATATGCATACAACAATTATACAGAGTATTTTCACTATGAAAAAAATAGAAAGGTATGCAGCACAGTGCTTTGTTTCCATTTAACATTGGGAGAAAAACGGAAGAAGTTGTCGTAGAAAATTAAAACTTGGTACATACATATATTATGTAGGAACAAAAGTGGATATTTTAGAATAAATGTTTTTATTTTTCTTCCAAAATATTAGTCAAAACTAATCAAAAACGGACAGCAATCCACCTTGACATCTCCGATGTCTATTAAATTCACTACAGGTATTGGCAATTGGAAATGTATTTCGAATTTTTGACTCATGTTCCTTTCCGGTTAAAAAATATGACGGTTTAAAAAACGAAAAAAAGATAGAAACTTTACAAAAGCATACTTGCTAATAACGCCTAAACTATATATGATAGATATCTAGTTTTAATATCAAATTAAAAACAAATATGTTACCTTTATAACAATATTTATAAAGTTTTTTTTATATCAAAGGTTCAAAGGTCAAAGTTAGACACATAAAAATCAAATCATTATGTCTCAAAAAAAGGTATTTTTAAAATTCTGAAAAAATACATAATGTTGATGTAACTCTTCTTCCCACGCACGTAAAATTTCAAGTTGGAGTCTCATTTAGTTTAGAAGTTATGGACCAAAACTAAATTTAATCACATAACTTTTGAACTATACACAATAAAATAGTTCTAAAAAGATACTAAAAGTTTTAGTATCATTTTAGAGATGGACAAATTGCCTTTAAAATGATATGTAAAAAGTTGATTTAATTCAAAAGTTCAAAGGTCAAAATTAGATTTATAAAAATAAAACCTTTATATCATCAAAAATTATATAATGTTAACACCACCCTTCTCTATACCCATGCAAAATTTCATATTAGTCACTACTTTAGTTTAGAGGTTATGTAATAAAATATAAACTAAAGTAAAATTTTGTATATAAAATTTTATTTTTTTAATATTGGGGGATTCACAAAGTGTGCTATCATGTCGTATTGTCATATGTCGTAAAATATTTCAATGTATAAAAAATATTGTTATTGCTTTTCCTTTGTAAAATTTTACAACATTATGATAATACAACATGATAGCACACTTTGTGAATCCCCCAAAGGACTCTTAAAAAAGTACTTCATCTTTGTAAATATTTCAAGTTTTTATTTACAAAAAAATAGATTTTAATCATATTTTGCTTCATAAATCCTAAACCAAAACAGTCTTCCTTTAAAATTTTGGCCAAAGAATTACACTGGTCGATAAAAAAAATTCTCCAACATAGACGAACAGCTGGACTTGATGTATTTTGATGTGCTAAACACGAATGCTGAACACGAATTATGGACGTGTCTAATATTTCGCCCATAGTAATGCCATTACTTTAGTATATTTCCTCATAACTCAAGAACGGTATGTATGATTGGCCAAAGCGGTACACCAAAAGATGCGTACTAAAAATATCTTCAAACTTCATTTTGTTATGTAGTCAATAGTTTCGAAATTATTTAAAAATAAGTGTCCAAAAAAATTATTTTCATGCAAAATTTTATATTTTTTTGTTACTAAAATTTGTTTAAATAAATGAAAACATCAAAAATGTTACAGTTTATCAGCTTTATTTTAAAGCTGGTAATACTGCGAATAAAATAAGGTATGTATCTTCAAAACTGATGCACATATCGTGATTTTATATACCATGTTACATACAATTAAGTAGAAATACAGTGGTGGCCAAAAAAAAAAATTTTTTTTTTCTTGAAACAAAAATAGGTGGACTAGGTGGATTTTGACAAGTTAAACAAGAATCTGCATTCACTTTTTTTGTAACACGTACTGATTTTTTTTATGGGCATGTTAAATATCATTACCTTATTCAGCGGTCACACTAAAAAATTCGAGAATGGTTTGTCAAACTTAGACTATAACTCAAGAACCTTTTACACGATTTTGATACATGATACATCAAAAGATGCATACGAAAATTGTCATTAAGGTATGTCAACAATATGTTTCATTCGCTCAAGAATTTCAGAGTTATGGATCAAAATTGTCACCTACCCAGCAAAACAAGAACTGAAAAAGCCATGATTTTAACATTGTGTTGTCATTGGAAGGAAGTACTTAGTGGTGAAAAAGAGTTGCAGAAGTTCTTTTTTTAACCCATGGTTGTCATTGGTAGGATGTTATTCTTTTATACTTCTTTTTCATTCCTTTTGAAGTACTTCCCTTAAAACTATGTTTATTATATCCTACACCACCAGAAATGGTTGGGGTATTATGTGTTTGTGCAAAAGTTGTAACGCAGAGAAAAAATCATCGGACCCCCACCTTAAAGTATACCGTTCGACTCTGAATCACTTTCTGAGTCGATTTAACGATGTCCGTCCGTCTGTCCGTCCGTCCGTCTGGTCGGCTGGCTGGCTGTCCATGTAAAGCTTGTGCGCAAAGAACAGGTCGCAATTTTGAAGATAATTAGATGAAATTTGGTACATATGCTTTTTTCAACCCAAGAACGAAGCCTATTGAATTTGGTTATGATCGGCCCATTATTTCACTTAGCCCCCATACAAATGTCCTCCCGGAATAGAGTTTTAACACCTATAAATGGCTTAAAAATAGGAATATGAACTCCTATAGCTCCCATATAAACTCCTCTCCCGAAAATCACTAACGTGCACAAATCCCATACAAATGTTAGTATTATGGTAATATTTAACACAAGTAAGTTGTATATACGTAAAACAAAATTATGTAGATCGAAATGGTGTAGGGTATCATATAGTCGGGCTTGACCGACTATATTTTCCTCTCTCGTTTCTTAATAAAAATTCTGTTTTTGCTTTATTAAATAATAATAAAAATGCTTTAAAATTTATAAAATTTAATTTTTGTTAGAAATTATTACCATTTTTTCCCGCTAAAAATTCATTTATTTTCACTTTTTTGGAAGTAATTATTAAGAACTTCCAAAGATGTTTAAAATATGCACTTTGTTCCACTTTTGAAATTGTGAAAATATTCTTTTTTTGGATGAACTTCATCGTATCATTTTGTACAGATAGTTTGACGGTCATTACAAAAAAAATCAAATTTCAAGAAATCTTTTTAAAAAATTAAATTTTTACAATAATTTTTCTGAAAAAATTTATAGCAATTTATTTTATTAATATTTCTTTAAATTCTGTGACTTTAGCGCCCTCTCGTAGCCAAAAAAATAGTTATAACCAAAAATTTATTTTATTATTGTGTGAGTTATATTGTAAACTTTTCAAAATTGTATACATATTTCAATACAATATGAAACTTTAATTTTAAATGATTTTTTTCTCAGAAACAAAGCACTGTGAACCCTTTTAAAACTGGCTAAGAATTAAGGAGTGTTTATGTAAATATATACAAAAACTACTTACCTGATTAAATTTCAATCACTTTTTGTTCAATATATTCCGAAAGAAGTGGAAATTTGATATTAGTTTTAAAATTTTTTTTATTTTTAAAACACCAGCAAACTTTTTTATTAACAACAGATTTTTTTCTCTTTGAAAAATTTATTTTATAATTTTCTTTATTTTTTACATAAACTTTATACTTTTAAATTAACAAGCAGAAAATAGCTTTTGAAAATATTTTACCATAATGTTATTCAAATTACTATGTACTCGTAACATTGAAAAATGCTATAACTTTAGCTATTATTTTTGGAACTTTTTTTTTTAATTTATAAATTCAGTAGGAAAATTTTAATTTAATTAATTTTATTTCTTTAATAATATGTTCGATTTTAGTTAGATGTTTTTATTTTTTAATTTTTATTTATTATTATTTTATTTTTTATTTTTCCTATATAAATTTAATAATTTAATTTGTAAATAAAAAAAAAAATATTTTATATATTTTTTATATCATATAAACTATTTTTAATTTACTTTATTATTTTTTTAATATACAATATTTTATTTGTTTAAAAATCTAAAAATTTTTTTAATTTTACATTCAAATTCTCCAAAAAATTATATTTTCTGTGAAATTTTCATACTTTAAATTTTTGAATTTTCTTCACAAATTTTGTAAATTATTTTGAATTTCATTCCTTTAAATATTGCCTGTATAATATTACACAAATTTTAATTTATAAAACTATTTTGAATTTCCTTAGAATTAATACATTTCTATATAATTTACATTTATTCACTTACATCATATTTGATTTAAGATTTAACAATTTATTATTCATGTTTTCTTTTTTTTTTTTCTTCTAATTTAAATTATATAATTTTTGATAACAATTAATTTTAAATTTCAAAAAGAAAATTCTATGAATATGTATTTATTTTTTGTTTTATAACTTCTAGTATTTAAATATTTAAATTCTTTTTGCTGCCAACTTTTGTTTAATTATGCACATTTATAATATTAAACCATTATTTGTTTAATTTGTTTAACTTTTTCTTATTTTTTTTACATTAATAAACAAATTTCTAAAACTCTCGAAACTTTTATAACCCACCAAAACAATTTTATAAATGCGGAAAATTGTTGTGCAACTTTGTTTAAAGAATAGAGATAACTTTTAACATTTTTATTTTTTTTTTTTATCTTAAATCAACTTTCTTTAAGTCACGTATTAGAAATTTTCCTAAAATTCTCGTATTACGTTTAATTTTTGGCAAATTGAATTTTTTATAAAACGCAATTTAATTGTTTATTTCCCACCGATTTTTAACAAACGTCCACTTGCGAATCGTATGTAGTACTAAATTTTGGCAGTTCGAACAATTGCAAGCCAACCTGTTGTTTAAGGCAAGAAAAATTGTTTACAACATGTTTTAACCCAAGGAAAATGTTTGAAGTTATTTGGCTATGGAGTTGGTTTAACGCATGAGCTTTTCAAAATTTGTCTTTTGGATGCATTTTATTTAGTAAATTTTTAGTATTACTAATAGCATTACAGGGTAAGGATGGTACTGAAATGCGCCTAAAAAAATGAATAAAATATATATATATATATATATATATTTTTTTTTATATAAATAATGGAACTCGGAAAATGTTTTTTTGCTTTCGAAATCTAGTTTATTAATTATGTTTATCATTAAAAAAAATTAAAATCTAGACTTTATTGAACCCAATATTTAAAAAAAAAAAATTAAAAAAAAAAAATAATAATTGATCTTCAGTTCCCTACCAAAAGCCTTTCCTCGGGATACTCTAATACACATACATACATACATATGTATATCATGAGTTATTTTTTCTAATTATAATCGCTCCATAGTGCTAAATAAAAAAAATAAAATATAAATATTGTTTCAAATTGTCTTGAAATATAAATTTTTTTAAAGGTTGCAATACAAGTCAAAATATTAATAAAGAATTTCCCAGGTAAAACCTACTTATGACCACAAGAGGCCATACAAACAACTTTTGTTTTTTCAATAATTTAAATAATAATAAAATTTCGAATTTAAGAATTGCGCACGAAAAACATATTGCATAACTTTTTTTATTATTGAAAATATTTCGATTCGAATAATTTTTTGTTATAGAAACTTTTAGATGGAAGTAATAAGAAATAATAATTTTTTGTCATAAAAAATTTTTTCGATTTGAATAATTTTTTTAAATAAAAAAAAAAAAAAAAAAAAAACTTATTCGAATAATTTTCTTTATAGAATATTTTTCGATATATTTTTCGTTATAAAAAATTGCTAGATTCAAATAAATTTTTCAATATATAAAATTTTTCAATTCAAATATTTTTTTATCACAGAAAATTTTTTGAAGAATTTTTTTGTTATAGAAAATTTTTCGATTCAAACCATTTTTTTGTATGAAAAATTTTTTGATTCGAATAATTTTTTTTAATTCCAAAAAATTTTGGATTCGAATAATTCTTTTGTTAAAGAAAATTTTTCGATTTGAGCATTTTCAGATATTTATAGAAATTTTTTAATTGGAATAATTTTTTTATAGAAAATTTTCTGTTATAGAAAAATTTTCAATTCGACTAATTTTTTGTTATAGAAAATTGTTTGATTCGACTATTTTTTTTTTTTTTTTATTATAGAAAAATTTTCGATTCGAATTTTTTTGTTGTAGAATATTTACGATTTGAATTATTGTTTTGTTATGAAAAATTTTTCGATTCGAATCATTTTTTTTTTTTTATAGAAAATTTCTCGATTCGTATAATTTCTTCTTAAAGAAAATTTTTCGACTCGAATAATTTTTTATCATAGAAAAATGTTCGATTCGATTTTTATACCCACCATCAAAAAGATGTATGTCTGTCTGTCTGTCTGTTGAAACCAGGATTAGGACAAGGGGGACGAAATTTGGCTCAAATATTTAACTTATATAAGGTTTGTTTGGAATTGAAAACGGGCAAAATCAATTAATAAACAAACAAAAATTATGGGCTAAATACTATAAACACAGGGTGTCCGTTGTAGCTTCATTTCATACTTTTCTGCTGATATATCTTAAACAAGAGCATGTACGACAACAAAATTTTGTAAAGATAGTTCGAGGGTTGATGTAAACATGGAAACCGCCCACTTTACCGCCCACCTCCCCTATAAGGTGAAATGTCAACGAAATTTTGTACAAATAATTCAGGGATCAATGTAAACTCGAAAACACAATGGGCGTGGAAACTCACTTTACCACCCGCCTCCCATATAACGTAAAATTTGGAAAAGTTGAAGGTGGGTATATAGATTCGGTCAAGCCGAATATAACATTCTCGCTTGTTTGTTATAGAAAATGTTTCGATTCAAACATTTTTCTTATTTTTTTTATAGAAATTTCTTAATTAGTTATTTTTTTTATAGAAATTTTTTTGCTTCAAATAACTTTTTCATACAGAAAAATTTTCTATTCCATTTTGTTATAGAAAATTTTTCGATTCGAAAAGGTTTTTTAATATAAAAAAAAATTTCGAATCGAATATTTTTTTTTTTTTTTTGTTTAAAAACAATGAATGCGATTCAAACATTTTTTTTTTTTTACTATAGAACATTTTTCGATTCGAATATTAGTTTTATTATAATATTCGAATAATTTTTTTTTAATCTAAAAAAAATTTTCAACTCGAATAATTCTTTCGTTAAAGAAAATTTTTCGATTCGAGCATTTCTAGGTATTTATAGAAATTTTTTTAATTCGAATAATTTTTTTATAGAAAAATTTTCAATTCGACAAATTTTTTGTTATAGAAAAATTTTCAATTCGACTAATTTTTTGCTATAGAAAATTTTTTGATTCGACAAATTTTTTATTTTTTTTTTTTTTTTTTTGTTATAGAAAATTTTTGGATTTGTATAATATTTTATTACGATTCGAATTATTGTTTTGTTATGAAAAATTTTTCGATTCGAATAATTTTTTTTTTTTTTTTATATAAAAATTTTCGATTCGTATAATTTTTTCTTAAAGAAAATTTTTCGATTCGAATAATTTTTTATTATAGAAAAATTTTCGATTCGAATAATTATTTATTATAGATTCGATTTTTTTATTTTTTGTTTACATAAATTTTGCGATTGAAAAAATTTTTTTGTTTTAGAAAATTATTTGATTCGAATATTATAACATTTTTTTATAAAAGATTTTTCGATTTGAATAATTTTTTATGATAGAAAATATTTCAATTCGAATAACTTTTTTGCCATAGAAAATTTTTCCATTCGAATAATATTTTAAAATAGAAAAATTTTCGATTCGATTCGAAAATTTTTTTTTTAGAATCGAAAAATTTTTTTGTTAAAGAAAATTTTAAATTAAATTTATTCTGTTAAATTGTAATGTAAAATTGAAAGAATTATTTCGAAATTCAGAAAGCATATTAAAAAACACAAAAATATAATTTTGGAATCAATGTAGTTAACTTAAAAACCACAAGATGGAGTTAAATAAAGAGCACTTTTTAATTTTTATTAAAAAAAATACATTATATAGATGGAGTGTAAAATTTATTATTAACTGTTTTTTATTTTTTACTTGATTTTTGTATTATTTTTTAAAATACATAAAAAAATATAAAAATAAAAAATTTCAAAATTCTATTTTACTACTCAAAGATTTCTTGATATTAAATTACTTTAAAATTTATCAAAAGAAGAAAATTAAAAAAAAAAAAAAAAAAAAAAAAAACAAATCTGTAATGCAACACCACAAAATTTTAAAGTCACAAATTTATGGTCATTAGACAAGTTATTTTTTAGTGAATATATTAGAATCTGTGATTTTGTTTGTTAATATGAAATTTGATGATTTTTTTTTTTTTTTTTTTTTTGGCAAAAAAAAATATTAACCTAGCTATTGTTACACAAAGTGTATATACAATTAAAAAAAACAAACATTAGCAAACGCGAATGTTTATAAAAAAAAAAAAAAATCTCAACAAAATCACAAATTTTCATACAAAAAATAAAAGTATATTATATTCAAAGAGCAGTGACCCGAAAGGTTTTAAATATTACGGCATTTTAGAGAAAATAAAACTAATCCTTTATTTCTTGAGGAAAACAATAATAACCATCCGCTTATTAAAATGAAATACTTAATATCGTATTTCGTACTAAGAAACAGTATTGAAAGTTAACACAAAACAGTTAGTACTCAAAAAATGCTAGAAGTACAAATATGTTAGAAACATACATATTTGAAGCACACATGTTTTAAGTTTAAAGCTTGTACAGTGGAATTTAATATTTTGTACTTTTAAATTCCCAAAAACTATTTATTGGTATGAACGAGATAGAAAAATATAGTCGATCGAGCCGGACCATATGATAACCTACACCATCATGTATGTGCAACAAAATTTGGGGAGGGGTCATATATTAGACCTGTGGCCAATTGTGAATCGATACTTTTACTAAGAGTAAAATAAAATATATAAATACAGAATATTACGTTAATACTAACATTTATATGAATTTGTGCGCTTTAGGGTGATTTCCGAAAGTGTGTTTATTATAAATTATGGACCGAACCTCATAAAATTTGTCACTGTGATTTCTACTTATATAAAATTTATTTATGTCAAACAGATTTTCGGAAGAGAGATTTATATGGGAGCTATGGTCAATTGTAGCAAATATTGCTATATTTAAGGCATTATGATCGTTAAACCTCTATTCCGGGAGAACATTTGTATGGAGGCTACGTGAAATAATGGACCGATCATAACCCATTTCAATAGACTTCGTCTTTTTGCCAAAATAATTATTCCTGCCAAATTTTATCAGGATATCTTTGAAATTGCGAACTGTACTTTGTTCACAAGGTTTACATGGACAGACAGGCAGCTAGCCAGCCGACCAGACAGACGGACATCGTTAAATCAACTCAAAAAGTGATTCTGAGCCGATTGGTATACTTTAAGGTGGGTGTTGGAATATTTTTTCTGTGCGTTACAAATATCAGCACAAACGCATAATACCCCAACCACCTATGGTCGTGTAGGGTATAAAAATACCCTTATATTGAAAAAAACATAAATTTTCCATATAAAGTAATGGGAATTAATGCTTACATCTAATATATTATTTATTTAAATGTTGATAGCTATATGAATGAATGGATTTCTAATTAATTTCAATAACTTTTAATCTCATACTTCCTGCACTTTATACGACTTATTTGTAAATCATACATTTCAGTCAAAGTTTGAGAGCCAACAGACAGACAGACGGACAGATGTAACTCCATTATTTCGACTTCAATGACATAGACTTTATCTATACCATAAAATTTTCTTATATTTTTTCCAAACTCTGTTCATATCTCAAAGGTTTTTGTCCAAATTTTGCATTAATTAAAATATCTCTGTTGTAGCACATATGTTGCACACATGTATATTTAACGCAGACGCTTTTAACCACCTGTTTACGTCATTGTTTTAAAAGCAACATGTGGCAGTTGTAAACAAATATACATACATATGTATACATATATAGTTGATCTATATTTGTATTATATTATTTTCTATTTTCATAATATGTACATACTTTCTTTTTTAGAAATATCCCAACAAACCAAGAAACGATACAGTATCATTCATGATATCATAATTTTAAAATTATGTAATAAAATATCGAAATTATTTTTTCTTAGAAAAAAACTTCAAACATTTTCAGGAAAATAAAATGAAATTGAAAATTTTTGTATTAGAAGAATATTTTATGTTATGCATTATATGAAAATTATATTTTTTACAGAAAAATGTAGTGGAATCGCAAAAAATAAAAGAGGATAGTATAAAGGAACCAATATCAGCTCGGATTTATAGGGTAATTGTTTTTGGATTACAAAAGTTTCTATTACATGTAAAATAATTTGGAGCAGCATGGACTTTATTATTGATATTTAATTAATTTTTGAGAAAATATTTAGAATATAATATATTCATCCAATTTTAGCATATATATGTATATATTCTGCAACATATTGCTAAATTATCGCGCTGCTTAAATTTAACGATATCATTAGTAATATCGTTATTTTCAAAAATTATGATATCATTTTCGAGTGTACCTTTTAGAAAGCAACCTATATCATTTTAGAATTATAAATGATATCATTCTCGGGCTTCTTTATCACCGAAATGATATCGTTATGATATCATTACGATATCATTTGGTTTGTTGGGATATGTATGTTTTTGTGGAAGTAGCAATTACCACAATATTTGTTGTTGTTGTTTTTCTTATACTTATGGGGGGGCATTTGAGCATATACTTCTTGGTATATTTCATAGGTGGTGTGAAAAAAAGTGTGAAGTGAAATACATGGAATTTACAATTAACAGATGGACAGACATTCCTACTTCTATAAAAAACTGAATGAATTTTTTAGCTTGTGTTTAGGTGTTTCCATATTAAACTCGTTTGAATTGTAGAAAAAAACAAGTTAGAATTTTATATTCGGCCCGGCCGAATCTATATACCCACCATCAACTTTTTAAAATTTTACGTTATATGGGAGGTGGGTGGTAAAGTGGGCGGACCACGCACATTTTTTTGTTTCCGAGTGTACATTGCTCCTTGAACTATTTGAACACAATTTCGATGAAGTTTCACTTTATATGGGAGGTGGGCGGTAAAGTATGCGGACCACGCCCATTTTTGGTTTCCAAGTTTATATCGATCCTCAAACTATTTATACAAAATTTTGTTGTCGTACATACTTTTGTTTAAGAGATATTAGAAAAGTATGAAACGGACACCCTGTGTTTCTAGTTTTTAGTCCATAACTTTTTTATTTTGCCCATTTTCAATACCAAACAAACCTTATATAAGATAAATATTTGTGCCAAATTTCGTCCCCCTACGTTGCCCAGTTCGAGCCCTATCCTGCTGTCAATAGACAGACGGACGGACACAGCTCGATAGACTCAGAATCTAACCAGGACCCAGAAAATATATACTTTGTGGGGTCTTAGATGATTCCTTCGACATGTTACACACGGAATGACAAAATCAATGTACCCCCCATCTTTTTGATGGTGGGTATAAAAACAGTCATTGTTAATGATTGCCAATACCGGTTGTAGGGAAGTATCTATATTTCGTATGACTTTATTGGAAAAGTTTCAGTTGTATGCTAAAAAGCAAACTTTTTCGACATTATCTGCAGTCCATTTTATTGATTGGAGGAAATTTTGAAAGCTGAGTGAGCGTTCTGTGGCAGCATAAGTGCAAGGAGCAATCTATATATGAACCGTTATTCTTCTAAATTTTGTGGACACCCAAATATTTCTACATCACCTAGAAAGAGATATTTCTTCTATGTTTCTCCACATACAATTTTTAGCCCATAGGTTCTCTCTTGCTTTATAGATCCATCACTACATTTCAGTGGACTTTTGACAAAACAACTTAACTCAAATTATCAAGGTTATCGAAATTATTGACAATCGTTTGATAGATATGTATATCACATATCTGCAATAACAGGTCCCTTTATGAACGCCATTTATAGTGACACACGGACGGAAGGATGGACGACTTCATTTTTCATAAGAATACAAAAAATAAAAACTTTTTTATATTTTCTATAATGATTTGATATGATATTTGATTAACGACTTCAAAAGTACTCAAATAAAAATACTCAAAATCACTGAAAGAAAAACTATGTTGGAAAATAATATTTTTCAAAATCGAACTATATTTTATTATAATCTTGTTAGAAACCAGCTTTTGATATGTATGGATAATCTAATTAAAATCTAATAAAATTATGTAGATTTGGCTTGAAATATTATTTAAACTAGATTTTTGGCAAATGTAAATGGGGTATTAGAGGAATAAACATTAAAATGTGTTCATTATAAAATTAATTACTTTCATTTATGATAATAACATTGACATATGACGCCAACATTTAATGAATTTTAATGGGCTATAAAATTAAAAAAAAAAAACACGTTTTCTTGTTTTTCCTATTTAAAGAAGTACAAAAAAACATTTCTAGTCCGACCTTTTAACCATTAACATTTGCTTCACATGTTGTACTAAATTCTAAAGGCGCCAAAAAATTGTGTTCGAATCAAATGTTTGAACATAAATGTATTGAGTTGGTTAAGAGCATGCGCTTTTGTGAAATATTTTCATTCATAAAGTTTTTATAATAAGTTTGTATTAAATATAACAAATATTTATTCAGTGGGCTAATAAAACTATTTTTTAATAGTGTTAAAATTGAAGTAAGCACCTTATGTATATATGAAAATGGTTATTTAACATTAAAATTTGTTAAAGATATTTTAAAAAATTTTTTAATAATAAAATTATGTATACATATTGATGTTTATTTCTTTTACCTACAAAAGTGTAAAAGCCACACGCAGAGAAAAAACATGGTTACATCATGATCACCACAACTATTCAATGATTATATAGCCGTTTTTCATTGATTTAAATATACTGTGTTCATGATAGCAACGTTTAATCATTTAATGATTACCCACAATCAAAATTTTAATATGGTTCACTGAATTATAATATATATTTAAATATGTTTGTATGAAATCATATTTATGAATAAATCCAATCATTTAGTCAATTCTACAACAATTTAGTTAATTACATAACCATTCATTTCATTTTACAAATTTGGTTAATTCTACAACCATTAAGCCATTAACTTTTAATGCCTTTTGAATAAAAATTTTTGCGTATCAGTCCAGTAGTTATAATTCTCATTTAGTTTATATATGAACAAATATAAATTGACAAGTTTTGTTTTTATTCAATATGATGAATGTACATGTCGTGGTACAAATGAATATAAATAGGAAAATATGGGATCATATATATGATAAAATGGGATTATATATATGATGAAATTAGTTCATATATATGATAAAATGGAATTATATATATATGATAACATGGGATTATATATATGATAAAATGGAATTATACTTATGATGGAATTAGTTCATATATATGATGGAATGGAATATTATATATGATAAAATGGAATTATACATATGATGAAATTAGTTAATATATATGATAACATGGAATTATTAAATGATAAAAACATGATGAAATTGAAAGCAATACTTAAGAAAAGGTTATAAAACTTACTAAAAGTTATTAATAAAGTTATGAGTCTTACTAATAAATAATAAATTGGAATCATAATAATGATTACGTACAAATATACTTATTGTAACCTGGAATCATATATTACAATCATAGCACGTTGCTCTTAGTTTATGGTCACAGGAACCATATTTTTTCTTTGCGTGCAGGCAGATTTATAATACAAATGCAAAAACATGTGAGAAAACACCCTAACTAAATAGACATTGTATAATTTTTCTTTTTTCTAAGGTGTGTAATAATAAATTGTTGTTTACAGGTACATAAGTATGAATTTAATGTATTGAAATATTCTATCACTTGATATTTTTGTTTACAAACTATTTAGACAGAATTAATTTTTAGAAAAAAAAGAAATATTGAGGTATAATCTGACAATGTTTATTAAGGAAAAACAAAAATAAAAATCAAAAAGATAAATATTTGTATGTATGTATGTATTTTTACCCTTTATATTCGTTATAGTTGTGTATTAATCTTTCAAATATATAGTAAATACATATAAAATTTCTTTCATATATCCATCATCTCCTTGCCAAAGAAACATTAATATAATGGATATTGACTGATTTTAGTGGAAAATGGCATTAGATATTTACAAAGAAAAGAAAAATACTTTCAAATTGTCTTATATAATATTGTATTTTTTATTATTAGTTTTGCTTTTAATATTTTCAAAATTTTGTGGCTGTCAAAATATTTGATTTGATTACTTATTTAATTTGTTTAAACAAAAATACATTAATATTAACGCAATTGAACGAAGGCTGTTTGAAGAAGTTTTTGGTAAACAAAGATAAATATTTTTTTATTTTATAACACAAAATTTTTATTAACTTTCAAATTTTTTTGCAGAATTTATTTTAATAATTACACGGTGCACAGTGGGGTCAAACGCAAATTTGTTGGTAATAAATCTGTATCTCCTAAACCACTGGTCGAATTAAATTTAAATGTATGGAAGTGTTATAGAGGAGGACCTAAGCATCATCTTGTAGTCACCCTGTGATAACACGAGATAAGCCACAGGGTGTCAAAGTTGACTACCTCAAGTTTGTAAAAGTTTCAACAAATCGTAACTTCTACAAATGAAGTCCGATTTTAAAGATTATTCTAATTCTGTAAAGTGCTAGGCAAGATAATAATACTTACCTAAGTTATCTCTTGCAGTTAAAAAGATATTTACACTTGAATTTTGCCTTGACTTTCTTTCGTTTTTCGGGAATAAGTTCTGAGGTATATGAGGTAAAATTTTTTTAAAAATATTTTGAAATTTGTTATATATTTTAAAATAATTGACTGAAAGAATTTTTGGATTATCTCAATTCGTCTAGACGTGAAAAATATTCAAAGTCGGCACTCTGAAATTAGTATGAAAATGGCTATTTTTTTACAAAAATCCAGTACAATTCTTTCACTTTTTTCTCAAAAATCCGTTAATGAAAAATTTGCTTCTTTATATATTTCAAAAAGATAAGGCTTTTTACCATAAAAACAAATTTTTCAACATAACAGATTTTTTAGCTCTAAACTAATTTGTCACCATTAAATGGAGTTTTTGTCATAAAATTAAAATTTCACATGCTTTTTTGTTACAAAAACAATTTTTTGCCCCAAAATGTGTATTTAAACAAAAGGAAATGTTCTTTACAAAAACTTTTTGCAAACCCAATAATGAATAATTGTTAGTCATAAAATGTATTTTTTTTTTTTTTTTTGCCACAAAACCAAATTATATAAAAAGATATACATACATTTATATTTATCATTTTATAAGAAATTCTTAAAGTACATATCCAGGATCAAAGACTGAGATATATTCAAAATTTCCATGATTAAAACTAACTTTTCAGAAATCATAGTCCGTACGTTTGTATGTTGAAATAGTTTATTTCAAGCTCACAGACCAATTATATTATTTCTTTTTGTAAAAATATTTAGCATTTAATAAGTCAAAAATTTGTTTAAGAAAAACAAAAATAATAAAATAAAAGGAAATAAATTAAAATTCTCACACTTTTACTACATAATTTATTTTTCCCACAAAACATTTTTTATTCAAAAATTAAATTTTTTATAGCAAAAACAATATTTTAACCACCTATTTTCACCACAAACTAGATTTTTTTCATTTTTGATGATTTCATTTCTTTTTAATTTAATTTCTTTGCTTTTTTTAATTTAAGCAGGACATCACGCTCACATTGTCTGTAAATTTTACCAAGAAAACCCAATCTACAATTCGATTTAATTCTGAGAAATTTTAAATGGTGACCACAATACATACACAGAGAAAACAGATTCGTTGTGGCAACCGAATTTGTTGCCAATCGAATTTGGTCGGTTGCAGGAACTATCATATAAATTGGTTGTAATAACTGAATGTATTCGGTTCTCGTAATAGTTTGTTTCTAATGGGAGAGGCACTATTGTGAATTAAATGTTTAAAATTTAGACTTTAAAATTTTCTTTTATTTAATATATAAACAGAAAAAATCCACATAATACAAGATAATTTAACAAGTTTTAAAAATTAACAACAAAAAAATAAACAGCTTTTGGAAATTACATACAAATTCATGTTTTATTGCTCTCATCTGGATTGATTTTTGTCTGCTTAGTTTGCCGGATTTCTATAGGAACTTAACGATCGATTAAGGGAAATATAGTTAGCAATTTTTGATATTGGAATCTTCTTGTATCTTCTGTTTCTTATTTCAGTTTTGATAGATGAAATTTGTCGTATTTAGTAGTGATAAGGAATAGATTTTGTTTGTTTGAAGCCTGAAAAAATTGCAAAACCCAGATATTAAACTAAACATTACGTAAGATAATAAATTTACACAGATTTATACATGCACAAATATCCAGTGGTTAATGAGACAGGAAACCTACAAACCTTTTTTATAAGTATCAGCAAAAGTTAATATTTAAAACAGAAATATAATTTATTGTATACTGTGTTTAAAATTTGGTATTTAATTTAATTCTTTTTACGAATGTCAACGAGAAAATAAAAATATATTAATTGAGAACACTAACTTTTTATTATAATCACCAACATATAGGAGAAATACATAAAGTAATGAATTAAATTCAGTTGCTTTTTCCAAATTATAGAAATAAATTGAAATAAAATTCAAATCGATTCATTCAACTTTCTTAACAGTTTCTAAAACTTCAATTCAGTTACAACGATGTTTTAATTGTTCTAAATATAGCAATACTATTACATTTATAACTTTTTAATATTTAAGAATAAATTTTTATTAGACTGATTGAAATTGTGTAATGAGAACCATTTTCCAAGCAATCTTTTTTCTGTGTGTATAACTTGCACTATTTAAAAAACAAAAATAATAAAAACGAGAGAAAAAGATATAGCCGGTCAAGCCCGACCATATGATAACCTACACCATGGACCTATACTTGTATTAAGTGTAAAATAATAAAATATAATACAGAATATTACATAGATACTAAGGTTCACATGTATTTATGCACATCTGGGTTATTCCGGAAATTGGTCTTATATGGGAGCTATAGAAAATTATGAACCGATCTTCATAAAATTTTGCACTGTCATTTATGCTTATAAAAATGTTATTTGTGTTGAATATTAAGTTGATACAAAAAATTCTATAGAATTTATGAACTTTAAAGTGATTTTCGAAAGAAGTGTTAATATGGGAGCTATGGTCAATTATAGACCGATCTTCACGAAATTTGGCATACGGATTATTATTAAAATATTTCTTTCCTTAAGGTACTTATGAGTGTTAAAACTCTATTCCGGGAGGACATTTGTATGGGGGCCAGGTGAAATAATGGGCCGATCATGACCAAATTCAATATTGCGACCTGTACTTTGCGCACAAGCTTTACGTGGACAGCCAGCCGACCAGACGGACGGACGAACGTACATACATGGTTAAATCTACAGAAAGTGATTCTGAGTCAAACAGTAAACTTTGGTGGTGTAGGGTATAATGAACAAATATCTACAATACTAATAACATTTCCAGTGAAAATTAATTTGCAAACAATACCCATGTCAACAATATTGCACCTGAACTATTAAACTTGAATATTAATTCTGAATTTATTGAGAAATAACTAAAAACCTAAATATTCATTAATGATATGAATTTCTTAATAAAGTGTATAAATGTAATATATAATTTTATTCCCAAAAAAGGATTTTAAGAGGATTTATATTAAAGAAATTTCTGTACAGAATATATACAAATTTTTATTTCAAAACACATAATTTAATATTTAATAATTTAATTAATAAACAAAATGGAGGTGCTTTGTTAGATTAGTGGGCAGTAAGTTTGTCTATCAGTCTGGGGGTCGTAGGTTCAATTCCCGGCAGAAACTCTGGGTTATTTGCATACAACGAGATTAATAAGGGCTTCGTTACTTTTACCGGTTAATAAAGTAAATAAATAAATAAATAAATAAATAAATAAATAAATAAATAAATAAATAAATAAATAAATAAATAAATAAATAAATAAATAAATAAATAAATAAATAAATAAATAAATAAATAAATAAATAAATAAATAAATAAATAAATAAATAAATAAATAAATAAATAAATAAATAAATAAATAAATAAATAAATAAATAAATAAATAAATAAATAAATAAATAAATAAATAAATAAATAAATAAATAAATAAATAAATAAATAAATAAATAAATAAATAAATAAATAAATAAATAAATAAATAAATAAATAAATAAATAAATAAATAAATAAATAAATAAATAAATAAATAAATAAATAAATAAATAAATAAATAAATAAATAAATAAATAAATAAATAAATAAATAAATAAATAAATAAATAAATAAATAAATAAATAAATAAATAAATAAATAAATAAATAAATAAATAAATAAATAAATAAATAAATAAATAAATAAATAAATAAATAAATAAATAAATAAATAAATAAATAAATAAATAAATAAATAAATAAATAAATAAATAAATAAATAAATAAATAAATAAATAAATAAATAAATAAATAAATAAATAAATAAATAAATAAATAAATAAATAAATAAATAAATAAATAAATAAATAAATAAATAAATAAATAAATAAATAAATAAATAAATAAATAAATAAATAAATAAATAAATAAATAAATAAATAAATAAATAAATAAATAAATAAATAAATAAATAAATAAATAAATAAATAAATAAATAAATAAATAAATAAATAAATAAATAAATAAATAAATAAATAAATAAATAAATAAATAAATAAATAAATAAATAAATAAATAAATAAATAAATAAATAAATAAATAAATAAATAAATAAATAAATAAATAAGTAAATAAATAAATTTGTTATTATAACATTTTTCCTGGTAACGGTAGGTTTATAAGCTACAGGGATGGAAAACTCTATATTATTGTACCTTTTAATAATTCCAGTTCTCTTAATTAGTAGTTTTTATTTTCTTAATCTTACTATTTAAATATTACCAACAGTTTGTCAACTTTTATGCCCTCAATTGTCAAATTCTATAGCTTTCTAAAAATCAAATTCATAAATTCATTCAATGAGTGTGTGAGTACTTTTTTTTTTTTTTTTTTTTGAAATCCAAATTAAGTTATTGATTAAAATATACTTCGATATTTAATTTGAAGTTCATATAAACAGTTCCTGCAATCCAAAAAGAAAAAAGTACTTCTTGCCACAAAAATAAATTACTTTCTTAAATTTATTTATTTGTAAAACATTTTTTAATAAAGTTTCAATAAAAGTCACATATTGCACAGTGGGGCAGAACTAAGTATTTTTGAAAATAAATCTATAACTTCTAATTGATTGTTGAAGGCCGCACAAACCCCTTTGGAGCAGAGTTATTGTGGCTCAAATAAGGTTGCATCTGACATTATTAATCACTTTCCAAATTCTTTACTTTTCCGATTTCAAATATTTTAACATAGAGATAAATACCACAAGCGAGCTGGTTTCTCATAGGCCTTATCGAGGGCTTTAAGAAGTTTTCGAGTTATATGCATTTTAAATTTCAACTGTCTCAGCTTTTCAAGTTCATAATTTTTACCCTATATATAAGTTCAATATTTTCGACTATAAGCTGCTAAAGAACAAAATTATCTATCGAATAAAAAAGAATTGAAGTCAATATCCTAGCCGAGTCCAAAAATAAATGACTTTGAAAATTGCAAAAATAAGGACTTCTTATTATAATTTTTATACCCACCATCAAAAAGATGGGGGGTATATTGATTTTGTCATTCCGTGTGTAACATATCGAAGGAATCATTTAAGACCCCACAAAGTATATATTTTCTGGGTCCTGCTTAGATTGTGAGTCGATCTTGCTATGTCCGTCCGTCCGTCTGTCCGTCTGTTGAAAGCAGGATAGGGCTCGAACGGGACAACATAGGGGGACGAAATTTGGCACAAATATTTGTTTGGGCAAAATCGGTTAATAAACAAAAAAGTTATGTGCTAAAAACTAGAAGCACATGGTGTCCGTTTCATACTTTTCTGCTGATATTTCTTCAACAAAAGCATGTACGACAAGGAAATTTTGTACGTATAGTTTGGGGGTCGATATAAACTTGGAAACCAAAAATGGGCGTGGTCCGCCCACTTTACCGCCCACCCCCATATAAGGTGAAATTGTGTTCAAATAGCTCAAGGACCAATGTAAACTCGGAAACCAAAAATGGGCGTGGTCCGCCCACTTTACCGCCCACCTCCCATATAACGTAAAATTTGATGGTGGGTATATAGATTCGGCCGGGCCGAATATAACATTCGCCCTTGTTTTGCTTATAAAGTAAATAATTATTTTTTACTTTATAAGCAAAATTAAAAAAAAAAAAAATTTTCAGGATTTTCCTCTTTTATTGCATAAATATTTATAGTTTCTCCAAAAACCAAATTTTTAAAAAATTTACATAATTTCAAAAATTAAAAGGCTATAATCCCCTCAAGTTATGAAAGGGGTCACCCACCCACCTTAAAGTATATACTTTGTGCACATGTAAAGCTTGTGCACAAAGTACAGGTAGCAATTTTGAAGATAATTTTATGAAATTTGGTACATATGACTTTGGGCATGATTGGCCCATTATTTCACCTGACCCCCATATAAATGTTCCCCCGAAATAGAGTTTTAACACTCATAAATACTTAAAAAATAGAAATATTTTAATGAAATTTGGCACAAATAAGTTTTATAAAGGTATAAATCAGTATGTCAAATTTCATGAATTTCATCGCTCCATAATTGACCATAGCTCCCATATAATTTCCAATTTCTTGAATCATCCAAAAGTGCTTAAATACATGTGAATGTTAGTATATTACATCGATACTCTGTATTAGTATGTTTTATTTTACACTTAATACAAGTATCGGTCCACAATTGACCCTTAACCAAATATTGGTACACATAGACAATAGTGTAGGGTATCATATTGTCGGGCTGGACCGACTTTTTTTCTCGTTTTTTATTATTTTTTTTTTTTTATTTTATGTAGATCCCACCCGCCAATAGAGTTACAAACTAATTTCCAAACATTTTCCATTTTGCCCCACTATGCAAAATGTACATATTGTAATAACAACATGACGTAATTAAACATTTCACTTTGAAATTTTAATAAAAACATCTAAGTAGTACATATTTTCATTCAAGGAAAAAAATTTGGTACATAAACAAATATTGTGAATGCTTTTACTTTATTTAAATTTTTCCTTTATATTTTTTTTTTTCTACTTAAAAATGTCTAACTAATTGTTGGAAATTTGTATTTTTTATACTATAAAAAAAAAATATTATCAGAATTTTTATAGGACAAGATGGATTTTATGTCCAAAAATTTAATTAAAATAAATCTGCAAGATGGACATTTAATTTACAAATTGAAAAACCTTTGAGTATACACATTCATACATATACATACATATGTATTTAACTTATATAAATTATAAAGAAATTCAATTCAATACAATTATGAATTTTTGCTTTCTGAGTTTTATCCCAGCAAAAACTTTTTGGTTTTCGATAATGACGACTACTTATTAAAGTACTTTCCTGGAAAGTAGGCGTCATTATTATTTGCCTTCTCTACATTACATAAATAAGTACTCAATAGTATAATTGCAGAGTAAGTTGCAATCACATGGATCAGTTGTCTAGAGCGCAGGATTAGCAACCAGAAGGTTGCCGGTTCAACCCCATTCTGATGCTATTCGATTTTTTAACAAAATGTTTTAAAAATATACTTTATGCTAAAACAAGTTTTTTAGCTTTGGATATTAAGTGCGGGATGGTGTACTGAGTAGGACATTAGTCATTAAAAACGACTAGTTAAAAGGGTCCCAAGTTCAAAACTCACTGACGGCAAATTTTTTCTTTTTTGTTTTTTATTTTTGTTGAGGTACATATTTTTTAGTATCACTAGAGTCTAAAAATAACTACTAGAATTCATGGACAACTCGAACAAAAATAACTAGTTATTGAGACAAAAAATAAATAGTTTATTTTTATTTCCAATTATACCTGCTAGCTTACCAGGAAAGCAAAGTTTTTGCTGGGTATATAGCTTAAGTAGTTTATTAATAATTTTTAATTAATATTCATGTTCAATATTGCAAATTTAATGTTGTTGACATTTATAATAAAAAAAGGGCAATCATTTAGTGGTCACATTAAGTTTATGGTATAAAATTTGATTTTGTGGTAAAAAATAAATTTTATGATTTTTTTTTTCCTAAAACTCTTTACATAAAATGAAGGGTATATTTAAGTTTTCATTCTACAAATATATACATATACAGTAGCGAGCATTAAAAATGCAACGATATGTGATATGATCTTTGTACGCATATATTTTGCTTATAGCAAGTCCTAATGTAACAGTACTAATGTGATTTTATTATTTGTGGTAATTGATACCTGTTGCATATAATTTTGTTGAATAGTTTTGTGCGTAACGAAAATTATTGAACGTTTAGTAAAAGCAGTTGAAAAATTTTGATTGGAAATAGTTGGAAATTATAGTGTTGTTAAAAAAGATGATTTTCTATCGTTGCATATTGTCTAAGATACATGAAATCTACAAATAATATAAATATTAGCAATAAATTCCAATTTTATTAAATTTTGATATTTTTCTGAACTGTTTTGGACATTTTTCAATAGAGATTTATATTTTTGGAATTATTATTTATTTTGTTAGTTGTTTTAAAACCAACAAACATTTTCTATAAATAAGCGATCAAATATTTATGATAGTTTAGCTTAACTTCATAATTTATAATTGAGTATGACCTTTCGACCAAAATAACGCAACCACTTTCGATCGTTATTGAGATGTAATCAACAGCTTAAAATATTTTTTTCGCAATGATATGACATTATCGAATGCCCGGTATCGCTATAATGTTCAAATATCCCTTGATTTTGGTCCTGGAACAAATTCTAACACAAGGAAAAACAGTTAAAAAATATACCTATTTTGAACTCTTCATATGCTGAAAAATTAAAAGTACATCCTTCGTGATGATTGGACTATTGGACTTGTTTACTATTGGAAATTAACATTTAAATAAGTATGTCTACCTAGACCGTCTAAAATTGAAATATATGGGTTTAGAGTCAAATTAATTCAAGTTATCGTAATAGGCTCTTATTTCCATTATACAGTACTCGTAAAAATATTAAAGGACCTGCCTCTTAAAGTAAAGGTTTTAGATTTATATAAGTAAATAATATGTATTATGTTAGAAGGATATCCAGTTTCCATATTTACATTATTAAATCAACGATTGCTGGCAATAGTAGCTTTAAATGGCCAAATGTGGTCATTCAAATAATATCAAATATCTACTGTTAAATGACTTTTACTAATTGTTACAGGCATGATCGTTTCAATATTGTTTATTTAAGATAATTTTTAAGAATCTTCATATTAGAACTACATATTAATATTATTTCACTGTCATTATCAGAATGTTATCCAAAAATATTCTATAATTCTCAAAGTATGGAGAAAATAGTGTTTTTTTAATATTATTAATATCCTCTGTATATGTATTGGTAGTAATTAGTGGTAATACTACCAAATCATAGTTTTCAGCATTTTTCAATAATTATTTTTATTAAAATTTAAAAAAATCCGGTGATTTTTTAGGAGTTGCATTTTTTTTTTTTTTTTTTTTTTGCTCCCTTAAATTTACAACTTTTTAAAAAAAAAATATTTATTAACTGTTCGTATGCATAACAATTTGGAACAAAATGACATACAATAATAGTTGGCTAAGACCGCAAAGAATATAATCACAACAGAATTGGCTAATTTAATGACGTTCTAGCCCTAATAAATACGATCAAAAATCATATAGCCTAGCGTTGCATTTTTTATGCTCGCTACTGTACATACAACTTGATACCTTTTGAAAATTCGAATGTTTATGGGGTCAAAATCGTACCTTTGGTACTTTTTTCATAAAACATTTTATATTTATATATGACATATGCAAATTAATATTTTCTTATAGGAGTCCATTATTGAAATTCTTTGAAATTAATTTTTTTTACATTCATGGAGGAAAAGTATTAAAAGGGGTAAAAATGGGAAAATACATTTTATATAAACTCATTGAAACAATTTCAATAAAATTTTAAGAATAAACTAATGAGACGTTATTTGGAACTTGAATACCAAGGTACTAATACTTTAATAGGATAAATAGTTTGGTACTTTTTTAAAACGTAATTTTTTTTTAAGTAATTTAAATCAGATTTTTATGATTTCGAGTCATATCTGTAAAATGCAAATTGAATTATAAAGAGCGTTGGTACTTTTTTCTTAATAATGGTACTTTTTTAATATTTTCATTTACATAAATAATCTTACCGTCATAAAAGTTATTATTCAAGGAAATGCTGCTAAATGGTAAGTTTTTCCAATGGTGCCAAAGAAGAAAGTCTAGTGTTAATGTTACTTTTTATATATTTTCGATTAAGAATTTACAAATAGAGGACTTAATGGTACTTTTTCATTCCTTTAATGTACTTTCTGTATTTCATACATGTACTATGAACTTAACAACATAAAATTAATTTTAAGAAGCTCTGAGTAAAAGAGAGGAAATGTGAAAAAACGTTTTGGTACTTTTTCGTTCTTGTAATGATACTTTGATACTCGATTTTTTTTTATAATATTGAGCATAAAAGCATGAATGAAATCCTGCATGAAGGGACTGTTTGATACTTTTTCTTTCTTCAAATGTAATGTAATATTGAACTTAGAAGTTCTTTTAGCTAATTTTTTAACCAAAATATTTAAAAAGTTTGTTGTTGTTAACGCCAACTTATAAAATCTATATATCTCCCCTAATTTTTTTATAAATCTAAAGACTAGGAGAGTAAAAGTACTTTCGAAATTATCTAGACTGTATCATACTCTCGGGCTTGACCGACTATAACTTTTTTACTCGTATTGTTTTTTTTTTTTTTTTAATAAACTAGATTTTTGTGAAAATGGTAAAAAATCTAGATTGTAAAATAAAAAATGAAATTTAAATTTTGTGGAGAAAAACTTAAATTGTGATGGAACTTATTTATGTTTAAGTTTTTTTTTAAAGATGATTTTTGGAATCAAATTAATTATTTTATCGTTTTTTTCGAAACCTTTTTTAAAACAAAATAAAAATTTTTATGCAATATATTTTTCTTTGTTTACCCAAAATTCTTTAAACAGCCCTCCTTTAACCTCGCTAATGCGTTTTAATTTAAATAAATTAAATAAGTAATAAAATCATATTTTGATAGGAACAAAATATTGAAAATATTAAAAGCAAAACTATTAGAAAAAGCTCATACAAAATTATATGATTCAATTTATAAGTTTTTATACACTACACCACCATAATGGGGAAGGTATTATGCGCCTGTGCAGATGTTTGTAACACCCAAAAATATGGATCTAAGACCCACCTTAATTTATACCAATCGACTTAGAATCACTTTCAGAGTCGATTTAACGATGTTCGTCCGTCTGTCCGTCCATTATAATCAAAGGACAAGTCTTAATTTTGAACATAAATTAATGAAATTTGGCACACAGATTTCTTATAGTCCAAAGAAGAAGCCTATTGAAATTGGTTATGATCAGACCATTAGCCCCATACAAATATCCTCCCGGAAAAAGAGTTTGACGATCATAAATCCCTTAACTATAGCAATATTTTAATGAAATTTAGCACATATAAGTCCCATATAGGCTTACATCTGTGTGTCGAATTTCAGAAAGATCGGTCTATAATTGACCTTAGCTCCCTTATAAATCCCTTTTCAGAAAATCACTTTAACGGGCATAAATCCCATTAAAATGTTAGTATCAAGTTAATATTCGACACAAATTTTATATAAATATAAATGATAGTACCAGTACCATATTTTACGAATATCGGTCCATAATTTACCATAGCTCCCACTTTCGGTAATCACCCAAAAGTGAATAAATTCATATAAATGTTAGTATCTACGTAATATTCTGTATTTGTATGTTTTATTTTACACTTAAAATGAGTATCGGTCCACAATTGACCCCAAGTCTAATAAAAGACCCCTTCCCAAATTTTAATGTACATAATTAGGCGCGGATTCAGCTCAAGTTATTTTCTTAACTAATTCCTTAAATTGTATGATTTAATGCAGATTTTTCATTAATTGTTTTCATTTTGAGAAGGGAAATTTCCCTATTTCCCTCCCGGTGGAACCGCGCCTGCATAATGGTGTAGGGTATCATATACTCGGTCTTAAAGGACTATATCTTTCTTTCTCGTTTTTTTAGTAGATTATGCCATTTTCCAATAGATTTCAGTAATAAACATTATAACGATGTTTTATTGCCAAGGAGGTGACGGATTTATGAAAGAAATTATATTTGTACATTAGACTATTCCAAAAAAGCTGACATTAGAATTTTTTTTTTTTTTTTTTTTTTTTTTTTTTTGAGATTTTGAGAATTTTGATGTCCGTCCGCCCGTCCTTCTGTTTGTTCATTTTTGCAAATTTTTTTTTTTTTTTTTTTTTGAGATTTTGAGAATTTTGATGTCCGTCCGCCCGTCCTTCTGTTTGTTCATTTTTGCAAATTTCCCAAATCAAAATCGTTCATTTTTATACTCGAAAGTCGAGATTTTTTGGAGCAATCTAATATACATATGTATGTATATATATATATATATAAAAAAAAAAAAAAACTTTAACACACAATTATCTATAAATGTGTATAAACGAGTATAAAGGGTAAAAATGCCAACAAATATTTCCATATATTGAGATTATATACTTTTTTTATTTGTTTTTTTTTTTTTTTTCATATTAAATATTGTACAGTGGGGTCATTCGCTAAATATATGGTAAACAAAGATATTGATTTTCTAAAATACTAAACTAAAAACTTTATGGAACTTAAGACATTGATAGAATATGAGTTAGGCTTTCACAAGTCTCAAAAACTTTGTTTGCCAGGTAATGAGTTAAGAAGCTAATATAATGTCTTTACACTATTTACACATTAGCTGAATAACACGGTGATGACATTAGAGTCAACTACTTACCTCATGTCATTACTTAGATGTCATAACAAGAACTAATTACTTTTAAGTTGTTCAATAAGTCATTGATTTTAAGTAAAGCACTGTTCAGTTATAATCTGGACGCATAAAACTGTTAATAACTTTTGATTGAAACAACAGAATTAAATGTTTTATATCAAAAATGAAAGATTGTTTATTATTGTTTAAAATTATAATTAAAAAAGTTTTAAATTTCTTTATTTCGAATGAAATTTCTTGCATGTTTCTTTATGCTTCGCATTAAATTCTGCACAACTTTCCTTTGAACTAAAGCAGCATATTTATACCAAGCTGTTCTCATAGAATCCCCAATTTTAATAACCCTGGCACTCTTCTTCAATTTAGATTTAACAATAGCCCAAAATTTTTCAATTGGGCGAAGTTGTGGACAATTTGGTGGGTTAAGCCACTTGGGTACAAAATCGATGTTATTATCTTGGTACCACTTTATCGTGGTATTGGAATAGTGACAAGATGCTAGGTCCGGCCAGAACTTAGTCGGCGACTTATGAAACCTAATGAAAGGCAACAGTCGTTTTTGTAAACATTCCTTTGTATAAATTTCTGACGTCATTGAAGAGATGTGTCAAAAGCCTTGCTCTTCAACACGCAGCTGCAAATTGCTTGCCAAATCAGAAACCTTTTACCAAATTTATTTGTCGGCTACCTTTCCACGGTTGGATGAAACATAAAATTTTTAGCCTGGTATTTGCTTAAAATTGGCTTTTACGTATGTTTCGTCGTCCATTACGATGCAACCGCTAAATTTGGTTAATATATTACTGTATAATAATCTGGTACGTTTTTTTGCTACTGATTCTTACTTTTCTGTTCTGTTTGGGTATTTAATATTTCGATATGCTTTTAGTCTAGCATTTACGCGAATTCTTCGTATAGTATTTCTGCTGGTTTTAAATTTTTTATCACGATCAGCGTCAGATAATCCAGGATTATTTTTGATTGACCTTAGTACTATAGTCTCCAATTTTTTGTTTCTTATACCTGTCTTTTTTACATTTCTCTTTTTTCTTTCTATAGTCAAGGTTTCCTCATATCTTTTTAAAACACTACTTCAAAAGTTTTCTACTTCTGCCACCAGAGGCGCTGCAATTCAAAATACAGTGCGTCCAGATTATAACTGAACAGTGCTTTATTACTGAAGTCATTATAAGTTAAAACAAGAGGAACTAGTTGCGTTTTAGGTTATTAATAAGTAAGAACATTTTAGGATATAAAAATAGTTTTTTTTTTATTTTTAAAAATTGAAAGATTTTATAAATTTTAATTTAAAAAATTTTAACAATAATATTTTAAACATTATTTTAGATTAAATATTAATTCATACTCAAATTTTGTCTCGTTACATATTTATTCCTTTTTTAAACTGAATAAAAAATTAATAAAAAGTAGTTTTTCAAAAAATCTGATCATAAATAAGTAATCATATATCGGGTTATAAATAAATAGTCACTAAACTGCTTCTATGTAAAGTAGAAGGTATGTTGTTGTCATTGAAAAGTAACTACATCCGTAACTACATGCCATTACCAAGTTTTTGCTGGGTTGCTTTAGCAGTCCAAAAGTTTCAGATTTATTTATATTTATTCTACGAGAATCCCCACTGTGCATTCTAAGAAAGCACCTCTATCTTTCTTCTATTTGTTAGAGGCCTAAATAATAAAAGTATTATTCAAAATAGTTTGTAAATAAAAATATCAGGTTTAAGAAAATTTCAATACATTTACTGCCAGTCGAATTAATTTTTTTTTTTTTTTTTTTTGTTCATATATTTTAGTTTGGCATCAAGGAACAGACAGTAAAATATGTAAATGTAAACAACAATTTATTCTTACACACCTTGTTAAGAAAAAATGACACAATATCTATACAGTTGGAGTGTTTTCTAAAATTTATGTACTATATTTAAATGTATTTAGGTTGTACACTTAAAGAAATTAATCTTGATAGAACAATACAAAAAGATTGCATATAACACAATGCAACAAGAAAAAATTTCCTCAATAATTTCAACGCTAAATGAAAGCGTAGCAGTGGTCTAGCAAAACCGCCAAAAGGTCACTTGAAATTCGAATTTTTCGGAGCACTTTTTTCAATGTGAATGGAAATAAAAATCATTTAAATTATTCAATTCGCATTTTATTATTTGTTGTTGTTTTATAAAGTACTAACACTATTACCATTTTATGCTCCTTTTTTGTCATAATATTGTTAACATTATTTAACTTGACCTTAATAAACTACTGAACCAATAAACATGAAACATGGCACATAGGAGGAGATATGTATATCCTCGAAGAAAGTACTGACTGAATACCACGCGCACTTTTTTAAAGAAAAAATTGGTTTGCTTCGTAGTAAGTAAATTTAAAATTTTATAAACATTTTGATGATGATGATAAAAGAATATTACAGTATAATAAAAGTGGTCGAAAAAGAGGCGTGGCAGATTAAATTTTATAATATACAATACCTGCGGGAAATTTGTGGTAATTGCAGTAGTGGACCGGTTTCTCTGTACCAGTTGAGTACCAATTGACACCTAACTCGTCACTAAAGTTCCTATTGAGAACCAGTTGACAGAAACACACTCACTATTAACAAGCTCGTTAAGTGCACAAGTAGCAACTCGCGCGCAATAACAAACAGTGACTGAGTGGTAAGTGTTGAAGACTATAAAACATAACATACGTCAGATGAACATGGGTTCGAGTCGGGGTGCCGCCATCGACATTAACGAAAAATTATAAAATTGAAATAAACATAATTTGATAATAAAGATAATAATAAAAATAATATTTAAAAAGTAAACAATTAAAGAATTTTTATAAAATTTTTATTACAATAATCGTTACTGAACCTGTCCTCTTGGACCTGTCCTAGGACCTATCCTGTGACCTGTCCCAAGGGGCTAATTAGACACCTCCAATGACAACCCCATGTAAAAGTGACAGGTTCTTCTCATATAAAGTTACGGAACTGGGACCGGTCACTAGCCCTGAGAACCTGTCACGTGACTAATTTTGAACCGGTTCTCTTTACTCTAGGGATATTTCAATTCCTCGTGTATGTAAAATTATATGTGAATGGTCTTAGTATTATTAAGAAAGTAGCAAAATTGATTTTTACTTAAAGTAGGCGTGGCATTTAATATATATTTAACCTATAGTTTTCTCCAAAAAAATACTTGATATATGTGCTAAATTTTGAAAATTCAAAAGGAGAATTATTTACAAAAATTGGGTGTGGCATTTCGATTAACATTATATCCTATATTTCCTTCCAGTGAATGCGTAATATACATACTTATATACGTCCTAAATATGAGTGAAATCGGTTGAATAATGCGAATACTCATATATTACAAACAATATTGTTATGAAAAGTAGGCGTAAAAAGAGAGGAACATTTAATAAAAATATTACATAATATCTAAGAGAAGCCTTGTACTCTATTAAATAATAAAAACACATAAATATATTGAAATTTACAGATTTAAATATTTTTTATTTACACAAATCATGAAAAATGTGCTCCAAAATAAGAGTCCATAAAATCGAAATTCGAACTAGCTTTGCAAAACCCTTTGGTACTTTTACTAATCTGATGGTATAGTTTCATTTCGCATTGGACTCATTAAGGCAATATTTGATGACCCAAAATTTGTCTAATTAACACAGGTCAACAAAAAAATTTTTTTCGTGCTCCTTCAAAAAAAATATGTGGACTAGATGGACTAGATGGTCGAGATTTTTTTTATGGACTTGTTAATATTGCGCCCTAAATAAGGCGATTACTCGAGTATATTTCACTATAACGGTATGCACGATTTATATAAGTGATACACCAAATTATGCGGAATAAAATTGGCTTTAAGTCGTTCTACTATCAAATTTTGATCCGCTCAATAATTTTAGGAGATATTTCGAAATAAGTTTTTTTCATGCCAAATTGAAGATTTTTTTTTTTTACTAAAATGTCTTTTTAGAAGTGAAAACATCAAAAATGTTTCAGTTTATCATCTTTATCTCAAAGCTGGTGAAACTACTAGTAAATAATGTTCCGTATCATCAAAATTGATGCACAAATCTTGATTGCATTCACAGTTAAGTTAAAATACTCATGCATATCTACAGGTAAGTGGACAAAAAAAGATTTTTTTTTCGTCTTAAGTAAAAATAATAGGTGGATTAGATAGAATTTAACGTGTTAAACAAGAATCAGCTTTCACTTTTTTCCTATCACGTATTGATTTTTTTTATGGGCATGACCACTATGACCCCGCCTTTAGGCAGTCACACTTGTACAACTCGAGAACGGTTTGTCCAATTAAGTTAAATTAAACTCTAATAGATAGTGATTTAAATTATCTTTGAGCTAAATTTACATACTTTTTTGTTCAGTTAATATATCCGTAGTTATTCGGAAATTAGTAGTAGAAAAAATTAAATTTTTTTTTTTTTTTTTTGAAAAATCGTGAAAATTTTGATCCATAAATCTGAAATTCTTGAGCGAATAAAAAATATTTTTAACGTATCTTGAAGACAATTTTTGTATGCATCTTTTGGTGTATCATTTATCAAAATCGTGTAAACGGTTCTTGAGTTATAGTCTAAATTGGACAAACCATTCTCGAGTTTTATAGTGTGACCGCTGAATAAGGTGATGATAATAGTCATGCCCATAAAAAAAAATCAGTAGGTGATAGAAAAAAAGTGAATGCAGATTCTTGTTTAACTCGTCAAAATCCACCTAGTCCACCTATTTTTGTTTCAAGAAAAAAAAAATTTTTTTTGCCACCACTGTATTTCTACTCAATTGTATGTAACATGGGTATTTTCAGTATTTTCAAATTCAGATTTGAACATCAATTTTGAAGATACATACCTTATTTTATTCGCAGCATTACCAGCTTTAAGATAAAGATGATAAACTGTAACATTTTAGATATTTTCATTTATTAAAAGAAATTTTAGTAACAAAAAAATCTAAAATTTTGCATGAAAATGATTTTTTTTGGACACTTATTTCAAAATAATTTCGAAACTATTGAGAACATAAAAAAATTAAGTTCGGATGATTTAAAGATATTTTTAGTCCGCATCTTTTGGTATATCACTTTGGTCAATCGTACACACCGTTCTTGAGTTATGAGGAAATATACTAGAGTAATGGCCTTACTATGGGCGAAATATTAGACACGCCCATAAAACAAAATCCAGACCTGATGGAAAAAAATTGAAAGCAGATTCGTGTTTAAAACATCAAAATACATCAAGTCCAACTATTCGTCTATGGGGAGAATTTTTTTGTCGACCAGTGATTTTAAATTATAAAACTATTTCAAATATTTAATTTATTTAATGCAAAATTATTATAAAAACTTTATGAATGAAAACAATTCATATAGCGCATGATCTTAACAAACTCAACGTATTTTGTTTCAAACATTTGATTCGAACACAATTTTTTGGCGCCTTTAGAATTTAGTACACCTTATTAGGTGTTTTTTTTAATGGTTGAAAGGTTGGACTAGAACATTTTAATGGTTACAAAGAATTCACTTTGCGGTGTGATAAGTTAATGTATCTTAAACAAAAATATTTAGTTTATAATGAATATATTTTAATTTTACTTATTACAGCTATGAAGAATTTTATGTACCCTATACTCAGGGCTTAGGATTAATTTAATTTTGAAATTAAAATTTTTGTAATAAAATTGGTTACTGAATAAAAATAGACAAAATTATGTGTCAATATAAATCACAAAAAATCATTTAAAGTAAAAATTTAAAATGGAAGCATCAACTTCAATTATTAAAGTGTATTTTTCTTACAAATACTTGTAAATTACATTTTGTATAAATATTTTCATTATTTTTTTTTTTTATGAAAATTGTTTTAAAATTCATTAATTTTAAAATTTCATGGAATGTTACAGGATGTTTGTTCTGAAAAATATTACATAATGTAATTTTAAAACTGTGAAAAAAATCGTAAGCATATATAGCCCGATTTTAGAAATTATTATTATTACTTTGAAAAAATTCCAGTAGCTCTCATGCAAAAAACACCTTAAGTGTTTTTAAGATATATTTTATGCAATTAACAGACCCAAACTTCCAAGAAATTTAGTAAAATTGTTTTTATTACACTTTTAATGGCTATAGTTGTTTAAAATCTTCCTGGGTTTCCTCTGGTATTGTAATATTGTGATTTTTGCATAATTTCAACTGGTTCAAGTCCGACTATATGATACCCTACACCATTGTGTATGAGCATAAAAATTCGGGAAGGGGATTTATATTAAACCTGCGGCCAATTGTAGACCAACACTTTTACTATGTAAAATAATAACATATAGATGATTTTATGCACTATAAGGCGTTTCCCGTAACTGGGTTTATATTGGAACTATAGTAAATTGTGGACCGATTTCCATAAAATTTTGCAATATTATTTCTACTTACATAAAATTTATTTGTGTTGAATATTAACTTGATACTAACATTTAATGGGATTTACATGGACGGACAGACGGACATCATTAAATCGATTCAGAAAGTAATTCTAAACCGATTGGAATAGATTAAGGTGGATCTTTGGCCAATATTTTCGGGTATTATAAACAATAGCACAAACCCATAATGCCCTCCCCACTTATGGGGAGATGTAGATGTTTTAAAGACTACTGAGTGATTCCATATCAAAACGCACAAAAAACATGCATTTTCGGATTTGATATCTCCGATTTCAATGAAATTCGCTACATATATTAAGTATTGCAAATGTTGATCAAATCACAAATTTTCTGAGTAAAGAATCCACCCGGTCCAAAAATATGACGTTTCAAAAATCAAAAAGGCGTTGAATTTTTTCCAAAAGTAATCACACTTTATTGCTCATAACTTATAAAATATACATTGTACAATTCTTATTTATACTTCATTTAATAGAACAACACATTGACTTTAAAACGACAAGTGAAACATTTATATACTTCGAAAGTTCAAAGGTCAAAATCGATAATATAAAGATTAAAGCTTAATATCCCAAAAAACGGTATTTTAAAATTCTTAAAAAATACATATATTTAAAATAGAACCGTTTTCTATATTTGTGCCAAATTTCAAGTTGGAGCCTCTATTCGTTTAGGAGTTATGAAGCAAAATACAGAAAAACGCAAATTTTTTGTATGTAAAATTTAAAATATTTACAAAAATTATTTTGTTTTTATTTTTTTTATGAGCACATATTTAAAAAAATAAAACTTTATATAAAAAATTTGACTTCAGTTTATATTTTGTTACATAACTTCTGAACTAAATGAGTGTCCAACATGAAATTTTGCACAAATATAAAGTGGAGTTGTATTAATATTATATAATTTTTTTTTTTAGCATTTTAAAAACATCGTTTTCGGAGATATAATTGTTTATTTTTTGTAAGTCTTAATTTGACCTTTGAACTTTCGATCTAAAGTAACTCACTATATATCATTTTTAAGGTCATATCCTTGTTTTTAAAATTACACGAAAATTAAAATTTTATTTTCTATAACTTAGGAGTTATTAATAATAGGATTTTATTTTTGTCCATAACTCCTAAACTAAATAAGGCTCCAACTTGAAATTTTATATCCATATGGAGAAAGGTTATGTCAACAATATATATTTTTTTTACGAATTTTAAAAATACCGGTTTTTGAGATATAATAGTTTGAATATTTTTTATCTCCAACTTTGACCTTTGAACTTTTGATGTAAAACACTTTGTATATATCGTTATGAAGGTAATATCTTTGTCTTGAATATTCCGCAACAACTAGAGATCTGCCATGTATATTTAAGAAGTTATTAAAAGTTAAATAAGTATTAATTTGTTAAGTTTTTAACATTTTTTCACTTTTTAAACCGTCATATTTCTGGACCGAAAAGAAACATGGGTCTGAAGTTTAATGTTTTCGGAAATTCTTCCAATGGTCAATGCTTGTAGTGAATTTCATTGAAATCGGAGATGTCAAATCCGATTGCTATTCGTTTTGACATGGAATCACTCTACTGCCTTACTCACTACGCCATTAATGAGTTTAAGTTGTGTGTGTTCTTAATAGTTTTAAAATACCAATAGAAATTCAAATAATTAAAAAAAAAATATGGGTTAAGTTTGAGGTTGAACAACTTTCTGAGTGCTAAGCAGTCGCTCTAGCGAACAGAGCCATTTCAGAACTAAATGGACTTGTTATTTACTGATAACTAGTTATTCCACTACTCAAAGAAATGAGAAAAGTAATGACAACTCATTACCAGGTAATAAGCCTAGTAAACAAATCTAATCTATATAACAAATTTTTGCTGGGGTGTATTCGAATTGACTGAGAAACCCCGTACCGAAGAATTTTTTTTATACCCACCATCAAAAAGATGGGGGGTATATTGATTTTGTCATTCCGTATATAACATGTCGAAGGAATCATTTAAGACCCCACAAAGTATATATTTTCTGGGTCCTGGTTAGATTCTGAGTCGATCTAGCTATGTCCGTCCGTCCGTCTGTCCGTATGTTGAAAGCAGTATAGGGCTCGAACGGGACAACGTAGGGGGACGAAATGTGGCAAAAATACTTATCTTATATAAGGTTTATTTGGTATTGAAAATGTGCAAAATCGGTATTATGTACAACTAACGTGACCAGAGGGTTTTTGTCAAAAAGCAGGATTCGGACATTAAAAAAACGGGATTTTTAAGAAAAAAACACACACAGCGGTATTTTTAAAAGTTTTGTAAGGAAAGAGGAATTTTCTATTATATCTCAATTCTAAATCAGCTAACAAGCTTTGAGTTCACTATCCACTTGAGGCGTTACAATTTTAGAATGACCCACCAAAAATTTAGAGCAACAAATTAAGTTTTCATTACAAACTCAAACGGTTGAAATATGATAATTTTAACGTGTTACTGAAAATATGTTAAAAAAGAAATTGCGAGTTATATTTCAAGTTTGAACTGAAATTGGGATTCATGATTCTTTTTCAATTTAGTATCAAAAGTTGTTCGAAAGAAGAAAATTTAGTTTTTCAATTTTATAAATCAAATGCTATTATTGAGAAATTAGGCTAAATTTAAAAATATAATGAAGACATTTGAAATAATTATAACTTTGAGATAAAAACAAAGAAATTAATTCATGTTATCATTATTTCAATCAGTTTTATTTGGTGATTACGTCTTTTTGTTATGGAGAAAATATATTAAAAATTCAAAACGAGTTTTGAGCTCGTTTACAAAAAATAAATATCTTTTTGAAGAAATTTTGGTCCAAAATAGCGCTTTTTAGTACATTATGGCAACAACATTTCGGTATCTTTTTTTTTGCTGTAATTTAGAATCATTTTAGTCAGTTTAACCAGAATGCACCTAGAATTCTTTCTGAAGGAACAACATTTTTTCCGCCAAAAATGTATTTATATGGTTAAATGGTTAAAGTTAAAAAAGCGGGATTTATTAATAAAAAATGGAAAACATATTTTTAGCGGGATCGAAGTTTAAAAAGCGGGATAATCCAAAAGCAGGATGTCTGGTCATACGTACATGTAAATCTTGTCTTGGAATTTTTTACTCTAGGTGTCTTCAGTTAATTGTGCATAAAGTTATTATTTCTTAAAAACAAATTCTAGTTTTTTAATATCATTTAAAGAAAAAAAATTTTCAATTTTGCATGAAAAAAAAATTTTTTTTTTTTCACCACTAATTTTGCTAATTTTCAATAACTAACAAAACTTATATAAGACAAATATTTGAGTCAAATTTCGTCACCCAATAATGTCAGTTACGAGCACTATCCTGCGTTCAATAGACAGACAGACAGACAGACGGAACGGACATAGCTAGATCATCATAGATTTTCATGGTGGATATGAAAAAACTGAAAGCAGTTCACCTATTTTTGTTTTAAGTAGGATTTCATTGTCAACCAGTGTTATTTTACAGATGTACGACTGCATATTGTTTGTAAATCTCATGTGTTTTACATTAGACTTTTTTCTCACACCTTTTTCTTACATAACAAATAGTATGGATGTTTATGCTCAAATGCCCTATAAAAACAGATTTTGCTATAAACGAAAGTATTATGATGAAAGAAATATATTAGAATACAAATAAAGAGCTCAAATATTTGTGTTTATATGTATGCCACAACTGCCACATGTTGCTTTTAAAATAATGACGTAAACAGGTAATCAAAGGCGCCTGCGTTAAATGGATATGTGTGCTTCGAACCTACTATAAAGGTATTTCAATTATAAGAAAATTTTGCGAAAAAAAGGAAGGGGTTAAGTAATGAATAGGATTCAAAAATAATTCTAAAGGAATTTTATGATCTTCAGTTTCCATGAAACCATACCAAACTGCAAATTAAACTATGGACTTTGCAGATTATGAGGATGTTAAGTTATAGTGAAACTTTTAGTATTGAAGTCAAAATAATAAACTATGTAGGTCTGTCTGTCTGTCTCACAGTGGTCCCAAAAGCCAAATTTTGAGTAATAAATCTGTATCTCCTAAACTACTGGTCAGATCGGATTAAAATGTATGAAATAGTTTTAAAGGAGGATCTAATCTTTCAAACAATTCATCTTCTAGTCACGATGTGATAACATGAGATAAGCTAAAGGATGTCAAAGTTGACTAACTCGAGTATATAAAAGTTTCAAAAGTATAGGTTATAAACATTTTTTTTTTTTTTTTTTTTTTGAGTTTTACACACTCGAGGTGGTCAACTTTGACTCCCATAGCTTATCTCTTGTTATCACGAGGTGACTACAAGATGAGTTTTGTGAAAGATTAGATCCTCCTCTACAACTCTTCCAAACATTTCAATTCCATACGACCAGTAGTTTAGGAGATACAGATTTATTGCCAAAAATTTTGCGTTTGGCCCCATTGTGTAGTGGTCCAAACTATAGCGCCATCTGACCTTAAGTTATGCACTTCAAACAACATAACTTTTTCTCTATCTGTAACATTTAACATACATCAGAATTTGACTTCTGAAAATGATTTTTTACATTTGTTTGTTATCACTCTTTGTAATTACATTTTAATTTTTAGAGAACTCTTAATTGCAACTCATATATGATTTGTACTCTTATTTTTTGCATGTGCAAATAATCATATTTCCAATATAAAAGTTTTTGCATAAAATATTTTAATTATCACCATTTTACTTGTAGTTACAAGCAGCCATTTGTAAAATGAATATTAATTTTAAAATTATAGATAATCTCCTTTAGCTTAAATGAAAATAAATACATACGAATTTTCGAAAGTTTCATAAAAAAAAAAAAAAAAAATAAATTCATCTCTGATTATCATTTCTATAATACGATGTTGTCAAATAAAAATTAATTTCTACTTTAAGAAGTTTCCAACTAAAAATCTAAAATTGTTTAACTTTAGTTTCAAACTATATTAAACATTATTTTGAATAACGAGTTAATTAGAACTGGAGTTATTAGTAACAAAGTTAAACAACACACAGCAACATAGTTTATACCTATAATTTGCTCACTTATCATTAATCAGCATTTTGATTTAATAAATAAACCAGTAAGAGTGCTAAGTACGAATAAAACGAATCTTTTATGCCCTTCACAAACTAAACAGGTTTACAAAAGGAACAACATTTTCTGCGGCACGGGGTTTCTTAGACAATTCGAATACTAGGTATTAATATGTACTAAGCCTCTAATCCACTATTTTTCAATTGACTCCAGTAAGGAGGTTGCATCATATATTGAAGCATATCTCGAAAACAACTTGTGTGATTTTATTCCAAAAAATATATTTGTTAGAACGAAAAAGAATAAAAATCTGTGATTACCACTTTTTTAAAAAAATTTTACTTTAATTTCAAAAATTGGAAAAAGTAGAAACTCGATTTTTTTCATCTAAATTAGATTGCTGACACAATTCTTAGTTATACGAAAAAGATTGAAATCAATATCTTTTACAGAACCAAAACTATGCCACTTTAAAATTTATTAAGTCACGGAATCGTACAAAAATGAGAACGTGAAAAAACTTTAAGATTTTTGTAAAAGGAATCCCACAATTCCCAAAAGAACGCCGAAAATCCCTAAAATGGGTTTTTTCACATTTTCGGCTATAAAATCCACATTTTTCTGAAGTCTCGTAGATTTGGATGGAAAACTTTTTACAACATATTACAGATTCTTAAACTGTGTTCCGTTTACCGATTTGTGCTTTGGGATTTGAGAAAATATAGACTAAAGTCAAAACTTTCATATGAAATGGGTCAAATTTGGGAGGGTGTGTACTTTGACCATTTGAGTTATTGGGCTTGTTTTTTATTTTAAGGTCTTCTCTGTGAAGATACCTTTTAGAAAAGTATACAATTATTATATGTTGTTGAAGAAAATTTTATTTTAGATAAAAAAGAGTGTAGATACTTTTTCAGCCAAAAAACACAAAAAGTCGTAATTTTTGCAATTTTAAAATTCAAAATTGTTTATTGTTGGACTCAGTAAAAATATCAACTTAAATTTCTTTTTATTCAATAGATAATTTTGTTCTTTAAATAGCCAAAGAAAAAACAAATGAAATACGTTGGAAACACTAGGATATATATGAAAAAAATGGACCAAGAACATGCAAAATTGAGGTACTTAAAAATTCAAATGCAAATAACTCAAAAACTAGAGGAGAAAAGAGGACATGCAAGCATGTTTTTTGTAGGTCTTATCAGTGCCTACAATGTATAAAAATATTTGAAATTGGACAAAAAACAAAAATTATTCAAGCGATTAAAAAATTTTTATGTCAGAAGTACCCAACTTTGGGCCTTTTTAGCTCCGCCCCTGAGAGGTCTGTCCTCTTTACAACTTAACATTTTTCTCTCTTCTGCTACGCCTATACCAAATTTCATGCAAATCCAATTAGCCGATCAGAAGTTACAGATTTATTTCCAAAAAATTTCGATTCTGCCCCACAGTGCAATGGAACAAAAATAGATGGAGTTGTCGTAGCAAATTGAAATTTTGTATGCATATTACTTTAGGCCTAGAATGAATAAATACGAAGTTTTGAAAAAATCTGTGCAAGGACACGCCTACTTCCCATATATACTGAAGTTGCAGTTAAATATACATAGATTACACTGTTCGACAAAAAATTCCTCCACCAAAGACGAATAGTTGGACTTGATGCATTTTGATGTGCTAAACATGAATCAGCTATCAGTTTTTTCCATCAGGTCTGGACTTTTTTTTATAGGCGTGTCTAATATTTCGCCCATAGTAAGGCCATTACTCTAGTATATTTCCTCATAACTCAAGAACGGTGTATACGATTGATCAAAGTGATACACCAAAAGATGCGGACTAAAAATATTTTCAAATCATCCAAACTTAATTTTTTCATGTGCTCAATAGTTTCGAAGTTATTTTGAAATAAATGTCCAAAAAAAAACTTTTTTATGCAAAATTTTAGATTTGTTTGTTACTAAAATTTATTTTTAAAAGTGAAAACATCAAAACTGTTTCAGTTTATCATCTTTAACTTAAAGCTGGTAATGCTGCGAATTAAATAAGGTATGTATCTTCAAAATTGATGTACAAATCTTTATTTTATTTACAGTTATGTAAAAATACCCATGGTACATACAATTTTTTTTTTTTTTTTTTTTTTTTTTTTTTTCTTAAAACAAAAGTAGTTGGACTATATGGATTTTGACGAGTTAAAGCAGAATCTGCATTCACTTTTTTTCTATCACGTACTGATTTCTTTTATGGGCATGACTAATCATCACCTTATTCAGCGGTCACACTATAAAATCCGAAAATGGTTTGTACAATTTTGACTATAACTCATGAACTGTTTACATGACTTTGATAAATGATACACCAGAAGATGCATACGAAAATTTTCTTCAATTTCATAATAATATTTTTATTCGCCCAAGAGTTTCAGAGTTATGATTCAAAATTTTCACCATTTTTCAAAATTTATTTTAATTTTTTCGCTACTAATTACTGAATAACTACGGAAATATTAACTGGACAAAAAAATTATGTAAATTCAGCTCAAAGACAATTTAAGTCGCTATATATTGGAATTTAATTTATCTTAATAGGACAAACCGTTCTCGAGTTATACAAGTGTGACTGGCTAAATTCGGGGACATAGTAGTCATGCCCATTAAAAAGAAATCAATACGTAATAGAAAAAAAGTGAAAGCTGATTGTTATTTAGCACGTTTAATTCCATATTATCCACGTATTTTTTTTTTTATTTAGGACGAAAAAAATTTATTTTGCTCACTAGTGTATCCCCACTTCATTGTAGGTATGCATGGGTATCCTAACTTAACTGTGAATCCAAAAAAGATTTGTGCATCAATTTTTATGATACTTTGCTTTATTTACTCGCAGTTTTACCAGCTTTGAGATAAAGATGATAAACTGAAACATTTTTGATATTTTCACTTTTAAAAAGAAGTTTTAGTAAAAAAAAAAAATCTTGAATTTAGCATGAAAAAATTTTTTTCGGACACTTATTTCGAAGTATCTCCTAAACTATTGATCGGATAAAAATTTGTTAGTAAAATAACTTAAAACCAATTTTATTCAACATATTTTGGTGTATCATTTATATAAATCGTGCATACCGTTCTCGAGTTATAGTGTAATGCACTCAAGTAATCGGCTTATTTAGGACGTAATATTAGACCAGCCCATAAAAAAAATGTCGAACTGATGGGAAAAAACTGAAAGCAGATTCGGGTTTAGCATGCGGAATTCCATCCAGTCCAGATATTTTTTTATGAGTGTGCCAATTTTTATTTAAATCGGAACAAGAACACCCCTACCTCCCATATATCCTGAAATGAGAAAAACGCATTTCTGGCTAACATACAGTTTTTAATTTTATAAAAATAGATGGAGGTGTCACAGAAGAATTGAAACTTGACACATATATTACTTTATTAAAACTTTGATGTATAAAATTGTTCTCCAGTTCGAGTAAAACTACTATTAGAACCAGATAACGCAACTGTTGGGTATAGGCGAAAAGTATGAAGTGGAATTACGACGAAAACAAGTTTTTTTTAGTATTTAGCACATAACTTTTGCGTTTATTAACCGATATTTTTTTATAAAAAGCAAGTCAACGAATTTAATGCAGTATTTCAAATAACCTGAAGTAAATTCCTATGATGGATTTATTCGAAATTTATATTTATTCAATATTCACTGATATTGGATGAAGTTTCTAAAATTTTTCGTCATAACGCTTTATGTAGTATCTATATTAGACATTTTTTTTATCAAGACAAACGTCAAAATTAACTTGAATTTATGGAAGGTGGCAACAGTTGCATTAAAACAATAATAAAACAAATTCAGCTGTAACAAAAAATAATAATATTCAGATGTTTTACTGAGGATGCCTTGTCAAGATTCGGACTGATTTTGATGTCTGTTTTGATAAAAATTTGTCTAGTATAGACACTACGCTAAGAAGCTCTCATTTATTGCAGTAAATCCTTTAAAAAATGTAAACACTATATTTTAAAGATAATAATAGTTTTAACTTACAAATGTTCTGAAATATTAAAAAAAATAAAACTTCGACGCAAATCATCAAAAAATTAATTTTTTAAAATGTTTTTTCCCTAAAATCTTTTTATAAAAAAGATGGGGGTATATTGATTTTGTCATTCCGTGTGTAACATGTCGAAGGAATCATCTAAGGCGCCACAAAGTATATATTTTCTGGGTCCTGGTTAGATTCTGAGTCGATCTAGCTATGTCCGTCCGTCTGTCCATCTGTCTGTCTGTTGAAAGCAGGATAGTGCTCGAACGGGGCAACGTAGGGAGACGAAATTTGGCACAAATATTTATCTTATATAAGGTTTGTTTATATTCGGCTCGGTCGAATCTATATACCCACCATCAACTTTTTCAAGTTTTACATTATATGGGAGGTAGGCGATAAAGTGGGCGGACCACACCCATTTTTTGTTTCCAAGTTTATATCGACCCTCAAACTATTTATACAAAAAAAGTATGAAACGAACAAACTGTGCTTCTAGTTTTTAGCCCATAACTTTTTTGTTTCTTAACTGATTTGCCCATTTTCAATCCAAACAAACCTTATATAAGATAAATATTTCTGCCAAATTTCGTCCCCCTACGTTGTCCCGTTCGAGCCCTATCCTGCTTTCAACAGACGGACAGACGGACGGACATAGCTAGATCGACTCAGAATCTAACCCAGAAAATATATACTTTATGGGGTCTTAAATGATTCCTTCAACATGTTACACATGGAATGAAAAAATCAATATACCCCCCATCTTTTTGATGGTTATATTAATAATTAATAAAAATGTTTTTATATTAATTTTTATATAACAACATTTATAGTTTAAATATTTGCTTCATTTAACGCTTATTTCAGTTCAACAATAATAAAAATAGATAATATGTCTGTAGGTGCACATTAAAGTCTCCCGTTGAAAAACATTTTGCAAAAAAAAAAAAAACTCAAACGATACATACTAATGAGCTGCCTACGGGAAAAATATTAAAATGAAATTAAAAACTCATATTCAGTTCCTTAGCAGAAATTAAAATACATTTTGCTCGAACAAAAAAAAAATTCAAGTTTTCTTTGGTATCAGGTTCTTAAGCAAGCAAGTTCTCGGAATGTTTTAATGAGCATTAAGTTGGCTCCGTATATAAATAAGTTAAGAATCAATGTTCCCAACAAAAAAAGAAAGTTTACTTAATTTCTTCAAATAAATGATACCACAGTATTTTTATTTGCAATTAAGTACAAATTTGTGTCCGCTCACTCTTGGTTGTAGGCTTCTAAAGTGTCCGTTACCTAAAAAAATGTTGATATTCAAAAAATGTTTATTCAGCGAAGCCGGTGTTCGACATATTCAGAGGAGGAAACTCTTTGAGAAACCTTTATTAAGGAGGAAAAAATATAATAATTTGAAGTGTGCTCTTAATCTTGATTTGTTCTCAAAAATCTTATAGTGAACTTATAGTGATTTTTTCGTTTTTAGCGTTGTCAGTCTACTTTACTGCCCACCTCCAATATAACATTCGCGCGTTCATATTAAAATAAAAACAGATGCTCTCCCATTTATCTATGTCGATGATGGGTTCATGATTTGTCGTACAACACAATGGCTGAAGTCACTAACTTCATTTCCTCAAGTGGAAAAGTCAAACCCGCTAACAACTTTTACAGGAATCTCTTGTCATTTATGGTTTATATATGGTTTTGACCATCTGGTTGGTTATTATGTTTTATAATAGACGTTGATCATTTGTCCGGCATAATCTCATGTGTATTCCAAAAACACGACAATTACATGTCATTTTCATTCACATTGTCCTCGATAATGCTGTATTCGGGACATTTTCTTAATCCTAACGTTTTAAATGAATTAATATGCCAACATATATGTATTGTAGATGGGCTTGTAAAACTTATCCTGAACATGCATTTTTAAAATTTCCTAGAGAAGTCGTTAGTCAGTCAGTTAGGAGATGATTTTTTTGCGTACGAAAAATTACTAAATTTAGAAAGCAATTTTAACCAGGCAACTTTCAAACAAAGCCGTAAATTCCATAAAATAAATTTCATAAAATCATAATTTATTGCATGAAAATGCAAAACGTCGTTTGCCGCAGAAGAAAAAAAACACAATTTTTAGTTTTTTGCTTTAAAATTGAGCATTAAGTATAATTTTTCAGTCGTTCCGTTAATACAAAATAAAAAGTTTTCTATAGAAAATTGTTATCGATAACAATAACTAGAGAGTAACTATAGTCGGTCAAGGCTGACCATATGATACCCTACACCATTGCATATGAGCCAAAAATTAGACCTGTGGCCAATTGTAGACCAATACTTTTACTAAATGTAAAATACAGAACAATGCATTGTACTAACATCTTACATCTAACATTTTATGCCCTTTAGGCCGATTCCCGGAAATGGGTTTATATGGGAGCTATGGTAAATTATGGACCGATTCTCATAAATTTTGGCAATGCTATTTCTAACTATATACAATACTTATTTGTGTCAAGTATTAAATCGATACTATCATTCGTATGGGATTTACGCAAAAAGTGATAAAGTGATTTTCGGAAGAGGGATTTATAAGGGAGACCGATAGACCGATCTTGATCAAATCACTTATACAAAACTCCTTTGTACCGAATTTCATTGAAATATTGCTATATTTAAGGCTTTTATGATCGTTAAACCCCCATTCCGGGAGGATGTTTGTATGGGGGCTAGGTGAAATAATGAACCGATCATAACCCATTTCAATAGACTTCGTCCTTGTCTCAAAATAACTGTTCGTGCCAAATTTCATCAAGATATCTTCTAAATTGCGACCTGTACTTTGTTCACAAGGTTTACATGGACAGCCAGACGGACGGACGGACGGACATCGTTAAATCGACTCAGAAAGTGATTCAGAGTCCACCTGAGAAGGTGGGGGTCAGATAATTTTTTCTGTGCGTTACAAACATCAGCACAAACGCATAATACCCCAACCAACTATGGTGATGTAGGGTATAAATAGATAAATCATGAAACACTTTTCAAACTAAATTTTTTTTTTAAATGGAACAAATTTTACGACTGTTTCATTTATAAAGTTAATGTTACAATCTTTTGACTTTTGGTTGCTTTCACTATATGTATAAGAGTAATAATAGTCAGTGACTTATTCAACATCGCCCTGCCCAAACCCTTAAATTGTATAAAAAAAAAAAAAATTAGTAAAAATGTATATTTTCTTTTATTTCTATACGATTTGGATTTGGGGGTATATTGATTTTGTCATTCCTTGTGTAACATGTCGAAGGAATCATCTAAGACCCCACAAAGTATACTTTTTCTGGGTCCTGGTTAGACTCTGAGTCGATCTAGCTATGTCCGTCCGTCTGTCCGTCTATCCGTCTTAGAGTCGATTTAGAAAGGATTCCTTCCAATTTCTTGTTTTTAACTGCCATCATCAAAAAGGTGCACCCTTAAAATGTATTAAAAAATTTTAAAAAATTAATAAAAATATATATTTTGTATCCAGGCGATTTGGACTACTTACCATTGATTTCAGAAGGATTCCGTCCAATTGCCTGTGTCCCGTACCACTTTTGGTTTTTAGCTGCCGTTTTCAGTAAAAAGTACACCCTTGAAATATAAGAAAAAATGTAAAAAATTTGTACAATTTATATTTTATTTTATTTTCAGTCGATTTAGACTACATACCATTGATTTCAGGAAGATTTCATTCAGTTAGTTCCTTGGGGTGTGATCTGTATCCAAGACCAATTCATCCGGCAACTGGCCGTCTTCATTAATAAGGTTAGACTTAAAATAAAACAAATGTATTATAATATATCTTTTTTTCTTTATTTACCTATTTATTTTTAATTATTGAACTTACCTGGTTAAAAATTTAATAATGATTGCTCACTGGTTTTGCTCTTCCGTCTGTCTGTAAGTAAACAAGTTCCATTTTTTATACCCACCATCAAAAAGATGGGGGGTATATTGATTTTGTCATTCCGTGTGTAACATGTCAAAAAAACATCTAATACCCCATAAAGTATATATTTTCTGGGTCCTGGCTATATTCTGAGTCGATCTAGCTATGTCCGTCCGTCTGTATGTCTGTTGAAAGCAGGATAGGGCTCGAACGGGACAACCTAGGGAGACAAAGTTTGGCTCAAATTGTTTGGTATTGTTTGGTATTTCTTTGGTATTGAAAACACGGGGTGTCCGTTGTAGCTTCATTTCATATTTTTCTGCTGATATCTCTTAAACAAAAGCATGTACGACAACGAAATTTTGTACGAATAGTTCTGGGGTCGGGGGAAACTTGAAAACCAAAAATGGTCGTGGTCTTCCCACTTTACCGCCCACCTCCCATATAACGTAAAATTTTAAAAAGTTGGTGGTGGGTATATATATTCGGCCGAGCTGAATATAACATTCGCGCTTGTTTGTTTTTATTTATTATTAGGTAAATAAATGCATTTTTATGATTTTACGATTTTTTTGACAGAATGGTAATGTCCGTCTTTCCGTCTATGCATTGGGTCCAAAATGGCGCAAAATTCAGGGAAAGGTGATATAAATATTTTAATGATCATGTTTTACATATTTTATTTGTTATTAGGTAAATAAATGCATTTTTATACCCCCTATAGGAAGGAATTATTTAAGACCCCACAAAATATATTTTTTCTGGGTCCTAGTTAGATTCTGAGTCAATCTTGTTATGTCTGTCCGGCTGTCTGTCACAAACAGGATGTCCGTTGTAGCTTCATTTCATACTTTTTTGCCAATATCTCTTAAACAAAAGCATGTACGGTAATGAAATTTTGTACAAATAGTTCGAGGGTCGATATAAACTTGAAAACCAAAAAAGGACGTGGTCCGACCATTTTACCGCCCACCACCCTTATAAGGTGAAAAAAGTTGATAGTGGGCATATAGATTCGGCCCAGCCGAATATAACATTCGCGCTTGTTAGAATATAAAGATTTTTTTTGGCTGAATGGTAATATCCGTCCGTCTTTACATTGAAGTTAAGTTGGTCGAAAATAGTACTTACTTAAAGAAGAGCATGGAATTTTTCTTATATATTAGTAAGTAAATAATGCATTTTAAGAATTCCAAAATTTTTTCTCCACAAAATGGTAATGTTTTTCCTTCCGTCTATACATTGAGGTTAAATGGCTCGAAAATGGCGCTTAATTCAGAAAAAGGTGATATCAATAAAAATATTTTTGGGATTTTAAGATTTGGGTTTTTTTTAAGAGAATTCTGATGTCCGTCCGTCCATCTGTTTGTTTGTTAATTTTTGCAAATTTTCTAATTCAAAATCGTTTATTTTTGGACTCAATAAAGATATCAACTTTAAAATTCAATCGATAATTTTATTGTTTAACTAATTACAAATTACATTGAAATATTTATAAGACCAAATTTGTTTTTTTATATTCCTGTGGAACTAGAAATGCAATCCTAATAAAAATGCAAAACGTTCAAAACATATTCCATTTTTTTAAATATTTAAAATAATTAATCATATTTGGTCTTATAATTATTTCATTCGAAGCTTAAGTAAAGGTGCCGTTATTTTTGCACAGGAGTAACGGAACCAATTTTTTAATACCCTATTTAAGCCCCCATAGCTCCGCTCTTGAAATGTATGTAGGATTCTTCTTACAAACTCAAAATAATATTCTTCTCTGCCATGACTATGTGAAATTTTATGTAAATCCAACTAGATGGTTATAAATTGCAAATTTATTTCCAAAAATGTTCGATTCTGTTAAATAAAGCAAAGAAAAAATCTGTACTTAGCTGTTTTTTATATGGGAGCTCGATTTGTTTTTTCACAGTATTAAAGTAGACAATATATATTAGTTTTCAGAAAAATTTCAGGACAAACATTCTGTAACATTTTAAGTTGCCCGTAAAAGCTAAAAATTAGTGTATTTTAGGACAATTTTCAAGAAAAATTACAAAAATATTTGCACAGAATATAATTTATATATACTTGAAGAAAGGTACACTTAAATACCTGAAGTTGATGTCTCCATTTTAAAATTTTACTTTAAAAGACTTTTTATTGAAAAAAAATACACTGAAAGTTGATGAAAATTTAATTTTTTACTCTTTTTCCAACACGTAAAAGAAGTTTAACTTTGATTGCTGCGTACACGAAAACAACACAACCTACTTTGATGATTTTAATTGTTATAGACACATTATTTTAAGGATCCAGTTTATATACACTACCACAAAAATAACAGTTAGAATATGTTTTTCACTCTCGTGGCAGTCAACTTTGGCCCACTGTAGCGACATTCGTGCTCCAGCTATACACTCCAGCCAATTATATTCTGAAACCTTAACTCCTCCTTTATCGATACCTTTAGTCTTATTAAAATTGGTTTAACAATTAAAAAGGTCCAGACTTATAAGCATTTATTTTGGTCCATTAAGGAGTACGAACGAAAAAATCTTAACACACGTTTTGCCTCATAACTTTTTTCGAAATCAATATTAAATTTTTTTTTTTTTTTTTATCTAGTTATCATGTTGATTTGTCGGCATTTTCATCAAAATGAGTGACGAAAATGATTTACGTGCTATAAGTTATTAAAAATTTCAAAAAAATCCAAATAGTAGGACCTATTTGGATTTTTTTGAAATTGGTCACAGCATTAAATTTCTGCCGTCAAACTGTTTCTAATGTTATTAAATATTTAGTATCAGGAGAATTTGACCATTGATATGAAACCTGCTTCGGAAATAAAAAAAGGTCCACATGATATTGGGAAGGCCAGAAAATTGAAAGCACACACATCTGGTAGAAAAGCAACTCATTTATCTCAGCGATCCGACTATTTGGTGCGAAAATTTAAAGGCAATGCAGAGTTGATAACATATAAAGTCCAAAAAGTTTCACACAGGAATGCTACAAAAAATTTAGAAGCCAAGAATAGGACACGGAAATTAAAACCAAATTTCATACAAAAATACTCAAGTTGTATAATTGGCGAAAAAACGTATGTGCTGGCAGAATTTTCGCAGCTTATGTGTCAAAAATTTTTATTGTTAATGCTCGAGGCAAATGTTAAAGATAAGTTTCGAACCCAAAAGCAGACAAAATTTCTTACAAAATTCCTGCTATAACATGCTTTTTGCAGTTGCGACAAACAGGAAAGTGATTTGATACATTCGGATCTATAAATACCAAAATATACATCAAAGAATATTAGCAAAAAATACTTCTTCCTTTCGTAAGAGAGCACAACGTGTCCACAAATTATTGGCCCGATTTGGTATCATGTCACTACGGTAAGAAAGCTCTGGAGTGGTACCAAAACAATAACATAGTGTTTGTACCAAGAGAGGTCAATTTTCAAAATTGTCCATAGCTTAGACTAGTGGAGAGATATTGAGCTCTTGTGAAAAGTGAATTAAAGAGCACGAAAAAGGTGTCCCAAAATACTGAAGATTTTAACAGAAGATGTGCACACTGTTCCAAAAAAGTGACTGAAGCAACTATCAAATCTCTAACGGAAGGTTTAACAAAAATTGTCCACAAGTTCATAAGTAGTGGTTAGAACTATAAAAGTTATATTTCTTTTTAACTGTGATAAATTATCAAATAAATAAAAAAGGAATGAAAACTCTAAGATCAACCATTTCTAAGTTATTCAATACTATATATGTTAAGATTTTTTCGAACGTACTCCTTATTATACCTAGACATCATATAAATGTCCTCCCAGTACAGGAATATAAAGTTCATAAACTTTTTTAAATTCTTGTATAAATATATATGCCAAAAACTTTAACTTTTTTTCTTGAAACAAATTACTGTTAGAAGGATGAACAGAACATCGAACATCATTATTTGTATATCTTTTTATTATAAGGACCCCGATCATTCATATACACTAGCATATATTTTCTGGAGTCCCAAATGAATTGTAAAACGCTATATAACCTTGAAAGTCCTTTTTTATAAGTTTGCATCCTGCTGTAAGCATCATTAGTTTACCAAGAAAAGACAAAAGTATTAGAAAACCAAATGACAGATAACTAAAATAACTAGTCATGAAAACATTTTAACTATAAAATAAAACAAATTTAATGCTATCAAACAAAAAATACATGAATAAAAAATATAAATATATTTCCAAGAATTTAATTGTTTTTTTTTTTAATTGATAAAAAGCTTTTTGATGTTAGCAAAACTATAAAAATTTCAAAAGATTCTATGGAAAAAAATATCTTAGTTAAATATAAAATTTTAAAACTTTTTATATATGTATCTTAAAAAGAGTATGATTGTTTAATAGAGCTACATTTCCTACAATATTCATTTGAATTTCAATTACATTTGAAATTACAAATACATTTAAACATTAAACATTACATTGAACCACCTACATTCATTAACAGAATAATAAAATAGCAAACCAATGTAGACAATCTGTTATAAGAATAAAAATAAGGAAAAAAAAAACAAAATAAATGCCAGAATTGAACAAATATGCAAATACTTGTTTTAGTAAAAAAAATAAAAAAAAAAGTTAAAAAGAAAAAATTATGAAAAAATAACCATGTGGCATCAAAAAGCTTTGTTCAACAGAACAAAAAATTAATATAGAAAAAAAGTTAAAATGACATGAACAACTGTTTCACAAGACAGAGACATCAAATAACCTTGAGTTTATATCCTTCACATAAACAACAAAAAGAAAATCTTTATACATTTAAACATATTACATACACACATACATACAACAAAAATGGCCAAAATAAATAACAAAAACAGTAACAAATAAAAGTAACACTCCCAAAAAAAAATAATAAAAAGCAAATAAACAAAAAAATTGTCTAGGGATTTAACATTTGCTGCTATAGACAACATAAAATGAATACAAATAAATAAAGTACCATTTACAAAGAATGCGTATAAAATATTAAAAAAATACATCAAATAAAATATTTCTAAATAAAATACAAAATGTTGTGAAAACAACTTAGCACCCAAACAAACAACAACAAAATTAAAAAAAAAAAAAAATATTAAAAACAAGGCATTAAAAAAATTACACTAAAAAATTAAATTGATTCCTTGAAACGGAAGTAAAAAAAATATAGTAGTACCTTAGTATTAGTGGGTGGGTGTGTGTAGTATGAAAAAAGCTTTTTTTCTATTGTTGTTTTCAACCATAATTTTTTCGTATTTAAGGTTGGTGTATTTGCTAAATATATTTTATTAGCTATAAAATTCTGCAGCATACTTTAGGGGTTTTCTAAAATTGTTATCGATTATTATTGTAAAAATGGCACAGTTTGGACAAAACCTTGTAAATTTTCTTACAGATAGCAATCTAAAAATATCGATAGTAGACAAAAATTAACAACAAACAAACTTTTGAAAAAAAAAATATACATTTTCTTAAAAAAAAAATCTTTAAAAAAAAATATCACTTTTTACTAAAATTACACAAAAGCTGGAATTTCGACACTTATTTTCTTAACATATAAGTTTAATAAAGTTTACGGTTCTAAACAGCTTTTTTTTTAATTTTATTTATGTACACGCAGAGAAAAAACATGGTTACAGAATGATCACCACAACTATTCAATGTTTATATAGCCGTTTTTCATTGATTTAAATAATACTGTGTTCATGATAGCAACGTTTATGATACTGTTTCATCATTTAATGATTACCCACAATCAAAATTTTAATATGGTTCACTGAATTATAATATGTATTTAAATATGTTTATATGAAACCATATTTATGAGAAATCCAAACATTTAAGCAATTCTACATCCATGTTGGAAAAGGTACGAACATGCATAATGTTTAGGAAGGATTTAAACGCAAATCTTCTTCATTCTTTCAGTAATGGAGACCTAACGGTTGTACAATGGGAAGCTACTAGAAACAGAAAGCTTATACTAGTATACATGCCATACGAGGCGACCGATCTACAAGGCATCGCTCTGCAGCAATTGGCGGAGCACAGCAGGAGGAGAAGATTGTATATGATACTGGGATATGATGCGAACGCTCACCACTATCAATGGGGTAGCAGGGACATCTACAAGAGAGGTGAGTTAGTTTTTAATTTTATAACTAGTCATGATCTTCATATCTGTAATAGGGGGAGCGATCCTACGTTCAGAACGAAGGATAGGGAGAGAGTTATAGATGTCACGCTAACGAACCGGCGACGCCCCCGATTTCGTTAGCGACTGGAGGGTAGATTCAAAGGAAAGCCCTATAGGAACTTTAAGAAGACAGATTGGTAGTCTTTTGATGAGTTAGTGTGTAGGGTTTTAAAGGACACTGAGGGCTTGAGGAATTCGGCTGAGGGTATCGAGGCAGTAGTGAATAATTTCACGAATATAGTTAGAAATAGTTTTGAGCTGAGCTATCCGGTGATATATCTAGACAGAATCAAACAACCGAGATGCTGGACCAGGTAACTGTATACCAGCGGTCTGCTGTTAGGAATCTGTTTAACAGGGCCAAGCTATCAGGTGACGAGAGTGAGTGGAACAGCTATAGGTATAGCTTTGCAAAGTACAAGACGAACATAAGAAGCGCGAAATTATCCAAAGACCCTGTGGCACCTCGATATTATACAACGTGCGGACAATTCGTGGACACGGTCTTGCTCAGAGTCCCTCAATTTACTTATGGAGACGCATTTTCCAGGCTGTAGTGATATTGAGTCTGAGCCGCGATCAGGTAGTGTCAGTGATAACCTACACGGATGCGGCTCGGATGAGTGTGATAACGACACAATTAGGGAGATGGTTACTAGAGACAAGGTCACAGGGTGGTGAACACATTAGGGCTACGCAAATCACCGGGCTCAGATGGGATTTTTCCAGCCATGTGTCAGTATGTCAATGATAGGGCCATCTCACTACTTGTGGATATATTTAAGGAATGTCTTAGGTTAAGATTCATTCCCAGGGGTTAGAGAGATGTTAGAGTCATTTTCATACCCAAGGCAGGTAAAACGCCTCACTCGAAACCCAAGGATTACAGGTGAGTTATCTATCGTCTTTCTTACTGAAGACAATGGAGAGACTGATTGATCTACATCTTAGGAGTAAAATGAGGACTCATGTAATCAGCGACGCTCAGTACGCCTACCTGAAGAGTAAGTCTGTAGAGAGTGCTTTGCACGATGTAGTGAGTTATATAGAGCGATGTTTGCTGCATAGGGAATATACCATGGCAGCCTTCCTCGACATAGAAGGGTCCTTTAATAATATTAGGGTTAAGGCGATCAAAGAGGCACTGGCTTCAGTTAATATAAGTTAATTCCTAATTGAGTGGATGACTCTAATGCTAAGCAGTAGGGTTATCAACTCGAGTATGGGGGACACTTGTATAAGGAAGCTTGTGATGAGTTTGAATTGCCAAATGATGTCAAATACCTGGGTGTTTACTTCGACAGTAAATTGTCTTGGAGGAAGAAATAATAAAAAATACCTAACAGGGGCCTCTGGGTTGGAGCAGAAAAGGCCCATGGAGGTTGTGCTGTCCAAATACTTGTATAAATAGTTTATACTTTTGCTTAAAACCCAACTGAAACTTTGTCTCCTCTAGCCAAATTATGCTATTTTTCATACATTTGTGAGGCAAATGTATAAAAATTAAAATGATTTTAAGTCGATTCCATTGATAAAGTTACCCACTTCCCCCCTGACCCGCTAGGAACCTGTACTCCTTCAAATCAACTCAAAAACACCTCAGCTCTGACCATGTGAAAGTTTATTAAGATATCCCTAACGGTTCAATAGTTACTGAATTATTTCCAAAAAAAAAAAGCGTTTTTGGAACCACTGCACAGTGCTTTGATCCCATACAACGATGGGACAAAAATAGAAGGAGTTGTCGTAACAAATTTAAACTTGGTAAACATATTACTTTAGGCTTAGAATGTATAAATAAGAAGTTTTGAAAAAAAATTTAGAAAAAAAAATTGGCTCAAGGACACGCCTACCTCCCATATATCCTGAAGTTAAAAAAATAAATTTTTTCTAAAATACTGGTCTGAACTTTACCAAAATTTGTACCAGCCATTAAAAATAGATTGCTTATACGTCTTCGAATTTATTTTTTAATCGGAGCAAGGACACGCCCACCTCCCATATATCCTGAAACTAAAAAACGGATTTACTGCGTGAATACTGGTCAGAATTGCACCAAAATTTGTGATTGCAGCTAAATATAGATTATTTATGATTTCGCCAATTTTTATTTAAATCGGAACAAGGACACGCCTACCTCCCATATATCCTGAAATGAGAAAAATGCATTTCTGGCTAACACACCGTTTTTAATTTTATAAAAATAGAAGGAGGTGAAAATTGAAACTTGGCACATATATTACTTAAGACACAGACTAAATATATACAAAGTTTTGAAAAAATCGGAACAAGAACACGCCTACCTCCCATATATTCTGAAATGTGAAAACGCATTTTATTCCAAAATACTGGTCAAAACAGTATCAAAATTTACGATACCTATTGGAAATGGGTTTTTTATGGGTCAGACAATATTCTATTTAATAGAAGAAAGGGCATACCTACCTCCCCCAAGCCCTATAATTTTTAAATATTATTTTTATATATTTCTGCACCCACATTTTATGTACAGTAAATCATTAATTTGACTAATTTCGCCCGATTTCCGGTCCAAAATTTTTGTTTTTTAGTTTTCAATATTTTATTAAATTTTAAAGCAATGTTGATTTAACAACACGAAATATTTCAACATAAAGAATTTTTTGACTTTTTCGTATTAAAAGGAAATTTATAAATTTTTTGAATTATTATTTTTTTCCAGTTGTGGCAAAAAGTAGGAAGTAATTATTCTTTTATTTATTAAAACACAATACTGAATTTTAGAATCAAGCAAAAAAAATTGTATAATTTTTTATAATTTTTTTTAATACTCCATCGAACTCATGTAATTTTTGTATTAAAATTTAAAAATGCTTTATAATTAACGCCATCTGGAGGAATTTTAACGTAATATATTAGGTCAAAAAATATATTTTTCTATTCCTTATTTATTTTTTAAATTTTGGAATAATTTTTATAATTATTTTATTATAATTTAGCAAAATAAATTACGTCAACATTGAGAACCCTTTGAAATTGAAGTAAAAACGGAAAATCACACTTTTTCAATTTAACTTTTTTTAAAGTTGTGGCAAAAAATAGGCTCTAACTATTTTTTAATCTGTTAAATAACTGTAAAAATTTATATAAACCGTAAAAAAATTTTATAATTTTTTTTGTATCCTTCATTAAATTTAAGGAATTTTTAGGTTTTAAGTAAAAAATATGTGTAAATTTGAGCAACAATATATATATATATATATATATATATATATATATATATATATATATATATATATATATATATATATATATATATATATATATATATATATATATATATATATATATATATATATATATATATATATATATATATATATATACCAATATTCTGAGGTATTGAAAAACGAAATTTTTATCCTAAAACAGTTTAAAACCAGCTTTTTGATTCATTAATATTGGCTTTAAATTCTCTGACTTTAGCGCCCTCTAGTAGCCACAAAAATAACTTTTTCCAAAAAAATCTCTCTAAATTATATGACCTATATTGCTACCTTTCCAAAAATTTATATTTCAACTCAATTTGAAAAATTTTTTTATTATGATTTTTGTCTATGGAACAAAGCACTGTGCACCCTTTATGTCAAATTTTATGTAAATCGAACAAGCCCATGAGAAGTTACACATTTATTTACAAAAAAAATAAAAAATTCAATTCTGTCCCATTGTGCAATGTATAATAAACAAAATTTCTACAAAACGGAAACAGTGTTAAAACAAAAAAAAAAACAAACCCATTAAATATGACTGACTCTCTTAAAAGACATGTATAAAATAAGAGAATATTAAAAAATTAAATAAAAACACGTTCTGTACATAAAACCAAAGAGAAACTCTTAAAATTTCAAAAAACAAAATATCCAAAAAAATTAAGAGTCTATTTTATTAAAATGGGGGGCCAAATTGTCTTTTGCTGCAAATTATTGTTGTAGATATTGTTGTTGGTGTTAGTTTAATTGACTAATACAATAATGATGAGTTTGTAAATTAACAAATACTCTGGTTTGTTCGTCGCTTGTCGTTATCAGAGCAGGACGTACGTGCGGAAAAAATATTTTTAACGAAAATAACGTGTTTTGCAATTTTTATATTTATAATATGAAAAAAATATATATTTAAATGAAGAAAAAATAATATAAAAAAAAAAGAAAATTAATTATTATTAAATAGAAAAAATAAATATTTCTTTTATAGATGCAATTTTTTTTTTTTTTAAGTTATAAAAATTTATTATATTTTCCATAAGAAATCAAAAAAAAAAAAAAATAATAATATATTTAAATTATTAAGTGAAAATCTTTTAAAATTAAATGTGAAGTTATAAGAATTATGTAAATATAAATTTATAAAAATGTGAATTTTTTAATAAGTGTTTAAGTAATTTTCTTTTATTTGCTTTAAAATTTTAAAAAGCTACATAATTTAGCTGCTCCATACCCTTAAATTAATACTAACTATAGTATTTTTTTATATATCTAAATACAAATACTTATACATAAATTTATACATATTTACTTTAAGGAATTTTATTTCCTTAATACCTTTTTTCAAATAAAAAAAAAAAAAAAGAGGGAGTGAAGGCTAAAGAGGAAATAAAAAAATACTAAAACCACTACAAACAGTAAGATAATTTTGAATACAGCATTTAACAAACGAATCCTGTTTTATTGTTGTTGTTAAAGCAATTTACTTACTTGCAAACATATACATATACCATGTAATATAAATAAAGAGAAAAAGGAACACCTTCTCTAACTTTAATACAAAATAACAAAAACAACAACAATTATATAAAAGTTGAAAACAACTACAAACAAATATTTTTCTTTTTTTATTATTTGGGGAGATCCCTTTGACAAACATTGGCTTTCACACGCTCTAGTTTAAATGACAGAGTCAAAATAACAACATTAAAGCAGCAGCAACAAAAACAACAACAAACGGTACGTGCAGACATAAAATAATGGGCGAATACACGTAAACGGAAATGGTTTTTAAAAAGAAAATGAGTGATTTCTTTTACTCTACACTCTCACACTCATATCCTTAAGTAACAAAATAAAATACTTATCATAAAGAGAATGAGAGCAAACAAAACAAAAGAGTAAAGTTTATTTAAATGTAACGGTTTATAATATAAAAAAAAAAATACGAAAACAAGTGCGCGCGCAATTTGGAAAAAAAAACAACGACTACCATAAAACAAAAACAAACAAACAATTGTAAATGAATTCAACGAACTTTAAGAGAAAGAGCAAATAAATGTGATAAATCAGGATTTACAAAAGAAAATCGGCAGCAGCAACAACAACAACAAACAACAAGTTAAATTTACACAAATACAAAATAAAAAGGGGTCAAACTAGGCAACTAAACATATCATTGTAATAAATTATTAAAAAAAAAATTAATAAAAAAAAACTAAAGAAAAAAAATTATTAAAAATATAAAAAAGTAACTATTTAATAAAAAGAGAATTTTATTATAAAAAAAATTAAAGAAAATTTATAAAATTTCTTTAAACTACACAATAAACACACAAAAATGTTTAATTTTATTAAAAAATAATAAAAAATACTATAAAATCAAAAGAAAATCTTTAAGAAAAATACTACCAGGACATGTCTCTTAAAGCAAAATGAACACACACAATGGAAAAACTTCAAAATGTTTAACCATAAACCAACACTTTCAACAGAAAAAATAATATACAAACGCAACGAAAACGAAACCAGCTAAAAAGTTCTACCTACCAGGATATCATCACAATACATACAAAAACACATCAACCACCTTACCATATACCCAACACTGTTGCTTCCATTTTCTTAAATAGATTAAATTACATTTGATTCCTTTTGTTGTTTTTCTTTTTTGGGAGAATGTATAAATGTGCGTGGTTGTCTGTTGTTAATGGAAATTTACACAAGTTTCTTGTTATTTTTGGAATCCAAGAAATGATAAAAATTTCAATAAACTTCAACAACACCAGCTCTCACCTTAACAGTTTAAGCTAATAAATAAATTTTACAGTTACTCTGACAATTACGAAAAATAATTAAAAAGAAAAAGAAACTTTTCATAAATAATTATAAAGGAAAATATTTTTGGAATATTTCTCAATTTATAATTACTTGTCAGCAGTTAAGGAAGCAGTAAAGATTTAAAATAAAAACAGCAGCTATAACAGGAAATATATTAAAATGGCCAGACGCAAAGGAAGCAGTAGAGGCAGTAAGTAGTTTTATTTATAATATATTTTTTTAATAAAAAAAATCAAATAAACAATTTTTCAAAAAACGTTGGAAAAAAATCTTATAAGAAATATTTTCTTTATCTAATTAAATAAGAATGTTTAAGGCAACTAAAACAAGCGCGAATGTTATATTCGGCTCGGCCGAATCTATATACCCACTATCAACTTTTTCAAAATTTATGTTATATGGGAGGTGGGCGGACCACGCCCATTTTTTTGTTTTCGAGTTTACATTGGTCCTTGAACTATTTGAACACAATTTGACCTTATATGGGAGATGGGTGGTAAAGTGGGCTGACCACGCCCATTTTTGGTTTCCAAGTTTATATTGACCCCCGAAATATCTACACAAAATTTCGTTGACGTACATACTTTTGTTTAAGAGATATCAACAGAAAAGTATGAAACAGATACCCTGTGTTTCAAGTTTTTAGCCCAGCGCTTTTTTGTTTATTAACCGATTTTGCCCATTTTCAATCCCAAATAAACCTTATATAAGACAAATATTTGTGCTAAATTTCGTTCCCCTACGTTGTCCCGTTCGAGCCCTATCCTGATTTCAACAGACAGACAGACGGAAGGACTTAGCTAGATAGACTCAGAATCTAATCAGGACCCATAAAATATATACTTTGTGGGGTCTTAAATGATTCCTTTGACATGTTACACACGGAATGACAAAATCAATATACCAACCATCTTTTTGATGGTGGGTATAAAGGTAAGTATGTATAAATACAAATTAATTAAACTATTTTTGTAAAGGAATACACTACATACACGCAAAGAAAAACGAGAAAAAAAGATATAGTCGGTCAAGACCGACTATATGATACCATACACCATTATGTATGAGCATAAAAATTCGGGAAGGGGACTTATATTAGACCTGTGGCCAATTGTAGACCAATATTTTTACTAAATGTAAAATAAAATATATAAATACAGAATAATGCGTTGATACTAACATCTAGATGATTTTATGCACTAAAGGGCGATTCCCAGAAGTGGGTTTATATGGGTAAATTATGGACCGATTCTCATAAATTTTGTTTTTTCTACTTATACAAAACTTATTTGTGTCGAATATTAACTTGATACTAACATTCATATATGATTTATGCATGTTAATGTAATTTCCGGAAGAGGGCTTTATATGGGAGCTATGGTTAATAATGGACCGATCTTCATGAAATTTGACACAAAGATTAATACTTATACACACATATATATACAGATTAATACTTCTTCGCACCGAATTTCATTAAAATATTGCTATATTTAGGATATTTATTACCACTAAACCCCTATTCCGAGAGCATATTTGTATGGGGGCTAGGTGAAATAATGAATCGATCACAACCAATTTTAATAGGCTTCGTGCTTGTGCCAAAATAACTATTCGTGTAAAATTTCATCAAGATATCTTCAAAATTGCGACCTGTACTTTGTTCATAAGGTTTACATGGACAGCCAGCCAGCCAGACGGACGGACATCGTTAAATCAACTCAGAAAGTGATTCTGAGTCGAACGGTATACTTTAAGGTGGGGGTCCGATAATTTTTTCTGTGCGTTACAAACATCAGCACAAACGCATAATACCCCAACCACCTATGGTGGTGTAGGGTATAAATATGGTGAATAGCAACCATAACACTGGTCGACAAAAAATCCTCGAAAAACGAATAGTTGGACGTGATGGATTTTGATGTGCTTAACATGAATCTGCTTTTAGTTTTCTTCCACCAGGCCTGAATTCTTTTTATGGGCGTGTCTAATATTTCTTTCATAGTAAGGCATTATTCTAGTATACACCAAAAGATGCAGACTAAAAATATCTTTAAGCTACCCTAATATTCATTTTTTTATGTGTTCAATTGTTTCGAAATTATTTCGAAATAAATGTACGAAAAATAATTTTCATGCTAAATTAAAGATTTTTTTTTTTTTTTTGTTACTAAGATTCCTTTTGATAATTGAAAACATCAAAAATGTTTCAATTTATCATCATGTATCGTCCAAATTGATGCACAAGTCTTGATTTTATTCACAGTTAAGGGAAATACTTTCAGTTTTTTTCCATCAGGTCGGGATTTTTTTTTATGGGCGTGTCTAATATTGTGTTTATCACCTTTTTCTCAAAGCTGGCAAAACTACGAGTAAATAAAGCCACGTATCATAAAAATTGATCCACAAATCTTGATTGGATTCACAGTTAAGTTTGGATACCCATGCATACCTATAGCTAAGTGGAAACACTAGTGGGCAAAAAAAAAATTTTTTTTTGTCCAGTTAATATTTCCGTAGTGATTCGGTAATTAGTACCGAAAATTTTAAAATTAATTTTTTTGAAAAGTGGTGAAATTTTTGATCCATAACTCTGAAATTGTTGAGCGAATAAAAAATATTGTTGACGTACCTTAAAGACAATTTTCGTATGCATCTTTTGATGTATCACTTATCAAAATCGTGTAAAGGGTTCTTGAGTTATAGTTCAAAATGTACAAACCAATCTCGAATTTTATAGGTGATGATATTAGTCATGCACATACAAAGAAATCAGTACCCGATAGAAAAAAAGTGAATGCAGATTCTTGTTTAACTCGTCAAAATCCACCTAGTCCAACTATTTTTGTTTCAAGAAAAAATAAAAAAATAAATTTTTGTTTGGCCACCACTGTATTTCTACTCAATTGGTATTTTTACTTAACTGTGAATAAAATCAATATTTATGCATCAATTTTGAAGATACATGCCTTATTTTATTCGCAGCATTATTAGCTTTAAGATAAAGATGATAAACTGTAACATTTTAGATGTTTTCATTTATTAAAAGAAATTTAAGTTACAAAAAAATCTAAAATTTTGCATGAAAATGATTTTTTTCGGACACTTATTTCAAAATAACTCCGAAACTATTGAACACATAAAACAATTAAGTTTGGCGAATTTGAAGATATTTTTAGGACGCATCTTTTGGTGTATCACCTTGAGCAATCATACACACCGTTCTTGAGTTATGAGGAAATTTAATAGAGTAATGGCCTTACTATGTGCGAAATATTAGACACGCCCATAAAAAAAAATCCAGACCTGATGGAAAAAAACTAAAAGCAGATTCTTGTTTAGCACATCAAAATACATCAAGTCCAACTATTCGTCTATGGGGAGGATTTTTTTGTTGACCAGTGTTATTATTTAGGGTGCCCCGATGACCTAGGTGGTAGTGAACTAGTCTGTTAGCCTGGGAGTTGTGGATTCGATTCCCTCCAGAATCTGTTTCCTTACAACGAGCAATAAATAGTCTTCGTTACTTCGCTCACTTAGAGTTAGAATATAATTTGTAATTGTATTGTAATTATTCAATTAATAAATAAATAATTATAATTTAATTATGTTTCTGTATTTTAAATTGTATATGATTTTGAACATAGACTTACATTTATTAGTGATAATTCTTGAAAAAAAAAATTAAAATTAAGAATAATTTCGTCACCGTAGAATGATAAATCCTGAGAAATTTCTTGAATACTCGTATAAGGTGACTCCAATGTTGTTTTATTTGTATTGGTATTCAATATTTCTAAATTTTCGTTAGTACTCCAATTAGTATAAATTGAATGACTTAAATCACCTGAAGACTCTGATATTGTTGAAGTTGTAGTACTCTGCGTGGAATCTAAAATTTAATAAGAGAACAAAACATTTGTAAAATTGCCATAACTATAATTTTTATACTTTAATCATAAAGATAAATTTGTTGCAAATAAAACAAAACATATTTCATTCAAATCAATGCATAAATGTTGATTTTATTTACAAATTAGTGAAAATAGTTGTTATCGAGGTATATTATTATTTAATTAATTTTATAAATTGCGCTTTATCCTAGTTCACGAGATGAATTTAAAAAAAAGTAGATTAGAGGCTTAGTAATTCTACTGTGCCGCAGATTTTTTATTTTATTTATTTTTTATTTTTTTTTTCATTTTGTAGGTCTGTTTTATATATATTTTTCTAATCTTTACATCTGTTAAATCATTTTTTAATTCAGAGTCTAAATAATAGTACCTACTTAATATTCAAAATTAATCGAATGTTATAATAGATAATCATATAGTAGTGAACTTTATTCTTACTCAAATTCCATATTAAATACTTTAGACGTCATCAACTTAGTACATCTTTCGTTTTTAATTAATAATTTTTAATCTAATTATAATTACAAAATATTAAACTGCTTTAATCTCTGATCTTAATTCTAAAAAATCACCTTTGTTACTTTTAATTTTTGTTATCACTAGCAACCTTGAAATTTATATAAAACCTATATCAATATGTTTAAAATACAAATTAAAAATGATACGATGTAGTTGATGTCACCAAAGATAATAGCGATCATATATTACGTTTATACGCATGATTAATGCAAATTAAAATAACTTGCAATTAAATAACTCACTGTTTATAAGCAAATTGCATAAAGAAATATATTTTCCCTTTCGTTGTGCCAGATGGGAAAAATACAATTATTATCATCGAAAATTTTATGATCGCAAAAGGAAGTGGCAATTAGTGTCACTAATCACGATTAAGTTTTGAGAGATGCTTACTTGCAAATAAAATATTAACTCACCGTTTATAAGGCTTAATTTTCATATCGCAATATTTTTAATTGTAAGAAAGGTGCGTATAAACGATTTAATAGTGATTTTGTATACCCACCATCAAAAAGAGGGGGGTATATTGATTTTGTCATTCCGTATAAAACATGTCGAAAGAATCATTTAAGACCCCATAAAGTATATATTTTTTTGGGTCCTGGTTTGATTCTGAGTCGATTTAACTATGTCCGTCCATCTGTCTGTTGAAAGCAGGATAGGGCTCGAACGGGACAACCTAAGGAGACGAAATTTGGCTGAAATATTTATCTTATATAAGGTTTGTTTGGTTTTTAAAATGAGAAAAATCGGTTAATAAATAAAAAAGTTATGGGCTAAAAACTAGAAACATAGGGTGTCCGTTGTAGCTCCATTTCATACTTTTCTACTGATATCTCTTAAACAAAAGCATGTACGACAACGAAATTTTGTATAAATAGTTCGAGGGTCGATATAAACTTGGAAACCAAAAATGGGCGTGGTCCGTCCACATCCCATATAACGTAAAATTTGAAAAAGTTGATGGTGGGTATATAGATTCGGTCGGGCCGAATATAACAATTCGCGCTTATTTTAAATTATATTTCTATTAATGATTGTTATGTTCAAGTTCTAAACATAAAAAAAATATATTATATCCTATTGGTTTTTAATGAAATATCTGATCTTTTCCAGAATTCTTCCCATTAAATCGTTTATTGTGTTTCGATCACTTTTTTGTTCAAATAAGTAAACTTATTTTTAAACTACGTTTAAGTTTATTGTTGAGCTTTTAGTGTCCTCAAACATTTTTTTTAATAGGGCCCAATATCTTTCAATTGATAGATTACCTCTTTCGGTACAAACCCAATACAATTTCTTTGATCCAGTCCACAGTGGGGCAGAATCGAAAATTTTTGGTAATAAATCTGTAACTTCTGATCAGCTAATTGGATTTGCGTAAAATTTGGTACAGGCGTAGCAGAGGTGCCTACAATGTTAGGTTTGGAAGGGGAACCTAACAGACCTCAGGGGCAGAGCTAAAAGAGCTCAAAGTAGGTTACCTCTGACATATCGCATTTTAATCGCATGCAAAATTTTTGTTTCTCGTCCGATTTTAAATGTTTTTATACATTATTGCAGGCTCTGATAAGATCTACAAAAAACATGCTTACATATCCCATTTATCTCTTATAATTTTTGAGTTATTTGCCTTTGAATTTTTAAGTACCTCAATTTAGCATGTTCCTGGTCCAGTTTTTTTCATATATATCCTAGTATTTCCGGCCGATTTTATTAGTTTTTTTCCTTAACCAGTTAAAAAATAAAATCATCTATTGAATAAAAAAAATTGAAGTCGATATCTTTACCGAGTCCAAAAATAAACGATTTTGAATTTGAAAATTGCAAAAATTACGACTTTTTGTGTTTTTTTGGTCGAAAAAGTATCTGCACACTTTTTTCTCTAAAATAAAATTTTCTTTAACAACATATAATAATTTTATACTTTTCTGAAAGGTATCTTCACAGAAATGACTTTAAAATAAAAAGCAAGCCCAATAACTCAAGTGGTCAAGGTACTCACCCTCCCGAATTTGACCCAATTTAAATAAAATTTGTGACTTTAGTCTATATTTTTTAAAATCCCAAATCACAAATTAGCAAACGGAAAAGAGTTTAGGAATCTATGATATGTTGTTAAAAGTTTTCAATCAAAATCTACGAGACTTCGGAAAAATGTGGATTTTATAGCCGAAAATGTGGAAAAACCAATTTTGGAGATTTTCGCCGTTTATTTTGGGATTTGTGGGATTACTTTTACAAAACTCTTAAAGTTTTTTTTTCACTTTCTCATTTTATATAATAAAATCTACATTCACCGAAAATTTCGTTAAAATATCTTTACTAACAAAGATTTTATTACAGATAAAATATTTATAGTTTCTCAAAAAAACATTTTTTTACAAAATTTTTGCTTTTATTTCAAAAATTAGAAAAAGTATAGACTTGATTTTCCACATATAAATTACATGGCTTAGCTAACATAATTCTTCATTATATAGAAAAAGATTAAAATTAATATCTTTTATAGAACCGAAACTATGCCACTTTAAGTTTAATAAGTCAAGGAAAATTCCATATTTTTGAACAAACACACGGGAACAAATTATTTATGTTGTTACGGCTTTTTCACATCCACAATAGTACAACCCAGCAGGCCATGTCTTGTAGAAAATATCGACGATGTCTTGATGATTTGTCACAGTCATCGATGACACATGTACGACAGCTCCGAACAAACATTGGTGACATTTTCGAACAAAGGGCACTTAAGTCATCAACGATAACCTGAGCGACAGTGTCATGTATATTTTCGTCAACCATTTTAAAAATAATAAATGAAAAAAAATAGGGTTCCGCCGAGATTTGAACCCAGGCCGCCAATTTCTCTCTTTCTTTTCGAATAGTCAAGCGCACTTACCACTTCAGCTACAACATTCTCTACTTTTTAATGGTTTTATTAATGCTTTTATTTATCTTATAGGTATACACGACATGCTACATGACAATGTCATGCAGCATGTCGTGCATTTGGTCTAATTCACGACATTCTCGCTGTACATTTTACTCATGTTGTCACCGAACTAAATATTTACGACAATTTTTTATATTTTGTTATTGAAGTCGCCGAAAATGGTGTATGATGACAATATAGGTGACTTTTAGTCAAACTTGTCTACTACATGCATTTTCTTGACGACAAATTTAGGCGACATCATCGATGAAAGTGTCGTTAATGGACATGTGGCCTGCTGGGAATGTTTTTGAAATTTTCGTGACTTATACTGACTAGAAAAAAGTCAGCCAGTATGAACTTTTCACCGTCTATTATGCATCAATAAAATTTATGAAAAAAATTCGTTTGAAGTACTTTTTTACCTCCAAATTCTTGCTTGCGTTTTTAAAAATAACTTTTTGTACTTTGTGCGTCTTCAGGCTAGATCTCCTTTCAACTTTTCTGTTAAAGATTCAGAGCAATTAACTTTTTGTGATACTTTTCTTCCAGAGATGAGGAGATTTTCTCTCAAAATCCTTTCTATTTTGTCTGAGTCTTACAATTTAAAGATACTATTTTTCTTCCACCACAAAGTGGTCGTGAATTCATTGTATAATATTAAGACCCGAGAAACTGTATTTTGTGACACACCTGACTTCCTAGCAATTGTTTTATATTACCGATGTGTTTCATTAAAAATTTTAATTAATTGTTTAGTTTCCATTTTAAGAAAAACTAGTTTTGCCATTGCCATGAAACTTAGCACATGGCTACTGATAACAAGTACAAGCCAGTTAACAGAATTAATTATTTTTCGCCACGTCAGAAGTTATAAGCCAAAAAGTATGCACTGATTTTTTTGTGCCCAGTCCTCTTAGTATGAAAAATTACTATTTGTTTTAGTAAAATATAATTTTATTGTTTCACTTTTTTCTCAAATTTTTTTTATAAAAAAAATAGTTTTCCTTACATATTCCCAAATACAAGGATTTGTAAATATCATAGCACCCTACATCTAGCATTGATGTAAAATGGAGAAATTTAGAAAGAAACAAGCGCGAATGTTATATTCGGTCCGGCCGAATCTATATACCCACCATCAACTTTTTCAAATTTTACGTTATATGGGAGAGGGCGGTAAAGTGGCCAGTTAAGTGGGCGGACCACGCCCATTTTTTTGTTTCCAAGTTTACATTGGTCCTTGAACTATTTGAACACAATTTCGTTGATTTTCACCTTATATGGGAGGTGGGCGGACCACGCCCATTTTTCGTTTCCGAGTTTATATCGATACTCGAACTATACGTACAAAATTTCGTTGTCGTACATGCTTTTGTTGAAGAAATATCAGCAGAAAAGTATAAAATGGACACCCTGTGTTTCTAGTTTTTAGCCCATAACTTTTTTGTTTATAAACCGATTTTGCCCATTTTCCATACCAAACAAACCTTATATAATACAAATATTTGTGCCAAATTTCGTCTACCTACGTTGGCCCTATCCTGCTTTCAATAGACGGACAGACGGACAGACGGACGGACATAGCTAGATCGACTCAGAATCAAACCAGGACCCAGAAAATATATACTTTATGGGGTCTTAGATGATTCCTTCGACATGTTACACACGGAATAACAAAATCAATTTACCCCCCATCTTTTTGATGGTGGGTATAAAAATATGTTTATCGATAAATACAAAAAATGTCATGCGGGTTTTTTTTTAATTTATTAAAACTGTTTGATAACAAAATATATTTAAATCAATTTGGCTTTAAACTGTTTCCCTTTCGGCCAAAAACGTACGCAGGGGTGCAAACTTTATGAAAAAAGTGAATATTTCAAAAGACTTTTTAATTGCACAAAAAAATATGGTAGCATTATATTTTTAATATTATTTCTTAGGTATTGTATAATATAAATATTAGTCTTTCATTGCTCCAAAAATCATTTAAAAAGCTTTAACAACAAATTTTTAACAATTTTTAAAAAGCAAATCATTTCAGTTTTTTTTTTTTTTTTTTTTTTTAATTTTGTTCCCTGAACTATTGTCATCACAAAAATGCATCAACAGTTATTTAAAAAATTCGAATATAAAAAATATTTATGGTTTAAGTTAAGTTTCCTAAAGATAAGCGAAAACAGAAAATTGCTGATATATATTTACACCTTCATAGCAAATCCTATTCAGTAACCATAAATATCAAACAAGAGCAACATAACTGATTTAAACTTCTAATTAGTTTTCCTTTTGTTTATAGAAATATAAACTACTTATATTTATCTTTTACTATCACAACTTTTCCAATTACAGATATAAAATTTAATAAACAATTTATGTTGTATAATCATAAGCCAACACTAGTTAATTATGCGTTCACACACTCACAGATAAAAGCTTTTGTGAATTAAAATTAAATTCTTTGAATTAAGTTTTGTTAATTAAAGTTTAAAATAAAGGAAATCTAATTCAACAACTATAGTTTGATGCTGCCAAACGAAAACAACAAGTGTAATTAATGTTTACAACTCGTTTTTATTATTGGTCCTGCGAGCTGGATTATTTGTTAAATACTTAAACTTTTTAAATAAATATATAAAAAATTTTGTTCCTTTATTATTTTCAATTTATTTCATTTAAAAACTAATATCTAGGTACGAAAGAAATTCTTATTCCACTTTATGACAAAAAAGGAAAAGAAATAACTGCATTCTATAATTGCTTTACCAAGAATAAAAAATAATAATAAAGGAAAATATTCCTACAAAAAGAATAAGCTGAAAACAAAAATTCAAATAACAACAAAATCTTTACAACGTTTGTATATTGTGAAGTCCTCTTTTAGTACTTCAAAAAAGTACAAAAACATAAATAACAAATTTTTTTTTAAAAAAAGTATGTATGTATATAAAATATTGTTTTTCAACGTTAAAACATTTACAAAGTTCAAATACACTTACACTTACATATACAGACTTAAACTCACCCACAATAGTTAAAGAACAAGTACATATTTTTGTACATAAAACAACAGCAACAACTAGATTAAAAAAAGGAATATAACTGCAACAAAAAAGTTTGAAAAAAAAAAAACAAGAAAAAAACACAACTGAACTTGTTCTTTGTAAAATAAAAATATAAAAAGTTTTAGGCAAAAACATTAGGGTGCCCTAAAATATAAGGATCGATATCATTGGTCGGCAGAAAAATCTTTTACTAAAAATGGAATAAATGAACTATTGGAGAATTTGATGTGCTTAACACATATCTAATTTTAGTTTTTTTCCATCACGTACTAATTTTTTATGGGCATGACTACTACTACTTGTATAACCAAAAATTTCGTTAAAATATTTTGCAAACAAGTGGTAATAAATCTGGATGTTTTATACAGCTGAGCTTGATAACTAAAAACAAAAGTAAATATCATTATTCATTTCTGAGTCGATTTAATGATGTCAGTCCGTCCGTCCGTCCATCTGGTCGGCTGGCTGGCTGTCCATGTAAAGCTTGTGCGCAAAGTACTGGTGTCATTTTTGAAAATAATTTGATGATTTTTGTTTTTTACAAAAGCACGAAGCATAGAGTCATACCACTGACAGATGCCTTAAAAATAAAAATATTTTAAAGAAATTTAACACAAATATGTTTTATATAAGTACAAAGTTTTATATAAGTTTCCCAAAATTTCATGAAGATCAATTCATAATTGACCATAGCTCCCATAAAAACACCTCTCCCGAAAATCACTTTAACGTGCATAAATCCCACAGAAATGTTCGTATCATGTTAATATTTAACACAAATAAGGTTTATATAAATAATAGATTTATATAAATGAGGATCAAAATGTCGGCGCTTCCTCCAATAAATAATGTGGAGTGCGTTCGAAAAAAACTTAACATATATAATATTCAATAACAGAAGAGAAAGCCAACTTATTTGCACATCATCTAAGTACAGTCTTTCAACCAAACCTTCCATATTGCATTAAATGATGATGACATGATTTCTATTAGCCCCGAAGATATAAATACAATTGTAAAAGAAAATATGAATAAAAAAAAAATCACCTGGATATGATCTAATATCACCATCCATGATTAAAAACCTACCGTACGTGGCAATAATAGTGCTGTCTATACTGTTTAATGCGATCTTAAAACTAGGAGTATTTCCGAAGATTTGGAAAACTTCTCAGATTATAATGATACCAAAGCCAGGAAAGGATTTAACCGTACCATCATCCTACAGACCTATTAGTCTCCTTTCTTGTTTGCCAAAGCTTTTTAAAAAAGTATTGCAAATGAAAATCATGCCAATCTTAAACGATAGAAATAGAAAACGAAAATTTGGTTTCCGTGAAAAGCATGGAACAATTGAACAAGTTAATCGTCTAACTGGAGAGATTAGAAAATCTTTTGAATTAAAGAAATATTGCTGTGTCATCTTCTTGGATGTAGCACAAGCTTTCGACAAAGTATGGCATCAAGGTTTAATATATAAAATAAGATGTTCTTAGCCAACTTATACCCATAAACTGTTTGAGTCATATCTATGTGACCGATCATTTAGAGTGAAGTATGACAACTTTGTGACAGGGGAATTTGAAGTAAAAGCAGATGTCCCACAGGGTAGTGTTCTAGGGCCTATTCTGTATTTAATCTACACATCTGACTTGCCAACATGCGATGAACTGACAATTTCTACGTTTGCTGATGACACAGCAACATTGAGTTCACATGAAAACCCACATGCAGCTTCTAATAAACTAGATACTTATCTTAGACATGTGGAGACTTGGTTAAAAAATTGGCGCATAAGAGTGAACGTGTTACTTTCTCGTTGAGGAGAGGAAACTGCCCACCCGTTAAACTCAATAATATTGTCATTCCCCAGTCTGATTATGTCACATACCTTGGCATTCATTTGGATAGGCGACTTACATGGCGCCGTCATATAGAAACCAAGAGAGTTAGTATGAAATTAAAAGCTTCCAACCTTCATTGGTTAATAAATAGGCAATCGAAACTCAGCCTTGACAATAAAGTCATCCTGTATAAAACCGTTTTAAAACCAATTTGGACATATGGCATCCAATTGTGGGGAACGGCCAGCAATACGAGTATTGATCTTATACAGAGGGCCCAATCAAAAATTCTTAGAACCATGACGGGTGCACCATGGTATATAAGAAACGAGAACATCCATAAAGATTTAGATGTACCCCTTGTCAGGGACGATTTCAGTAAATTTAAGGCAAAATATATAGCAAAATTGCATAGTCATCCAAACCCACTTGCAAGACAACTAGCAGAAGCCCGAACACATTCAAGGCTTCGCAGAAATGATCTACCACCCCGCTAATAGGAGGGTCAATTTATGTCATCTTCGCTCTCGATAGAGAGTAATTAGATTTAGCTTTAAGATTTATATACTTATTGTAAGGCCTAAAAGGCAGATCCAATAAATTAATAAAACGTAAAAGAAAAAAAAAAAACTTGGAAATGGTTTATCTTAGAGTTTTCATCCTTTTTTTTATTTAATTCATAATTTATTACAGATCACAGAAAAATATAACTTTTATAGTTCTAACCACTACTTATGAACTTGTGGACCACTTTTGGTAACCCTTCCGTTAGAGATTTGATAGTTGCTTCAGTCACTTTTTTGGAACAGTGTGCACGTATTCTTTTAAAATCTTCGGTATTTCGGGACACCTTTTTTGTGCTCTTCAATTCACTTTTCACAAGAGCTCAATATTTCTTCACTGGTCTAAGTAAGCTATGGACAATTTGGTATAAAAACTATGTTATTGTTTTGGTACCACTCCAGAGCTTTCTTACCGTAATGACATGATACCATTTGGTATTTGGTCCCAAAATATGTGTATACAAAATGTTAATTTATTTATCTTTTATATTTTTTTATTTTTTGTTTATGAAAAAATATAACATGAAAATAAAAAGCTTTTGAACAATTTCAACAAATTTAAAATACCATTAGTATGTTGAAAAAAATTATAAGTATTTTTTCACTATCAAACAACGAAAAGATTTTTGAATTTTTGACAAATATTAAAATTGAATATTATCGTCTGAAAATACCTTAAATACGCCTCTCAAACACCTTCCATTATATAACTAAAATAATGAAAAAAAAAAAAAAAAACCAAAATGAGACTTATTAGGATCAAAATTTTGCAAAAATGTGATCAATGACAACTTTTGGAACCAGCCTAATATATATATAAAAATATACCCAGATACATACACATCTATATACATAATTATATATGTATGTACGTATTTAACATCATTGATGTAGCTATTTTTTTTTTTTTTTTACTTTGCAAAAATTACGTTTCATGTATTTTTTTTTTTTTTTTGTCAAAGTATTAGTATTTATATACATATATGTGTAATATATTTCTTACCCCAAATACAATATTGGGGATTCCCTTACGTAATATATAAATATAAAAGCACATGCATTAAGCAAATAACAACAAATGAATATTAAACGTAAATACATACAAACACACTAGCTCTTTGTCGTATACAAACAAAAGTTTTTATTCATGCTAAAACAAAATAAACACATCTATATAACAACATTCATACCACAACACAAAACAGTCCCCACGTCATACTTTTTTACAAAAAAAAAAAAAAACCCTACCACCCTAGTACCGAACAAAATAAACAAAAAAAAAAAAAAAAGATATAATGAAAATTTTCCTAGGCAAAGTTTTCTATGTAAGTATGTGTGTATTTTATACACACTTATAAACATAATACATACCTACACAGACAATTTTATAACATTTGCTTACATACCTATAAATATTTACAGTTTGTTTAATGCTCCTACACTGACTGAAAAGCCATAGTGTGGGTGAGATGAGTCAGAGATGGAATAGCAAAAACAGGAAAAATAAAGTACCCTTAAAATATATATGTATATATGTTCTGAATCCTTGAAGCTAGAGAAGTCGAAATAACGTTGTCTGTCTGTATGTCCCTCTGCATGTTCTTTGAAATAGTGGCATAAGATAATATTCGTAATAATCGATTAAATTTATTAAATACGAGCTGTAAACCCGCTACTTCGTTAGTGGAAATTTTTTGTAAAAACCATACTATATAATAAATTTACACTAAGATTCTTAACTCCCGTGGTAACATTTTTAATAATGGTGTTGTTTCGGTATTAACAACAATAAGCTTTTTTAATATTTTACTTAGAAAAAAGTTCCAAAAACTACAATAAAAAATAGGATTTTCGAAAAGTACAAAAGGCATTCTTGATATATTTCTGATAAAAAAAAAAAAAAGATAATATTTTAAATTTATTTCTATGCTTTTGGTTTAGAAAGTTCGTAGGGTGCCAATAAAGTTTTAACAAAGTTTTAATATCTTTAACTTTCGAAAGTTAAAAAAACTACTTATTTTTTAGTATAAGGAGTGAGATAGAAAAATTCTTAACATACATAATATTCAATAACTTGGAAACGGTTGATCTTAGAGTTTTCTTTATTTTTTAAATCATTTGATAATTTAGCACAGATCACAGAAATATATATATATATATATATATATATATATATATATATATATATATATATATATATATATATGGTTCTAACCACTAATTATAAAATTGTGGACCATTCTTGAAAACCCTTTCTTTGGAGATTTGATAGTTGCTTCAGTCACTTTTTTGGAACAGTGTGCACATCTTCTGTTAAAATCTTCGGTATTTTGGGACACCTTTTTTGTGCTCTTCAATTCACTTTTCACAAGAGCTCAATATCTCTCCACTGGTCTAAGCTATGGACAATTTTGAAAATTGACCTCTCTTGGTACTAAAACTATGTTATTGATTTGGTACCACTCCAGAGCTTTCTTACCGTAGTGACATGATACCAAATGGGTCCAAAAATATGTGGACACGTTGTGCTTTCTTAAGAAAAGAAGAAGTCTTCTTTGCAAATATTCCTTTATGCATATTTTGGTATTTATAGATCCGAATGTATCAAATGACTTTCCTGTTTTGCCGCAACTGCAAAAAGCTTGTCATACCATGAATTTTGTAAGAAATTTTTGCTGCTTTTGGGTCTTAAACTTATCTCCAACATTGCTTCGACCATTAGCAATAAAAATTTTTGAGACACAAGCTGCGAAGATTCTGCCAGCAACTACGTTTCTTCGTCAATTATACAGCTTGAGTATTTTTGTATGAAATTTGGTTTTAAATTCCGAGTCCTATTTTTGGCTTGTAATTTTTTTTTTTTTGCAGAATTCCAGTTTGGAATTTTTTGAACTTCATATGTTATCAACTTTCCCATTAGCTTTAAATTTTCGCACCAAATAGTCGAAGCACTGAGAAAACTGAGCTGATTTTCTACCAGATGTATTTGGAGTTCCTTTCAATATGCCTTCAATTTTCTGGCCTTCCCAATATCAAGTGGTCCTTTTTCTTACCGAACTAGGTTTCTCCTGATACTGTTTAATAACATTAGAAACGGTTTTACGGACGACATTTTAAAAGCTGTTTTTTTTCAAAAATTAATTTTTTTATGAAAAGTGTCGAAGTTTTGTTTTTTCTATACCTCAGAATATTTGTAAATCAAAACTATTATTACTTTTAAAATACAGTGTTTAGAATAAATATATATTGTTGCTCAAATTTTACTTAAAACCTTAAAATTCTTTAAATTTGATGAAAAATATAAAAAAATTATAAAAAATTCTACAATTTTTGTATACGGTTTATGTAAGTTTTTACAGTTATTTAACATATTAAAAAAAGTTAGAGCCTATTTTTTGCCACAACTTTAAAAAAAAAATTTAAAATTAAGAAGTGTCTGATTTTCTGTTTTTACTTCAATTTCAAAGAGTTCTCAATGTTGAAGTAATTTATTTTGCTAAATTGAAATAAAAAAAATATAAAAATTATTTCGAAATTTAAGAAACAACTAAGGAATAGAAAAGTATATTTTTCAGCCCCAATATATTACGATAAAAATCCTACAGATGGTACTAATTATGGAGCATTTTTAAATTTTAATTAAAAAATTACATGAGTTCGATGGCAGGGACCGTAAATAACGATTATTACTAATTTAATAATAGGGCAAAAGGAGTTCTAGGTTTTCTCAATAATTTAATTATCCTTACGTTTCCAAGCAATTATTCACATCTCTTGTAAGACCAATCCTGGAGTATACTTCCGTGATGTGGGATCCTCAATACGAAGTTCATGTAAAGAAAACAGCATCAGTTCAAAAACATTTTCTTCCAAGGAATCCTAATATTAATTTACTCTTGAAAGTAGGAGAAAATATATAAATAAATATTTCATTTGTAATTAATTTAGTTAATGGTTTAATTAATTCCGAGTACCTGTTTCGTAAGATGGAATTTGCAGTCAAAATTCGTCAAACTAGGAATTTAACAGTATTTATTCATATATTGATTTTTCAGTAAATCCAATCCGTATTAAGAGGAGTATTTTTAACTTATTAAATAATAATATTGTATGATTATAAGATATTTTATTGTACACAGAAAAAAGTAAAAATGGACTTCAATTACGAAATTTGTAATATTAATTAATTTTTAATTGATTTTGCTCCAATCATCAAAATGATAATATTAATAACTAGAATAATTGATATTATTATTACTTCTTTTCCTTAAATAAATTCAATGAGCTGAAAATTTTATAGACAAATATTTAATTTTCATTTATATTTTATTAACAGCTGTCAATTTATTAAAAAACAAAAGCGTAAATCAATTAGAAAATTAATTATATTAATAAATCATATAATTAAATTCCAATATAAAGTTAATTAATAATTTTATTAAAAAATTATTTGAAATATTTTTTTCTGTGTAAATAGCTTTAAGAATAATAGCCTATAAGAAATTGTAATTAAATAAATGAATAAAAAAAAAAAGTAGTAAACCTATTTTTTTCTTTATCTTGCCAAGTAAAAGTTACGATTTTTTTAAACTTTTACATACTCGAGGTAGTGAACTTTGACATCCTTTAGCTTATCTCGTGTTATCACAGGGTAACTACAAGATGAATTTGCTGAAAGATTAGGCCCTCCTCTACAACTCTTCCACACATTTTAATTCAATCCGACCAGTAGTTTAGGAGATACCGATTTATTACTAAAAATTTTGCGTTGCGTTTTGCCCCACTGCATGTTTTATTGTGATATATTATTGGCTTAAACACCAAATTTCGTAGAGCTACCTTTAAAAATGCGACCTACAGATTAGCAGATATTATGGTTTTTAAAGCACTAACAGCTGGACGGACAGAAGTTTATGCAAAAACAGGCATTTAAAAAATTCAAAATGTATTTTTTTGATGTATTACAGAGCTAAATATTGCAACAAAATTATTTAAAAAAAACGCTCTAGACCTTCCCTGATTTAAGCGGCATTTTTAGCGATTGTACCACAATGTGCCACGATTTATAACATGTTTACGAGTATATGTTTACATTATAAGCAAAAAATCAATTAAGGTATTTCTTAAATTTCTAATTTCCTATTTATGCATCCCTGACTTCTACACTTACACACACATACCCTTGCACTAGATTTAATGCAAAAACCACACAAACAAAACCATTCACTCTTTTACAAAAAAAAAAAAAAACAACAATAACATCACTATAAACTTAAATGAAAAAAAGAAATAAAAAACAAAATACAAATTGTAAAACTATGTAGTAAAAGTTGAAAGAAAACAAAATAATCAAAACAAAAACATACACACACACAACACAAAGCAACAACACCCAAAGCATTTCGCTTTGAAAGTACACACACATACATACATACATAAGAAATTCTCAAAAAAAATTAAAAAAAATAAAAAATACCGTTAAAGTACATCACCCTCAAAACACCCACCTACTCTGTCTCTCAATTTTTCTATTACAAGCAATGTTTTCTCCAAATATTGTAATGTAATGTAATGCCTACAACAACAACAGCAATAATATTTATATGCCATAGAACTTGCAATTGTTGGCATCATGAACTAAAACTTTTTTTATATATAAATCTCATTTGCTTTGCTGGTTCTTCTTACAAACTTTAGCTGTGGCAAAGGAAAACCCTAGAAAATGCTTAAATGAAAAAAGGAAAAACAGACACTCAGTTTTACTTGAAGCATAATGGTTAACTTCACTTTTGCTACAAAATAACAGAGAGTAAGCATCTTATATTGGAGTTAGGGTAGGTGGCCCTAGGCTTTGATATAAAAAAAAAAAAGAAAAAAAAAAAACAGAATTAAAGTTAAAAGGCTTTATACAAAGACTTATTTGCAATTTCTGAAAAGTTATTAAAATAAATTTTCACAAAAACTTTTTTTCTAATGAATTAAAATTTGATTATGATTAAAGTATTTATTTAAATATTATACTAAACAATTTCAATCTTACATCTAATTAAATATTACAAAAACATTACATAGTAATAAGTCCTTATTACCAGGTAATGTTTTTTAAACACAAACTAGAATATATGCTAATATTTAATAAAATGTATAAATAATATGGAGAAACAATGATTTTGCGGCATGGATTTCCTCAGTTAATTCGGTTGTTCCGTATTAATAACACTGGTCGGCAAAAACAAAAAATCCTTTCCCAAAGACGAATAGTTGGACTTGATGGAATTTGACGAGCTAAATAGGAATCTGTTGTAACGTGGTTTTGTTGACGGCTGAGGTAGTTCAGTTATGTCCAGGGTCGACTTACAATTGGTTTACCCTTTCTGGGTGTTAAATATGCAGTGTATCTTTATTTAATAATTAAATGTTTTAAATATCGGTATCAATAAATTATGATAAATACTTTTGTGCTGAATACATTACTAGTAGCACGATGATAGGTAAGGATTCAGTCGATTGCTTCTCAGGTACTTTGGATTCTAATACTGGCAGATGCAGAGTTGAAGATTAAGTTCATGCAAGCATGATCGTTGATGATACTTAAAGATATCTTATGAATACAGATTTAAATAATACAGTTTCTTAAAAACTAGATTACAAAATTCAGACTTAATCTAATGAGAATAACAGACGACTTAAGTCACAGCGCCGAAACTAACAACCGAAATTGCAGTGCCGAGACAGACGATAATTCGCTGTGCCAAAACCGATGACCGAAGTCACGGTGACGAAAACTAACAACCGAGATCGTAGTACCGAAACTAACAACAACAACAAGTCGTGGCATAGGGACTGACGACCGAAGTTGTAGCGCCGAAACAGACGGAGCAAAGTCACTGTGTTCGAAACAGGCAAATTAAAATGCTGACGCTCGAATTAATCCAAGCACCAGAGAAACAGTGACTGATGTTACAATATCAAGTGTCTTGTAATAAGGCAAATTATATCGTAATATCTACTGTCTTGGGTTTTTGACAAATTCCTCTATTATATCGTAGTACTTATAACAATAACTATATAAACTTAATGAGAATTATTAAATCTCAATAACATCCTTAGAACAACAATTTTCCGTGACTTTAAAGTGGCATAGTTTCGGTTCTGTAAAAGATATTGATTTAAATATTTTTCTGTATAACGAAGAATTATGTCAGCTAAGCCATGTAATTTAGATAAAAAAAATAAGTTTACACCTTTTCTGATTTTCGAAATTAAAGTAAAATTTTTGAAAAAACGTGTTTTTTTGAGAAACTTTAAATATTTAATCTGTAATAAAATCTTTGTTATTAAAGATATCTTAACGAAATTTTCGGTAGATATACCCTTTATTGTATAAAATGAGAACGTGAAAAACACTTTAACATTTTTGTAAAAGGAATCCCACAATTCTCAAAAAAATACGCCGAAAATCCCAAAAATGGGTTTTATCACATTTTCGGCTATAAAATCCACATTTTTCCGAAATCCTGTAGATTTTGATTGAGAACTTTTAACAACATATTACAGTTTCTTAAACTGCATTCCATTTGCCGGTTCGTGCTTTGAAATTTTAGAAAATGTAGACGAAATTCAAATCTTTTATTTAAAATGGGTCAAATTCGGGAGGGTGTGTACCTTAACCACTTGAGTTATTGGGCTTGTTTTTTACTTTATAGTCTTCTTTGTGAAGATATCTTTCAGAAAAGTATAAAATTATTGTATGTTGTTAAAGAAAATTTTATTTTAGAGAAAAAAGAGTGTAGATAGTTTTTCGGTAAAAAAAAAAAACACAAAAGGTCGTCATTCTTGCAATTTTCAAATTCAAAATCGTTTATTTTTGGACTCGGTAAAGATATCGACTTCAAATTTTTTTTATTCAATAGATAATTTTGTTCTTTAATTAGTTAAAGAAAAAACTAATGAAATCGGTCGCAAACACTGAAAAAAACTGAACCAAGAACATGCAAAATTGAGGCACTTAAAAATTCAAATGCAAATAACTCAAAAACTATGTTTTTTGCAAGTCTTATCAGACCCTACAATAATGTATAAAAATATTTGAAATTTAGCAAGCGATTAAAAAATTTTTATGTCAGACGTACCCAACTTTGAGCTCCTTTAGCTCCGCCCCTGAGGGGTCTGTTCGGTCCCCCTTTCAAACTTAACATTGTACACTCCTCTGCTATGTCTATACCAAATTTCAATAAATCAGAAGTTACAGATTTATTTCCAAAAAATTTCGATTCTGTGCACTGTTTTCACTTTTTTTTTTCTTTCACATACCGATTTTCTTACGGCCGTGACTAATATCGTAACCTTATTCAGCGGTCACACTATTAAAACTCAAGAATGGTTTGTGTAATTTAGAATATAACTAAAGAACAGTTTGTACAATTTTCATATATGATACACCAAAAGTTTCAGATGAAAATTGTCTTAAGGATAAAAATTTTGCGGATTTTTCATAATTTTTATTTTTATTTTTTATTTTTTCGCTATTAATTTCCGAATAACTATGGAAATATGAACTGAACAAAAAATTACGTGAAAATAACTCAAAGATAATTTAAATCGCTATCAATTGGAGTTTAATTTATCTAAATGGGACAAACCATTCTCGAGTTATACAAGTATGACTGCTATATTAAAAGTTTTTATTAGCGTTAAGCCGTATTCCGAGGGGAATACAACCAATTTAAATAGGTTTCATCCTTGTGCCAAAATAATTATTCGTGCCAAATTTCATCAAAATATCTTTAAAATTGCGACCTGTACTTTGTTTACAAGGTTTACATGGACAGACAGCCAGTCAGACGGACGGACGAACATCTCTAAATGGACTCAGGAAGTGATTCTGAGTCGAACGGTATACTTTAAGGTGGGGGTCCGATGATTTCTTCTGTGCGTTACAAACATAAGCACAAACGCATAATACCCCAACCAACGCATACTACCCTGACCCCAATGTTGGTGTAGGGTATAATTATTTTGTAAATATATCTTCATTAATTTGTAAATAAAATCAATATTTATGCATTGATTTGAATGAAATTTGACTTGTTTTATTTGCAACAAATTATCTTTATGATTAAAGAATAAAATTTTGGAATTTTTTATGATTTTTAAAAAAAAAAATAATAATAATAATAATAATAAAAAATTGCTATTTGTATAAAATTTAATTATGTTTTTCAGAAAATAGGCTTAATACCTTCATAACTTTTGAGCGTATTAAAAAGTAATGTAAGAATGACTTAAACACATTTTTAATTACAATTTTTTGTTATTTTTTTGAATAAAATCAAACAAGTCGTTTTGGTGATATGCTTCAATATATGGTACAACCTTCTTAATTTTACAAATAGCGATTTATAAAAAATAGTGGATTAGAGGCTTAATACTTATTGATACCCATAATCCGGATTAAATGAAAAACTCCTGGCTACAGAAATATTTTTTCATTTTGTCTAATTTAAAAAAAAAAAAAAAAAAAAAAACAACAAATGCTTAAATTTAAACTTTTTTTGTTTAAACAGTCCACAAATTTATGACCCAATAAATTTATAGCCTACGGTTAGTAAATACTCATACCTTCAAACAAATTCAAAAAAAGTAAATAAAATTCACCTCCTTTACTTCTTTTATCGAATAAAAAATACCAGCCTTGAAATTATTTTCATCTTAAACATTTAAATAGCATAAACCCTTTTTTCAATACAAATTTCTAAACTCTAAGGGTTAAGATAAAATTGTCTCATACCTCTAAAAAAAAAAAATATATTTATTTATATTCCATATTTCCTTTGTTGCAAAAGACTTAAATCATGTCTAACAAAGACAAACAAAACATTAACAAAAAAAAGTTTTATTTTCTACCTTATTATATTCTTCTGCTATAAAACTTTCTTTATATAAAAGCAGTAGAAAAAGAAGAAAACAACAACAGGCATAACTAGACTTCTATTCTGGGTATTTTCTTCCCAATGATATTATAACATTTAAAGACAGATTCTCTCCTATACTTATATGTATAGGTTAATATAAACATATACCAACACATTTATACATATGTATATTTATTTTGTTTTTATCCTTAAGATATCTATGTGTCCTTTATATAGTATTAAAGGGGGTTTCTCTTCTTCTTTTTGTTATCTGCTATTTTTGTTTCAAATGTTTTGTCTTTATAAATATTAGAGAAAGATACATTTTCTATTATGTTTGGCAGGTTGTTTTCATTTTTCTTACACTTTTCTCTGCTCTTTACTCTTCCCTCTTATTATTTACCGTTATCCTAGTTAAACTTTTTTTAAACACTTACATATAAATATATATTAGGGTGGCTCAAAAAATCAGTATGTTTCATTTCAAATCAAAATTTACTCATTTCAAGATATTATTTCAAAAAAATGTCCTTACGTTTTCTTTACACGAGCTAGATTAGGGAATCTGAAGGTCCTTTGAAAATCTAGTATTTTTGAGAGTAATGATTTTTGAATTAACAAAAATTTTCTCCACTCTCGAAAAGCTAACAATAGAACAAACATTTTAATAAAAAGTACCTTAAATTAAATAGATTCTTTTGGGCCACCCTCATATACATATATATATACAAATGCAAGCAAATAAAATCACCTACAAAGAGACAGAAAATTTTTTCTGAGTAATTTCCTGTTTTGAAAATAACTAGAATCTATGGTTTATTTTGAAAACGTTCAAAGTATTTATGGTCGACAGACTTTGTTGCAATGGATGTGCGTGGCTGTACAGTGGGGTTAATAATATTTTAAAATATTTTATTGTTTAAAATTACAATTTTCTTCTAAAAAATTCTTTTATTTATAAGGAAGTGGGTATATAAATATAAATATTTATTATTTGTTTCTTTTTTTTATTCTCTTTACATAAAATGAAAATAATATAAATTTGCAATTCTAGACGAAATTCTTAAAATACACCTCCAGGTGATAAAACAAAAATTCAAATATTTGTAATTCTCTTGATTAAAAATAACTTCTGAGAAATGTCAGTCCTGTTTCTGGTGACTGTTCTAGTAGAGTTCTAGTTTAGTTCAAGTTGAGTTCTAGTTCAGTTTTACTTCAGTTCTAGTTCAGTTCAGTCCTAGTTCAGTTCTAGTTCAGTTCTAGTTCAGTTCTAGTTCAGTTCTAGTTCAGTTCTAGTTCAGTTCTAGTTCAGTTCTAGTTCAGTTCTAGTTCAGTTCTAGTTCAGTTCTAGTTCAGTTCTAGTTCAGTTCTAGTTCAGTTCTAGTTCAGTTCTAGTTCAGTTCTAGTTCAGTTCTAGTTCAGTTCTAGTTCAGTTCTAGTTCAGTTCTAGTTCAGTTCTAGTTCAGTTCTAGTTCAGTTCTAGTTCTAGTTCAGTTCTAGTTCAGTTCTAGTTCAGTTCTAGTTCAGTTCTAGTTCAGTTCTAGTTCAGTTCTAGTTCAGTTCTAGTTCAGTTCTAGTTCAGTTCTAGTTCAGTTCTAGTTCAGTTCTAGTTCAGTTCTAGTTCAGTTCTAGTTCAGTTCTAGTTCAGTTCTAGTTCAGTTCTAGTTCAGTTCTAGTTCAGTTCTAGTTCAGTTCTAGTTCAGTTCTAGTTCAGTTCTAGTTCAGTTCTAGTTCAGTTCTAGTTCAGTTCTAGTTCAGTTCTAGTTCAGTTCTAGTTCAGTTCTAGTTCAGTTCTAGTTCAGTTCTAGTTCAGTTCTAGTTCAGTTCTAGTTCAGTTCTAGTTCAGTTCTTGTTCAGTTCTTGTTCAGTTCTAGTTCAGTTCTAGTTCAGTTCTAGTTCCAGTTCAGTTCTAGCTGAACTTTATTGATTTGTAACTAGTCAATTTAACCTCTATATTTAATCGGACTAACCTTTCTCGAGACTCCGGCCACCTTAATAAAGGGGTCATATAAGTAAGGCCCATAAAATATGTACGTGGAAGAAAAAATCATTATGTTATATTTTTGTTAGAAGTTTACTTAGTATCAAATTTATATTTTTTGTTTTAATTTTAATTTTAAAATCATAGATAAATTTTTATCCGTAAAAATTTCTGTCACAATGTAAATAAAATTTCAAAATTAAATTTCCAATTCAGTAAATTTATTACTTTACTCCATTTTCCTGAAAATAGAAATTTTCTTCTGGCATTTCCTAGTAAATATTACCACAGTATGTACTTTATAAATAACAGTCTGTATATACAGAGTCCTTATACATATTATTTAATAATATTCTTTGTTTGTGTTTTACTTGCATTTCTAGCTCAGAGCTTATAGCTGTATACATATATAAATATACAAATATACATACATATGTATATATTTTTTATTCTGTTTATTTTTTGCTACTTTTTACATATTTATATTTTTCTTTTTTTTTTTTTTTTTTTAATTCTTTGAGTAATTTTTTTTTTTCGTTTGCTTTGGCAAGGATTTACAATATGGCTTTGTTTTATTATAGTTGTTGCTGCTTTTATGATTCTAATTTGAACTTAAGCATGCCAACAACAACAACACATGCTTTTACAAAAAGCAATGTCGACATAAATAAATACTATAAATGCTTTATAATACTATTATTATAAAGCAAACGAAAGTATGTACGTATGAGTATAAAAGAAAAAAATATATTTCACTTTACAACTTATGGATGGCTCTTCTGGATTTCCCTATTTCTTTACTGTTTTGCGTGATCAAAGGAAAGAGATAAATAGAGAAATAAGGAAATGGGTGTGACGAATCGTTAAAAAACCCCTTCAGCAATAACTTGAACTACTACAAGCTTAAAATTTGCTGATAAACTTATTCGTAATTTAAATTTATTTTGGGTTATTAGCCATTTACATGTCTTTTTTTTAACGATTCGTAAGTTGTAACGTTTTACATTAAAATATTTTATTTGTAAATGAGTTATAACAAAACTTACACATCACTAAATTTCATCTATTTAATTTTTATTATTATTTTTTTTTTTTTTAATAATTAAAAGCTTTAACTTTATACCAATTAATAGCATTAATTAACTTTTTATAAATCCTTTAAATGTAACACTGATTGATAACTCTTGAAAAATCTTAACTTGTAGCTTTATATGTACATTACCTTGGCTGTTTGTTTATATTACTCATATTAAAATTAATATTTACTAAAAAAGAAACAAATATTGCTGTAAGCATTTGCATTCCATATTTTGTCTTTTTTTTTTTTTTTTTTCCTAGAAAATTTAATTTATTTTAAATTGTTTATACGTGCTCTTAGTCATAATATTAAATACATACGTTCAAGAATTTTTATATTACTTGTTTGTTAAATATTAAATAATGAAATATAATTCATTGTTTAAACAGAAAATAATATATGAATAACTATGGCTGTTAAATACAGATTAGATAAACATCAAATTGTAAAATTATTAAATATAAAGAAAGATAATGAGGAATTTTAGATTCTTAAGGGAAGTGTGAAAATTATAAATTAAATCATTAATTTAATGACTATAAAAATATTTAAAAATAAATTGTAGAGCTTTAAACAAAAAACAAAAACTTTTTTTTGTTTTCGTACAGTTTGTATGAAAAGTGCTAAATTCTTAGTCCAATAGTTTGCTGAATCTACAGTTTTACCTATGTTTTAAGCCTAGACTATAGACTAGACTATAATATAAATATATTTAAGCTATAGTGTAGATTGTAGAATAAACTATAGTCTAGACTGTAGACTAAATTGTAGTATATAATATAGACTTAACTATAGTATAAACTATGGTCTAGACTATAGTCTAGACGATAATCTAAGCTATAGTCTTAATAATAGTCTAGACTATAGACTAATTTAAAGTATCTACTATTGACAAAACTATAGACTAAACTATAGTCTAAACAATAAACTAAACTATAATATAAATTATAGACTAAATTATAAACAAAACTATAGCTTAATGTAAACTATAGTCTAGACCCTAATCTAAAATATCTTATAGACTATAATCCGAACTACAGTCTAGACTATAGTCTAAACTTATAAACTATAAACTAAACTATACTATAGTCTAGTCTATAGACTGAACTATAGCCTAAACTATAGTCTAGAGTAAACTATAGTTCAATTCTAGTTCAGTTCTAATTCAGTTCTAGTTCAGTTCTAGTTCAGTTCTAGTTCAGTTCTAGTTCAGTTCTAGTTCAGTTCTAGTTCAGTTCTAGTTCAGTTCTAGTTCAGTTCTAGTTCAGTTCTAGTTCAGTTCTAGTTCAGTTCTAGTTCAGTTCTAGTTCAGTTCTAGTTCAGTTCTAGTTCAGTTCTAGTTCAGTTCTAGTTCAGTTCTAGTTCAGTTCTAGTTCAGTTCTAGTTCAGTTCTAGTTCAGTTCTATTTCAGTTCTAGTTCAGTTCTAGTTCAGTTCTAGTTCAGTTCTAGTTCAGTTCTAGTTCAGTTCTAGTTCAGTTCTAGTTCAGTTCTAGTTCAAGTTCAGTTCTAGTTCAAGTTCAGTTCTAGTTCAGTTCTAGTTCAGTTCTAGTTCAGTTCTAGTTCAGATCTAGTTCAGTTCTAGTTCAGTTCTAGTTCAGTTCTAGTTCAGTTGTAGTTCAGTTGTAGTTCAAGTTCAGTTCTAGTTCAGTTGTAGTTCAGTTCTAGTTCAAGTTCAGTTCTAGTTCAGTTCTAGTTCAGTTCTAGTTCAGTTCTAGTTCAGTTCTAGTTCAGTTCTAGTTCAGTTCTAGTTCAGTTCTAGTTCAGTTCTAATTCAGTTCTAGTTCAGTTCTAGTTCAGTTCTAGTTCAGTTCTAGTTCAGTTCTAGTTCAGTTCTAGTTCAGTTCTAGTTCAGTTCTAGTTCAGTTCTAGTTCAGTTCTAGTTCAGTTCTAGTTCAGTTCTAGTTCAGTTCTAATTCAGTTCTAGTTCAGTTCTAGTTCAGTTCTAGTTCAGTTCTAGTTCAGTTCTAGTTCAGTTCTAGTTCAGTTCTAGTTCAGTTCTAGTTCAGTTCTAGTTCAGTTCTAGTTCAGTTCTAGTTCAGTTCTAGTTCAGTTCTAGTTCAGTTCTAGTTCAGTTCTAGTTCAGTTCTAGTTCAGTTCTAGTTCAGTTCTAGTTCAGTTCTAGTTCAGTTCTAGTTCAGTTCTAGTTCAGTTCTAGTTCAGTTCTAGTTCAGTTCTAGTTCAGTTCTAGTTCAGTTCTAGTTCAGTTCTAGTTCAGTTCTAGTTCAGTTCTAGTTCAGTTCTAGTTCAGTTCTAGTTCAGTTCTAGTTCAGTTCTAGTTCAGTTCTAGTTCAGTTCTAGTTCAGTTCTAGTTCAGTTCTAGTTCAGTTCTAGTTCAGTTCTAGTTCAGTTCTAGTTCAGTTCTAGTTCAGTTCTAGTTCAGTTCTAGTTCAGTTCTAGTTCAGTTCTAGTTCAGTTCTAGTTCAGTTCTAGTTCAGTTCTAGTTCAGTTCTAGTTCAGTTCTAGTTCAGTTCTAGTTCAGTTCTTGTTCAGTTCTAGTTCAGTTCTAGTTCAGTTCTAGTTCAGTTCTAGTTCAGTTCTAGTTCAGTTCTAGTTCAGTTCTAGTTTAGACTATAATCTAGACTATAGACTAATTTATGGTCTGGACTATTAACCAAATTATAGTCTAGACTATAGTCTATAGTATATGGTTTAGTCTATAAACCAGACTATAGTCTAAACTATAGTCTAGACAATAGTCTAAACTATAGTCTAAACAATATTCTACACTATAGACTAATTTATGGTCAGGACTATTGACCAAATTATAGATTATAGTCTGGACTATAGTATATAGCTTAGTCAATGAAGTGAACGGGTTAGTCTAAGGACTAATCTATAGTCTATAAATAAGTCTAAAATTTAATCTGTTTAAGGAAACTCTACGAAAATCTTCTTGGCCTACTGTAGATATAAATCATATCATCATAAATTCATGGCGCCCACCATATGGCTAATAAGCAAATAACATCATATTTTATTATCATTATTCGTTGAAGTCTTTTTGCTTTTCTATAACAGGTTACCCCAAAAAAAATCCTTAAATTAACAAAAATAAAATAAAGCTGTAAACGAAAACAAGAGAAAATGCTACACAAGTTTACACAAGAATTAATTTAAGTCTTGAAAAAAGTATATTTATTTATGGCAACTAAATAAAATACCAAAAAGATTTTTAAAGTAATGGGGGTAGCCCAGAAAAATAAAATAAAAACATTGCTATATACCAACACATACTCACACTTTTACAAATATTTAGATTCCCTCGAAAAACCAAAGAATTTTATAAAAGAATACAATAAAATCTAATATTTTATATTAAACATTTCCCTATTTTTTTTTTTTTTTTTTCTTTGTTTTTGCCCTCTGATGAAACAAGGGAAAACAAATGAAAAATGAGAGAAAAATATATAACTTGACTAAAACAAAAAGCTACAAACCAACAAAAACAATGATATTAGGAGCTCATGAAAATAAGCAACAACCAAAGTCCTAAATAAAAAAATATTTACACATACATTTGTACGAGTACTTATATTTATGTATACTTTTAAAGCTTAAAGTTCTACTAAAATTCTAAATGAACTTGCTGTGTTGCAGAGGTATAGAAATCTTAAGAGAAGATTAATGTTTTATAAACAAAAAAGAAAAAATGCTTAACTGAATACATAGCATAATAAAAAAAATTATTTTTAAATACCCTACACCATAATAAAGTTATGTATAAAATATTTGTAATTTTCACATTAAAAATTATATTTCAGAATTAAAGCTTTTTATGCAATTTTTCTGTTTCCTATTAAATAGCCAAAAAAAATTTCCATGTAAAACAATATTTTATTATGTATAAACTGTAATAAAAAAATGTCAGTTATCTTAATAACTAACAAATGTTTCAATTTTGTTCGCTTTAGCATTCCTCTTAAATACTAAATCTAGAATCTAGACTATAGTTTAGTCCATAGTCTGTACTATATTTTAGTCTACCGTATAGACTTTAGTTCAGTTTATAGTATAGAATATAGTTTAGTCTATCGTATAGACTATAGTTTATTCCATAGTCTAAACTTTTGTTTAGTCCAAATTCTAGGCGATAGTTTAGTCCATATTATAGACAATAGTTTAGTTCATATTCTTGATAATAATTTAGGTCATAGTCTAGACTACAGTTTTGTCCATAGTCTAAAGTTTAATCGTTAATCTAAAATATAGTTTATTCCATAGCTTAGACTACAGATAGTCTAGACTATAGATAGCCTAGACTATAGATAGTCCAGACTATAGATAGTCTAGACCATAGGTAGTCTAGACCATAGGTACTCTAGACCATAGTTTAGTCATAATCTGGACTATAGTTTGTCCATATATTGAACTATAGTTTAGTTCATAGTCTAGACTATATGTTAGTCCTTAGGCTAGACAATAATTTAGTTTATATTCTAGACTAAACTTAAACTAAACCATAGTCTACAATAAAGTTTAGTGCATAGTCGGGGCTACACTTTGTCCATAGTTAATAGTCTAGACTACAGTTTATTCTATAATATAAAATATAGTTTAGACCATAATTTATACTATAGTCAGTTTATAGTCAGAGCTATAGTTTAATCCATAGTCTATGCTATTGTTTAGTCTGTCGTATAGACTTTAGTTCAGTTTATAGTATAGAATATAGTTTAGTCTATCGTATAGACTATAGTTTATTCCATAGTCTAAATTTTTGTTTAGTCCAAATTCTAGGCGATAGTTTAGTCCATAGTATAGACTATAGTTTAGTTCATATTCTTGACAATAATTTAGCTCATAGTCTAGACTACAGTTTTGTCCATTGTCTAAAGTTTAATCGTTAATCTAAAATATAGTTTATTCCATAGCCTAGGCTATAGATAGTGCAGACTATAGACCATAGGTACTCTAGACCATAGTTTAGTGATAATCTGGACTATAGTTTGTCCATAGTTTGAACTATAGTTTGGTTCACTGTCTAGACTATACTTTAGTCCATAGTCTAGGTTATATTTTAGTCCATAATTTTGGCTATAGTTTAGTTCATAGTCTAGACTATAGTTTAATTCATAGTCTAGACTATAGGTTAGTCCTTAGGCTTGACAATAATTTAGTTTATATTCTAGACTAAACTTTTAACCATAGTATACAATAAAGTTTAGTCTATAATCTAGTCCATAGTCTAAATTATAGTAGTATAGTCCATCGTTCATAGTCTAGACTACAGTTTAGTCTATAATATAAAATATAGTTTAGACCATAGTTTATACTATAGTTAGTTTATACTCAGGACTATAGTTTAGTCCATAGTCTAGGCTATAGTTCAGTCTAGTCGAAACTAAAATCTTACCTGCCCCATTTAGTGTAGCATACAACTGAAACACAAAAGTTAAAATCCAAGGAAACCCCAACCAAATGATGGTATACTTTTATATATGTATGTATTTATACACTGTTGCTTAGTATCAGTAAAGAGTATCAGGAGTTTCAAATTTAACAAGAAAACATCACAACAATAATAAGGACTTTTATAATAAAGACAAAACAATAAAAAAAAAAAGAAAACAGAGGGTAAAATATATATTCAAGGAACAACAAGATTCTTAAAAGAGAAACAACAGCAGACATTCAAGTGTTGGCGAATTTTACATAAGGAGATGGTAGTGGTAATGATGATGATGCTGATGCTGATGTTATTTTAAGATTGCTTAGTTACAACAGCCCTGGCCTAAATGACTGGGTCAATAACAAAGAAACAACAGAAAATGATAAAATTCATAACATAGGCACGTTTATGGATTTATTTTATATGTTTTTTAATGTTGTTGTAGTTTTTATTCTTCTTACTCTACATACATACATACTTTATAAATAAAAATTTCAATAAAATTGAAAATTATTCTAAGCACACCTCACACTTAACCACCAATGCTCTCACTTCACTTTCTTCTAAAACAATTCTAATCAAGGATACATCATCAGTATTATAGTAATACAAATTAGGCAGGGGTTGGTTTAAGTTTTTCCTCCCCAAACTATGAAATTTTGTTATCATATGGAAGGGAGTTGGAAAATGAAAAATTTATTTTAACAAATGAAAGTTTGAAGTGTATTATACCTTTGCAAAACTAGGAAAAGTACAAAAAATTTGTTTCCAATTTTAGGCCTGTTGTAAAAAATATAAATTTAGTGATGAACTGTAATGTTAATATGACTATTTAAGTGCTTTACCACCACACGTGTTGTATTAAATTAAATTGAAGAAAATTCACTTGCTGCTCAAATTCTTTGAAATAAACTTATTGGTTTGAAGTTATTTTCTATAAATTCGTTTGATTATTTGGCATTTAAAATTTTCAAATAATTTTAAAACGTATTTTGTAAGTTCCAATAACTATCTCTCATAGAGTTATTGGAATCGATAAAATTCAATTGCAAAAAAATAAAATAAAAATGTTTGTTGTGGTCGATATTGTTGTTGACTCGTGAAAGGATAACAATCCATTATTTTTGGAACTAATGCCGCAAACGTTCTGGGAAATAAAAAGCAAAAATTATGGATTTTTATTTTCCATTAAATTGGTAACATGTTGTTCCTACACACACAGCATTGTATTATAGTTATTTTTTTTTTTTCTTCTTATTTTTATAAGTGAATTTCAAAGTAATTTTCTAAAACAAAATTTAATTTATTTTTAGATTGTTTTTAGTAATTTGAATATTGTTAATTTACTTAAATCTTTTTTAAGCAAATAAATAAAATAGATTTAATTTTATTTCAATACACACATGGAGAGAATAAAATTGACAAAAGAGGATAATTAACAAATATATTATTAAAATGGTAAAATTAGTAAGATTTGCTTATTTATATTCATTTTAAAAAAATGCTAGAAAAATCTCACAAAATTTTGCACGAAAATTCCAAAATCTATATTGGAAAATTAGTGAGGAAAAACCATAAGTTTTACATTAAAAATTGAATAAATTTAATATTGAAAAGTTTAAAATGGCGGCTTTAAATCTTTAAGCTAATATTTCCTTAGGACAAATTGAGAAAAATTTTTAAATCTTAAGCCATTTTTTGATACTCAACAGAGCCCTTATATAAAAAAAACTCATATTTTCAAAATTCAATTTCTGAATATTATTTTTTCAGTCCATAGTCTGAACTATAGTTTAGTCCATAGTCTGGGCTATAATTTGTACACAGTTTCATAATTCAATTTCACAAAACCTATAAAAAATCTCAATATTATTTTTTCAGTTGTAAAATTCTTAAAAAATACCACTTTATTCTATTAGTATAGCTTAGTCCATAGTTTGAGCTTTAGTTTAGGCCATAGTCTAAACTATAGTTTAGTCCGTAGTCTAAATTATAGTTTAGTCCATAATCTGGACTATAACTTGTCCACAGTTTGGACTATAGTTTAGTTCATACTCCATAGTCTATAGTCTAGACTATAGCTTAGTCTATAGTGTAGATTATAGTTTAGTCTATAGTATAGACTATAGTTTACTCTAGACTGTAGTTTAGTCTATAGTCTAGACTATAGTTTAGTCTATAGTCTAGACTATAGTTAAGTCTATAGTATAGACTATAGTTTAGTCTATAGTCCAGACTATAGTTAAGTCTATAGTCTAGACTGTAGTTTCGTCTATAGTCTAGACTGTAGTTTCGTCTATAGTCTAGACTATAGTTTAGTCTATAGTCTAGACTATATTTAAGTCTAGACTATAGTTTAGTCTATAGTCTAGACTATAGATTAGTTAATAGTCTAGGCCACAGTTTAGTCTATAGTCCAGACTATAGTTAAATAGATTAGTCTATAGTCTAGACTCTAGTTTAGTCTATAGTCTAGACTATAGTTTAGTCTATAGTCTAGACTATAGTTTAGTCTATAGTCTTGACTATAGTATAGTCTACAGTCTAGACTTTAGTTTAGTCTATAGTCTAGACTATAGTTTAGTCTATAGTCTAGACTATAGTTTAGTCTATAGTATAGACTATAGTTTAGTCTATAGTCTAGACTATAGTTTAGTCTATAGTCTAGACTATAGTTAAGTCTATAGTATAGACTATAGTTTAGTCTATAGTCCAGACTATAGTTAAGTCTATAGTCTAGACTGTAGTTTCGTCTATAGTCTAGACTATAGTTTCGTCTATAGTCTAGACTATAGTTTAGTCTATAGTCTAGACTATAGTTAAGTCTATAGTCTAGACTATAGTTAAGTCTATATTCTAGACTATAGTTAAGTCTATAGTCTAGACCATAGTTTAGTCTATAGTCTAGACTATATTTAAGTCTATAGTCTAGACTATAGTTTAGTCTATAGTCCAGACTATAATTAAGACTATAGTCTAGACTATAGTTTAGTCTATAGTCCAGACTATAATTAAGACTATAGTCTAGACTATAGTTTAGTCTTTGGTCAAGACTGTAGTTTAGTCTTTACTCTAAACTGTAGTTTAGTCTAAAGTCAAGACTGTAGTTTAGTCTAAAGTCAAGACTATAGTTTAGTCTATAGTCTAGACTATAGTTTAGTCTATAGTTTAAACTATAGTTTAGTATATAGTTTAGACTATAGTTAAGCCTATAGTATAGACTATAGTTTAGCCTATAATCTAGAATATAGACTAGACTATAATTTTGTCTATAGTCTAGACTATAGTTTAGTCTATAGTCTAGACCATAGTTTAGTCTATAGTCTAGACTATAGTTAAGTCTATAGTCTAGACTATAATTTTGGAAGAAATGTTAAACTTCTTGACCCTGTTTTTAAAGGTTTTCCAAAAATATATGACAGCCAATCGATAAATTTAGTTTTTCTAGACCGATTAACTGGAAATTTCGTTGAAAAATTCTCTATTCTCGACCTATGCTGGACGTAGAATGGAAATCTTAAAATTTAAATATTAAACATTTCTAATGACTTGTCTTTTAAGATATGTTAAAATAAATATAATTTTACTAATAAAAATTTGAGCAGAGTAAACAAAAAAAAATCGCTTAAAACATAACAAAAAACTATTTTTATAAAAGCACATTTTTTAATATTATTTTATTTATTTATTTAATAGCTTTATAAATAAAAAATAAAATATCTTTATGACGCCATTTCTCTAATAATCCTTCTGCGAAATTTCCTAAATTTTTTACCCAAATACCTTTTATTAACACTTAAACACAAACATTTCCAAGTACATATTTGTCTCAATTTTTAGCTAAAAAACTAAATAAATATTCTATGAATTTTCAAATGAAATTGAGCCTTAATAGCCTGTTGAATGTGGAAAAAAAAATAAAATTAAAATTTAAAAGTTCTTTGAAAATACCCCCAGAATACAAAAGAAAATTAAATAAAAAATCAACCAGAAAAAAAGAATAAACTTTATCAAAGAAATCAAAGCTTTAAAAAAGAAAAAGAGAATTAAACTCGCACACTCAAAGAACGGACAGCAACAATTCTATTATGTTTAATGTTTTCTTTTTTTTATGAAAAAAAATACAAAAACACAAAGAAGAGACAATAATAACAACAATGTGTTTTTTTATCAATAAAACTGGCGACATAAAGTCGTGCAAGTGTTACGTACAATAGCAACAAAAAGAAAAGAATTTGTAAGAGGAAAATAACAAGAACGAAAACGCGCAAAAAATATAAAATAAAATAATAATTCTCTTTAATAATTTAGCACACTCGCACACTTACACACACACACACATACACACCCACAGAGAGCAACAATTTTATTTTGCCAAGAACTCCATACAAACTGTTGTTTAACGTATACAAAATTCAAAAAAAAATATTATGAGCTCATGACAGAGATGCAAAATGGAAATTACAAAATTTTTTAAACTTTTCCCATCCCTGGCTCAAAAACATTATTTTGCTAAGAAATCCCCAACATATGGAAGCTTTTGTATAGATACATTTGCATGTATGTTTGTATATATTTAATATTTGAATAAAAACAAAACCCAATAAATTTTGCAAAATAAAAACAACAACAACAACAAAACAAGCATAAAATAAAATAACACCCAAAAGAAATTGAACACGTCATACCGGTTTCGTTTTTAATATAAATTTTTTTTATACACACTCTTTGTATATTTGTATGTTTATATGTAAACATATAAACAAAAATGTATGTAAACATGAATGTTTGTTTTAATGGGGGCAGTTTATACACTCACACACACACACACACACGAACAATAAGTTTTGTAAACACATGCAAACCTACACCAACAAATACCAATAATTAAAGTAGAAAAAAAAATATGCAGTCGTTTTAATAAACAAGCAGCAGACATTCAGTCATTTAAAAACAAACAAAAAAAAAACATTTACACACTCGTTAACTCACTTGCTCACTCACTCATTCACTCGTTCGCTTTCTTACTTGTTTACTCGTTCACTTACAGTTACTGAACTGAGAGTATGTAATAAGTTTATACACATACATACATAATGTTTAACTGCCTGCACAGAACCCAAAAGTAACAATAACAATCAATATTAAGCAACAACTTCATCATCATCATCATTGTCGTCGTCATCGCAAACCTTTGCTGTAGCATACCATGGGGCCGATCACTTAAAAACTGCTAATCCGATCCAAAAGAAATATATGTATAGGACCTAAACTTTTCGAAAGAAGTAAAAAAGTTTTTTTTTAAATAATTCTGTAACTTGTGAACCGTTGCACAACGGGGCTAAATGCAAAATTTTTGGTAATAAATCTGTATCTCTTAAACTACTAGTCGGATAAAATGTATGGAAGAGATTTATAGGAGGACCTAATCTTTCAGAAAAATCATCTTGTAGTCACCCTGTTATAACACGAGATAAGCTACAGGGTGTCAAAGTATATAAAAGTTTCATAACTTCTACAAATCAGATCGGATTTCAAAGATTTTTATATTTCTGTAAAGCGTTTGGCAAGAAATAAGCTTATTCGTCCAAGTTATCTATCACAGTTAAACAGATATTTACGTTTGAATTTTGAATTTTTTGTTTTTGGGAAATAAGATCTGGGATTTTTAATATTCTATAATTTGTAATATACTCCATAATAATATGCTGAAAAAATTCGTTAATTATCTTAATTCGTCTAGACGTGAAATATATTCAAAGTCAGCCTGAAATTAATATGAAAAATTGTTATTTCTTTACAAGAATATAGTACTTTCTATCACGTTTTTCACAAAGTTTTTTAATAAAAAAATTATTTCTTTACATATTTCAAAAGACAAGGCTTTATAAATGGTTAATAAAGAAATTTTTAATTGATTTAAATTTGCACGCTACATCCAGCATTGGTCGAAAATGGAGAATTTTAGAAAAAAAGTTTCATTTTTATCGATTAATAACAAAAATGTCACGCAAGTTTTTTTTAATTTATTGACGATATTTAGTCAAGAAATATATTGAAATAAATTTGACACTAAATTGTTTCCCGCCCGCCCAAAAATTAATGCAGCAGTGCAGATTTTATGAAAAAAGTCAACTTTTCAAAAGACTTTTCTTAAATTGCATAAAAAAACATAATAGTACCATATTTTTACCATTATTTCTTATGTAATGTATAAAATAAATATCAATCTTTTATTTCTGCAAAAAATCTTTTAAAAATTTTTACAAACCAATTTTTGGCAATTTTTTAAAAATAAAATATATATAAAAAATAGGATTATACTTGTTATACTGTTGTTATAGTTAATTAATATTACTCATACGATCAGATTACACAACGCACAGTGTGCGATTCAAAAAATGAAATGGAAATAATTATGGAACTTTGGAACGGCTGCTCCGATTTCTATGAAATTTCACATGGTGTTAGTAGAGGTGTAGGCGAGTTTAAGTTTTGATCTTGGACCATATAGACTTACACGGGGCGAGTCCACAAGGTCCCAAAGTTGGACACCACAGGTATAAAATTTATTAAAAACGATCCTGATTCCTTATATCTAAACCGATTTCAAAGATTTTTATATGGGAGGATTCTGCTAGTCGATATCTACAAAAAACCTAGTATAGTATGCCCATATTATCTCTTCTTGTTTAAGAGATATTAAGTTTCAAAAATTAAAATTTTTTACTTTTTAGCCTGTCTTGGTGAAGTTATTTCGCTACAGCGGGTCCAATTTAAGCTCCATTGTTTTTTCTTATTTAATTAAAAACAAATAGAAAAATTATGTAAAGAAAGAATTTTGAAAAAATATTTACGGAGACTGAAGTAACAAGCATTTAAATTTAAACTTTCAAAAAAAGTTGATTTTTTCCCTTTTTTTTTTTTTTTTTTTGCCACAAAAGTGGTAACATTCTTTTTCTGTTATATAAAAATTTTCTTAAGTAACATATATAGTGTATATATTTTTCTGAAAGATAACTAAACACCAAATACTTTAAAGGAACAAAAGCTTTTAAAAATCAATTTTTGCGAGAACCAGTTTTTCCCAAATTTGACCTATTTTTCCAACTAATTTCAAATTTTCGGCTTAATTTCTCAAATCACAAAGCTGGAATCAAAAAAAAGTTATACTTTTTATTTATTCTAAAGTGTTTTAATTTTGCTCACAATAGAAATTTTTGCTCCCCGTTATCGGTTAGGAAGATATAGCAAAAAAAGTAAAAAATCACATTTTTGCAAATTTTTTACAGTTTTTTGGGAATTACGGAATTTTTTTAGACAAATCTAAAAAAGTGAATAGCGCTTTGAATTAAGCATCAAAGAAACTACTTATGCGTGAAATTTTATTAAAAAATATTCACTAAAAAGAATTTTATTGCATAATTAAAAATGAAAAATATGCAAAAAAAAATTACAAATCCATCCTTTCTCAGTGTTTTTTGCAAAAAGTCTTTAACAAATTTTCGTATTGTAAAACTTTTTATACATATTTAAAAAGAAGTAAAAAATTTCCTAAACATTGATGTACAACAAGTATATATTGGTAGTTTTGCGTTTGCAATTGAAGGATTATAAATTTATGATTTCAAGTAATTTGGCCAATTTTGAGTGATTTTTATATGAATGGTAATGCCGCTCATGATAATGCCGTGACAAAAAATATTTTAATAAAGCACAACGTTTTAATTTTTTCAGCATAGTGCTAAATACATATCCTTCTATTATATCCGTCAGACAGATTACAAATACATATTATATATCATTGTTTAGGAAATTTTGTCTTCTTTTCAAATATATATAAATGGTAATAAGTCTGTATCTTTTAAATCGCTAAACCGATTTTGATGAAACTAACAGCAATTGGTAAAGAAAAAAATTTATTAAGAAAAAACAGGAAAAGTGTAAAAACAGTAAGTGCTGTTGACTTTGATAATTTTTCATCTCTAGACGAATTGAGATAATAAAAATAAAATCAGCATATTATTTAGAAATATATTACAAATTACACAATATTAAAAAAAATTGTCCGCGACTTATTTCCGAACAACAAAATAAAGACGAGGCAAAAAATTCAAAATATCAGCTAAATATCTTTTTAACTATTAGAGATAACTTGATAAGTAATCATATTTTACCTTTATCTTGCCAAGCACTTTGTAGAAATATAAAAATCTTTGAACTTGATTTGTAGAAGTTATGATTTTTTGAAACTTTGACACCCTGTTGTCACAGGCTGACTACCAGATAATTTTTCTGAAAGCTTAGGTCCTTTCCTACAACTATTTCATACATTTCAATCCGATTCGACCACCAGTTTAGAATATATAGATATAGAACCAAACATTTTGTGTTTTAGCCCCATTGTGCAACAGTTGCTTTACATTTATAACAACAACAAGTTCATTTTGGAAATTGTATCAAAATAAAAAACACGAGCAACGCAAAAAAAAATAATAAAATATAAGCAATAACAATAAGATGAATAACATAAAAACAAAAACAATGTTTACACTTGGTCTCTGGTTTAGTGATTATTCACAACGAGTACATCGATATTCATTTAAAGGTGGTCGGTCGATTTTGGAGCAAAACTAGAGGGAGAGCATGAAAAAAACGAAAGAAAAGATACCTACTTATATTTGTGTAAAGAAAAACAAGTATTGAAATTATTATTATAGGCTAAGAGCCTAGAGTGACCATCTTTAATGTTAGGAAATAAATAAAAATGTCGGAATTTTGCTTTATGCTTTTGCGCGCTGAATTTACTATCATAAGAAAGGGGTATGAGTGGCGCTTTTAATAGCATAAAAAATATTTTTTAATATTTTTTTATTAATTATATACGAAAACATTTATAAATTTTTAAAATCATAAGTTTTTTTAACATCGAAATATTTGACTTTTTTTTTAATTCTAATTAATTTAAATGGCATAAGATTTTTTGTAATATATTTTACACCATATAATTATACAATTATCACAAAACTAAATCAGACTCGGTGACCAATATAAACGGCGATCCTGACTACATATGATAACATTCTAGTAGAAAAAGCTACTTATATATTATATGTTATTGGAAACCAAAAGTGGGCGGACCACGCCCACAAGTTGTTTATGAGGTATGACAACATAAGTGGAGAAATTTTTCAAAAAACTTAAATTTTGTGAAAATGAGCAAATTCACTTAATTGCGAATAAACTCGAAAATAATCAATAGATTTTTATGGTCGATATCTCATTTTGTTGCTAAGGAGTGAGATCGAAAAATTCTTAACACACATTTTGCCTCATAACTTTTTTCGGAATCAATATTCAAAATTTTTTTTGTTCTAGTTATCATGGAAAAATACTTCAGTTATTATCTTTAATAACAACCATGTTAATTTGTCCTTATTTTCATCAAAATAAGTGTCGAAAAAGATTTACATCCTACAATTTATTAAATAATTTCAAAAAATCCAAATAGGTCTTACAAATAATTGGCCACAGAATTAAATGTCGTCCGTAAAACCGTTTCTAATGTCATTAAACAGTATCAGGAGAATTTGACTATTGATGTGAAACCTAGTTCGGTAAGAAAAAAGGACCACATGATATTGGGAAGGACTGAAAATTGAAGGCATATTGAAAGGAACTCCAAACACATCTGGTAGAAAATCAGCTCAGTTTTCTCAGTGCTTCGACTATTTGGTGCGAAAATTTAAAGCTAATGGGAAAGTTGATAACATATAAAGTTCAAACAATTCCAAACTGGAATTCTGCAAAAAAAAAAAATTGCAAGCCAAAAATAGGACTCGGAATTTAAAACCAAATTTCATACAAAAATACTCAAGCTGTATAATTGACGAAGAAACGTAGGTGCTGGCAGAATCTTCGCAGCTTGTGTCTCAAAAATTTTTATTGCTAATGCTCGAAGCAATGTTGGAGATAAGTTTAAGACCCAAAAGCAGCAAAAATTTCTTACAAAATTCATGGTATGACAAGCTTTTTGCAGTTGCGGCAAAACAGGAAAGTCATTTGATACATTCGGATCTATAAATACCAAAATATGCATAAAGGAATATTTGCAAAAAAGATTTCTTCTTTTCTTAAGAAAGCACAACGTGTCCACATATTTTTGGACCCATTTGGTATCATGTCACTACGGTAAGAAAGCCCTGGAGTGGTACCAAATCAATAACATTGTTTTAGTACCAAGAGAGGTCACTTTTCAAAATTGTCCATAGCTTAGATCAGTGGAGAGATATTGAGCTCTTGTGAAAAGTGAATTCAAGAGCACAAAAAAGGTGTCCCAAAATACCAAAGATTTTAACAGAAGATGTGCACACTGTTCCAAAAAAATGACTGAAACAACTAACAAATCTCCAAAGAAAGGGTTTTCAAAAATGGTCCACAATTTTATAATTAGTGGTTAGAACCATAAAAATTATATATTACTGTGATCTGTGCTAAATTATCAAATGACTAAAAAAATAATGAAAAATCTAAGATCAACCGTTTCCAAGTTATTGAATATTATGTATGTTAAAAATTTTTCGATCTCACTCCTTATTATATATGGCTTTACGATAAAGAAATAAATCAGAACAGTTTTTGCCGTTTTCGATTTTTAATGATTTTTTTAAAACAAAAAAACTTGCTATTTTCACGTAAAAAATATATTTTTTGTATTATATTTTGCAATATATAAAGGGATTAAAGGTTATGTAAATACAAATTTTTCTAAGTTTATTTCAATAATATCGGACTAACACTTTTTAAGTTATCATTAGTTATGTAGAAAAGCGTCTAAAAAAGTTTATAATTTTATATAAAATTTTTTTAAAAAAAAACCTCTCCATAGAATTTTAAATTTGGACCATATTTGACTACTGGAACCATAATACATCAAAATTGTAAAATGGTTTTTCAAGCCTTTAAAATTTTTTCGATTTTGTTGCCTTGTAAAATTATACGAATTTGTACTATTTTTTTATACAAAAATATTTAGGTAACTCTATTATTTATAAATGGATTTATCTGAATTACAATAACAATATATTCGAGTCAACATATTTATCGGTCCATTATTTCACCTAGCCCCCATACAAATGTCCTCCCGGAAAAGGGTTAAACGATCATAAATCCCTTAAATATAGCAGTATATGAAACTTATATGGCACATATAAGTTTCTTATAAGTCTAAATAAGTGTGCTGATTTTTAAAAAGATCGGCCCATAATTAACCATAGCTCCCATATAAACCCCTTTTCAGAAAATCACTTTAAGGGGCATAAATCCCACAAAAATGTTAGTATCAAGTTAATATTCGACACAAATAAGTTTTATATGAACATAAATGATAGTGCCAAATTTTAGAAAGATCGGTCCATAATTTACCGTAGCTCCCATATAAGGCCCTCTTTCAGGAATCACCCAAAAGTGAATAAATTCATATAAATGTCAACATCAACGTAATATTCTGTATTCGTATGTTTTATTTTACACTTATGAGTATCGGTTCACATTTGACTCCAAGTCTAATAAAAGACCCCTCCCCGAATTATAATGTACACAATGGTGTAGAATATCATATGGTCGGGCTTGACCGACTATATCTTTTTCTCTCGTTTTATATCTCTATTAGTTTAGGTGATATAAGGTTACAGAATTTACCGGTTTTTACTCTTTACATTTGAATTTCCAAAAATCACGTCTTAATGAATTTATAGAATAGATATATAGAATAGAAAAGGAATGGACCAGTCCACAGGCCATATTTCATCTTTCTAGCTTTAACCGTTTGGGTTGTTACGATCACTCAATAACGTTACTCTTTTAAATACATAAATTTATTTAATGGAGTAAATATTTTTCCTTTAGAACAAAAACTGTTATAAATGCTATTTTTAAAGAATAGAACGCCGAATCTTTCTTTAAAATTATTTAAAAATTAAAAAAATTATTAAACAATTTCTAAATACCCCCAATAAATTGTTCATAATATATTTCAAAGCAAAGTATTTTATTTTGTATTTAATTTGAAGCATACTTTCTGGGGCAGAAAAAATAAATAAAGAAATTATGTGAAAATTTTAACTTGTGTTGTTTCAGATAAAATCTATTAAATTCTACAGTTTTTATTTGATTTAAAATAAAATTATATTAACAATAAAAATGTCTTTAAAAATTATTACATCATGGTGTAATAAATGCAGTTAATCACGAAACATTTTTATAAAATTTTTATTTTTATTTTTTTTTAATCTTGTTTAAAAATTAGTTTTTCATATTTAAACAAGATATAAATTAAAGAAAATAAAATAAAGGCTGAAAAGCCCAAATTTTATACTTTCCAAAATAGTTTAATAAGTCCACATTTTTAAAATCCGTTTCATTTTATGCGGAGCTCTTAATGTCCTTTAAATTATTTTTTTTACTAGACCTCAATATCTTTTCAGACAATTTAATGGATTTGCCAATTTTGGTACAAACACTAACAATTTCTTTGTTACCACTCCATTGCCTTGTTGCTGTAATGAGAAGAAGCGAGAAGAGGCCAGAAAAAAGTAGATACACTGTATTTTCTTAGGAAAGAGAGAAATATTTTCCAAAGGCACTCATCCACATATATTTCTGTGTTAATGGAACCATTTTTTATGAATAAAGTGCTTTTTCCCCGCATATGCATATGGCTTCCCAGATCAAAAACATTCTTGGGAATTTTCATTTCTTTGATATTTGACGATATTTTTCTGCCATATTCCCTATAGAATCTGCAACATAGAATTCCTGGCCAGGAAGTTGAAAAAAGTTAGCCTGTACGAACGTTTCATCGTCTATTATGTACTATTCATAAATACTTTCACTTTATTTTTTAACTCCAAATTCTTGCTTGCATTTCTATTAGGATTTTTTTGTACTTGTACTTGTACGTCTTAATGCTAGATTTTCTTTCAACTTTTCTGAAAAAGATTCAAAACAATAAACTTTTTGTTACACTATTCTTCCAGAGATGAGGGGATTTTCTTTCAAAATCCTTTCTATTTTGTCTGAGTCCTACAGCCTTAAGATACTATTTTTCTTCCACTACCAGGTTTCCATTCAAAGACCATGACTTCTTTGTAAAAAATTATGACCCAAAACACTGTATTTTATGACACAACTGCCTCCCTAGTAATTTTTTTTATATGACCGATGCACAGTCGGGCCAAAAGCAAAATAAATGGTAATAAGTCTGGAACTTTGAAACCACTGAACCGATTTAGATGAAACTTGGAACATCGATAGAGAAGGAGTTAGGCTTTCAGAATATTGTTAGATATAGTCCGTGCTGCAGCTATTTAACTTTAAAACTATGTATAATAAATTTCACTATTTTAAAAATTTTAGCACACTTTTCTTAAAATAAAGCGAACAAATGCAAATTATGTTTATATGGACATATTTCAAAAATTTGAGACTGAATAATTTCTAAATGATAATAGGTATCAACATAATTTTTGCACATGATATAAAATATTTAATGAAGAATTGATAAATGCACAAATCAGAAAATTATATATAATTTTACTATATATTTTTAAAGGTCGAAGTTGTTATTATTGAAAATATGGGTATTTTCGGAAAATTGCCTCGTGTGACTAAGTTTACCGGTAGGCTGTAATAATTTTTTGCAGAACCTTTAAGAACATATTGATCTATATATGTAGTTTAATTCACAGAAGTACAAAAATCAACAATCAATTTTTTTACAGACTCAAAAAGTTCAACTTCTCATCCAAAATTGATAATTTTTGACCACGGCTGGATGTAGGGTGAACTTTCAGAACTTTTCAAAATTACACTCACACGTTTTATTGAGGTCCCATCTTTCTGAAAATGCCAAAAAATTTTAAACTTTTTTAACTAAATTTTTTAAAAAAGTTAAATATATACAGTTACTTTTTTGGAAAAAGATTGCAATTTTTGAGACCTGTTTTGAAATTTTGAATTTGAAAATTTTTTTCTTGTTATCGAATTGAGATAACAAAAAAATTTTTTATTAGCATAATTTAGAAAATTATAGAAAATTTCAACATATTTTTAAAAAAATTTTTAAAGTTTTATTTTAAAAGTTATAGGGCAAAATTGCAAAAAAGTCAAGGCCAAAAATTAGAAATGTATTTTTTGAAGTTAAATATCTTTTAAACCATACGAGATAATTTAGCACAATAAGCATGTTTTTTCTTTGTCTTGCTTAGGAAAATTCAAAAATGTAAAAGTATTTAAAATCGGGTAATATTTGTAAAAGTTATAAGCCCCGATATGTTTTTCACCCTCGAGGTGGTCAACTTTGGCCCACTCTAGCGGCATCCGTGCTGCAGCTACAGACTCTATCCAACAATATTAAGAAAGCCTAACTCCTCCTCTATCGATGTTCCAAGTTTTATCTAAATTCAGTTCAGTGGTTTCAAAGTTCCAGACTTATTACCATTTATTTTGCTTTTGGCCCCACTGTGCGATGTAAGATTTCATGAGAAATTTGAATTATGTGTTTAGATGTTTTTTGTTTAATTTCCATTTTAAGAAAAACTAGTTTTGCTGTTACCATGAAACTTAACACGTGAGAAATGAAACCACGGATTTTTTCGTGCGCAGTCCTTTTTGTAATTTTTGAAATTTTCGAATTTTTATGTTTGTTTTTTTTTTTTTTTTTAAACTTTATATAGGTTTTATATCTCCATAACTGTTGACTGTACTAAAAAGTAAGAACAGAATTACTTGAAGACAATTTTAATTAGAATTTTTGATACTTTTTTGAACAAAATCAAACAAGTCGTTTTCGAGACATGTTTCACTATATGGTGCAACCTCCTTAATTTTACAAATAGCGATTTATCGCGATAACTAGATAAATGGATTGGAGGCTTAGTACTTATTAATACCATGCATACGAATTGAATTAGAAACCCTGTGCCACAGATTTTTTTTTTTATCATTTTGTAATTCTGTAATATTTAAAACTTTATAAAGATTGAATAAAGTTTTTTAAATGTTTTGTTTATATCTATATATGTGTGTGTAACTGGCCACCTTCCTAAAACATTTCAAATCAGACACAACTTTTTTTGTTGCCAAGAAAGAAAAAAACTAATATTTTTTTTTCATTTTTTGGGCTTAAATTTCCGTTGTATTTTATTCTTTGCTAATATTTACTTTAAATATTTTTCATGCCATTTAACAATAAAAACTCAGAAACCAAGACAAAAACTATCTTGTGTTTATGGTTAAACTTGCCACTTTAATGTGGCAGCATACACACACATGTTGCTACAAAACTAGTCTTTGCTTTGCCAGTTTCAAAGGCGGTAAACTGTTTTTTTTTTTTTAAGTTTGTTGTTCTCACTCTTTGGCAGATATAAAATTGAACAAATAAAAAATATACTTTTTTGTTAAAATTTTAAGACAACAACAAGTCTGTAAGTGGCAGGCAGCCTTTTTTTAGCAGCTGTTGAACAAACATATTTGAAGTTTTTTTTTATAAAGTTAAATACAACAAAATAAACTTGAAGTAAAAAAAGAAATAAAAATAGCAATTTCAAGAAAAAAAGACCTTCCAGATATTATTACACATGTATGAGTTTGAAAGTTAAAACAAAATGTTAGAAAAATAGTTTTTTTTTTTTTTGGTTAAACGCTTATGTATAAGTTTATGTGGGGGTTTGTTCTAAATATTTTATTTGCTAACATGTGTCTAACTTGATTTATATACTTTAGGAGAGTGTGTAAATAAAAATGTATATTTCATATCATAGTTTATGACTACGTATATGTATGTATGAATGTAAATAAGTTTAATGATTTTTATTTATTTAAATTTTTCTGGTTAGCTGTAATTTTATATAAAATATTTTAATATTTCTTCGTTTAGCAAATATAGGTTTTTGTAGAATTTTAATATTTATAAAGCTGCACCTTTTCTTTGAAATTTTTAAAAATAAATTTTTATATTAGAAAATAACATAATTCCAGAGGAGTTTAATAAATTAAAAACTCCAATTCTACCAGTTATCCCGTTTAGACAACTGGTAGTATGATTAATTTTTAATTAAATTTACTATTAATATTACTTATACGTTAGGGAAAATCCTGAACAACCAAAAAATAAATGTTTTCTTAATATTTGAAAAATTGCCAAAAATTGTATTGTAAAGCTTTTTAAACGAATTTTTCAAGAATTAAAGCTTGATATTTATTGTATACACTACATAAGAAATAATAGTGAAAATATTTTGCTAATATGATTTTTTGTGCAATTTAAAAAAAAGTAATTAAAAAATTTACTTTTTTCATAAAATTTGCACTACTGCATTTGTTTTTGGCCGCTCAGGAAGCAATTTAAAGGCAAATTAATCTCAATATATTTTGTTATTAAATACCATCAATCGATTTAAAAAACTAAACTGGCGTTTTGTTTATTAATCGATAAAATTGAAACTTATTTTCTAAAATTCACCATTTTCATTCAATGCTAGATGTATGAAGCAAACCTAAATGAATTAAAAATTTCTTTATTAAATATTTATGCAGCTTGGTTTATTGAAATACGTACAGAAAAAAATATTGTATTGAAAAATTTTAGAAAAAAGTGCAAGAATAGTTGTATATTTTTGTAAAAAAAAAAAATAGCCATTTTTCATAGTAATTTCAAAGCGCTGACTTTGAATATTTTTCATTTCTAGACGAATTGAGATAATCAAAAAATTGATTTAGCATATTATTTCGAAATATATTTTAAACTGCAAAATATTAAAAAAAAATCCCTCATATACCTCAGGACTTATTCCCGAAAATCGAAATAAAGTCAAAACAAAAAGTCAAAATTCAAACGTAAATGTAAAAGATAACTTAGGTAAATATGCTTATTTTATTTTTTTTTTCTTTATCTTGCCAAGCACTTTACAGAAATATAAAAATCTTTGACAGTGGACTTGATTTGTAAAAATTACGATTTTTTTAAACTTTTACATATTCGAGGGGGTCAACTTTGCCACCCTGTAGCTTATAGCGTGTAATCACAAGGTGACTACAAGATGAGTTTTTTGAACGATCATATCCTTCTCTACAACTCCTTCATACATTTCCACTCCATTCGACCAGTAGTTAAGGAAATACAGATTTATTGTCAACAATTTTGCGTTTGGCCCCACTTTGGTTATCGTCAATATTTATAAATCGATTTTAATGAAGATTTTTTTTTTTTTTGTCGTTTTGTATATTTGTTTAAATGATTGGTTATTATCATAAATATAAATAAATAAAACAAACAAATTGTACTTTTTGCTTTTCAATACCCAACATCCATTTAAATATACGCACACATACTACGTCAACAATATTGAACTTTAATTGAAAAGGTTATCGCTTATATGCCATAGTTATCATAATACATTGTGTATATATATAAGTATTAACAAATTATAAATTTATTAATTGTACTATTTATATATATGAGAGCATTTATTGCAAAAATTGTATTAAAAAATATAAAAAAAAACAAATCTTTTTATAATGATGTAAGCGAAAAAAATCTATAATATATTTATTTCATCAATGATAGTTTTAAGTTAGTAATTTAGTTTAATGAGATTTTCTCTCATGCTAGTTAGAGCCTCGTGAGCAAGGGCTAACATCTTTTTTTATTAAAAACTAAACTTATTATAGAAAGCATGTTGCTAAATATCTTTTTCAGATTTTAAGATATTACATTACAGTCTTAATTTTGTTTGTTAAAAATTATCATTTTATTATTATAACGTTATTAAAAAAGGCTCAATAAAAATTACCTTTAAACCTTTAAATATAGATTCGGCTCGGCCGAATCTATATACCCACCATCAACTTTTTAAAATTTTACGTTATTAGGAAGGTGGGCGGACCACGCCCATTTTTTTCCGATTTTACATTGGTCATTGAACTATTTGAACACAATTTGTTGGAGTTTATCCTTATATGGGAGGTGGGCAGTAAAGTGGGCGGGCCACGCCCATTTTCGGTTTCCAAGTTTATATCGAAACTCAAACTATTTATACAAAATTTCGTTGTCGTACATGCTTTTGTTTAAAATATATCAGCAAAAAAATATGAAGCGGGCACCCCGTGATCCTAATTTTTAGACCATAACTTTTTTATTTATTAACCGATTTCGCCCATTTTCAATACCAAACAAACCTTTTAAAGGATAAATATTTGTGCCAAATTTCGCCCCCCTACGTTGTACCGTTCGAGCCCTATCCTGCTTTCAACAGACAGACAGATGGACAGACGGAATGACATAGCTAGATCGACTCAGAATCTAACCAGGACCCAGAAAATATATACTTTGTGGGGTCTTAAATGATTCCTTCGACATGCTATACACGGAATGACAAAATCAATATACCCCCCATTTTTTTGATGGTGGGTATAAAAATTCTGCGGGACGGAATATCTCAGTCAATTTGGATACAGGATATTAGTAAGTACTAAAACCACTTTTTTTAGTGGACTCTAGTACTCGCGATATTTCAGAATTTTTAAAATTAAATTTTATTAAAAAAAAAAATATTAAAAAAAAATCTAATTAAAATAGTTTTTAAGTCATTTTTTTTTTTTTATCACTTTTTAATGTGCTCTACAGTTATAAACTTATTAAGCCTATATTCTGAACAAAATTTAAAATTTTCTAAAAATTTCTCAATAAACATGTTTATTTTTATTCATCTACGTACAATCATTGTAAAAACAATCACAATATGTTGTTGAAAGTATAAAATGTCTGAATAAAACAGAATTTACTCAAATTTGTGAACAAATGTTCATCATTCATGAACGAAAATTAAGTTACAGAAAAATTGGCAATTCCTTCAAAAAATTACTTCTTAATGCAAAAAAATGTGGTTTGGATATTATTAAATGCCATAAAATAAACTTTTCAGATTTTAACGCCTTAGGGCAACTAAAAAGGAAGAAGATGAAGAGGGAATGATGTCTAGTCTTTGAAATCGAGATAAAATGAAACTGTCATTTCCATACAGTGAAGATGAGGGTGACGAAACGTTAGGCTCGGGAAATACTGGATACAGTATTTCCTTTATTGATTACAGCAATAAAGTAAATCTGATATCCAATTGTACTTAATTGGAACGACTTAAAGCTCTCATTTTACTATAACAAAAAGTTACCAACCAGACAATTTCCACCGAGTACTATAAACATTTATAGTACTCAAAATTTAGAGGGTGTTTTGAATTTTTTAAACAGTTATATGATCTATATAAATCTACTATACAAATTCAGAAAGTTTAGTTGTTTTTTCTTTTCATATTTTAAGCAACAATTTAAAAGTTATATACATATATATTTATTATCATTTTTATTTCAATTTAAACCCTCTAACAGGGTACTATTTACAATGCTAAAAACAAAACAAAAAATACACTTACACTTACACTTTGTCAGACCTTTTTTTTTCCTCACCCAAAGTGGGTGTTTGGCCAAAAAGAAATCAACAAACGACTCTATTATAGTATTTTTTAAACACAATTTCTCTTTTGGTTTATAAATGCTTCTAACATTTATTATTGTTTTTTATATATTTTTCTTTCTCTCTATATCTCCTTTATTCACATTTTAAATATATAGATATGTATAAATGAATGTATGTTTATTTGTTAGAATAGTAAAAATATAACATTGTATTTTGCCCTTGGTTTACTTTAAGCCATAAAAATGTAACGTGCAACCTTTTCTTTATTTGTTATTTTCTCCAACTCCTTTCATAATATAATCTCACACATACATACATTTTTATAGAAAATTCCTGCAGTTCTCCCAGCCACTCTTCCTTTTTCATTTGTTACATGAGCATGTATGTGTGTAAACAAAGTATAAAAATAGAAAAAAAAAAGAACCATAAACTTGTCATATTTATTTATGCTGATTTCTGTTGTTGTTATTTTTGTTTTAACAGTGTTGGTGAATCCTTTACATTCTATTCTGTTATTTAATACCTTTTTGATAGTATTTTATATGTATGTATGTATGTATGTATGTATGTATGTATGTATGTATATGTTTATTCTATAGAATTGTGTTTTCTTTTTTATATCAACATTTTATTATTATTACCTGGGCTATTTATATTGCAGCTTTAGAAATGCCCTACCTTTGATATTATTATATAATTAAAATATTGTTACAGTATTTTAAATAAAATTTACATAAAAAATAATTTAAATTTTCGTAAAAAATGGTATCAGTTTTTTAAAAGTAAAAACAAATTTTTGCACATTTACCAAATTTCAAATAAAACAGCAATTTGTAGAAATATGCACATTTTCCAAAATGTACTATTTCATTAGAAAGTATCGATTTTCCAAAAGTTTCAATATTCCGAAAATACTAATGGAATTTTTTTTTTTTTTTTTTGAAAAGAACACTTTTCATTGATTTAAGCAAAAATTTTCCTAAATTTCTATTCAACCCTGCAAGACTACACTTCGTCGAATCAACGAAAACTAAATTTTTTGTAATAAAGTAAACGAAAAAATAAATTTCTTATTTTATTTCATGTACACTGGTCGACAAAAAAATCCTCCACCAAAGACGGATAGTTGAACTTTATGCATTTTCATGTGCTAAACACGAATCTGCTTTCAGTTTTTTTTTCCAACAGTTCTGGATTTTTTTTATGGGCGTATCTAACATTTCGCCCATAGTAAGGCCATTACTCTTGTATATTTCCTCACAACTCAAGAACGGTGTATACGATTGATATAAGTATTACACTAAACGAAGCGTACTACAAATATCTTCAAATTACCCACATTTAATTTTTTTATGTGCTCAATAGTTATTTTGAAGTTATTTTGAAATAAGTGTCCAAAAAAAATCTTTTTCATGCTAAAATTTTTATTTTTTTGTTACTAAAATTTCTTTTAATAAATGAAAACATCAAAAATAATAATTATTTTAAAGCTGGTAATGCTGCGAATAAAATAAGGTATGTATCTTCAAAATTGATAAACAAATCTTGATTTTATTCAGAGTTAGGTGAAAATACCCATGTTACATACAATTGAGTAGAAATACAGTGGAGGGCAAAACAATTTTTATTATTTTTTCTTAAAACAAAAATATGTGGACTATATAGATTTTGACGAGTTAAACAAGAATCTGCATTCAGTTTTTTTTCTATCGGGTACTGATTTTTTTTTGTGTGCATGACTAATATCATAACCTTATTCAGCGGTAACACTATAAAATTCGAGAATGGTTTGTCAAATTTAGACTATAACTCAAAAACCCTTTACACGATTTTGATATGTGATACACCAAAAGATCCATACGAAAATTGTCTTCAAGTTATATCAACAATATTTTTTATTCACTCAAGAATTTCAGAGTTATGGATCAAAATTTATACCATTTTTCAGAAAAAAAAAAATATTAATAATTTTTTCGCTACTAATTACCGTATAACTACGGAAATATAACCTGGACAAAAAATTATGTAAATTCAGCTCAAAGGCAATTTAAGTCGCTATATATTGGAGTTTAATTTATATTAATAGGACAAACCGTTCTCGAGATATACAAGTGTGACTGCCTAAAGGCGGGGTCATAGTAGTCATATTCATAAAAAAAAATCAATACGTGGTAGAAAAAAAGTAAAAGTTGATTCTTATTTAGCATGTTAAATTCCATCTAATTCACCTATTTTTTTATTTTTTTATTTAAGGTGAAAAAAAAAAATAGTTTTGCCCACTTTCACTGTAGGTATGCATGGGTACCCTTACTTAACTGCGAATGCAATCATGATTTGTCCATCAATTTTTATGATACGTGGCTTTATTTACTCGTAGTTTTGCCAACTTTGAGATAAATATGATAAACTGATATATTTTTTATGTTTTCACTTTTAAAAAGAAGTTTTAGTAAAAAAAATAAATCTTGAATGAACAAATTTTTTTCGGACACTTATATCAAAATATCTCCTAAAGTATTGAACAGATAAAAATTTGTTAGTAGAACGACTTAAAGCCAATTTTATTCCACACATTTTGGGGTATTATTTATATAAATCGTGCATACCGTTCTCGAGTTAGTATACTCTAGTAATCGGCTTATTTAGGGCACAAAAAAAATCTCGACCTGATGGGAAAAAACTGAAAGCAGATTCGAGTTTAGCATGCGGAATATATTCCACATATTTTTTTTTTTTTTTTTTTTTTTGAAGGAGCACGAAAAAAAAATTTTATCGACCAGTTTTATATACAAATTGAATAATTCAAAAAGTTCGACTTTGGAAAGTTTTCAAAATTATATTGTGAACAAAAACTGTTTTAAAATCACCGTCGTTGATTCGACGAAGTGTAAGCTTTTCGTAATAAAAATAAATGTAGCCTTTCAGGGTTAAATATCAATTTAAAAAAAAAAAATATACAACTTGAAAAAAATAAAGAAATAATAAAAAAGTATCAACTTTCTTAAAGCACCAATATTCTAAAAAACGTTTAAGAAAGTACTTAAAACATCACTATTCACCCAAAAAAAAGAAAAGAAATAGCAATTTTTAAAAAGGGTACCATTTAACAAAAATTAACAAAATTTATAATTTATTTATAACAAAATTGAAAAAAATAAAGAAATAATAAAAAAGTATCAACTTTCTTAAAGCACCAATATTCTAAAAAACGTTTAAGAAAGTACTTAAAACATCACTATTCACCCAAAAAAAAATAAAAGAAATAGCAATTTTTAAAAAGGGTACCAATTAACAAAAATTAACAAAATTTATAAAATAGGTACGTTTCATAGGCACTCAAAATTACTTTTTAACAAAAAACTGGCAACTTCCAAAAAAGTACCAATTTAAAGAATTTTAAAAGTTTATATATCTCTAATAGGGATGCCAAACAGGACTGGTTTTTACAAATTCCGGGATTCGGGATTTTACAATTTCTAATCCCGGGATACCGGAAATTTTCGGGATTCATTTTCCATATGAATTTTGTATACATACTTCAATTAAAGAAATTCATTCGTATTTTAAAAAGCTAAATATAACAGTTTTATCTACATATGTAATCGTTTTTAAAAATATTTTTGAAAAATTTCTGTAAATGTTTTTATGTTTTGTCTTCCCTTAAGTTCATTTTGTACATTGTATTTATGTCAATAAATCCTGAAATTTAAATCCTGCGATTTTCTTCGTTCAATACTGGGATTCGGGATTTTGTATTCCCGAATTATATTATAATGTAATAATTTTTTAAAATTGCAAAAAAATAAAAATGTAAAAACTTACAAAAAAAAAAGTAAAAAGGTACCAATTTTCAAGTTCTAATTCTTTAAAATTTAAAGAAAAACGAGGGAGAAACTATAGTCGGTCAAGACCGACCATATGATACCCTACACCATTCTGTATGAGCTAAACATTAGACCTGTGGCTAATTGTAGACCAACCAACACTTTTGCTCAATGTAAAATAAATTATACAAAGACAGAACAATGCATTGATACTAACGTCTTTATGATTTTATGCCCTTTAAGTGTGATTCCCGAAAGATTAACACTTATATAAAACTCTTTTGTGCAGAGTTTCATTGAAATATTGCTTTATTTAAGGCATTTATGATCGTTAAACCCCTATTCCGGGAGGATATTTGTATGGGGGCTAGGTGAAATAATGACCGATCATAACCAATTTCAATAGGCTTTGTCCTTGTGTCAAAATAATTATTTGTGCAAAATTTCATTAAGATATCTTTAAAATTGAAAACTGTACTTTGTTCACAAGGTTTACATGGACAGCCAGCCAGCCGACCAGACGGACAGACGGACAGACGGATATCGTTAAATCCACTCAGAAAGTGATTCTGAGTCGAACAGTATACTTTGAGGTGGTGTCCCGATAATTTTTTCTGTGCGTTACAAACATCAGCACAAACGCATTACACCCCCACCACCTATGGTGGTGTAGGGTATAATTAATAAAAAAAATATTTAAATTTTCATTACAAAAAAAAAAAACCTACCAATTTCTCAAAAAATTGTATAATATTTTCACTTGCTTATAATCATTTCTATTTTGTAGCTCCTCTGGCAGTTGGCTATGTTTTTTAGTTGTGGTCTTTTTGCACATTTTGGTGTTATTGCCCTGCATTGTCTATTTGTATCTCTTTTATACATAAATATATTCTTTCCACTTATATGAAGTCGTTACTGGTAAGTGGCAACAAATTTCTTTGCAACTGTCACTTTGTCTTTCTGCCTGTATATCCCTCCAAGTGTTTATATGTCTTTCTATCTTTCCGTCTGTCATACTAAAAATTTTGTTTAAAATAAACTTCCAGATACTTGTAGAAATCTAAAGGTTGTACTTATCGTTGTTGCTGTTGCATAGAAAATATGTCTGTGTGTGTTTTAAACAAGTTAAATTCATATGCATACTTTTTGCTTAATCATAAACATTTGTTTGTTTGTTTGTTTCTCTGCGAAATAACAACAATGATGATGATGATGATAATCAAGTTTATAAAGATAATGATTATGATGTTGGTTAGTAATAACGCTGCGCTCATGCAACAACACTTGTAGCATTTTTTATTTCATCAGTAAAGGCATGAATATGTTGTGTTTTAAAATATATATAACATGCAATAAGATTTTGACGTCTGCTTGTCTGGCGACAGCGGCGTTTTCAAAGAAAATTAAAAAGAAAATATGTTTATAAAAAATCTATTCATATAAAATTGTAAATATGAATCTTTATATGTATTTAATTGTTGCATTACTTAAATGCAAGAATACCAGCAAAACATATAAAAATAAGTATTTACATATTTGTCACTCAGTAAAACCTTACTTATTCTCGAGGGGAAAACTTTTAACTGACTTCCCTTTAGTTTACTTAGGGACATTAATGTATTTAATTTAATTTGAATTGTAGAACAAAGAAAAATCATAGCCAGCCAAGTATTCAGAGATTTATTAAACATATTATCAATAAGGGTCCCGCAAATAGGCCAGGCCACTAAAGTGTCTCTTTGTAATCTATTGAAGCTAGGTCTGGCTACTAGAGTGTCTCTTTGTAATCTATTGAAGGTCAATTTAGTTATAGCACACAATAACGATATAAAAAAAAAGCTATAAAAACAATTTTTAGGAGACACTTGGAGGTGGGCCTTCCATGTGCAAAATATGTATATTGAGCAAATTCAAATTAAAATTCATTTGTATTTTTATGAATCTAGAAAATTGTTTTTGAGATGATGATTATGACATTCATGCATCGCATATTTTTCTTTATAAATTATAAGAAAACTTTATTTTTAATAACTAAGTTCTTGAAACAGTATTTAGGTTTCTGAATTTTTTTATTTTTTTTTTTTTTTGCATAAGTTAAACCTTTAAATGAAATTTTCAAAGAAAAATTTATAAACGAAAATTTTTGCCTCAAAGAACACTTTTGGTTTAAATTATATTTTTAGTTTTTCCTAATTAATTTTTTATTAAAATTTAAAGAAAAATATGCTTCGATTTTAATTCTGATTTTATTCCTTTTTTATGCCTTTTATTACTTTTTTTTCTTTTTTTTTATTTATGGTTTAGCACTTCTTTTTTATTAAAGCGTGTTTTTAATTTTTTATATATCTGGCCTAATTTATTCTTTGTTCTTGTGACGTAAAAGAAATGGATTTGTTGTATTTTTTTGCTTTTTATTGAGGGAGATAAGAATTTATATAATTTTCTTTGTATTTCAAAATGAAAAATTTATAAAGATAGTGTATAATTGTGGCTCATTTTAATCATATAAATACATTAAACAATTAAAAAAAGCACATAATATTTGTATACCCTACACCATAGTTGGTAAGAGTATGTTTATGATAAATATGTATCTTCTTAAAGTAAAAAGATTGGAAAATGGCTTTTAATTCAGGGAAAGGTAATATGAATATTTTAATGATCAAGTTTTATTTTTCTATTTATTATTAGGTAGAAAAAAATGCATTTTTAGAATTTTAAGATTTTTTTGCACAGAATAGTAATGTCCGTCCGTCCGTCCGCCCATCTATTGAATGGGGTTATATGGGTCGAAAATAATAAGGAGTGAGATCGAAAAAATCTTAACACACATTTTGCCTCATAACTTTTTTCGGAATCAATATTCAAAATATTTTTTTATCTAGTTATCATGGAAAAATACTTCAGTTATTATTTGTAATAACAACCATGTTAATTTGTCCTTATTTTCATCAAAATAAGTGACGAAAAAGATTTACGTCCTACAAGTTATTAAAAAATTTCAAAAAATCAAATAGGTCTTACAAATAATTGGCCACCGAATTAAATGTCGTCCGTAATGTTATTAAACAGTATCAGGAGAATTTGACTATTGATGTGAAACCTAGTTCGGTAAGAAAAAAGGAACACATGATATTGGGAAGGCCAGAAAATTGAAGGCATATTGAAAGGAACTCCAAACACATCTGGTAGAAAATCAGCTCAGTTTTCTCAGTGCTTCGACTATTTGGTGCGAAAATTTAAAGCTAATGGGAAAGTTGATAACATATAAAGTTCAAAAAATTCCAAACTGGAATTCTGTAAAAAAAAAAAATTACAAGCCAATAATAGGACTCGGAATTTAAAACCAAATTTCATACAAAAATACTCAAGCTGTATAATTGACGAAGAAACGTAGGTGCTGGCAAAATCTTCGCAGCTTGTGTCTCAAAAATTTTTATTGCTAATGCTCGAAGCAATGTTGGAGATAAGTTTAAGACCCAAAAGCAGCAAAAATTTCTTACAAAATTCATGGTATGACAAGCTTTTTGCAGTTGCGGCAAAACAGGAAAGTCATTTGATACATTCGGATCTATAAATACCAAAATATGCGTAAAGGAATATTTGCAAAAAAGACTTCTTCTTTTCTTAAGAAAGCACAACGTGTCCTCATATTTTTGGACCCATTTGGTATCATGTCACTACGGTAAGAAAGCTCTGGAGTAGTACCAAATCAATAACATAGTTTTAGTACCAAGAGAGGTCAATTTTCAAAATTGTCCATAGCTTAGACCAGTGGAGAGATATTGAGCTCTTGTGAAAAGTGAATTCAAGAGCACAAAAAAGGTGTCCCAAAATACCGAAGATTTTAACAGAAGATGTGCACACTGTTCCAAAAAAGTGACTGAAGCAACTATCAAATCTCCAAAGAAAGGGTTTTCAAAAATGGTCCACAATTTTATAATTAGTGGTTAGAACCATAAAAATCTCTAAGATCAACCGTTTCCAAGTTATTGAATATTATGTATGTTAAGAATTTTTCGATCTCACTCCTTATTTAATTCAGAAAAAAGTGATAACAATAGTAAAAAAAAAGGAAAAAATGCACTTTTAGAATTCTTAAAATTTTTAGAGCAAAATGGTAATGTCCGTCCGTCTGACTATACTTTGGGTTTAAATAGCTCGAATGGTGATATAAATATTTTAATATTTACATTCAGTTTTTATATTGATCAAAAAGTAAAACAATGTATATTTTTTAGAGAATTCTGATGTCTGTCCTTCCGTCCGTGTGTTTATTAATTTTTGCAAATTTTCCAATTCAAAAACGTTTATTAAGTTGCATTCCCTAAAATAATAAAAATATTTCGACAAAAAATTATTTACAAATAATTGATGAAAAATACACTTAAATACGTGAAGTCAATGGTTCTCTTTAAAATTTTTACTTTAAAAGAATTTTTATTTAATTTATTGACACTAAATGGTGTCATTTTGTGCTCTCTGGGTGTAGTTCTATTTTTTTATTCAATTTTTTTTTTATTTAATGATTATAACGTTTTTCTTAAACGTTTTAGACCTTTTAAAAAATTCACGTATATATTTGTTTTACCTAAATAATAAAAAAAAAAAAGTTCAAGTTCAAGATAATTATTTTATACTCATAGATACGGCATTAAGTGTTTGCCGATAACTTGTGGTTTTATTTCTAATTGAGTGTTTTAATACTATAGAGTGTGTATGTGTAAATGTTTGTAGAAATACAATTGATATTTAAGATGTTTATTTGAGGTTTTATTTAAATTTTCTTAAAGATATTAATGTAATTGAACAATTAGCCACAAGCATAAAATAAGTAATTTTACTAAAAGACATTTTATGACAATAGCCCTAAGATATTTTAAAGCCAATTGCATTCAAAATATAAAAATTAGTTCAAATGATCAACATAATTTTAATAACGTAAAAAATTATCAAAAAAAAAATCAATAAGAATATTCAATAAAAACAACAAAAGCTAAATATTTAATTAAAAAAAAATTAATAAACACAAAATAGCTACAACAATGTACTTAAATATCAAAGTAAATGAAATAATCATAAAGATGATATACACACACGCAACCTCCTACTACATACATACGTATTTGGCCCCACAACAAAATATTGTTCATATTTGCTGAACTACGTAACCAGATTATAGTCACCGATACTCTTGAAATTCCCTTAACATACAATTTGCGTTTAACTACTAAAAATAAAACGAAATGAAATGAAAATGTCGACAACATTTGCAACAACAAAAAGACCGCATTTTAAACAACAAGAAAAACAACAACAATATTTAAAAAGAAATATTCAAAATGTATTATGTTTGTTTGGTTTTTGTATTCATTTATAAATAAAAAAGATTTTAGTCTTTAACAAGGGAATTCCCTCTCTATCTCTCGCTCTCTTAGCGGAAAAATATTTTTATACAAAAGAGATTTGGGGTAACCCCTGCCCCAACCCCTTAGAAAAAAAAAAAACAAAAATGACGCAGTTGCTGTTTTAAGAAAACCAGTTGTTAAATTATTTTTTTTTTTTTTTATACATACTTTTGTTAAAATCAAAGAGAGCAGAAATTTGTTTTTATAAAGAGAACAGTTAATGAAAAGAGCAATGAGCAAAAATAAAAGAGCTTTAAGAATAAGAGATATAATTTAGTTTTCAAGAGCATGAAATAAATAACTAATTAAGAGCATATTTTTTGATCTAATTGAAATGAAAACTTTTTCATCGTATAGAAAATTTTCCATACATATTTTTCATATTGGAAATTTTTGATAAATTTTCTTCAAATAGGAAATTTTCAATAAATGTTCTTCGTATCTAAAATTTCCTTCATATAGGAAATTTTTTTATAAACTTTCTTCGTATACGAAATCTTCTTTTTATAGAAAATTTTCAATAAAAACTTTCTTTTTATAGAAAATTTTCGATACAAATTTTCTTTTTATAGAAAATTTTCGATAAAAATTTTCTTTTTATAGAAAACTTCGACAAAAATGTTCTTTTTATAGAAAACTTCGATAAAATTTTCTTTTTATAGAAAATTTTCGAAATTTTTTTTTTTTTTTTCTAGAAAATTTAATAATAATAAAATTTCTTTCTGTAGAAAATTTTCAATAAAATATTTTTATAGAAAATTTTCGATAAAAATTTTCTTTTTATAGAAAATTTTCGATAAAAATTTTCTTTTTATAGAAAATTTTCGATAAAAATTTTCTTTTTATAGAAAATTTCGAGAAAAATGTTCTTTTTATAGAAAATTTCGAGAAAAATGTTCTTTTTATAGAAAACTTCGATAAAATTTTCTTTTTATAGAACATTTTCGAAAAAAAAATTTTTTTATAGGAAATTTAATAATAATAAAATTTCTTTCTGTAGAAAATTTTCAATAAACTCTTTTTTTAGATAATTTTCGATAAAATTTTTTTAATAGAAAATTTTCGATAAAAGTTTTCTTTATAGAAATTTTTTGATCAAAATTTCTTTATAGACATTTTTTGATAAAAATCTTTTTATATAAAATTTTCTTTTTATAGAAAATTTTCGCAAAAATTTTTTTTTTTATAGAAAATTTTCGATAATTTTTTTTTTTGTAGAAAATTTTCGATAATTTTTTTTTTTTTTGTAGAAAATTTTCGATAATTTTTTTTTTTTTTTTTTTTATAGAAAATTTTCGATAAAATTTTTATTTTTTATAGAAAATTTTCGATAAATTTAATTTAAAAAAAAAATATTGTCTAGAAATTTTCGATAAAAAGTTTCTTTTTATAGAAAATTTTCGATAACAATTTTCTTTATGAAAAATTTTCAAAAAAAAATTTCTTTTTGTAGAAAATTTTCAATAAAAATTTTCTTTTTGTAAAAAATTTTCTCTATAGAAATTTTTCGATAAAAATATTTTTTTATAGAAAATTTTCGATAAAAATTTTCTTTTCATAGAGTTCAATAAAATTTTTTTTTTTTTTCATAGAAAATTTTCGATCATTTTTTTTTTTTTTTTTATAGCAAATTTTCGATAAACATTTTCTTTTTATAGAAAATTTTCGATAACAATTTTCTTTTTATAAAAAAATTTCTTTTTGTAGAAAAAAATTTTCAATAAAAATTTTCTCTTTAAAGAATTTTTTGATAAAAATATTTTTTTATAGAAAATTTTCGATAAAAATTTTCTTTTCATAGAAAGTTTTCAATAAAAATTTTCATTTCATAGAAAATTTTCGATAAAAATTTTCTTTTTATAGAAAACAAAGATTGTCTATAGAAATTTTTCGATAAAAATTTTCTTTTTATAGAAAATTTTCGATAAAATTTTTAATTTTTATAGAAAATTTTCTATAAATTTTTTTTATATTAAAAAGAAAAAAATATTGTCTAGAAATTTTCGATAATAATTTTCTTTTTATAGAAAATTTTCGATAACAATTTTCTTTTAATAGAAAATTTTCGATAACAATTTTCTTTTAATAGAAAATTTTCGATAACAATTTTCGATAACAATTTTTTTTTTATAAAAAATTTTCGATAACAATTTTCTTTTTATAAAAAATTTTCAAAAACAATTTTCTTTTTGTAGAAAATTTTCAATAAAAATTTTCTTTTTGTAGAAAATTTTCAATAAAAATTTTCTTTTTGTAGAAAATTTTCAATAAAAATTTTCTTTTTGTAGAAAATTTTCGATAACAATTTTCTTTTTATAAAAAATTTTCTTTTTGTAGAAAAAATTTTCAATAAAAATTTTCTCTTTAAAGAATTTTTTGATAAAAATATTTTTTTATAGAAAATTTTCGATAAAAATTTTCTTTTCATAGAAAACAAAGATTGTCTATAGAAATTTTTCGATAAAAATTTTCTTTTTATAGAAAAATTTCGATAAAAATTTTTTAATAGAAAATTTTTGATGTTATCTTTATAGACATTTTTTGATAAAAATCTTTTTATAGAAAATTTTCGATAAAATTTACTTTTTATGTAAAATTTTCTTTTTATATAAAATTTTCTTTTCATAGAAAATTTTCGATAAAAATTTTCTTTTCATAGAAAATTTTCGAAAATTTTTTTTTATAAAAAATTTTCTTTTCAAAAGGAGATTTTCGATACAATTTTCTTCTCATAGAAAATTTTCTTTTCATAGAAAATTTTCGATAAATTTTCTTTGAATGAACAATTTTAAATTAAATTTCTTATAGAAAGTTTTCGTTAAATTTTTTATGTATAAAAATAGCCTTATAGCAACTTCATTTACTTAAATCAAACAATTTATTAAAACACACAACCGAAAAAAACTTAACATGTTTATTTAACAGCACATTACTCATACGCTGTGTTGGGCCCACATATTTTTCTCTGCATAAATTTCACAATTTTTATTTTTTTTATTTTGTGAAATATTATTTTCAGTTTTATTATTTTTTTTTTTTAATTAAACTTCTTTCTTAACCATTTAATACCGGTTCTGTTCACACGACAATAAACCGAGAAAAACAGCTGCAAATTTTACACACCAACACAAACAAATTCTCACTCCCCAGTTAGCTAAATATGCTTATAAAATGCACATGAATTTAAGTTTTTGCATTTAAATAGAATTTAATAAAAAAAAAGGTAGAATTGAATTAAAACCAAACCGTAAAGGTGAATAAATACAAAAACACAATACAAATACAGCAACAACAAAAACTACCAACTAAATAAAAGCACCAACAAAAATAACATGAATATCAACAGAAAAACAAAAACAAGTAAAAAGACCACAGACAACAAAACGGCTTCCCCCAATTTAACTCAATAAAGAGCAAGCAACAACAACAATAACACCAACGAATGAAGGGGAAAAAGTAATAAGTAAAACATTGAAATGTATGACTTCATAACCAACAGCAACAACAACAACAACTAAAAGAATTGAAAAATTATAGAAGAAACCATCCAACAAGTTTATTGGTAATATTGCGATTACATGAGTAAAATGAGAATGTGTGAGTAAATGCATTCATTCGTATACTCTTGCCAACCCACAAACAATAAAACATGTGCAACTCAGAGATGGAAAAGTGAAAGATGAAAATGCTTTTCGTTAAAAAAATTAAGTTTCATTAAGTTTTAAAAACTGTAAGAAATTTAAAATTTATGTAGATATAAAAGCTTATAATGAAATTATTAAAGCTTTTGGTTTAGAAAATAAAGTTTCGTTATGTTTTAAAAATCGCCTAAAAATTAAAATTTTTTATAGATTTATTTAAAGATCTTTTAATCAAAATTTTTGTTAACAAAATAAAGTTTCGTTAAGTTTTGTAAATTGTCAAAAATTAAAAATTTTTCTATACTTACAAGAACACTTACAAAAACATAAAGGAAGTTAATAAAAATTTGTATCATAGGATTTTCGTATAGAAAATAAAGTTTCGTTAAGTTTTAAAAATTGTCCAAAAATAAAAATTTGTCTTGATTATTGTAAACACTTTTCTTATATAAAGGATAATAATTAAATTTCGCATAACGTGCTTTTTGTTTAGCAAATAAAGTTTCGTTAAGTTTTGTAAACTGTTAAAAAATAAAAATGTATTTCCATTTATTTTGGAGCTTTTGTAAGTTAATTGAAAATAGTAAAATATTGAATTAAAAGCTTTGAGTTTAGAAAATAAAGTCTCGTCAAGTTTTAAAAATCGTTTAAAAATAAAAATTTGTCTTGATTAATGCGAACATTTTTTTAACTTATCCGAAAATAATAAAATTTCGTATTACATGCTTTTGTTAAGAAAATAAAGTTTCGTTAAGTTTTATAAATCGTTAAAAATTAAAAATTTTTCGATTTATATTAGAGCTTTCCTAAGTTAATTGAAAACAGTGAAATCTTGAATTAAAAGCTTTCAGTTTAGAAAATAAAGATTCGTTAATTTTTAAAAATTCGTTAATTTTTAAAAATTTTTTAAAAAACTAAAAACTTTTTTCCATTTATATTAAAGCTTTTGAAAGTTAATTTAAAAAAGTAAAATCTTGAATTAAGAGCTTTCAGTTTTGAAATTAAAGCTTCGTTAAATTTGAAAATTCGTTGAAAGTAAGAATATTTATCAAGTTTTATAGAAAAACCTTTTTATATTAACGAATAGAGCAAAAGCTCTAGTCAAAAGCTTTTGTTAAGGAAAATAAAGTGTCGTTAAGTTTTATAAATCGTCCAAAATTTTAATTTTTTCTCGATTTATATTGGAGCTTTCCTAAGTTAATTGAATGCAGCGACATCTTGAATTAAAAGCTTTCAGTTTAGAAATTAAAGCTTCGTTAAATTTTAAAATTCGTTGAAAGTAAGAATATTTATCAAGTTTTACAGAAAAACTTTTTTATATTATTGTTAAGGAAAATAAAGTGTCGTTAAGTTTTATAAATCGTTAAAAATTTGCCTTTTTTCTAGATTTATATTAAGAGCTTTTAAAGTTGTTTAAAAATAGTAAAAGCTTTCAGTTTAAAAAGCTTTTTTAAGTTTCAAATATCGTTAAAATTAAGAATTTTTTGTAGTTTATTGTAAAAGATTTTTTTATATAAACGAAAAAAAAAAAATAAAAGCTTTTGGTTAATTTTTATAAACCTTTTAAAATTTGCTTTCTTATCAGATTTATATTATGGCTTTTTAAAGTTATTAAAAAATAGTAAAATCTTTTATTAAAAGCTTTCAGTTGAAATTTTGTTATGTTTCAAATATCGTTAAAATTAAGAATTTTTTGTGGTTTAACGTAAAAGATGTTTTAACATAAACGAAAAGAATTAAAGTTTTAGTTGAAAGCTTTAGGTTTAGAAAATTAAGTTTTAATATTTGTCAATAATCGAATATGTTTTCTTTTTTTTATTCAATTTTTATTCCATATCCACTAAGCCGACGCTTTTTTAAAGCTTTTATCTTAGAAATTTACCCCCCTATTTCGTAAATCCTTTCACCTAACTTTGAAAAATTTCCATACAAATTTTTAAAAAACAAAAACAATTTATTTGCAAAATATTTCAAAGTGAGGTGAAGTGTTTTACGAAATTAGACCCTTAATGTCCATCCCTGTTTTATGTTTATCAAATATTCTTAATATTGCTTTATATCTCTATGTCCTTTTTTTTTTTTTTTTTTGTCTTGCTTAAACAAATATAGGCGAAAGCTTTAAAGGTATGGTTTTTCCATTTAATTTCATTTCGAAGCTATTTTTTCCTCAAAAATTAAATAACAATTTAGGAATATATTCCTTGCCACATCTGCTTAAACCATAACTCCCTGCTTTTGTGGTATCTGCACAAAAGATTTAAATTAAAGAAAAACAAAACCAAGAACAGGTTCTAGTTTCATAAACTTTTTGGTGCCTGTAACTAGTAAAAAATGAAAAAGACAACAAAACCCACTTGCAGAAAAATTCATACATACAAACATTATGATGATGAAGATAATTATAATAATGTTTATTATTTGTGTTATGAACCTCATTATGAAGTATAGTATTATGTATGAGATATTTTTTTTTTTTTTTATTTATATGAAATAACATAACTTGTTTTAGTTTTCTTTCTTTTTTTTCTGTAAGATTACAATTCACCTAAAATCATTGCCGACATGCAACATATTTAGCCAGGCCTCCCCTTGTCGATTTGCCTCTGTCTTTGGATTCCTCTCCCTGGTCATGGAAAGGTAGCTGCTACGTAGTTTGATTTCAGTTTTTTTACTTACGTTTTCCTTATTGTTTTATATGGTTTTAAGACCTGATCAGCTAGTACAAGAGACTTTATACCAATAAACAACACTAAGTCTTAACAGAATAAAAAAAAAAACATTGTAACAACATTAAGATCATCATGGCAACATGTTTTGTCTGTTGTTGCAATATTTTTTGTTAAGTATTTTTTTTTTTTTAAGTTTCATTTATAGCCAGAAGGTTGATACTTATTTCTTGCTTTTTTGTTTCATCATCATCGTCATCATCTTCCGTTGTACTGGCAAAAGTTGTCGTCATCATTCTTAGACTTTTGTGCATGACGCCTATAAATCGCATTTTGCAGTCGCCTCAAGTCTTTGTCCGCCAAACATAAGGACAGACGGACAGACATACCGACAGATACTTCTTCAATGAGCTTTGCCTTAAAAACATTAAATTTATATACGAAATGTTTATGCTTAAAAAAAGTGGTATTTCTGTTTAATATTGTGTATGTAAGCGTTTATATGTATAAGAATAAATATATGACCATATTTATGCTTTTACATGTGCCCGGCTACAACATGTTAAAATTATTGCATTATATCTTGCACAAAGTATTTTTTAAAAAAATATATAAATCTTTATGATTTTATTTATTTGCTTTATTTTATGGAGCAACAAACAGGTGGTTTTATTCTTTTCTTTAATCAGATTATAAACAATTATTCATATATCCAACCGGGAAAAAATATAAGATTAAAATTCGTAGGAATTATTTAAAAATAATAAAAATATTGTTGGCTTATAAAGGTTCTTGGATTTAATCAATTAAATTTGTTAAAGAAAGAAATTAAGTAAATTTGCTCATGTAGTTGGCATTTATTATAAGTTTAATGAAAAACCAAAAAATAAAAACACTCACACACATTCAATTAAGAACACATTAAGATTTCCCAGAACTTTATTTTATTTAAATGTAACAGCTTTGGAATAAAAAAATATGCAATGCAATAAGAACTGAACCACAATAACTAGGGGCAATTTTAAGTCTATAACTCTATTTTGTGCAGATATCTTTAACACACAGAAAAAATTACACGTTGATAGTATTACTCACTGAGTCGATTTAACGATATGTATGCGTCCTTCCGTCTGTCTGGTCGGATGGTTGAAATAGCTATAAGAAATTCTTAGTAGTTTTTCAAAAAATCCGATCATAAATAAGTAATTATATATCGGGTTATAAAAAGGTGGTCTCTAAACTACTTCTATGTAATCTAAATTGTATGTTGTCATCATTGAAAAGTAACTACATCCGTAACTATATGTCATTACCAAGTTTTTTCTGGGTATAGATTACTTTTTATTGAGTTATTTCAATATCTATTATATTAGTATCTCTCATTTGATTATGAGGCGTATGAGTGATATTTATTTAATGATAAAACAAAATAATTTAAGTACATATATATTAAATTATATACTTTTATTTTAAATGCATTATAAACTCGAAGATTGATTAAATAATTGATTTAAACCTATTTGGGTTTAAAGATTCATTTTCCGGAAAGACAGCTGGACGGATATAATATGGTATATAATTTTTTTTATTCTTCTGTGGTAAATGATGTATAATTAAATATTATCTCCTTCAGCTGTATACAAATTCTAATTGTAATAAAATTTAAAGTAATTAAAAAAAAAAAAAACATAATATTTAGTAAAAAAAATTCGTAGAAACAAATGCATTTTTATTAATCTCAAAAATCTATTGTTTAACCATGATGAACACTTTTAGAGCTATAACTGTTATAACGGTAAATTACATATACATATATTTGTCATGCTATTTTCTAAAATTTTGGTGGTATAAATACGTCCGTCCGTACGTACGTCCGTCCGTCATGGAGATAATGTTTTGTCATCCCTTAGCTACATCCACTGATATCCGCAAATTAAATTTTAGAAATCTAATATAAGCAAGATCTAGTGCTATATTCGGCTATGTCGAATCTTATATACCCTTCACCTAAGTTAGGATATTATATTTTAAAGTTAATGAAACAACACCAAATGAAGACAACATTAATTTCAACAAGCGCTAATATTATATTCGGCTCGGCCGAATCTATATACCCACCATCAACTTTTTCATATTTTTCGTTACATGGGAGATAGGCGGTAAAGTGGGCGGACCACGACCATTTTTTTGTTTCCAAGTTTACATTGGTCCTTAAACTATTTGTACAAAATTTCGTTGATATTCACGTAGGCAGTAAAGTGGGCGGACCACGCCCACTTTTGGTTTCCAACTTTATATCGAGCCCCGAACTATACGTACAAAATTTCGTTGTCGTACATACTTTTGTTTAAGAGATATCAGCAGAAAAGTATGAAATGAAGCTACAACGGACACCCTGTGTTTCTAGTATTTTTCCCATAACTTTTTTCTTTATTAACCGCTTTTGCTCATTTTCAATACCTTATATACCTTGTATAAAATAAATGTTTGAGCCAAATTTCGTCCCCCTAGGTTGTCCCGTTCGAGCCCTATCCGGCTTTCAACAGACAAACAGACGGACGGACATAGCTAGATCGACTCAGAATCTAACCAGGACCCAAAAAATATATACTTTATGGGGTCTTAAATCATTTTTTAGACATATTACACATGGAATGACAAAATTAATATACCCCCCTCTTTTTGATGGTGGGTATAAAAAGGTATTTTGAAAATATATGAACTGATTAATTGACTTAAAAAATTATTTTAGACAGATCTGTGCAAGAACGAAGACCGCAAAAGCGAAGGGGCAAAAAGTCCGAAAATACATTTTGGCCAATATCTGGCTTAATACCGGCCAATAACTCGGTTTTTTATAGACCGATTTGGGTGATTTAAAAAAACCGACATTTTAGAAAAATATTTGTGACCGTTCAATAATTCAAAAAGTTTCAAATGCGTTTTGGCCGATATCTCAGATACTAATGGATCGATTGAGTTTAAAACTTCAAGGGAGCTTACAAGTTGAAAAAAAACAAATTTGATATAACTTATTGTTATTGTTGTTTTAAAGTGCCCACAAAAACAAGCAGCCATTAAATAAATTAAAAAAAAAAACAGATTTGTCAATAACTCAGTTGTTTATGGACCGATTTGTTTGTACGAAAAAACGGAAATTTTAGAAAAATATTTATGACCAATCTGCACAAGAACAAAACCCGTAGCTTATATACATACTTAGGAGCTTCAAAAAGTATAAAAATGCGTTTTGGCCGATATATGGGATACTAATGGACCGATTTTGTTCATTTGAGAAAATATTCTGAATTTTCCGTGCAAGAACAATGTCGCTAGCTTGTATAGGAGCTTAGAAAAGCCGATAACAAAAACGACTTATGTGGGTATCTTTGTTTTTTGGCGATATCTCGGCTACTTATAAACCAATTTTGCTGATTGTTATTAACGTTCTTCTAAGTAATATTCCCTACAATTTGATATTTAAAACATATATATCCGATAACTGGGGCTTTCTAAAAACTGATTTCAACAAACAGATGGTCAGAAGGATCAATAAGAATCCAGAATATATATATACTGATTGGGGTCTTAGATGAATATTGTAGAAATTATAAATGGAATTACAAACTTATATTTTACACCTGTGGTGTGGGACGGGTTTGAGCGGGGAGTTAAAGCAACAAATATGTTATATAAAAGTAATCTGTACAAGAATTTTAACCTATAATTTTTTGCTATATTTATTTGTTATTTATTAACCAGTAGAAACGTATTAAATTTTAAAATTTTTGTTTTATTTTTATTAATAAAAATGTGAATAGCAGATCTAAATTTCTTAAATTCCTGATAACACTGGTCGATAAAAAAAATTTTTTTGTGCTCCTTCAAAAAAAAAAAATATATATGTGAACTTGATGGAATTCCGCATGCTAAACTCGAATCTGCTTTCAGTTTTTTCCCATCATGTCGAAATTTTTTTTATGAGCATGTATAATAATGCGTCCTAAATAAGCCGATTACTCAAGTATATTTCACTGTAACTCGAGAACGGTAAATAATACACCAGAATGTGCGGAAGTCATTCCACTAAGAAATTTTTAGCCACTCAATAGTTTAGGAGATATTTCGAAATAAGTGTAAAATGTTTCAGTTTATCATCTTTATCTCAAAGCTGGCAAAACTACGAGTAAATAAAGCCATGTGTATGCATTCACAGTTAAGTTAGGATACCCATGCATACCTGCAGTTAAGTGGAGATACACTAGTGGGGAAAAAAAATTGTTTTCGTCTTAAATAAAAAAAAATAGGTGGATTAGATGGAATTTAACATCATAACGCAAATAAAAAAAATCAGTACGTGATAGAAAAAAAAAGTGAAAGCAGATCCTTGTTTAACTCGTCAAAATCTACTTAGTTCACCTATTTTTGTTTTAAGAAAAAATATAAAAAATATTTTTTTTTTGCACACCACTGTACGTAACATGGGTATTTTTACTTAACTGTGAATAAAATCAAGATTTGTTCATCGATTTTTTTTTTCATATATTAAATTCTCTAATTTTTTTAGTTTTTATTTTATTTTTTATCATATTTGCTAACAATAATATTATTAACTCAATTATCTAATAATTTGAATAAATAGTTTTATTTAAATATTTAAAATCTATTTAATATAAATATAAATTATTAAGCATTTTATAGAAATCTTCATGCATTTAAAATTTCAGGGAATATATTTCATTTATTTTAATTACTTTGCAATTTCAACAAAAAATTAAAAAACATAAAAGAATCCTTATTAATTGTTTAAGTTTTTTTTCCTGTGTAATTCCATAAATAATAATTCTTTAATTATTTTACCATTTAAATAAACCAAAAAAATATAAAAAAAATTAAACTAAATGAAAAAAGTAATTTTTATTTTCTTGTTTAAAAATAAATTTCTTTTTCATTGGAAATTCCCTGGCACAAATTTGCAATTATTTGCCAATAAAGAAATTTCAAAAAAAAAAAAAAAAAACAAGAATCACATAAGTATAAAAGAAAAAGAATTATAAAATGTTTACGAAATTAAAATAATTTTTTTTAAAATAGTTTATAAATATCATGTTGACTAAAGCAGCGTTCCTATAGTCGGGGTAAGAGGATTTAGTAGTAGTCTAGCTACTGCTAGAGCGCCATAAAATGAATTATATTGTTTTCTTAGAATTAAAGAGATTATTTTCTTTTATTTTGTTTATTTATACATTATAGTTTTAAAAATAGGAATTTCGTCGAAATTAATAAGGAAATAAAGAGAGTGGGTAATAAATTATGAATTAAAGAAAGATCTTTTACCAATAGAAATTATTTTGTGACGTTACAAGTTAAATTTTGAAATCATAATAGTAATTGTATATAAATTTAGCAGCATATTAAATTATATGAAAATGATTTTAATAAAATTTAAAAACCTATAAAGTTTTTTTTATGCTTTAACGAGACAGGGCCACCAAATTTCCCAGACAATTTAGATACACATAATCCTGAAGTTCTAAACCTATAAATTATATTTTATGGAATTAACTCTAGTTATTGAGATAAACCGTTCTATATAAATTTAAAAATTTAATAAGATTGTATGATTGAGAATAATTTTTCCGAGACTCATATTCATTGTGGACCCAGGTAAAGAATTAAGGTTTAATGATATTTTTTAATAACAATAATAATAATAATAATAATAGTAATAATAATAATAATTGTAATATATACATACTATTTAAGTGGAACTTAAATACAAACCTTATGAAATAAGACGTTTAATTAACCTTTTCTAACGATTAAAATAATTATTATCTTTATTGAGTATTTTTATACACACCATCAAAAAGATGGGGGGTATATTGATTTTGTCATTCCGTGTATAACATATCGAAGGAATCATTTAAGACCCTATAAAGTATATATTTTCTGGGTCCTGGTTCGATTCTGAGTCGATCTAGCTATGTCCGTCCGTCTGTTCATCTATCTGTCTGTTGAAATCAGGATAGGGCTCGAACCGGACAACTTAGGGGGACGAAATTTGACTCAAATATTTATCTTATACAAGGTTTGTTTGGCATTGAAAATGGGAAAAATAGGTTAATAAACAAAAAAGTTATGGGCAAAATATTGGAAACACAGGGTGTCCGTTGTAGCTTCATTTCATACTTTTCTGCTGATATCTCTTAAACAAAAGTATGTACGACAACGAAATTTTCTACGGATAGTTCGAGGGTCGATATAAACTTGTAAACCAAAAATGGGCGTAGTCCGCCATCTTTACCGTCCACCTCCCATATAAGGTGAAAATCAACGAAATTTTGTACAAATAATTTAAGGACCAATGTAAACTCGGAAACAAAAAATGGGCGTGCTCCGCCCAATTTACCGCCCATCTCCCATATAACGAAAAATTTGAAAAGTTGATGGTGGGTATATAGATTCGGCCGAGCCGAATATAACATTCGCGCCTGTTAAATGTTTTTTGCTACTAATTACCAAATAACTACGGAAATATTAACTCAACAAAAAATTATGTAAATTCAGCTTAAAGACAATTTAAGTCGCTATATATTAGAGTTTAATTTGTCGTAATAGAACAAACCGTTCTCGAGTTATACAAATGTGACTGCCTAAAAGCGGGGTCATAATAGTCATGCCCATAAAAAAATCGATACGTGATAGAAAAAAAGTAAAAGCTGATCCTTATTTAGCACGTTAAGTTCCATTTAATCCAACCATTTTTCTTTTATTTAAGACGAAAAAAAATTTTTTTTTTGTCCACTAGTGTATCTCCATTTAACTGTAGATATGTATGAATCCAATCATGATTTGTGCATAAATTTTTATGATACGTGGCTTTATTTACCCACAGTTTTACCAGCTTTGAGATAAAAATGATAAACTCAAACATTTTTGATGTTTTCACTTTTAAAAAGAAGTTTTAGTAAAAAAAAGAAATCTTGAATTTAGCGTGAAAAATGTTTTTCGGACACTTTTTTCGAAATATCTCCAAAACTATTGAGCCGATAAAAATTTGTTAGTAGAACGACTTAAAGTCAATTTTATTCCACATATTTTGGTGTATTACTAATATAAATCGTGTATACCGTTCTCGAGTTATAGAGAAATATACTCGAGTAATCGGCTTATTTAAGACGCAATATTAGACACGCCCATAAAAAAAATTTCGACCTGATAAGAAAAAACTGAAAGCAAATTCGAGTTTAGCATGCAGAATTCCATCTAGTCCACATTTTTTTTGAAAACGAGAAACAAAAATTTGGCAAGCGATTAAAAAAATTGTAGGTCAGAGGTACCCAACTTTGAGTCCCTTTGGCTCTGCCTCTGAGAGGTCTGTGCGTTCCCCTTTCCGAACTTAATACTGTACACTCCTCTGCTATTCCTATACCAAATTTCATGCAAAGCCAACCAGCCGATCAGAAGTTACAGATTTATTTCCAAAAAATTTCGATTCTGCCCCACTGTGCAGTGATATCAAGAGTCAATTTTTAACAGGCATGTTATGTGCTCAATTATCACTCGCGCGAAATAACAATCTGTGGCTGAATGGTTACAGTTGAAGACTATAAAACGTAAGACACGTCAGAAGAACGTGGGTTCAATTCAGGGTGCCGCCATCAACGTTAACGAAAAATTATAAAATAAATGCAAATATATTTTATTAAAAGTAGATTAAATAATAATAATAAAAATTGTTTAAAAAATTAAAAAAAATATTATATTAAACGACTCTGACATGTTTTCTTGGAACAGTCCTGTGACCTGTGACCTGTGACCTGTGCCAAGGTGCCAATTAGCCACCTCCAATGAACCGGTTTTTTTCCTCTAGGGGAGTTACATAAATAATATCTTTTTTAAGTTAAATATCATTCCTTTTTATATTTTATATATCAATTGAAAGCTTAAACTTTTATTATAATTTTTTTACAACAACATCTTTAATATTTCTATACAAATTGTGTATTTAGTGTAGGGTATTTTTAATTGTATTTACCATTTCTTGTTAATATTTCTATTTCAATAAATATTGAAATAAATTGTTTTTTTGATGATTTTAAGTTTGTTATATTTATTTTTTTTTTTTTTTTAGAAAAGAATTTATAATTTTTATATTTTAAATGTCAAAGTCAGTGTGTATGTGGGTGTTATAAATTTAAAATTTTTTCTATTTCTTCTTATTTAATTTCTAAAATATTTCTTTTAGCCATAGAACAAACATAGAAATTTCTATTTTAAAAATTTAAAATAACACCAAAAGGAATTCGCGTGTGTGGGGGCCAAATTTTTTGAAAAATTGTTTATTTGTTTTAACATTAATGAATTATTAACCGCATAAATACAAAAATTTTAAAACATTTTTATTAATTGGAATATTTTTCTTTTCTTTCTCCTACTCTTTTCTTCTCTGTGTTTCAGAATCTACAGTAAATGCACGTAAAACAGCTTTAGAAAATGCCCGTGAAAAATTAAGAGGTAAGAATTTATTTTTATTTTTCCCAATTCTCTTGTGCACCAGATGCAATTATGTAATTTTGTTAAATTTTAAATACTTTTATCACCTTTAAATGAAAAAAAAAATTGTAAAATTTCCCCGTAAAAACCCATAAAAATCTGAATAGAAAAATAACACTTGTCTCTCGTTAAAATAAAAGAAAAAAAAAGGATTTATTTTTAGTTGTTTTTCCCATAATACACTTACTTTATGATGGTTATAGTTACTACCTGTGACAATGTTAAATATTTAGTAATTGACTAATTTCGGGGAAATACCCCTGCTAATATTATAAAGCAGGTACTTTTTTACATACATACATACTTATTTACTTTTTGGTTACATGTAGACATTAAGTAAATTATATTTAAACGCCATGTGTCATGTGCACTAAAATGTGTTTATTATTATGACACCTACTCAGGCACATAAATACTAAACTACTACTTGACATTTTATTGCTTCTGCTTAAATGATATTTTTAGGATTTGAGAAATTAGCATCTTTAAAAGATTTAAATTAAAATTGAAAGTTATAATTTAAATGACAAAACTATTTAAATTTTTTAATACTTTATGCATACACTTAGAGAAAATTAACGATACTCCATGGTTCCAAAACGATTTTTTTAAATAATTCTGTAATTTGTGAACCGTTGCAGATACTTCAATAAAACTGAGCCAGAGGTGAGGTGTTTTTGAGTTGATTTAGAGAAGTACAAACACTTAGCAGGTCAGGGGGTTAGTGGGCGGACCTCCAAAGTTGGACACCTCGGGTATGTTATTAAAAAAAATCGCAAAAAATTCATTTATGATATAACTGGATAAATTTTTATATATAGATAGTCCTTATAAATTTCTTCAAAAACAAACTTAAATGTATAGGTTATCCTTTTAAGACTCGTTTTTTCTAGTTTTTATACCCACCATCAAAAAGATGGGGGTGTATTGATTTTGTCATTCCGTGTGTAACATGTCGAAGGAATCATTTAAGACCCGACAAAGTATATATTTTCTGGGTCCTGATAAGATTCTGAGTCGATCTAGCTATGTCCGTCTGTCTGTCCGTCTGTTAAAAGCAGGATAGGGCTCGAACGGGACAACGTAGAGGGACGAAATTTGGCACAAATACTTATCTTATATAAATAATCTTTGCCCATTATATATCTTATATAATAGGCAAAATCGGTTAATAAACATAAAAGTTATGGGCTAAAAACTAAGTTATGGTGTCCATTTCATACTTTTCTGCTGATATTTCTTAAGCAAAAGCATGTACGACAACGAAATTTTGTATAAATAGTTTGAGGATCGATGTAAACTTGGAAACCAAAAATGGGAATGGTCCGCCTACTTTACCGCGCACCTCCCATATAAGGTGAAACTTCAACGAGAATATAACATTCGCGCTTGTTTTAACTTGGCGAGCTTAATATTGACCCTAAGTTTTTTTTTTTAAATATTCAGAAGATTTTTTACAAAATTTTAAATAATATTGCTGCAAGAATCATATAAATATATTAATCCGATAAAAAGTTATATTAATCTAAAGTTGTAACTTTAAACAAATTTCATATTTTTAGTTTTTTTTTCAAAAAGGTGGCTCTTAAAAAATTTGTTTTTTATTCTGGGCAATATAATTTTTTTTTAATGTTTTTAAAATAATTTTTTTTTTAACTTTTTAAATTTTTATTTTTATTTTTTATTTATTATTTTTTTTTTTTTTAATTAATTTAATTTAATACCTCCTTATGTAATTTAAACATCCATAAAGTATTTTCTGATGGACGCCTCTTTTAACGATAGTGTGACGATTTCAATGAAGGAAGTAAATTTTTGCAAGATGTTTTTCTCGGATTGAAAATTTGGGCATTTCGGAAAAAAAAAGTGGAAAGTTTTCTCACTCTTTAATTTTACGGCAAGTTTATCTATATGATGTCAAAAATTCAATAAGATATCTTTGTTCGTTTAAATTTTATTTCAATTTAAATAAAAACATTATTTAAAAAAAAAACGCTTCAAATTATAATTTCTCGCTTTTCGGATCATGGTCTGAAGAAATTATATTTACGGTGTCGGGGTCAAAGTCTGATTTCTCAGAAAGACATACACATATACATATTATTTGGTATAATGTGCTCCAGTTTTCTACAAATTTTTATAATTGAATTCTGCTGCATTACAAACAATTTTCTGATAAACAATTATTCGAAAGAATTAATCAATTATTTAAAAAAATTGTATATAAGTAGAATTAAATCATATGGAAGTAGTATTTTTTTAATAAACTCATTCTAATTAATTCTGTAATTTAATTCCTAAAGCTTATAATATAGTGATATTAATTTTTAGAAATGCTTAATTCTTTTGAAGGATGCAATTTTATTTACTGCTTGTCCTACGTTACCGAAAGAAAAATAAGTTTCGACAATTGAAAAAATATGAAAAAAAAGCTACACAAATCAGACATAAAATGTTTTTATATTAATTTAAGCGCAAAGATTGTAAAGAAAAATTTTATTGCGCTAAAATTAATTAAATTTGTAAAAAAAATTTTATTATTTTTAAAGCTTAAAATTCTTATTATAAATTATTTTTCGAAAAAAATTAAAAATTCAAAAATTGCGTTTAAAAATTTTGTAAAATTATGTTTAAAATAAAATAAAGGTTAAAAGGGGGACCATTAGCCATTTCGTTTAAGTACTCTGTTTGAATAATTTCCTAAACAATTTTTTAAATCCTATATTTTATGAAATCTATTCATTCTATGGGTACTCAAAATAGGGTACTAATGACTTTTTGTTCCTTATCCAATTTTAAAGATTTTTTTATATTAACTTAAAGCTCTTGATAAATCCTTTGAGAAACATGGTTGCATAAACTATTTTTCGAGTTATATGCATTTTCAATTTGAACAATCTTAATTTTGCAAGATCATGCTCAATTTTTTCCATATATAGCCTAACATTTTCAACCAATTTTTTATATTTTTTGTAATTAGTTAAAAAACAAAATTATCTATCGAATAAAGGAAATTTTAAGACGATATCTTTATTGAGTCTAAAAATAAACGATTTTGAATTTGAGAATTTTCAAAACAGACGGACAGAAGGACGGATACCAAAATTATCTTTAAAAAAATTTTAATTCCAAAAATACATTTTTTTATACCCGCCATCAAAGTCGAAAAAATCATTTAAGACCCCATGAAGTATATATTTCCTGGGCCCTGGTTAGATTCTGAGTCGATCTAGCTAAGTCCGTCCGTCTGTCTGTGGAAAGCAGGATAGTGCTCGAACGGTACAACCTAGGGGAACGAAATTTGGCTCAAATATTTATCTTATATAAGGTTTGTTTGGGTTGAATTTTATACCCTACACCAATATTTTTGTGCACTAAAAATAAATTTTCGAAAATTGACCTAATATCGGAACTATGACAATTTATGGACCGATCCTTATGAAATTCGTTAATATGATTTCTGCTTATATTAAACTTATTTGTGCCAAATATTACCATTATACTATTATCTATGTGCGATTTTGGCGAGTTAAAGTGATTTTCAAAAGTGGGCCTTATATGGGATCTCTGCCTAATTGTGGACCAATCTTCCTTTGTATAGAACTTATTCGTAACGAATTTTATTGAAATAGTGACGTAAATAAGGCATTTGTTAGCGTTAAAACCGTATTTCGGGGAATATTTGTATGGGGGGCGAGTTGAAATAATGGACCGATTATGACCAATTTCAATAGCGTTTGTCGCTATGCCAAAATCAACATATGTGCCAAATTTCATCAAATTATCTTAAAAATTGCGATTTGTACTATGTGCACAAGGTTTATATTTGCGAGGTTTATATGGACAGACTAGCAGCCAGACGGACGGACAGATATTGTTAAATCGACTCAGAAAATGATTCTGAGTCGATTGATATACTTTTAGGTGGGTATTGAAATATTTTTTCTGTGCATAATACCCCAACCACCTATGATGTGGTGTACGGTATAAAAAGGGCTCTAAAAATTCAAACCTAAATTTGAAATAACTTTGAAAAATCCTTTTGGGGGTTTCGCTAAACTAATGGCACGCTTCCATTTTACGTTGGAATTATTGAAGCAATTTTTTCTTATTGCACTGTATATGTTACACCCACACAGCGAGCTACTTTGAATAAAAAAATTTTTTTATATGATTTCAAAGTGTCATGTGGTTGATGTTTAGTGCCTCCGCTATCTACAGCTTGTGTGCCAAGCTTGCACCACCAGTTGCAAAATGTTAATCACTTCTTCAGTGACTGGCTGATCAGAGTGAGGTGCATCTTTTATTTCACAAAATCGGACAAGCAATATGGGAACCAATGGCCTTAATTTTACCTTTGCCAGCTTATATTGGGAACTAGAGTCAATTTCCAAAAAAAGTGATTTGTGAAACTAATTGAAAATAAAGCATAAAGCGAAATTTAGAAAAACGTGTTAAAATTCTCATCATTTAAATCATTAAACAAATATTAATTTCACTTCATTTAAATATATAATAATATATAATAGCTAAAACTTTTGAAAGGAGTTAATGGTTAAAAACTTCCAAATTGATTAAAGAGTTTCCCAGCAGTTTATTTAGTGGCAATTAAATCGCTTTTAAACAGTAAAATTCATTGGTGTATGGTCACCTGCCGCTCTTCATTGGTCACCAATGAGCGTCTTGGCAATTGCCACTTTACTGACTCTATGGTAAGCGGGAAGAAGACTAAAAGAAGATATCAAACATTTTTAACTGACTCATTGTAATCAGTGAAGTGATTGTGTGCGCCCAAAAGTTACACTTTGTAGCCATTGAAAAAAGTGCCGCCTCGTAGTCGTGGAAATGCCTATTGTCACTTTATTGACCCTTCGGTAGTCGCGGTGATGACTGTTTGTGCAAAAAAGTAGTCTTTGAGGTGGAAATAGACTTCCTCCTAGGACAAACCCATGTTAAAGTGACTAGTCATGAAGCTAATATAATGACTAGTGGTACCCTAATGTAGTCGGTTAGGTAACTTGTACTCAACAGCCACCATAGACTGCTGGGTATTTTATTATACCTACATATGTGTGAGTAAACAGCTAAAGGAAAAATACTTTTTTTTTATTTTATTTAATTATTTAAATATATTGTAGGTGGTGACTAAAAGTCTACTGAATATAAATAGTTCCTAGTAATTAAATTGTTTAAATGTAATTTCTTTAAAAAGAAATGTAATATATTTAATTAGGTACACTTACTAATCAAAATGCTATAGCCTAAGGAAATAATTTATAAAATTTTCCATTAACAATTTTCAAAAAAATAAATAGTATATTTTTATAAAAAAAAATATATGTAAACATATATTTAAAATTTCGTTAAAATCGGTGCAGCGGTTTAGGCTTGATTGCGTCACAAACATACACTTGATTTTATAATATTAATATGGATATCCCTGCAGTCTATGATGGCAATTGCGTACATGTTACCTAACCGACTACATTAGGTTACAACTAGTCACTTTATTAGTTACGTGACTAATCACTTTAACATGGGCTTGTCCTAGGAGGAAGTCTATTGCCACCTCAACGACTACATAGTGTAACTTTTTTGCACACACAATCACCTCCACTACTACCGAAGGCACTTCCACAACTGGCCTTTTTTTACATACACAATCACTTCAACGGCTATAAAGTGTAATTTTTGTGCGCACACAACCATTTTACTGGTTACAATGAATCAGTTAAAAATGTTTGATTCTTCTTTTCGTCTTCTTCCCGCTTACCATAGAGTCAGTAAAGTGGCAATTACCAAGACTCTCATTGGTGACCGATGCAAGTTGGGGTAAAATGTGTCAAAAGTGGCGCTTAATTGAATTTTAAAATTTAAAGTTTTATAATAAAGTTGGGTAGCGAATAAAAATAGACAAAAAAAAATTTATCAAAAATAATTAAAATCTTTAAGCTAAGATGTGTTGTTTTCTTAACACATCTTCTAATGATTGGATTTGCATGAAACTCAAAAGGCAGTAGCATTTTGAGTTTAGAAGCAGGATCCAATATAAGCATCAGGAGAGGAACTATGGGGGTTCAAAATAGGATACTAGTGTCATGGGAAATGTTTTACCACTAGCAAATTTTTGTTCTTTACCCGATTTCCAACATTTTTATATCACCTTAAAGTCCTTGATATATCTTTTAGAAAACATGCTTGCATGTACTACTTATCTTAGTTTTTTTTGAAATTTCAAAAAACTCAATTTTACAAAATCTTGGTTAAGATTTTTCCATATATAGCCAAATATTTTAAACCGATTTTATTACATTTTACAAAAATCAAAATTATCTATCGAACAAAGAAAATTTTTAAGTCAAAAGTTAAACGATTTTGAATTGGAAAGTTTGCCAAAATTAACAAACAGACGGACAGATGGACAGACATTAGAATTCTTTCAAACAAGTTTTAAAATTCGAAAAATATTTTTCTTCCACTTTTTGAATAATATGAAAACCAAATAAAAGTATTAAAATTTTGATATCACCTTTCCCCGAATTAAGTGGCATTTTCGACCCATTTAACCCAAATGTATAGACGGACGGACGGACATTGCCATGCAGCCAAAAAATATTTTACAATTCTAAAAATGCATTTTTTACTAACTAATAAATAGAAAAAATAGAACGTGATCATTAAAATTTGGATATCACCTTTTCCTGTATTAAGCGTCATTTTCGTCCCATTTAACCCAAATGTATAGACAGACGGACGGACATTACCATTCAGCCAAAAAAACATCTTATAATTCTAAAACTTAATTTGTTTACTTACTAATAAATAGGAAAATTAAACGTGATTATTAAAGTGTTGATACCACCCTTCTCTGAATTATGCATAATTTTCGACCCATTTAACTCTAATGTATAGACGGACGGATAGACATTACCGTTCTGCTAAAAAAAATCTTAA